>JAGWCC010000082.1:0-1460077 GCA_022651775.1 Drusus annulatus
GAACCGGATTACTACCGGATTACTTTCGTACTATCGGATGATTATTGTCGTATTATCGTTTATTGTTATCTACTTGGTGAATCGATTTATATGTATAAATATATTTTACTTGTTATATTTACACAGTTTGCATTTTTAGAATCGTTTACTTATAATACTTGAATATTAATGTTTTATGTACCAACATGTCCTCAATCTAATTTCCCTTTCTTTGATTAAACAAATGTGTTAATCCGAATTCATACGTTTAATCTGGAATTATCCTTCTTTTCGATTATCTACCACTCTGGAACGTGCCGCAAATAAACTTTTAATTATTTTATATAAAATCAAATAATGACACATTTTAATTAAATATAAACTATTTACGCACGCCGGGTTTCAACCCGCGACCTTTGGATTCGTAGTCGAGCGTCTTACCACTCGACCACGAAGACCGTCAAAACCGTTTCGGCACACAGATACAATGACATCATCAATTGTACGGACGTATCTCTTCGGAAGGCTGTTGCCGATTGCCGAACCGTGCTTCAGGTGTTCTCTACGCTTAGGGGTTGATTTATATTTGCACCGAGGGTTGTTCGGCGGCAAATTGTTGCGTCGATTGTTTCGGGTCGAAAGAAAGCAATTGAAACAGGTGATCGTATACGAGAGTAATAAACGCGAGACATAAATCTTGCGAGGGGAGTGAACTCCATGTCTGTAGATATATCTTGGTAGCAGATACACTGTGTGAACTTTGAGGTGTATTTAGAAGAGTACAGGTGAGTTAGACAAATACCACGAATTAAAAATACTAGAGAATACACGAGATTTTGTGTGTTAAATGAAATAGCTAATACATTTATTTGATTTAGATCAAGAACCTAAAAGCCTACTTCTATGTTAAGTTAATGTCCTGAATGACAACTTTCCTGAAAGACAGTACGTTTCCGAGCCATAGAACATAAGGACGAGTCGTAAAAAGCAATACGTTTTCGTGTGATTAAACAAATGAATGATTTTTAATTTTTTATTATTAATATCTTGCTAACCAATGAGTTATAAAAAACTCACTCTGGGTAGTCAAACTCACATAACTCATAATAAATCAAATAATGTAATACAAAACAATATAATTAAAAAAAAAAAAAAAAAAAACAGTATAAAAAATAGGGTTATTCATATTACTACAAGATACAATTAAATTATAGATAGAAAAAACCTTGAATTGCAGTAAATGAGAATGCTTTTTCTCTACCGGGAAAAATAAATAATTTCCATAAAGCCTTACTAAATTTTGATAATAACTAGCAAAGCTTAATTATCATCATATTAAATTTATTTAATCAAATTATTAAATCGAATTATTAACTAGCCAAATAACAAATATCTCAATTTCTTTATATTTTTTTTTTATTGTGAATATCGACCTTAAGTCCCAACTGCCCCCACCATCTAGAGCCAGTGAGACCATGGCATCCCCAAATGGGGTATTTTGTGGGCCTTAAGGTATTGGGGAGGGGAAAGAAATGCGGAAGAGGATGGTTGGGAAGTACCTGGTTATTCGGATCTGGTCACCAAACACGAAAGCTATTTCAAGCAACGTTTCGATTCTGAATGGTGATCTTTCACCAGGGCGATACTTGGTATTTACCAATCTGGGCATTAAATGGGTGAAAATATATTTTAAAGTTAAGTACTTCGCAGAATAAATGTCTCAAGATAATTCGGTTTTTACCGATATCAGTTGTTAAAAAAATAACTAAAATCTTTTAATACGTCGTTTTCATGTAGCTTTACTACATTTTGATAATAACTAGCAAAACTTTATCATTATTTAATTATATTAAATTATAAAAAAATCAATGAAGTTTTACAAATTTAACACAAAAACTAAAAATAACCATATTTCCGAATTATCAACTAGTCAAATAACTAATATCTTACTTTCTTGAACGATTTGATTTCTGAACAACAGTATAGTATTATAAATACCCAATAAAAACTACATTTTAACCTTGCTAACCAAACCATTCAATGTAATGTGTCAAATTAATTTTAAAAAACTTTTAAATATGTTTGGCGCTTCAAGGAGAACATAACTATTAAAAATGGAAAAAAAAACCTTCGTTTTAAGGTTTTTCTCGAACCGACCAGTTAGTAGCTTAGTGGAAAAACGCGTCGGATATCCAGCGGATGTCGTGAGTTCAATTCTTTTACAAGCTAAGTCCCCCATCATTGCACAAGAAATATCTTCCACTTCTTATGAAAGCAGTAGGAGCTTTTAAAAAAAAATCAGGTTTACTCGTAGCCCGGGAATGTTTGTCTTTCTTTAAGAAAAAAGGGTAATATTTTAAAACGCTCCAACATAAATAAGGTATTCTTACACTAGGTTGAGCACACATAAGCAAACCTTACACACGGTATATGTTAATCTTCACCAACGTTTTTCTGTTTTAAAATCGCCGTAAAATACACATTTATCCTATTAATACGTCGGGGGACACATGTATGAAACGCGTTGCCGGCTCTTTATGTGAATTTTATTATTTAATATGTGTAAATAGGGAGCTTTTCTGGCACTTAAAAGCTCCTGGGCTTAATGAGCTTAGCCAGAGCACTGGACAGAGTGTGGCCGCAAATAGAGACCGGAGATTCCCGTTTTAAAGAGCCGTAGTTACGGCCCGGTTCCAGTTTCAAGTAATTAGCCGTGGGATCAGCGTGGCCGTTTGCTATTAATCGAATTGAATGATGCTTCTTGGCACTTTTAGAGGAGTATCAGATAGCATAATGTTTACATAGTCTGATATCAGCTTCCCTCTGGTAGCGTCGTTGGAATCGTTAACATCCGTCGCTATATGAGTACGTACTTATCTATATTTTTGTAGAAAGCAATCACTTTGTGGTTTGAATATCAAAGAAATGATAAACTTTTTTTATTTTTTATTTTTTTTTTTTATTTTTTTTTATTTATGGTTTTAAAGTTTATTTAGTAGAACTCCATTTTAATTTTTAGGTTTTTACTTTTATTTAAACAATAATTATTATTATTATTATTATTTTAATTTTTTTTTAAAAACAGTTTTTTAGTTAAAAGCTCTGCGATGTAATTATTTTTACGCGTGACAGCTGTTTCGCCTTCTGAGGGCATTTGAGCTTTTAACTAAAAACTGTTTTAAAAAAAAAATTAAAATAATAATAATAATTATTGTTTAAATAAAAGTAAAAAACCTAAAAAATGATAAACTAACTTTCTATAAGACCACGGATATTGTTTTAATTTTTGTGACCGACCGTTTTCGCTTAGCCTTAGCATTAAAAGGATTCAAAATCAAACAACAAAATACATCATATGTGACATAAATGGATATAAGTCGACGGTTTTTTAGGTTTTATAATGTTTTTTTTTAAAACAATACCATGCAAAAATTGGTCATACGAATAAACAAAAACATTATGTCGACATGTGCTATGAATTGATGAATAAATACCCTAGCCCTAGTCATAGTCACGCCCAGGTCTAGCCGAGTCCAGCAAAGCTCATCTAAACGGACTACAACAGCGCTCCCTCTTGTATATTATTGCTCTGAGGTTGCAATATTTATTCCGGCCAAAATGTTGCAAATAGTTTTGATCTACATTTTGTTTTATGTTATCTCCATATTTATTAATGCTACATTGCAAATGTATTAATTTTAAGCAAATTTGTTATTCGTGTCTGTTTAAATGGTTTGTTCATTTCGCCTAACTAATTTAAAAAGGCCTTTTGAGTCCCAATGTTAATTCAAATTAACGTCGAATAATTTCTGTAGCAAAATATAAAATAATTTTATTTGATTTTCGAGGTGTTATAAAGCATAACATTTGTTTTGTAGACAGAAACAAGGCTTGGTATTTTCAACATGTTTTTACATTTCTATAAGCAATACCGTGCGTATTGGCGTGTTTTTGATTTAACGAAATGCACTTGCATTTGTTAATAAGACGATATTGGATGCCGTTCGTGATGATGATATTTGGATATTTCATGACGATAGTGCCTTTTATGAGTAAAAGCCAATGCTGTTAAAAGCAGAAGGCTCAAATTCAGCGAAAGCTGCTCAGCAAGTAAAAGAAATTGTTTCCTCATTAATGCATCTCCAACCACAGTTGACACAGGAAGTAGGACAAATATTCCCTGGCACTGTTCATAGTTATACAAAAGTAAAAGTGGGAATCTATTTGTATTTTTTAAAGCAACGATACTCAATGACATTAAACAAGTAAAGATTGTAAGCGAATGGAATGACCCATTCTATCATTTTAATCAAAAGTTGGCGTTTTAGTTACGTATAAAGGGTCTGATTGGATATCAGAATTTCTTTGAGAGCGTAGGTTCAAATCCCACCTCTGTCTGCATCGACATAATGCACGATTATTTTCTCCACTATTTTCTTCACCGATTAAGTCATTGTCTTCTTATCATGTTGACGCCTTCTCTTATAAGAAGTTAACTTTCACCATGGACCAAATCATCGGGCTATGTTTAATAATGTTTTTTGTCTCAATTAGATAAACCGGAAGAATTCAGCGTTTACTTTTATTAATAACATTCTGTTTTTGGAGTGCGTGAGAACGAAGCGTTTGCAGATCAATTCAATCATTTGACGGCCTGCATGGTCGAGTGGTAAGACGCTCGACTACGAATCCAGAGGTCGCGGGTTCGAACCCGGCGTGCGCAAATAAATTTTATTTAATTAAAATGTTTCATAACACATTAAATTGAAATTAAATAAAATATAATATATTTGCGGCACGTTCCAGAGTGGTAGATACTCTCGTTAGTAAGTATCGCCCTGGTGAAAGACCACCATTCTGAATTGAAACGTTGCTTGAAATGGCTTTAGCCGTGTTTGGTGACCAGATCTGAATAGCTTAGTACTTCCTAACCTTCCTCTTCCCATCTGTTTCCCCTACTAACTACCTTCAACCTCACAACATACCCTAATCGGGGATGCCATAGTCTCACTGGGAGAAGTTGGGTAACTTGTACGGTATTCACTAGCAAAAAAAATAACTTTATTTTAATTATACATAAAATAAAATAAAACATAAATAAATTCAAAATAAAACAATGGATATGACAAACACGGGAACAGAACGAGACATACATAATACAGCCTACGGATAAAACATCTGGCACGCAGTGGCGGCTCGTGACTTTTTAGTGTGCCAGAGTGATAAGATTTTTTAAAAAGTCATTATTTATTTATTTAATTATATACGCCCTAATATATATCATAAAATAATAGTGACATCAAAATAACATAGAGTAAATGATTGGCACCCAAAAAAAAAAATGTTATAGAAATATTATAATGCAATAAATTAACATTAATATTTTTAAAAGAGGTATGCTATTATAACCTTCTTGTAACTAGATTGAGTGCAGTTGAATTTATCTACTATTTCAGCGAAAAAATTACCCACTGTATACAATCTAGGTACAAGCGAGTATCTAAATGACTCAGTTCTAATATTTCAATAAATAATTTATGATTGAGTGGTTCTGTTAGGTACATGGAAGGTTATTAAGCTAAGTAAATCAGCAGCCGATATAATTTATATTTTTTTCAAAATTTCAATTTTTGTATGAAGATTTGTAAAAAATCCGTGCAGTGCACCACCAAAACCAAAAAATTCTGAAAATCCATGTACAAAAAAAAAACTTACAATCATTTTTGGCTATAAAAACACTCAGAAGTTACATATATAGACACGTTCCAGAGTGGTAGATACTCTAAGTATCGCCCTGGTGAAAGACCACCATTCAGAATCGAAACGTTGCTTGAAATGGCTTAAGCCAATGAATAGCCAGGTACTTCCCAACCTTCCTCTTCCCGATCTCGGAAGACAACCACGGCTAGTGGCGCGATACCCGATTATAACAGTAGCGTGGGACGTTCATATAGCTTTCTCATCCGTAAACACATATTCTTTGAATGGTTATCATTTTGATAAGCGGATGACGCGAGAAATAAGACGAAGGGTTCTAATGGTGCTACTTTTTTCGTAAGATTTCGCGTGTATATATGTAACGTCATTAACAACACTAACAATTTCGTATTTTCAATTTTATCTCACAAGCTGCCACTGCTAGCACGTAAACAATCACTTATTTATCCTAGCAAACATCTCTCGAAATGATATTCAAATTTCTGTCAGAGGCAGATATAAACTATTGACATCTTGAAACAGAAAAATCTGCAGTTAACTTTTGTAGAGCACATTATGATGCCCGGTCAGGTTCCAAGTGAGCCGAGGCACAGCGATGATTGCAACCGTTCTGAAGGATGAAATATGCACAGTTTCCGTTTCAAATTTGCATATCATTTTGGTTCTATTTTGAAGCCGTCGAGTCGGGAGCAACTCGACAAATAATTATTGTATTCTGAATACACTAGCTCACAAAGGTGAGCATGGGATTTTGCAGTGTTCAAACATGAATTAATACTTTTAATATATTGAATCAGAAATAACTCCGAGCCTTTTATGCTTATTATTTGTTTGTATCAGTGTGGTAGATACTCTAAGTATCGCCCTGGTGAAAGACCACTATTCAGAATTGAAAGGTTGCTTAAAATGGCTTTAGCCGTGTTTGGTGACCAGATCTGAATAGCCAGGTACTTCCTAACCTTTCCTCTCCTCATTTCGCAGTTGAGACTATTGTGCGGTATTCGTATAAAAAATAAAATAAAATCTAATGAAAAAACTTCTTCTGTTTTTATCAACTACAACAAGTCCCAGTTACTTTATTAATTTTTATTTAGTTAGTTTTTTTCGATTTATAGTTTGAACCCGCGGCCTTTGGAGAAGGACATGGTTTCACAGGTTTTTTTTATAATTATGGCAAGCCACAAAGTAAATACTTTTTACGAATATGAAATAAATAAATGAATAAAAACATGTGGGTATATAGCACACCAAACTCTGTTTGGAAATTCTCTAGAAACCAGTGGCCGCATCACATCTATTGACGCGTACATTAACCAGCGGCCCCACTCGACCCGCCTCGAGTAGTGCCTGCCTAGTTATTCGGCTGGGCAGGTACTAGACACCGTGAATAAATTATTTTGTGTTCGCACCACACAATGGCAACATTATTCCGTTGTGTCGAGGACAATACTGAAGTTTGAAGCGAATTTAGTGTTTTTGAATATTTTTAGCAGTGGCTATATTGTGTACAACCTTCGAGTATATAGAGTGGTATCAATCCAAGGCAGTGTAGTCAGTTTTTGATGATTTTTACCTGACTCGGCAGACCTGGGCGTGGTCAAGACCAAGACTAGGGTATTTGTACATCCGTTCTTATCACATATCGACATAATGTTTTTGTTTATTCGTATAACCACTTTTTCACAGTATTGATATCAACAAAAATATAGCATCTAGCCTAAAAAGCCGTTTAGTTGTGTCAAGTTTAGTGGAATAATAAAAAATGTGGGCGGAGTCCCGCAGTGACTCAGGAGCCCAAGATCATTGTGACAGTACGTAAAAGCGGAGTATTATATTTGTTGTCTCTTTCTTTTTTTTTTCATCTAACTGAAACTTAGTTATTGAACTTAAACAATATTCAGCTAGTGTATAGAATAGGGTTTTTTTATAGTGAATATCAGTAAAGGGTGTATTTTTAAATCCAGCAGAGGCATATTTTAACGTTCTACTGAAAATTCCAGTATCATAAAGAATTAAAAAGATTACTCTTTAAGAATTGTATTTACTAGAAAGCATGAGCATTTTTCGAACTACCGGTAGAAAATATGCAGATACATCATTTGTAGTATTGCTTGTATTAGAATACTACAAAATAACGTTTAGGGTCATTTTTGAGTGCTGACTCTTAATGGGTCTAAATTTCCTCCAATATACCAAACTTTTTTAGAGTTTTCAATTTTCAATTAATTTTATTTTTAAAAGAAAAACAAACATTCCCGGGTTATGAATAACCTGACAATATTTGAAAAACTCCAACTACCAACATACTTAGTGGAAGATGTTGCTTGTGCAATGATGGAGGACTTAGCTATCAGAGGAATCGTACCCGTGACGCCCGGGTGGGAACCCGACGCGTTTGTTCACCCAGCTACTAACTGGTTACAACATTTTATTTTTATTTTTTCTAAAAGAAGACAAATTTTCCAGGGTTACGAATAACTTGACCGTTCAATAATTTGTAGTTTTGCTTATTCTGGAAAGCCAAAAAGTGTGTAATTTACGGTGCTGACCCTTAATAGGAATAATTGGTTTTGGACTCAGAGCAGCAATCTATATGGAGAAAGAGCTAAATATTTTTACCTAACCTATACAAATTAACGATAAATCATTATCTCCGGGTTTTAACGTCGCAAACCGCGAGAGAGAAAGAGACAGAACAAGTTTTCAGATTATATAGCACCAACATTTGGTATGTAAGCACGTTTTCCGTCTCCCGCGTCTCCAGCGACTTTGTACACTACGTTTTGTTATGCGACATAACGGGACATGTTTTTAAGGTTATATCCTATATTTTGTTTATCACAATACTGTGAAAAAATGGTTATACAAATAAACAAAAACATTATGTTAACATGTGACAAGAATGGATGTGTAAATACCTTAGCCCTAGTCCTAGCCACGCCAGATTCAGGCAAAATTCAGGCGCTCTGAGCTTTTGAAAGCTCACACGGTAAAGTGTGGAGGCGTTTTGTACAAATGAATGAAAGCGTCTTCAACAGAATTATGTTTAATCGTCTAATCTCCGTGTGTGATTTTACTGCGACATCTTTCAAGCATAGTTTCGCTGCCTACTCCATTAGCAACAGCCCGGCTGGTAATGTTCGATTATAATAATTAATTAAATGCCGTGGTTTGAAAGTGGAGCAAGGTTAATCAGCAAATGGCGCAGATAAGCACGCCGAACGCGTAATCCACAAATGGGGAGAGTAGGCGTTTAATTGAAAGCCTTATTTATATAACACCACCCTGCGAACTATACGGTACAAGGAATATAGCGGGTCGAAAATAATAGAGCCTGATTCAGTGACTGCCAATATTTTCATTCGGAGCGCTAATATAAATTTTATATGCCTTTATAAAGTGGAATTCTTATCCCAACCTAACTAATTATTATTGTTTCGTTAAAAGGAAAGCTTGGAAGTAAATTAAATTATTTTTATATTATAGTGAATTTTGCACAAGAGTCCCAACTGCTCCTAACCGTCTGGAGCCAGTAAAAATAGGGCATCCGTAATTGGGGTTAAAGATAGTAGGGGGGGGGAGATGGGAAAGATGAAGGTTGTGAAGTACCTGGCTATTCAGATCTGGCCACCAAACATGGCTTAGAACCATTTCAGGCCACGTTTCGATTCTAAATAGCCTTCTTTCACCACAGCAAGACTGAGATACAGCGATATGATTTTTTTCGTGAGGCTGCTACACTTTTAAGTACTACAATGAAATGTAACCATTGTTATGAAGCACGATAAATTTGATGAAATGCGATTTTGAATTTTCGCGCTTATGTAATCTATTTATTATGGTTTAATATAAAACGAATTTCAAACACAAAAAACCTGTCTATCCACTTGAGCTAACCAGAAAGGTATTTAAAAGGTAAGTGAATCGTCAAGACGAGCTACGTCATTTTATAAATAGTGCCTGTTTAAAAGTAGGCGGTTATTTAGTTTTTCTTAACACCATGTATTTGTAATTTGTTTTTGATTATTTGTTATCGAAACACGGCCAAAGCCATTTCAAGCAACGTTTTAATTCTGAATGATGGTCTTTCACCAGGGCGATACTTACGGTATCTGCTACCCTGGAACGTGCCGCATATATACTTTATATTATTTCATATGAATTAATTATGACATGACACATATTAATTGTGTAGAAATGAAATCGGGAAATACAGTCAAATATTTAGGAATTACAATAGATAGCCAACTCAAATGGACGAATCATGTAGAAAAGCTTTTAAATAAACTAAGATATTTAACTTACATTTTTAAACGATTAAATAACATAGTTGACATAAAAATAATGAAATTGGTGTACCATGCATTGGTTCAGTCATCAGTATCTTATGGAATAATCGGTTGGGGGGGTATTTATAATACTCATATTAAGCCATTAGAAATATCTCAAAAATTAATAATAAAAATAATGTTGCATAAAAACATTACATACCCCTCCATACAATTATTCCAAGAAGCTGATCTCTTAGATATAAGAAAAATTTATTGTATACAGTGCCTAAAGTACATATTTTCGCGAAGTAAACTATTTGCAAAAAATGAAAATCGTTACAGCAACAGAATAAATAATGTACTGGAGGTACCTCTCTGCAAAACTAGACTTGCGCAGAGACATGCATACTTCATTGCCCCAAAATGTATAATTCACTTTCATTACATTTTAAGTGTTCAAATACAACTTCCTTAAATACATACAAAAATGTAATAAAAAACTGGATAAAAGCAAAAGATACCAGCCTCTTCATACTATAAGTGCTAAATTCAAAAAAAATTAACTAACTTATCTGTTGTGATTTTGAATTTGAAAAAAAATAAAAATAATAATAATAATAACAATAATATATATATATATATATATATATATATATATATATATTTTTTTTTTTAATTATTATTATTTTTTTTTTAACTTTATTTGAAATGTACCTTATACTGTAAAATGTAACTATAGAGAGCTATAACTATGATTTGAATTAGTATACCCACGCACTGGCTTTTTGCCTATGTGGGATTTTTTTTTTTTGTTATGTCTACATTATTTTTATTATTTCTGTAATTTTTAAATGTATGTAACAAAAATAAATCAAATAAAAAAAAAATTAAATAAAAAAAAATTGATTAAAATTTGTTTGCGCGCACCGGGTGTAAACCCGCGATTCCTGGATTCCTGTTCGAGCGTCTAATCACTTAACCATACAGGCCATCGATTGTTCTGATAGGAAAAAACGATATGAGAGTGTACCGAAAGAAAATAATCTCTGTAATAAAGGAGGAAATTTAACAGTTTATCAGTAGGAGGAGCTTTACGTTTATAATCTAAAAATAAATAATTTCCATTTAGTAGCTGAGTGAACAAACGCGTCGGATTCAATGGATCCGGACATCGTGGGTTCAATTTCTCGTCTAGCTAAGTCCTCCATAATTGCACAAACAGCATATTCTGCTTATTACAGTGGTAGAACGCTTGAAGTAAGAATATAAATGGAGAGGTACCTTTACGAAACAGTGTAGTCAGTATTGTTGACTTTATACTGACTCGATAAAAAGAGACAAGTATATGTTAAGGAAGTTGGATAGCCTATTAGTTACCGCCCACACGGAATTCGGACATTTTAATAAACACAACTGAACACATTGAACAAAACAATGTCAATACACTATTAAAATTATTTATAGAGTCAAAATATCAGAAAAACACTAATAACAGAAGGTTTGCCTATACAATGATGGAAGTTTTTTGTTGATTTTATGTCTTTGTATCATTGAAAATGTGAAATATCTAAAGTTCGGAAAAAATATCTAAAACTGTTGAAATACACATATCACCATCATGTTTAATTTGTTTGTATAACCACTGCAAGTTTTTTAATCAACACAAATATAGGAAATAACCTCAAAATCCGTTGATGTAAGTTATACGACTCGATTATGTGAAGTTAGCGTTGGCCGAGAAAAATCTTACATACTTAGAAGTGCTGCAATATTATATGAAGACTTTTCTTGTCTCTTTCTCTCTCAAGGTATACGACGCGACGTAAAAACCCGGAGAAAGTGTTTAATCGAAAATTTATATTGGTTGGGTAAAAATGTTTAACTCTTTTCATGAATATTCTTACTCCGAGGTAGTAGGAGTTTTTCAAACATAGTCAGGTTATTCGTAACACGGAAATGTTTGTCTTTCTTTTAATTAAAAAAATAAATAATAGTTAATCGCGTATTGTTAACCTCTGACCTATTCTTACTTACCCGGTAGAAGCGGAATACTAGCAGAGTGTAGAAGTTACTCCGTGGTGATTGAAACCTTGCATCAATCAGTATTACCTCTGGGATGAGGGAGGGTCATGGGAGGTTGTGGGTCGTGGGGTGGGTGTGAGCGAGAAGGTTTCGCTCTCTCCTTCTCTCGCCGCGCAAGATCCTGCAATTAAAGGCATGCCGCCATTTCAAATGCCAATACATTAAAACATCGTGTGAACCGAACTTCATTATATGCTGAACACGGTTTTAGTACTGACGTTTCTTTTTAAGGATGAAGAGAAGGCATTGGGTCAAAAGTATCATTTTTTTTTATTATTCAAAATTAGGTTTTTTTCCCGTTAACTCACAAAATTTATTATCATTCTTTTATCGCGTTCTCAGTTGACTTTTTACCTTTATCATTTCTAAGTATCTGTTTCTTTCTCTTTGTTCCTTTGTTATAACTTAAATGTTTTTCTTTTGTTTTCTTTTCTTTTTTTTATTTTATATTTTGTTTTCTCTCTGTATGTATGAGTAAATATAACCACACACCATGTGTTTTTTGTTCAGTTTAATTAAGTACCCTGATGATGCTTAGGCTAAGCGAAACCAGTCGGTCATAATATTTTTAATTAAATCTGTGTAAATCTGTTATACAATGTCAATATTTCATTTTCATGAAAAATCACTTTGTTATAAACCACGAATTTTCAATATTTTAACACTATCCGGTTTCGCTTAGACCTTGCTTCATCGGGACAATTACAATGTCCGCTACTATAATTGCCTGCACTCAAATTCACCCTTTGAGAAAGCGACTTACTCACTGAATACGGAGGATGTTTTTAGAGTGATACATGTCCTAATTATAGTACTGGTGAAATACCAATATTTACAACCAAAACGTTGCTTAAAATGGCTTAAGCCATGGTTGCTGACCAGATTTGAATAGCCAGGTAATAATAATAAATGGATAACTTTTATAGCGCTGTTTTTGTGGGAAAATCACCTCAAGGGTGCTTTACAAATTAATTTATCTAACCTATAATTTATCACTTAAGCTTAAAACTAATAACTTACATTTAAGATTTATTACTAATGGCTTAGAACTAAAATTTTCAACTAGTGACTTACAATAAAGACTTATAGCTTGTAACTTACTACTGAGTATAACATATAACTAGTGACTTACAAATAAGATTTCATTATTATTACTTCATTACCTCTTCATTTTTGCTCCACATTTGCATTAATGTTCAACGATTCTTTTTTTGTGTAACGACATATAATAGAACAAGTTTCAAATTCTTCAAAAAAAGAGCAATGATAATTATACTTAAGCGAATTAGATATTCAAAAGTAGTAAAAATTTCAAACGAACTAAATTGGCTAACAGTGAACTTCTTAACCTTCATATTTCCATTCCCTATCCTAACTACCTTCATCCTCATAAGATACCCTGACGGGGATGCCATAGTCACACTTTATCCAGACGGTTGAAAGCAGTTGGGACTCTTGTGTTATATTCATTATAAAAAATACATTAAAATAAAAAGGCTAAATAAACGTATTTTTTTTAAATTTATCGAAGGAAGCAATCACTTTGTAGCTTGACATTATAATTTAAATAAAAAATATTTTAGTTTTAAGCCACTTTATTTATACACATATAACAATTCGACCGGTTTCGGTTAAACTTAACCTTCTTCAGGAACGTGTATATATAAACTAAGATTAAAATATAGAGTTATACAGTAGACAAAGAAATTAGTGAAAGAGACAAAACATTAGTATGAACAGGACAAAGTATCAGAGAGGGGGTTGTAATGGAGTAGGTAGAGAGGTAGGGGGATGGGAAGAGGAGAAGGGGAACATTCTTAAAATCGGACTTTTAGTTAATTCTAATTGTTTGTTTAAAATTTGGCAATTATTATTATTATTTGATTTTGATATTTCTAATGCTTCTAGATTATTAAGGCGCAAACCTATTCCATTTTTATGTATTATTTGTACACCTGTATTTTTATTAAAAGTATGGTTAGTTTTAATTAAATGTTCGGCAAATTCGGAAAAACCTATACTTGTTAAACATCTAATGTGTTCTTTGACTCTAATGTTTACATTTCAATTGCCGAGCAATCGTTACATTTAAGCTTATATATGCCAGAATGGCTTAAAGAATCTTCTTTATCTTTAGAATTGATTAAAAGTTTTCCTAAATTATTGTTGGTGTAAAAAGCTGGTCTTATTTCTGATGGGAGTTTAGATGTGCAAAGGGTAGAGAAATCACTTATATACAAAATTCTGCGCCATTTAGGAGTTAAGTTAATATTATTATTAGATGGTAGATCATTATAGATAAATTTATTTGTTGCAATTCGCCGAATTTAATTTAATTTAATACGCACCGTAGCAACAATACTTTTGTTACGAATTTGATGCAATTAATGTACTCAAACCATGCACATAATAATGTGACTTAGAGAAATATAGTTTAATGTCTATTCAAATATTATAAAAATTAACAGGTATTATGCGAAGAGGTGTTCAGGCAAGAAACATACAGATCTAACACATTGCTTGGCCACTTAGCAAAGAACCTTTAAATTGTATAAATTATCGGCTTGAGGCATTTTATCCACGTTTTGAATCTTTTTTTCTATTTTTCATTGAGGAAAAAACACAGATACAAACACTTACAAATAAACAATACTAAACATAAATTATAGAGAAATTGCCTGCCTTCTGGCTTTTTCTCGCAGATTAGGCATAAATAATATAACAATTTATAATTAACTTTCTTTACATTTCATATGACGGCCTTCACGGTCGAGTGGTAAGACGCTCGACTACGAATCCAAAGGTCGCGGGTTCGAACCCGGCGTGCGCCAATAACTTTTATTTAATTAATATGTGTCATAACACATTAATTAATATAAAAAATAATAATATGTATATTTTCGGCACGTTCCAGAGTGGTAAAAGACCACCATTCAAAATCGAAACGTTGCTTGAAATGGCTTTAGCCGTGTTTGGTGACCAGATCTGAATAGCCAGGTACTTCCTAACCTTCCTGTTCCCAATCTCTTTTCCCTTACCACTACCTTCAACCTCACAACACACTCTATTTCGGGATGCCATAGTCTCACTGGCTCTAACGATTGGGAGCAGTTGAGACCCTTTTGCGTTATTCATATAAAAATGTAATAAAAATGAGATAAAAACAAAAGATACCATCCTATTCATACTATAACTCCTAAAAGTTTTAATTCTAACTAACTTATCTGCTGTGATATAGAAAAAAAAATTCTTGCTCTATTTGAAATTTATCTTTTTATATTTTAATTATTTGTAATTATATATTTATTTATTTTATTACTACAGAGAGCCTCCTGTCGATTTGCATTAGTATAACCACACTCTGACTTTGCCTATGTGGAATTTCTCGTTATGTTTTCATTGTTTTTTTTCTTATTTTGATATTTATTTTCTCTGGCCTTTAAGTATTTTTTCTTCCTTTTTCTTAATGTTCTTATTAGTTGAATTTTTACTTTTTTTATTTTTTCAAAAAACGTAAGTAACAAAAAATCAAAAATTAAATAAGGTAAGAAGTTATTCAACTCACAGGGTTTTTAGGCAAATCGTCAAACAAATCAAACACAATTTTATATTGCTTTCCATTCGATAAAGAACCTTTAAATTAGACATCTTATCTGCTCATGGTATTTTACCTGGCTTTCAAATCTTAAATAATATAAGGTAAGAAGTTATTGAACTCACTACATCACATTTACTTATAAATCTTACAAACTCCTCTACTCCCAAAGATATGAGATTTGAAAAATGATCCGTCTTTGTATCATATCCTCTCTGGCTTCTGTTGGAGGCTTATCTCCTTATCAAATCCGAATATCTTGTAGCCTCTGGCTTTGGGTCCATATCCACATCCGGGAAATAACAAAAGTTATGTTTTATGGTCGATTCTCTCCGTAAATCGACTAAATTGGAATAAGTCGCTAGTTCAAACTGTATTCAGGAATCATCGTATAAGGGTTTTATTTTAAGTCAAAGCTGGCTTCTGCAGCGAATGTGTATGAAAATATTCAGATATTCTGATATTATATTGTTTTCAAATTTCTACTTTTCTTTGTGGATCTTCGTTTGGGCTATGTATTTACCCTGTTTGGCAATCGTTAGATACGGTTTTATTGTTTTATTTGTAGTAACGGCATGCTAGTGCAGCAAATATGCTAGATGTTATTTCAAGTTGCTACCAGATTTTATCAAATTATTCTTTTTATACGATGACCTACATTGGTTTCCAAATTGAGTGAAAATCGACAAAAATACTAATATTACAGAATAAACTTTATTTGCACTGATTTAAAGACAAACTTAAAGAGAGTATTATTTCAAACAGTATTTTAAATGTTTTCGTAGAAAGCAATCACCTTGTTGTTTGACATATTTAATGAAAATGAAAGAATAACTTTGTATTGGACCACAAATTTAATTAACATCTTTATGACCAATTGGTTTTGCTTAGCCTAAGCATTATCGTGCTACAAAATTATACCAAACAAAAAATACAAAGTGTGCGATTATATATACATTGAGAGGGAGAACACAATAATAAATAAAATTAGAAAGCAGTGAGAAAACAATAGAATAACATTTCAAATTATAATAAAGGAGTAGAGAGAAAGAGACAAACAATATGGAATTAAAAAAGCAAAACTTCAACTGAGATGGTAATTAAAGAATAATAAAAAATTTCATGAGTTTCATTTTTTTACCATTTGTACTGTATTTATATAATGTATTTCTTTTTGGTTATTATTCTCTGTACTGATGCACTTACTTATTTTTCATTTAATGTGTGAAAGCCCATCAGGGCGATAAAAAATAAATAAATAATATCAGGCCACAAAGTTTTTACCTTCATTGCAAATGTAAACATCATTGAATTAGAACCTTTGAAGTGTTAGTTGGTAGGCTTAGTAACTAACTATGACTTTTAGAATACATGAATACGTTCACCCAAACGCTCTTTGTGAAACAGTGTAGTCAGTACGGTTGACTTTATACTGACTCGATAGAAAGAGTCAAAGATATGTTAAAGGATGTTGGATAGTCTTGATATAGGATATATTAGTTACCACCCACATGGAATTCGAACATTTTTAATAAACATATTTGAGCATATTAAACAAAACCATATCAATACACCATTAAAATAATTTATAAAGTCAAAATATCACACAAACACTTAAAACAGAAGGTGTGCATAAATAAAGATTATAGCTTTTTTTTTGATTTTTGTCTTTATATCGTTAAAATTTTGAAAATTCTAAAGTTCGGTCAAAATTTATTAATACTTTTGTAACACTTATGAAAAGTGATGTTTTATAATCTTTGTTTGGTCTCATTTGAACATTCCCACATAGCACATATCACGATCATGTTTGATTTGTTTGTATAACCACTGCATTTTTTTTATCAACACAAATATAGGAAATAACCTCAAAATTTGTTGACGTAAGTTATGCGACTCGACGATGTGAAGTTAGCGCGGACGGAGAACATTCTTACATATTTAAGAGTGCTACAATATTATAAGATGACTTTTCTTGTCTCTTTCTTTTTCTTGGTAAGCGACGTAAAAATCCGGAGAAGTCATTTATCGCAAATTTGTATATTCTCACTCCAAGCTTCGAATTCAACCCTCGATTCGATTTCACTTCCGACCATACCTGTTACTGCTGATTTCCTCTCTCCCCTTCGAGTAGGCCTTCACCCCTAAACACAGCCTCGCCCGGTAACTTCCCGAATAAAATACCCGCCCTATCTTTATAAACACCCGCCCTCGGTGAAAGGGCGGGGTAGATTTTACCATGTTTGTAATTAAAGAGGGAAGTCGACTGAACGGACGTTTTTATGACTGTATCCTTATTTGTTTGGAATAAATTTACTCGCTACACAAAATTAAATGACAATGTTTTTTTTATGTATTTGCAGTCAGAGACGCCCTACCGTGAGTGCGATACGATACGATTGAAAGATTCAAAAGCTTCTGTCAGGTCACTGCAAGAGTTGATATAGCAGAAAGGTGTGTATGAATGTGAATGTAGCTAATAGTTTGTGCCAACACATGGTGTGGTTCATCTATTCTGCATACTTGTGCTTATTACTCATTCCCGGGTTACGAATAACCTGAAAATATTTAAGAAAAACTCCTACTACCATCACAATAAGCGGAACATGAGCTTGTGAAATAATGAAGGACTTAGCCAGCAGAGGAATTGAACCTACAACTCCTGGGTGGGAATCCGATGCGTTTTCTACTCAGCTTCTTACCGGTCAAATTTAATTAACTTTATCGTTCTGTATTTTCTTTTATACCATTCACTTTGATGTTATATATTCCCCTTTCATTCGTGTATTCATGTATCTACTCTACATATACAACATATATATAAGTGTCCTTTCCTTAATCAATAAGAGTTAATATTACGCTTACTTCTATGACAAAGCAACAATTTTCAAGTTAATTAATAAAACATATCACCAGCAATCAGATTTTCTCTCACATTAATAAATCTAGTAATTTCAGATGACTACTATTTTTAAACGGGAAAGTGAAAGGTAGAAGAGGACAGGGACGCTCGAAGAAGACACGACACGATCAAGTGAATCATGAGTCTGTTATCTGAATAGTAAGAATACCTGGAGTTTCGATGAGACTGTGTGATGTGAACGAATTAAAATAACCCCCACGCTAGAGTTTTGTGATGGTCCAACATTTCTGAATATCCACGTCTTAATTATCTATAGTAATAATATTTGGATAACTTGTACAGCGCCGTTTTTGTGAAAAATCACCTCAAGGGGCCTAAACTAGTATTTTGTCACCAAAAAGCGAAACAGCAACCGCGGTCGAGTGGTAAGACGCTCGACTACGAATCCAGAGGTCACGGGTTCAAGCTTGGTGTGGGCAAATACTTTTCATTTAATGAATATGGTCATAACACATTTTAATTCAAACAAAATAATGTGTGGTATGTTTGCGGCACGTTCCAGAGTGGTAGATAATCTAAGTATCGCCCTGGTAAAGACCACCATTCAGAATCGAAAAGTTGCTTGAAATGGGCTTAGCCGTGTTGGGTGATCAGATCCGAATAGCCAGGTACTTCCCAACATTTATTTTCCCCACCTTCTTCCCCTCTCCAGTGTCCACTACTTACAACCTCACAACATACCCCTATTGGGGATGCCATAGTCTCACTGGCTCTAGACGGTTGGGAGCAGTCGGGACTCTTAACCGAACCAAAAACATGTGACATTAAAAAAAAATCTTTTCGACAGGATACAAAAATGTAAAAATTTCTGTTTTACCGAAAGCTAAGATTCAAAGAACGTTCTATTTTGTAAGTGATAGAACAGTTTTTTTGTATGATATCGACCAAAATTGGTTAATCGACTGATGAAAGAACTGATTCCGCTGGTTTCCGCTCTTTTAACTTTCATCTGTTTCGGAACGGAACGGAACGGAAAGGAACGGAACAACTGCCGCACAGTGTGCGGCCATCTCGTATTCCTCTATCTTGTAAAGCTTTGTTCTATCAAAGCCGTTTGTGTTCGTTACAGGAGCGGGGGTGATCTTTACATCTTATCTACCCACCATTGAAAAGACAAACCGATAGAAATGTGCTGTTGGCGTGTCCGTGTGCCCGGAAAAAGCTCGTTTTTCCCGCTTCCTGTGAAACTGATCGGAAAAATCTTAGTGTCGAAATTGTGGGGTTTTAATGCAAAACTACATATTTCCGGGCACATGAATTTTTCAGTAGAGCCAACAAACTGTTCCGACTCTCACAAACATAATACTACACATAATACAACATTTTTTTGTGTCAATGATTGATAAAAATATGTGTTTTGCTGTCTTCTTCTACAGGTATTTTAATGGAAGATGCTCCAAGGAACTTGCGTCATTGATCCCTTCAACACCGTTGCATAGTCGGAAAACTCGCCAAACGCGCGCCCTACATTTGTACACGGTTGTAATTCAATACATGAGAACGGGTCGGTTTTACGATTCGTTCTTATGTTCAACAGCTCGGCTATGGAACGATTTGCCGGCCTCTGTGTGTCCGCCCTCCTTCAACATGGGTCTCTTCAAGACCCAAGTTCACTCCTTCCTTTCCTCAAAAAAACCCTCCATACAGTATCCCCAAAGATGACATAGGCCCCGAGGGAAATTATTTCCCTCAAGACGTCCTGAGTGAAATCATTGTAAAAAAAAAAGTATTATCATTGCTGATATTTATTTATTTGGTATTCGATGAATACTAATTTAAATTTGTAATTTGAATTATTTTATTTTGCGAACATGACTATTTAAGAATTTAAGTTATGTGACAAATAAACATTTTAGATTCATTTAAGTATAAATAATAAAAAACAAAATATCAGTGAGCCAACAATGAAAAAAAAGTTTTAAAATAAAATAGATATTGGTTTTCATATTATTATTCGTAAAAAAAATCTCTAATCATATCATCGTAACTTTTTTTGCTAACTCGGGTTCTGTGAAAGCTATCATTAATGTAATTACGTCTGCTCGCTACGAAAATATAAAAATGTAACAATTTTAGTAACTTATTTATTTTTATGTTTGGTAATTATTTACTCCGTGTTATTTTTGTGTCACTATTATTTTATATTCTCTTTTTCACAGTTATGTAAAAGCCCGAGGACGAGGCCTGTTCAAAAGAAAAGGTTAATTTTGAATTTTCGCGGGCTGTGTACATTCGATTATCGTTTTGTTTTTTTTTTATGTTGGTACACATATGTTTATTATATGTTAGCATTATCAGCCATTTTGAATTAGTGGTTTGTTTTTGACAACTGGAAAGGTTAGTCACGTTTTTGTGTGATCTTCGATTTTTTGCTTTTGAAAAAAATGGAACAAAGAATATGTATTAAATTTAGCCTTAAAAATGGAATAAAGTGCTCCAACGCACTTAAAATGTTGACTGTGGCATTCGGCGAGTCTACTTTGTCTCAAAAAGTGTTTATAAGTGGTACAAGCGCTTTACAGAAGGCCGAGAAGATGTTAATGACGATGAGCATCCTGGAGTTGTGGAAAAATAAATTATGGATTTTATTCTTTGATCCGTTTTTTTTCAAAAGTAAAAAAAATCGAAGAACACACAAAAAAGTGACTAACCTTTCCAGTTGTCAAAAACAAACCACTAATCCAAAATGGCTGATAATGCTAACATATGATAAACATATATGTACCAACATAACAAAAAAAATCGATAATCAAATGTACACAGCCCGCGAAAATTCAAAATTCACCTTTTCTTTTGAACAGGCCATGTATATAATTAAATGAATGAGAATAATTCTAAAAACATTTTTGATAGATGGCGGAAAGTTTGAAAAACCAATAAAGCAAGCAATCAGGAGAAAAGAGTGAAAAAAAATTTACCTTCCAACCAAGCTTTGTAGATCCATATTTGTAATATTTTAGTCAAAGGTACGAATAGTTCTAACGGCCTCCAATATATTTGATTAAACTCAAAAAATATTTCCCGAAAATAACCCTATTTTTTAAATATTGTCATTTTATTTTCTTTATCCAACAAAAATCACAAACTATTCGTGAAATTGAAGAATTCCAAACGGTCTCAATACATCAAAAATATGACTATAAAAATACGAAGTTAAAATAAGACTATGAATAATGTTTTAAATGAATGTCCTCCAAAGCACACGCGCTTTTGAAATCAAAAACGTTTTACCAATTTTTATAAACTTTGTGTGTCCTGCATAGAAACACACTCTATATTATTTTCTAGAAACAGGCTTCTCCGATAAAGAGTCATAAATATATTTCTAGAATAATATCTTCCCTTATAAAAAAGTTATCACTCCGCTATCGTTTTTAACAGTGATTTTTGAGCACTTTTTTCTGAAAAATTTACATTAAAAACTTTTTCAGGCGGAAGGCGACAGTTTTCAAAGTATTTTTTTTATGACAATCTAGCTGTTGAGATAAAACTAAGCATTACAAATAACAAGAAAAATGGAAGTGTCTTTGATCAGAAATATTCTGTCTGATTTGTGTAATCAGACAAAGCTTCGTCGATTCAACAAGGAATATTCTGGAATATTACTGAAGTGCTGCAGAAGGGGAAGATGTAGACATTTAGCATAGAATTCTAAAGAAAGCGTAGTACCTACAATTATTCTTTGTCAAGGTATAGAATTAAATGAAGCGATCAAAAAAGAAAGGAGTGAATTAAAAGAATTGAAACATGAACACAATGAATTTACAGAATTAAAAGAATCCTTTGTTATTTTAATCAATTTTGAAATAGACTGTTTTTGACACGAAGCAAAATTCATTGTTTGATGCTTGAGATTATGAATTTATTTAATTATTTATTTTAAAAAGTTGGAATCAGGAAAATAATTTAAATTATAATAACATTATATATTCGTAAAAAGCATTAACTTTGTGGCTTGCCATATTTATAAATAGAACATATAAAACAAAGTATATATGTTCTATTTATAATAACATTGGTTTGACGAGGAGGCTTGACTACTAGTACAGAGGTTGCAGGTTCAAATCCTGGCGTGCGTAAATAAATTTCATTTTAGTTTTTCGTAGAAAGCAATCGCTTTATGGTTTGACATATTTAAAGAAATGAAAAAATAACTTTGTATACGCTTTAAAACTCTAACTCTCTGTTTCTTTGGTATAATTTAAATATTATATACTGTTTTCTCATTATTTTGTTATATTATTTTATATTATATTCTCCCTCTCTACGTAAATATAACCGCACACTTGGTATTTTTTTTTGTCAAGTTTAATTTTTTACCCTGATGATGCTTAGACTAAGCGTAACCGGTCGGTCATAAAAAATAAAATAATATTCGTGGTCCCATACAAAGTTTTCTTTAAATATATTTAATTTTATTGAATCAACAAGTACTATTTCACATTTAATTCAAATAAAATAATATAAAGTATATTTGCGGCACGTTCCAGAGTGGTAGATACTCTATGTATCGCCCTGGTGAAAGACCACCATTCAGAATCGGAATGTCGCTCAAAATGGCTTAAGCTATGTTTGGTGACCAGATCTGAATAGCCAGAGACTTCCTAACCTTCCTCTTTCCCATCTCTTTCTCCTACATCCTGCCTTTAGATTCACAACATACCCCGGTTGGGGATGCTAGTCCCACTGCCTCCAGACAATTGAGAGCAGTTGGGACTCTTGTGCGGTATTCATTAGATTCATATTTTATTTTTGAAGTTGTTCTTCGTGAAAAATCACAAAACGTAACTTGGCTTGCCAAGGAAAAAAATAAAGTTGCTTTATTTCACCCTTTAAAATTCGATTCATATTTTTAGAGCCACGCGAATAAGGCCAAAGTTTTCGTTTCATTGAAAACGAGTTACAACTGTACATCACACTTTACTATTGTTTGTTATAAAATATCATTTGTGATTCTCCTTTATACTCTACAAAATTCGATAATTGCCTCATATTACTGTTTAGTTGTTTAATGCCTCGATGCGTGCTGGAATAACACTATAGCCAATTATTTTTTATGATGTGGTAGACATTTTCTACAACTGCTGTACGTAATGGGAAAAAATGTTTCTGTTCTTGTGTGTCTTTTCTTAGGTCTGTGGTTTCAGACAAAAGCTCGGAAAAACCAATCTAGAAGCTTAACGCATAAAGCTAGGCTTGTGGCCAATATTTAACAAAGATTAGCTTTTCAAGTTAGCAGAGTACGACTAGACTGAGGTTACCGAGTAGCGTAAGATAGGGACGCTTTGAGGCGCCTTATCGAAGTGAATCCTTGAGTCATACCTGTTCATACTAATGTTGTTGAAATTGATGTTGATAAACAATAATAACAAAACTGAAATATTAACTTTGTATAAGACCACAGATTTTATTTTATTTTGATGAAAGGGCAGTTTCGCTTAGTCTAAACATCACCAGGGCACAAAATTAAACAAAACAAAAAATATAAAGTGTGCGGTTATTTATACATTCAAACAAAGAACACAATATAAAAGATCGATCCCCCCTCATTTCCTTCCTTTTCCTCAATCCTTTAAACATAGTGATATGAAAATTTTAAAATTGTGTTTCTTATTTTTTGATTTGATTTGTATTTCTTTTAATTTATATCTTAATTTCTTGTTTAATTTTTAAAATTAGATTCACTTACAGTATCAGTTCACCTGTATATACAAATACTTAAGTGGAAACCTATAAATGGTCATATTAATACTACTTATATAATATTTTACCTAGTATGTATGTAAACTGTTGGTCTCCCAAACAAATAAAAAAAATAAATAAAAAATAAATTAAAATAAAATAAGAAAACTGTGAAAAAACAAAAAGAATAATATAAAAAGCAACTTTATTTTTTTTTTTTTAACTTTTTGAGTTAATATAGTGAATACCGCTTAAGAGTTTCAACTGTTCCCAACCGTCTGGACTACGGCATCCCCGATAGGAGTATGTTGTGAGGCTAAAGGTAGTTGTGTGGGGAAGGAGATGAGGAAAGGGTAGGTTAGGAAGTATCTGGCTATTCAGATCTGAACACCAAACGCGGCTAAAGCCATTTGAAGCAACGTTTCAATACAGAATGGTTGTCTTTCACCAGAGCGATACTTAGAGTATCTACCACTCTGGAACATGACGCAAACATACTATATTTTATTTTACATCAACTCGATGTGTTATTCAATACTATTTTTTCTTTCTTGTCTAATATTTTTTGCACTGTTTATGAGAACAGTCTTTTAAAAAAATGATAATATTTGTGTATAAAGCCTTTAAGAGGCGCAAATAAATAAATAAATCCCTCTCAATATATTGAATTTCCTAACGAAGGCTTACACGCTGTTGTTAGTTAGTGGAATTAATAGATGGCTGTTTTGTGCTTAGTTTGATTAGTACTTAATGTACTTATCTTGATTTGCGGCTTCGTTCCATTTCCGTTAATTCCCCCAAATAACGATTGCTGATTTCCCTGAGGCTGTCCAAACAATTCTTTGCTAAGCCGTCCACATTTGCCTAACGAACGTCCTCCATAATGAAGTTATCCTTCTCCGTCTCATTGTATGGACACCTACACAATAAGCTCTGGTTCTGTACGCACAATACACAAATAAAGCTTAGATCTATGACCCTTTTGAATAATACAAGAACCCTTCAAAACTCCACAGAATTCAGCGAACTTGGAACTCATCTCGTCAGAAAATCATTTTAAATGAGCAGTTAAACAGAAGTCCTTAACTTTTGTTTTATATACTACTACCTACTTCATATGTTTAGATCTTGTTGATTCATCTTAGAAATGATAAATTAACACAGTTTACCAAATAAAAAGAGTTTTTTTCAAATTCACATACAGCTTCCAGATATTTCCAAGAGTCCCAACTGCTCCCAACCGTCTAGAGCCAGTGAGACTATGGCATCCCCAATCGGGGTATGATGTGAGGCTGAATTTAGTGAAGAGAGAAAGGAGATTGGTAAGAGAAAAGTTGAGAAGTACTTGGCTATTCAGATTTGGTCACCAAGCACTTTACAAAATCGAAACCATTTCACAGGCTATAATAAAATTAATTTCAAAAACATAGTTTTTTAAATTTATAAAATAGCATTTATACATTTTATTAAGCTTGAGTACCTAACTAAAAAACTAACTGTGGTTTCATTCAGTTTTTTTACTATTTTTCATGTCCTCTTTAGGCGATATTTCACGAAAAGCATTAATTTAAAACCAGACAATCTGGATTAACCACTTCTCTCAAAGTAATCGCCAAACTATTTATTCTGTTAAAAAATACTTATCAATATTGCCCAGGTGAAAGATTACAATTTAGAATCAAAAGGTTGCTTGAAATGGCTTTAGCCGTGTTTTGTGACCAGATATGAAAATCCAGGTACTTCCCAACCTTCCACTTCCCTATCTCCTTCCCTCCTTTCTAACTTCAACCCCTGGCATGCCCCAATTGGGATGCCATATTCCTACGGGTTGGAATAAGTTGGGACTGTTATTCACTATAATTTTTATAAATTTTAACCTTAAAAAACATGTTATTACGTGCTTTTATAAAACCGAAAAGAGTAAACTTTTGATTTAATATAAATTGTAATCAATTTTGATTGAAAAATGATAATTTTGTATTTTTATTTTCTTATTTCCATATTTCGCATCTACGGCTCTTGTCGAAATCCCTCAAAAAAAATAATTCCAAACCGTAATCGAAATATGAAATCTCATTCGTTACAAACAGAGCGGAAATTAAGGTTTTAATTAATATCGATTGAATGGTTCATTAAGCTCCCGTTTCGTTAAACATGCCTTTTCAACTTCTATGTCAGAAGTCGACTCTGTATCACTTTTGCTCACATCCTGGAATAACGAAGGCAGCGAGAAAAATATATTAATAAAAATTATATATTCGTCCCGATGAGTTTCAATGTGGAATTTCACAGGTGGGGCTTTGAATCGAAATAATCAATCGATACAAATCTCTGCAGATTTACAACTGTATTAACAAGCTTTTACATTGCCCTTCTTGTCACACCGAAGTTTCTTTCCCTTTTAACTAACCATCACTCTATTTCTCCGCATTAGTAGGCAGATAAGACGGGCCGCCATACAACTCTTTGATGGCACATACTCCTTGATTCGTTCATTCATAAATCGTCTAATAAATATTCTTCTGTTATTCTAACTAACTACTTCTAAGTACCTAACTAAATAACCATAGCGCCGTTACCTCGTAGGGGTAGGCAGAGAGGACGGGACGTCCTACAACCTCGTCTCGGCACACACTCCTTGCTTCAGTAGCATTAATTCATCGTCTCATAAATATTCTTCTGTTATTCTGACTTTTCACAGGGCTCGACTCAAGTATTTGATTAACTTGATCGTGCCATGTCAAAGCATTTTTTTTCTATGTCGATCAGATCACACAAATTCTTGTGACGATTTTTTTTGTATTTTTAAAAACTCATTAAGTATTCTTTTGTTTCAGGTATGTGCTGAGAAAATTTGTGGCTTTTTGACAAGACGTTAAAATTGTAAGCAAGTAAGTCACCGTCGCAACACGAAGGACCAAAGCTAACGAAAATCGTACGATGGATATTATGGTTTGTAGAAAAAAAGTTTTATGGTCAAAAAACACCTTTATCGTACTTATGTTATTCATTTTAAGTATTTACTACTCAACTTTACCCGAAATTCGTCGATAAATAATGGAAATTTATCGTTAAATTATTGAAAAATATCTTATTATACAAAAAAAACGGGGCGTTTCGACCATTTTTTGTGTAATGGATATTTTGAAAAATTCATACCAAAAGACGTTTCAACCTTAAAATTTTTAAATTGCCTTAGAAATTCGAGACTGGTTGTGAAAATTTCAAAGAGCCCAGAGCTCATCTTTCCAGAGTTTAGGGCTTTATATTAAAGTAGAAATTATTTTTTGAAAATCAATTACTAGACGTAATTACTTTTTGAGATGACTGTTTGATCCTGGACCATTATCTCACCTTATAAAAATGAATATTTTTAACCCTCCTTTTCAAAGTGTCAGAATACTGTGGTGACGATAATTTAGCGGAGATGAAATTAACCCCAAAAAATTATCAACCCCTTCAAGAAAGAAAGCAAACTTAAACTTTCCATCAGGTTAAAAATATCTTGGGGAGCTTGATTTCGAACAATTTAAAAAAAGAACGAAATTTAAAACGCTTCTATTATGTTACCCAACAATTGTTGAATAGCGCCCCCTGAAAGCTTTGCTGAAAGGATCTTTTTGGCGAAGCTTTTTTCAGACTTCCGTTCGGGACATTGTTGCCGATTCCGGTGAAGTCCTTTATCGCTTAAACTGACTTTAAAAAGTACTTTGACAATAATAAACGGACTTAGATGATTATCTTTACAAATTAATGGGTGGTAAATATTTAGACGGCTTGAGAATTAATAAAATTTACTTGATGTTTCTAAATTAAAATGAACCATGGAAGCATTTATTAAAACAATTACTTTGTTGTTTGACATATTTAAATCAATGAAAAAATAACTTTTTATTAGACCACGGATATTATTTTATTTTTTATGACCGACCGGTTTTTCTTAGTATATTTTATATCTTAGCTTAAAAAAACAACCCGTATTGTCAATATTAGAATCAAAGAAATCTTAGTTGGAGTAAAAGCATTGACGCTAGAGTGTTTTTTACTTCTGTTTTCGGGAGTAATTCTCTGTGAAAAGAGTTTTCGAAGACGTTTTACTATATTGTTGCAGAGCTCAAAATGAATCCCATTGAGTGTTAAAACCCTCAATATGCAGGAAATAGTGGGGTTTTACACTCAACACATTTTTCATGATTTTATTTTTCTATGAAGGGGTTGTTACTTTGAGGCGTTTTTAAAACCAGTGTGTGCGGCCTGGTCTCAAGAATGTTAAAAAAACGCGTTTTTATTTATTTTGTTCCTTATAGGGTGTTTAAACAATCACCAATTCAATTATTCTTTGACTATCACGATGTACCTACCCGCACTGCGCTAAGTTTTCTGTATTTTTTTACGATACCAACACGATGTTTTTGCTTCAAACAACCTATTCACTTGATATAGTATCGTGCAACAATTCTTTGCTTCTTTAGATGAAGAAAATCCTCAAAAGTACAAAGGATTCAGGAGGAAAGAGTTCAAACACTGTTTTGAGTACTGAAAAAAAATTTGATAAGTGCATTGCATCAAAGAAAGATTACCGGAGTATGAAAACATACAAATAAATACCATATTTTAAATAAATTAACCATCACGCCGTTTCTCCTCAGGTGCAGACAATCTTTACTTCATTCACAATTATACAGCCTTTTCTGTTATTCTGACTCTTCACGTGGCCCAATTCCAGTATTTGATATGTCTTCCTTGACCGTCCACGACTTCTTCTTCCATTCAATTTTGCGTCATATTTTATTATAACACTCCTTTCTTTGTTCATCCGCTTTACATGCCCAAACCATCAAAGCGTCCCTTACTTGGTCCTTTTCATAACGCTTACATTATTTTTGCGTTATTTCCGAATATCCAAATTAATAACACGGTTATACATGGTTTTACCGCACATACGCCTCAGGGATCTCATTTCTACAGCATTCTGTCTACTTCCATCCTTCCTCTGCTAGCTCCATGTCTCACTGCCATACATCAGGATTGATAAAGGCACCTATTTTGGACCAGATTTTGTATAAATAAATTCCTGTTACCTTTCCCTCATTTTGAATAGAAATTTTATTCGTTTATTTGAATCTCGCCCAGTAAATTGTGCTTATGCAGTTCTTATTAATATTGTATTACGTATTTTTTTTTTTTTTTATCTTTGCCCCTATTTTATTTTAATACATATAACAAGCATGATGCCCAAAACATATAAACATGAGTGGTCATTTAATCAGAATATTTAACAACATTAGATAATCACGTAAAAGTTTATGAAAAATGCAAAAGTAAATGAATAACAAACAAAAGCAAATGAATAATATTACGCAAGGTAGAACATAAATAAATGGATTATTGGTACCTGTACTGAAGAGATTCCTATTAGCTGTTTGGTACTTCATATAACCAGTCTTTAACTAAAGGGCATCATTACAATATCAACTTGATATGATTAACAGATTTTTTTTTTCAATGATTTATCGTGTCAATAAAAATTTCTACTTCATTGTTTGTGCAGTGAATTGTGTTGTAATTTCTTATTGTCCTCGGCAAAGGAGAGAAATATCCCGTATTTTTAATACTGTAGAAATTCCATTAAGATAGATAAATAACAAGATTTTTTTTACATTTTTTATTTTTTTTATGATATCAATATTTATTTATTTATTTTATTGTATACGCCTGAGGGACTTTTACTTTAAAGGTTTACAATTGACAGTGAAAAAATAAAAATTATATGAACAAACACAATAAAGAACAATTGTAGAGTAGTATGTGATAATATGATTCATCACAAAGATTTAAAAAAAAAATGCATGTCTTTCAACAAATAAACTTACAATTTCATAAACCTAGTTTGATTCGATTGTAGAAATCAGTTATCAACATAATAATTTAAGAGGTGAATGATAGTAATTTAAGAGGTGAATTTAGATGACTGCCTCCGGAACTAAGATGTATAACGAGCCCAACAGAATTTCGGTCCAAACTGAAAACTTACCTTTTCAGACTCTCATATCCTTAAATTCATTAAAAGAATCTCAACATAATCTGTCTCTCGACGAATCACCTTTAGATATGCAAATTTAACCAAATCCTGTACTGTATGACAAATTCAGAAAGTCTATTCTTTTAATTTCGCTCCCATGCCCTAAATCAAAAAAAAAAAAATTAAAAAAAATAAATAAAAAAAAATAAAAAAAAAAAAAATGATAACCAAAGTTTTAAGTTAATAATTATGTCTATCTGATGGGACTTGCCAGGTAAGTATGTTCCTGTATATTTTCTTATTTAAACTAGGAATTAATATGTAATGATAGAAAATAAGATCTGTACAGCGCCCTTGAGGTGATTTTTCACAAAAACGGCGCTATACAAATCGTCCAAATATAATTATTATTATTATAGTGGTACATAAAGAAAGAATAAAGTAAGGTAAAAAACGTGTAGAATTATAGTACAAGACTAGTGTAATAAGACAAAATTAAATAATATATTTCCACCCACATATAATAAAATAAGGTATCGATAAATGTAAGAAACTAGATGAATATGAATTGAGAAGTAGTGTTACGTATATACTATAGTAATACAGATAATGTGTAAAACGTTCGTTCTTATTTAATGTGATAAAATGTCAAAGGAAACTTGATTTGTTCACTACTCAAGATAAAAACGACGATTAAGCTATATAACAAACTAACTGACCATCACGCCGTTTCTCCGCAGAGAGGACAGACCGCCATTCAAATCTATCTCAACACACACTACTTGCTTCATTCACATTTATACATACTCGTATGTTATTCTTACTCTTGACACGGCCCGACTCAAGTTTTTGATTCACATCATCTTGTTATGTCGTCCTCGGGCGTCCCTGACTTCTTCTTCCATTCAATTTTGCGTTGTATATTATTTTCACACTCCTTTCTTCGTTCATTCACTCTGCGTGCCCAAACCACCTAAGCGTCTCTTTCTTAATCCTACTATCTATTTACTATAAATACCTTGGTTTGGGCATGTAGAGCGAATGAATGAAAAAAGGAGTGTGAAAAGAATATATGATGCGAAAGTGAATGGAAGAAAAAGTCGAGGACGCCTGAGAAAGACATGGCACGATCAAGTACATCAAATACTTGAATCGGATCATGTGAAGAGTCTGAATAACAGAAGAGTATGTTTGAGACGATGTATGAATATGAATGAAGCAAGGAGTGTGTGCCAAGATAGAGTTATATGGCGGTCGGTCCTCTCTGCCTACCCCTGCGGAGAAACGGCATGAGGACAAGGACAAAAAACGTTTCCATTTCACGCGGTTTTGCTTGCTTCATTGTATTTAATTTAACCGAGTGCACGCGTTCGTTCGATTGGTCAATTTCAGAATTTTAATATGCCAATATATGCAACTTGTCTCCTTCTACTGAAAGCGTCAAAAAAACATATTTTTGAGTGATTGGCTTTTTTTATTTTTATATATGAATACCGCACTAGAGTCTCAACTGCTCCCAACCGTCTAGAGCCAGTGAGACTATGGCGTCCTCAAATAGGATATGTTGTGAGGCTGAAGGAAGTGGGGAGGGAAAGGAAATTGGAAAGACGAAGATTGTAAAGTACCTGGCTATGTAGATCTGGTAACCGAACACGGCTAAAGCCATTTCAAGCAACGTTTCGATTCTGAATGGTGGTTTTTCAACAGGGCAATACTTGGAGTATCTACCACTCTGAATACGGTCACGGCTTATACGCGGTATTGGACATTATGTTTATAAATCCGCTTTTTTCTGTGTAAAATTTTATATCGTCAGATTATACCTTTTGTGAAATTTAACGACAGGCAAAAAAAAATTGTTACTATACAATAGTAAATCTTAAGTTTTCCGCAAAAAAGCCCGATTCAAAAACCAGCGTAGGACTCAGAGACAAGATAAATGATTAGATGTTAGATATTACTGCTTTAACAAGCGAAAATTTTCGTATAAATCTTATACATACTGGAAACAGTTCGTGTAAGTTCTAGTAAGACGGTTGGAATGAGATTTTATCTTCTATTTTGCAGAAGGATTTGCATGAAAATGGAAAATTTCTTAGGTTTCCTTTCAAAAGAACCCCGAGATTCACAAATTAAGCAAAAATGGAACTTTATACTGACGTGGCAGCCAGAAGAAATTATTCATCAAGCTTACAAACTATTATAGTTAGTTGGTTTTTTGGTGGAGTTTTTTTTAACATAATATGTATGGTATTAAAAAAATTACGCATAGATTGCAATCTTAAAAAATAAGATTAATATGATATTTAGATACCTAGTTTGTATAGCACCGTTTTTGTGAAAAATCACCTCAAGGGCGCTGTACAAATCTTAATTCCTAGGTAATATCAATTCCCAGTTTATATTAATATTTATTTAAATTAAGTAACAGAGAAAATATACAGGAACATACTAACCTGGCAGGTCACATGTGATACACACTATCACTTTTTTATAATAACTTTTAATTTTAGCTAATATTTATTTATTGGTATTATTTTATTTATTTGTATATATATATTTTAATAAAAGTTTTAATATATTTAGTTCACTAACGTCATTGTTTTTTTCCGTCACCGGCACGAAGCTGGGATACAGAGAATCTGACAAATGGTAAGACGCTTGACTACGAATACAAATGTCGCGAGTTCAAACCCGGCTTGCGCCATAATACATAACACATTTAAATTTATATTTTATGATATTTTGTATATTTGCGGTACGTTCAAGAGTGGTAGATACTCTTAGTATCGCCCTAGTGAAATACTACCATTCAGAATCGAAACGTTGCTTGAATTGGCTTTGGCCGTGTTTGGTGATACTTTCTAACGTTCTTTCCCATTTAATTTCCCTCCCCACTACCTTCAGCCTCACGACATTCCCCATTTGGGGATGCCAGTCTCACTGCCTCTTGACGGTTGGGAGCAGTTATAACTCTTGTGCGGTATTCACAAAAAAAAAATATTTAAGCAAAAAATTATGTATAAATAGAACACATATACTTTGTTTTTAACCACTTTTTTAAAAAAGTGGTTAAAAACAAAGTATATGTGTTCTATTTATAAATATGGCAAGCCACAAAGTTAATGCTTTTTACGAATATAAAAAATTATGTATTCGTAAAAATAATAAAAATCGTGTACAGAATTTATCTCCACATATGTTTCTTCCAGAAGAGATGAAGTTATTATCTAAAGATTAATTTAATATTGTCCTGATGATGGAAGGGTACTTCCGAAACCGGTAGACAAAATATTAAATAAAAAAGTGGTTAAAAACAAAGTGTATGTGTTCTATTTATAAAAAATTATGTATTTTTATGACTCATTCACCTTGATAAGTAAAAAAGGACATCATGCTACGAATTAAAATATGTGTTTACTTTAGCAGTGCTTTTTTTTTACAATAACTCGACACAGGAGGCCTTGAGGAAAACAATTTCCCTCAGGGCCTATGTCATCTTTGGGGATGCTGTGTGGAGGGTTTTTTTGAGGAAAGGAAGGAGTGAACTTGGGTCTTAAAGAGGCCCGTGTTGAAGGAGGGAGGAAACACAGAGGCCGGCAAATCGTTCCATAGCCGAGCTGTTGAACATAAGAACGAGTCGTAAAAGCGACTCGTTCTCATGTAACCTTGTCTTTTGATATTTCTCGTAAAAGTCTTTAGAATCAAACGAGAGTCAGAGCTTTTGGTGCAGAAAAAAGAACTGATCAAAACTGCATATTCAACTCATTTTGGATCAAAGTGTCGCTTTAGCTCTTTTGCCTTTACAGCGACGTACCATTGGCACAAATTTTATCGTATCGGTTTTTATGAATGGTGTTTTATTTTTATTTAAAATAATTTTCTGCAACCGCTCTGCTATATTCTTTATAAAAATATGCAATTTTATAAAAAAACTTTTTTGTTGTCATAAAAAAGAAAGATTTCTGGATAAGGCAGAAATATCTAGCAGAATTTTATAGAAAGGATTTGAAATAAAAACAAAACAGGACTTCGGTGTGTAACGTGACCGGAATACAATACTGCTTTCATCAGTAATGAAATACGAAACTGTTTCTGAGAAATATCTGGTAGTCTTTACAACTCAAATCTCCTGGAAACAAGTAAGTAAATACGTATTGATTCTGTTTTTCCGAGTGATTGGAAAAATCTAGTTACCTTTGCTTTTATTTATTTTAGGTTTATTAGTTTTCGTTTTGTTTCGGGTAGATTTTGATGAAAATTTTGTCACTTTATTGCGTTCTATTTTTGCGTTAAAATTAAAGAAGCAGAATATTTAAAAAATAAAATGGTTCATTCTGGTAAAAGTTATTTCAAAATAATTAAATGGTGTTTTTTTATTGATTTAACTACCTCCGTGGTCGAATGGTCTAGATCCTCGATTGCAAATTCAGAGGTCGCGGGTTACAATCCTAGCAAGGCGTAACAGGGCCGACAGGGCCCGCAGATACTTCAATAGTACACAACTGCTGACCTTGTACAAATCGCAAGTACGCCTCACTGTTGAATTTGGCAGCCACCTCTGGTCTGGAGCCCCTAAATACCTGAAAAAAACCCTCGACTCGTGCAGAAACGGGCGGTCCGCTTGATAGATTCTCCTATCTTAACAAACGGATTGTATCTTTGGAGCACAGCGGTCAGGTGGAAATGCTGTCCTTGTTCTACAGGTATTTAAATGGAAGATGCTCCGAGGAACTTGCGTCATTGATCTTTTCGGCACCGGTGCATAGTCGGGAAACTCGCCAAACGCGCACCCAACATTTGTACACGGTTGACATTCAATACATGAGAACGGGTCGCTTTTACGACTCGTTCTTTAGCTCAACAGTTCGGCTATGGAACGATTTTCCGGCCACTGTGTTTCCTCCCTCCTTTAACTTGAGTCTCTTCAAGACCCATGTTCACTCCTTCCTTTCTTCGAAAAGACCCTCCACACAGCATCCCCAAAGATAACATAGGCCCTGAGGGAAATTATTTACTAAGAGCTATTTTAAAAAAATGCATAAAAACATTTTGTTGAATTAATATGGTATTGTTTCACATTTAATTGAATCAAAATGTATGTACAAAGTATATATGCGGCACGTTCCAGAGCGGTAGATACTGTGTGCTGTGGTTAAACACTGCCATTCAGAATTGGAACGTATCTTTAAATGGCTATTGTCGTGTTTGGTGACTAGATCTGAATAGCTAAGTTTTGTATAGTCAATACCGCACAAGAGTGCCAACTGTTTCCAGCCGTCTGGAACCAATAAGACTTCCCAATAGAAGTGTGTTGTGAGACCATAAATAGAAGGGAAGGAAAGGAGATGGAAGGGAGGAAAGTTGGGAAGTACCTGGTTATTCAGATCTGTTCATCGAACACGGCTAATGCCATTTTTAATATATATATTTTTAATATGAATACCGCACAAGAGTCTCAACTGCTCCCAACCGTCTAGAGCCAGTGAGATGATGGCATCCACAAATAGGGTATGTTGTGAGGCTGAAGGTAGTGAAGAGGGAAAGGAGATTGGGAAGAGGAAGGTTGGTAAATACCTGGCTATTCAGATCTGGTCACTAAACACGACTAATGCCATTACATGTGATATGAATAGATGTATAAATACCCAAACCTTAGTCTTAGCCACGCCCAGTTCCGCTGAGTCCGGTAAAAATCATCAAAAACTGACTACACTGCCTTGGGTAGATATCACTCTATTTACTCTAAAGGTTGATCCATACTTGGGTTAATTAAAAAAAGTAAGGGATTATTTAAACTTTTTCAGTTTAAGCTTTTTTTCTGATTCTAATGAACGTTCTTATTTATAAAATCAAAAAAAATGTTAGTGGGTAAAACGTAACCGCACCATTAACTAACACGATACAATCTACATTTGAATACAACAATTGTTTAAAGCCAGTGGAACTGTGGCATCCCCAATCGGGGTATTTTGGGAATTTTATGAAATTTGGAAAGAAAAGGAGATGAATGAGGAAAGTTGCGAATTACTTTGATGGCGCTCGACGATGAATTTAGAAGTCACCTGTTCAAACCCGACGTGCGAAATATAATTTTATCTAATGAATAATATTTATAATAAAAATATTATGTGTCACTACAAATTTAATTAATATAAGATAATGTCAGGCACGTTCCAGAGTGGTAGATACTCTGTATCGCTCTGCTGAAAGACCACCATTCAAAATCGAAACGTTGCTTGAAATTTTGACGGCCTGCATGGTCGAGTGGTAAGAGGCTCGATCAAAGACGTGCGACAATCCAAAGGTCGCGCGTTCAAACCCAGCGTGCGCCAATTACTTTTATTTAATCAATATGTGTCACTACAGATTTATTTCATATAAAAATGATAAAATAGTATATTTGCGGCACGTTTCATAGTGTTAGATACATTAAGTATCGCCCTGGTGAAAGACCACCATTCAGAATCGAAACCTTGCTTGAAATGGCTTTAGCCGTGTGTGGTGACCAGATCTGAATAGCCAGGTACTTTCCAACCTTTTTCTTCCCGATCTCCTTCCCCTCCCCGCTACCTTTAGCCTCACAACATACCCCAAATTGGTGATGCCATAGTCTCACTGGCTCTAGACGGTTGGGAGCAGTTGGGACTCTTGTGCGGTATTGACTGTAAAAAAAAATAATTATAATAATAATTTTTATTTCATTAAAATAAGAACTCTATAATTTTTTAGCCAAAAACTTAAAACAAATTGAATATCAAATATGAATACTACTTACATGCGAAGTTCGTCGGACCATATTGGTTCAGAACTATATGATAACAAATAGCAAGTCCCGGCTTCTCCAAATTGTTTTCGAAATCCTAGTTTAATGAAGGATTAAGTGAACCACTGTAAGCCTAGGGAAACGTCTAGAACTAATTACTCGCTTTAAATCTCAGTGCTGGTAGGATTATTTAACTGGAAAACCTTCAGTCATATAATGAAAATATGAAATTAATTAATAGTCCTATCACAAACAGCTGTTGATAATCATAATATTTGGATAATTTGTAAGTCGCCGTTCTTATGAAAAATCACCTCAAGGGCGCTGTGATGTTTTGGGTATCAAAGACTTTGACCTGAGTGGGCTCAGTATACATTAACACATAATATTATTGGTATACTCAAGGAATTAATGGTGTCTTAAATTAATTTTTTTAAGTTGGTTACTCGTGCAAAAACACAATCTAACCTAAGTCAATCTGTTGTATTACCCGAGTGTACCTTACACATTGCCCACATCAATAAAAAGAATATTTCTATTCAATTTAACTAAATATCAGGGAGTGAAACACCACACACCTCCTCCTTTGCACACAGTCTTAATTCACACTAATACAAAGTTATCGTCTCATTTATACTCTTCTGTTATTCTCGACATAACTTAGAATATTTCCCAATAAATAAGAAAAATGTAGTTTAAGTGGAATCTGAGCTTTCGTTTTGGGAGAAGCGAAAGAAGTAATTCTTCTGAAGTAAGCTTTCGTGTGTAATTTTGAAATTAAAATCCCATTTTTTTTTTTTTAATTTTACAGTTTTTTTTTTAAATAAATATAAACTCAGATCATTTATCCATATTAAAGTAAAACATTGGTAAAAAAATACTTTTTAAAATAAATTATTTATCGAGTTATATAAATATCTGACTTTAATTGAAATTGTAAAAATAACTGCGACTCAAATATTATGTTTTAAGAAATTTATAATAAGAGTTGAATTTGTTATCTTATTTTCACGGTGATTTAAAAAAAAATTATGTGAATACCGCAGAATAGTTCGAGCTGTTGTGAGTTTAAGCGTATTGGAAGGAAAGGAGGTGTGAAAGAGGAAGATTTGGAACTACCTGGCGATTCAGATCTGGTCACTAAACATGGCTTTTAGTATTTCAATAAACGTTTCCTTACTGTCTATTTACAATTTTCTTCTAATTTTGTCATTTGGCAATGTTATTTTACTAACGCAGTCACCTTGATCTGTCGACAGATATTTTATTTTTATTTTGATTGTTGACTTGGGCATTTGATTGTGTCATTTAACGTTTTTAATCGATTTTATCATTTATTTTTTTTCATTCAATTTTAACATGTTTTCAATCTTATCATTTTGTCATTCAATTTTATCATTTTTACTTTGGCATTAAGCTTTGCCCCTTGACTAAGTCATTTTTCTTAGACTTCGTAGTTTGAAATATTATTTTTAAGAGATGTCACTGCATATATTGTCGATAAAAAGACAAAAGGGCTGAAGCGCTTTTTTGGGTTGGATTTTAAAGAAAAAAAGTCAACTCGGGTGAATCAATGCTCTCACTGAGTCACCTGAAGCGACAAAAAGCTAAAAAAGTCCCAAACTTGTGTATCTCGAGGCAAACCTTTTCTCAAATGTAAAATATATTTTAGATGACTGAAGGGCCACAAATCTTCAGAATTAGACGAGAGTTAGAGCTTTCGATGCAGAAGAAAAAACTAATCAAAACAGCATATTCAAATAATTTGTGACCTGAATTTCGCTTAAGCTCTTTTGCCTCTCCAGTGACGATATTTTATAAAAAATTACATGTAATTGTATCCACATAAGAATCTTTTTATGCTTTCACGTTGTCTTTTGATATTTCTCGTATTTTTTCGTATGCAATATCATTTTTCCATCAAATGTTACAAATACGGAAATAAATAGAAAATCATACAAAATTCTAATACGCAGACCAATGGACCACAGCCTCTGTGCTTATTTATCTCTCAGGAAACTAACTGTTACTGTTATATTCTGTGACTTAGAGGGAGATCACCGGAGGACTAGCAGTTAAAGCGGGGCTTTGAGGCCTGATGAAGGTTGTGATGAGAATCATAATTTATATACGAAACCATGGACTTTTCAGAAGGTCAATAAACCAAAACTCAGCCGCCGATGCTGCTAGTTGTATTGATTTAGACCCGAAATAGGAATTAGAATATGTAATAAATGATTCCAAAGACAAAGTGGCCTCTTCCGAGAAACTTTTTAGTTTTAAAGATAAGAATTCGACTTTTTCAATTTGAACTATGTTAACTGTAAACTTTTTAATTGTAAACTTTCTAACCAACTAACCATCATAAAGATTTTTTTTCTCACCTTTTGGCATCCAAACAAATATTTATTATGCCCTTATATATGACCATTTAATTAAAATAATAAAGTACTGGTTTACAGCGCCCTTGAGGTAATTTTTCACAAAAACGGCGCTATACAAATTATCCAATTACTATTATTAATAGATTTTTATGTTAGTTACCTGTGTGTGCACCTCGTTCCAGAGTATTGGATCCTCATTTTTTACTGTGTATACCGCATAAGAGTTCCAACTGCTCCCAACCGTCTGAAGTCATTGGGACCATGGTATCCCCAATCGGGGTATGTTGTGAGGCTGAAGGTAGTAGGGAGGGAAAGGAAAAGGGAAAGAAGAAGGTTGGGAAGTACCTGGTTATTCAGATCTGGTCACCAAACACAGCTAAAGCCATTTCAAGCAACTTTTAGATTCTGATAATAATAATAATAACAGTGAACTTATATAGCGCAGTTTTGTGATATTTCACCTCAAGTGCGCTTCATACTAAATTTATTATAATAATAATAATATTTAGATAATTTGTACGGCGCAGTTTTTGCGAAAAATCACTTCAAGGGCGCTGTACTAATCTTAATTTCAACTTAATATTAATTCTTAGTTTTTATAAATATACAGCAACATACTGACCTGGCAGGTCACTTCTGGCAGGACACAATCACCATATCATAATAATTTAGAACTTAGCTGATTCTTACAAATTTACATATTTATTTATTTTTTTTATCTAATAAGATTAACTAACAATTAGAAAATAATACATAATATGTATTCAAATTAAAACTATCTAAAATCATGTCGTTATCATAAATCACGAGAGAAAAAAGGTTCAGATATGGGTATATGTGTACATTAACAGATAATAAAAAATAACAGAAGCTAAGGTATAAAATTTCAGATGAAACGTTTGAATTCATATGAACATATTTTTCAAATCAATTAAAATGTAATTAGATTGACGACAGTTAATATGTTGGTACTTAAAACATTGATATTCAAGTATTATAAGTAAACAATTCTAAAAATGCAAACAGTGTTAATATAACAAGTAAGAAAAGAAAAATAAATATTTTATGACAATGAGTATATGGTTTTTATGATGGTCTTTCATCAGGACGATACAAGTATTAACCATGCTGGTATTGTTTTGGTAGGAGGCCACCATTTTAAATCGTTACATCGCTATAAAGATCTTTAGCCATGTTTAGTGGCCAGTTCTGAATAGACAAGAATTTTCCTTTTTTTCATATTTGCCATTTATATTCCTCTTCAACTTGGGAATAGTTTTAATAATTCTAAGGGTGAGGTTAAAACTCAATTAAAAATTAAAATAAACGCTTCTTTGGAACTTATAAAGCACAGATAATAAAATTTTAATTCAATTCATTCGTTAATACTTTTGTTTTTCGAATGCCCTTTATGGTACAAAGTGGAACGCACAAATCACCAACATGATTTTAACTTTCTTACTTAATTTGTTTCTGTTTCCAAAAATATTGTTTGTGTAATGAGTTTGTTTAGTTTAAGATATACCATCCTTTCTGATTTTTTCTAAATTAAAAAAAATACTAAATGAGTTGAGGTGAGCTTTACAGATTGGTATTTCTTATAGGGGTCTTGAGTTTTTCGTTTATTTATTATTATGACCTGCGTAGTTGAGTGGTAAGACGTGCGGCTACGAATCCAAAAGGAGCGGGTTCAAGTCCGGCGTGCGTAAATACGTTTTATTTAATTAACATGTCTCATAACACATTTGATTTATTAAAAATAATATAAAGTGTACTTGCGACACGTTCCAGAGTGGTAGATATTCTGAGTATCGCTCTAGTGAAATACCACCATTGGGAATTGAAACGTTGCGGTTGCTTGAAATGGACTTAGTCGCGTTTAGTGACCAGATCTGAATAGTCAGGTACTTCCCAACCTTCCTTTTAACCATCTCTTTTATGTTTCCACTACTTTCAATTTCCCTACATACCCCAATTGGGAATGTCATAGTCTCACTGTCTCTAGATGGTTGGAAGCAGTTGGGACTCTTGTGCGGTATTCATATTAAAATAAAATGTTACTGGTAGCTTACAATTTTTTTATTATTTTTTATTCTTCTATTGTGTACGCACTTCTCATAAACTAATTTTATTGTGCTCTTCATTACTTACTTTTATGTCAATGGTATATGTTGTACTGTATATATATATATATATATATGTGTATAGATAAAATAAAATAACATAACTGTGTAACACGTCTTAACTTTGTTCCGTTTCATTCTCTTCACCCCTGTTTTCGAAAAATCGCCTGGTACTTAGTTAGTAAACAAGATGTCATCTACAAAAGCTGTCACATTTTAATTTAATACTCGCAAACACACCTTTCGCAATAATAAATTGTAACTCGGAAAGATAATGGGTTTCATAAAATAAAGCTTTCGGGAGCTTCGTGTCCGTAGCAGAATGTGCCAAGTAATATAGTGCACGTATTTTGAACATATTTCCCTGTTTAACCTTTTTGTGACTGAAAAAGTACCCGGGTACCCTTTTCGGTTTTCAACATAGATTTTTTAATGTTCTAGCAAGTCTAACCAGCTGAAACTTCCGGACTTCTTCACAATAGTGAAAATGAACAATTTAACATAACCGTTGGATATGTGGAAAGTGGTATGTGAGCGGATTTTTTAAAAGTAAAACTTAATATATAGTGTCTGTGTCCTGCCAAAAGTGACCTACCAGGTAAGTATGTTGCTGTATATTTATATAAACCAGGAATAAATATTAAGTTGAAATTAAGATTTGTAATGCGCCCTTAAAGTGATTTTTCATAAACGGCGCTATACAAATTATCGAAATATTATCATCATTATTGCACCCTCATGTGTTTTATATGGAATTTAAAGCTTGTCCATATTTATTAATCATTTAATCTTATTTTAAATTTTTGATATTATCTACTGTTGTGTTTAAGGTACATCACCTGTATCCTTAATACTATTTTAATCACATACTGAATTAAAAACCCCAAGAAAAAGTGGTACTGGGCGAAATTCCTATCCACTTCCCCAAGTCTTGAACTGAGTCAAAATATATTATGTTGTAAAAGTGATCCAACAAACTTCAGTAAATTATATGCTGTAAAAGAAACCTTCACATCAATTTTAAAAAGGTGTAGTATTCTCCTGTCACATAAGGGTTAAAATTGTACATTAATGTTCGTAATATTTATACAGCATCGTGCCTTTTTATAGCCTCCGTGACTCTGCCGGGGCTTATAAAGGGGCACGCGTGCCGCTTGTGGCACGCTATTAGCTTTGTCTTACAAAAATTACCCGAGGGTGCACTAACTATCTAACTAATCATAAGTTATTTTGATTTACAAATTATCGAGTTGGCATATTTTAACACACGAGGCTTATAAGTTTGTGTGAGACGATTAGATTGCTGATGAAATGGCGTAAAATTTACGTTAGTGATGATTATTTTTAATATTACTGTTAAACAGAAAATCTGTGAGTTGATGCCATTAAATTTATTTACATAATTAAACTGGGTTTTAACAGATTATCTCACTAACGCAGAACAAAGCAGTTATAAAAACTCAGTTATTGTACAATATTTAAAAAAAAATACTTATAACAAATACAAAGTACATCAAATATAAAATTACAAAAACTCAACCAATCATTAATAATACAAATAATAGCAAAATACATAAAGAGAGACAAAAAAATATACACAATATAATTAGTCCAATCATTGTTACATATGTTCAAGTAAAAGCAGGACTCTGTCTTGAAAATGTACAAATTATTAACAAAAATGTCTTCATTAATACACTCTTATTATACAATCGAAAAATTTGAGACAGAGGAATAAATGCGCACCACATTCAATTTAAATATTTATAATTTTAGAAACGATTCAAAAATTTACATTTCAAGCTCAAGTCAATAATATACAGCAGGAATAGCTTTGCGAAACAGTTTAGTCAGAATTGTTGGTATTTTACTGACTCGGTCGTGGCTAGGGTTTTTATGGACATACTTTTTTACATATATTCATAGCACATGTCGACATAATGTAGCATTTATTTGTACAACCACTTTAAAACAGTATTGTTATCAACAAAAATATAGGATATAACCTGAAAAATCGTTGAGTTATGTCCTATAACAAAACGTAGTGGGCGAAGTCGGCAGAGACGCGGGAGACGGAAAATATGCTTACATACCTAAAAGTGTTGCGATATTATGTGATAACTTGTCTTGTCTCTTTCTCTCTCATGGGTTACGACGTGAAAATAAGGAGAAATCTTAAATTCGTATTGGTTGGGTAAAAATATTTAGCTCTATCTTCATATGTATTCTTACTTAAAAATTTCAAGTTATTTTAAACCAAAATTAGTAAGGGTATTTTACAATGTACAAAAATTAAGAAATAAAACCAATAAACAGCTTGAATAACTATGAATTAGAATTGATGTAAAGTAAAGATAGAAATAAAAATGGTGTATAAAAACAATGGTATGATTACACAAATATCTGCAATGTTTGTCGTTTGAGAAAAGCTCCATTTATGCAAACTATGTTGACATCCGAAGCGATTCGATTTAACAGCAAGTTTGCCCTCCCCACCGGTATGACCATTGGCAAGTTAGTGCTGCAGGCTGGAAGATAAAACAGTCTACATTGACGATGACGAAGATAACCTATATAGATAGCATGTGTCAATAACCCGCGATGGTAAAAGGTTTCAGATACCATGGGAGCTACGTTGCGAAAGCAGGAGACATCGCAAAACTCCGCATGACAACGTTGAAGAATAATAATAATAATATTTGCATAATATGTATAGCGCCGTTTTTGTGAAAAATCACCTCAAAGGCGCTGTACAAATATTAATTTCTACTTAACATTAATTTCTAGTTTATATAAAAAATACAGTAACATACTTACCTGGCAGGACACAATCACCATATCGTAATAACTTAAAATTCAGCTGATTCCTACATATATTTTTTAAAATTATTAGTTTGTATATATATATTTTTTTTAGGGGCATGAGAGCAAATTTAATATAGTAAATCGGAGGTGTTTTTCAATTAATAATATCAAATTTTTACTTGATTCTACTATTTTTTTTATTTGAGACCTGACCGGTTTTACCTTATGACGGGCATCTTCAGACTGATCTTATCTGAAGATGCCCGTCATATGGTGAAACCGGTCAGGTCTTAAATAAAAAAGAGTGGAATAAAGTTTAAAAAATGGTATTATTAAAATCATTTAAATGGAGTTCCACCACGAAATAACAGTTTCAAAATTAGAAATAATTAATTAAATGTGTTATGACACATATTATTTCAATAAAATGTACTTGCGAACGCCGAGTTTGAACCCGTGACCTCTGGATTCGTAGTCGAGAGTCTTATCACTCGACCACGAAGGCCGTCAAGTGAATTTCAAGATCAAGAAAGTACTTAGTTGAAATTAATAATTTACTTACAGATGCTAAGTCTATCAATATGCTGTCTCGGTTTATATATTTAAAATAGACAATTTATTAACAATGAAACTAATGTGAGTTATGTTTAGTACACAATTTAGAAAATGTACACTAATTTAATTTTTTCGTCTATGGGATGCCAAAAGCGGGGGTGAAGCAATTGTAAATATGAGTATAGTCACGTAAGCTTAAATGATATTCGGAACATGCAAATAGACCATAACGTTGTTTTATGCCTATTTTAACCGTTTCTTAGCTAAAGAACTTGCCAAAAGAAAATGGGGGAAAACGGCCGTCAATGATGTGGTGTACAACCATAATTTAAAATCATAGCGTTGGTAGAAATGGTCATGTTTTGTGATGAGATCTGGTCAGCCAAGAACTTCTCCACTTTCCTTCTCACCGCCTTTTTTATAGTCTCATCTTGAGTCTAACAACATTTCGTTAAACGAAAAACCCTGGTCCTACTGTCCAGGCAATTAGTATTTTTGTACCATGAAACTCAAATTTAACTACCAATAGGCAACCTACGTTGGAACTAATAGTGGGCAACAACCTTTGATTTGTCGTTTACAAAAATTTCTAATGAGAATCAATTACAAAATTATATAAATCGTATTGTAGAAATTTTGAACACTGTAAGGGGATAATTCTCCCTCTTCCTATACCAACTATGGCTATAGGATCATCAATGAAGGGATAATGTTTTCTACCCGGTGAACGGGCTGCCTTTTGCTGCTTTAAGGCTTTTTTATGTATATGTTTATGTACAAGTACTTAAAGTGAAATTTTGTAAGCTGTGTTTGGTGTGCTTATAGCAATCTTTAATTTGAGCCTACTCGTCAAGGTTAGGGAGAGTATAAGATGAAATTTGGAAGGAGACGAAGGGAGACCGTACTGAGGATCCAGCGGCTAAGGTTGTAAGTGTTATTTAGAGTGAAATTTTTCGGCTAAATCTATTATATAATTTCGCAGTGGAGGAATTTTAGAGGCCATAATAATGATGCTATTCCTGACGCAGCAGAAATTTTTGGTGAATCGTCGAAGCAATGCATTCTGAAATGATTGTCGATGTGTATATGAGTAGTTTTTTTTTGAGATTAAGTTTACTTTTGTAACTGAAAAGGGTAGTTACAAAATTTTAAATAATCAGAAATTGTCCAAAGAAGCGAAGCTAGCAGTCCACAATGGAGTGCTTATACCAACCCATGTATAAGCACTGTGAGGCATAAAACTGGCAGAGGAAGGATGAAAGTGAACTGAATGCTGTGGAAATGAGATCCCTGAGACGTATGTGCGGTAAAACCATGTATGACCGTATTAAAAATGTGGTTATCTGGAAAGAATTCAAGTCTGATGTTAACGTAATTGGTAGGATCAAGAAAGGGACGATTAGATGGTTTGGGCATGTAGAGCGAATGAACGAAAAAAAGAGTCTGAAAAAAATATATGATGCGAAAGTGAATGGAAGAATAAGTCGAGGACGCCCGAGGAAAACACGACACCATCAAGTAAATCAAATACTTGAATCGGCTCATGTGAAGAGTCAGAATAACAGAAGAGTATGTACTCGTATGAGACGATGCATGAATGTAAAGGAAGCAAAGAGTATGTGTCAAGACGGAGTTGTAAGGCGGTCCGTCCTGTCTGCCTACCCCTGTGGGGAAACGGCGTGATGGTTAGTTAGTTTTTTTAGTTAGACTAAAACATAAATCAATAAATTTTCAAATAATGTGAATAAAATGACTATATCTCGGTCACAACACTTTGAAATAATGAAATTATTAGCTGCTTGTAAATTTGAATGTACAAAGTATATATGAATTTTAATGAAGCAAGGATGTGTGTCAAGATGGAGTTGTATGGCGGTCCGTCATGTCTGCCTACCCTTATGGGGAAACAGCGTTAGTTAGTTAGAAATAGCTAGTAAAAACATTACGAGACTGGAACTTCACCTTACTTAGAAAGTGCATCATGCTAAGTTTTAACACAAGCACAGGGATACCGTAAAAAGCTCACGTTTCTGGGTCACTTTATGACTTCTGGTGCAAATGGTTCCATCGCGTCAGTTCAATCTCCAGTCTCGTAGCATTGCGCATTTTATTACTCTCCTCAGCGTGGTCTGAATGCTGAACGAATATGTGATGTTATTTTGAATTTGATTTATTGTTTACTGCAACCTGTTACTTTGTATTTGATTTATACGAAGGGAAGGAAGAATAGAAAAGTTGTGAAGTACCGCTATTTAGTCACTATTTTTTTATTTTTTTTACAACACCTCCACACAGGAGGCCTTGAGGGATTTTTTTTTCCCTCAGAGCCTATGTCATCTTTGTTTTGTTTTTGTAATTTTATTTAGATGTATGCAAATATTTTTTTCACACATCTAGTAAGAAAAAACATTTTTACATTTCATAATTAAAGAACAAAGCATATAATCATAGGTTTGTTTTTACATATTCAGCACAAATCCTCCGAAAAGTGCCAAGGCTTGAGGCTTCTTTAAAGGCATTTGGAAGACTATTAAAAAGTTGAGGAAACTGTGTGGAGTGTCTTTTTAAGGAAAAGGAGGCGTGAACTCGGGTCTTGAAGAGACTTATGTTGAGGGAGGAAGGAAACACAGAGGCCCGAAAACCGTTCCACAGCCGAGCTGTTGAACATAAGAATGAGTCGTAAAAGTGATCCGTTCTCATGTTTGAATGTCAACCGTGTACAAATGTTGGGTGCGCGTTTGGCGAGTTTTCCGAACTTGCACCGGTGCCGAAGGGATCAATGACGCAAGCTTCTCGGAGCATCTTCCATTAAAATACCTGTATAACAAGGACAGCATTCCCACCTGACGTCTGTGCTCCAAAGTTTGCAATCAGTTTTTTAAGATATGCACAGAGTCAAGGGTTTTTTTTCAGGTAATTAGGGGCTCTAGACCAGAGGTGGCTGCCAAATTCAACAGTGGGGCGTACTTGCGATTTTTACAAGGTCAGCAGCTGTGTAGTAATGAAGTATCTGCGGGCCCTCTCCAACACGCCCAACTTAAATACAGCTTAAACTCACTCCCTTTATACGCCTTTCAATGGTATATCAGCAGAGAAAATTCTACTCGCTGTTAAAGTTGACAGCCACCTCTGGTCTGGAGCCTTTAAATACCTGAAATAAAAAATATTGACTCTGTGCAAAAACAAGCGGTCCGTTTTCGAGATTCTCATTTCTTAACCAACGGATTGCAATCTTTGGAGCACAGACGTGCATGGTCGAGTGGTAAGACGTTCGACTACGAATCCAGAGGTCGCAGGCTCGAACCCGGCGTGCGCAAATAAATTTTATTCAATTAATATGTGCCATAACACATTTCATTGATATAAAATAATATGTATTATATTTGCGGCACGTTCCAAAGTGGTAGATACTCTAAACATTGCCCAGGTGAAAGACCACCATTAAGAATTGAAACGGTGCTTGAAAAAGTACGTTGCTTTAGCCGTGTTTGGTGACCATATCTGAATAGCCAGGTACTTCCCAACCTTCCTTTTTTTCGTATCCTCCCCCTCCCCACTACCTTCAGCCTCATAACATACCCCTATCGGGGATGCCATAGTCTCACTGGCTCTAGACGGTCGGGAGCAGTTGATACTCTGGTGCGGTATTCACGTAAAAAAAGAAGGTGGGAATGCTGTCCTTGTTCTGCCGGTATTTCAATGGAAGATGCTCCGAGAAATTTGCGTCATTGACCCCTTCGGCACCGGTGCGTAATCGGGAAACTTGCTAAACGCACGTATACAACATTTTTACACGGTTGACATTCAATACATGAGAACGGATCGCTTTTACGACTCGTTCTTATGTTCAACAGCTCAGCTGCGGAATAATTTGCCGGCCTCTGTATTTCCTCCCTCCTTCTACATGGGCCTCTTCAAGATCTATGTTCACTTATTATTTTTCTCAAAAGACTCTCCACCAAGCATCCCTAAAGATTACATAGGCCCTGAGGAAAATCATTTCCCTTAAGGCCTCCTGTGTGGAGGTGATGTTAAAAAATGTACCTTTTTCCCTGAAAGTTAGTGTAAATATACTTAATTATTTTTGTTGGTATACATACAAAAGGTAAGCGGCTACGTAACTAACTAAACAATCAAACACAACTCTGCACAGGTTGGCAAGTTTTTGAATTTGAATGCTGCACAAGAATTAATTGCTTCCATCCGCATGGGGACTATGACATTCTCATAACACTGTATTGTCTCACACTTCATGCTTCATTCGCATTCATTGTCACACATATACTCTTCACTTGTTATTCTGACCTAGATTTATACATGTTATTTAACATTTTTATCTTTTTTCGATGACCGCCCCGAATAAACCAAACAAATAGCACTATTTGAATTAAATCACTAACCTATCATGCATCATTAAGAATGTAACCATTTGAAACCCAGTGTTTATTCAAATTATCACTTACCACCCTGTGAGTTTTTTCAGTAAACAAAGTGAATCCAAAAGTCAGGTTTTTAATTTTTAATAGTTGGCTATCTTTTATATGGTGTCTTTTTCCCGCTAGGTTGCAATCTTGAAGTAACAGTATATGGAGATAGAACTCTTATTCTTAATTATTTTTACCCAGCCTATACGAATTTGAGATAAATCACTTTATCCGAGTTTTTACGTCGTACACCATGAGAAAGAAAGAGACAACAAAATCTCTCGAATCATCACACCGCTTTAAAGTATTGTTAGAATGTTTTCGTGTCCCGCATCTCCGTTGACTCTTCCCACACGTTTTGATATGCGAAATAAATGAACCTAACCCAACGGTTTATTAGGTTACATGTTATATTTTTGTTTATAACAATACTGTGAAAAAGTGGTTATACGAATAAAAAAACACATTATGTCGACATGTGCTATAAATGGATGTATAAATACCCCAGCCACCCCCAGGTCAAGCTAAGTCCGGTAAACTTCATAAAAACTGACTACAGCAGCGCTCTCTCTTGTATATTATTGCTCTGAGGTTGCAATATGTATTACCGCCAAAATGTTGCAAATAGTTTTAATCAACATTTCGTTTTATGTTATCTCCATATTTATTAATGCTACATTGCAAATGTATTGATTTTAATCAAAGCTGTGATTCGTGTCTATTTGAATGTTTTGTTAATTTTACCTTACTAATTTAAAAATACTTTTTGAGGCCCAAAGTCGAAAATATAAAAAAAAATTATTTGTTTTTAGGGGTGTTACGAAGCATACAATTTGTTTTGTAGACAGATACAGTTTTTGAATTTTCAAAAGGTTAACTCGGTATTTTCAACATGTTTTTACATTTCTATAAGCAATACAGTGAGTATTTCTGTGTTTGGATTTAACGAAATGCACTTGCATTTGTTAATTGGACGATATTGGATACTGTTCGTGATGATGATATTTGCATATTTTATGATGATAGTGCCTTTTATGAGTGAAAGCCAATGCTAATAAAAGCAGGAGGTTTCATTTCAGCGGAAATGCGATATTCCAAATATAATTTTGGTGGTTATGTTGCATTTTAAGTTTTTCGTTGCAATGGAATGATTAAGTGTTAAAATGTTTGATTAAAAGTTTTTGTAAACATTATCTCCACACAGAAAATCTTTTAAATGGGTATTTAATATTTTATAAGACAAACGTCAACTTTCCGTAGACAGTTGATCTATGGCACCCCCATTTTGTGGATTTTTGTGAGGTAGATTGACTGCGGAAGAAAACTATGAAGCGGAAGAGGTTGGTTGTTTTTGTTTTTTTGTTAGTTTGAATTCCGCACATGAATCCCGATTGATGGCCTCCAGAGTCGAGTGGTAAGATGCTCGACTACGAACCCAAAGGTCGCGGGTTCAAACCCGGCGTGCGCCAATAACTTTTATTTAAATTAATGTGTGTCATAACACATTTAATTCATTCAAAAATAATAAAAAGTATATTTGCGGCACGTTCCAGAGTGGTAGATATTCTAAGTATCGCCCTGGTGAAAGACCACCATTCAGAATCGAAACGTTGCTTAAAATAGCTTTACTAACCGTGTTTGGTGACCAGATCTGAATAGCCAGGTACTTCCTCTTCCCTATCTCCTTCCCCTCCCCACCACCTTCAGCCTCACAACATACCCTATTTTCGGGATGCCATAGTCTCACTGGATCGAGACGGTTGGGAGCAGTTTAGACTCTTGTGCGGTATTCATATAAAAAAAATATTTTAAAAAAAAAAGCTGCCCGTACCTAGTGTATTAAGGCAACTAATGAATATTATGAACTTTCAGTATATACATTTCGAATATTCAAAATCGATGTTGCCATCAATTTTTGCTAAAAATAATAAGTAACGGTAAGCGAGAAAAAAGGCTGTGTCTCGGTGTGGCAAGAACATCACTTATGGAAATATGTACAAATGCACCAATACACACAACCTTAAATTCATTTTTTGGATCAACACCAATTTTACTACGTATAAATTCACGTGTTAAAAATGCAAAGCTGATGTAAGAGTAGTGAATACGATTAAGAAAGGGACGCTCAGATGGTTTGGGCTTGTAGAACGAATGAACAATGAAATAAGTGTGATAGAATATATGTTGCGAAAGTGAATGAAAGAAGTCGGGTTCGCCCGAAGAAGACATGGCACGATCAAGTGAATCGAATACGTGAGTCGGGCCATGTCAAGAGTCAGAATAACGGAAGAGTATTTATGAGATGATATATGAATGTGAATGAAGCAAGGATAGTGTGCAAAGACAGAGGTGTGTGGTGTTTGTGTGGTTAGTTAGCTTCTAACGTCACGTCTAGAGTGGTAGATACTCTCAGTTTCACCCTGGTGAAAAACTGCCATTCAGAATCGAAAGCTTGAAATGGCTTTACCCGTGCTTGGTGACCAGATCTGAATATCTAGGTACTTTTCGACCTTTCTCTTCTCCATCTCCTTTTTCTCTTTACTACCTTCTGCCTCAAAACTTACCACTATTGGGGATGCCATATTCCTACAAGCTCTAGACGGTTGGGAGGAGTTGGGGCTCTTGTGCGATATTCATTATTTAAAAAAAGTCGATTGTCATTTTGGATATTGGAAGGTAAAGCTTGTCGGGAGAAAGATGCATTTTCTTGTGATAAATAACTAAGCATGTTTTTGGAAAATGAAAAGAATTTTTTCCATGGGTTGAGGTAAATAAACCTTAATTTTTACTAAGGTATTGCTGTTGTTGATTTTTTTTAAAGTGAATACCGCACTAGAGTCCCAACCAGTGGCGGCTCGTCACTTTTTAGTGTGTTAGAGTGGTAAGATTGAAGTCATCATTAATGTTGTTGTAGCCGAAAATATTTTTTTTTTTTTCAACTTTTTGCATGAAGATTTTTCAGAAATCCGTGCAGTGCACCACCAAAACTGAAAAATCCTGAAAATCTTCATGCAAAAAATAAAATCTTGAAAAAAAATAAAAATCATTTTTGACTACAAAAACACTAACAATGTCGTACTTTTCAATCTCAGCACTCTGGCACACTAAAAACTCACGTGCCGCCACTGGTCCCAACTAGCTTGGATCCAGGCATCCCCAACTGGGGTAGGATGTGAGACTGAAAGAAGTGAGGAGGGGAAACAGATGGGAAATATGAAGTCTGGGAAGTACTTGGCTATTCAAATCTTGTTACCAAACACGGTTTAAGCCATTTCAAGCAACGTTTCGATTCTGAATAGTGGTCTTACACTAGGGTGATATTAATAGTATCCACCATTCTGGAACGCGCTGCAAAAATATTATTTAATATTTTATATTAATTAAATATGAAATAAGACACATTAATTAGATACAATTTGTTTGCGAATGCCAAGACGTGAACCCGTGACCCTTTGATTCGAGTTGAGCGTCTTAAAATAAAATAATGAAACTCAAAAAAACATAAATTGTTAAACGATTACAATATATAATTTAACCTACCCCAAAAAAGTACTTTCTCCATTCTCTTCACCATGTTCGTAATGTCCACTCGCACGTGTAATAGTTGTTTATTTTGCGTCGAGATCTGATACCGGGTGTGCCGACGGAAGGGAACAAACAAGTGGCCGATGGGCAGTGGGAAATAAAAGAGGAAAGGTCCGCCTTCAGTCTGAAGTAGGTCATACGTGATGGAGTTGGGTGGCGTAAAAAAACATAAAAAACTCTGCACACACAACTATAGTTATACATTTATGTGTGTGTTTTTAAAAAAGACATATTGCCGAGGTTTTTTATACTTGATGTTTTATTGTCGAAACACTCACATCGTCAGTTTTAACGAAGGAAAAAATAATAAACATGGATTGAAACAAATCTTCCGGCCTATTCCGTACAGCTGAACTCGAATAAATATTTTGTAAGTAAGAACCACTTTTATTTTCAATATTTTCTGGACGAAATTTTATTTTTTTTTAAATTATTTTAATATTGTTCTGATGATGGAAGGGTGCTTCCGGAACCGGTCGACATAATATTGAATAATAAAAGTGGTTATAAATAAAGTTTTTGTATCCATATATATATTTTTTTTAATCAAAAGAGTTATGAATGTTATACCCAAGTATGATGCTAAGCTTCACTTTGTAGCATTATGATAAAAGCAATACTGTAATATTTTTTTAAATAATATATAATTGAATTCACCGGTTAGTAGCTGAGTGGACAAACGCGTCAGACTCTCACCCAGGCGTCGCGGGTTCAATTCATATCCTATCTAAGTCCTCCATCATTGCACAAGCAAAATTTTCCGCTAATTATGATGGCGGTAGGAGTTTTTTAAATATTTTCAGGTTATTCGTAACCCGGGAATGTTGTCTTTCTTTAAAAAAATAAATAAATTGCTTCGATGATTGCCAGCATCTAATCAAAAAGGGCAGAAGAATAGGAATAAATAAAAAAAGACTTCAATCCTCAGTCTAACTAAATTTTACAGCATTGCACAAACAACAGTTTTTGCTTTTAGTCATGGAAATTGGAAATATTCAAATATTATCGAATTACCCGATAATGCTTTACTCTGTTTTTAAATAACTCAAGTTTTGACAAAATAAATCACATATATTATTGCATTACACGCTAAAGATATATGGGTTTCCAGTTAAGGGAGAACAAACAAATAATTATATAATATCAAAAGACTCCTTCGTATATTTTACCCTAATGTTTATATTTATGTAACGTAGAGATGCAAGACACAAGTAGGCCTCCGTAAGTAAAAAAAAAACAGCAGAAGTGGGTGGTGTTGAACGTTCACGGCGGATGTTCTGAAGGACTTCATTGTTTGCATCTCATTAGCCAGGGTATTATTACGTGTACGGTGCTTTTAAGGCACGATCCTCGCGAGTCGGGAGAAAGATGCATGTTCTCGTGATAAATAACGATAAGTATGTTTTCGGAAAATTAAAAGAAATTTTTCCATGGGTTGAAATAAATATACCTCAATTATTACTAAGGTATTGCTGTTGTTGATTTTTTTTTAAAGTAAATACCGCACTAGGGCCTTAACTGCTCCCAACAGCTTGGATCCAGGCATCCCCAACTGGGGAAGGATGTGAAGCTGAAGGTGGTGAAGAGGGGAAACAGACGGGGAATATAAAGGTCGGGAAGTACCTGGCTATTTAAATCTTGTAACCAAACACGGCTTAAGCCATTTCAAGCAACGTTTCGAATCTGAATAGTGGTCTTACACTAAAGCGATACTTATAGTATCTACTAGCGTTGGGAAAAACTTCAATGTTTTGTGAATGCTTCACGAACTGCTGGTTTTTTTTTTAAAAACCCTTCCCAGTGAACACTTCAATAGAAGTCGAACTCGCAAAAAAGAGATTTGAATTCATTCGATTATTTCTTCAGTCCTTTTTAGAACCGGTTCCTTGATATATTTTCGAAAAGTTTTAGCAAATCGGCAAAAAAGTTCCTCGCCAAAACAAAAGTACTTGCCTTCGAAGTTCAACTTTGCAACTGAACTGCTGCAAATTAAAGTAGCATTTTGTAATCTAACTTCTATTGAAGTATTTGTTCAATGTAATGAAATGAATGAAGTTTGAACTGCCGCAAAAACAAATAGTTCACATGGAGCAGTCACAACGCTAAAATGAACTATCTACTTTATTTGAAGCATTTGTTCAATGAACAATGAAGGAAGTAGGAACTGCTGTCAAAAGAAGTAGCTCTTTGAATTAGTTTTTTCGGAGAAGTCAAAAAGCTAGTATCTACCATTTTGGAACGTGCCGCAAACATGTTGTATATTATTTTATATTAATTAAATATGAAATAAGTCATATAAAATTTATTTTCGAATTCCAAGACGTAAACCCGTGAGCCTTTGATTCGAGTTGAGCGTCTCAACCACTCGTCCACGGAGAACGTCTAAAACGCTTAAAATATTGTTGAATAATGAATATACCTATATAAAATATAGGTAATGATGTGAGGCTATTTAAAATATAGTGAGTAAACAGAAGGAGAAAGACAAGGATAATATTTATCTAGCTATTTAGCTGGTTATTAAATACAGCTGAAGTAATTTCAAGTAACATTTCGATTCCGGAAGGTAATATTGACACAATTTTTTCCACTCTGGAATATTCGAATTTCTATAACATAATTTTTTGAAACAATATGAATGGTATGCAATCAAAATGAATTATAAATGCGCATTAAAGAGAATAAGGATTGGTGTGTGATCAAAGGAGAGCTTACGTATAGTTGAAATATGGCCTAAGCATTTCAATAGCACCATTGGCAGGTTTTTTAAAATTTCATTTTATGAACTATTACTTAAGACCGAAAGCCCATTGGGTGTGAAATTGAGATTGCTCTTACAAGTTTGTTTATTTGTTTTTTTTTATTTATTTATTTATTTAGGGGGACCAGACAGATCAAAGAATAAAATCCATGATTTGTTTTTCCACAACTCCAGGACGCTCATCGTCATTAACATCTTCTCGGCCTTCTGTAAAGCGCTTGTACCACTTATTTTTTTTAAAGAAAGACAAACATTCCCAGGTTACGAATAACTTGACAATATTTGAAAAACTCTTACTGCCATCACAAGAAGCGGAAAATGTTGCTTGTGCAATGATGGAGGACTTAGCCAGCAGAGGAATTGAACGCACGTCGCCTGGGTGGGAATCCGACGCGTTTGTCCACTCAGCTACCGACCGGTCAAAGAATAAACACTTTTTTGATACAAAGTAGACTCGCTGAACGCCACAGTTAACATTGTAAGTGCGTTTAGCACTTTATTCCATTTTTAACACAAAATTTAAAACATATACTTTGATCCATTTTTTTCAAAAGTAAAAAATCGAAGAACACACAAAAAAGTGACTAACCTTTCCAGTAGTCAAAAACAAATCAACTAATCCAAAATGGCTGATAATGCTAACATAATGTACACAGCCCGCGAAAATTCAGAATTCACATTTTCTTTTGAACAGGCTATGTACATTACCCATTTGAAGATATATAATCTACTCGTACATATTAAGAACTAAATTAAACTTGGTTTTTAAATAATACTGACTACACTGTTTTGCAAAATTATTAACCAATAAGCTGGTACAGTGTTCTAGCCTGCACACTTTGTCAAGTTTGGTTCACACTTCCTGCAATCAGGCACCTTCCGATCACGCAGCTTTTGATTGCATAACCTCATTGCGGCATTTAACTTTCGCAACTTCCTGCCTACAAACCAGCCGGCAGGGCAATTTGCAACAGGCGAGGTGGCTCGGGCCGCGGTCGCGTGACGCGAAGGCAACGAACTGATACCAAACCAGTTACTTCATACCTTATTACGAGAGTCGGTTGAATTAGCCATAAACCTTCCCGTTGAACCATTAACAGACTTCCTAAGAACTATGCCATACAAAGAATGAACGCGAAACAAGATGAAAAGTACTAGATATTCTAGGTATCGCCCTGGTGAATGACCACCATTCAGATTCGAAACGTTGCTTAAGCCGTGTTTGGTGACCAGAATTAAATAGCCACCTCCGTAGTCCAGTGGTAAGACGCTCTACTACGAATCAAGAGGTCGCGAGTTCAAGCCCGGGGTGCACAAATAACTTGAACTCGGAACCTCTACTTGAGCTACCAAAACTAAACGACGGCCTGCAAGATCGAGTGGTAAGACGCTCGATTTTGAATCCAGAGGTTGTGAGTCCAAACCCAGGGTGCGTAAGTATTTTTTTTATTTAATTAATATGTGTCATAACATATTCCATTAATATAAAAGTATATTTTCGACACGTTCCAGAGAGTTAGATACTCCAAGTATCGCACTGGTGAAAGACCACCATTCAGAATTGAAACGTGGCTTAAAATGACTTTAGCCGTGTTTGGTGACCAGGTCTAAATATCCAGGTACTTTCCAACCTTTCTCTCTCTTCCTCATCTTATTCCTCTTCTTACTACCATTAACTTCACAAAAACTGACGGCCTCCATGGTCGAGTGGTATGACGCTCGTCTACGAATCAAGAGGTCGCGAGTTCAAGCCCGGCGTGCGCCAATAACTTTTATTTCATTAATGTGTGTCGTAAAATATTTCATTAATGTAAAATAATATATAGTATATTTGGTGTAATATACATCACCCTGGTGAAACACCACCATTCGGAATCAAAACGTTGCTTGAAATAGCTTTAATCGTGTTTGGTGACTAGATATGAATAGCCAGGTACTTTCTTACCTTCTTCTTCCCCCCCCCCAATACTTTCAACCTCACAATGTACCCTAATTAGCGATGCCATAATCCCATTGGCTCCAGATGGTTGGGAGCAGTTGGGACTCTTGTGCGGTATTCACCTAAGCCGTGTTCGGTGGCCAGATCTGAATAGCCAGGTACTTCTTAGCCTTCCTCTTCCCACGTCATTAAAAAAATAACAAAGGTATCTCAATGCTCTCACTAAGTTACCTGAAGCGACAAAAAACTAAAAAAAAGTCCCAAACTTGCGTCGCTTGAGTCAAACCTTGTACCAAATGAAAAATATATTTAAGATGGCTGAAAGGCCACAAGAATCAAACGAGAGTCAAAGTATTAACTGCAGAAGTAAAAAAAGTGATGAAAACTGCATATTTAACTCATTTTTGACCAAAGCGCCGCTTAATACCTTTTGCATTTTGTGCGAAGTGTAGTTAATGTGGAGATGCTTACTGCTATGAATTCAGTTTTTTCTATCATTCACATACCGTTTCACTGAAATACGAGTATATTTGCAATTCATCCAAACGCTTTCCATCTCTGGAAAACTTATAAATTCTCCTGCGCTTGGCTAACGCTCGGACTCCCGGAAGATTAGATTAGCCTGAGTTAGCTGGACTTTGCTCGAAACTCAAATGCAAGGATCTTAAACGCGAGTCTTTGATTCCTTATCACTTTCCACCCCCCACCCCTCCCTTCCCTCTCCACGCAGCCATTCATGAAAACAAGTGAAGCACGAGTAATTATGTTGATGCAAGTTTGCCTAATGCAGCGGAAACGGTTGAAAGTTTGTACTCTGTTAGTCTGGAGATTCACAAAGCAGTATGGACCAAACGAAGAGGAATTGTAAGACTATCTTTGAGGTTTATTCGATCGGAAGAAGATTTAAATGAGGTGTATGGATTCCCGGTGCAATTTATCTTACTCAAGTTGTTGAAAATACAATTTTTCCCTTCTTAACTTCGGAGGGTTTTTTCTAAGATGTTTTTTTTTTGCTGTTTTACTCAGATTTAATGTTTTTTATTATTATTCCAAAAGTTACATAATACATATAAAAATTAAGTCCCGTTAAACTGTAACATAGCAATTTGTCAACGGGTACTTATAATTAACAATTTACTTATTTTTTTAATTTAGGATAGGTGAATATATTATATCATAAGAAAAATAAGCATAAAATTATAAAAATAATTACAAAACAAAAATAAAATGAATAAATAAATAATAAAGTTTGTTGCAAGAAAATAAAATAAAATAGAGTAAAAATAGATAAATAAGAGAAAAGCGCAAAAAATCTTTTCCATGAAGTCACGCTTTTAGTAAACATCTCCTTCTCGAAATAAATTATCAATATTTTTTTATTGACACCGGTAACAAGTTGTATATTTTGTAACAAAGTATTCTAAGGTTCTTTTCCCATATGTATTCAGATATCTGGGAATTATAAGACTATCGTTTGCAGCATTTACCACTATTTTCGTTCTAGTTCTCTCCTTTATTTAAATTTTTTATTTAATACGCCTCAAAAGGCTTTTACATAATAGATAATATAAAAAAATGGTGTCAAAAAAATAACATTGAGTAAATGATAAGCACACTAAAATAAAAATAAGTTACTGGAGATATTACAATCAAATAAATTTAAATAATTTTTGGAAGAGGTATACCATTAAAGCCTTTTTGCAACTAGATTCAATTCAGTTGAATATACGAGTATTTACTATTTTGCGAAGGAATTACCCACTGCATGCAATCTAGGTACTATGCAAGCGAGTATTTTTTTGTGAGTACTTATGAGTGTGAAATTTTCGAATTTTAAAATGATGCTAATTGAAATTACATGTTTTTTTTTTAAATCAACCTCTTTGAATTCTTACCTACCTAATAAAGTACCACCTTTAATGTATTCTAGCAGACATTATTCTTAATTTGAAATGGTCGGATTAAAGCAAATATTATATTTTCTTGAAAGTTAAGTTACATCCAGTGATTTTTTACGCATAAAAACTATTAATTTAATAGTTATCTTACAAAACAAAATAATTATTTAGATCTTCACATAAAAAATAAAACAAAAAACAAATAAAAAATGTTGATAATAGATTTATAAAAAAAAATCGTATAAAATGCTTCACATCACAAATTTACAAGTTATAAAAACCATTTAAATTAAAAACAAAATAACTTTGTATACATCACTTTATTAATATACAATACTACTACTATAACATGTTTCGTGAGCGATGCTCACATCTTCAGGTATTAGTGTATACACTAATATTAGTATACACTAATACCTGAAGATGTGAGCATCGCTCACGAAATATGTTGTAGTAGTGGTATTGTATATTAATAAAGTGATGTATACAAAGTTATTTTGTTTTTAATTTAAATACATAATGACATCACAAAGTGAAAACCTTTCAGAAGAAGAATTCTTCTTCGAAAAATTTATAAAAGCTATCGATTTATTAATAAACTTTCAAATATCTGGCTTATAATTTTTTCAATGTGGATTATGCCATTCTGCCCTTAATCAGCCGATATAAAATCATTATCCCCTACTTATCGAGAGCTTCAATTTGGAAACATTGATTATTATTACCATATTAAATCTATATTTAGTTGCCTCATCGGGAGTACCATCACCACAGGCTCGATAAATTATTAAAATTTGGAATTTTTTAAAACTTTACGTAAGTTTACATGGATTTCAGACGTTCTGAATGTGAATTGGAACAAAGTACTTCAATAGAGCACAAAGATTATTCAATTTTAAATTAAGTTAATTTAGATTGTTTGAAATGTAACCATTGTTGAATTTCATATAACTTCATTAATAATATCTCTATCACTTTTTATGATCACTTCATTATGTTTTTTGATGATTTTAATTTCATAAAAATAAAACATAATAATCTGTCTCTTTCTCTCTGTTCCTTTGTCATAATTTAAATTTTATTATTCTATATTCTCATTGTTCTCTAATTTTATTTTATTATGTGTCTCCTTCTATATGTATATATAACCGCACACTTTGAATTTTTTTTTTAGTTTAATGTTGTACCTTGATGATGCTTAGACTATGCGAAACCGGTCAGTCATAAAAATAAAATCTGTGGTCTTATACAAACGTATTGTTTCATTTGATTAAATATATCAAACCATAATCTGATTGTTTTCTACAAAAATATTAAATACATAATAAATTGTTGCCTACTAGTTTAGTGAGATCTCAGGGCACTGTTTTAAAAATTCTAAATTAAGTAATCAACAAAAAAAAAATCTCTTCAAAAATTATAAACTAAAGAAAATTGAGATATTTTGTGTAAAAACTATGTAGGTAATCGCGCAATCAGTAGGTACCTTATTAAAAAAAGTAACTCTAATGAAATCAAATAATTCTAGCATGTTAAAATCAATTTTAATTTCTTCATAATAAATCAATTTAAATAATATTAAATTAAGTTAAAATTATATGTCAATTTACTTCAAGCCATAAGATGGAGATAAGAACAGAAAAAAAATGTCAAAAGCTGAAAGTTGGCGGATTATAATAATTTTATGATTATTATAACCGTTATTAATATGACAACTTTTGAAAGTAAACTTCATCAAAACAAAAAAAATATATAAGAAAATTATCAATATAGTATCCATGTCTGAAAAGTTCTTAATTTATGTTAATGAGTTTCTAATGATATTTTATTTGGGAAAAAATTCATGCTTTAATTCGATCTTTGCATTATTTTAACCAGATTTAGTTGATTCAAAAAGTTTCAGTAAAAGATTAAGTTTAATTTACAAATAAACTTATAAATAAATAAATTATAGTTATTGAAAAATATTAGACTTAATACTCATTCTGCTTTATTTTTACTGTAATTCTACTAATAACAAAAAACTGACATTCCGTAAAATACTGCTATGGATAAATTCAAAGCACAAAAAATAGCTTACCATTAAAATATCAGTTGGTCAATTGGCTTAAGATTTTATAAAGAATATATTATTTATTAAAATATTTGTGATTTACCCTGGATCAATATTCACAGTACATTATTTACATCTTAAGCCGCAAGTATTGATAAAAAACGGAAACTTATAATGTTGTAGCCGCATTTTGTTTTTGTAAAATCATTTCGATATCAAAATATAATAAGTCAGATTTTCTTCTGTTGCAAGTCTAGTTTTACGTTGGTATATTAGTGTGCAGGGAATAAACGCTACTAGTTTATTTGAGCAGGTTTCACTGTGATACCTGTAAAATATTCTCGGAATATCTATGTTGGATTTCAAGGTGATAATTTAATAGGTTCTTACCTTCATGTTTTTCATCCTTTTCGTGTTCGAAACAATTGACAATCAATTGGAAATGTTCGATGTGAAAAAACGCTCGTTGATTGTTCGCTTGTTCGTCGGTGTGTTGTTTTGATCTCCAAATAATATTAAATTAAGCGTGGTGTTCTGTTGCGATTCGTTTCGTTAATAAAACAACCTTGGAGTTACAATGTATGGAGAGAGAGCTAATTATTTTTACCCAACCTATACAAACTTGCGATATATCACTTTTTCCGGATTTTTACGTCGTACACCGTGAGAGAGACAGAGACAACAAATATAATACACCGCTTTTATGCACTGTCACGATGATCTTGGGCTCCTGGGTCACCGCGGGACTCCACCCATATTTTGTATTATGCCACGAAACTTGACACAACTAAATGGTTTTTTAGGTTATTTGCTATATTTTTGTTGATCGCAATACTGAGAAAAAGTGGTTATACGAAAAAACCAAAACATTGTTTCGATATGTGATATGAATGGATGTATAAATACCGTAGCCTTAGTCTTAGCCACGCCCAGGTCCACTGAGCCCGGTAAAAATCATCAAAAACTGACTGCACTGCCTTGGATAGATACCACTCTATATAATCTAAAAATACAACTGGGTAAAAATATTTTTTTTTTTTGATTTTATGGATTCTTTCGTAATCCTCTACTTACTAGATGGGGCTTATACAAATACCCCTCATAATGTCTATCTAACTAGTACTGCGGCTCATTAGGCCTTATTACTATCACCATCTGATGGTTTTATTTACTTGACTGAGTTTATTTTTACATTAGTGTTTTCTTAGGGAAAAGATCTTTACTGGATTAAAAACCCTAAGCAAGGAAAAGATAAAAAGAAATACATTAGTTCTGAACTTGTTACTGATGGAAGAATTTTATTTGACTGATGTTAAATATTTCATGTTTTTCATATTCGGGCTGCGTCCTTTCTCGTTTGTATCTTCCTTCCTGAGATGTCACTAGCCGAAGTGCTGAAAGTGATAGGAAAGGGTAGGAATTGGGATAGAAATCGTTCACCGCTTCCTCGGCTTTGGTCTGGGAGTCCTCATGGAAGGTCGTTCACACGAGGGATATGACCTCCGATGCTGCACTATCCTTTGATGGTGTCGGTCAGGAGTTCCATGAGGACCGCCAGCTTTTCCGCTTTGGTTTTGCAGTTGGCGAGTCTCCCTCGGACCTTGATAAGGCCCTGTAGGAGAGACATAATGTCCTCGTCATCAGAGGCGTTCGAAGGTTCCTGCTCCCGTTGCTCGGGCTGCGGTACACGTCGCTGCTCCGGTCGTGGGGGGGCTGACGAGCCGCCACTGGCGACATTCGCCCAAGACCTGCCGTCTACTCTGGCTGTCGGGGCTGGTTCACGCGCCTCTGGCGCCCTGCGCTGCGGGGCGCTGCTGGGCATCGCTCTACGCCGAAGCGCAGCAACGTACGCCACTCTTTTGGGGCATTCGCTAAAGTTTGCGGGGTGAGGGCCTCCGCAATTGCAGCACTGGGCGGGCAGTTCTCGGTCGGTCTTGGAGCAATTGGCCGTGGCGTGAGCTCCCTCGTACTTGACGCAGCGAGCGACGTGGGCGCAGTTCCTGGAGCCGTGGCCGAAGTTCTGGCACCGGTGGCACTGAGTACCATGCTGCAGGTGGTTGCTGCGGTACTTTGTCATTGATACCTTGCAATAGCAAAGGTATCTGACTGCCGCCTTGAGGTGGCCCATGTTCGTCTGCTGACCGAAGTGGGCGAGATATAGGGGGTACTCCGTGCCGGGCGTGGTCATCTCGACCACGACGTTGGCGGGGTCCTCGAGGATGGTAGCAGTGGGCATCTTCGGCAGCCCCCTGATGACGGTTTTCTTTGTTTTTTCGGCCTCTGTGGTATAGGTGTGGAAGGGCTTTTCCTCACCTCTGAGCGTGGTTGTAAGCGCACGGTGCGCCTCGACCGAGCGCACCATTACGCTGATGGTGCCTCCCCGGTTGTACCGGAAGTTGAAGGGGGCGGTGCCGATGTGGCGCTTCACCTCGGCCGTGATTTGATCGTGGGTCATGCTGTTGATGGTCATGACCACAGGCGGCACCCTAGTGCTTGATCGTCCTGTTACGATCGCGGCAGAGTCACGTTTGTCTCTGCGGGTCGAAGTTGGTGGTGTCGGGCGTGATGTTGGGACTGGACATTTGGTTGGAGGAGGCGCGACCGAGGTGTCGTCCCCTACTTCCGGTAGGCATTCGTACTTGTTCCTTTGAACAAGTTTGAAGGTTGGTGTTGGTGGGGAGTGCGGGCGTTTAGGCGTCGCGGTTCTCCAGGGGCACCGATGCAGACGTGCTGGGTCCGGCTGTCGGCGAGGCTGGCGTCTCGTAGACAAACTCATGCATGTTGGTGCGCGGGTCGTACACAATCCCTATTGTTCCCTTCGGGATGTCAATATGGGTGGTCATATCTGTAGTTGGGGAAAACGTGTTATTCGTTTTCCTCGCTATAATTTTGTAGCCAGGTACCCTTCTAGGGTACATGGCGTATGTTGTGGGGGAACGGGGAAGGGCCGTGGCGGGGGTCGTGTTCATCTGTAGAGTCGAGAATCTGAAAAAACTCGAAATTGGGGGGGTTAGTGTTGCCTTGAAAAAAGGCAGTTTTTGCGAAAGCTTTTCGGCAGGTCTGGTTGCCGGCAGCGATAAACCTCGCGCACACCTCTGGTACGCGTAAGCCTCACTCTGCCAACGCACAGTTCCTCCTTACGACCTCGTGAGTTTCCTGTATTAGCAGAACCAGGTCTGCTAATTCAGAAAAAACACTTATCGTGAAGTATTCGACTTCTTCCGGTCTCGTCTGTGAGCGTCTGCCGGGTACAACCGTCTCGCCAAGCGTCGTCGCTAATTGTAAAAATAATAAAGAATTTCAGCTAAATCGATGAGTGAATGGTTTTCCATTTTCCTTTTATTCCAAAATATTCGTACAAGCTACAATTAGACACTTCCATCAAGCAGTATAGTTTATCGTTTACAGTCCACTATTTTCCTAATTCACCATAAGCTGAAAATACATTCGGTGTTTTATTTATTTAATTATATACGTCCTCATGGGCTTTTACATAACATATGATATAAAACATAAAATAATAGTGATATAAAAAATAACAATGATTAGCACCCGAAAATATGATTAAGTCGATAGAAATTTTATAATGCAAGTTAACACTAGTATTTTTGAAAGAGGTATGCTATTATAGCCTTCTTGTAACTAGATTCAGTGCAGTTGAATATATCTACTATTTCAGCAATAGAATTACTCACTGTGTGCAATCTAGGTACAAGCGAGTATTTAAATGACTCAATCCTGATATTATTGTTACATTTAAAAATAATTTTGGATCGAGTGGATCTGTTAGGTACATAGAAGGTAATTAAGTTAAGTAAATCAGGGCTGTCTATAATAGCATTAACAATTTTAAAAATAAATTTTATCGCAACTTCGAATCCAACAACCTATATCTGGGACCTACACAAGACTTATAATGCAGGATCGTCAGTAAGTCAAAATTGGAGAGCTGGTAGCAATCAATAGAAAGGTTAGCTTTTTGGAAACTAGAATTACTCGAATTTCGCCGGAATGCCAATGATTGCGCGAGTTTTGTTTCTCATTGGTGTCTTTGTTTTGAATGGTGCTCGTATCAAAATGTACTTAAAGTGATCTACGCCGTATCACTTAACCAAATAATCTAATTACTGTAAACAACACCCTGCAGCATCGATTGTAGACGTATCTCATAGTGTTGACAATGTTCACAGCCATCGAGGACTTGCACAAATTAATTGCACGAAATCCACAAGCACACTGAATGACATAATAACTAGAAAGGTTGTGCTTACTCTGTTTTTTGTGATTACCAAATAATAGATGTAAATATTACAAGTAACTATTTTTAAAAAATGTTTCGCGGCCGAGAATTAAACTCTAATTGACTGCTTGGAAAGCAACTATGATGATCATTTCACCACCAACAATTTTAAGTACGGCGGCATAAATTCATTTTATCATCGCCGAAAAGGCTAAAGGGCTAAAGCGCCATTTCGGGAAGCTTACATCAGAGCACTCGAAAGGTTTTTTTGGTTTTAAGTCGTCAGTAGGTACCTGGTTAGATTTTGAAAAAAAAAGTTAACTCAATGCTTTCACCAAGTTTCCTAAAGTGACAAAGAGCTAAGTCTTAAACTTATGTAGCTTGAGTCAAGCCTTCTCCCAAATGGTAAATATATTTTATATGGCTGAAGGGCCACAAAAATTTTCAGAATCAATGAGATTTAAAATATTCGATGCACAAAAAAAAACACTAATCAAAACTGCATATTTAACTCATTTTTGACCAAAGCGTCGCTTAAGCCCTTTTTCCTTTCCAGCAACGACGTACACTGAAAATAAAAACTATGTAGTTTTGAATTTTAGAATGTCCCGTACACAAATCACATCACATCTGAAATTATATTCTTAATGTAAATACGTAATTTAAGATGAAAGCATGTTTTTAAACATTTTTTTGTTAATTGACAACTGAACATTTTTGAAGAAAAAGTATGTATTTTTACCATAGATAATATAACTTGATACAATACTAGACGCTCAAAAATGCTGTGCTTTAGTGCAACCTCCATAACCCTCTGCTCGACCGTGCTAAACAGCTCTTTATAAGCTGCATTCGACGCATATATTTAGCCAAACGAGTCTGCCCTAAAATATAAATAAATATAATATGTTATATACTGCTGAAGCCTAGGCAAAAACATTTCCATAAAGTTTGGTAAAACCGATGGAGTAACTTTTCCAAGGAGGTGTGTTTTTATGTCATCAAAATAACTGCTAATTAAGCGAAAATTAGTTTACCCCATAAATATGATGTTTGCAAAACTTTAATACAAATGTAACTGTCACATCGAGAAAAATCGTTCGTTAAGTTTTAGCGGTGTTAGTCCCTTTTCTTCTCCCCCGCTACCTCGCCTCCCCAAAACGAAATGGAACACAGCTTAAGTCTCGCTTATACGGATTTATTAGATCTTGCATTCATTCACAGTAAAATTAATGTTTTAAAGCTCCACAGCTCTTGAAAAGACGTTGCAAGTTTCAGGAAGTTTTAACCTACCTTCATGGTTGAGTGGGTAATATATAATATAAAAGTAACTGTGAACTTATGTAGCGCAGTTTTGTGATATTTCATATCAAGTGCACTTCATACTAAATTAATTATACCAATAAGACTAACTAACAAGGATAAAATAAAATGTATACAAATTGAAACTATCTAAAATCATGATCGTAATCATAAACCATGAGAGAAAAAGGTTCATATATGAGTATAACAGTGCATGTTTACATCAGCAGATTAAAAAAAAATACCATAAGCCAAGGGTATATAAATTCAGATGAAACGTATGAATTCATTTTAACATATTTGTCAAATCAAATAAAAGGAAATTATATTGAGAACAGTTCATAGGTTGGTACTTAAAACATTATTATTCAAGTATTATAAGTAAACAATTCTAAAAATGCAAACAGTGTAGATATAACAAGTAACAAAAGAACAAAGAGTATTTGATGACAATGAGTATATGGCTTTCAGTAGATGGTAAATCGGTAAGACGGTAAGACGAACGCCTACGAATCCCAAGGTCCCGGGTTCAAACCCAGCGTGCGCTAATAACTTTTAATTAATTAAGATGTGTCATAACACATATAATTCAAATTAAATAACATATAGTATATTTGCAGCACGTTTCAGAGTGGTATATACTCCAAGTATCGCTTGGTGAAAGCGTTGTTTGGTGACCAGATCTGAATGGCCAGGTACTTTTCAACTTTCCTCTTCCCCGTCTCCTTCCCTTCCTCACTACCTTCAACCTCACAAAATACCTCAATTGGGGATGCCATAGTCTTACTGGCTCTAGACGGTTGGGATTAGTTGGGACTCCTGTGCGGTATTCAATATTCAAAAAATATTTAAAAAAAACCAAGAATATTAAGGAAAGCTATGGGAATTTCACTAAACCAAAGTTCACCACTCGAGAGATTCATTTGTTCCCACTTCATTTATATAATCAAGAGTTCAGTTAAGGGGCGTTATCACCACAGCCTTGTTACAGCCTTGATTGAAACGTGTTGATTTAATTACGACAATCCCTCATTGCCTATTTGACGATATAATTAACCAATCATCATCACCACTACAATATTGTTAAGTCGATCACTTGATATAACTAATTAACCGATCGGGGCTAACGAGGCTCTCCCGGTACAGCCAAACAGAGGCCTGTTGTCTGATAGGTTGTGTTGATATCTGGTTTTATCGGTGAACAGAAAATCAATCGAATTGTAATCTCTACATATGTATTTATATAACTATGTTCGCTCTAGTGGGTTTTTATACAAAAAGGTATATCTAACAGTGATACAAGTGAAAGTTATTTGCTCGTACGAAAAGTAAGATTGAGTAATACACGCAACAACAAGTTTTTTTATTTATTGTATTTGTTTGATTATTGAAGCCTTCTTGAATCTACATTTTGTGAAGTTAAATACATCAGCCACCTCTGCGTACATACTAACAACTACATGAAATCTTGGTAAAAGCGAGTATCTGAAAGTTCTGATATTATTGTTACAACTGTATTGGACAAATGCTTACAACTCGACCAAATATAAGAATTGTATTTGGAAAAAAACTAATGATACCAATTTACATACGACCTTTCGACTTCTAATAATAATGATAGTAACAAGTTGAACGATGCTCATGAACCACGTCCAACCTTGCGGCAATTAGCCAAATGTCCAGTAGGGGTAAAAAACCTATTCTTACTTAATTACCAGTTATTTCAATAAAATACAAACACAATTTGCACGAAACAAAACATTATTGCAATTTTTTCGCTTGGTTATCAAATTTTTTTTTTTTATACAGAGTCGTTAAGCGTTAACTGTTAAGCGACTGTTTAACCCAGCCAAGCTGTGGCTCCAGCTAGCTCTAGTCAAGCTGATCACTTGGATCGTCCAGTGTTGTATTATATACATATTTGGTATTGTAACAGAAACGTGCAATCCATAAAGGCACAAAAGCACGGCCTACTTTGCCATACTTGCAAAAAATATGAAAAATATTGGATTAAGCAATAATAAATTATTACAAAATATAAATCTACACTTTCAAAAATACGCGCGAAATTTAGCTAATCGCACCGTCGCGTCGCGAGCGCCCCACTGACCGTCCTACTATAACGTGTCGTAAGTAGTAACTACAAATGCTCGCTGCTTCCGTCAGAGTAGATAATTTTATGTTCACTTGACTACATAAAATAAATATGCTCTGAGCTGCTGGGCGTTCATATGGCTCGTTTGTGTAAGTATCTTTGTTAGTGTCTATAGCAGTGCTTTTAAACTTCACTGGTGAGTGCAAAACACTTATATATTTATTGATCAAAACATTTATAAAACTGAACAAAAACAATATTTTACATTTATTGGAACTCATCTATATTATCAAATAATCTGCGGTTTTTTCTAATGCCTACTCTGATCCAAAACTCTGTGCACGCCACTGTCTTGTAAACATTTTCGTGAATATAGGACCCAAAGGTCCATTTTTTCCGCTTCCACTATGACAAGTAGTAAAATTAAATGTTTGTTTGGAAGTATTCATTGTTCGCAGAATTGCGACAATTTGTATAAACGCCTTTACTATGGACAGTAGCGATACATGGCAACAAAAGTTTTCACGACCCCTAAAATAACAACTTGTCAAAAACTTGGGTTTCATAATACGCAAGGCATTCGTAAAATGAAAATAAGTTGTTTCATACCCGTCTTGCTGTTAGATTTGATGGCATAAGTTTTTGGCGTTATCTGTATTCCCGCTTTCGGGAGGGGGAAATTAATTTGAAAAAGTTTTCTTGCGATGGATCGGTTCCCAAACGCCAGTAAAATGTGTCATTAGAAAAAATGTCCGAAAACATAGATTGATATGTCGTTCAAGTTATCTGTCAAACCGCCAAAGCAATATTTTTAATCAACCTGTTTTGTTGCTGGGCTCGCTTTAGTTGGTGCAACCAAATTTAAGAATCGATATCACAATGCCTGTCACAATGCTGTTCAAAAATCAGAATTTATTATCACGTAATAAATTTATATGCCACATAATTTAGCAGTTATAAGAAATGTGCATCTTAAATTCTATTTAACCCTTATCTTAGCTTTCAATCATAGCGAAGGCAATCATACAAATGGTGACAATCGGGAGGAGTGCTTGATTTTAAGGCTTTACAAGGAATTAAATTAAATTTAAAATAAACCTTTCAAATTTGTATTTGGCTTAAGAGACTTGGCCGGGTCGCCTTATAATTCTTTACCAGAATACACTGAAAAGTTATATTTTTTTATATTTATGGATTTTAGATATATTGTGTGAAAACTGTGTATTAATATAATACGAGGGTCATCCTGAAAGTAAGGTTACAAGGGTTCCTGAGGCAGGGAGATTTTTCGTTTCGAAGTTGGCGCACCTGGCTTGGCACCTGACGGTTGGTTTTTTTTTATCCCGCGTGTTTGTTGGCCATTTTATTCAGTCACACTCAATTCTTTAGATAGAGAGGTCGTCGCGCGCTCCCGCCACCTCTCGTCACTTTGTAGAACAATGCTGCCACGAATACCCATCGGAAGTTCATGGAAAATTATACGTAAGTCCGCGCTATGCTAGAATCGAACGCATAACCTCTTATATCTTTATCAAATCTCCACTCTCCGCTGTACGACAACAAGGTCTACTATTTCAGACACTTATTTCTTGACATTTTGGTCATTTGGTTGAACTTTGATTTGTTGGTCTCCAAAACAGAAGGTTATAGCACCAAGTCTCTTAAATCCGTGTAGATTACTTAATACTTCGTAACTCACTTCTATAACTTTTTTTACATCGTTCATATCGGAATAATAAAAGTTTTTTTTTTTCTGTCAACAAAAAGTGAAAATATCTATCTTAATAAGAAACACCTCAGGACGAAAATAGCGAGTCTACATTATTTTTCATTAGCCTTGTCCAGAAACCGCTAGTTAGTAAATAAATACTTAAACATTTATGGTAAGGCCCGAATATATTATTATAGTCACAATTGATTTCATTCACTTTATTTTGCCCTTTTGAAGGCTAATTTAATTATTTGCGAGCTGGGAATGATTAACGTACATTGTTCGGACTGTCTGATCGAGTCTAATGAAATTTGCTGGTTTGCTTAGGCAAATAAAAAATGATACGTTTTTTTTATAACGTAGTAAACTCATTTTCGGTACTCAAAATTACGTTTTCTTTTAAACATTTTTGGAACATAAATAAAACCATATCTTTGAAACGAAAATAAAAGATGATATAATATCCAGGTGTTTGATTTAACATGTTTTTTTTGTGTATTTTTGTACATCAAAAGAAACGCCTTATTTATATAGGGGGTGAAAATCGTTTCAACGTTTATGACAATTGTAATGTGTTTTGCTTTTTTATCATCTTCTACCGATTGGAAGAGAGAAATAAAAAAAACAGCCACCACACTACATTTATCTACGCTGTAAGTCGTGGCGCTTTCGCAGCTGCCTGACGTGTTTTAGTCTTTCTCGTTATTTTTCGCCAAATAAGTAAGATATTTCACAAATTACTTCTTTAAAATTAAAATTACCGTTGTTGTGTATAGGTTAAGTGAATAAACTCTAAATAATTTTAAAGTGTCTAGTTTCGACGTAATTTCGATTTTTAAGAAAATATTTTAATCTTTAAATATCAGTGTTTTAAATGCAGTGCAATAGCCAGAAAATGGCTTACTTTGACCCTTGTCCAGATGTGTCCCTTCGACCACCCAGGAACTGGCAGGGGGGCGGGGGAGTGCCGATCTCGACTGACTGTTCCCGAACGCGAACGAACAAGGCACCCAACAAATCACCCAAGTGACACCCTTACAGATGACAGCCAGATGACATTTCCCCACGTTGATCTAAATCTGTTAGGGCGGCCGCATTCCATCTTACATAAACATTACAATTTAACACGATCTGTACAGCGCCCTTGATGTGATTTTTCACAAAAACGGCGCTATAAAAATCATCCAAATATTATTATTATTATTATAAAGTATATTTAAAAGAAACCACCGAATAGATAAAACTATACAAGTGTACTAGTGGGCGTGTCCGTGTGCCCGAAGTAAGCTATTTGTTTCCTTATTTCGGTTTTTTATTTATTTTTTGGAGGTTGCGGGTTCAAACCTGACGTGCGCAGATAATTTTTTTATGATTGATATGTATCATAACACATTTTATTAATATAAAATAATATAAAGTATATTTGTGGCACGTTGCAAGTAGTAGATACTTTGAGTATCACCCTGGTGAAAGACCACCATTCAAAATTGCTACGTTACTTGAACTGCTTTGCACTAGCCTTGTATGGTGACCAGATCTGAATAGCCAAGCACTCCCCAACCTTTCTCTTCCCCTTCTCTTTACCCTTACCTCCCCACTGCCTTTAACCTCACAACATGCCCCAATTTGGGATGCTATAGTATCACTGGCTCTAGACGGTTAGGAGCTGTCTGGACTCTTGTATTCAATATAAAAAAACGGTTTCAAAGAAATGAAAAAATAACTTCGTATAAGACCACGAATAATATTTTATTTTTTATGACCGACCACTTAGCCTAAGTATTATCAGGGTACAAAATTAAAGTATGATGCTTAGGCTAAGCGAAACCGGTCGGTCATAAAAAACAAAAAATATTCGTGGTCTTGTACAAAGTTATTTTTTCATGTCTTTAAATATGTCAACCCACTATTAAAAAATGAAATAATAAAAGTTTTTCATTTTTTTTTTCTTTCTAAATTCTTTTATCGGCCTGTCGTGATCCTAAGAGTCAAAAGGTCTTATGTAAATTGATAGAGTTCAAACGTCTAGGGGTAACCTGTTCAGTGCTTAAAATATTAAATTCTTTATACGACCGATCAATAATTCCATGGCGAGATTATCGCAACTTTTGGCACAGTAAGCCAGCCCGGTGAACTTGTGTCAATAAAAACTTTCTCGCTGTGATAGAAGGGTTAAAGTTTGACTGAAATGACATTGACTTTCAAAGCTGCTTTTAGGGTTTATTTTAACGGTTTTTTGAGGAGTTTGTCAATTTTGATTTCGAACTTTTTCAATAAAAGTAATACCTAATCAGTTTTGGAGATTTTACGATCTCTCGGGTAGTTTTCGAAAGAATCTTCCACAAACTTAAATATTAACATATTTATAATATAAGTTGTGATATTGACGGTAACTGAATTTGAAATTTTTTCAATCAATATATCCTAAAAAGTTTTTTTTCCTTTTTCTGTTATTTTTTTAGAAAGAAATAATAAATAATGATAATAAAAACAGTGAATTGATATGGCGTAGTTTGGTAATAGTTAACAAGTGCACTTTACACTTGATCACATATCCTAATAATAAAAACGAGAAAAAAAAACAATAATTAATAATTTATATATTAACGATTAAATTAGAAAACATGTACAACAAAACAGGAAACTCCATTAATGGAGGACTGAACGCTGTTGGGGCAAATAAGAAATTGTCCAAAGAAGCGAAGCTAGCAGTCCACAACGGAGTGCTTATACCAACCCTGATGTATGGCAGTGAGGCATGGAACTGGCAGAGGAAGGATGAAAGTAGACTGAATGCTGTGGAAATGAGATCTTTGAGACGGATGTGCGGTAAAACCATGTATGACCGTATTACAAATGTGGATATCCGGAAAGAATGCAAGGCTGATATGAGCGTAATGGATAGGATTAAGAAAGGGACGCTTAGATGGTTTGGGCATGTAGAGCGAATGAACGAAAAAAAGGAGTGTGAAAAGAATATACGATGCGAAAGTGAATGGAAGAAGAAGTCGAGGACGCCCGAGAAAGACATGGCACGATCAAGTAAATCAAATACTTGAATCGGGTCGTGTGAAGAGTCAGAATAACAGAAGAGTAGTATGAGACGATGTATGAATGTAAATGAAGCAAGAAGTGTGTGCCAAGACAGAGTTGCCTGGCGGTCCGTCCTCTCTGCCTACCCCTGCGGAGAAACGGCGTGATGGTTAGTTAGTTAGTTAGTTAGTTAGTTGTACAACAAAGAAAAAACAGCAATAACATTTTAATGAAGCAATGACAAAAATATACATTTGAAATAACATTCAAGTCAAAGTGTGAGCAAGGTTTTGGTAGAGTCGTAAAGAATGTCAAAAATCATTTAGACTCGTACCAAAAATTTCAAGATCATGACTTGAGTTAATAAGTCTCGACATTCTGGACAGTGGAGAATGATACCCATAATTAGTAGAGTTATGATTATGACGTATATTATATATATGTTTTTTCATCTTAATAAACTCATTCATTGTATTTTTCGAAATACGCTACAGTTTAAAAAAACGTTTAGTCGCGCAAAAACAGCCTTTTGACATACTAAACGCCCTTGCAAAAATAAGAAAAGCGATCAATTTAGCCTTTTTTAAGGCTGCACACTTTACGTTATCATTCACTTCAACATATTTTGGTATTGTAAACAATCAATGAACGTTATTTTTATCTGATTCCATGTTCACCCTTTAGAATAAATCAAACAACTTGGTTTCTTTGTACAATGTTTCTGGTTCATATTTTTCATTCCTTGTTTCATAATCACAAAACTACATCGTGTTGAAACATAACCTTTCCGTACCAAAGATGGAAACCTACGTTACCTAGATTATTAATATGTTCATATCTACGTTAATCAACACAGCCTTAAATTTTTGAAATACCCAAAAAATACATTCTTACAACTAAGTCAGTAAATCTGTATGCGCAAGAAAGAACGGAATGAGTCAATAAATTCAGATGTTCAGAAGAGCCAACACAAAACTTTGGAGCTTCGTTTTTTGTATGTAATCATGTCATTTATCACATATCCTTTAAAGAAATAAAAGCACATTATTTTATTTTCTGAGTCATCTCATTTTTCCTTGCTAGATATGTATCTAAGAAACAATTCCTCACACTTAACTCAAAACCTGTTTTTTTTTACTCATTTTGTTCTTCCTTGCGTATACACAATTATAAATTATAAAACGTGACACGAAATATCTCAAACAATTTATATGGCTTGCTATTTTTGTGACCGTTTAGATTGACGGCCTAATCAACGGCTGATCAAACGACTCAAAATGAAAATTGACAAACCACTATCGGGGCAAGAATCGACGGTTAAAGGGAACCGTTCGAATTTCGAAAATTTCTAAAGCACGCTCATCATAATTTTGAAGGTGTCAAGTGTGACGCTGTCAAATGTGACGGTCGGTCAACAAACTGACCCTTAATTATAATGTTTTGTTTTTAAACTTTTAATTTTTTTACACCAATTGACATAAAAATATATTCGATTATTTGCTTTGCCGTAAAATTTCAAAATCGCAAGTAATTTCTAATTTTGAAACTATTAATTCTTGGTGGAACTCCATTTTAATGATTTGAACAATAACAATTTTTTAACTTTATTCCAGTACTTTTTATTTAATACCTGACCGGTTTCACCTTATGACGGGCATCTTTAGACCAGTCTGAAGATGCCCGTCGATGATTGATAAAATCAGTTGAAAGTAATTTGACGGCCTCCGTGATTGAGTGGTAAGACGCTCCACTACGAATCCAGAGGTCACGGGTTCAAATCCCGGCTTGCTCAAATAAACTTCTCTTTATTCTAAATGTGTTATTTTACTTTCAATTCATTTATAATACATTTGTGGCATGTTCCGGAGTGGTATATACTCTAAATATCGCCCTGGTGAAAGACCACCATTCAGATTCAAAACGTTGCTTAAAATGACTTAAGCCTTGTTCGGTGACTAGATCTGAATATACGGTACTTACCAACTTTCCTCTTCCTCTTCCCCATCTCCTTCCACTCCCCACTACCTTCAGCCTCACAACATACCTACCCCAATTGAGGATGTCATAGCCTCACTGGCTACAGACGGTTAGGAACAGTTGGGACTCTTATGCGGTATTCACAATTTTTTTAAAAATCTTCCTTTTCTCAGTTTCATCTTTTTGGAGTTGGATGCTTTCTGCATAACTAAGTCCAAACGTATAACCAGTTTTTTTTTTACAATAAAGCCTCGAATTTCGGTGAAAAACGGCGAAGGCAAAGTTGTACACCTAATAATAAAATTGAAACGAAAAGTTTTCCAACTTCGCAGCGGGAAGGTTGAATCGACATTATCCGTCGAGAAATCATCAAGTGTATAATTCGTCAGGCGGACAAATGACTAGCATTAGGAAAATTCAGACAATGGAAATACCTCGGCGAAATTCGGAACCTTCGCTGCCAACTTTCGACACGCGATTCGAGCGGCAAATTCGGCTTCGGCTTCGCCCCGCGTGAAAATAAATAGATAAATGCCCGCTTTAATTCGAACCGCGAACTTCTCGGGAAACTTCTGCGCGAAGAGTAACAGGCACGTTGGAGCTTTCGGTTTGGCTTGCGTCAGACGGATGGCGTCGGTCTATTGGACGCCGAGTCAAAATGGATGATTGTTTGCTAAAGTAAAAAATGTATTGACTATCTAACTGACTGACTAACTATCTAGAAATAGCCTGCGAGGTCGAGTGATAAGTCACTCCACTGCAAATCGAGAGATCGTTAAATGCGTTGAAAGGAATCACTTTGTGGTTTGACATACATAGTCTGTTTAAAAGAAAAAGTGACTTTTGAATTTTCGCGGGCTGTGTACATTCGTCAAGCTGCAAGTAGCTTGACTGTACCTTACAGTGTGAAGTTTATATTGTACGCCAGATTGCAATGACGGTACTAAAGCTTTAATTTCGTAACTTTTTGCAGTACTTGATTCTGCAACCTTCATCAAAAAGTCACCCTCAGCATTTTTCTATTCATGATGGATCAACTTAAAGCAAAACTGTTATTAAATTCTTACATCTGATGTGTACAGTGAATGCAATGCACTAATTAACTAAATAATTCTGTGGACCAATGTTAAAACTACCAAATTTTATTAGGAGTGATGGATACTTTAAGTATGACCCTGGACCAACATTCAAAATTAAATTATTTTTTTATACAAGAAGCCTGTTCAAAAGAAATGATGAATTTTGAATTTTCGCGCACTGTGTACATTCGATTATCGTTTTTTTTTATGTTGGTACACACATGTTTATCACATGTTAGCATTATCAGCTATTTTGGATTAGTGGTTTATTTTTGACAACTGGAAAGGTTAGTCATGTTTTCGTGTGTTGATCAAAAAATGGATCAAAGAATAAAATCCATGATTTGTTTTCCCACAACTCTAGGACGCTCATCGTCATTAACATCTTCTCGGCCTTCTGTAAAGCGCTTGTACCACTTATAAACACATTTTTGAAACAGAGTAGACTCGCCGAATGCCACAGTCAACATTTTAAGTGCGTCGGAGCACTTTAATTCATTTTTAACGCAAAATTTAATTCATATTCTTTGATACATTTTTTTGAAAAGTAAAAATCGAAGAATACACAAAAATGTGACTAGCCTTTCCAGTTGTCAAAAACAAACCACTAATCCAAAATGGCAGATAATGCTAACACATGATAAACAAATGTGTACCAACATAAAAAAAAAAAAAAAACGATAATCGAATGTACACAGTCCGCGAAAATTCAAAATTCATCTATTCTTTTGAACAGGCCTCGTATATAAAAAAATACTAGCGTTTTAATTTTGAATGTTGGTCCAGGGTGATACTTAAAGTATCCATCACTCCTAATAAAATTTGGTAGTTTTAACATTGGTCCACAGAATTATTCAGTTAATTAGTGCATTGCATTCACTGTACACATCAGATGTAAGAATTTAATAATTTTTTTGCTTTAAGTTGATCCATCATGAATAGAAAAGTGCTGAGGGTGACTTTTTGATAAAGGTTGCAGAATCAAGGGGTGGAAGTACTACAAAAGGTTGCGAAATTAAAGCTTTAGTACCCTCATTGCAATCTGGCGTACAATATAAACTTCACACTGTAAGGTACAGTCAAGCTACTTGCAGTTTGACGCTGGTTTACACTCCAAACAACTCCGGTCAACACAATGACGGTACCTACGTAGCAGTCGGAGTGTATGTTGTAGACGCTGCAGCGGGCGTGTGTGGCAACACAAGTGTGAAGAAGTGACTGGAGGGAGGTCTATACCCCAGTTAAGGGTTGGGGCTTGTGGTAGGAATATACATGGAGAGGTACCTTTGCGAAACAGTCTAGTCAGTTTTGTTGACTTTATACTGACTCGATAGAAAGAGACAAAGATATATAAAAGGTTGTTGAATAGTCTGTTAGTTACTGCCCACATGGAGTTTGGACATTTATTTATTTTGAGAAAATTAACAGCAAATTAACATTCATTAGCAGATATATAATAATGAAAAATAATAAATCATGCCAATTACAAATTTTCCTCTGCTGATGACAAATATTATAAATAAAGTGTGACAATGTATTTACAGCTATAATTTAGTAACTTAACTTAGGCGGAGGGAGAGGAAGGTGGAAGGGAACATTGGAATGGAATAAAGAAAGAAAGACAGGAGCAGATGGGAGGTTTGTTTTAATAATCTAGTTTAGGTGCAGTCGACTCGTGGAATTATTACAAACACATTTTTGCATTTGGACATTTTGATTAAACATATTTGAACACCTTAAACAAATCAATATCAATACACCGTGTTAAGGCGCGGCATAGCCGCGTACTTTGAAACAGGCGCGCAAGATAATATCAGAGAAAACTCGTGGTTCTTACATATCCATCTACCTTTTAATTGTCCTCCCGGTAGCTCTAGCGGATAGAACGGGTTTTTCGTGTTTGAAATTTGTTTATGTCGATTTAGAAAGGATTTTTAACGATTAAAATGATTTATAAAGACAAAATATCACACAAACACTAATAACAGAAGGTTTGCTCAAATGATGATGGAAACTTTTTGTTGATTTTATGTCTTTATATTTAAAAAAATGTAAGAATTCTAAAGTTCGGTCAAAAGTATTAAAAACAATTGAAATACCTCTGCAAAGTTATGTTTTATAATCTTTGTTTTGTCCTTTTTGAACATTAATGAAAAGCACATATCACCATTATGTTTGATTTATTTGTATAACCACTGCAAGTTTTTTAATCAACACAGATATAGGAAACAACCTCAAAATCCGTTGACGTAGGTTAAACGACTCGATAATGAGAAGTAAGCGTGGACGGAGAACACTCTTACATACTTTAAAGTGTTGCAATATTGTGGGACGACTTTTCTTGTCTCTTTCTCTCTCATGGTATACTCTTACTGCAAGGTTCGGGGTATTCCACGTTACATGTTACAGATTCCAAAAATAAAAAAATAATATAACCACCGAATCAACTTCTAACGCGTTTTGAAATACTATTCTTATTAAGGGTTGATCGAAGCCTGTGTCGGCGTCTTTTCATCCAGCCTTGCTCACCAGGGCAGTCGGAGTTGGGTTCGCGATCCTCAGCAATGATGCAACGAATAAAGGAGACGATTTGTATGTATCAGCAAAACTCCTGGGATATGTGGCGTTATAAAACTTGCATAACTTCCATCATACTTTGCAATTAAAGGTCAACGCAGCAATTTTGTTCTTGTTTATAAATTTACATCATAAGCTGTGGAGTTTTCATTCAAAAAATATATTGTGAATACCGCATCAGAGTCCCAACTGCTCCCAACCGTCTAGAGTCAGTGAGAATATGGAATCCCTAATAGGGGTATGTTGTGAAGCTGAAGGTAGTGGAGAAGAAAAGGAGATGGGGAAGAAGAAGGTTGATAAGTACCTGGCTATTCAGATCTGGTCATCAAACACGGCTTAAGTCATTTCAAACAAAGTTTCCATTCCGAATGGTTGTCTTAGTATTATTTTATATTAATGTAAGTGTTATGACACATATGAATTAAATTTAACGTATTTGCGCACGCCAGGTTTGAACTCGTGACCTTTGGATTCGTGGTCGAGCATCTTACCACTCGACCACGGATGTCGTGAAATCAAATAGAAATTCTTCTTGAAAATTATAAAAGAACCCACAATATTTCTTCTAAATTGCTGAAAACGAAAAAAATTATGTATTTAACACTCTCGATAATGAGTACATATACCAAATGATTGCTAACATGAAAATCAATAAAATTTCTATTTATAATAATGAATGTGTTATGTCTGTTTGTTATCTAAATTCTCATCAATATTGACCACCGTTTGATCGGTATAAACGAAATTTATGTCTATATTCGTAAAAAGCATTAACTTTGTGGCTTGCCATATTTATAAATAGAACATATATACTTACTATTTAGAACTTTATGTCATTTCTATCAGAATTATGAATGTGCACGTCTCGAACAAACTTCCCTTCTACCCTGTCGAAATAAATGTGAATTGAATTGAATGTTATCCATTCCAAATATTGCTCAATTGCACTCTGCAAGCCTGAAGGAAATAAGGTCACCACCACCCTTCTATAACCTACCCTAGTTATCCCACCCACACCCGCCTGAATCAATTTCTGCATACATCGTTAATATCAAGGGTGTGCACAATAAAGGCTTTCAGAAAATTATTCTAAGCAAGATTTTTCAAAACCCCATGATTTACACAATTCAAACGGTTAGTGGCTACATAGACAAAGGCGTGGATTCGCACCCGGGCGTCGTGGGTTCAATTCCTCTACTTTGAAAAACAATTGTTTTTAGAGAATTCCGCACAAAAGTCTTAACTGCTCCCAACCGTCTATAGTTAGTGACACTATGGCATCTCTGATTGGGATATGTTGTGAGGCTGAAGATAGTGGGAAATGAAGAAGAATATTGGGAAGTATCTGGCTATTCAGATCTTGTCACCAAATACGGCTAAAACCATTTCAAGTAACGTTTCAATTCTGAATGGTGGTCTTTCACCAGGGCGATACTTAAAGTATTTACCACTCTTGTGCGGTAGTCATCTGAAAATTAAAAGATGTATATTAATCGTCAACGTCCTAAACATAAAACAACTATACTCTAAAAATATCCTATTGCACCAATTTAATAATGTCCCTATGTTTGAAGAAACAAAAATTTCTAGAACTTTAAAGCAGTCACACATAAAATTCTTTAATATCCCAGCCTATAAAACCGCTTACGGACAAAAAAGTTTTAAGAACAACTCCACTAATCAATTCAATTCTCTTCCCAGTACCATCGGAAACATACAAACCAAAATCTCTTTTAAAAGCAATATCATTACTCACCTTAAAAACCTACGTTAATTTAGCTCTTAATATGTAGATTCTATATCTTCAAATTTGTCATTTACTTATATTATTTTTATTATGTATGTACTATATTTTCGATATTAACATGTTACTATGTAGCTTAAAAAAAACACTTTTGCAAATTGCCATCCCAACACAGGTTTATGGGAATGGGCAATTTACCAAATAATAAAAAAATATGTACGTTCAAGTAAAATAATTAAAAATAAAATAAAAAAATCTTGCCCATTGAATAAATAATGAATAAAGTAAGGTAAAAAACGTGTAGGTACATGCATAGTTAAAAACATAGCATAAGAATGTGAACCTATTTATTTACACCTCACATAATAAGATTAGGTACACCCAAAGGCGTTTTATGAATATATAATGAGAAGTGGTGTAGCATGATTGAAAAGCACACTTTTTAAACCATCTTCGTTAAATATGTATGTGGTTTTCGTGCTGTTTTCCCGATTAAATATGTGCAAAATAGAAGCGTGCCGTTCGCCTTCGTAGATTGCTCCAGGAATAATATCAAAAACTATGCTGTTATAAAACAATCTACGTTTATTACGTTTCACGTAGGAGCTCCCAGGAACACTAACACCCGCACCTACGTGGAGAGTAGCCCCTTAAACACGGAGCCTTCCCAAGAAGGTAGGCCTTCACCAGTGGTATCCAATCTCTTTAAAAAAATAAATTTAAACTGAGTGCTGCTTAAGAGTCCCGATGGTGGTACGTTGTAGGCCTGAAGACAGTGGGGAAGAAAAATAGATAGGAAGGAGGAAGGTTGTTAAGTATCTGTTTATTCGAATCTAGTTCCGAGTGGTAGATACTCTAAATATCGCCCTGGTTATAGACTACCATTCAGAATCGAAACGATGCTGGAAACGACTTTGACCGCATTTATTGACCAGATCTGAATATCCAGGTACTACCCAACTATCCTTTTCTTCATCTCCTCCTTTTTTCTATTGTCTTCAGCTTCAAAACATAAAACGTACTCTAATTGGGGTTGCCATAGTCTCACTAGTTCTAGACGGCTGGGAGCAGTTGGTACTCTTGTGTGGTATTCACTATAATTTTTTAAATACTAAACATTGCTTAATTCAGTTTAATCAACTTTCGCCAGAGTGGTGCCTCAGTATTTATCATTCTGGAACGTGTAGCAATTATTCTTTATGTTATTTTGTATTAATTAAATGTTAAATAAATTTGCGCACGACGAGATTTAAATCCGTTCGTAGTCGAGCGTTTTAACCACTCGACCACGGAGGCCGCCAATTAAGTATGAAAGCCTTTTTTATGTTTATCTTAAATCCACACCAAGGCTCTGAAAATCATAGAAATGTATATTCACAATGTGATTCACAAATAAAAGCCTTTAAATATTTGTAGTCAAGTTTATTTACAAAAAAAAGTAAGATTTATTAATCCAATACTTCCTGTTTAATATATTCCTATGCCATATTTAGTATTTGGGGATGCAGTGCAAAAGGTCCTTAAGGAAATGAAGGTGAGAGTCTGCGTCCTTAACTAGTTTATGACAGAGAGAAAATTAATCGAAAAGAATGATTTAATCACCAACATTTCTAAACGCTCCAAGCTGCGTATGACGTCAAAATAAGCGTAAAAATGTAAATAAATAGTTATATTAAACACTACCGCAAAGTTTTAACGTAACTTGAAAATGTATGTAATACTTTGTAAGATCAATGTGAAACAATATTCTGGAACTTTTCATTGAGGCTTCCAAAAATGCTACTGGCGTCTAGCAAACAATAGTTTTGCGATCACTGGCCTACGCCATACTACCTTCGGCCGCATTACAACCACCCCGTTTTACCGTCCTAACTCCCCACGCGGGTAGGCAGAGAGCTGATAGGGGTTGTTGTAGTTAACTGCCTGCAACAACACGTCTAGGAAAGTATATTTCAAGTACTGGAGAATCTGTTCAATTACTCACAGTGGGATTATTGACTTAAGGTTATGCAAATAGCTAAAGAAAAAAACTTTTAAAAAGATGCGTTTATTTTTTTACCCTTCTCAGAACAGACATTGTTTGGTGAGGCAGGTAACAAGCAGCTACTAGGAACATTTAAGATAGTTAACTCTCGAGTTAACAGCAATAAACTGAAATAAAATTAACTTTATTCATAAATTTATATTATTACATGTATCGTTGCAATTGCAGAGCAAGAACATATATGGAGCGAGAGCTAAACGTTTTTACCCACTTAACTAATCACTTTCCCCGTGTTTTTTAAAGTAGTAAACCGTGAGTGAGAAAGAGATGAGATAATTTCCCACACAAAATAGCACCGCTTTTAGTTATTTATGCATGTTCTCCGTCTCCCGCGTCTCCGGCGACTCCGCCCAATAAGTTTTGTTATGCGACATAACAGGACATAACTTAATGTTTTTTTAGGTTATATCCTACACTTTTGTACATAACACTACTCTGAAAAAGTGGTTTTACAAATAAACGCTACACTATGTCGGCATGTGCTATAAATGGAAGTATAAATACCCTGGTCCTGGCCCTAGCCCTGGCCATCTGCTGAATTTTCTTAATATTCTAATTTTTCTTAATTTTATGAGAGGATCATCTGTAACTTATCATTTTCATAACATATTCAAAATTTCGTACGAATCCGAAAAGTAGGGACCGGGAAAAATGCGCCCATATCACCGGAAAAACCCTTAAGTTTTTTTCACTCATCTGTTGAATTTTTTAAAAATTCTATTTTTTCTTAATGTTATTAAATAAACTTCTGTACTTGATTAATTCCATAAGGAATAAAAAAAATCGTATGAATCCGACAATTAGGGACGGAGAAAAATGCGCTCATGCCACTGGCAAAATCCTTGATTATTCTCACCCAGCTGATGAATTTTCTTAATATTTTTTTTTTTTATGAAAGAATCATCTGTAAGTTAACATTTACATAACAAATTCACAATTTCGTGCGAATCTGGCGAGTAGGAACGGAGAAAAATGCGCCCATGTCACCGGCACAACCCTTGAGTTTTCCTAACCATATGATGATTTTTTTTTTTTTTCTAATTTCTTATTATTTTATTTTATTATCATTTGAAACATGTCAATTCTATTTTAATTTCAAAATTTTGTATGAATCCAACAGAAAGTACGGATAAAAATGCGCCCATATCACCGGAAAAACCCTTGATTTTTTACCACTTATCTGATGAAATTTCTTAATTTTAGAATTTTTGTTATAACTTTATTTGATAACATATCTTTAAAATTGTAATTTCTCGGCTTCTATTTAAGAATGTTCCGTTACATATCAATGTTATTACGAATTCACGTTTTCGTACAAATCCGACTCGTAGGGACGGAGAAAACTGCTTACATTTCACCAGCAAAATCCTTGCATTTCGCCCACTCATTTGATGAATTTTTTTAGTATTTAAATTTCTTATGTTTTTTTTTAAATCCTTTTTTTTCTCGCAAAATAGTATCACACTTCTCGTCAAATAAATTCATTTAAAGGTTTTTTTACAGTCTTTAATTTTCTGAAGTGTGCTGAATCACTCTCTGGCGTAATTCATTTTGATTTAGTTCTTGATCTTGATTAAGTGGATGAGAATTTCACCCAGTTCCATCTTTTCTTAGGGTTTCTACTTCAATAGGTGATGAGAAATAGTATTAAAGATTCAGGTGATTTATTTTAAACACAACAGTACTGCATGGCACGTCTGCATCACACACATAGATTGAATATAGGCTGGCCAGTCGTGCAGTAGCCGCTGTATTATCTCTCTACAAGGTAAAGTATATCGAACTGAGTCCATGAGCCCCTAAGCGCGGAGAATCTAGAAAACGAGTACTATCTTGGCTTAGACGTCATCGTCTTCAATATTTCCACGACCTCTCCGGTACAAGTAAATTAAATTCATAATTTAAAGTATAATTGAGTGATCAATATAAATGTGGAGCTAGAGTGGTAGATACTCTAAGTATCGCCCTGGTGAAAGACCACCATTCAGAATCGAAAAGTTGCTTGAAATGGCTTTGGCCGTGTTTGGTGACCAGATCTGAATAGCCAGGTACATCCCAACCTTCCTCTTCCCAATCTCCTTCCCCTCCCCACTTCCTTCAGCCTCACAACATACCCTATTTAGGGATGCCATAGTCTCACTGGCTCTAGACGGTTGGGAGCAGTTGAGACTCTTGTGCGGTATTCATATAAAAAAAATAATAATAATAATAAAATAATGAAGAGGTAATTGAGTAATAATAATGAAGTCTTATTTGTAAGTTACTAGTTATAAGTTATACTCAGTAGTAAGTTACAAGCTATAAGTCCTTATTGTAATTCACTAGTTGAAAATATTAGTTGTTAGCCATTAGTAATAAATCTTAACTGTAAGTTATTAGTTATAAGCTTAAGTGATAAATTATAGGTTAGATAAATCAATTTGTAAAGCGCCCTTGAGGTGATTTTCCCACAAAAACGGCGCTATAAAAGTTATCCATTTATTATTATTATTATTTAATATTTGTGCAAGCTTCAAATTCCATATAAAACACATGGGGGTACTCGGGTACCCTTTCAGTCATGTAAAGGTGAAGTTTTTTTCCGTCACATAAGGGGTTAAATAGTTTATCTAAAGTAAAAATTTGCAGCGAAAAAATCAGGACGAAAATTCTGTCGAAAAACCATTCTGTCAACATGTTTTTAGAGACACAAGCGAATATGCGTCATTGAATAAAATACCTTTACGTTTGCCAAGAATACCTTGTACGATAATAAATATTCAGTTACTCTTTAAGAACATATCAAGCCACCCTCTCATAATATTTATTTCAGATAGTCCCACTTGTTTCTAAAAATAGTTACTTTCTTTGGAAACGTGAAAAAAGTCACACCCGCTAGGAGCATTGCTGTCGTAAGAGAAATTCGTTATTTTTACATGTTCCGACTTAGAAATAAAATATTCCGAGACGTTAATAATCATTCTTTTGAAGGTTCCTTAATGTGTTTACTATTTGTAGAGGGAATTTCATAGGAACTATCAAAATCTAAAAGTAGAACTAGTACCACTGTCTGTTTATTCACGGGAAGGCTACCAATTATCTTGAAAAGCCTAAAATGTATTTTTCGTTTTTAAATAAAATTCAATTTAATTAAAGTAATTTTATATTATTCGGTTCTGCTAGTTTTAGTTTAACTAACTAACCATTACGCCGTTTCCCCGCAGGGGTAGGCAGAGAGGACGGACCGCCATATAACTCTGTCTTGGCACACACTCCTTGCTTCATTCACATTTATACACCGTGTCATATTTACTCTTCTGTTATTTTGACTCTTCACATGACCCGATTTAAATAATTGATTTACTTGATCGTGCCTGTCTTTCTCGGGCGTCCTCGACTTCTTCTTCCATTCACTTTCGCATCATATATTATTTTCACACTCCTTTCTTCGTTCATTCGCTCTACATGCCCAAACCATCTAAGCGTCCCTTTCTTGATCCTATTCATTACGCTCAAATCAGCCTTGCATTCTTTCCGGATTTCCACATTTTTAATACGGTCGTACTTGGTTTTACCGCACATACGTCTCAAGGATCTCATTTCCACAGCATTCAGTCGACTTTCATCCTTCCTCTGCTAGTTCCATGCTTCACTGCTATACATCAGGGTTGGTATAAGCACTTCATTGTGGACTGCTAGCTTCGCTTCTTTGGACAATTTCTTATTTGCGCCAACAGCGTTCAGTCCTTAGTTTATGTTTTATAATAATATGTGTTTCGGCCTTTTTAAGGCCATTATCAATCTAGTGCTTAAACGTCTCAAGCGCCGAAACAGCTGTCACTAAAAACTAAAACTTAAACTAGCAGAACTGAATAATAATAGTATTAAATTTAATTCAGTTGATTTTTTAAATGGAGTAGTATTTGAACACAAAAATTATATATATTCGTAAAAAGCATTAACTTTGTGGCTTGCTATAAAATTCAAAATCTTTGTAAAATGAATACTAATATACATTCTCCAGATACTTCAAAACATACATTTTTTGATCGTGTACAGAATTTATCTCCACATATGTTTCTTCCAGAAGAGATGAAGTTATTTTCTAAAGATTAATTTAATATTGTCCTGATGATGGAAGGGTACTTCCGAAACCGGTAGACAAAATATTAAATAAAAAGTGGTTAAAAACAAAGTATATATGTTCTATTTACAAAAATTATAAATTATTTTTCTGTTTTTGCATATTTCTTAATAATTTTGAGTTTTCATCTCTTCATAAAAACGTATTATTCTTTTTGTGCATAAAATGAACAATTTAATAAGAATCTTTGTGACTTTTTTCGGCGTAGTGAATTTTGGCAAATTGTTGTAATTTTTGTTAAAAAGGTTTTTTTTGTTTCATTTGAACAGTTTTAATAAAAATAAAATCCCTTAAGTCCATGTAGTAGGTTTTATAACTCTTTTCCATACTTTTACCGGTTAGTTACCGAGTGGAAAATGCATCGGCTTCCACTAATGCGTCGTGGGTTCAATTTTTCTGCTAGAAAAGTTATCTAATTATGGTAGTAGGAGTTTTTTTATATTGTCAGGTTATTTGTGAACAGGGAATATTGTTCTTTCTTAGTTTTTTTTTTTTATCCTGTGTATTTCATTGAATATTATTAATATCATATTTTTTGTTGAAAGCAATCATTTTGCGGTTTGAAATATTTAATAAAAATGAAATATCAACTTTGTATAAGATCACAGTTTTAATTTTAATTTTTATGACTGGCCGATTTCGCTTAGCCTAAGCATCGTCAGGTTACAAAATTAAACTAAACAAAAAAAAAAAAAGTGTGCGGTAATATATACATACAGAAAGAAAAAAACATAAAAGAAAAGAACAGTGAAGAAACAATAGAACAACATTTAAATTATAACAAAGGAACAGAAAGAAAGAGACAGATAATATGAAATGAAAGAGGCAAAACGTCAACTGAGAAGGTCATTAAAGATATAGCTTGAAAATTCTTAGGCCAAGCGAAACTGGTCAGTGATAAAAAATAAAATTAAATTGTACATTAAACTTTTTTCTCCGTTAGCGGTTTTGTAGGCTGAGATATTAAAGAATGCACCACTATCAAATTATTTTTTTTACTCAGAATGTTTATTTTTGTTTCAGTTATCTGAAGACATCGGCTACGTGGTGTACTCCGCGTTAGGCAGCTTCTACATCCCCTCGTGCATCATGGTGTTTGTCTACATCAGGATATACTTCGCAGCCAAGGCCAGGGCGAGGCGAGGTATCAGAAAAAACCCGAGACCCAGACCACAGGTATTTTTATTTTTATTTATTTAGGATACACACATTCATACAATTGTAAATATCGTAATAATTAAACATATTTTTGACTAATCAAGTTCCATTAACAAGTTAAATCTTAATGAATATAATAAAGAAATACTTTAAAGGTTTAAGCAAAATACATAATATTAAATTCAGTAGATACCAGTAAAATTTTATAAAATTTAAAGTATCAATTCAGTTAGTTTCATTTTATATGATTTCAAGTCGCAGTTGCATCAGTCAAGGCTGATGTGAGCGTAATGAATAGAATCAAGAAAGGGACGCTTAGATGGTTTAGACATGAAGAGCGAATGAACGAAGAAATGAGAGTAAAAAAATATATGATGCGAAAGCGAATGGAAGAAGAAATCGAGGACCCCCGAGAAAGACATGGCACGATCAAGTAAATCAAATACTTGAATCGGGTCATGTGAAGAGTCAGAATAACAGAAGAGTATGTATGAGACGGTGTATGAATGTAAATGAAGTAAGGAGTGTGTGCCAAGACAGAGTTATATGGCGGCCCGTCCTCTCTGCCTACCCCTGCGGGGAAACGGCGTGATGGTTATTATTTATTTTTTTTACAATAACTCCACACAGGAGGCCTTGAGGAAAACAATTTCCTCAGGGCCTATGTCATCTTTGGGGATGCTGTGTGGAGGGTTTTTTTGAGGAAAGGAAGGAGTGAACTTGGGTCTTGAAGAGGCCCATGTTGAAGGAGGGAGGAAACACAGAGGCCGGCAAATCGTTCCATAGCCGAGCTGTTGAACATAAGAACGAGTCGTAAAAGCGACCCGTTCTCATGTATTGAATGTCAACCGTGTACAAATGTTGGGCGCGCGTTTGGCGAGTTTCCCGACTATGCACCGGTGCCGAAGGGATCAATGACGCAAGTTCCTCGGAGCATCTTCCATTGAAATACCTGTAGAATAAGGACAGCATTCCTACCTGACGTCTGTGCTCCAAAGTTTGCAATCCGTTTGTTAAGATAGGAGAATCTATCAAACGGGCCGCCCGTTTCTGCACAGAGTCAAGGGTTTTTTTCAGGTATTTAGGGGCTCCAGACCAGAGGTGGCTGCCAAATTCAACAGTGGGGCGTACTTGCGATTTGTACAAGGTCAGCAGTTGTGTACTATTGAAGTATCTGCGGGCCCTGTACAACACGCCCCAACCTTTACTCTGGCTTCGATGGAGCCCCGGTGCCTTAACTGGTCACTTAAGGTTACACCAAGCATCTCAATGGAAGGTTTGTTGGGAAGATTACTTCCGTTGAAGGAGGTTAGTTTGTTAGTTAAGTTGCAGTTGAAAATGTCTATATCTCGTAGGGTATTTTGAGTTTTACAGATGCGTTCTATTAAAGGGTTTTGTGCGTATTTGGACTTACAGTATGGTATTCTTAATAAATCGCTCGATCTGGTGTTGCTTTTAGGGCAACAAAATGCAATCCTTTCCAGCAGATATGATGAATTAAGCGAAAGATGAACAAGATATGGTATATCCTAAACGTCTGAACTAACCCTTTCATAATCTTGTGCAAACAGCTAACATTGATATTCCTCCCCTTTCCAATGTCCCCATTGATAAAACACTCGTACATAGTTCAACCGTGCGCTTTAAAGATCTCATTTCAATGAATTTAGTCCACCATTTCATTTGTCAGTTCCACGTACTGTGGTATACAGTAGCGTGCCCAGAGGTTTTGATCGGGGTAGGCAGTAGGAACGGAGGATTAATTATTAATAATAGAGATAGGTATCAACAAATTTAAGGTAAAGCACTGCCTTAGACACCAACGAAGATACTAACACAAACGAACCAATTGAACAGGCAACAGTTGACAGCATACATATTTTGTGTAGTCTAGTGAACATAAAATAATCTACTCTGACGTCGACGGTGTTTGAGCATACGTAGTTACTGCTTTTGACACGCAATAGTAAGAAGATCGGTGGGGCGCTCGAGGCAGTGCGATTAGCTAAATTTCGCGCGTGTTTTCGAAAGCGTAGATTTATTTTTTGCAATAATTTCATATTATTTGTTCCACTATTATGCATATTTTTAAACAAGTACGGAAAGGTAGGCAGTGTTTAGGTGCCTTTACGGAGCGCACACCTCTGGTGGTAGATACTCTAATGATCAAAATGGTAAAATGTCATCATTCAAAATCGAAACATTGCTTGAAATGGTTTTAACCGTGTTTGCTGTTCGGATCTGAATAGCCAAATACTTCTAAACCTTTCTTATCTTCATCTATTTTCCTTCCCCGTGACCTTCATATTCACAAAATACTCCAATTAGGGTTGCCATAGTCTCACTGGCTTTACACAGGTGAGAGCGGTTGGGACTCTTGTGCGGCATTAACTATCAAAAAATCAAAATTGCCCTCACAACCCTGCTTCGCTGTTAGAATCAAAACTGCATTTTAAAATAATTGTATTGCGTCATTTTATAACGTTTTGATAACGTTTATTAGACTCTTCATTTAACTTAATACCCTTTATATACCCTCCGTATAAATCCATATCTCAAATCGCAAAATCATTTAAAAAATAAAACAATTACTTTTCATTACACCAATTTCATTATTATTAGTGCTGGCCAGGTTTACTACCACCGAAGCTTTATCAGGGCAGTATAATACTAACCATGTTTTGTGAAACCTGGTCAGCACAATCGAAAATTAAAAAGTGATGTAATTTTTTTTTTCAAAAATCATTTGCTGGATCCAAAAAATGCTTGTTCACAACTATAAGTATGACAAAACAATGTTTTTTTATCCTCTCTCTCTCTATTAAATACTACAACGTTCTTCATTCAAATTCACACAGTGTCTCATATTACACCTAGTTTTCTATTTTTATGACCTTTGGCACGACACGACTCAAATGTTTGATTTACTTTACCATAGAGACACCCTACCCTATAGCACAGAGATCCAGAGTTCCACCAGAATAGAGAAACTTCCCTTACACAAAGGGCGGAAATATACAGCAACAAAAAACACACATTGTTCGATATTAAATGGCCCCATTAATTTCATCGATTTAATTTACTGTCCGGTTATTTTATTCTACTTTATTTGCGTGTTACACTTTTACAATTTATTTTAATTTTATGTAATATTTTTTCTAGTTTTTATCATTTTTTTTATTTATGGATATGGTCTAAAACATAATTTATACAAAATAGTTGAATACTTATTTTTTCTTAGCACAAAATCTTAAATCAGTAACATTTACGATAAATATACCACAAGAAAAGACATAATACAGTCTAGTTTAAGGCATTTCCTGTATTGATATCATAATAACAGTTGTGAATGATGAATACTTGGAGCAAGTGGATGAGTTTGTGTATTTAGGAAGTATGTTTACGAGAGACGGAAAGGCTGATAAGGATATTGAAAGAAGGGTAAATGCAGGAAACTCCATTAATGGAGGACTGAAGGCTGTTGGCGCAAATAATAAATTTTCCAAAGAAGCGAAGCTAGCAGTCCACGATGGAGTGCTTATACCAACCCCGATGTATGTCAGTTAGGCATGGAACTAGCAGAAGAAGTATGAAAGTAGACTGAATGTTGTGGAAATGAAAAACCTTGAGACGTGTGTGCGGTAAAACCATGTATGACCGTGTTAAAAATATGGATATCCGGAAAGAATGCACGGCTGATTTAAACTTAATGAATAGGATCAAGAAAAGGACGTTGAGGTGGTTAGGACATGTAGAGCGAATTCACGAAGAAAAGAGTGTGAAAAGAATATATGATGCGAAACGAATGAAAGAATAAGTCGAAGACGCCCGAGAAAGACATGGCACGATCAAGTAAATCAAATACTAGAATCGGGTCATGTGAAGAGTCAGAATAAAAGAAGAGTATGTATGAGACAATGTATGAATGTGAATGAAGCAAAGAGTGTGTGCTAAGACAGAGTTATATGGCGGTTAACCCTCTCTGCTTACCCCTGGGGCGAAATGGCGTGATGGTGAGTTTGTTTTAGTTTTTAGTTTGACATTGAACACATTGATGTTTATACATAAAATGAAGAACAACTTGTTACCAGAGTATTTTTCTGACAAAATTATCTACAATGTTGATATTCACAAGTATAATACAAGGGCATGCAAAGAAATTAGACTACCAGAAAAGAATAAAGCCAACACCCAAAACAGCTTACCATATAAAGGAATGAAATCGTATAATGCGCTGCCGTAAACCATCAAAATTATGCCTACCAATAAATTTAAAAAAGCCTGTAAAAATTATTTAAAATGCATGTAAACCAAAATAATAAGTAGTGTTTAAGTTAAAATATTATTAGTCAAAAAGAAAATGAAATAATTAGATACTTGTAAACCTAAATGTACAAAGTAACTAATATAAAAAAATAAATTAATAAAAAAAATAATAAGGTGCATAAGGATTAATTTGATAGACATGGCACGATCAAAGGGAATCAAATACTTGAGTCGGGCCATGCAAAGAGTCAGAATAACAGAAGAGTAGGTGGTATGAGACGATGTATAAATGTAAATGAAGTAGGGAGCGTGTGACAAGACAGATCAACAGATCCGTCATCTCTGCCTACCCTTGCAGTGAAACGGCGTGATGGTTAGTTAGTTAGTTTGTTTATTTAGTTACAAGGTGTACAAGTGTTTTCCTAAAGTAGTTTTAATCAAAACTAGAACTACAAATAATCCCATCTGCAACAAAGTTCTCGGTGTATACAAATCATCGCAAGTCCAAGACTTGAGTCTTTGGAGTAACTAACTAAAAGCCAACTGCTTCTGACTGCCCCTACACAGAGACAGTAGGACTATGGCATCCCCAATTGGGGTATGTTGTGAGGTTTTCGGTGGTAGAAAAATAAAAGAAGATGGGGAAGGGGAAGGTCAGGAAGTATCTGGCTATTCAGATATGGTCACTAAGCACGAATAATTTTATTTTAAACAATGTTTAGATACTGAATGGTGGTTAGGTTAGATTAGATCTCATACTTCATTGACAATTATTAAAATTATTTTTCAATTTTTTCCGATCTTCGTTTTTGTTCTTTTTAGTTTCTGGTTTTTAGTGTTGTAGATTATTGATATTATGTAAATTATGACCGGTCGGTAGCTGAGTGGACAAACGCGTCGGATTTCCACCCGGGCGTCGTGCGTTCAATTCATCTGCTGGCTAAATCCTCCATCATTGCACAAGCAACATCTTCCGCTTCTTATAATGGCAGTAGGAGTTTTTCAAATATTATCAGGTTATTCGTAACCCGGGAATGTTTGACTTTCATTTTTTAAATAAAAATAAAAATAAACATAAATGCTTCAAAGTTAATTCCAGTTTTAAGGTAGAAATATGTTGAAGGTTTCTAGTGAATGATTATTTTTTTTACAATAATTCCACACGCTTTAAGGGAAATAATTTCCCTCGGGGCCTATGTCATCTTTGGGGATGCTGTGTAAAAGGTTTCTAGAAAGGAAGGAGTTAATTTAGATCTTAAAGAGGCCCTTGTTGAAGGAGGGAGAAAACAAGCCGGCATATAGTATGTTGAACATAAGAACGAGTCGTAAAAGCGAATGTACTGCAATCAAAATGAATACTAGATTTTTTTAGTAAAACGTTTGAAAATGTCTTCGCTGGTTTTCAAACTTCGCCTGTTACAGGCATTTTAGTATGTTTTCCTTAGAGTTGAAAAAGTCGTAGCTTATAAATTCATTAAAAACCCTAGACATTTTTCTAACCACCCATGTACAACTTAAAGTTAAATCATTTGTAGTATTGTTCGTGTTAGAGTGCTCTGAATGAAGCAAAATTCCAAGACTTAAAGGAGGGCATTCTAATACAAACAATACCGCACATGAGTTATCTGTAAATTCCACAAGGAAAAATGTCTAAGTTTTCCAGTGAATAAAAAAATAAAGCTGTAATTTTTAAATTCAGAAAAAAATAATAAAATGTCAAAAAGTGCAGTTAAAAAGTAGGGCAGCCATTTTTTAACGTTGAATACTGAAGATGAATTTTTTACACCAAAAAACGTTTGAAAATGTCTTTTTAACTACCTATAACGAATTAACAGATAAATCATATACATTATTTCAGGTATTTGAAAGCCAAAAAGTGTATATTTTTGGGTTTTGACCCTTAACGAAAAAAAATTGTTCCCGTTCATTATTTTGTGAACGTCGCCGACTCTTTATTCCATCCACCACAGTGATATGTTTTGTTTTTGTTGCAGAGCGAACAGCAGACCAGCTTCACAACGGGCCCGGGCGGCGGCTCGGGCACGCGGCCCATGCCCCAGGGCCCCGGGGCGCCCGGGCGGCCAGAGGTGCGCCCTCTTGCAAATCACACTTGATAGAAACGCCAATGCTAATGTAGCCGCAAGGTATTGTCGTCTTCATGTGTAGACAGTGGAGAACCTGGCCCGTGCAAGCCTTATTTTATAGCCTTAATAGATGGCACCAAGCACTGATAACTACGTTACAACCTCTTAATCTTATCAACATCGATAATCAATCTTCCTAAATGCCTGCTTTAGATTAAATTATCCAAAGCACAATAATCATAATAAATCGTCTTACGATCACCAAACGAAATCAATTGATTAAAATTATTAAAAAATGTCTCGGTTCCAAATAGCGAAATTCAATATTATAAAATGACAAAGAAATAAATAGTTTATTTCAGTGGAACAGAGCGGTGGCTGCAATACACTGCCTGCCCTATAAATAATACACAATATGAATTATATAAAAAATATTATAAAGATAACATAAATAACAATAATAATAACTGTAATACGAAATTAATTAAATCTCAAAGCGTTAATGAAATAATCCATAATTACTTAATCCATATTCGTAAAATTGAATTAAACTCTTAACATTTAATAAAATATCACAGTTTCAGGTCGCGCAATCAAATTTGACTCAAACAATACAAAATGTATTGTGTGTATTGGTACATACGAGTATGTACTTTCTTCTGACGGGGATGTCCTTTCCACACGTCACTGAGAATCAAAAAAAAAATCTTAAGCCGACTTATACAAGTGTAAACTTTCGAAAATATGATATTAATCAAAAAGTTTTCCAGTGTGATATGTTCTTCATATTAATCATTTATTTTATATGAGAGTAGTTTTCTTTTTTAAAGTCGAGTAACAATTTTGAAAAACGCTTCATGCAATAAAAGCAGTAAACTGCATATTTTACTCATTTTCTAACCAGTGTCGCTTAAGCCTTTTTGTTTTCCAGCGACGATATTTCGTGAACAATGTTGATTCTGTATTAAAGAAAACCATGTTCACTAAGTTATTTCGCTTTAATTAAGTTAGTATGTCATCACAAAGTTAAAATCTTAATTCAGAAGAGCTTTCCTCGAAAAACTGATTAAATTTAAAAAAATCCAATTAAAATCAAAATTGAGATAACGGCCTATAAGAGTTGAACTCTAGATTAGAACATTGAACCAAAAGATCCATTTTGATTGTATGAACTTCACTTTCCATTTTTTCATTGTTTCAACTATATTCGTTAGTTTAAAATGTATCCATTTCGATAAACAGTGGACTGTTTTTAATTTAAATGATACATTATCAGAAAACAGTAAATATTTGTTACAAAATATTTACGATTGGTAACGGTTTAGTTCATTGTATGCCACCGCCACTAGATTGTGGCTACAGCAGTAATGCGTAAAACTTGTTCGAAAATAATACGGTTATTGTATATGGAAATTGTACTGGGCTGTTCGTAGATTCATGGAAACGTGGAGTTTAATTATATTCAAATGTGTTCAAAAATAAAATACATTTTAAACGCTTTTTTATTTTCTTTTCATCACTGAAGTTTAGGTTTATTTGATAGGTAACTTTATTTCACCTAGGGCCATCGTGAATTGCAGATATTTGGTGAGCTTTATTAAATGCTTAGTGACTAAACTCAGACGAATTATTACTTGGAATAAATTACTTTATGTACTTACAGAAAAAAATAGTCAAAGATTTGCTTATACATAAATATGATTTATAAAATAATAGTACCTTCAGTCACACCAGTATTTTATTGTGTATTTGCTGAAGTAAAATATACAAAATTACAGTTTTATAACTTTATGATGTTTAGCTATTAAACATTGTTATTAATGTGTAAAAAAAATATTTTATATTTAGCAAACCTAAATTCAATATTGAAAAACATATAAAAGAGGGTGTTATACCATTTGTAAACTAAAAACGTGAATAAATAAATAAATATTTGAAAAATTGCAAGCTATCGGTATGAATCTCAATGATATAAAAGCTATCAATATATTTTTATTCTTGAAAAATACATAAAACATGCGAATGTAAATAAAACCGACCAGATTCACGGGCGTTCCCATAAAATTTTGGAACTTTTATCTTATTTTAAGATGCGCTTTAGTTTTACTTTTCCGCCGCAAACAGCCCACTAGAATTGAAACGTTCCTTTTAATCGCCTTTTAAGGCTTCGAGGCCAGATCATAAAGCCTCTCGGAGGCTGCGGGAAGACTCTACAGGGTACAGTAGGCACTGTACTGCTCGTAAAGGCTCCGCTGCCCTGGGGAATATGCAACAACGGATACAAATAGGAAGAAATGTCTAAAAATCATAAACCTTTTCGTGCGTCAAACGTGATTTATCTGAATTGCGAACAAAACCTACTGGGAAATTATAGCCTTAAGGATCGTGATTTTTTTTCCGAAAATGTAACAATTTATAACAGTAAAGTCAATATGTCTTACATAATTTAGTGTGAGAAACGTCTTGAATAGTGTTGGAGAAAAAACTAAATTGACGCCTCGTAAATTTTCACCTTCTGAATTTTTTAGACATAAAATTAAATAAAACTCAATAATGCAAACAAATTCTGGGCGTGAGCCTAAATTGGCGAGATTAAAATATTAAGCGCAACTAAGATATTGCCCAAAAAAGCAAAGCTAGCAGTTTGCAATAGAGTGCTAATACCAACCCTGAAGTATGGCAGTGAGGCATTTAACTGGCAGAGGAAGGATGAAAGTATCTGAATGGAAATGAGATCCCTGAGGTGGATGTGCGGTAAAACCATGTATGGCCGTTTTAAACATGTGAATATCCGAAAAGAATGCAAGGCTGATGTAAGCTTAATGAATAGCATGAAGGGGAAAATAATGTGTGGTGCAGATGCAAAATGAATGGAAGAAGATGTCGAGGACGACCGAGGAAGACATGGCACGATCAAGTAAATAAAATACTTGAATCGGGTCATATAAAGATTCAGAATAACAAAAGAGTATGTATGAAAGTGAATGAAGCAAGGAGTGTGTGCCAAGACAGAGATGTATGGCGGTCCGTCCTCTCGTTAGTTTTATTTAGCTTGTCTGTTTTTCAGAAAAAGTAATGGTAATAATAATAAAAATATTATTTATAAAGCGCAGTTTTATGCTAGTTCACCTCAAATGCGCTTCATACTAAATTACCTAACCTAACATAACAACGATAAAATAAAATATAATAGATATGTATGCAAATTAAAATTATCTAAAATCACGATAGTTTTTATAAATCATGACAAAATGTTCAGATATGGGTACAACAGTGCATGTGTACATCAACAGATTGAAAAAATAATTTTCTAGAAGATAAGAGTGTAAAAACAAAAATAATAAAATAAAGAAAATTATATTAAAATATTATTTGGATAATTTGTATGGCGCCATTTTTGTAAGAAATTACCTCTTAATATCTAGTTAATATTAATTTCTAGAAATACAATAATAATGAAGACCGTTAACATACTCGTATAGACCTCAGAGCAATAATATATGGTACAAGAGAGAGCGCTGCTGTAGTCAGTTTTGATGAGCTTTGCCGGACTCGGCTAGATCTGGACATGGCAAGGACTGGGGCTAGGGTATTTATATATCCATTCTTAGCACATGTCGACATGATATTTTTGTTTATTCGTAACCGTATAACCACTTTTTCACAATATTGTTTTAAACAAAAATATAGCATATAACCGAAAAAATCGTTGAGTTATGTCAATTTATGTCGAATATCAAAACGTGTGGGCGGAGTCGACGGAGACGCGGGACACGAAGAACAATCTTACAATACTTTAAGGCGGTGTGATAATTTGGGAAATTTTGCTGTCTCTTTCTTTGAAAGTGATTTATCCCAAGTTTATATAAGTTGGGTAAAAAGAAGAAGCTCTCTCTCTTTATATTGTTACTCCAAGGTATAGACAGTTATCAGGTTTAACAGCATGCTTAATCAACCAATAAACAATCTTAAAAGTCTAAAATCTAACAAAAAGTGTACATACGAAATTAAAATGAATACATACGTATAATAGAAACTTCGAATAGATTCACACAAAATAAACGCACAATACGGACAACAGACCCAAGGTTCTCCACTTGTTTTTATTTAGTTATAGATGCATGTTTATTGATATTAGTAATAATGTTTATTTAAATATGTAGTTTTGATACCATCAACTGTTTTTCACATATCCATATTTAGATACTAGTTGTTACCCATGATAAATCGTGGGATGTAACTTGACTTGTCAAGAAAAAACATAAGTTGCTTTGATTCACCCATTTCAAATATTGAATAATGTCTGCTAAAATTATTTACAATAGGGATTTGAGAAAAATATTTTTTAAATTTTATTATTTCAATCATCATCAGTTGAAAATTTGAAAAGTTCAATTTTTACAGTTTGTAGTTAATTGATGTTGTTTTTGCTATTCTTAATATTAGTGAGATTTGTTGCTCGGACTCTGACTGAACTTCATTTGGTAGGTTGCTAATACAAACAATACTACAAAAAAATATTCATCTGTGAATTCTAAACGGGTAGTTAAGAAAATGTCTAAGGTTTCCATTGAATAAACAAAATAACTGGATTATTTTTAATTCTATGAAATAATTTGTCAATCGTTCTCGTGTTAAATTTGTAGAGCCCTATTTTAATTTTTGTAATAGAATTTTGATCAAATTTTATATTATTATAATATAGTTATTTCTTTAATATTATTATTGATACAATCCTCCTCTACTACGAATCCAAAGGTTCCCGATTCAAACCCGGCGTGCGCAAATGAATTTTATTTAATTGATTAGTGTCATAACACATTTAATTGATATAAAATAATATATAATAGTTTTGCGGAGCGTTCCAGAGTGGTAGGTACTCCGAGTATCGCTCTGGTGAAAGACCGCCATTCAGAATCTAAACGATGCTTGAAATGGCTTTAGCCGTGTTTGGTGACCAGATCTGAATAGCCAGGTTCTTTCCAACCTTCATATTCCCCATTTCCTATCCTTCTCACTACCTTCAGTCTCATAACATACCTCAGTTTGGGACGCCATAGTCTCACTGGCTCTTGGCGGTTGGGAGCAGTTGGGACTCTTGTGTGGTATTCACTGTGAAAAAATATTTAAAAAGTGCCCTTTAGAATAAGTTAGTCGTTTCCTGTTGTCATCAAAAAATAAAATTAAAACTAGCAGAACTAAATAATAAAAACATTAATTTCTATGAAACAAATTGAATAATTTATGTTCGTTTCAAATTCACTTTAAAATCTAAATATTATTTAAATAAGAGAGGAATTTTAATAATTTTAATTTTATTCACTTGTCAAAACCGTTATTGTTTATTGTGTCGTGTTTCGTGACATTATGCTTATGTCAAACAATTTAATAAACTCATTTAAACAAAATACGAATTTAAATAAATAAAATGCATTAATTCATCCATTAAGGCAGGCTCGTGTTTTGCGGAAAAGTACAATTAAAACACGCAAAAGTAAAATGGACGCAGCTCAGTAATTAATCACGCAGGTAGGTTGGTCAGGTTATGTATAATTTAATGTTGCTGGACTTGTGATTTATTTGTTATGAAAAGCTGTGAAAGAGCCCGTGACAATTTTTTTTCTGTTTTATGTCATATTTTTTCTACCGAATGAAAATATTTATGCACGGTGTCAAGAATAAATTATATTGCTCCACAATGTGTTTTCCAGCAATTTATTTTATCAAGACTTGAAACATTATTTCAAAATAACTCTAATGGTTGCTTTTTAAATAAAGCACCTTCCTTACACAAACCGATTTTTTTTTTTAAATATGTATTTTTTTAATTATGAACATTCGCAGATTACAAGAAATATTACTTTTATTATAGTAATTCATTTTGTAGCCCAGTTGTGTGATTTTTCACCCAGCGCTTTACTATAATAAAGTTTTAAATGTCAAATTTGTGACTCACATTCCGGGGTCGTGTTTTTTTTAAATTATCACAGTGCTGATTTCGTAGTTTGTAAAATAAAATGCGAATACACAACACCGTGCACTTCAAGATTTTTAATTTAACTTTGAAAAGAAAGACAAACATTCCTGAATTACGGATAACCTGGCAATATTAATAAAAAAAAACTCCTACTGCCATCATAGTAGTAGGACTTTTTCATGAGATAGAGATTACAGATGAGATAACGACCCAACCAGTTTTCAATTGTAGTTGCCAACCATTTTTAGTTGGATTTCATTTGCCCTGTGTGCCAAGACACTTAGTATCAACCTTTTATTTCTATTTTCTTACCTAGTTAAGTGAGAGATCCAAAAATACATCGTCCTCAGAAAGGCAAAAGGGCTAAAGCGCCATTTTGGAAAGCTTGCATCAGAGCACTTACAAGCTATTCTTTTCACAATAAAATTCAAAAGTGTTCAGACAGTGGCGGCTCGTGACTTTTTAGTGTGCTAAAGTGCTAAGATTGAAAAATACGACGTTATTGATGTTGTTGTAGCCAAAAATGATTTTTATTTTTTTGAAAAAAAAAAAAAAATTGTATGAAGTTTTTCAGGATTTTCAGTTTTGGTGGTGCACTGCACGGTTTTCTGAAAAATCTTCATACCAAAAAATTGAAATTTCGAAAAAAAATAAAAATCGTTTTCGGCTACAATAACATCAATAATGACGTTTTTTTCAATCTCAGCACTTTAGAACACTAAAAAGCCACGAGCCGCCACTGGTTCAGCACCTAGTTTATTTAAAATTAAAAAAACACTCGGGTAACTCAATATTTTCACTGAGTTACCTGAAGTAAAAAAAGCTAAGCAAGTCCCAAACTTGTTTAGTTTGAGTCAAGCTTTCTTCCAAATGGTAAATATATTTCAAATGGCTGAAAGGGCCACAAAAGTCTTGCATATTTAACTCATTTTTGACTAAAGTGTCGCTGAGGCCATTTTGCCTTTACAGCGACGATATTAATTAATCGTTCAGTTTATTTTGTTGTTTTTTTTTGTCTTGTCCCTAAATAAATTATCACAGACATCTCTACAGCCGATTTAATTTCCTGCTCTACACCAATACTCCCCAAGTTAAGCACAATAATAATGACGGTAGGCTGTATTTACTATTAATTCGCGAGCTTTCCGGAGCCCGTAGCGAGCGAACCTGCGCCAATCCTTAATAAAAACATCCAATTAGATTATCTGCAAGTTCTCGGCTGTTCGCCCGGGAGTAATAAATCGGCGTACTAAATCAAACGTAGGCAGGATACTGCTAGGGGTGAAATATTGACTTTACTACAAGCCGCATTATGTACAGTCAGCTGGTGGTGTACTACATACAGCACAGTGGCGTGCCGCACTTAACCCTTATGTGATTGTAGAAAACTACACCTTTTGAAGGTTTCTTTTACAGTATATCATTTGTTGGAGTTTTCTGGACCACTTTTATGACGTAATACATTTTGACTCAGTTCAATACTTGGAGAAGTGGGTGGGAATTTCACCCAGTACCATTTGTTTTTTGGGGTTTTAATTCAGTAGGTGATTAAAAATAGTATTAAATAAACAGGTGATGTACCTACTTTGAATACAACAGTACATCATAGTTATCATAAAAATGAAGATAAAATGAATAACAAATACGGACAAGCTTCAAATTCCGTATTCAAATACGTGAGGGTACCCGGGTACCCTTTCAGTCATCAGAAGGTGTAAATTATACTAAAACGTTTTCCGCTAACATACCACCTTCCACATATCCAACGGTTGTGTTTAATAGTTCATTTTCACTATTGTGGAGAAGTCAGGAAGTTTCAGCCGGCTAGAATTACTAGAACATTAAAAAATCTATTTTGAAAACCGAAAAGGGTACCTGGGTACCCTTTCAGTCACAAAGGTTAAAGAGTGTTGGACTTCAAAGTGATAATTTGTTAGGTTTTTACCTTCATGTTTTTCATCCAGTTCTTACCTTATTCAACCATTTCACCATATTCAACACTGTGTTCGAAACAAGTGACAGTCAAAACAGAAGAGTTTTTTCAATTTTTTTTTATAGTGAATACCGCACAAAAGTCATAACTGCTCCCAACCGTCTTGAGCTAGTAGGACCATGGCATTCCCAATCGGGGCATGTTGTGAAACTGAAGGTAGTGGGGAGGGGAAGTATACGGGGAAGAGGAAGGTTGGTAAGTACCTGGCTATTCAAACCTGGTCACCAAACACGGCTACAGCCATTTCAAGCAACGTTTTGTTCTGAATGGTGATCTTTCACCAGGATGATACTAAGAGTTTACCACTCTGAAACGTGCGGCACATATATTTTTGTTTATTATTTAATATGAATTAAATGTATTATGATGCAAATTAATTAAATAAAAAATATTGGCGCACGCCGGGTTTGAACCCGCGAACTTTGGATTCGTAGTTGAGCGTCTTACCACTCGACTATAGAGGCCGTCGTAATGTGAAAAAACGTGTTTCGTGTCGTGTGTTGGTCTCTCGCTTGTTCGTCAGTTTATTGTTAGTCTCCTTTTAATATATAATTAAGTGTGGTGTTTTGTTGTGATTCGTTTCGACAATCTGTTTAAGAAGAATCAAGAACTTCCACTTCACCTGGTCACCAAACACGGCTTAAGCCATTTCAAGCAATGTTTTATTTCTGAATGGTGGTCTTTCACCAGGACGATACTTAAAGTATCTACCACTCAGAAACGTACCGCAAATATATTTTTTATTATTTAATATGAATTAAATGTATTATGACACATATTAATTAAATAAAATTTATTGGCGCACGCCGGGTTTGAACCCGCGACCTCTGGATTCGAAATCGAACGTCTTACCACTCAATCACGCAGGTCGTTTAGTTTTGGTAGCTCAAGTAGAGGTTCCGAGTTTCTTTCGGTCACAACCCAGTATTTTTGTTGTCTGTGTTCTTCTATTTCTCAAAAAATATTTTATTCCAGTTTAAAAATTCAGTTTTATTTCATTCCATTAAAGCGAAATTTGAAAACTGCATGATTTTTTTTTGTCTATCAACACCACGTTTGCAAACGAGTCATGGCTCGAGCTATATAAAATAATCGCTTTCTCGAATAACCAGTTTCACCAAATGAATGTTTGACGCACTCCACTGCGGTCAACCCCTAGAGTAGTCGGGAGGTATGATAAATGTACTATAGGTATAATACCTGGCTGTGTATTTTCACCCCGAAGTGAAACAGGGCCTTTGTTTTGTTAACCCGGTACTGAAATAAGAAGAAATTGATGGATGGAGTGAACTGTGTGTTTTAAGCAATTTTTAGTGCTTCAGTTTGAAGGTAGTCCTTTCATCGAATGATTATTCTCCATTATGCGTTTACTTTCGTGATATTCTGCGTTATGGTAGTACTGATACCTTTAAAATGCAAGTTGAATCATGAACTCGTTTAATATTGACCGGTCAGTAGCTGGATTGGTAGCTGAGTGGACAAACGCGTCGGATTCCCATCCGGGCCTCGTGGGTTCAATTTATCTGCTAGCTAAGTCCTCTATCATTGCACAAGCACCATTTTTTCGCTTATGACGATGTTAGTAGGAGTTTTATGGATGAGTAGATGTTTTTTCAGCGCCCTCGAGGTAATTTTTCGCAAAATCGGCGCCATTCAAATTGTTATTTTATTTATTTTTTAATATTATCAGGTTATTCGTAACTCGGAAATGTTTGTCTTTCTAAAAAAAATTCCAAAAATTCAAAAACTCAACTTTTATGTATTCAAATGGGTTTGATTCTAATAGGGATGTAATTTATTTATTATATATAGCTTAAATTAGAAAATTAGGTTATTAAAATACATGTTAACAGAGCTAATTAAAATACCTAGTATCTAGATATTTTAATAAAATATTAAATTTCTGTATAAAACATATTTTATTTTACTTGTACTAACTAACAAAAATCATTTAATAATAATAATATTTGGATAATTCGTTTAGCGCCGTTTTTGTGAAAAATCACCCCAAGAGCGCTGTACAAATCTTAATGTTCTACTTAATATTAATTTTTAGTTAATATAAATATACAGCAACATACTTGCCTGGCGGGTCACATCTGGCAGGACATTATCATCATATCATAATAACTTGAAATTCGGCTGATTCTTACATTTACGAGAATATATATGGTGGTATAATATATATATATATACATTATACTGATTGTTATTATTGTACTATTTGGCCTTAGAATACCCCACTAACGACACTTTTTATAATGTACATAAAAATAAAATAAAACTAATAAGTATATATATATTAACCTCAAAATCAAATAAAACTTGAAAAGGATTTATTATATATATATATATATTTATAACATTTTAAAGCCTATTTATATATATTATACTGTTTGTTATTATTGTACTTTAGCCTTAAAACGGGTAATGACACTTTTTTTTGAATCAAAAAAAAAAAAAAAAAACTAACAATACATATTAACCTCAAAATCAAATAAAACGTAACAAAGGTTATTGGTACTTGGGATTTTAAAGCCTTTTCTCAAACAAAACACTTATATTTTGAATCACGAAAAACAAATAAAACTTTTAATACCAATACACACAGTGAGACTTGGGATAGATTTTCTCAAACAAAACTTATTATCAGAAAAATCTCTCCGTTCAAAGGTAGATATATTACCTCATGGAGTGATGTAAAAGGTGTTGAATTAAAAATGAAAATTTTCTCACAGTTTTCACCTAAAGAAGAATTTAAAAAGTAGGTGAACGTATCTACTGCTTTTTAAAATAATAATACCTGGCTAATTTATAAAGCGCCACTTTTGTAAAATATTACCTCAAGGGTGTTTTAAGGTATATTTATACAAAAAGTACAGGAATGAATACTTTTATTTTGGATAGTATACTGAAGGACTTTTAAAAAATAAAAATGAATTTCAAACTGCTTTAAACCAGTTGGTATCGGCATCCCAAATTGGGGTATGTTATGGAGCTGAAAGTAGTGGGGATAGAAAAAAAACGGGAAAGAGGAAGGTTATGAATTATCTGGTTATTCAAATCTGTTGACCAAAAGGAGTTAAATCCATTTTAAGCAGCATTTCGATTGTGAAAAGTTGTATTTTACTAGTTCGATACTGAGAGTATCTACCACTGTGGAATGTTCGACAAATATCCTTTTTGTGTTTTTTTTTATGTATAGTGAAAACTGCACAAGTGTCCCAACTGCTCTAACCATCTGGAGCCAGTGGGACTATGTCATCCCCAATTGAATTATGTTGTGAGGATGAAGTTAGTGAAGAAGGAAAAAAAATAGAGAAGAGGAAGTTTGCTAAGTTTCTGTCTATTTAGATATGGTCACTAAACGTGGCTAAAGTCATTTCGACAACGATTTGATTCTGAATGGTGGTCTTTCAGCAGAGTAATTGATTAAAAATTGTTTCGCGCACGCCTGCGTTTGAAATTGCGATTTCCGGATCCGGTGTCAAAGATTTTAACCATTAGACCACGGAGGTCGTCAAAGCCATAACGTTCATACTATATCTTGTCGATTAAACAGACCATCTGTTAATATTTTCCACTGAGAACTTTTGAGCGGTTAACCATAACGTCATGAAATCATATTTTTAGCTAGCGACGTCATTGGTCAAATAGGAAGGTATTCCGTATTTTTTTTAAATTTTCATCTAGAAAAATGTTTGGAAAAAATGTGTTAAAACTCGGGCAAATCCGGGTAGTCACCAAACATCAGCCATCAATTGCGAGTTTCGATCGGTTCAAATGACACTGTCAAAATTATTCAGAACGCTCAAAATATTGCAAATCGATTGTTTTCTTCAACATATAACACACCATTCAGAATTGGAAAGTTGCTTGAAATGGCTTTAGCCATGTTTGGTGACCAGATCTGAATAGCCAGATACTTTCCAACCTTCCTCTTTCCATATCCTTTCCCTCCCAACTACCTTCAACCTTACAACATACCCCATTTTGGGGGGCCAAAGTTTCACTGTTTCTAGACGGTTGGGAGCAGTTTAGACTCTCGTGCGTTATCAACTATAAAAAAATAATTATTAAAGCCTTTTATTATATTTTGAAATCACCTTGTTCTTTCAATACCGCCAGTTGATGTATTTTTACCAAATACAATATTAAAATATGTAATGTTAAAGTTTCATCCACGTCTGAAAAATCTTTCAGTCCGCCAAAGGGAAAAGTTTCAAGAATTTTCACGAAATATGAAGAAACACACGAAGTTGTTCAAAACCGTTTTTTAATCTCGTTTTTGTTTTCTTTTCAAAATATTGAAATACCCGGAGGCCCGAATAAAGATTTCGTTTCGGGTTTTATTCAAATTTTTATTTTGTATTCAGTGAACATCGCCAGTGATTTGATAAATAATTTGTACTCGTAGAAGTTTGTTTAGACAACATTTTTTATTGGTAGTATTTGTGTTTTCATAATCTTTTGAAGGCATTAAAATATTTCATAGTGTTTCAACCATTTTCAATGTTATACGCAGATATTTTTAAAAATATTCGAAAACTTAAAATTTTATAAACCAATTCATCAAACAGTTATTTTTTTATTAATTTATTTCAAGCTTTCTGTTTCATTTTGTAGCATGCCCATTAATAAACTGTTTTTGAATAATAACGAATTTCTCAGAAATAGTCCCTTTTAATACTTTTATCATAATGTATTTAGTTATTGTAAGTTAATTCACCTTTTATCGCTTAAATGTGCGTAAATCAACAGATTTTATTTAGAAACTTTGACAATTAGGTAAACAGTAAGTAAAAAAAATAAATTCTGAAGGTAATAATTTACCTTTACCTTATTCATATTCATATGATTCAACATTCATTCAATCTTTTTGATTACATTTTAATTCTAAAAGTTTAAATCAAATGCATGTCGTTTTCAGTTTTTTTTTTAAGTGTCTTTCTATAACGTTCATTAAAATACCAGTTCTGTAAAATTTAAGACTAAAATTTCTAAAAAATAATTCTAGACAATATTTTAACGAAGCTCTTTCGTATTGGAAGATTTTTTACCTTAATAAATTAAAATCTTTTATTTTTTTTTTCAAATATATAAATAACACAAAAGTAAGACCAGTTTTAAGATACTCGTTGCGAGGTGAAACCGGTCTGGTAAAATATAAATAAGTAGAAATATGTTAAGAAACAAAGATTTTTTAATCATAAATTAATTTTAAAACAGAATTCCACTAAGAATTATTACTTTTTTTTAAAATAATAAATAAGACCATTTTTTAAGCGTTGTTTTATACCATTTATGGTTTCAAGGTTTTTCGTAGAACTCCGTATCAATTTTAAAGTTATTTAAAATTTTTAATGATAAATGTTACCACATAAATTCGAAAAGTATCCAATGTAAAATTATGTTTATGTGTAACTGCTGTTTCGCTATTTCAAACGCTGGCGTGCGCGAAATATTTTTTAATCAATAAATTTGTATTGTTTCACAATTATTAGTTGATATAAAATAATATATAAATAATAATACCAGAGTGGCAAATACTCTAAGTATCGCCCTGGTAAAATACCACCATTCAGAATTGAAACGTTCCTTAAAATGGCTTTAACCGTGCTTGGTGACGAGATCTGAATGGCCAGGTACTTCCCAACTTTCCCTTTATTCATCTCTTTCTTCTCCCTATTACCTTCAGCCTCACAACATACCACAATTGTTGATGCCACAGTCTCACTGGCACTAGACAGTTGGGAGCAATTGAGACTCTTGTGCGGTATTCACTGTAAAAAAAAACCTGGCTACTCAGATCTGATCACCGAACATAGCTAAAGCCAAGGTAAAACCGGTCCGGTTTTAGTAAAAAAAAATTGTGAAACAAAGCGAAACATTTGGTATTACCCAATCATTGAAATGGAAATTCATTACGAATTAGAATTTATGAAAATAGGTGTATTTGTTTATTTGAAGAATCCTTTCTTATGGTGTATTTCTCCTCGCAGGGACCCCGAGAGACAGATAGCCACCATAGAGTCCCACCAGCCCATGGCCATCCCTATAGTGACGTGTGACTTCGCGTCAGACATCTCCACGAGCGAGGCCAACGAGATGCAGTCACTGCCCATAGAAGCTCCCAAAGATACTCTCAAGGTATGTCAAATTGTTTATCAAAGAGAACATAAGTTAACTTGATAATTTTTCCCAAAGCTCACATTTATATTTACTCTATTGAATCTGTAATAAAAATTTAAAATGTTTTCAACGAACGCAACAAACGAACGAACGAACGAACCAGATGCAAGTACTTAAATTATATTTCAGATTAATAAAATTAACCCTTTTTAATTTTATACAGTTTTTTACCGTAAAACAATTTTTAAAATTTACAAAAGTTTTCAAAAATTTCCGAATTTTATTGAAAGAAATTTCCTTTTTTAAATTTTAGTGTTCATTTATAATTGTAACTTTTATTTTTTCTACTTTACCACTATCATTCGTCTTTTAAGTTTTTACAGTGATTACGAGTATTTTCGATTTTTTTATTTTTAATTATGAATATGAAACGATTCCGAATGAATTTATATATTGCAAAAAAATTGTGTCGAAACAGAAAGAGAGCGGTGAGAAACAATTTTTTTTATGATGATTAAAACCTTTAATAAAATATCATAAATATTTTGTTTTAGAAATGAATTCAAAACTATTTTTTTTAGAAAAGACGTTGTCAAATTGATCTCTTAGAATAACAAGATTCCATTTGACACGGCTATGTCATGCAATAATAGGCTCTACAGAAAGCTATTTTAGAGTTTATCATCGCATAACATTGCGGTTTTACACCTTGTTATTCAAAGTGGTCGATATAATAAAACATTTACCGAAATAGCAACACTCTTTAAAAAGGACAGTCAAACATTCTCAATCATATTTGTAAAGACATATATATTATTTTAGTATAATATCAAAATGTATCATAGAAACAGTTTTGTTTCAACTGAAACACTTTTGCTTTCACGTTTTTCAACCCTAACTCAGGTGGTATAAATATCCTAGCATGAGCTTGAGATAATTCTAAAGATTCTTTTAGAGGATGAAACTTGTCCGGTCTAAAATAATAAAGTCAAAAAAAGGTTAAAAATAATAATACTTGGCTGATTTATAAAGGGCCATTTTGTGAAATATCACCTGAAGAGCGCTTCACAAAACTAAAAAGCTATGGCTGAACTTAACATAAAACTATCTAAATACCGAAAGCTGTAGCTAAACCTACCTTATTACTATTTATATTTGTAGCGGGCTGTGAAATATTGTTGAACTTTTTGTTTAGCAATTGATCGAGGATTGAGGATCGCGAATTACTGAATCGCATTCATAGCAATATACCCACAAAATTATGCAAATTGGTCACTTATTTTCAAATTAAAACTCGACATTTATATATATCTTCAAATGAAGTTATAAAATCTATTCGCCTTTACCCCTACTTAAATTTCCTTTAAAACAGTTAACGATCTCAAAGTAACGTTCGACCCCAATGTATAGCCTCCTAAAAACACTTAGGGAGAAGCTAGTTCTACCAAGCGAGGAAGGTTGTAAAATCGTCCGAAATTCGCCATTTCGAAATAAACTAAACGAAATTTCAAGTTTCGACACAAGTTTTAAAAAATTAATAGTCTCGTGATGTTTGTTTTTGAGATTTGACCGACATGTACAGATATAAGATGTATAAACTTCCGACTGTGCTTAATCAACTTTGCAGTGGGGATGGCTCATATTATAGTGCAGTTGTTCAACGCACCCAATATAAATATTACAATTATTATTGGCCAATTAATAAACATCTGACAATATTTTTAATTTACCACCCACACCGAGTTATATATACATACAAAAAATTTTAAAATCCCAAAAAGGGAGGAAACACAGTAAATTACAGCCGAGATGTTGAATTTATGAACGAGTCGTAAAAGCGACCCGTTCCCATGTATCGAATGTCAACCGTGTACAAATGTTAGGCGCGCGTTTAGCAAGTTTCTATCAAATGGACTGCCTGTTTCTGCACAGAGTAATATATTTTACTTACACAATAACAAAAACGATGTCTTGTTTGTCATGTTAATTCAATACATCATGTCAGCTTCGTCAAAATAATTCAGGTCTTTTGGATCAAATTTGGATAATGACACAGAACGATTTTTTTTTTAATGAAAATATCTGCCTACACTATAATAGAACCTGCGTAATAACTAAAGACAGAAAATTAAAAATAAAGTTTTCGTTTTTCGAAAATCCAAACGGTAAAAAAAACAAAATTTTGCAATTTAAAAAGAAAACGTTTTGACCGTTTTGACAAATCATTAATCGAAATTTCTGTTGTCAAAATGTCACGGAATCTATGTAATTGTTTCAAATTATTAAATACGACTGCAGAACTGTGGGAAGCTAAAAATGATGGGGGTCAACTAGCAAGGACATCAGTTGTCATCACTTTGATCGCCCTCCTTTTTATGTTTGCGATTTATAAAACAGTGGTTGCTTTTGGTAAAATAAATTCTCTAAGCGATAGAAATGTAAATAAAAAGAACCTACTAGTTCCAAGGAGCCATGTAATGGCAACAAGAAGACGTCCCAACTATGATTATATATAATAACATGATATAAGTGCTTGGATCAAGGAAAAACCATTAAATTGGTAACAACCGATTGGATTAATGAAATGTGCAATCAAATTTACGATCTTTAGTTTCAGGAAAGACCATTTGAATGTATTTTTATCTTTAATATTTTTAAATATACTCTGTTTTTTTGAAAGGCCAAATTTTCAACCTCAAATATACTATCTAACTCTTATTTTCTTAATCTAACCCAACTCCATCAATTTTTAATTATATACACTTTTTAATTAATTGGATATTCTTTGATTTTCCCATTAGCGTTGACCTATGCATAGATGAATTAAATAATGTAGATACGTTACTGAGACAACGCGCGTGACTGCGCGAAACTAAGCCAACGTTGCATACCTGAGATTTACTGCGTTTAGTCTTGCACAAACATTCGTTTGACAAACAAGCTGTCACCAGCTGGCACAAACGCATCGCTGTAAGCTCTTTTCTGAGATAAAATGCCTTCCTGTGCTTTTGACAAGTGTAAAAATCATTCGGGAACAAAAAACAAATCTCATGGAGTTTCTTTTTATGTGAAGTACACACAAATCACTTATTATTTCAATTAATACAATTATTCACAAATTAAATGGTATAAGTGAGATAATGAATGCAGAAATACATAAGTGTGTGGAAGACGACCTAGCGACAGTACACGAGTACGTCGCATGCTACTTCGCTCGTAAGTTCGTTAGGGAAGAGAGGGCTTGTAACGCGGAGAATATAACGCGGGACGTTCATATAGCTATATCATTCATACACACATATTCTGCTTGGTATGGCTATCCTTTTCATGCGTTATGAGATATCAGAGCTTGCCAAACTTATCGTTCAATTTGTATGAATATGACGTGTCTTGTATTTTATGTCTATGGACCTATGTAATGTTTCTAGCTACGAAACAAATACTTAATGTCTTTTTAATATCGTCGCCAGAAAAAAACCAAAGGGTTGAAGCGCCATTTCGGGAAATTTACAACACAGCACCTTAAATTTTTGTTGTATTTTGAAAAGTCAGGTAACCTGAAGCGACAAAAAGATTTTTTAAATTCCAAACTTGAGTCAAGCCTTCTTCCGAATGGTGCATATATTTTAGATACTTAAAGAACCACAAAAGTCTCCAGCATCAAACTAGAGTCAGCATTCGATGCAAAAAAATAACTGATCACAACTGCATTTTTTACTGATTTTTTACCGAAATTTTGCTTAAGCCTTTTTGTCTTTCCAGCGACGATATGTGGTTTTTCTGAATGTTTTCTTACAATGAAACTATGAAAACCTGTTGTACCATAAGCGGATAGTATAACGTCGATTCGTCAACTGTATAATAGTCTACATTTGTTTGTCGCATAATGGCGCATAAAAATTTCTACATATTTTCCACCTCTCAAAGACATTTTCAAAATGAAAAATAATAAAATAAAATAATTTTTTGAATTTTATTTTTTAAATTACATTTATTTTTCAAAATATTGAATTTCTACAATGTAAAAATTGAAACAATCAAATTAACAACAGTGAATTAATTTGGTTTAGTTTAGTTATAATTCAATTCAATGCCCTTCACATTGACAACTTACTTAATATAACAACGATAAAATAATTTATGACATGTATGCAAACTAAAATGACCTAAAATCATGATCTTTATCATAAAGCATTATTTAAAAAAAGTTCAGATATTGGTATAACGGTGCATGTGTACATCAACACATTAATGACGATTTACTAGAAGCTAAGGGTGAGAAAATCTTTTAGAAAAGTATGTATAAATATGATTTTTTTTTTGTTTAAGCAAAGAAAAGGAATAATATTGAAAACAGTTAACGTGTTAGTCAATATTCAAGTAGTATAATTTTAAAATTCTAAAAATTAAAACTGTTTGATTTATTTGTACACTTCATATGACTTTGATCATGGTTTAACGTTGTTATTTAAAAAAAATATTTAAGTAACACGATAACTCAAATTATATTTTAGTACAGTTAGGTGTCATAAAATAATATTTGATTTCGAATTAATCAATGTATTTTCCCTATTTATTTGAATCAATGTATTTTCCCTATTTATTTGAATCAATGTATTTTCCCTATTTATTTGAATCAATGTATTTTCCCTATTTATTTGAATCAATGTATTTTCCCTATTTATTTGAATCGATGTATTTTCACACACCAAAGATCGAAGAATGGATTTATCCTTCAAAAAGTTTCTTACGTTCTTTTGCACTCGTTGAAATGTTGGTCACAGGCCGCCACCGCTTTGCAGACGACTGAAGCATGAACTAACAAACAAACGATTAGTTTAAACATTTTTTTCTGTATCCACAAACCCACACAAGCGACACCATCGAGTGCAAGCTTTGGTCTATCAAGCATCCACAGCTTTTTGTGTGAATCAACGTAAATGTAAAACACGACGTGTCCCACTAAAAACACTCAAACTGAGAACTCTGGCATCATGAAATTTACACAGTTTTTCTTTAAAACATTCAAGGTAAATGCAATATGTTATTGCTCACACCATAATTTCTATCGTAAGCTAAAAAAATAATACAATTTTCACTTTAATAAAAATTGGCTGATTTATTTAGTGCTATTTTCATGATTTAAATATCACATCAATGGCGTTTTACAGAATAATTAACAAAATATTAAAACTTAGACTTTATATTAACTTATGCCTAAAAATGATTTTATTAATACCAAATTTTAAACTATATTCCATTATTTTTTTCAAATGGAGTTCCACCACGAATTAATAGTTTCAAAATTAGAAATAGTAAGAATTATACCTAATATTTTAACTAGTGACTTAAAACTAACATTTTTACATTAACAAATATATATATATATATATATATATATATATATATATATATATATATATATATATATATATATATATATATATATATATATATATATATAAATATATATATATATATTGATTGTGGCCCGTGCTGTCGGACCTAGGGTGGAAAAAGTAAGCAACAGTTCACTAAGAACAGCACTCGGACTGAGTGATCAAAACTCTAGTGAAGCAAACTGACGTTATTGTAAGTGTGATAATTTAAAAAAAGGAGTCTATTTTTCCCTTCTGAACTCAGTTGAGTTGTCGATCTTTCACAAATAATATTAAACAACTGATTTTATTTTGCTTGAGCATCATATTTTTATTTTTAACCCTTTAATAAGAGGATAAGCATTAAATTCCTAACTCCGTCAAATAACTACTGGTGAAATAAAGCAATTTGTATTTTGTAGTTAGTTTAACAATATTTTTGTTGAAGCTTTTTTTCAAATGTTCACTAAATAACAGAATAAACAGAAACTAACGTGAAAAAGGTCAGATGATACAACGTAGCACTTAATTTGAAAAGCTCACTTTGTACATTGAACATACCGATGAACCCATGTTAAATGTGGATAACCCTCATTTACAAAACTGTACGTCAGACGTTAAAACCCTTAACATTTTATTTCTAGAAAGATATGGTTAATGTTCTCGTTTATTTTTATTCGAAATACGGCTATGTTAAAAATGAGAGCTTTTTGTAACATACTTTAAATCTTGTAGTACGAATATACATGGAGATAGAGATAAATAAGTTCACCCTACCAAAACTAATTTACGATAAATCACTTTCTCCGGGTTTTCACTTCGTATACCATGAGAGGGAAAGAGACAGAAAAAGTCATCACATAATATTTCAGCACTTATAAGTATGTAAGAATGTTCTCCGTCCGCGCTAACTTCACATCATCGAGTCGCATAAATTACGTCAACTGATTTTGAGATTAGTTCTTATATTTGTGTTGGTTATAAAAATTGCAGTGGTTAAACAAATCAAACAAAAATAATGGTGATATTTGCTGATAATAATAATATTGTTTATATACTCAAGGGGGCTGTACAAATCTTAAATTCTAGTTAATATTAATTCCTAGTTTATATAAATATACAGCAACATTTATATAAATATATATTAGGGCATTAAATCAAATTTAAAATATAATTAATCAAGGGTCTTTAGTCTTCTGTTTTTCGTAGTGGAGAACAGATAATGATGAAAATCTTCTAATTAATTTAAGAAATGAGAGTCTGAAAAGTTTTCTTGGTTTAAACAGAAATTCTACTGGGCTTGTTATACATCTTGATTATGGATATGATTTTCTGAAAACATGAGCCATGAGTTTGGCTCTGAACTCTGTCGAGCATTTTATTACTCTCAGATCATGTGGTAGTCTATTCCAGGCTTAAGGACCTGACACTCCTGCAGCGCGCTCTCCGAACTTAGTGTCTGGTGTGCGCTTTGGTTCGTTCAACCTTCCGATATCCGATGACGTTGCCGATCTTAGGGCGGACTGTCGCGAATTGGAATCTTCAGGAATACACAATTCCGATATATAAGCTGAAGCCATTCCGTTAATTAATTGAACACCATCCAGCAAAGCTTGAATTGGATTTCTTTAGGGCATTTAAGCTAGTGAAGATTTTTTAAGGTGCTCTGAGATATGGGAGTATTTTGATACGTTGGTGATAAGTCTTACCGCGGCGTTGAAGACTAGTTGTAATTGATATTTAGGACGACTAGCGTATATTCCGTTGCAGTAATCTAAACGCGAAACGACGTACGAGTTTACAAGTAGTTTGATTGCCTCTGTGGGCAGGTTTCTTTGCACTGATTTTATTCGTCCCTTAATTGAAAGAACCCTGTACTCACATTCCTGTTCATTTGAGATTTAAGGGAGAAATCAGCATCCAGATGCGTGAATGTTTGAATAAGACCAACAAAGATTATAAAACATCACTTTTCAGAGGTATTTCAACAGTTCTACATATTTTTGACCGAACTTTAGAATTCTCACATTTTTAATAATATAAAGACATAAAATTAAGAAAAAGTTTCCATCATTATTTAGGCAAACCTTCTGTTAATAGTGACTGTGAGATATTTTGACTTTAGAAATCATTTTGATGTATTGATAATGTTTTGTTTAATGTGTTCAAATACATTTATTAAAAATGTTCGAATTCCATGTGGGCGGTTACTAATAGTCTATCCAACATCTTTTTAAAAATCTTTGTCTCTTTCTACCGAGTCAGTATAAAGTCAATGATACTGACTGCACCGTTTCGCAATGGTACCTCGTCACGTATATTTTTAATCCAAGCTTGGATTAAAAGACTTTTTTTTTTTAAAGTAAGACAAACATTCCCGAGTTACGAATAACCTGACAACATTCGAAAAACTCCTACTGCCATCATAAAAGGTGGAAGATGTTGCTTGTGCAATGATGGAGGACTTAGCCAGCAGAGGAATTGAACGCACGACGCCCGGGTGGGAATCCGACGCGTTCTCCACTCAGCTACCGACCGGTCAAAAAAACACTATTTTAAACAAATAAACTCTATTAACTTAGGGTACATAAAAAGACACGCGATTAGTTCACATTCTCACTATGCGCATTCCCAGAGGTAAAATGAAACATGTTTCAACAGAAAATACCGACAGCCCACAAAACAAATTAAAATTTCATTTAAAAATTAAAACTAAAACATTATTGAAACGTTTTAATTCCACGTGTTTTTGACGTAGTAGTAGGTTGTCTGTTGAAAAAATGATAATATCTTTTAGTTGGTGAATTATTTTCGAAATAGAATGGCCTCCGTTAGCGTAATTTTTTTTTTTCTACATTTTTATTTTTTATAGTGAATACCGCACGAGAATCCCAACTGCTCTCAACCATCTAGAGCCAGTGAGACTATGGCATCCATAATTGGGGTATGTTTCAATTCAGAATGGTGGTCTTTCACCAGGGCGATACTTGGAGTATCTACCACTCTGGAACGTGCCGCAAACATACTTTTTTTATTCTAATTGAATTAAATGTGTAATGACACATATTGATTGAATAAAAGTTATTGATGCACACCGAGTTTGAACCCGCGACCCTTGAATTCGTAGTCGAGCGTCTTAACACTTGACCATGGGCGGCCACTTAATTTTACTTGTGAAATCGGTTGTAAATACTGGTGAAATACTGTAATATACTTGGAGTAACAATATATGGAGAGAGAGCTAATTCTTTTTACCCAAAAAAAACTAACTAACTAACCGTCACGCCGTTTCCCCGCAGGGGTAGGCAGAGAGGACGAACCGCCATACAACTCTGTCTTGGCACACACTTCTTGCTTCATTTACATTCATACATCGTCTCATACATACTCTTCTGTTATTCTGACTCTTCACATTACCCGATTCAAGTATTTGATTTACTTGATCGTGCCATGTCTTTCTCGGGCGAAATTACAAATTCGAGATAAATCACTTTCTCCGGGGTTTTACGTCGTACACTATGAGAAAGAAAGAGACAGCAAATTTTGCCAAATTATCACACCGCTTTAAAGTACTGTAAGAATGTTCTTCGTGTCCCGCGTCTCCGTTGATTCCGCCCCCACGTGATACGCGAATACGCGAAATAAATTGACAAAACTCAACGGCTTATTAGGTTACATGTAATATATATATTATATTTTCACAATACTGTGAAAAAGTGGTCATACGAATAAACCAAAACATTATGTCGACATGTGCTGTGAATGGATCTATGAATACCCTAGCCCTAGTCCTAGCCACGCCCAGGTCTAGCCGAGTCCGGCAAAACTTATCACAATCGACTACAGCAGCGCTCTCTCTTGTATATTATTGCTGTAAATTAATTTATCATAAGGTCGATAATCTCGTTTATAATATAGTACATCGTGGAAAATAATATATTGCTCCAAAGTTGAAAAAAGTTAGACAGCTATAGATTTTTGTTCCAAGGTTGAGTTTTAATAAGTTTTGCCATTCTCGTCTCGTGTATCTCGTATTTGTTTAATTTTTTCTTTTTTAAATTCATGAAATTTCTATGTTTATTTTATTTACGACGATGTAATACAATACAAGTATGTATGCAGAATGACTAGATGATGAATTAGTGAATTAGTGAATAGTGTTTGAAAGAGAGAGTATGCCAACAGTGTCCAATATGGTTGTAAACGATGAATACTTGGAGCAAGTGGATGAGTTTTTGTATTTAGGAAGTATGTTTACAAGAGACGGAAAGGCTGATAAGGATATTGAAAGAAAGGTAAATGCAGGAAACTTCATTAATAGAGCACTAAACGCTGTTAATAATAATAATAATGATTGGCTGATTTATGTAGCGCCGTTTTCGTGACAAAAATATCACCTCAAAAGCGTATTACAGTATAATTAACAAAAAAATAATGACAAAAATTTATATTTACTTATGCCTCATACTTATAACTAGTACCTTAAAAATAACATATTTATATTAACACAAATATATATATATATATATATAATGGTTGTTATACGTGCTGTCGAACCTAGGGTAAAAAAGAAAACAGAGTAAATAATAGTATATTATATATATGTAAATATGTATGGAACTTGGACTGAGTGTTAAAATTCTAGTGAAGCAATTTGATACTTAAAAATTGTATGGCACTTGGTTAAAAATTATTTAAAAGGTCAGGTGTGATAATTTTCTTTAGTTTTGCTCTGAACTCAGTTGAGCTGTCGATTTTTTTCTTTCGCAAAAGTGAAGGGAGGTTTTTCCAAGCTGTGAGGCCTGCTACGGCGAAAGCTGGAGATTTGGCCCAAATAAGAAAATTTATAAAGAAGTGAAGCTAGCAGCCCACAAGGAAGTGCTTTTACCTACCCTTATGTATGACGGTGAGGCAGAAGAAGGATGAAAGTAGACTGAATGCTGTGGAAATGAGATCCGTGAAACGTATGTGCGGTAAAACCATGTATGACCGTATTAAAAATGTGGATGTCCGGAAAGAATGCAAGGCTGATGTGAACGTAATGAATAGGATCAAGAAAGAGACGCTTATATGCTTTGGGCATCTAGAGCAGAATGAACAAAAAAGGAGTGTGAAAAGAATATACGTAGTGAAAGTGAATGGAAGAAAAAGTCAAGGACGCCTGAGTAAAAGATTGCACGATCAAGTAAATTAAATACTTGAATCGGCTCATGTGAGATGAAAATAATATATGACGCGAAAAGTAAATGGAATAAGAATTCGGGGACGCCCGAGGAAGACACGCTACGATCAAGTGAATCAAATATTTGAGTCGGGCCATGTGAAGAGTCAGAGAATAACAAAGAAGAGTATGCATGAGACTATGTATGAATGTGAATAAAACGAGGAGTGTGTGCCGAGACAGAGTTGTATTGCGGTCCGTCCTCTCTGCCTATCCCCGTGGCAAAATAGTCTGATGGTTATTTAGTTAGTTGGTTTAATACATAAACATAAAGAGGTGTTTTTAACCTTCATGAAATAAAGCTCCTTCAAAATATTTTTATTTCTTCCACACTAATATTATTATTTTGCTAAAAGATAAAATCTGCGCGAAAAAAATAAAACAATGCTCTTTTGTCAATAACCAGACTGTTCATATATTTGGACTATCTTTGCGTGCTAACACCGGTTTACTGTTGTTTTTTTATGTATCGCGAATACCCTTTCATCTTTTTCCTTGATGTTAGTATTATAATTATAATAAAAACACCCAAATCTTCGAATTGTGGACCAATTTGATCCGTATTATTTTCTGTTAAGGTATCAGGAGCGCATTATACGAAGGAGAGTATCTCTTGACGATCTCCAGGGCTTATTCCAGTAATGATTTGGTAGCGAAGATGTTTTCGGCTTAGTTCGTCTCGTTTCTCGTGTAATCCTGGTATTTTACGATTGCCTCTTTTTATATTCCTGCGGAATTCATACTGATTTATCTTTTTGTTCGAAATCCTTTCCAGATAAAGGAAGACAGTTTGACCATATTTCGTCTTATGTTCGTCGTGGGTATCTACAGATGAAGATAAATGCTAAGCCGAGCCAAAAAATAAATTTAATCGGACCAAACTTTTTTTTGCAACATAAAAGAGTTGAGAGATGTTTTAAATATTTTTGAGAGGAAGGTATACAGTGCCTGATTTACTTTGTAATAAATTCATTTTTATTTTGTTATAAATGACGGCCTGCATAGTCGAGTGGTAAGACGCTCGACTACGTATCCAGAGGTCGCGGGTTCGAACCCGGCGTGCGCAAATAAACATTATTTAATTAATATGTGTCATAACACATTGAATTGATATAAAATAAAACATAGTATATTTGCGAAACTTTCCAAAATGGTTGATACTAAGTATTGCCCTGGTGAAAGACCAGCATTCAGAATTGAAACGTTGCTTGAAATGGCCTTTGCCGTGTTTGTTGACCGGGTCTGAATAGCCAGGTACTTCACAACCTTCCCCTCCCTCATCTCCTTCCTCTCTCTACTACCTTCATGTATGGCGGTTCATTCTCTCCGCCTACCCTTGTGAGGAAACGTGATGGTTAGTTAGTTAGTTCGTCATTCCAACAGTAATTTATCGAAACATCTAGATATGTTACAAGTTACAATATATTATGAAAGTATAAGATTGCCAGTGCTCTGAGAACTCAGCCATTTACCGGGAATTAAGGCAAATTCTGTTTTTAAATTGAAGCCTTTTGGCGGGTCTCTACACAAAATCGATACTTTTATAATTTTCACTTAAGGCTGTATCGAAAGCATAGTTGATGATCGCAGTTATCAAACAATCCGTTTTCGTTGCAAATTTCGATTTGGTAATATGCTAATTTTGTACGGTTTACAATTAATCTTCTCTTCTGGAACGTGCCGCAAATATACTATGTTATATTTTATATCAATTAAATGTGTTACGACACATATTAATTAAATAAAAACCATTGCGCACGTCATGCCCAGACCACGCAGGCCGTCACTAACTAACGTCGTAACTTGTAACATATCTAGATGTTTCGATAAATAACTGTTGGAATAACTAACTAACTAACTAGCCATCACGCCTATTCCTCGCAGGGGTAGGCAGAGAAGACGGACCGCCATACAACTCTGTCTTGGCACATACTCCTTGCTTCATTCACATTCGTACATTATCCTCATACATACTCTTCCGTTTTTCTGATTCTTCACATGGCCCGATTCAAGTTTTTGATTCACTTGATCGTGCTACGTCTTCCTCGGGCGTCCCCGACTTTTTCTTCCATTCGCTTTCGCATCATTTATTAATTTCACACTCCTTTCTTCGATCAATCGCTTTACTTGCCCAAATCATCCAAGCGTTCCTTTTTTGAACCTATTCATTGCGCTTACATCAGATTTGCATTCTTTGCACATTTTAACACATATATATTTTACGCTTCAGGGATCTTATTTCTATAAAAATCCAGTCTATTTTTTTCCTTCCTCTGCCAGTTCCATTCCTCACTGCAATATATCAAGGTTGGTATAAACACTCCATTGTGGACTGCTAGCTTCGCTCTTTGGACAATTTTTCATTTGCGCCCACAGCGCAACTTTGATAGAATTGATGGCCTCCATGGTCGAGTTGTAAAACGCTCGAGTATGAATCCAAAGTTCGCGGGTTCAAACCCTGCGTGTGCCAATAACATTTATTTATTTCATATTTATCATAACACATGTAATTCACATAAAATAATAATAAAAAAGTATATTTGTAGCTCGTTCCAGAGTTGTAGATACCATAAGTATCGCCCTGGTGAAAGACCACCATTCAGAATCGAAACGTTGCTTGAAATGGCTTTAGTCGTGTTTGGTTAGTCAGGTACTTCTAGACTTTCCTCTTCCCCATCTCCCCACTACATTCTGCCTCACAACATACCCCAATTGAGGATGCCATAGTCTCACTGGCTCTAGAGGGTTAGAAACAGTTGGGACTCTTTTGCGGTATTCATTTTTATTTTTTTAAGCTGTCTGATGGAATGTTTTCTGGAATCTGAGATGCCATTGAATTAGCGCCTAAATCTGGGGCACGCATTATACAACGGCGTTGTTTTGTAATATTCATGTTAGCCGATGAATAATGACTTGTGAATACGTCTCACTACTATCAAAATCAATTACAAGAACCAATTTCTCTGTTATTTATTTGAAAGGGAACCTAACCGCGCAGTGGGACAGCTTACAAAATCAACAGAACAATACATCCTTGATAATTTATTCATACGACTTAAATTCGTTTTACAAACATTTGTTTTTTTTAAATTTTAATACGTATGATATAACAATATATTTTTTCAAATAAGCCAAATTGAAAAGGTACATATAGTCGCTGGAAAACTAAAAGGGCTTAATCGACAAACAAACAAACGCGGTAATAGCGTAATAGAGCTGTGTGCTACCAGAATAGCGATCAAATCACGAAGGCTTGAATATTTAAATTATGAGAAAAAAATCATCGAGTGGTAGAAGTGTCGCCTTGGTGAAATATCACCATTCAGAATTAAAACGTTGCTTGAGATGGCATGAGCCACCGTGTTTGGTGACTAAATCTGAATAGCCAGGTACTTCTTAACCTTTCCCTTCATCATCTCCTTCCCCTCCCACTACCATCAGCCTCACAAAATACCCCTATTTGGGATGCCATAGTTCTGATTCTGAATGATGGTCTTTCACCAGGGCGATCCTAAAAGTATTTACGTCTGGAACGTGCCGTAAAATATCGTTGCTAGTAAGGTAAAAGGGCTTAAGCGAAACTTTGGTAAAAAAATACTTAAATATGCAGTTTTTATCAGTTCTTTTTTCTGCATAGAATGCTCTGACTCTCGTTTAATTCTAAAGACTTTTGTGGCCTTTCGGCCATCTCAAATATATTTACGACTTGAGAGAAGGCTTGACTATAGCGACACAAGTTTAAGCCTTTTTTTTTGCTTTTGTCGTTTCAGGTAACTCAGTGAGAACATTCAGTCTAGGGTTTGCTTGGTATTTTGGAGCACCAGACCAGAGTAGGCTGCCCAATTCAACAGTAGAAAATCACGCATATTGGCCCACTGTGCGTCGTAAATAGATTCCCGCGTCATTAATCACGTTTTAAAATAAATTATTACGTACGCCAATATCAACCGGCGGATTCGCGAGGAACTAATGGAGGCTTCATTCGGGAATCCCTTTAAATTAAGACGGCTTACTTGGGAAAAGTTTTGGATTTCGCGATAACGCGCAAGTCATCTGGCAAATTGGCCATTTTCCGACTTTTCTCGGAGGTTTTACCACAATAATTGGAAGTCGTCAAAGTCGAGAGTGAAACAGCCGTTTCAATCTGAGCCTTCTCGACTTAATACGGTCTTTATTTTTAATGGCATTAAAAAGCTCAGAATCTTAATTACTAAGCAGAGATATGTAGCAGTATTATATTTTTATTACAATTCAGGTGTAAACCATCTTCATCTTGTCATGGAACGTTTCAAAATTAAATGATAATAATTATTATTATCAAATAATAATTATCTTTAAAGCTTTCTCCTTTTTATTTTTGATAGTAATTATTGAAAAAATATTAATAATTAATAATAAACGAGTGTGAAAAGAATATATTTATTTATTTATTTTATTGTATACGCCCTAAAGGGCTTTTACATCAAAAGGTTTGCACTTGACAGTGAAAAAATGAGAATTATATACACAAACAAAATAAAGGATTGTTGTAGAGTAGTAAAAAATAGTGTTTGAATACATAAAAAGATTATTGATCGAAGAAATATGATGTTATAGCCTTTTTGTATCTACATTCCGTGCAGTTAAATACATCAGCTACCTCTGCGTACGTATTACCAACTATATGCAATCTATATACAAGCGAGTATCTAATAGACTCAGTCCTGATGTTATTAGTTAGTTATTTAGCCATATTAATAATCTTCGACGCAAATATGAAAAAGAAAAAGTCAGAAATTAAAAAGAATAACGTTTGCGACTGAGATTCGAACTCGGAACCTCTACTCTATCCGGGAGTAACGCCTCTGCCAATTGAGACCACTGTTTATTTTTTTAGTTTCTGTCTTTCTGTTTCATATTTGCGTTGTAGTTTATTAAAATTATTTCAATATTTTAGGGTCAGCACTCAAAAATGATGCCAAACGTCACATTGTGGCATTCAAATACAAGCAATACTACGAATGATTAATCAACAAATTTTCTATGGGAAATAAGAAAAATATCTAAGGTTTTCAGTGAACACAATTTTCTTACTGTAATCTTTTAAATTCTACGAAAAACATACTGACGACCTCCATGATCGAGTGGTAAGACGCTCGACTACGAATTTAAAGGTCATGGGTTCACACCCAGCGTGCACCAATAACTTGTATCTGATTAATATGTGTAACAACACATTTAATGCATATAAAAATAATAAAAAAGTATACTTGCGGCACGTTCCAGAGTGGTGGATACTCTTAGTATCGCCCTGGTGAAAGACCACCATTCAGAATCGAAACGTTGCTTGAAATGGCTTTAGCTGTGCTTGGTAACCAGATCTGAACAGCTAGGTACTTCCCATCCTTCCTCTTCTCAAAATTCCTTCCTCTCCCCACTACCTTCAGCCTCACAACATACCCAATTTGGGGATGCCATAGTCTCACTGGCTCTAGACGGTTGGGAGCAGTTGAGACTCTTGTGGGGTATTCATATAAAAACAATATATAGGGTCCGCCAAATAACTTTTTTTTTTTCAACTAGTGCTTATTTCGTGAATGGTAACACTTAGCTCATGTCTGATTTGACAGATAATTAGTTTTATCCTTCCGCTGAGCGAATATGGTTGTGTATACGCTTGAACAACGCTGGGAAATATTGCGACATTACTTTGAAAATCATGGTAATGTTGCAGAATGTGTGCGAAAATTGCGTACGGTTTTTGGAAGAAGAGAAGCACCGTCAGCTCCGTATGTTCGTTATCTTGTGAAAAAAGTGAAAGAAACTGGCATCCTCATCGATAAACCAAAGCGTGAAAAGCCAAAAACAGTGCGTACACCCGAGAATATCGATGCTGTGGCAGAAAGTGTGCGTGAAGCGCCATCAACATCAATTCACCGTCGTTCTCAACAATTGAACATTTCGGAGACATCATTGAGACGAATTTTGCATAAAGACCTTGGTATGACGCCATACAAAGTCCAATTGGTTCAGGAGTTGAAGCCAACTGACCATCCAATGCGTTTTCGCTTCGCTGAGTGGGCCTGCGATCGACTTACAGAAGATGCCGATTTTGCCAAAAAAATCATCTTTTCGGATGAAGCTCATTTTGATCTTGGCGGGTATGTAAACAAGCAAAATTGTCGTATTTGGGGCACAGAAAACCCGCACGCATACATTGAAAAGCCGGTACACCCAAAACGAGTCACTGTTTGGTGCGGATTTTGGTCCAGAGGCATAATTGGGCCATTTTTCTTTGAAAATGAGCAAGGAGTGGCCGTTACAGTCAATGGCGATCGTTATCGGGCCATGTTGAACGAATTTTTGTTCACAAAAATTGAAGAGGAGGATATTGGCAACATTTGGTTTCAACAGGACGGCGCTACGTGCCACACAGCCGAAGCTACACAAAAAATAAAATAACTTTTTTCAAAAAAAAAAAAGTTATTTGGCGGACCCTTTATAAGAAAATACTAGAATGTCAGTAAAATGTGCAGTTTGAAAACCAGTGAATACATTTTTGAACGTTTTAACTAAAATTCCAGTTTGTATTTTATAAAGCATTTAAAAGATTACTGTTTAAGCATTGTATTGACTGGGAACCTTACACATTTTCCTAACTACCCGTATACAATTACCAGATGAATAATTTGTATTTTTGCTTGTACTAGAAAGTTAGAATGTGTGTATTTTTGGGTGCTGAACTTTAATATCAAATATAAAGCTTTAAAGTTATTCCTAATTTTAAATTAATTCTTGACTTTGTAAGAAGTTAAAACATCTTACTTAAATAAAAATGGATGGTTTATCCGAGACACCATCTAGGTATACAATATGTGCTCGGGATTTTCAATGAAGTATGAGATCAATTTAATTAATAGAGACGTTTTTCCCGAATAAAGTAGAGGTTCTGAGTTAAAATCTCGGTCGCGATCGTTATTATTTTTTTTTTCTATTTCATATTTGAATTGAAGATAATTGATATTATTTTAACAATTAATATCGACACGAATTGTTTTGTCAATAATCCAACGATAAATATGCTATTTTTAATTAAACGATTGAGATTATTTCATCAATAATACGACGATAAAGATTTTTTCATTAATTATCTTAAAATTACGATTTTTTTGCCAATAATCAGAAAATAATTACAATCAGCCTATCAATTATCTAATGATCCGCTATTATATCAAAAATGGGTGTACCTTCATCAATTCCATGAATGATAACAAAAATATCGAATGCAATTTTTTAACACTATAAAATAAAATAATTTTTTTTTTTTTTTTTTTAAATAATTATAACAGGGTAACAAATTTATTCCTTTGTTATAATTTAAATGCATTTCCATCATTTTCTCACGGTTCTTTTATTTTATTTTTTGTTTTATATTGTGTTCTCCTTCTGTATGTATATATAACCGCACATTATGTTTTTTTTGTTATGTTTAATTGTGTACCTTGATGATGCTTAGGCTAAGCGAAGTCAGTCGGTCATAAAAACTAACATAATTTCTGTAGTCTTATACAAAATTATTATTTTTCATTTCATTAAATATGTCAAACCACAAAATGATTGCTTTATACGAAAATATAAATTTGAATGTTACTTCGTCTCTATCATTGGTTCGTCGTAACAGTTTTTTCTTTCTCATCAACGGAAAATCTACCAAAAAGAGAGGTAACAATCGAGCAGATTTAAAAAAAAAAGATTTTAGCACAAAAGTAAATATTATTTTTTGTGATTCATCATGAATACTAATTTTAGTTAGACTTTTCACTGCTGACTTTTTTTATATTTTACGTTAATATCTCCTCATTATTTGAAATACAATGTTACACATAATATCCCTTTTTTTCTAACCGTTTCGAAGGCCGTTGCTTCAAGAAGAGTAATAGATCTTACTGGTCTTCCTGAGATATCACCAACTTCTTTACACATCCTTTTGCGCGTCGTATATTATCATGAAACTCCTTTCTCCATGAATTCTGCTTACATGACAAAATCTAAATAACTCATTAATATTAATCATAACACTTGTATTAATATCAGATCTCTTCATTCGCAATAACATTACGTCATAAATATACAACTATATTAACTGATTAAAAAAATATTTCGCAGCCGGTAGGATTCGAACCTACGCTCCCAGAGGGAATCTGATTTCTAGTCAGACGCCTTAACCGCTCGGCCACGGCTGCTTTCTACCGAGAGACACTAAACATCACTTGTGTTTGTCAGTACGTTATTCGTCACGACATCGCAATTAAGCGAATGAAAAAAGGTGTACATCACGACTTGGTCATATTTTTCAACGTACCATTTTATTTGTTCATATATTAAATGGCTTGAACGTGTAGAACAGACGGGAAAAAACGCTAGGAGAATATATGACGCGACAGTGAATGGTAAAAGAAATCGGGGACACTCGAGGAAGACATGGCAAAACCAAACGAACCAAGGTGATTTTCCACAAAAACGGCGCTATAAAAATCATCCTAATATTATTATTATTATTATTAAATACTTGAATCGAGATTTCGACAGTCAGTTTCATAGAAGATTATGAATGAAACGATTTGACATATTCGTAAAACGCATTAAATTTGTGGCTTGCCATATTTAAAAATAAAGTTTTTTTTAAACCACTTTAATATTAATATTTAATATCAAGGAAATATTAAAAATAAAGTTGTTTTAAACAAATTTGATTTGTTTTCTTTATAAATGATTTGAATTTTAATTAAACAATTTCCCAAAATAGAGTAATGTGGAAGTTTATTCTTTCTGCCTACCCTACAGAAAATAGTATATTTTAAAAGCTAGACAAATATTCTTTCTTTACAGTCACGAAGGGTCTTAAAAATCTCTGTTCGTATATACAATCTGTTCATAATGAATTTTGATAGCCAGAAAGAATAACGATAAATCAAAACCGTAACCTTTGCAAGTTAGTATATTGACTGACGTTGGTACCAACTCAAAGCTTTCATATTTTATCTGCTGAATAAACACATATTTTTTATTTATCCATTTAAAACTATGTTCCCCAACTAGGTTCATATTTCGCCAATCCGAAAACATCGGATAAGTGATTTAAATGGCAAATTTCTATTCGTCTGTTATAAAATTTGGTATTCTTTTGGGGCTAAAAGAAGTCGGGAGAGAAGAAAGATGAAGTTCGGAAAGTACCTGGCTCTTCAGGTGTTTCCACAAAATGCGGCTGTAATCATTTCAAGCAACTTTCCGATTGTGATTCCGACCCTCAATAGGTTGATATAGAAAAATTGCAAAATATAAAAAAATTCCGTCTAATACGTAAGTACATTTATTTATTTTATTTTAATATTCTCCCTAGTATTTTAAAACGTAAGTTAAAATGAATTAGAGAAGACAAAGGATGGGAAGTAGTTGGCTACTTTATATACTTTCATTCGTTTTTTTTGTTTAATTAAATTAAACTGTTGAGTAATGAGATTTTTGCCTTGTCAGTATGCCAAGACTTAAAAAATAACCCAAAATAGTGGAATTTTGAAAAGCCACAGCCTTGGAATAAGCCAAGAGCCAAGCGCTAGGAAATAACATGATAACGAGGGTGAGGCTGTTAAATTTACAGCCTACTTATTTGGGCGTAAAACTGTTTATCGTTCCGCGTAAATTTCTGCACACATAATAAAAAAATGTACATTCCAACTTTATGTAAAAAAGCGAAAAACTTAGGCCCAAGGTTTGAGGATTTAGGGTCCTAATCGCGGCCTCCCAAATATTCTCAATGTCCTACAAATGTAGGGAACGTTAAGGGTTTTTTCTTTGTCCCACTTTTGTGATGTGTTTGCTTATCAGTTCGGGAAGAAACCCCTGAAATGCGCTTCCCTAAATCTTCCGGCTTGTCTCGCCCTAGTTTTAAAAGGGTTCGTACAATATATATTTGAATACGCGAAGATTAATGGTTGAATCGAAATTCTCAAAATAACGGAACTTTTAGGCCTTTAACATAAAACATTCGTATTTTTAAAACTACACGCCAAACCGTTTTATAAACCTTAAGACAACCATGTGCTTATACCACGCTTGATTGACGTTCTATTATTTATTTATTTGTTTGTTTAATTATATACGCCCTTACAGGTTTTACACAACTGTGTAATACATAATACAAAATAATAGTGACATAAAAATAACACGAAGGAAATGATTAGCATCCAAAAACCTAAGTAAGTTAATAGAAATATAATAATTTTAAGGTTTTTTTTATTTTGTTAAACAATAATTATTATTATTTCAAATTTAAAAAATATTTTTTAATCAAAAGTTCTGCTAGGTAGTTATTTTTACGCGTGACAGCTGTTTCGCCTTCTGAAGGCATTATCAAACTTTCAAAAGGCGAAACAGCTGTCACACGTAAAAATAATTACCTAGCAGAACTTTTGACTAAAAATTGTTTTTTTTTAAATTTGTAATAATAATAATTATTGTTTGAAAAAATTATAAACCTAAAAAATAAAATGAAGTTCTACAAAATAAACTTTAAAACAATAACGAAATAAATATATTATAATGCAATAAATTAACCGTAATATTTTTGAAAGAGGTATGCTATTATAGCCTTCTTGTAACTAGATTCAGTGCAGTTGAATATATCTACTATTTCAGCGAAAGAATTACCCACTGTATGCAATCTAGGTACAAGCGAGTATCTAAATTACTCAGTCCTGATATTATGGTTACACTTAAAAATATTTTTGGATCGAGTGATTCTGTTAGGTACATGGAAGGTTATTAAGCTAAGTAAATCAGGGTTGTCTATAAAACCATTAACAATTTTTAAAATAAAAGTCGAATTGGAAACAAGCCTCATGTCTGAGAGTGTTAATATTTTTAATTATTATTTAAAGTTTCAATAAGTAGACTGAGTTTGTAGTTAAAGATGTATGTTCCAATAGAATCAGAGTGGATTTCAAAGTGAGGGGATCAGATAGAAAAATTATATTCGACTTGACTTCGAACTAGTAAGGTAGATTTTTAAAGTTGAAATATTTCTAAATTCTCTGGCATCATGTGATTATATTTTTATTCTCTGTATTTTAAAATATGTGCCTTTTAATAATTTTTGCAGGGCTATCAACAATATTTTTTAAATCTCCAGTGAAGGCGACAAGCAAAGCTCATTATTTGTATATGAAATAAATAATACGTTATACAATCTGTGGTTGACAGGTAAAACTCCTTATGTTAACATTTGGCTAAAATAAAAAAAACTGCATCGCCTTGTGTAAAAACAGCAGCTCTTTCCTTCAGTATCTTTCGATAATTTCGAAAACACCTAATAACAATAAAATTGAAAATAATCACTTATTTTCAAAATACGATTCTCAGTAATTATTTAATACTCCTTTCTATTCTGTTAATATTAATCATCTTGAATCCGTACAATATCGCTTCTTACACGAAATTGCATGGAGATTAGGCCGAGAAAGAGGCGATTATTCAAACAATGAAATTGAATAAACATTAATTATTTCTTCATTAGAAAAGCGTAGAAGAGACTTTGTTTTAATTTGCATTTCCAAAATTATTAACTGTGTTAATGACTCACTATCTTTGTTGCAACTTATTCACTTTAATGTTTCTTGCCTTAGACATAGAAATAATGATTTTTTTTCCTCAATCATCACTCTACTTATTATGGGTGTCATTTTCCACTGTCCAGAATTTTGAGACTTATTAACTCAAACTATGGTCTTAAAATTTTTGATAATAGCCTAAATGATTTTGGTCATTCATTACGATAACAATCTTCGAAGATTACTAATTATTATATCTAACATCGTTGACTCTACCAAAACCTCGTTCAGGCTTTGACTTGAACGTTCTATCGAATATGTAAATTTATACGATTTTTATATATGTGCTGTTCTTTCTCTGTTGCTTTTTTTCTTTTCTCGTTTTTAATTAAACAATGGTCTGTTAATATAAAAACGAATAAATATTTATTAAAATTTCAACTCAAACCTGCATTAATAAAGATAACTAAATATATTAAAGCAAGATTTAAAAATAACTAAAAAATTGAAAAATATCAATACACTTGCAAATTAGGCCACTTTAAAAACAACAATATTTTTCAAATGCTCTATATCTCAGTTTCAACCAAACTAACTTAAAAAGTCTTATGCGCCAACCACAGAAATATTGGCAATGCTTAACTTCCTCTACTTCTGTTAAAACATACCCACAATGATCGCACTCGTTTATAATATAAAGTGAATGCAATATTACATACTCCATTCCCTGCGTAAAAAGGTTCTAAGAAATACGTGGGAGATATAAAAGTACTTTTGGAATTTCGGGCTCGATGTAGTGTTTTATTAGCCCCTCCAGGGGGCGAATGAAAGGGTAGGAATTTCCCTTATGCCATTTCCGCTTCCGCTAAAGCAAGCCAGGAATGCAGCCTGCTGAATGCTATACATAATTAAAGTTTAGTTGAGTTGAGTTACGTGAATAGCCTGCTGGTGAATGGAAGCCATTCTTTATGAGATACACAATACTCGATTGATGATAGCATGATATGATACAAAGGCGTAAGCTCTAAATAACAGAAAAATTTCATTTTTAATCACAATCATTGACGTATTGTGCTTTTTTAGATATAACAGTTGTTGATACTCTAATAAATTATCGCCCTGGTGAAAAACCACCATTTAAAATCGAAACGTTGCTTTAATAGCTTTAGTCGTATTTGGTGACCAGATCTGAATAACCAGGTGTTTTCGAACCTTCACCTTCTTCTTCCCCATCTTCTTCCTTTTCCTACTACCTTCAGCCTCACAACACACCCCGATTAGGGATGCCGTGGTCCCACTGGATCTAGAAGGTTAGGAGCAGTTGTGACTATTGCGCGGTATTCAATATAAAAAAACTAAAAACATATAAGATAAATAAGGTTGTGTGTCGACTTTGATGGAACAGGTTGACTGAATTCCGCATTTCAAAAAAACATTATTTTTATCAATGGTTTTTATTTTAGATTTTTTTTTAAATTAAGAACATAACTAACTAACTGACTAACCTTCATGCCGTTTCTCCGAAAGGGTAGGCAGATAGGATGAACTGCCATACAACTCTGTTTTGCACACACTCCTTGCTTTATTCACATTCATATATTGTCTTATACATAGTCCTCTGTACATAAATGTACAAAAATTTATATGAAAAGTATTATTTTATTTTTCAATGTGTATTTCGAAAAAAATAATAACCTCATAATATCTAGAATTATTCTAATACATTTTTCTTCATACATTACACGCTTAGCTAGACAGATACAAAACGAAACATATTAAAATAAAATTTCTTTTAAAACGTCCCTAATTAACTTTGTTTCGGGTTTCTCCGTACTTCTATCATTATAACTCAATGTCCTCACTATCTACTGAAAACCATATACTCATCGTCATAAAATATTTATTGTTCTTTTGTTACTTGTTATATTTACACTATTATATTGCATTTTTAGGATCGTTTACTTATAATACTTGAATATTAATGTTTTAAGTACCAACATATTAACTGTCCTCAATCTAATTTCATTTTATTTGATTTGACCAATATTTCAATATGAATTCATACGTTTCATCTTTTATGCCCTTAGCTTCTGATAAATTATTTTTTTTAATCTGTTTATGTACATATGCACTGTTATACCCATATCTGAACCTTTTTCTCTTGTGATTTATGATAACGATCATGATTTTAGATAGTTTTCATTTGTATACATATTATATAGTATTTTCTACTTGTTAGTTAGTCTTATTAGCATAATTAATTTAAAATGAAGCGCACTTGGGGCTATTCCAGTGTTTTCCCTTCGTTGTTACACGTTTGGCGACAATTTATAATGGAACTAATTTGTAATATTGAAAGAATACGTGGAGTTCAGTACAGAAACGCAGTATTTACTTTATATTTAAACAAAAATAAATGAAAAGAGATTTGAAAGGGTTTTTCCTTATAACTTTTAAACTTCAAAGAATATTTTACAAATAAAACAAACTGAAAGGCTGACGGCGCACAATTCAATCGAACGTTTACAGATATTTCGTACTTAGCATAAAGACCTTGCTGAAAGGGAACAACACGCAATCAGTATCAGGTCTTGAGACTAGGTTCTGGATCTACACAACTCGACATTGCTAGAGAGGAACAGTGCTTTAGACGGGAGCGATATAGTATTTGGATCCGCGCGCTTTGTCACGCTACAAGGTGAAATATCACAAAACTGCGTTATATAAGTTAACTGTTATTATGATTTTTATTATTCTGTTACAATAGAAAAGTCCTTTAATTATTACTGATTTAAGCAATTCATTACTAGCGAGTATAATTATAAACATCTCAAAGCAATAATATACCGGGAGGGATAGCTTTGCGCAACAGTGTAATCAAGATTGTTAATTATTTCCTGACTCAAGCGTGGCCAGGTTTTTCATAGACACACATTTTTACATTAATTCATAGCACATTTCGACATAATGTAGCGTTTATTTGTAGAACCACTTTTTCAGTGTTGTTATCAACAAAAATATAGGAAATAACGTCAAAAACCGTTGAGTTATGTCGCATAACAAAACATAGTGCACGGAGTCGCTGGAGACAGATGAGACGGGAAACGTGCTAACATACTTCAAATTAGTGCGATATTATGTGGCAACTTGTCTTGTATCTTTCTCTCTCGCGGTTTACAGAAAGTTTGTAGAAAGTGATTTATCGTAAATTTGTATAAGTTAGGTATAAATATATACCTCCCTCTCCATATATATTCTTACTCCAAGATAAACATTTATACATGGAAACAATAATACAACTTTTTTTTAAATCTTTAAAAAAGTATATCAGAGAAATAATAGTAAATCATTTTATGAATGCAATGCCTTTACTGAATGCACGATGAAACCTCTGTTTGTTTGATTTCTCCATTTATTTTATTAAAAATAAAACTTGTGAGGGCACAAAGAACGAATAACGTAAAGAAAGCAAACCTTCCCATTCCTGCTGTTTTCATATCCAAAACGAAGAGCTTAAATTTTAATTTGAAACACGAATTCAAATCCCTACTAGATCCATTCACATGTCATCATAGCGCTGCAATTTGTTCGATTCCTTTTAAATTGGTTCGCGTCTCGGATAAATCAACTCCGAACGCCTCAATACCCCATCAATCCGGCAAACATACGACATCTGTTATCCGGCTCCGGAAGTGAGATGCTATCGTGTTGCCTGGTACACAGACTGTTTTTCGCGCACCGCTGTGTTTGTGAAACAAATTTATTCAAGAAGATTGTTCCTTTTACAGAATAAAAAATTCAAAAACGTGATGTTTTAACCTTTTGTGTTTCATTTGTATTTTTTATTCGGGGTTGTTTTATCCGACGAAGACTAAAACCGAGATGTAGCCTGATGAATACACATTCCTTATAAATAAATACAAAGATTCCCGTGGTTTAATAATACTAAATTTTTAACTGTATTCCACTAATTTTAGACCTGACCAGTTTTACCTTATGACGGGCATCTTTAGACTGGTACAATTTTAAGTAAATCTATGGTGTATATACTTATATATATTAATGTCCGGAATGGACGTCTAATGAGTCTATATCATATTAAACATCTGTGATCATCAATCACATTCAAATATGGCTTCGGGTTATTTTAAACCTTCTGAGAGACGGGTTACATAGTGATGAGCTAGATGCATCTGTGTTTTTTTTAATTATTTTAAATGTTGTTTTCAGCTTTATTTTTAACAATTAGCTCTTTTTATTTACTCTTTGATTTTCCCGTCTTTGTTTGCTTAATGTATTTTATGGCAGGTATATTTATTCAATTCAATTTTTTATTCAATAAAACAATAAACTTTGTAAAACACCACTTTATTTGAGTTAACCGCCAACCAGGTTTCGCTTTTCTCAAGCTTCTTCAGGGCTTTTGCATCAACTGATGATGCAAAACAGTTGATGTAAAAGCCCTGAAGAAGCTTGAGAAAAGCGAAACCTGGTTGGCGGTTAACTCAAATAAAGTGGTTTTTTTACAAAATTTATTGTTTTATTTAATATACAATGTCACACCCCCAAGTTTTTGCTTCCTTCGAAAATATTTTTTTTTTCATTTTAAGAACATTACGAAATATAATTTCAAGGCGTTTTTAAAGATATATAGAAAAATATTTATGGGGTGTATAAAAATAGAGTACACAGCATATGTACTAAGAAAAGAAAATAAGTTAATTAGTTATGAAAAGTATAATATATAAAATATGGCAAAATAATATAAAAGAGTTAAGCAAGCAGCAATAAAGCTTTCTGTTTAAATACAGTTTCACTGACGCAAAAAATCTTGATATCTGAAGCGATTCGATCCATGGTGGATTGGTAAAATAACTTATAATAACAGGTACACTTCAGGGTATTATCTTTTTCAATTTTTCCCTTAGATGTCTACGACAAAAATCCAGATGATATTTCACTCTGGTATTTGAATGTGTATTGCCTCTTTACATCCATGAATAAAATATTAATATTTACTTAAAAATAAAGCCTAACTATTATGGATATATTGACGGAGAGTCAGCCTTTTTTTTTCCTGTGTTACATGCTATCCTGTTTTGTAGTTCCCGTGCTACAAAAAACATCACAATATTTAAATGCCTCTTACTAACATCAATATACGTGGAAAACGATGCTTGAGCAATGGAAGCAACACGGAAATGGATGAGAGCCCGACGCTTAGAACCATTCTGCCACTAACCTGACAAAAAGTGGTTGAGTGGTTAAGATCCTCGACTATGAATCCAGTATACGTAATTTCTTTGTGTCATTCCACAACTAATTAATTCGTATTAAAACATACTATATTTGTGGCACGTTACAGATTGGTAGTATCTCTAAGCATCGTCTTGGCAAAATACCATCATTCAGAATAGAAACGTTGCTTAAAACGGCTTTAGTTGTGTTTAGTGAAAAAATCTGAATAGCCAGGTACTTCTTAAACTTCAACTTTTCCATATCCTTCCCTCCCCACAATCTTCAGCTTCACAACATACCCCGATCGGGAATGCAATAGTCCTACTAGCTCCAGACGATGCGATGTTTGCATGACGCCAAAGTTCATTCTACGAGAGACAAATAGATATTTTGATTTAGAATTTAAACAGCTTTTTAAAATAATCGAGCACTGTTGTTTTTACTAGCAATCTATTGGCCTCAAATTGTTCGCGGTGAATCATTTTTTTCGATATGTTGAACAATTATAATAATTTGGCCCTCCCTTCCACCCTCCCAGCCTCCCACTTAGCGCCCCACGCCGGAGAGTGAGTTGGAAATTGCTTTCCCTGCGAACTTCAAGAAGCATCGTAAATCAATCGGCAAGCTGACGGCTTAGTTTGCCTTATTGCAACAAACACCGCGGCTTTAGTTGGCGCCTTCCTTGCCCCCCACCACCCCAACTTCTAACCGAGACACATCTCACATCTCGGATCTCGCGAATAGCGTGTTCGGTTTTAATAGCCAATTCAAACCTGTTTCAATACTTTTATTTCATTATAGTTAAAATATCAAGCAATATGAAATAGAAAAACACAGAGAAAAATAATATGTTTCACACGATTTAATTTGGAATCGACTTTTTAATACATCGCATTGCCTGGTCATATAAAACTCCTAATTGCGAACGAAATCATAGTCATAGGCAGAGGTATTCAACTGCGCGGAATGTAGATACAAGGCTATAATATCATACATTATATTCAATTATTACTAATTTATTACATTTAAACAAATACAATGTATGTAATCTATATGTTTACCACAATGACGTTACATATATAAACACGTAATGGCCTTAGAATATTAACACAAAATGTGGCAAGCAAAAGACACACGTTACCAGTAAATTCATCATTCAAATATCGGTCATGTATGACAAAGATAGACATTCATAGAATATATGTGTATGAACAAAACAGATCCGAAGTACGGACCGCGTTCCATACTTGCTTGAAACGACCTCAAGCGACGCGTAAACGTTTAGTACTAAATCGGCTTAAACACCGATCACACCAACTAGCGTGATTATTGCTTGCCACTTTGAGAGCGCTACAACGTGTCTATATATATGTAACGTCATCGGTTTATTACTCATTTTTACGTTACACAATATATGAGTATATGACCAATCAATGTACACCTGTTTCACTGTCCACTTGGGCGTATACAATGAAATAAATCGGTAGGTAGCTGAGTGGACAAACGCGTCGAATTCCCACCTGGGCGTCGTGCGTTTAATTCCTCTGCTGGCTAAGTCCTTTATCATTGCACAAGCATCATCTTCCGCTTCTTATGACGGCAGTAGGAGGTTTTCAAATATTGTCAGGTTATTTGTAACCCGGGAACGTTCGCCTTCCTTTAAAAAAAAATAAAAAAACGTTTCAGTAAATTATAAAAAGAATTATCCACACTTAATTAAATTTGCTTCGTAAACCGCTTAAAATAAAAGATTTAAACCAATTAAATTAAACAAAACTACAACTATGCTAACTAACCATCGTTTCCCCACACTGATAGGCAGAGAGTACGGACCGCCATACAACTCTGTCTTTACACACACTCCCAGCTTCATTCACATGCATACATCGCCTTATAGATACTCTTCTATTATTCTGACTTTTCACATAGCCCGACTCAAATATTTTATTCACGTGATCGTGGCATGTCTTCCTCGGGCGTCCCCGAATTCTTTTTCAATTCACTTTCGCGTCATATATTATTTTCACACTCCTTTCTTTGTTCATTCGCTCTACATGCCCAAACCATATAAGCGTCCCTTTTCTAATCCTTTTCATTACGCTTACATCAGTCTTGCATTCTTTCAGGATATCCACATTTAAAATAAATAATCATACATGGTTTTACCGCATATACGCCGCAGGGATCTCATTTCTACAGCATTCAGTCTAAATTCATTATTCCTCTGCCAGTTCCATGCCTCACTGCCATACATCAGGGTTGGTTTAAGCACTCCATTGTGGACTGGTAGCTTCACTTCTTTGAACATTCTTTTTATTTGCGCCAACAGCGTTGAGTCCTCCATTAATGGAGATTCTTGCATTCGTCATTCTTTCAATATCCTTATCAGCCTTAGAATATATAGAGTGGTATCAATCCAAGGTAGTGTAGTCAGGTTTTGATGATTTTTACCTGACTCGGCGGACCTGGGCATAGCTAAGACTAAGTCTAGGGTATTTATACATCCATTCATATCACATATCGAGATAATGTTTTTTTTTATTCGTATAACCACTTTTTCACATTATTGATATCAACAAAAATATAGCAAATAACCTAAAAAACCGTTGTCAAGTTTAGTGGCTTAGCAAAAAATGTAGGCGGAGTCCCACGGTGACCCAGGAGCCCAAGGTCATTGTCACAGTACGTAGAAGCGGAGTATTATATTTGTTGTATCATTCTCTCTCACGGTGTACGACGTAAAAACCCGGAGAAAGTGATTTATCGCAAGTTTGTATAGGTTGGATAAAAATAATTAGCTCTCTCTCCATACATTGTTTCTCCAAGTTATCAGCCTTTTCGTCTTTCGTAAACATAATTCTCAAAAATACAAACTCGTCCACTATATTGCATGCTGTTCTCGTACTCTCTTTTTCATACAACTATGCTAATGGACTTAATTTCGTTGATTAACAGGTGTGGAGTTTTATACCTGTAACTAATAGCGGTAATGTCTTAACAGGTATTTGTTAAACACGTATTTAATTAAATGTGTGTGATTTTTAAAAAGCTTATTAAGGCGCGTCAACGTGTACGTCACTTTTTGAGAGCTTTGACGTTATATCAAGAATAATGACTGCGGGTTGCTTTTTTGGTTATGACTGTGTATAAAAAAACAAATACAATGTGACTAAAGCTCAGCAGGGCGTGGTTTCTAACCACAATGTTTTGTTAGGTTATGTTTAATTATTAATTTACTTAGAGTATTTCAACAAATATATATAATGGAAGTTTATTTATAATTGATGACATCCATAGTAGAGCGGTTAAGATCCTAGACATTTCAGAGTTGTAGATACTCTCAGCATCGCCTTGGTGAAAGATCACCATTCAGAATCGAAATGTTGCTTGAAATGTCTATAGTCGTATTTCGTGACCAGATTTAAATGGCCACGCACTTCCCAATCTTTTTCTTTCCTTTCTCGTTATTTTCCTATTATTTTCAGAATCACAACATAAACTAATTGGGGATACCATAGTCTCACTAGCTCCGAGCAGTTAGGACTCTTGTGCGGTATTCACATTTTTTTCACAAGTGTTAGATTAATCATAGGAAATTAATGTTGTAGTGCTATTTCCCTGTACAGGTAGGTACTTTCCTTTTATCTGAAACTATTTATATATCTTTTGCTACTTGTTATATTTACACTTTTTGCATTTTTAGAATATGATAATTTCCTTTTCTTTGACTAACAAATATATTAATTTGAATTCATACGTTTCATCAGGATTTTTATAACCTTAGCTTCTGGTAAATTGTTTTTTAATCTGTTGATGTACACATGCACTGTTATACCCATATTTAAACCTTTTTCTCTCACGATTTATGATAAAGATCATGATTTTAGATAGTTTTAATTTGTAAACATCTTGTATATTATTTTATCCTTTTTGGTTAGTCTTATTAGCATAATTAATTTAGTATGAAGCGCACTTGAGGTGAAATATCACAAAACTGCGTTAAATAAGTTCACTGCTATTATAAATTATTATGATTTGTAAATTTATAAGAAAAACATTTTACATCTTAACACGTAATATAATAACTAAATCAAAATATTTGTGTCTGTAAATTGTTTTAGCAGTATCCTTCTTTTATAAATAAAGTTGAAAAACTTCTTCTACTACCATCACAATAAGCATAAAATGGTATTTATGCAATGACGGAGGACTTGGCCAGCAGATAATCGAAGCTGCAATGCCCGGATGGGAACCTGACCCTCTGGACCACTCGACCACTAACCGATCAAATTAAGCATTCAAATAAACTACCGGCTTATTCAGTGAAAATTTCTAAAAATATGACAGGCGCGAAGAAAATCTGTTCGGTTATACACTATCAGTAAAATATATTTGGTTTAATATCCAAAAAACACCTTTAATGTGCTATAAAAAACGATATATTCGAACACTACGTCATTTATAGTATATAGGTAAGTTTTCAATTATCATTAAATTAGAATTTGCTTTAAAGTTTTTTTTGTAATTATTTTTTTCTTATATTGACTATCAAAATAATTTCAATAATCTTCAACGTAAATATAAAATATAAAAAGCCAGTAAAAAAATGCCAATACAAAGATGGCAGCCAAATCGGAAGAAATTGAAACTAATATTTTTTATTAAATTATGAGATCGATCAAAATTCCGGTTTCTAGTAAGGTATCGGTGGCTCATTTGGCAGAAACTCTCGGATATATTAGAAGTTCTTAGTTAAAGTCTCAGTCGCGACCCTTATTCTTTTATTTCTGTTTTTTTGGGTTTCATATATACGTTGAAGATAATTGATGGTATTTCAATATTTAATTTAAACTATCAGTTTATTTCATCAATGGTCAATACAAAAATACCTAGTCCACTTTTTTTAATATTAACTAGCTTCAGTGTAGTCTGGTCTCATATCCAATCTCATATCTCACGAGCTTTTGGGTATTTTAAAAATATATTTAAAATAAACTGAAACAAACACTAAAGTTTTGGTTAAAAGTCGGATTCGAAGAGGATGTTTTGACATAACTCCGGGAAAATAGAAGGGTTCGGAATGAATTACGAGTTTCAAAATTTGATCTGATGAAATTTTATATAAAAAAGAAAAATTAAGGTGTTCGTGAAAATGTAAAAATCGAACGTCAAACGGCAGAAAAAAAAATTCAATAGTAGTAAAAAATTGTAAATATCAAAACTTTTCATGAAAATGGAACATAGGTACAATACTTACGCTATTTTTTGTAGGATTATTGCATAGTTATACACGATCGGATATCTTTATTTCGATAAATTATTTACTAGCGTGTATTCGATAGAACAAAATAATATAACTCTCAGGAATAGAGATTTTCAATATTTTGTACGCACGAAAAACAACTTACAACATTCCAAACAAAACTAAACTAACTAACTAACCATCACGCCGCTTCCCCGCAGGGGTAGGCAGAGAGGATGGACCGCCATACAACTCTGTCTTGACACACACTTCTTGCTTCATTTACATTCATACATCGTCTCATACATACTCTTCTGTTATTCTGACTCTTCACATGACCCGATTCAAGTATTTGATTTACTTGATCGTTTCATGTCTTTCTCGGGCGTCCTCGACTTCTTCTTCCATTCACTTTCGCATCTTATATTATTTTCACACTCCTTTCTTCGTTCATTCGCTCCACATGCCCAAACCATCTAAGCGTCCCTTTCTTGATCCTATCCATTACGCTCATATCAGCGTTGCATTCTTTCCGGATATCCACATTTGTAATACGGTCATACATGGTTTTAGAACTCAAAACTAAAGAACACAGTTTTTTTAAAGAAAGACAAAAATTCCCGAGCTAGGAATATCGTGATAATATTTTATAATTCTTCCAATTTACGCCATTTTTTATTTATATATTAACGGTCAATTGATTTCAAAAAAAAAATACATTCAACGAAATTGGAAAAAAGAGCAACAGAGAAAAAACAGTACATACATTTTTTTTTGTTTGTAGTGAATACCGCACAAAAGTCCCAACTGCTCCCAACCGTCTCCAACCATCTAGAGCCAGTGGCACTATGGCGGCTTCAAGCGAAGTTCAATGTTGTGAGGCTGAAGGTCGTTGGGAATGGAAGGAGATGGGGAAGAGGAAGGTTGGAAGTATTTGGCTATTCAGATCTGGTCATCAAACACGGCTTAAGCCATTTCAAGCAACGTTTCGATTCTGAATGCTGGACTTTCGCCAGGGCAATACTTGGCGTATCTACGTTATGACACATATTAATCAAATAAAAGTTATTTGCGCTCGCCGGGTTTGAACCCTCGACCCTTGGATTCTTAGTTGAGCTTCATATTACTAAATTAAAAATAATTTATAATAATATTTTAATGAAGCAATGGCAAATTCATGTCAAAGTCAAGGTCCAGTCAAGCGGAAAATACTGCTTTTGCAATGATGGAGAACTTAGCTAGAAGGGAATCGAGCGTTTATTCATCTAATCACTGCACCCATTACATTTTATATTATTACGCTAAAATAGGAGGTTTGGGCATGTAGAGCGAATGACCAAATAAAGGAGTGTGAAAATAATATACAATGCGAAAGTGAATGGAAGAAGAAGTCGAGGACGCCCGAGAAAGACATGGCCTGATCAAGTAAATCAAATACTTGAATCGGGTTATGTGAAGAGTCAGCATAACAGAAGGATATGTATGAGACGATGTATGAATGTAAATGAAGCAAGGAGTGTGTTCCAAGACAGAGTTGTATGGCGGTCTGTCCTCTCTGCCTACTCCTGCGGGGAAACGGCGTGATGGTTAGTAAGTTAATTTTTTTTCTTAGAGCATTGTTTCTCCAAGGTTTTTTTAGAATCAAATACGAAGATTATTTACGACCACCCTGTAAATATGCTTAGACTGTATTGCTGCTAATGCGTTCAATGGATTTTGAAGGCTTATACTCCAAAACCTCCCCCCATTACTTTTGATAAAAATCCACCCCAATTCAATCAATCTTGCAAGCAACATGTTGCAAACACGCGAGGGGAAACGTTAATTAATTGATATTACAACAAATGTCTACATCCCGGTAGTTTATCCGTTTTGGTAAGAATGATGACTGGAGAAACAGAATACCAAATCGGCCATCTTTGAAATATTAACAACAATTTGACGGCCTTCATGGTCGAGTGGTAAGAAGCTCAACTACAAATGCAAAGGTCCGCGGGCTTAAGCCTGGCGTGCGCCAATAATTTTTATTTAATAAATATGTGTCATCACACATTTGATTCATATAAAAAGAATAGACAAAAAAATATATATTTGCGGCATGTTTCAGAGTGGTAGATACTCAAAATATTGCCCTAATGAAAGACCACCATTCAGAATCGAAACGTTGCTTGAAATAATAATATCTTTCTTAATATAAGATTCTATATCTTCAAATTTCTCATTTACTTATATTGTTTTTATTTGTATTATGTATGTACTATATTTTCGATATTAACATGTTACTATGTAGCTAAAAAAAGCACTTTTGCAAATTGCCGTCCCAATACAGGATTACGCTTAGTGGGATGGGCAATTTACCAACTGATAAAAAAATGTATGTTCAAGTAAAATCATTAAAAATAAAATAAATAAATAAATAACTATAAATTTGGTGATCAGAGCTGAATAGCGAGATTTGAATAGCCACGCACTTCCCAACCTTCCTCTCTCCTATATAATTTTCTTATCTGCTTCTTTCAACCTCACAACATACCCCAATTGTGGATGCCATAGTTTTACTGGCTTCAGGTAGTTGGGAGATTTCGGGACTCTTGTGCGATATTCAGACAAAAAAATAAATATTCAATCAGATTTAAAGCTTTTTTTCTTATTTATTGTTAAAATAATATCCAAAATCTTTAACGTAAATATGACACAGAAAAAATAAGGGTCGCGACCGAGGTTCCGAGTTCGAGTCTCGGTCGTGACCGTAAATATTTTTGTTTCATATTTACGTTGAAGATTATTGATAATATTTCAATAATTAATAAAAAAAAATAAACATAAAAAATATACACTATCAGCCATGTACGAAAATTCATATACTTGTCAAATTTTACTCAATTTCATTTCATGGCAAATAGGTAAAGTTTTACAAGTGGACACGATAGCGTAAAATAACTATTTTATGTCATAAATTTGTGAGCGCATGACCTTGTTATCTAGTACCTACGTAGTCTGTATGCAGTATACGAGTATGTCAAGCGAGTTATTCACCATATTCCTCATTACCATATTTCTCATTACGATATTCCTCATTACCATATTTCTCATAACCTATATTCCTCATTACCATATTCCTCACTACCATATTCCTCATTACCATATTTCTCATAACCATATTCCTCTCGCTTCGGACTCAATTGGCAAACAGTGAAATAGATGCTTACATTAAACACATTGATGTTTATTCATTAAATAAAAAACGACCTATTACCAAAATACTTTTCTAGCATTATTATTTACAACGTTGATATTCACAGACACAATACAAAGACTACGGGCACGAATAAGATGATAGAGAAAAAATGGACTACCTAGAAGATAATTCAAATTTATTTATTTATTTTTGTAGATGATATTTAGTTTTTTGTTTGCTCCACTTAAACTTCCGAACGTGGCGCAAATATTTTCAAATCAAAGGTCGTCTTCATCTTGAACTTTTATACTTTGAAGTTCGCCTTATAAATTTCCATAAAAAAACAACAACAAGATCCGAACTTTAATTTCGGAATAGATTTACATTGAATCAGAAATGTTGACTTTAAAAGTTTTCTTTTTATAAAATTCTTCTCAAGTTTTTGCATTTTTTCCCTTCTTTTAGATGTAATTTGTAACTTGTTTTTTATCTGAGACAGCTAATCTTTAAAACTCCGTTGTTTTTAATGGGCATGACGTTGCGAGCTAAAAATAGTTGTGTTGACCTGAAAAATTACCTTTTTTATGCGTTACACCCCTCCTACACCAGCTACTGAATTATTGTAATCTTTTACTATTTATAAAATTCAAACGAAGCCATCAGATAAAAAAATAGCCGGGTTCTACCTTTTTGTGAAAATGAAATATTAACTTCGTATAAGATCACAGATTCCATTTTACTTTTTTATGACCGACTGGTTTCGCTTAGCCTAAGAATTATCAGGGTACAAAATTAAACGAAACAAAAAATACAAATTTTGGGGCTACACATACATACAAAGGAAGAACACAATATAAAACAAAATAAGAATAATCATAAACATTATTCATGTGATGAAATTGAACAATTATTGAAAGTGTCTTCATTAGAAAAGCGCAGGAAAGACTTTGATTTAATTTTCGTTTACAAAATTATTAATTGTTTTATTGACTCACCTTCTCTGTTGCAACTTATCCAGTTCAACATTCCTTGCCGTAGACTCAGAAATAATGAATTGCTATTCCTCAATCATCACAATACTAATTACAGGTATAATTCTCCAATGTCCAGAATGTCAAGACTTGTTAACGCAAGCCATGGTCTTGAAATTTTTGGAAGCAGTCTAAATGATTTTCGTCATTCTTTACGACTCTACCAAAACTTTGACTAGACCATGGCTTGAATGTTCTCTCTTATGTTTATTTTGCCTTATTTTTGTCATCGCCTTATTTATCATTATTCCTTCTCTGTTGCTCTTTTTTCGATTTCGTGTTTTATATGTATTTTTTGTAATTGGACTTTAGTCCGTTGATTTATAACTAACTAACTAACCATCACGCCAGTTCCCCGCAGGGGTAGGCATAGAGGACGGACTGCCATATAACTCTGTCTTGGCACACACTCCTTGCTTCATTTACATTCATAAATCGTCTCAAACATACTAATTTGTTATTCTGACTCTTCACATGACCCGATTCAAGTATTTGATTAACTTGATCGTGCCATGTCTTTCTCAGGCGTCCTCGACTTCTTCTTCCAATCACATAAATAATTTATAAATAAATAAATAAGAGAACTGTGATAAAACAGTAGAATAACACTTCGAACTATAACCTAGGATCAATTAGAAAGAGGCAGACAATAATTATGAAACGAAAGAGGCAAAACGTCAACTGAGCAGGAGATTAAATAATGATAACCTATTATTAGACTACTCAACAAATTCAACTGATTTTTAAGAAAATCACTATGGGTTTTAAAGGCTTCCTTTATTTTGAGTGCTTCTAAATTGTGTAATCTGTTGCCATGACAATTTTATGGAGAATATGATTTTTTTCAATAATTTTGAAAAACCGTTACTTTACCTTACCTTTTCGTTCATATTTTGTCCCATTCTTACAACCTTTTCCATTTACAAAATCCTCCACCCTATTTCAGTAGCGCTCCTGTCCAAAAACTTTGATGTAAACACATTTTCAAGAAAACAAAGCAAAAGCAACGCTTTTATCATCATTTTTAAACAAAGCAAATAGAGACAACAAATCTTAATAAGTCCATCACGTTTCGTTCATCTTTCACGGCGACATTCAATTCCAGCAGGCCTCTCGTTGGCAGCCTTAATTTAATATTTGGCGAAAATATGGCGGCCGGTTGGATGTTTGACTATTTCCGTCTTCCGTCGCCTTTCGGAAGAAGGTGTCTTTTTAGGAATATTATAAACAGGGGTGGTTCGAGGTGTTTGAGTAATGGACGCCAGCCTTAGCTGTCTTTCTCACCTTTCTTATTTAAATTAATATTCTTTAGCGATGGGTCTTTCAAAACCTGTTGGAGGGGAACTTATTTTGAAATTCTTAAGCAAACTTTTTACAAGGATTCTCAAGGTGGTTGACTGATTATGCCATACGTCGTTGCAATGTCCTTAACTTTTATGATACTGAAAGGGTATCCGGGTACCTTTTTCGGTTTTCAACATAGATTTTTTAAATGTTCCAGTTAGTCTAATCGGCAGAAACATCCTGACTTCTGCACAATAGTGAAAATAAACAATTAAACATAGCCGTTGGATATGTGGAGGATGGCATGTGAGCGGAAAACGCTTAAGTAAAACACACACCTTATGTAATAGTGAATGGAATAAGAAGTCGAGGACTCCCGAGAAAGACGTGGCACGATCAAGCAAATCAAATACTTGAATCGGGTCATGTGAAGAGTCAGAATAATAGAAGAGTATGTATGAGACGATGTATGAATCTGAACGAAGCAAGGAGTGTGCGCCAAGACAGAATAATATGGCGGTCCGTCCTCTCTGCCTACCCCTGCGGAAAAACGGCGTGATGGTTAGTTAGTTAGTTAGTTAGTTAGTTTACACTTTCCGATGACTGAAAGGGTACCCGTGTGTTTTATATGGAATTTGAAGCTTGTCCATATTTATTAATCATTTTACATTATTTAAAATGATAAATATAATGTACTGTTGTGTTCAAAGTACATCACCTGTATCCTTAATACTATTTTTAATCACCTACTGAATTAAAAACGCAGAGAAAAGATGGTACTGGGTGAAATTCCTACCCACTCCTCCAAGTCTTGAACTGAGTCGAAATGTATTACGTCATAAAAGTGGTCCAGCAAACTTCGACCAATGATATACTGTAAAAGAAACCTACATTTCATTTAAAAAAAAAACGAGTAGTCACATGAGGATTAAATTTTAGGATGTATATATTTTAAAATTGTTTTACTGTTAAAAAAGTTAAAATATTTGGATAATTTGTAAAGCGCCGTTTTAGTGAAAAATCACCTTAAGGGCGCTGGCACTTACCAACCGACGAGTATTCACACAATATACTGTTTACTGCTAATTAGTTTGCACTCATCTAGAATATGCCAGCATTATTTGGTTTTCTTTCTATACTGTTTATATTCATATTGAATCCGTACAAAATCGCTTCTTCACGCGGAACTGCATGGAGATTATGGCGAGAAAGCAGCGATTATTAATATGGTGAAATTGAACCAACATTGCAAATTCCTTCATAAGAAAAGTGTAGGATAGACTTTGATTTAATTTGTATTTATAAAATTGACAATTGTATCATTGACTCACCTTTCTTTGTTGCCACCCATGCAGTTCAAAATTCTTTGTCGAAGACTCAAAAACATTTAATTGCTCTTCCTCAATCATCACTCTACTAATTATAAGTCTCATTATCTACTGTCCAAAACTTCGAAACTTGTTAACTCAGGCCATGGTCTTGAATTTGTTAGTAACAGTCTAAATGATTTTTGTCATTCTTTACCACTCTACCAAAACCTTTTTTTTTATAGTTTATTCCAGATCTCAGGGAGGGTGGTGCAATCCCATGAGTTCCATATAATACATAGAAAGATAAGAAAAAAAAAAAAAAATACAAAGATAATAAATAAAAATAGAAAACATGATAACATGGTAATAAATAATAGCAATAAAGAAATAAAATTAAACTTCGTTTCAAGACATCAGGAAATGACTCCATTGTTTATAAACGGGGCCCTGCAAGAAGTCCAGTGCTGCCCTCACAAGAGTGTTTTCGCTCGTGCCTATTCTTATTCGGTAGTTGGCGATACGTCTTCTTATTAAGGCTCTGAAACCGGGAACTTGTCCTTCTGCGAACATTTCTGAAGCGCTGCAGTACCATGACAGTCCGAAAAGCATCCGGTACGAGTTGTTGTATTGTACCTCCATTCTTTTTAAAGTTGCACGGTTGAAATTTGTCCACAGCTCCGATGTATACAGGCTTGTACAATATGTATTAAATAGTTGCCGTTTTGCTTCTCGGCTGCATTTGTTGAATCAGGCTTTGTTTTGAATTTTCTTTCAAATGTATACTTAAACTCTATTTTTGTCATTGCTTCATTAAAATATTATGTGTAAACTATTTTTTCTCTGTTGCTTTTTTTGCCATTTCGTCTTACGTATTTTTTTTAAATTAGACAATGGTCCGTTAGTATAAAAACAATTAAATAAATTGTAATATGCAATTAATGAACACATATTCAAAGATTAATCTCAGAGCACCAAATTATAAACTTATTTTGTGTGAAATGTAGTCCACCTCAACTATCTATCTGATTATTTTTACCAAGTACACAGCTAGGCCTCTCGCAGAAGAACATTGATAAAACTTTTATCGACAATATCGGATATTTTTAACACTCCCGAACACAAGCGCAAATTGCCGATGAACGAACAACAGTTCACATCGACTAAATCTACTTAATTTTGGTGACGTCAGCTGTTGTTTGTTCAATAATGATCTGTATTCATGCTCGGGAACGTTGATAAACAACTGCAATTGACAATGAAACTAGTGTCGGTATATTTTCGCTGGAGCCCTGGTCTGATGAAATTATTTACACCCTTATCTTCATCATGGCAGAACATTCCAGGACGGGATTTGGTATCTTACAATAATATTCTTTACTAGCTCCTGCTATTAAATTTTTTTTTCCATGGATGGATAGAACCTTATGGTGGTTTCATGCTCAATTGCATTTCTGAGTTTCAGAAAAAAAACATCATTTTAAAAAGGAAAGTGAAAAAAAAATATTAAAATATAATTTTTTAACGTTAACTCCACACAGAAGGTCTTGAAGGAAATAATTTCCCTCAGAGCCTATGTCATCTTTGAGGATGCTATTTGGAGGGAAGGAAGAAGTGAACCTGTGAAGTGAGTCTTGAAGAGGCCTATATCGAAGGAGGGAGGAAACACAGTAGCCGGCAAATCGTTTTACAGCCAAACTGTTGAACAATAAGAACGAGTCGCAAAAGCGACCCGTTCTCATGTATCGAATATCCACCGTGTAGAAAAGTCGGGCGCGCGTTTAATGAGTTTCCCTACTATGCACCGAAGGGGTCAATGACGCAAGTTCCTCGTAGCATCTTTCATTGAAATACCAGTAAAACAAGGACAACATTTGTGCCTGACCTCTGTGCTCCAGAGATTGCAATCCGTTTGTTAAGATAGTAGAATCTATCAGACGGACCGCCCGTTTCTGAATGGAGTCAAGGATTTTTAAGGTATTTCGGAGCGCTAGACCAAAGGTTAGTAGGTTATATAGTTGTGAATGATGAATATTTGGAGCAAATGGATGAGTTTCTGTATTAAGGAAGTAAGTTTACGAAAGACGAAAAAGCTGATAAGGATATTGATAGAAGGGTGAATGCAGGAAACTCCATCAATGGAGGACTGAACGCTGTTGGCGCAAATAAAAAATTGTCCAAAGAAGCGAAGCTAGCAGTCCACAATGAAGTTTTTATACCAACCATTCAGAATCGAAACGTTGCTTGAAATGGCTTCAGCCGTGTTTGGTGACTAGACCTGAATAGCCAACTACTTTCCAACCTTCTTCTTCCCCATCTTCTTCCCCTCTCCGCTACCTTCAGCCTCACGAAATACCCCATTTGGAAATCCCATAGTCCCACTGGCTCTAGACGATTGGGAGCAGTTGGGACTCTTGTGCGGTATTAACTATGAAACAAACAAAAAAACAAAAAGCTATTTTGCACGCTGTTTTCGTACTCTCTCTTTCAAACACCGACTTTGGGACATACCTGATGCGGGCCTGTTATTTTATTTCGCAAACGAGCATCTTGCATCATTCGCGCCATTTCGGGACGGCCAGCGCTTGAAATGGAAAACGTCCGCCGTTCATTTCAGCATTTAGATGTGCTCGAGAATGGAATTTGAATTTGTAACGCCGAAACAGGAAGTACGTTTTTAGCAAATTGACAAGAAGGATATAATTTGGCGCTAGCGTTTAAGACAGAACAGTCTCGCGGAGGGTTGATTATGAAATTTCTTCGACGAAAATATTTGGTCCAATCTGAACACGCTTCTAGGTAGATAATGGAATATTAAACGATTTCTCTTGAATAGTTTTTGATGATAACTTTTTCAGAAATTTGACTTATTTAAATGTATATGATTTTGTGATGTTTTTTTTAAAAACAATAGTAGGCCGTCGCCTCTGCGGTCGAGTTTGTTTGTTTGATTTTGTATTTCTATTTAGATGTATGCAATTTTTTTTTCACACATCTAGTAAGAAAAACATTTTTACATTTCACAATAATATAACAAAGCACGTAAGGTTCCTATACAACAGATATAAATTGAAATCTTAGTATTCTTAAGAATTATAAGTTTTTTAAACATATTCAGCACAAATCCTACGAAAAGTGCCAAGATTTGAGGCTCCTTTTAAGGCATTTGGAAGACTATTAAAAAAAATTTGACCTTCATAAAGCACGCTGTTTTGAGTACACACAAGTTTCGTTTTGGGAAGCCTAAAATCATGACAACTTGTCGTAGAGTAATTGTGAATATTTACATTATATATATTATTATTTAGCAGATATTTAGGGAGCATGTTATTTTTAAGCTTGTGATACGCTCATCAATATGTGTCATAACGCATTTAATCAATTTAAAATTACATAATACAGTTTAATTACTTTGAATTTTATTTGTTATTTTCAGCTTATACCAACCCTGATGTATGGCGATGAGGCATGAAACTTACAGACGGAGAATAAAAGTAGACTGAATGCCATATAAATGAGATCCCTGAGGCGTATGCGCGGTAAAACCATTTGTGACCGTGTTAAAAAAGATAACCAGAAAGATTGCAAGGCTGATGTAAGCGTAATGAATAGAATCCAAAAAGAAGCGCTTAGATGGTTTGAGCATGCAGAGCGAATGAACGAAGAAAAGAGTGTAAAAAAAGAATATGTGATGCGAAAGTGAATGGAGGAAGAAGCCAGGGACGCCTGAGGAATACTAACACGACCAAGTGAATCAAATGCTTGAACCGGGCCATGTGAAGAGTCAGAATGAGACGATGTATGAATGTGAATGTTTTAATATTTTATGTTTGACCGGTTAGTAGCTGAGTGGACTAACGCGTCGGAGTTTACTTCCTCTGCTGGCTCTTCTTTCATTGTTGCACAAGCAACGTCTTCCGCTTATTATGATGGTAGTAAGAGTTTGTCAAATATTATATCAGTTTATTCGTAACCCGGGAATGTTTGTCTTTTTTTTTAAATAATAAAAAAGATTTTCGCAAAGAGTGTGCGCCAAGACAGAGTTATGAGGAGGTTCATTATCTCTGCCTACTCCTGCAGGAAAACGGCGTGGTGCGTCATTATTTAGTAAGTCCATACCATTTTCTCTGTACTTTATTTAAATAAATATAAATATTAACTAGGAACTACAATCTGTACAGCGCTCTTGAGGTGGTTTTTGACAAAATAAAATATTATTTTTAATAATAAAATCATACTTTGTTTAAAAACCACAAAATTTATTATGACGAAGGCCAACCGGTTTTGCTTGGATCTAGCTTCGTCAGGGCACATATAATAACTGAAACTGTGCCCAGACGAAACTTGGTCCAAACGAATCCGGTTGGCCTTCTTATCATAATAAATTTTGTGGTTTTCAAACAAAGTATTATTTTTAATATTAATATAATGTCTAACCATTATGTGATTGCTTCTTACGAAACATAATAAAAACATAAATCTATTATTTTTATTGCACAGATAGATCTGTGTTTTTAAACGCTCACCATTTAAGAGTTCTTACTCCCTCGGAAAACAAACATCTGTTTTAGAGTTAAGATAAATAAACCGAAACCACATTTTGAAAGCATTAAAACAACCCTACTCCCACGCCATAATATTAATAGTTTTTTTAGCCCTACGCATGGCTGTTGGTTTTTCTCATCGATTTTTTCAGTCCTTAAGGCACCCTATATTCATCAGCCTGCCCACCCAGGGGCTAACCTCATCCATTTTTCATGGCAGGACCTCTGAAATTGTAGTTTCGTAGTTGTTATTAACTTCGCCTCAGAGGTCCGGTGGCCGCAGAGCCTCAAATCCTTATAATACAGCCTGCGATACGAGAAAGTTTTATTAAAATAAAATTATACAGAGTGTTAAATACTCTAATTATCACCCGGGGAAAGATCATTATTCAGAAACAAAACGTTGACTAAAATGGCTTTAGTCGTGTTTGGAGATCAACTCTGAATAGCCAGGAGCTTTCCAAAATTCTTCATCCCCATATCATTCCCTTTTCTATTTCAAAAACCTTACAATATACTTCAATAAATAAGAGATGTCATAGTCCTACTGGCATCTGGCAGTTGAAACTCAAAAATTAAAGAATTTTGAAAGATGAGAAAAAATTGAGCTTACTTCGGGCACACGGATTCGCCCATAACACTGTGTTTTGTGAACCAGATCTGAATAGCCAGGAGCTTTCCAATCTTCCTCATCCCCTTATCTTCCCCCTCTCTACTCCCTAAACATTATAATATACTACAATAAATTAGAGATGCCATAGTCCCCCTGGCATCTGGCAGTTGAAACTCAAAAATTAAAGAATTTTGAAAGATGAAAAAAAAAAAAGCTAACCTTGGGCACACGGATACACTCATAACACTGTGTTTGGGGACCAGATCTGAATAGCCAAGTACTTCCTAACTTTTATCTTCCTCAACTAATTTTCTTCCCCAGTAAATTATTTTTAGCCTTGCATCATACCCCGGTTGGGACTCTCGTGCGGTATACGTTTGTACATTGTTGACATTCGATACGTGAGTCGCTTCTACGACTCGTTATTGTGTTCAACAGCTCGGCTGCGGAATGATATAATTTCTCTCCCTCTTTCTTACAACATGGTCTACTTCAAGATCCAGGTTCACTTCTTCCTTTCCTCAAAAAGACTCTTCACACAGCATCCTTTAAGTTGACAAAGGCCCTGAAGGAAATTATTTCCCTCAAGGCCTCTTGTGTGAAATTAATTTTTTTTTTAAACTATTACGTAGTGTAACATAAGAAAAAGAGAAAGAAGCCAGTGGAATTGTGACAACCTCATTTTGTCAAAATTGTGTTGTTGAAGAAAGTAGGAAAAGCGCAAGGTTGTCCTTCATATTTCGGACAACGTAACTAAACAGCGTCCTTGAGGTGATTTTCCACATAAACGGCGCTATAAAAATCATCCAAATATTATTATTTATTTATTATAACTAAATCCATTACAAGCATTTTTTTTCACTGTGAAATATGGTCTCTCATTATAAGGATGATACTTAGAAAACCATTTTTTCTAGAACGGGGTGAAAATGTATTTCTTAATACATAATTCATTGTATGAAATCTCATAAAATTGTAATTTATTTCGGTAGGTTGTGTATTAAATTTTCGTCGCATTTAATGATCTAGCATCGTCTAACAAAACCATTTTATATTTTCTACATTTATTGTGCTCATTAATCACTGATTATCGGTGCATTTCAAAATTGTGATCAGCTGAAAAGCATAAGAACACGACATCTGCGCTTGACACATGATAACGATTTGTTTAAAAGCTGAAATGCACCGAGAACCGACGATTGAAAGAGATGGGTCAAATGTTCGAAATTCAAATTTTCTCCGGTAGACAATTGTACGGTCATCAAACAACTTTAGTTTTATATCTTACTCTAAGTATCGCCCTGGTGAAAGACCACCATTCGGAATCGAAACGTTGCTTGAAATAGGTTAAGCCGTATTTGGTGACCAGATCTGAATAGTCAGGTACTTACCAACCTTCCTCTTCCCCATCTTCTTCCCTTCCCCACTACCTTCAGCCTCAAAAATTTCTCCAATTGGGTATGCCATAGTCTCACTGGCTCTAGACGGTTGGGAGCAGTTGGAACTCTTGTGCGGTATTCACTATAAAAATAAAAATAAAAAAATCTGTACAATCAGATAAAAAAAACATATGAATATGACCTCTACACATGATCACGATTTGTTCAAAAGCTGAAATGCACCGAGAACCGACACTAAAAAATGATCGATCAAATGTTAAGAATTCAAATTTGCGCTGGTAGGCAATTTTTCGGTCATCAAACAACCTTAGTTTAATATTATTAAATTGAGTTTTGCTTTAAAGGCAACTGGGTCCAAAGCTCACTAATCTTCAACGCAGTTTGTCATGTGAGGTTAGGTTAGGTTAGAATAAGTTCCACTTAACCTGCGCAGTAAAAAAACTCACACAAAACACTTCTTACTTTGGCTCAAAAAACTTCCAACGAATTGCTCGCATCTGTTACTTCGAAAGTTTTTGTTTCGTGTTAAAAGCTCTACGCAGTAGCTTTACATTCTAAGGGATGGCTGGTCCAAAAGATAATCCATCCTGCTCTGTAGCCAGTAGGGGGGAGGCTGGGGAGGCTGTCTTCTGTCAACAGGAGTGGACTCACAAGTGATTTTTAAGAAATAAAAATATAAACGATCTCAGAAAAATCTCAGGGGCCTTTTCATAAAATAGTTTTTTTAATTTTTGTTGTATGTATTTTTGTTTTTGAATTTTTATTTAGATGTATGCATTTTTTTCAAACATCTAGAAAAAAAACAATACATTTCGCAATAGTAGAACGAAGCACATAAGGTACTATACACGTATATTTATATATATTTGTAGATATAAATTGAAATCTTAGTTTGTATAAAAATCATAGGTTTTTCTCTACATATTCAGCACAAATTCTACGAAAAGTGCCAAGACTTATTTGTTTTTACTATACGAGAATTACTAATGTTTGGATCTGGTGGAACTATGGCGCCTCGATTTTTAAAAAAGGTTACAGCTTAAAGTCTGTAAATGAAAATAATGGATTTAGAAAAGTTTGGAATTACAGGCACGAAGCTACTCTAATCTAGTTGACCAACACAGCTAAAACTATTTCAAGTACTATTTCGTTTTTAAATGATACTCTTTTACTAGGGCGATACTAAGTATATTTCAGAATTTAGCCTTAAATAATTGTTTAATAAAACCTCAACATTGACAATATGATCATAGAATTTTAATATACAAGAGGGAACGCAGCTGTACTAAGTTTTGATGAGCTTTGCCGGCTAGGACTAGGGTATTTATACATCCATTCATAGCACATGTCGACATAATGTTTTTGTTTTTTCGTAAAACCACTTTTTCACAGTATTGTTATAAACAAAAATATCGCATTTACTTAAAAAACCGTTGAGTTATGTCAATTTATGACGAATATCAAAACGTGTGGGCGGAGTCAACGGAGACGCGGAACACGAAGAACACTCTTACAATACTTTAAAGCGGTGTGATATTATGGAAAATTTTGTTTTCTCTTTCTTTCTCATGGTGTACAACGTTAAAACCCGGAGAAAGTGATTTATGCCAAGTTTGTATAGGTTGGGTAAAAATAATTAGTTCTCTCTCCGTATATTGTTACTCCAAGCTTTCTACAGTCTGTTTTTAAGGCTGAGCACCCAAAAATACACACATTTTGGCTTTCTAACTCAAGCAATACTACAAATTATTTACCTTTTGATTCTATAAAGATAGTTAGGCAAATGTCTAAAGTTTCCAGTGAATACAATTTTGAAACAGTGATCTTTCAAATTATTCATTAAATGCATATTGGAGTTTAAGACAAAACATTCGAAAATGGCTGCGCTTGTTTTCAAACTGCACCTCTTCCTGACATTTAAGTATGTTTTTCAAAGAATTTAAAATTTTACAGTCTAAAATTTGTATTCATTGGAAGCCATAAACATTTTACTAGCTGCCCATGTAGAATTTACAAATAAATCATGTGCAGTATTGTCTGCATTACAAAACCAAAAAATTACGTTTAGCACCATTTTTGAGTGCCAAATAATTAAAAACTAAGTAACAAACCAATTTTGTGTTTTGTGAAAGTTTTTCAAGGGATAAATTGATAGTTATCACTACAGTAGTGAGAGAAAAAATGTGTTTAAATAGAAATTGCAAATTTCATGACGCCAGGCTCCACCGATCGAGATTTTTAAAAATCCATATAAAAATATATACCTATATTATAATCGTATACAGTGAAGACTTTGTAATAACAATGTTTAAATTTACCCGGTGATGTATAGTATTATCGGAGAGATGTATTGTCTGAAATCATAACTGTCAGGTAAGCTTCCAATAACTGTATGACACAATTATTTTGAATTGATTGATAAGTTTATTTAACAGTTATCCGCTTGTAATTATCTGTACATGAAGATATTGTATTTGAATTGAAAAACGCCTTTTAAGTTCGAAATAGCTAAAATGCGAAAAAAAAACCATAAGAGGTGGAAATAATTAAATAATATTACCAATTTAAAACATAAATATGAAACAGAAAAAAAATCAGAAACTAAAAAGAACAATGGTCATGACCGAGACTCGAACTCGGAACCTCTTCTCTATCCGGGAGTAACATTCTGCCAACTAAACCATCAAGACCTTATTAGAATGCGGCATTTTTAAACAAACTCATACTTCTTTTGAAAATTATTCATATCATAATTTATCTTCCGATTTATGGATGGATATTCAAAGTTATTCCCGAACACATATTGAATATCTAGATGGTGTTTTGATAAATGTCATTTTTTTTTCAAATAGGATGATCTTTTGACTTTTTACCAAGTCGATAGTAATATTATTTAAATATTTAACAATAAATGAGCATTAATGCTTAAAAATTAATTCCAATTTCAATATAAATAAAACTGATAAACTTTGTTTATAACCACTTTATTATTCAATACTATGTCTACCGGTTTCAGAAGTACCCTTCCATCATCAGAACAATGAAACTGGTAGACATGATATTGAATAATAAAGTGGTTACAAACAATGTTTATCAGTTTTATTTATAAATATGGCAAGCCACAAAGTAAATGCTTTTTACAAAAATCCAATTTTAATAACTCATTATTATTTAAAAAATAAAATTTTACATGACAATCTTAGGATAAACATATTTTTAAGCTTCCCCTTGGATGTAATGAATTCTGAAGGTTTCAATATATATAATTTGAAGCATGAATTAAAGGTAACTTATCAAAGCTTTATGTTTCATCGAGATATTATTTCTTGCAAATAAGATTGACGAAATAGGAAATAGAAATGTGGAAACCGAAAAGAATGCAAAGCTGATATAAGCATATTGAGTAGGATTGATAAAAAGGATGCTAAGATGGTTTGTACATGCAGAGCGGATGAACTAAGAAAGGAGTGTGAGAAGAATATATGAAGCGCAAGTGAATGGTAGAAAAATTTGGGGACACCCGAGGAAGATATGGCATGATCAAGTGAATCAAAAATTCTGTGTCAGGCCATGTCAAGAGTCAGAATAACAGAAGGGTATGTATGAGATGATATGTGAATGTAGCAAAGAGTTTGTGCTAAGAGAGAGTTGTTTGGCATTTTATCATCTCCGCCTATCTCTGCTGAGAAATGGCTTGATGGTTAGTTAATTAGTGGAAAGAGAAAAAGACACGAAAAAGAAAAAACAGTAGCAACCCGGTTTGTTTCTATTTTCTCTGTGTTTTTCTACTTAATTATTTATTATTTGAATCTTTTTCAAATTACGTCGCGAGTTCAATCCTCTGCAAATCGTTCATTATAATTTTAATAAGCCGTTATTTGTGGTTATTTTTGTTTTCATTGCTACACTGGTAATTAAATTTCTTAATAATCATATGAGTACATGTATGTTTATAAATTGTATTGTTTATTTTTACTGTTTTATTTTGTGTATTTAAAGGTACTCGTATTGTAAATTAATAAATAAATCATAATACAAATAACAATTTTAGCTTTTAGAAATGACAGTTTGAAAAAAAATACCAATTACTCCCTATCGTCTGAAATCAGTGGGACTATGTCATCTCTTGCTGGGGTACGTTGCAAGGTTAACGATGGGGAAGAGGAAGGTTGGGAGGTACCTGGCTATTCACATTTAGTCACCTCTCAAGCTATTTCAAGCAACGTTATGATTTTGAATGGTGGTCTTTCACCTGGACGAAACTTAGAGTATCTATCACTTTGTAGTATACTGTATTTTTATGTAAATGTATAAGTTAAATTACTCTTTATTGTCTATAGTTGTAGTAACTAACATAATATAAATTTCCCTAGTCCCAGAGTGAGTTTTTATAACTTATCGGTTAAGCTATAATAATAATAATTTTAAAAACAAGAAGGTATGCAGGAGTAGTGCAATGCAATAACTTCCATAATTGATAGTAATACATATTAGGTCTCATTTCGGCCAAACGTCATCAAGAGGGAGTCTATCCTGGCAGCGTTAAGATTGATGGGGCCAATATCTTACTTTCCACGTGCTAAAAAGGGTACGGATCCCGCTGGGGGATTCAAACTCGATCCATCCAAACGCTAGCTGAATAAGTTATCCTTTTTAGTGGTGAATGTCATTTTAATCAAACGTGCTTGAAGGTGGTCTCCGCATCATCTGCATCCATCGATCGTTGAGAGGAGAGTTGAGCCATTCAGATGCAGCCGCGAAAATGACGTTGGTTGAATTCCGTGTCCTCCCCCAGAAGCTGGCTAGTCGGTGGCGAAGTAAAGCGGGGAATGAGTGCACCCTACCTTCGGTGAACATTGTAGAGGGACTGCAGAATCTTGGAAGTTGCAGAAGTTGCTTATAGGCATTTTTGTAGCAAACCCTCAACTTGTGCAATTGCGCTGTTGGGTATCGTGTCCACAGCTCAGATGTAAATAGGGCAGCTATGTAACAAGATATAATACTAATAAAAAATATATTTTATATGAATATGTGTGAAAGAGCACATATTAATAAAATTAAATTTATTTTCAAGGAGTTTGAACCCACGACCTTTGGATTCGTAGTCGAGCATCTCGACCACTGGACCACGGAAGCGAACAGTGGAGAGAAATCAAATATTTCAAGTTTATTCGTTATCCGGAAAAAAATATTTGTTCAGGCCAGTCCGCCCCATGGTGAAGCGGGTACCTCGGGGCAGATTGTAGCCGGGGTGAATTGTGGGTAACCCGAATCCATCAGTCATTCCGCTGAACGGGGACCTGGCTGTCCACCCCAGGGAGGACAATTTACCCTAAAAATAGCCAAACACCCCACTCTACCCCTGATCACTGAAATTGAAGAATTAGAGTGAAGGACTGTGCTGTTTTTGTTGTTCAATGACTTAGAAATTCGAATAAGTAATAATAATGAAACTAATTTAAAAATATTATAATTAAACTACCTGAGTAAGAAAACGGCCTGGTTAAAGATCACCGCTCTTATTTGGTTTTTTAGAAAATATTATTATTAAAAGAAATGAAAAAAAATACTTACAATAATACTACGGATATTTGTTTAATTTTTATGACGGAGCGGTTTCGCTTAGGCTAAGCATCATCAGGGCTACAAAAATAAACCAAACAAAAAATACAATGTGTGGGGTTTTATTTAAATACAGAGGGAAAACAAAATATAAAATAAAATAACAAAACAATGAAAAAACAAAAGAATAACTTTTAGATTATAACTAAGGAACAAAGAGAAAGAGACAGATAATATGAATGGAAAAGAGACAAACCGTGATGCTAATTCTTTTTTTTTATCATGTCAAACCACGAAATGATAGCATTTTTTTACGAAAATAATATTATTAATAACCAAATCCTCCATGGCCGAGTGGTAAGACGCTCAACTACGAATCCAAAGGTCGCGGCTTTAAGCCCAGCTTGCGCAAACAGATTTTATTTAATTAATATGTGTCACCACAAATAGCAAAAAAACAATTTGCTCAAAACTGCGTGTTTTATAAAGGTCAAAAACTTTTTAATAGTCTCTCAAATGCCTTGAAAGAAGCCTCAAGTCTTGACACTTTTCGTAGGATTTGTGCTGAAAATATGATTCTTAAGATTACTAAGATTTCAATTTATATCACTGCTGTATAGGAACCTTATGTGCTTTGTTCTATTATTGTGAAATGTATCCGAATTATTTTTTCCTACTAGAGATGTAAAAAAAAAATTTTTTCATACATCTAAATAAAAAGACAAAAAACATTTTTTTTTTTTTTTTTTTATAATTTAAAGTACATTTGAGGTACATTCTAGAGTGTTTGAAAATTCATATATCGCCCTGGTGAAAGACTACCACTCAGAATCGAAACGTTGCGTGAAATGGCTTTAGTCTTGTTTGGTGACCAGATTTGAATAGCCAGGTACTTCATAATCTTCCTCTTTCCCATCACCTTCTTCTCGCCACTCTAATTTAACCTCACAACTTACATAACTATTGGGAATGCCATGGCCCCACTGACTCTAGACGGTTGGGAGAAGTTGGGAAGCTTGTGCGGGATTCACTATAAAACTTAATAATATAAAAAGTGGTAGACACATAACGCGCAATTGAGATTAGTTAAACGTATGCACGACCGTACATGAACGTAAAATATATATATACATACGTACGTACGTATATCAACAATACTTTGAATGAGTCTTTTATATCTCCACGAGTTCATCCTTTATCTCCTCTTGGTATTTCTTGGTAAGTTGTCACCCTTTAAAAATCACGAGATGTAACTTGGCCTTCCCAGAAAAAATATAATTTTCTTTAATCGACCCATTTCAAAAATAGAATAATGTTAGTATATTTTAGTATATAAGAATATTTTAAGCCCTAAAGAAGATTCAGTCGAGTCGAAACTAGTCAACGTAACCAAACCAAAGTAAAAGGGGATTCAAACAAAGTTTGAAAAACTTTGAAAAAAAAACTTTTCACTTTAATTCAAAATAATGTTTTCTAAAATTCATTATAGGTAGGTATTTTATTGTGTAGGTAGGGATTAGAAAACTTTATAAACATGATAATTTCAACTTAAACTAGTTTCAAATTAGAAAAGCTCACAGTCGGAAGGTCGTATATATTCACAAAGGAAAATCTTTTTGCAGACGGCCAAAGGAGGAACTGTCGAACAAATTAATATTTTTTTCACTGTTGTAAAATACTGACACATTGTCACAGGAAAGACAAAAGGGCTGAAGGGCCATTTTGGGAAGTTTACACCAGACCACTTTAAAGTATTTTTGGTTTTAAAATAGTCTTTGGTACCTGGTTGGATTTATAAAAATAAAATTAACTTAGGTAACTCAATGCTCTCACTGAGTTACTTGAAGTGACAAAAGCTAAAAAAAGTCCCAAACTTGTGTCGTTTGAGCCACGCCTTCTCCGAAATGGTGAATATGTTTAAGATGGCTTTTTATTTATAGAATAGGCTTTGTTTTAATCATTTTTATTTAATATTTTTTGAGCCTGAGGGCTTTTCCGAGTCATCATTAAAGATCTTCTTTGAGATTTGATCGATCAAAATGTTTTGAATATCTGGAGAATGTATATATAATATACATTAATATACATTATATAATATACATTCTCCAGATACTTCAAAAAACATACATTTTTGATCGTGTACAGAATTTATCTCCACATATGTTTCTTCCAGAAGAGATGAAGTTATTATCTAAAGATTAATTTAATATTGTCCTGATGATGGAAGGGTACTCTCCGGAAACCGGTAGACAAAATATTAAATAAAAAGTGGTTAAAAACAAAGTATATATGTTCTATTTATAAATATGGCAAGCCACAAAGTTAATGCTTTTACGAATATATTTTTATTTATATTTTATTTTGTATTACTTTTTATTTTATTTTTGTGCCCAACCTCTTACTCCTAAGCAATATCTATAAAATGCAACCTTCAAGTAATAACTTTGTTCTTATATTCATTTGATTTCATATTTTCTTTCTATTCTTCTTTTTCCTTTTGGTTTTTCATAACTTTTTTATGTTTATTATTATTTACATTTAATATTATACCATTTAGGCACACTACGTGTGTCTCAACACAGGAATCTTCTAGTGAGACAGACATGGACCAAACCCACGTTTTATATTTTAACAAGATAAATAAATAAGAAACACACAAAAAATACAGAAAAAAACTGATCAAAGCTGCATATTTTACTCATTTTTGACAAAAGTGTCGCTTTAGCCCTTTTGTCTTTCCAGCGACGATATATTATACTGACTCGTAACCGACTAGCACATATAGTTTTGTTCGTCTGTTGTATTATTTACACATGTTTTAACTTTTCTTTGAACATTCTTATAAAGAAAAATTTTTTTTATTAAAAAATTAAATATAAGGGATAAACAATGGCGTCATACTCTCAAGCTCTAAATATTTGCAGCAATCTGAAAAAAAATAGATTTATGAAGCTGTAAAATTTCATTACGTCACAGCTTACCATTTTAGAGTATTTTCTGCTTGCTTGCGTGCCTGTTCATTCAATGATTATTAGATCAGATTCCTGCTTAAAAGTTTGGAAAATATGTCGCTTTCCGGTGATATTATTACATTATTGAGATAAACAGGTACCCCTTAAACCTTTTATCTCCTTTAGAGGGTCCATTTAAACATCTAAAGCCTGATAATTAAATCCGACCGTGGTAAAAGGCAGTATTGCTTTCAAAATCAAAAGTATTAAAGCCCATTGCGTATCCCAGGGCCGATTAGAACATATAAAGATAACCATAGGATTACTCCAACCAAAGTTTCGGGTTATTCTGGAATTAAAATATGAATAGACACAATTTGTTTGAAAGAGAGAGTACGAGAACAGCGTGCAATATAGTTGTAAATGATGAATCCTTGGAGCAAGTGGATGATTTTTTGTGTATTTGGGAAGTGTGTTTAAGAGAGACGCAAAAGCTGATGAGGATATTGAAAGAAGGGTGAATGCAGGAAACTCCATTAATGGAAGGCTGAACGCTGTCGGTGCAAATAAAACATTGTCCAAAGAAGCGAAGCTAGCAGTCCACAATAAAGTGCTTATACCAACCCTGATGTATGGCAGTGAGGTATGGAACTGGCAGAGGAAGAATGAAAGCAAACTGAATGCTGTAGAAATCAGATTCCTGAAGCAAATATGTAGTAAAACTATGTTTAACCGTGTTAAAAATGTGGGTATCCCGAAATAATGCAAGGCTGATGTAAGTATCTTGAAAATGAGGCTTAGTTGGTTTGGGCATGTAGAGCGAATGAACAAAAAAGGAGTGTGAAAAAAATGGATGACGTGAAAGTGAACGGAAAAAGAAGTTAGGGACGCCCGAGAAAGATATGGTAAGTTCAGGTCAATTCAATACTTGAATCGGGCCATGTGAATAGTCAGAATAGCAGAACAGTATGTTTGAGGCGGAATATGAATGTGAATGAAGCAAAGAGTGTGAAAGGCAGAGTTGTTTGGCGGTCCGTCTTCTCTGCCTACCGAAAACGAAACGGTGTCATGGTTAGTTATTTGATTAGTTAATTAGTCAGTTATAACTTCTGAATCTGGCTGTTTGTAAAACTGAAACAAAATAGCCGTAAAACAGTGTTGAAAAGCATTACAACTACGAAATAATTGTAAAACTGCTTTTGATATAGTTTTTTTTAAATTATATCGAGCTGTATATGCTTTATTTAGTCATTTTTTCATATGTATTCTACATAAGAGTCCTAACTAACCGGAGCCAGTAGATTTATGGCATCCCCAATTGGGATATGTTGTGAGAATTAAGTAAGTTAGGATGATATAGAGATGGAGGTGGGGAAGAGGATGATTGGAAAGTACCTGTTTTTCCGATATGGACGCTTAACACAACTAAAACAGGGCGATGCTAAGAGTATTCACCACTCAAAACTAATTTAAATAAAAAGTACAATAAAAAGGGAGTTACATAAACTATGTTCTTTTATTCATAAAATTGTCAACAGTATTATAGATAGCCCTGATTTACTAAACCTCATTTCCTCTCACATACCAACGAGAACTACTCGATCCAAAATTATATTTAGCATTAACAATACTAGCAAAACTGAGTCTTTCAGATACTCGCTTGTACCTAGATTGCATACAGTTGGTAATACGTACGTAGAGGAGCCTGATGTATTTAACTGCATGGAATCAAGATACAAGAAGGCTATAATATCATACATTTGTAATCAATAATAATTTTATGTATACAAACCATAAACATAAAATACAAGACACGTCATATTTATACAAATTGAACGATAAATTTGGCATGCTCTGATTTCTGTTTGAAAACTCAACACTTATGAAAAGAATAGCCATACCAAACAGAATACGTGTGTACGAACGAGATAGTTATATGAACGTCCCGCGTTACTGTAATAATCGGCCATTGAGTATCGCGTCACCAACTGTGGAATAAAGAGGGAAGTTGTCTAAAACAAATACAGTGGGAAATAAAATATTTGTTTTATTATAATACTGACCCGAGCATACTTAGATTGTGATATTAAATCATGACATCGATTACAAAATAAGTGCACATAAAATACATTAATTATATACACAAAACAAAACAATTGGGTTGAAATAAAAACCTCCTTCTCTAGATAAAAGTGCACTGAGCATAATCGACTATTTTTGGTTGGTGTCCAGTCAAATTCCTGTCTTTGCTTTGGAACAACAGCTACCCATTTAGCTTTGCGTAATCCATCCATAGGAAACCTTTATAAAGGAAAATTATGCAAAATAAGAAATTATACAACAATTATGCTAGCACTTACTCCACTTCACAATTTATAAAATTGGTTGTCTCGTTTTTATTAATTTTATTTGTCGGGTTAAACGAAGGAAATTTATTTTGGATGGTATGTTAAACGTATAGTGGTATCTACGTGAATTTGTTGCAGGTTTAACAGAAATTATTTGAATATTTGTTAGATTAGTCAAAATTCGTTAGATGTCCGGTTAAGCCCTCTCTTCCCTAACAAACTTACGAGCGAAATAGCATGCGTCGTACTCGGTGTACTGTCGCCAGGTTGTCTCTCACAAACTTATGTATTTCTGCATTCGCTATCTCACTTATACCATTTGGTATGTGAATAATTGTATTAATTGAAATAATAAGTGATTTGTGTGTACTTCGCGTGAAGAGAAACTCCATGAGATTTGTTTTTTGCTCTCGAATGATTTTTATTCTTGTCAAAAGCACAGAAAGGCATTTTATCTCTGAAAATAGCTTACAGCGATGCGTTTGTGGCAACTGGTGACAGCTTGTTTGTCAAACGAATGCTTTTGTGGGAGACTAAACGCAGTAAATCTCAGGTATGCCGCGTTGGCTTAGTTTAGTGCGGTCACGTGCTTTGTCTCAGTAACGTATCTACATTATTTAATTCATTTAAGATACAAACACTCCTTTTTACTACTCCACAACTATTTTTTTTGTTGGTGCAAAATTTTTTTTTTCACTATCATTATAAATAAACATTATAAATTTATGATATCGCAGACCCACGTGATTGTAGTTTTGACCAAAACGAGATTTCAATATGTAAGCCGTGTTCAAATCAAACAAAAATAATACAAAAATATAAAGCATATCTTCAAACTTTCCGAGAAATAAATCTCAAGTGTTTTCGAGGGCTCACTTCCCTTTGACAATTCGCGAGCGCCATACTGTTTGTCTTAAAATCCTTATCCAATATCGAATGCCCAAAAAACACATCAAAGAGTTCGGCGAAGGCAAAATACTTGGCCAGGGCAATCAATGGCGGGTTCAGACGGTTATGGCGTGAAATATGGCCACCCCATAAAACAATAAAAACCATTGAACCTTCGCGACGGGAAATGTGTGATTTTCCCCAATACTGGCAGGGAGATATTCTACGCGGAAATTTATACAACTCAACTGCCTTTGATAAGCCACCCTCAGGAAAACGAATCTAGGCTGTAGTCGGGGTTTTGAAATATCAATGGTGTAAGGCAATTATGGTGGAAAAGCTGGGTGACACAAACAGAATTTTCTAGAAATGGAAAATTTCCATATCCAGTAGTGTTTCTCGTCTTTCAACATTGTATGGCAAACATTTTTAGTTTTAGCCTGGACACTTGACCAATGACAAGACAGAAAACTTTTAATATGTAAATATGAAGGTGCTTCCTTACAGTATCTTAGACAAATAATAGTCTTAATTCGTAATTTTCACATAATTGCACAACGAAAAACAATTATAACTGGACTAATATCGATAATTTTCAGTAAAATATCAAACAGAACAACACGCAAAATTTTTTTTAAAAAGTTGTTACTTTTTTTGTTTTACGTGAACCGCACAAGTATCAACTGCTCCTAACCGTCTAGAGCCAATGAGACTATGGTGTCACAAATAGGAGTGTATTGTGAGGTTGAAGGTAGTGAGGAGGAAAAGGAGATTGGAAAGAGGAAGGTTGGGAAGTATCTGGCTATTCAGATCTGGTCACAAACGGCTAAAGTCATTTAAATCAAGCAAAGTTTCTATTCTAAATGGTGGTCTTTCACCAGAGCAATACTTAGAGCATCTACCACTCCGGAACGTGCCGTAAATATTTTTGACAATATTTTTAATGAATTAAATGTATTATGATATATAATAATTACGTAAGCGTTATTGGCGCATGCAAGATTTGAACCCACGACCTTTGGATTCGTAGCCGAGCGATTTACGACTCTACTATGGAGGCTGTCTATTCACACCTAAATATATGTAATATACATACCTTAAATTAATAAAGGGATATTTAAGTATCACCCTTCTGAAAAACCACAACTCAGAATTGAAACGTTACTTAAAATGGCTTTAGCCGTGTTTGGTGACAAAATCTAAATAGCCAGGTACTTCCCAACCTTCCACTTCCCATCTCCTTCCCCTCTCCACCACCTTCAGCCGCACAGAATACCCCAATCAGGGTCGTCATAGTCTCACTGGCTATAGACGGTTTGGAGCAGTTGGGACTCTTCTGCAGTATTCACTGCATAAAAATATTCAAAAAGAAAATTAAGCTTAAATAAGTTAATTCTCATGTAAATAAAAATAATAAAATATAGTAAATTTCTTATACACATGATAAACTGGAGTAAAATAAATAATATATAAATATATAATATTTTTTTTTTAAATGTAAAATAATTAATTAATAATATTTACGAATGATTTACAAGAAAAATATAAAAAAACATATGCAAAATAAAATTTAAAAAAATGAAAAAAATCAAAGATACGGAATTGTACTAAAAATGTAAAAAAGGACTCCTTTATCTTGTAAACCAGTTGATAAATTTATTGGAAGTTGATGAAGGCACGTTTGAAGAAAACAACGCACCTCATCCTCAGGTTTGGAACCTACGGAACTGGTGCGAGTGCATTTGAGTTGTTCTTCTTGTAGTGAAAAAATCTCTGAATAAGATGCACACATGTTGCTGGACAGGCAGTGGTCGATTATCACAGAAGGTAACTGACTTTCACCCCATTGAACACAAATGATTTTTTTTAATAAATTGCTTAAAAAGTCTGTACCTTATACTCTAAGGATTATAGCTAACATGTAGCAATGTGGATGAAACAAACAATAGGTGTTGAAAATCTTCCGTTTTTAAGCGGTTAAAATACTTGACATTAAATTCATGAGTCGCATTTTCTAAACCCAGCATGCGCAAAAAAAATCTAAAAAAATTGAAAAAATATCAATAATCTCCAACGTAAATTTGAAATGAAAAAGCGAGATTGAAAAAAAAACAGTTGCGACCGAGACTCGAATTTGGAATCTCTACTCTATCCGAGAGTAACGCCTCTACAAATTTAGCTATTGAGACTGGCATATTAATCGATCTCATACTTCCTTGAGAATGGTTAATATATTTTTTTAAATTTCTACTTTTCTAGGTCTCGGTTGCTCAATTGGCAGATACATTACTCCTGGATAGAGTAGAGATTTTGAGTTCGAGTCTCTGTTTTTTTTGTCTGTGTTATATTTATGTTGGAGATTATTGATATTATTTTTATAATTATTATCTATATAAAAACCTTAAAGTTTCAAAGTTAACTCTTTTTTTAGTTTGTTTTTCAACCCTGTTATTCCTGAACATATATTTAGCAGACTTTCATAAATTGTTTTGAGAATTATCTGTTATTTATAATATGAAAATCATTCCGATTTTGTTTTTGAATTTTCGGAAAACTCATCTGGTACATATTTGTACCGTCAGGCAATTAGTTAAAACATATTTTATAATGTGTGTTCAATTATTATTTTTAATACCCTACAATTTCGACAGATAATAGCATTATGACACTCTTTAGAATAATAATATCCAAAAACACACATACCTGAATCCATTATCACAATTATTATGTTTTCAAACGAGCACTTGAAAATTCGACTAACCATGTGACAGCTTGATGCTAGACTGGTACCCCTGGTATCAGTTTTTGTAAATAAGCGTTAAAACTGGCTTATGTTTAAAATAATGTAAAGTAATTAACTTAAAGGAAAAATATGTCGAAAATTGTTTTTGGTAAAGAAGATACGTGAATTTTTTTAGAAAAGTACAAATTTGTACCGCCAGGGAGCAAAGGGTTAATTTATTTGTGTCATTTTAACATTCGACTACTACAAAATAATTTGTGGTAAGTTCTAGAAAGATATACACTCTTAGTATCGCCGTAGTGAAAGACTACCATTTTGTATAGAAATTGTGTTATTAAAACATATGTTTTTCATAAAAATTATGCCAACGAACTTTTTAAAATTTAATTTCTTTCAAAACATCCTTAATTTACTTTGTTTCGATTTTCTCCTAACTTGTATCCTTACAGCTAAATGTCTTTACTGTCTACTGATAACCATTTGCTCATTGTCATAAAATATTTTTTTGTTCTTTTGTTACTTGTTAAATGTACACTGTTTGCATTTTTAAAATCGTTTTTTTTATAATGCTTGAATATTTATATTTTTGAGTACTGACATGTAAGCTCTCCTCAATCTAATTTCATTTAATTTGATTTAAAAATAAATTCATTCGTTTCATCTGGATTTTCATACCCTTAGCTTCTAGTAATGTTTAATGCACTGTTATACCCATATCTGAACCTTTTTCTTTCATGATTTTTTTTTATATGAATACCGCACAAGAGTCTCAACTGCTTCTAACCGTCTAAATAGGGCATGTTGTGAGGCTAAAGGAAGTGGGGAGGGGAAGGAGATTGGGAAGAGGAAGGTTGGGAAGTACCTGTCTATTCAGATCTGGTCACCAAACACGGCTAAAGCCATTTCATGCAACGTTTCGATTCTGAATAGTGGTCTTTCACCAGGGCGATACTTAGTGTATCTACCACTCTGGAACGTGCCGCAAATATACTTTATGTATGAATTAAATGTGTTATGACACAAATTAATTAAATAAAAGTTATTGGCGCACGCCGGGTTTGAACCCATGACCTTTGGATTCGTAGTCGAGCGTCTTACCACTCGACCATGGAGGCCGTCGTGATTTATGATGTCGATCATGATTTTAGATAGTTTTAAATTGTATACATATTATATGTTATTTCTTCTTTGTTAGTTAGTCTTATTAACTTACTTAATTGAGTATTAAGCGCACTTGCGGTGAAATATCACAAAACTGCGCTATATAAGTTCACTGTTATTATTTTTGTAACGAAACCAACAGTGATCTAAATATGCAGTCAAATTAACTTCAGTATCCATTCTCGTTCTCAAATCTTTGGACTGTACGTCTTCCCAATAACAAAATCACTTCGATCGTTATATTTTATGTGGGAAAATCACTTGCCTCAAAGGAAATTGTTTTTCCTTATGCCTATATTACTCTCAATAACATAAGTGCCATGCATACGGCGTAAGGAAGAGTATTGTTGTTTTGTGCGCCTTAAATAAATGGCTTTAGTGGGAAAGTCTCACACTCTTTGTGTAACCACAAACGAAATAAATAACTTTGCGTAAGTTTTCTACTTTTTTTCTGATCGAAATTTTTCCTGGCTTTGTCATTAATTCCCCAAAATACACTTGGAATCGCGTTACGTAGAAAAGGTAGCCAGTAGTGGAAATAGCATAATAAGTGTGTTACAGCCCTAGAGTACATAGAGTGGTACCTATCCAAGGCAGTGTAGTCAGTTTTGATGATTTTTGCCGGACTTTGCAGACCTGGGCGTGGCTAGGACTACGGCTTGGGTATTTATACATCCATTCCTAGCACATGTCGACATGATGTTTTTGTTTATTTTTATAACCACTTTTGCACAGTATTGTTATATACAAAAATATAGCATATAACCTAAAAAAACGTTTAGTTGCGTCGAGTTTAGTCGCATATGAAAACATGTGGGTGGAGTCTCCGGAGTCGGGGGAGACCAAGATCATCCTTACAGTATATAAAAGCAGGGTGTCATTTTTGCTGTCTCTTTCTCTCTCATGGTGTACGACGTAAAAACCCGGAGAAAGTGATTTATCGCAAGTTTGTACAGGTTGGGTAAAAATAATTAGCTCTCTCTTCATACATTTTTTCTCCAAGGTTACAACATTTTCTACATATATCCACCTTTACAAGGATAGAGTAGATCCTTGGTACTGATAAACATAACTAATGTGTGGTGTTACATAAAATAATATTTTGTTTTTATAACCACACTAGTTGTTACAATTGTAAAATCACGGAACGTAACTCGAATAGAAGAAAAACAAAACGTCGAAGGTTTTGATTTCATTTGCATTTTCAAAAAAATTATTTGTATCATTAATCCACCTTCTTGTTGCAACTCGTTCAGTTGAATTTCCCTTGCCGTAGACTTAAAAGCAACGAATTGCTGTTCCTCAATCATCACTTTACTAATTATGGGTATCATTCTTCACTGTCCAGAATGTCGAGACTTGTTAACTCGAGCCATGGTCTAGAAATGTTTGGTACCAGTCTAAATGATTTTCGTTATTCTTTACGACTCAAATGAAACCTATTTCATGCTTCGAATTGAATATTCTGTCAAAGGTATATTTTCTCATTGCTTCATTAAAATATTATATATGTGCTGTTTTTTTCTCTACATTTCATGTTGTGTATTTTTTCGTAATTGAATAATGATCCGTTAATCAATAAATAAATACAAAATATAAGTTTCTTTAATTCACTTTTTTCAAATATAGACTATTAATTTCTAGAATATTGAATGAAGGGTGAATGCAGGAAACACTATGCATGGAGAACTGAACTCTGTTGGCGCAAATAAGAAATTGTTCAAAGAATCGAAGCTAGCAGTCCACAATGGAGTGCTTATACCAACCCTGATGAATGGCAGTGAAGCATAGAACTGGCAGAGGAAGGATGAAAGTAGACTGGATCCTGTGAAAATAAGATCTTTGAGACGAATGCGCGGTAAAACCATGTATGACCGTATTAAAAATGTGGATATCCGGAAAGAATGCAAGGTTGATGTGAGCGTAATGAATAGGATCAAGAAAGGGACGCTCAGATGTTTTGGGCATGAAGAGCAAATGAACGAAGAAAGGAGTGTGAAAAAAATATATGATGCGAAAGTGAATGGAAGAAGAAATCGAGGACGCCCGAGAAAGACATGGCACGATCAAGTAAATCAAATACTTGAATCGGGTCAAACAAGTCAGAAACACAGAAGAGTATGTATGAGACGATGTATGAATATAAATGAAGCAAGGAGTGTGTGCCAAGACAGATTTATATGGCGGTCCGTCCTCTCTGCCTACCCTTGCGGGGAAACGGCGCGATGGTTAGTTAGTTAGTTAGTTATCTACTAAAATACAAAGTAGGTAGGTACTTCATTGGGTAAGTAAGGATTAGAAAAGATTATTAAATAATTTTAGTATTGTCCTGTTGATGGAAGGGTGCTTCCAAAACTGGTCGACATAATATTGAATAATGAAAGTGGTTATAAACAAAGTTTATCTGTTTTATTTTTAAATATGGCAAGCCACAAAATAAATGCTTTTTACGAATATGAAATATATACATGTACATGTATGTAGCTATAATATTCTCTAAATATTCGAAAATATAGAAAATTGTATATCTTTCTTGTATCTACATTCCATGCAGTTAAATACACCAGCCATCTCTACGTACATATTATTGACTACATGCAATCTAGGTACAAGCGAGTATCTGCAAGACCGTCTTGATATAATTGCTACAACTAAATATTAGTAGAAGAAGTCGGGGACGTGAAATATTTCACCGTAATAATATTCAACCGGTTAGTAGCTCAGTGAATAAATGCGCCGGATTTCCACCCGGGCGTTGTGGGTTAAAATCCTCTGCTAGCCAAGACCTCCATCATTACACAAACAACGACTTTCACTTATTTTGATGAAAGTAAGAGTTTTTCAAATATTGTTGGGTCAATTGTGACCCGGTAATATTTGCCCTTTTTTAAGTATTTGAGTCAGGTCAAGAATTTGAAGTCTGAAACAATGCATGAATGTGAATAAATCAAAGAGCGAGTGAATTAAGGGTCAGCATTCAAAAATGACACTTGACGTCACTTCCTAGTATTCTAATACAAGCAAACCTACAAATGATACATCTGAAAATTTTCTATGGGTAGTAATAAAAATGTCTGATGTTTCCAGTGAATACAATTTTACAACTGTAATCCTTAAAATTCTATGAAAAACATACTAAGACGTCAGTAAAGGGTGCAGTTTTGCCACCAGAAAAGGCATTTTTGAACGTTTTATTGAAAATTCTAGTATGTTTTTCACAAAGAATTAAAAATATTATTGTATAATAATTGTATTCTGGAAACCTCAGGCATTTTTCTAGCTACCCAAATAGAATTAACAGATGAATCATTTGTAGTATTGCTTGTACTAGAAAGTCAAAAAGTGTATTTTTTTGGGTGCTGACCCTTAACAGAGTTGTGTAACGGTTCATCCTCTCTGCCGTTCGCTTTGGCGAAACGGCGTTTTAGATAGATGGTTAATAATAGTTAAAATAACAACCAATTTTCATGGAGCAGTCACGCGATCGTCAACTTTTGTGCACTTTGCACTAAAATAATAACCCAACTTCAAACTTAACCTAACTGACAATTTAAATTAACGGTTGTTTAGTTGTTACTAAAGTAAGCTTACTTCGTTTAAATTAAATGAAACATAACAGTATATGCATAAACATAACAAATTTATAAACAATTGACTACAAACAAACGACGTAGTTAAACCAAGAAAAGGTCACAATTAATATGTTAGTACTTTACAACATAAATATTTAAGTATTATAAGAAACGGTGCAAACGGTTTTTATTCATATATAATAAAACATCGAGAAAGTATTTCATTATAATAAGTAAAATAGTTTTTATTAGACAGACAGATATAAATAAGGAGAAAACGGAAACTAAGTTCAAGCTGTTTCAAACTTTGTCAAATTTGACATATGTTATTTTTGTTACATTATAACGGTTTTCTTATACGCCAATTGTTGATTCGTTTCAGTTTTTGAGCTGATTTTGATCAGCTGAACGCGAAAAGGTTGTATTATTATGCTTGTTAGCCAATGACATTTTTTCTAATTTTGAAACTGTTCGTGGTGGAACTCCTTTTTAATGTTTTTTATAATACCGTTTTTTTTAATAAGACATAAACTTTTTTAAAACCACTTTTATTTTTCAATGTTATGTCGACCGATTTCGGAAGCACCCTTCCATCATCAGGACAATATTACAATTAACTTATTCAATATTAAATCAAATTATAATATTGTCCTGATGATGAAAGGGTGCTTCCGAAACCGGTCGACATAATATTGAAAAAATAAAATAATTACAAACAAAGAAATAAAAGAAATAAAAAATAATAATAACAATAATATATATATATTTTTTAAATTATTATTTTTTTTTTTTACTTAATTTGAAATGTACCTTATACTGTAAAATGTAACTATAGAGAGCTATAACTATGATTTGAATTAGTATACCCACGCACTGGCTTTTGCCTATGTGGGATTTTTTTTGTTATGTCTACATTATTTTATTATTTCTGTAATTTTTAAATGTATGTAACAAAATAAATCAAATAAATCAAAAAAAAAGTTTATCTGTTTCATTTAAAAATATGGCAAGCTACAAAGCAAATGCTTTTTACGAATACAATTTTTATCTAAGACCTGACCAAAAAATGACTGCAAATTCTAATAAATCAACATATAATCAACTAAATCGACATGGAATCAACTTATAATTATTTATTAATTTGGATGGTTTCCGGCAACGAACTAAAACATTACATCCCTTTATAAATTAAGCTGTTGTTTTATTATTTTTTGGTAGTCTGATTTATTTTATTCTTCTTCTGCTAGTTTCATGCCTCACTGCCATACACAGGGTTGATATCAGCACTCCATTGTGGACTGCTAGCTTCTTGATTAATTCTTTGATTTTGTGTATTCATAAATAGTGCGTAAATTTAACATTATTAAAATACCATGACTTCTATCCCATGTATTTAAGACAGCAAGGAACCTTAATTATCCAAGGTGTGATCCAAACCAATTTAATAGACAACCGATATTGGCAATTTATATGGGACCTTCAGACTTCTAGACCACTGATAGACCAATCAAATTAATTATCTGTTCAAGGAAGATATTTGATGAAGATAATTTTCGATCAATTTCACCCGACGTAAGAATAAAATTAGCTTAATTCGTTTTTTTTTGTTTTTTTTATAGTGAATTCCGCACAAAGAGTCCCAACTGCTCCCAACCGTCAAGAGCCAGTGATTCTATAGCATCCCCAATCGGGGTATGTTGTAAGGTTTAAGGTCGTGGGGAGGGAAGGAGATGGGGAAGAAGAAGGTTGGGAAACACCTGGCGATTCAGATCTGGTCACCAAATACGGTTTACGTCATTTCAAGCAACGTTTTAATTCTCAATGGTGGTGTTTCACCAGGGCGATACTTAGAGTATCTACCACTCTCGTGCACACGAAAATGCACACAACACACTTCCATGGCTTTACCTCTTCAGTGAGTGGAGAATCAGTAAAATGATTTTATTTTCAAAAGCAACCTTTTTTGATAAAACAAAAAATTTTCGTGAAATTCGATGGCTATTATTTTTAATTTTGAAACTGAAAATTCGAGGTAGAATTACATTTCAAAATGAATTTATGATTAAAAAACCATTGTTACTAATTTCCACTTATTTGACGGTCTCTGTGGTCGGGTGATAAGACGTTTGACTGTAGAATGCAGAGGTCGCGGGCTTAAACCCGGCGTGCGTAATAAACTTTTATTCAATTAATATGTGTCATAGCATATTTTTAAAAATACATAGCATATGTGCATAGCACGTTCCAAAGTGGCAGATACGCCCTGGTGAATGACAACCACTCAGAATCGAAACGTTGCTTTAAATGGCTTTAACCGTGTTTGGTGACCAGATCTGAACAGCCAGATCTGAAATATGAATATTCAAGTACTTCCCAACCTTCCGATTCCCCATCTCCTTCCACTCACCACAACCTTCAGCCTCACAACAATCGGCAATTGGGGATGGCATAGTAAATGACATGAGCACCAGACCAAGAACGTTAGGCCAAATAGTTACCCCGAAAATCAATACAACAGCAACACAACATCACTATCCCTAATTAGCAATTTAGATATTCAATAAACTTCCTTATGACATAATAGACGAGAACTACTACGAAATATTTAAAAAAAAAACTGAAAATACACTTTACATTAAAATAATCTAGAATGTATTATTTTCGTATGATATTCATTTTCAATCATACAAAAATAATTTTGAGAAATCCATAATAGTACTCCCTCCCTAAGCACGAGAACTTTCTCAATTAGGGAGGTAATTATCATTAACTAGAAACTAGACATTGTACATATATTCAATTTATATTATACCTGCTATTAGTGTTAAGAAAAAATATTCATTTTGTACAACACCAACAAAAAATATCTGCCTCTAGACGGTTGGGATCAGTTGGAACATTTTTGACTGAACCGGTTTCACCATGCAACTAGTCTGAAGTTGCCTGTTGCAAGGCGAAAAATCGGTCCGATAAAAAATTAATCAGTGGAAATAAGTGAGAATGGTTTATCAATCATAAATTCGATTGTTATTAAATTGTGGCCGCGGGCCCTATCTTTGACAGGCCTGTTCCAGAGTATCTGTTACGGTGCCGATGTTCGTGATGTATTGTAATCCGAACGAGTGTTTGCGAAGGGGTGTGTACTTATGATAAATCGATGAACTTTATCTCCCGACCAACCCTTGAGGTAAGGGATGTTTCGTCGGTAAATACTAAAACAGATTTCATGAAAATGTACATTAAAGTACGGTTTTTCGGGATTGATTCTCCGAATAATCTACAAAACGAAGTATATTTGACATTGTATTTGAAGGTTTCGGGTTTTTCAAACTCCCAACTGATTGTTAGATACTCTAAGTATCACCCTGGTGAAATACCCCCATCCAGAATCGAAACGTCGCTTGAAATGGCTTTGGCCGTATTTGGTGACCAGATCTAAAGAGCCAGGTACTTCCTAACCTTAATCTACCCCATCTCCTTCCCCTCCCCACTACCTTCAGTCTCACAACATACCCTGATTGTGGATGCCATATTTCAACCGGCTCCAGAAGGTTGGGAGCATGTAGTAAGAATATATATGGAGAGGTACCTTTGCAAACAGTATAGTTAGTATCGTTGACTTTATACTGACTCGATATAAAGAGAAAAAGATATTTTAAAGAATGTTGGATAGCCTTAGTTGGATAGCATTAGTTACCGCCCACTTGGAATTTGGACATTTTTAATAAACATATATTTACACATTAAATAAAACAATATCAAAACACCATTAATATTATTTATAAAGTCAAAACATCACACAAACACTAATAACAGAAGGTTTTCCTAAATAATGATGGAACCTTTTTCATTGATTTTATGTCTTTATATCATTAAAAATGAAAGATTTCGTTCAAAAATATTTAAAACTGTCGAAATATCTCTGAAAAGTGATGTTTTATAATCTTTGTTTGGTCTTATTTAAACATTCAGGCATAACACAAACACCATCACGTTTGATTTATTTGTATAACACTCCAAGTTTTTTTATTCAACTCAATTAAAGGAAATAACCTCACGATCCGTCGACATAAGTTATGCGACTCGATGATGTAAAATTAGCGCGTACGGAAAACATTCTTACATACTAAGAAGTGTTGCAATATCATGTGAATACTTTTACTGTCTCTTTCTCTCTCATGGCATACGACGTAAAAACCCGGAGAAAGTGATTTATCGTAAGTTTGTATAAGTTGGGTATAAATATTTGGCTCTCTCTCTATATTTATTCTTACACCAAGGTTGGGAACAGTTATGTCATCTAAATAATTGATAACATATTAATTTACCATGTAGAATGTCTTCCCCAGCGTATGGAATCTTAGTATAAAATAAATAAATACCGGTGCATAGTCGGGAAAATCGCCAAACGCGCGCCCAATATTTGTACACGGTTGACATTATATACATGAGAAAACGGCCTGCTTCTACGACTCGTCCTTGTGTTCAAAAGCTCAAATTTGGAACGATTTGCCGTCCTTGTTTTCTTCCTTCTTCAATGGAGCCTTTTCAAGACCCAGGTTCACTCCTTCCTTTCTTCAAAAAAGACCTTTCACACAGCATTCTCAAAAATGACATAGGCCGTGAGGGAAATTAGTTCCCTCCAGGCCTCCTGTGTAGGATTAATATAAAAAAAACAAACATGTTTCCCTTCCTCTCCACCTCTTCCTCCCCTCAAACTTGACGTTCTTCTACCCCTTCTATCTTCCCCTCGCCCACTTAACTAAATACATTATATGATACGTTTCTTTTGTCATATTGTTATATTGTTGTCTCACTCCTAATACTATATCTTCCTTTTCCCCATGTTCACCATTATATATATATATATATGCACATTCCTCTAATTTCATTAGTATATTTTTAAGTCCCGATGAAGACTCAGCAGAGTCGAAACTAGTTGACTTATACAAAAATAAAGTGGATTTAAGCAACGTGTGTTTTTTATTTAATTAAAAAAAACAACCTTTTAGAATATGTACTATTGGTATCATAACAAATAATAAACCTTTATTTTTTATCTGGATCATAACACTTACTTTTTGTTTCAGGTATCGATCGGCGGAGCCGCTCCAGCCGTCCGAAACCAGCTGGGGGGCACAGGGCTGCGCGGCTCCACCCTCTCAGTCAACGGGGAGGTGCAGGCCACCGCCCGAGCGCGAGCCCCCTCCGTGGGCATAGACACAGACATGGTCTCCGAATTCGACCCTTCCAGCTCCGACTCGGGCGTCGTAAGCCGCTGCGCCGTAGTCAAACCCCTTAAACTCCGACTGTGCCAACCCATATTCGGACGAAAGCAACAAACGAAAACAAGAAGGCAGGAAACGAGCAACCCTTCACCGGCAGAACTAGAACCTGCGTTACCGAGGATACAAAAACCTAGAGACCCCGAGAGAGAAAAGAGACGCATCGCCAGAAAAAAAGAGAAAAGAGCGACGCTAATCTTAGGTCTCATAATGGGGAGTTTCATCGCGTGTTGGCTGCCCTTCTTCTTCTTGTACATCTTGACGCCTGCCTGTCCCATCTGTAACATCCCCCCCAGTGCTTTCGCGATAGCCTTCTGGCTGGGGTACATGAACTCCGTGTTGAACCCCGTGATTTACACCATCTTCAACAAGGACTTCAGAAGGGCGTTCCGCAGGATATTGTTCAAGTGATGTTTGGCCTACGTGTGCTGCTATCGATGCGTCGCGAACAGGATTCGCATGGCGCAGGAGAGGGCAGCACCGGGCCTGTACAATTTCCGCTAGTGAACCTTCACATCCCTTCATAGACTCTTCAAACAGTTATATACACATTATTCAAATAAACATTATACAGACTCTTCAAAGAAATACGATACAGACTCTTCTAATAATTATAAAAAGTGGTGATTCAATATTACACAAATTAAATAAAACAAATAGTTTATTTAAGCCATTTTATTAAAACACTTGTCTCAGCCAGACCATCAAATAAAAAATTCAACAGAGTGTAACCACCGTAATGTTTTTAATTATTACTGCACACCAGATATCAAATCCATTAACAGTACAATGGAAAAAGAACATAAATCCTTTTTTTACAACTAAACATTTTCAAATTTACAAGTTTTTTTGACATAGGTAAAATTTAATTGTAATACATGATTTATTTTATAGAATTATACCTCTTGTCATGCTATGCTGTGCCAAAACATCTGTCCGACCATAGGGTATGCTAAACATGGCATGATTTCTGCTGCGGCAGTGTTTCTCAGGCACGAATAAGCAGTAAAATGCCAAGAGGTATGGACAGTCTTAATCTTAAAGCCTGTTTTCATGAGACCAGCATTGCGCCTAGTCTCTAAGCTCGAGTAGTTCCACGTGATGCATGAACACAGGGTATGTTCCTGTGCGAACGCATTATGAAGGAATTATTTATTTGTTTCGAAAATGCATTTTTGTTTCAATTTCTCTTTACCTCACCAAGAACTGCAAAGCGAAGATTTTTTTTCAATTGTAGCAATGTTTCACTATCTTGAATGATTTGCCTATCCATGGTATTTTACGCTCATATCACAAAACTTTATAACAATTTATTTTTACTTTTATTACAGCAGAAATAACATCCGATTGACAAAAAAATAATTTAAACGTACAACGTTTTGCGGAACACAGGCTAACACGATTGACAAGCGTAACCTTAATAAAGTGGAACGTTGAATCTCGCACTTTATTTTTTGGACTAATAGATTTTTTTGAATAATTGGTTTCTTTCGAAAAACTTTTTAAAGTTTTTTCTTCGATTATGAAAATTATACCACTTAAGTTTCACGATATGAGCGTAAAATAGCTAAAAATAGGCCGTTATTAAAACATTGTAGATGATAATATTGTAACTGGTTGACGACAAGTGAATTTAAAATGTAAAAATAAATGCACTGTTCTATTTCGTGAAATGCAAGAGGATAAAAACATTACCCAATAAAATAAACAAATACTACTTCGAACAAATAACTAATTGACACTCTTCGAATAAAACATATATACTGCTATACCCTACTGTTTTCAAATGTGAAATGTCTATCAACTCTCCAATCCAATTATTGTCTTCGTTAAAACCCAGTGTCTACGTGAAACCGTTTTAACCAGTGCTCTACTTCGATGTTATAATTGTTGCCATAAACAATCCATTTTTAATACTGTTTTTTTATGATTAGTAGATTTTAATTTTATAGCATGTTAATCGATCAAAGCTTACAATAAGTGCCAAAGATAGTTATAAATCAATGATAATTTTAATAAATGATGTTTTTTACGCATTTCGATAAGTTTAATTGTGTTGTACCAAATTAAAAGTTTAACTATTGCTACAAAAAATCCAATGAAATATTCTCTTTTATTAATCATCGTAATATTAACAAAAATATTCGATAAAATAATTTCCCGACAATCTGTATTTAATATTTATAGAGAACTTCTAATACAAAATAAGTTTTTTTTTAAATTATATATAAATGTCATTATTCCTTTTTAACGTGTTGAATTGAAATAACGGAATTAAAAATTGCTATATTAGTTTCTACAAGATCACCTGACATGACTATGCAACTACTATGGTATAAGGATATTGAATATTAAAATAACGAGAATTAGTTGACAAATGTAGTCCTTTGTATAAATGATTTGAAAATTTTACCACTTTCAGCTGAAAAACTAAAATAAATATAAATTAAAAACTTGTGATGATATTGGTCACAACTTCCTTTTTTATTCTAAAAAAACCTAAAATAAATAATTATTTTGTAATACTGTGCCTACACAAGCACCAACTAATTATAAAAATACAATTTGTAAAAAATGAAAGAAATATTATTATTGTAAATAGTTTTAGAAACGTAAGTTACGTATATCCACTTTGTATGTATTTTTTTCAATAGGAAACATTCATGGTGTTTTATCAGTAATGCTTAGAGATCCAAATTCAACATTTTATTTCATAACATAGTAAAATTAAGAAATAATAAAGCCTAAATTTTTAAAACCGAAAATTATGTGGGAAGGCACCAATAATTCATTAGTGTTTCTAGAAAATAATGTTTTTTTATAATCTTGACTTGGAAATCGCATGTTCCTCGTAATAGAAAACTACTCTAAAATATTAATAAATGATTTCAGTAATTTAACATTGAAAAAATAAACAAAATCTACCCAACACATTTTCCTCTAATTTTTCCTTTTAAGGAAATAGAAATAAGCGAATTAAAGTTGATGGTGTCTTCCAAATTAGGTTTTTAGAAATTTGAACGAAAGTTTGTAATAGTTACTTTTCTAAATAACACAATTAGTTTCCTATTAGATTGTTTTTATAAGAATGAAGTAATTGTACATAAGTATGATAATCAAAGGGAAGCAATTGCGTCGTTCGATGTTTATTAAATGAATATAGACATAATATATTAATACAAATAAATTATATTATATAATACTATGATATACGTATATTCAAAATTAACAATATTATCTCTTTAAAATCATTATTACTCGCCAATAGGGAAAAGACTATAAAAATTAAAATCCGTAATGTAATTTCATTTTTATATTCGTTGAAATCTGGTAAACTTTTTTCGGAATCCCGTTAGCATGCCAAGGATTGTTTTCAATAGTTTTAAAATTATCCCTGCAACGAATATTAGAGGTGCTACGTCTATTTCACGGAAAATCATTAATTTATCACAATTTTTTTGCAACCGTCCCAAAGTTCCCATGAACCAAAATATTAGTAGCTTGTTTTAATTTTTTATATGTGGGACATTTCTCGATTTATGAAATTTCTCTATAAAAACTAATTGAATCAATTATTCCGAAAAAAAACTGGTACTTTTTAACCAAAAACAGCATCAGAATGCTTCAATTATAATTAATAAAATTCTTGCATTAACACGTTCATTACTAACTAAAATTCATACACATTAATGCCAAAAGAATAACGGATCAATTCAAACTGACGGGTTTCCCTGTGCCCCTGTAGAACGATTCGAAACCACATGGCTGTGTCTGTTTTAGATCTGTTCAAAGCGAAGAGGCGGCACAACGCGCGTGGCTCGTTGTGCGCATACCGGCTACATGTCTGGCAACGCGACTACTTCGCGTCGACCACGTAGTTAAATCTGTATACCCATTGGTTCAACCCGTTATCTCGGGCTTACAAATATATTTTTTTACATTTCTTTTTTGTCACATTACAATATATTAGCAACATATCTAAGGGTAACAACACATCCAATAAAATCACCAATTTTCGTATTTTTTGAAAATTGTATTTTAAAGATTTCGTTCGGGTATTTAACGTTTTTCGTGACGAAAGTTGGCATTAGTGTTTAATTTTTGATTGTTTTACATTCTTTGAGAACAAAAAAATATTTATGGATGTTACATGAGCCCGTGATGTCCATAATAAATATTTTTTATTTTACGCAAAATATTTGTCTAGTCCACATTGTTTTTTATGTGTTATTAAAAATCGATTGGTTAATGTTTTTAAATATTTTATAAAATCATCAAATAACTTAGTTAAGAAATCGTTGGCATTAGTATTTCCCATTAAAATCATTTTAATAGAGATGTTTGGATATTACATGAGCCCGTAATGTTCATAATGATTTATTTTTTTTAATTCTTGTCTATTATATCTCAAATTTTATAAAGACTTACTCAAATCATTTAAACATGTTTAACGATACTTTATTCACAATATGTGAAAATACATAATTTTATAATCACTTATTACTGGTTGAGATGAAAATAAGTTAAAAATAATTTATTACTGCATTAAAAATAATTTTATGATAGTTGTTTTGTAATAGAGGTTTATATTGTGTTAATTATCTTATCAACTGTACTAAAAATATCACAAATATAACTAATTATTATACAAATAAATTATTTAAATTACTGTACATATTCATTCAAAAATATAATCTGACTGAGTAGGTAGTTTGTCTTTAAAGTTTTAGAAATTTACTCTGATCGTCCTTTTGATTATAAAGTTGCATATTTTAAACGTTTATAAACTTTAGATAAACACCATGTAGATTTGTTCATAATATTGTGTTACATATAAATGTATAGATTGTAAAATAGCGCAAGTAGAACTTTTTAAAATTTTAATTAGTATTTATAAAAATTATAAATAATTCTTTACGAGTGAAATTTTTTATTTGTATGTTGTAAATTATTGAGTGTATATTGTTCAACTGTAATTAAACTAGAATCTCAAAGATATTATAATTTCTAACGATAGTGATATATTTTTTAAATGTAATGGTTTTCCATTGTCCTTAATCACATGCTTGTAAAAAGCGATTTTATTATGAAATATCTATTAACGTGTTTAATAAATTAATATAATATTCTTAATAAAATATCAGTAAAATAAAATTTTAACCCAATTATAAATATAATTTTAATTAATTTTGATTGAGTGTTTACTCATAAAATATTATATTCGTTTTTTAGATTATGTACAAAGTATAATAACTTGAATTATTGAACATTAATAAACAATCATTGATCTTAAAATACTAATTTGTTTTATTTAACAAAAACTATCTGTTATTTAAAGGGTTTTTATATATTTATTTATTTTTAACAAAAAGTTGTTTTTTTTTTCTCATTATTTGAAATTAAAAATTCTTAAGCCCACCAGGTTATCTGTGAAATTTACTATCACAGACCCTCTCTCCGCCAATGTGTTGTGAAAACTTTGTGAAATTCTGATATGTTTCTCTGAATCCTTTAACATTGCAAACGTTACGCCTTTGGAATGAGATGCCTTTTAATATATGAAGTGTCATCTCAAATTTCACCATCAAGGCAAGAAAATAAAAAAATCCTACCAGCTTGGATTAATTGTTTTGATTTGTTCTATTGAAAGTTGAAAGGACTGTAAATTAAAAATAAATCTAGACATTTGTTTTAAAGGATATAATTTAGGCCTATTACAATTGAACTCCCAATAACGTACTTTTCTTTTGACTACATTTAAAAAACATATATTTATACACCCACATAATCAAAATCTAAAATTAGTAAGTTTTATTTACTTACAAATATATTTTACTACCAAAATATTTCATTATAGAATTATTCCGGTTATTTTGTTAGCAATATTTACTAACTAAATTAAGGGTCAGCACCCGAGATACACACTTTTGGCGTTCTAATACAAGCAATACTACAAATGATAATAATAATAATAATTGGCTGATTTATATAGCGCCGTTTTCGTAACAGAAATATCACCTCAAGGGCGCTTTACAGCATAATCAACATAATATTAAAACTAAGACTAAATATTTACTTATTCCTAATACTTATAACTAGTGACTTACAACCAACATATTAACATTAACAAATATTTTTATATAATTCAGATCTAGCTATATTTTTAACCGTTTTTCCAAAACGAATTTTTAATTTTTCAAATGACCTTACCGTCGCCAGAAAGGCAAAAGGGCTGAAGCGCCTTTTTGGGAAGTTAGCACCCGAGCACTTTAAAGTTTATTTTGTTTTACAATAAAATTCACACGTCTTCAGTAGGTGGTTTGATTTTGAAAAAAAAGTTGACCCAGGGAACTCAATGCTCGCACTCAGTTATCGGAAGCGACAAAAAGCTTTAAAAAGTCCCAAACTTGTGTCGCTTGAGTCAAGCCTTCTCCCAAATGACACATATATTTTAGGTGACTGAAAGGCCACAAAAGTCTTCAGAATCAAACACGACTCAAAGCATTCGATACAGAAAAAAAACATCAAAACTTCATATTTTATTTATATATATAACCCATTATGGATATATTTATTTATTTATTCCAGGTTTTATATTTGTTTTTCTTTGTGATTTTTTTGTGTTTAAATTCATATTGTTTTACTGTTGAATTCCTCAATATTAGCATTACATGTTTTAGGCAGTATGCAAAACGATGCATGCATTAGGTTTTTTTATATGAATACTACACAAGAGTTCCAACAGTCCAGAGCCACTGGAACTATTTAATCTCCAATATGGAGATATGTAATAAGACTGAAGGGAATGGAGAGGGGAACGAGATAATTTTGATTACCAAATATTTCAAGTAATGTTTCGATTCTGAATGGTGGTATTTCACCAGGGTGATACTGAGAGTATCTACCGCTTGGGAACGTGCCGCAAATATGGTATATATTTATTAATTTATTTAAAGTAATTCTATCGCTGAAATAGTAGATATATTCAACTGCACTGAATCTAGTTACAAGAAGGCTATAATAACATACCTCTTTCTAAAATACTAGTGTTAATTTTCTTGGGCGTAATCAAATCGTCGCATCAAATGTTGTTGGGCGCATTGTTATTTTTTATGTCATTGTTATTTTTTATGTCACTGTTATTTTATTTTATACCTATGTTATGTAAAAGCCCATGAGGGCGTATATAAATAAATAAATAAATACGAGTTCAATGTTAAGTAACACATAAAAATTTGAATGTAGTTTATTAGTGCATACAAAAAGCTTCGAATCCTCAGAGTAAAGATATATATGGATATATCTATACAAATTTACGATAAATCACTTTCTTCGGGTTTTTACGTCGTAAATCGTAAGAGAGAAAGAGACAAGAAAAGTTCTCACATAAGATGGCATCCCCATTCGGTATGTAAGCATGTTTTCCGTCTCCCGTGTCTCCGGTGGCTCCGCCCACTACGTTTTGTAAGGCGACATAACTGGACATAACATAAAAGTTTTCTACGTTATATCCTATTTTTTTATATATCAATACTGTAAAAAAGTGGTTACAAAATAAACAAAAACATAATGTCGATATGCGCTATAAATAGATGTATTAAAACCCAAGCCCTTGTCCTAGCCACGCCTGAGTCAGGCAAACATCATCAATACTGACTACAGAAGCGCTCCCTCCTGTATACTATTTGAGTTCGAATCCGTGATTAGATTTCGACTAGTTGTTTTCAAGTACAGAACGCTTGTGGCAGTGAATGAAAGTTTTAAGTTGACACAAATCTTTTGACAACGCTAATATCAACCCATTATGTCAGGAAGATAAAGACGATACCCATAGAGTGGAATGACGTGCCGTTTCTGATATAATTTTGACACGAAGCTTAAATCAATAAGGTATTAAGGCACTTATTATCAGCGCGTCAATCACTTATTAATCTCCCGTCAACGTAAAACATTATTTATTGTCGTATACAAAATTTTAAAGGGAACTTCTAAAGAGCCCGAATGGCATGAACTATTTATATATTCTATTTTTATTTTTTTCGTAGAAAGCAATCACTTTGGGGTTTGACATATTTAATGAAAATGAAATAATAACTTTGCATAAGACCGAGGATTTTATTCAATGAAAGCACTGGTGGTCATATTCTCCATAAAAAAACGGTCGTGGCAGCAGATTAAATAATTTAAAAGCACTTTAAATAAAGCAAATTTGAAATAATCAATTCAAATTGAATAATATAATAAAAAAAACAAATAATAATGGTAGGTTTATTTCCTGTAAACTCATTAAATTTCTCATTTTATTTTATAACGTTCTCAGTTGACGTTTTGCTTCTTTAATTTCATATTTTCTGTCTCTTTCTATTTGTGCCTTTTTTTTAATTTTAATTTTTATCTATTATTTTCTCACTGTTCTCTTATTTTTATGTTTTATATTGTGTTCTCCCTCTGTATGTATTGGTATACATACCCTGACACTATTTATTTTTGAGGTCGCGGGTTCAAACCCGGCGTGCGCAAATACATTTTATTCGATTGATATGTGACATGTTACAGCGCCCTTAAGGTGATTTTTTTGCGAAAACGGCGCTATACAAGCTATCCAAATATTATTGTTTTGACATATTTAATTCACATAAAATAATATGAAGTGTATTTGAGGCACGTTCCAGAGTGGTAGATACTTTTAAGTATCGCCCTGGTGAAAGACCACCATTCTGAATCGAAACGTTGCTTGAAATGGCTTGAAACGTGTTTCTTGACCAGATCTGAATAGCCAGGTACTTCCTAACCTTCCTCATCCCCATCTCCTTCCTTTCCCTACTACCTACAACCTCACAACATACGCCGATTGGGAATGCCAGTCTCACTGGATCTAGACGGTTTGGAGCAGTTGGGACTCTTGTGCGGTATTAACTATAAAAAATGTGTTAAACCACAAAGTGATTGCGTTCTACTAAAATATAATAATAAATAGGTAACATTAGGTGAAAACCAACAAACTTTAATACAATAAACATTTATTATAAGGGTCAGGGTTAAAATTATCTGTTGGCTATTTTTTTCATTTCATTATAGAAATTTTCGCATATTATTTACTTTATTGGCTTTTATTTCTGCGGAAATCCATAGAATAGTAAAATATTTAGTTGGGAATAGCATGAAGATATTAATAACCTTTTACGGGTAATTTTGACGGAGGGAGATTAAAAGTTGACGTGTTTGTTTTATTAGTTTCATTAAAATAATGTGAGTATTTTTCAGGAATTTTTTCGTCATGATTAACTCGCTAACCGCCCCTTCCTTTCTCCGCTAGTGTAAGCAGAGGGGGTGAAAATTACGCAATGGATGAAGCACATACCTTATACACATTTTACGGCCTCCGTTGTCGAGTGGTGAGTCTCTCGACTTCGAAGAGGTCGCGGATCCTATTGCGCAAATACATTTTATTTAATTAATATGTGTCATAACACGTCCAATTCATATAAAATAATGAATCGTATATTTTCGGCACGTTCCAGAGTGGTAGATACACAAAGTATCACCCTGGTGAAAGACCACTATTCAGAATCGAAACGTTGCTTGATATGACTTGAGCCGTGTTTGGTGACCAGATGTGAATATACAGGTATTCCTAACCTTCCTCATCCCCATCTATCTTCTCCTCCCCACTACCTTCAGCTTCACAGCATACCCCAATTGGGGATGCCATAGTCTCACTGGCTCTAGAGGGTTGAGAGCAGTTGGGACTCTTGTGCGGTGTTCACTTAAAAAATATATTTACAAAAGATATAAAAACCGATAGACAATGTTTCTTTGAAAACATAAGTTATTCGTGGAAAAAGCTTGCTTTATTTAGTTTTATATTAGTTACTTGTACATTAAAGTTTACAAAGTATCTAATTATTATTAACATTATTTTTCACTTAATAATAATAATTTTATGTACTGCTTGATATTATTAATGTATTTTGAATGGTTCCTACAGACTATTTTAAATTTATTAATTGGCATAATTTTGATGGTTTCCGGCAGCCTATGATAACATTTCATCCCTTTATAAATTAAGCTATTTTGTGTGTTGGTTTGATGCTTTTTTGTGTCCTTTTAATATGTTTATTTCGAAAGTAATGCCATATCATGCATTCCTAGTGATGTTACTTTACGAAATAAAGTATAATAAGTATTTTCACTTATGTGAATTGCATTTATATCTCCATCAAACCGTCGCAATAAATTATAAGTGCTTTATGGTTAACTGTAAGCCAATAAACGTGGAAGCGAGGGAACATTACACGAATTTGCATGTATGCAGAATGAGTTAATGATGAATGTAAGTAAGTTTGTATTTCGTGGAGTTTGAAAGGAAGAGAGTGCATGAACACTGTTATATAAATGAGAATGATGAATATTTGAGCAAGTTGATAGGTTTTTGTATTTGGAGAAGTATGTTTACGAGACATAGAAAGGCTGATAAAGATATTGAAAGAAGAACAAATGCAGGAAACTCCATCAATGGAGGGTTGAACGCTGTTGACGCAAATAAAAAATGCTCCTAAGAAGCGAAGTGACCAGTCAACAATGGAGTTCTTATACCGACCCTAATGTACGGAAGTGAGGCATGGAACTGGCAGGGTAAGGATGAGAGTAGACTGAATGCTGCAGAAATAAGATCTCTGAAGCGTATGTGCGGTGAAACTATGATTATATAATTGTGGATATTCGCAAAAAAATGCAAGGCTGTTTTAAGCGTAACGAATAGAATTAAAAATAGGACGTTTAGATGGTTTGGGCATTTAGAGTGAATGAACAAAGAAAGGAGTGGAAAAAAGACATGTGACGCGAAAGTTAATGGAAGAAGTCGGGGACGCCCGAGGCGATCAAGTGTACCAAATACTTGAGTTGGACCATGTCAAGAGTCAGAATAACACAAAAATATGTATGAGATGATGTATGATGAGTTGTATGACGGTCCGTCCTTTCTGCCCACCCCTGCGCAAATACGGTGTATTCGTAGGTTAATTAGCAAGAATTTTATAATTTAAAATAACACATATTATTTAAATAAACAATATTGGATCTCGTGGGGATTTGAACCCTCAATCATTCGTTGTCAAGAATCTTAACTCCTCGGCCACGGAGGTCGTCAAAGAAAACAAAATGTTTCTACCAGTAAATATATACAACAATGAGAACAGAAATTTTATAAAACTTTAACACCAAGGAACTTTCGAGTGCGGAAATAACTTTATCATTTGATGGATCGATTTGTCTGTTGGAAAATTTTATTAAAAATTTCTCCCAAACTAAAAAATACCAGCAGTGAAACTGCCTTGAAATTCAACACTGAAATCGAATTATTTCATACGTTTGGACCTTGGAAAGTGTCAAAAATCTACGTGACGCAAGTTTGAAAAGGAAGTTTCCTCTCCCGGGAAGCTACCCAACACCTCTGGGTAGCGGCATAACACTTGCAACATTAGGGAGACGTATCCACGATATCCAGAGTTCAAATCCACTTTCAAACTTATAACTAGTTAGGGGAATTTACAAACTTTTATTAGTTATGGAAAAATTCCTGGCAAGTTTTCATCTTTCTCGGGAAATGGGATTCTAGTATGATAACAGAATTGCAATAATTTAGTATTCAATTTATGAGAACGAAGTTTTGGTGCCAGTTTTATGGGGAAGGTTTTTAATGAGATCCTCTTAGAACCTCGTGCAAATTTAAATCTTAATAATGTATGGCGAGAGCCATGGGCGAAATCGGGCAACTAGGTCACTGAAATAAAACTTCCTTTTTCTTAGCCACTGTCGGTATTTGGTAGATAAAATCTTATGAAGTTTGTATTAAAATCAAAGAAATTATATTTTAAGTAATGAACTTTACAGAAACAAGAGTTGTAAAGGCTGATAAGGATATTAAAACAAGGACGAAGTGGAGAACAAAACACTATTGCTTTATTTATAAACTACTGTATTTGGTCATTTCTATCTTAAATAAAATCTCATGGAGATTGCATTAAAATCAAAGAAATGATTTTTTAAGTATTAAACTTTACACAAACAAGAGATGAAAAGGCCTATAAGGATATTGAAAGAAGGGTTAATGCAAGAAATTCCAACTGGAGGACAAAACAATGTTGCTTTATTTATTCACTATTTTTTACTAATGAACCATAGTCCAATTACAAAAAAATATATAACACGAAATGGGAGGAAAAAGAGCAACAGAAAAAGAACAGCGCATACATAATAAAGCAATGACAAAAACAAGAAAAATATATCGAGGCCTGTTCAAAAGAAAAGGTGAATTTTGAATTTTCGCGGGCTGTGTACATTCGATTATCTTTTTTTTTTTGTTTGTTATGTTGGTACACATATTTTTATCAAATGTTAGCATTATCAGTCATTTTGGATTAGTGGATTGTTTTTGACAACTGGAAAGGTTAGTCACGTTTTTGTGTGTTCTTCGATTTTTTTACTTTTGAAAAAAATGCTTCATTCAGATTCATACATCGTCTCATACTCTTTTGCAATTCTGAATCGAAACGTTTGGTGACCAGATCTATCGCCTAACTTAATAATATTAGAAGTTGCTAATAGCTAGCAACTTCTAAACCTTCATCCTCCTCGTCTCCTACTCCTACCTACTACCTTCAACCTCACAGTATACCCCGATTGGGGATGCCATAGTCTTACTGGATCTAGACGGTTGGGAGCAACTGGGACTCTTTCACTAATAAAAAAATAAATCGTCCTAGATGTCAAAAGATCTTTTGCAAGTTGGTAGCATCCGTTTTCTTTAAAAAATATGAACACACTTCTATGAATTTTCTGTTCAGTGGGATAGGCCAGCCACATCAAAGTTAACGTTCCAATTTAAAAGTTAGAGACTTCTTCTTTAAACTTCCTCGTGAAACTATATCAATTTCCATATCAATTTTCCACAATAATTAATTTAATCGATATTCAGCGTACTAAGGTTCCAGTGTCGTGATCGTTTAGCTAAATTGTGACTGATACGATCTGAATGATATTTTAACTGTATTTCTGGATAACTTTCGTAATTAACTTTAAATTAACTAATGTGAGTGAATGGAAAATGAGGTTTAATCCTTTTTCAGAAACTAATGTCTTTGTTTTTTTTTTGTTTGTTTATGCAGTGCACCTACATAAATTCATGTACTGTAAAATTTTACTTCCTGTCGAAATTTGGAAGAAAAAAATGTTTTGACTCTTCCACTTCCAGGGAGTCATTTCTCAATGAAGGTTTGGTGATACGTATTTTAAACAATGCGCCCTTGAGGTGATTCTCCTACGAAAACGACGCTAGACATAATTCCCCTTCCCCTTCCCCTTCCCCCTTCCTTCCTTCCCCTTCCCTTTCCCCCTTCCCTTCCCTTCCCCTTCCCTTCCCTTCCCTTCCTTCCCCTTCCCTTCCTTCCCCTTCCCCTTCCCCTTCCCCCTTCCCCTTCCCCTTCCCCTTCCCCTTCCCCTTCCCTTCCCCTTCCCCTTCCCCTTCCCCTTCCCCTTCCCCTTCCCTTCCCCTTCCCTTCCCCTTCCCCTTCCCCTTCCCCTTCCCCTTCCCCTTCCCCCCTTCCCCCTTCCCCTTCCCCTTCCCCTTCCCTTCCCTCCCCTCCCCTTTCCCATTCCTTCCCCACCCCCTACCCCTTCCCTTCCCCATCCCATTCCCTTCCTCTTCCCCTGCCCCTTCACCGCTCCTTTTTAATTCCATTAGTGGGATTATAATAAGCATCATAACATTGTATTATATTTGAATATGCAAGGCAGTGATTCAGTGAAAACGAAAAGAGTAGTCTACACTTCAAATATCGCCCTGCTGAAAGACCACCATTCAAAATCATAACGTTGTTTGACAAAGAGTTGACAGTCTTTGGTGACTAGATCTTAATAAATAGGACATTTCCCAACCTTCATCTTCCCCATATCCTTCCCCTCCCCACAACACTCAGTCTCACAACATAACCCCAATCAGGGATGCCGTAGTCCCGGGGGCTCCAAGCGGTTAAGAAATAAAATAAAGAATTACATAAAAATAAAATATAAATTAAACGATGAGATGAACTACAAATCGAGACGAGATAAGGAAAAGTTAGTAATTATTCCGATTGTATGTCGCCTTGGAGTAAGAATATATATGGAGAGAGAGAGCTAAATATTTTTACACATTATTAAATATCTTAGAAATTGTAAATCCTTTTCATAACTAATTAACTTTTTTTCTTATCTTAGTATATATGCTGTGTACTCTTTTTTGTGTACATCTTTAAAAACGCCTTGAAATTATATCTTTGTAATGTTTTTTAAAAGATTAATTCAATTTAATTTAAAATTACCGAACCTTTACAAATTTACTATCAATGACTTTCTCCGGGTTTTTACGTCATAAACCGTGGGTGAAAAAGAGACAAGATAAGTTTTCACATAATATCACACCACTTTTAGGTATGTAAGCATGTTTTTTCTCCGGCAACTGCGCCCACTACGTTTTGTTATGCGAAATGGCTACGGTTTTTGAGGTCAAATCCTATATTTTTGTTGATAACAACACTGTGACAAAGTGGTTACACAAATTAACAAAACATTATGTCGACATGTGCCATGAATGGATGTAAAAAGGTGTGTCCATAAAAACCCTAGCCACTCCCGAATCAGAAAATAATTAAACGATCTTGACTACACTGTTTCGCAAAGCTATCGCTTCTGGTATATTATTGCTCTGAGTATGTAACATTATCATTTTATAAACTATGGTAGACATATAAATTTAAACTACTTAAACTGAAAAGAATTTTAAGTTGGCCCATCATTCTTTTAAAAATCACAATGTTTTCTTCACTTAATAATCTAATAAATAAGAAAATAGAATAAGTGATCTCTTTGTGGCTTAGATCCTTATTCAGTATGACCATCTCTTAAAACGTATAGTTTTTAATAAAGTACACACATTATGTACACAACCTTAGAGTATATAGAGTGGTATCAATCCAAGGCAGTGTAGTCAGTTTTTGATGATTTTTACTTGACTCGGCGGACCTGGGCGTGGCTAAGACCAAGGCTAGGGTATTTGTACATCCATTCATAACACATATCGACATAATGTTTTTGTTTATTCGTATAACCACTTTTTCTTAGCATTGATATCGAAAAAAATGTAGTGTAACGCGACAAGGCGCGCGGGCTCGAATAACAAGCTCACCACCCAGGTGCCCAAAATAATTGTGACACTACGTAGAAGCGGAGTATTATATTTGTTGTCTCTTTCTCTCTCATGGTGTACGACGTAAACACCCGGAGAAAGTGATTTATCGCAAGGTTGTATCGGTTGGGTAAAAAATAATTGGTTCTCTCTCCATACATTGTTTCTCCAAGCACACAACCCTTTTGCATAGAAACCTCTTAACCTCGGTTAAAAACTTTTTTTTTTGTTTTATCTAAAGTTTTCCTTTTAAATGTACATTAAGAGCTACCGCGTGTCATTTTCCTCATACATAAACATATTATCAGACCATCCCCTTCAAAGTTTCAAACTCTTTCAACTGAGAGAAATACTTAGAGTAAACCGTCTGTTTCTGGGAGCGAACACGGGACGGTTACATAATATTATTTACATACTGTTGGGCTTCTTAAACTCTAAGAGACTTCTCCAGGCACCGAACCCATTTCCCCTAGAAGTGTAAACTATACCAATTTGAAAGAAAGCTGATATCACCAATTTACAAAACATCTTTGAACTCGTGGGCCCCAGACAGGCCAATTAAATAAAGGATTGCTATATTTGAAAAAGTTAAATCAGTTATTTGGTTAGATGGTCGAGCTATCCAAAACGTAGGGCTCCCACCCAGGACGGTCTTTGACGGCCTCCGTGGTCAAGTGGTATGTGACTCGACTACGAATCCAGAGGTCGGGGGTTTAAACCTGGCGTGTCCATATACATGGCCTTTTCAAAAGAAAAGGTAAAGGCTGTGTATATTACGCTATCGATTTTTTTTTGTTATGTTGGTACACATATGTTTTTCATATGTTAGCATTATCAGCCATTTTGGATTAGTGGTTTGTTTTTGACAACTGGAAAGGTTAGGCAAGTTTTTGTGTGTTCTTCGATTTTTTACTTTACAAAAAAACTGATTAAAGAATATGTATTAAATTTTGCGTTAAAAATGGAATAAAGTGCTCCAACGCACTTAAAATATTGACTGTGGCATTCGGCGAGTCTACTTTGTCTCAAAAAAGTGTTTATAAGTGGTACAAGCGCTTTACAGAAGGCCGAGAAGATTTTAATGACGATGAGCGTCCTGGAGTTGTGGAAAAACAAATCATAGATTTTTAAAAGTAAAAAATCGAAGAACACACAAAAACGTGTTAGTCACGTTTTTGTGGAAAAGGGGTTAAAGGTTAAAGGTTAGCCTTTCCAGTTGTCAAAAACAAACCACTAATCCAGAATGGCTGATAATGCTAACATATGATAAACATATGTGTACCAACATAACAACAACAAAAAATAGTTAATCGAATGTACACAGCCCGCGAAAATTCAAAATTCACCTTTTCTTTTGAACAGGCCTCGTATATTTTTTTATGGTGAATACCGAACAAGAGTCCCAACCGTCTAGAGCCGGTGAGACTATGGCATCCCCAATGGAGGTATGTTATGAGGTTGAAGGTAGTGGGGAGGGGAAGGAGATAGAGAAGAGGACGGTTGGAAAGTACCTGGTTATTTAGCGCTGGTCACCAAACACAGCCAAAGCCATTTCAAGCAACGTTTCGATTCTAAATTGTTGTCTTTCACCAGGGCGATACTAAGAGTATCTACCACTCTGGAACGTGCCGCAAAATAACTTTATTTTATTTTATATCAATTAAATGTGTTATGACTCATATTTATTAAATAAAAGTTAGTCGTGCACGCCGGGTTTGAGCACGTGACCTTTTGATTCGTAGTTGAGCGTCTTACCACTCCACCATGGAGGCCGTCTAAATCTTTGTCATAACACATTTAATTCGTATCAAATAATATGTAGTATGTTTGCGGCACGTTCCAGAGTGTTAAATATTCTATGTATCGTCCTGGTGAAAGACCACCATTTAGAATTGAAACGTTGCTTTAAATGGCTTAAGCTGTTTTTGGTGACCAGATCTGAAGATCCAGGTACTTCAAACCTTCCTCATCCCCTCCTCACTACCTTTATCCTGACAACATACCCCAATTGGAGATGTCATAGCCTCACTGACCTCAGACGGTTGAGAGCATTTGAGACTCTTGTGCTGTATTAAAAAATCTACCATGTTTGAAAAAGATAGATCAATTATTCAATTAGTTGTTCAAGCGGTGCAAAGCGTCAGGTTCAGTCACACCCAGGAGTGGCGGGTTAAATGCTCTGCTAAGCTAGGTCTTTCATAATTTCTCAAGTCAAAGCAAATGTAACCTAAGTGAGGAAAAGTTGGCCACATGCACTTCTGTTAGTTAATCCCTCCAGTGGACTTTTAAAACTCCAACAACTCATCCAGGATGCTGCTTTATCGTGTAACTTCGCTGCGGCCAACTTTAAGATCCAATTTTGAGAAAAAACAAGCATGAGAAAGTGACACAGAGTTTGACAGAAGTGAACCCACTTCTGTCACCTTACTAATGAACGAATAGTTAAAAACTCTCTTTAACAAGTTTCAAGCATTCACATAAAAAAATTGCAAAATCAAATATACGAGTATGATAATAATAATAAATGGATAACTTTTATAGCGCCGTTTTTTGTGGGAAAATCACCTCAAGGGCGCTTTACAAATTAATTTATCTAACCTATAATTTATCACTTAAGCTTATAACTAATAACCTACAGTTAAGATTTATTACTAATGACTTACACCTAATATTTTCAACTAGTGACTTACAATAAAGACTTATAGCTTGTAACTAACAGTGAAATAGATGCTAACATTAATATTTACATATACAATAAAAGTAAAAATAAAACTTATAACCAACTTATTACCAAATTATTTATACCGTGGATATTCACAGACATAGTACAAGGAAATGCAAAGAAATCAGACTACCAGAAAGAATAAACCCAATAAACAAAAACAGTTTGCTCTATAAAGAGATGAATTTTTACAATGCGTTGCCGGAAACCATGAAAATTATACTAAGTAACAAATTAAAAATAGCCAGCAAGTACCATATAAAATACATGAGTATGTTATATCAAGTAGTATATAACATTAAGTTGTGACATCGTCTTTAGAAATGGCGTGAAACTCTGAGGTGTTTATCTGAATGCAGATCTTTCACTCAGATCCCAGATAACCAAAAAAGTAAGCGCAGGTCTCTTTAACCTGCGTCAAATTAAATCCAGATGTTTGTAAGCTCATACGTTGCGTCACAACTCGATCACACTGACAGACTTCAGTCAGTCTTGAACGCCGCAGCAAGGCCGACAATTTATCGATAGGCCAAATATTTACCGATATTATATGTGATTCCAATGTTAGAATCAAAGAACGTCTTAGATGTTTACATAACCGCGGTTTTTCTGAATTCGCTAACCATCTGAATCTGCGGTCGGTAGCTGAGTGGACAAACGCGTCGGATTCCCATCCGGACCTCGTACGTTCAATTCCTCTGCTGGCTACGTCCTCCATCATCATTGCACAAGCAACATCTTCCGCTTCTTATGATGGCAGTAGGAGTTTTTCAAATATTGTCAAGTTATTCGTAGCCCGAGAAAGACATGGCACGATCAAGTAAATCAAATACTTAAATCGGGTCATGTGAAGAGTCAGAATAACAGAAGAGTATGTATGAGACGATGTATGAATGTAAATGAAGCAAGGAGTGTGTGCCAAGACAGAGTTATATGACGGTCCGTCCTCTCTGCCTACCCCTTCGGGGAAACGGCGTGATGGTTAGTTAGTTATTTGTAACCCGGGAATGTATGTCTATCTTTTTATAGAAAAAAAAACTCTTTGATTAAGATCATACCTTTAATAAAAGCACCGGTGCTTATAATTAAATTATTAATTAAGAAGCACTAAAAATAAAGAAAAGCCACCAAAATTTACAATTATATTTTCAATAATCGGGTATTTTTGTTATGTCTTCATTGTTTTTCCTTATTTTTCTATTTTTTTTCTCAGTGCTTTATTGTGTGTTTATTTATTTTTAATTAATGTTCTTATTTTTGTAATATTTTCGTTTTCATTTTTTCAAAGAAAGTAAGTAACAAAAAATCAAATTTCTGTACAATATAGTATGATAAAATAATAAATTAAAAGGTCAATAGATGTACAAAAAACTTTTCCCGTAAACCGCTCTAATATCTATACGAGCTTTTTTATACATCTTTGCCAAAATGTTTTCGTATCAAATTTATTTAGTAATGTTCAAAACGCCACTTTTCAATGAAACAAATTCATAAAGGGCATATTCCTTTATTTAATAACAGCAAAAGACGTTTTTTCATGGAGAGTGTACCGGGAGGAGCTTCTATAAAACCTTATTCCCGCTTCCCCGGTGTAAATGTACTTCCCGAGTTGCCGAAGAGTATTAGAAAGTTCAATTTTCAGAGCAGATTAGCTCTCCGCGCTGCGAGACCTCTTTGCAAAGACGGGCGGATTGTGTGCTAAAAATAGACGAGCTTTTATAATATACTTCGTAAGCTTTTGTTGGTAAGCAGATGGAATCTATAACATACTTGCACATCCCATTCGGAATATATTATGTAGGTGTGTTTTACATTATTAATATTTTTTACATCAACCCCACAAAAAGGGCACAGAAGGGACTTTTTAACGAAAGGGAGGAGTGAACCTTGGAGTTTTTAAATAGTAGTTGAAACCTAGGTTTTGTTACTTGTTATATTCACACTGTTTTTTATTCACGTTTTACAACACTTGAATATTGATTTTTTTTAATATATTAATTACTTGTACATCAAAGTTTACAAAGTATCTAATTATTTTTTCTAATTTTGGAATTGATCCGTGGTGGAACTCCATTTCAATGATTTTAATAATTATAAACTTTATTCAAATTATTTATTTATTTAAGACCTGACCGGTTTCACCTTATGACAGGCATTTTCAGGTCTTAAATAAAAAAAAGAGTGGAATGAAGTTTAAAAAAATGTGTATTATTAAAATCATTTAGTATCTAATTATTTTATTTTAAATTAATTGTTTGGCATAATTTTAATGGTTTCCGGGGCGCGCATTATAAGATTGATCCCTTTGCAAAGTAAGCTTTTTTGTGTATCAGCTTTATTCTTTTCTGGTAGTCTGATTTCTCTGCATGCCCTTGTTTTAGGTTTTGAATATCAAAATTGTAGATTTAGAAAAATATTTCGGTAACAAGTGTTTTTTTTCATTGTGTATAAACATCAATGCGTTTAATGTGAGCATCTGTTTCACTGTTAGCCAATTTAGTTCCTCTGAAATTTTAGTTTATTTTGAGTATCTATTTCGCCTAAATATATTTCTCATTGCTCTATTTTGGAGAGTTTGAAATTCGTTTTGTTCTCTGCCGTTACACAAGAAAAAAATAATCGTTGAAGAGTACTAAAAAATGTTGCTCAATAATGGAGTTGTAAATTTTAATTGTGGTTTTTCTGTTTTTTTTCCACGAATTCTTTCCAAAAAAGAGATATTTAAGTTCCAACATATCAACTGTCTTCAACATAATTTCTTTCTCTTTGTTTTAACAATTTTTTTTATCTGGATTTTTACACCCTTAGCTACTAGTTAATTGTTTTTTCAATTTGTTGATGTACACATACACTGTTTTTATCATTTCTGAACCTTTTTATCTCACAATTTATAATTACAATCGTGATTTTATATAGTTTTAATTTGTACATGTATTTTACATTTATTTCTCCTCGTTATATAAGGTTAGGTAATTTATTATATTGAGCCCTTGTGGCGAAATATCACAAAACTGCTCTATGTAAGTTCACTGTTATTATTATTATTATTATTAGTTGATGAAATCCATATTTTGGGTGGAGGACTTCATTCCGTCATTAATGAGAAAAAAAGTTTGTTTCCAAACAAAACAACCTTTACTACGCTTTATATCATTATTCAAAGTAATAAATATTTTATAGGTTCTTCCGAGTACAAGTAAGGCTGTTTTTAAGCGTGACATCTGTTTCGACTTCAAGGGGCAATATAAAACTGTGGTGAAGACACTGACAGACGATAATGTAAGACAATATCATCAATGGAAAGGCAAACGGGCTTAAGCGACACTTTCGTCAAAAATGAGTTAATAAGTATGCAGTTTTAATAGTTATAAATTTGTTTTATTAAATCAGTTCTTTTTCTGCATCGAATGCTCTGAATCCTGTTTAATCGACAGTTTGACAATGGCCTTAAACGCCGAAACAGCTGTCACTAAAAACAAAAATAAAAAAACTTAAAATAGCAGAACTCAATAATAATAATATTAAATTTAATTCAATGAATTATATAAAAATTAAAAACCGTTTAATCGACTTTGTAGCGTTTAAGCCATCGAAAATATATTTACAATTTGGAAGAAAGCTTAACTCAAGCGACACAAGTTTGGGACTTTTTTAGCTTTTTGAGATAATTTTTTTCAAAAGCCAACCAGAATATGATGTATAGAAACCTAGGTAAAAACATCAGTTTTCATATCCAAATAGAATCTTATTACTTCTAAGGTAATAATCAAAAACACTTTTTTATATATTGCATAAGTGAAGCCTTTAGGAAAATTTAATTCACAGTTTACCTCTCAACAGGGTGATTCTGGGAGTATCTTCCGACGTAGATCGAAGTGGAAATTCACTGTGAATTATTTCATCTGAATTAAAAACATAAAATAACCAATGAAAGACATACGCCGCCGGAAAGGCAAAAAGGCTGAAGCGAAATGTTGAGAAGTTTACACCAAAGCACTTCAAATGTTTTTTTTTTTTTTTTACAATAAAATTCAAAAGTCTTTATTACCTAGTTAGATTTAAAAAAAAAAATACTCAGTAACTCAATGCTCTAACTGAGTTTCAGTAAAGTCCCAAGCTTGTGTCGCTTGATTCAAGCCTTCTCGCGAATAATAAATTTATTTTAGATGGCTGGAGGGTTACAAGAAAAAATCATCAGAATCAAACGAGAGTCAGAGCATTCGATGCAGAAAACAAAACTGAAAATTTTACTCAATTTTGACCAAAGTGTCGCTTTAACACGTTACTGCTAACTTTAATTCTTACATATTAATTCCATGTGAATGACGGATCAATTCAAACTGACAAACAGTGACGGGTTTCCCCGTGCCCTGTGGAACGACTCAAAACCACATGGTTGCGCGTGGCGCGCTGTGCGCATACCGGTCACATGTCTGTCAACGCGCGACGCGCTGTGTCAGCAATGAACGAATTAAGCCTTTTTGCCTTTCCAGCGATGATTTGTCTATGCTGAGCTGAGTTTTTATTCTGTGATCTATGTATGCAGAACCAGCGAGATAACCACTCTACCGCGGTTATATTTATGATATCAGTTATTGTTGCATCCGAAGCTACGATAAACACCGAATGTGTTTTCAGTTTCGGATAAATGTAAATGTAATATTGAACTGTAAAAAAAAAAAAATTAACACTTCTTGATGGATATGTGGGTAGGTTCAGCGCCCTTGAGGTGATTTTTCACAAAAACGGCGCAACACAAATTATCCAAATATTATATTATTATTAAGGATTCAATAAGCCAATTCACTCACCGATGAAGTTATGGCTTAGAATTTTCTAAATCTTCTTGAAACACTTGTATTAATATATTATTTGTTCTTAATTAACGAAACTAAGTATATTTTTTAACTTATTATTTTGAGAGCAACAACACAACCGACGACGTATAAACAAGAGCACCAACCAGCGACACGACGTTCACCAACAACTTCTTCTTCTCCATTTTTTTGCAGTGTTGTTAAATAAGAAACCAAATGGAAAATTGGCGGGATAGGTAGGAACTGGATGATAAACAAAAAGGTGAGAATCTAACACTTTGATATGAGGTTAGCTGAGCTCATCTTCTTTCTTTCCAAAAACACGTTTCTTATTAGTTTTCCTTCCTCCAACATACCTATCTTAACCTACAGCCATATGATATGTGGCACGTTTAAATAAATAAACAAATTCCATTTCCAAAGGATATCAATACAAATATCCCGCAATTTACCAGGGGATACAACAAAAAACCTAGAGACATGGGAGAAATGTCTTTTAAGCATACGTTAAACGTTTTCCTAGGAAGGTTGTTGAAATATCTCGGGGCAATATATGGAGGCTTAGTCCTGACAATATTTCGATTAGTTTTGTTTGGAAGGGGAGGTTGTCGGGCATTTACATGAGTTCGATAAAATAAAGGGTTTTCTGATGCCAGAATCTCGAGACAACAAGATCTGTATCTGAATTCCGTATTGTTTTCTGATCCCCTTAAAGGTTTTGTACAGGGTGATACGAAATATATGAGATATACGAGTAATACTTTAAATTAATGTGTCTCAAACATGTTGCATTTTTAAATTTTTTTTTATACTGAATACCGCACAAGAGTCCCAACTACTTCCAACTGTCTAGAGCCAGTGAGAATATAGCATCCCCAACTAAGGTATTGTGAAGTTGGAGGTAGTGGGAAGGAGAAAGAAATGGGAAGAGGAAGGTTGATAACTACCTAACTATTCAGATCTTTTCGACGTTTCAATTCTGATTGGTGGTTTTTCACCAGGGCAATACTTAGAGTATCTATTAGTTAGTATTATAAACATGAAATTGATATTTTTAGCATAATGGTCGTTAATTTAATGTTTATTTTCTGATGGGCACATTGATAAACTTCTTAGCCCGAAGATTTTTTAAATATTTATATTGTAAATGAAAATTTGTCAAAGTAATTGAGGCTAGTAGTTTATATTGGAGTTTTGTTACCAATCGTGATTTATGGTATTAAGGCATACAATTAACAAAGAAAATACGAGAGCCAACTTAGGGGTGATTTTTGCAAGTTCTGATTAATCATTATTACAAAAAATGTCACAACTAAATGTATACAAAATTTCTCTACCTTGCCCATCCAGAGTGGTAAATGTATCGCCCTGGTGAAATACCATTATTCAAAGTCAAAACATCGCAGGAAATGGCTTTTACCGCGTTAAGGGATCATTTTTGACGACGGCCTCCATGGTCGAGTGGTAAGACGCTCGACTACCAATCCAAAGGTCGCGGGTTCAAACCCGGCGTGCGCCAATAACTTTTATTTAATAAATATGTGTCATAACGAATTTAATTCATATATAAAAATAATAAAAAGTATATTTGCGGCACGTTCCAAAGTGGTAGATACTTTAAGTATCGCCCTGATGAAAGACCACCATTCAGAATCGAAACGTTGCTTGAAATGGCTCTAGCCGTGTTTGGTGACCAGATCTGAATAGCCAGGTACTTCCCAACCTTCCTCTTCCCTATTTTCTTCCCCTCCCCACTACCTTCAGCCTCATAATATACCCTATTTGGGGATGCCATAGTCTCACTGGCTCTAGACGGTTGGGATCAGTTGAGACTCTTGTGCGGTATTCATATAAAAAAAAATTAAAAAGTTTTGAAAATCCAGATAATTTCGAATTCATCCTCTTCGTCGTGTATTTCTCATAACCACCCTTTTCAGCCTCACAACATACCCCAAAGTTGAGGATGCCATACGTTGTCTGGCTCAAAGCATATAAGACTCTTATGCAAATATCACATCAAAAATAAGAATGATAAAAAATTTCGAATTTCTTCATCTAAAATAATTTGAAAAATATTCAAAGCTAATCGTCCTTCGAAGCAGTCATAGCCTAATTTAACCTCGTGTTCATTCACGAAGAATTTGTTACACCTGAATAAATATTTCGAAATAAGATAATATTTTTTACGTTTACATTTAATTTAATGCGCAGCATGTATTTCTTAACTGTAAAAGGACACTGTCTGTGAGTATGAAAAACTTATGTCCACTTTGTCAGGAACAACTTAGAATAATGAACAGAGAAACTGTTGAAAGGATCGCTATTGTACTTTGAAAGTTTAGGGAATGTGGAGGGCGCCTTTCACCCTCAAATAGTTTTAACCTACATATGTGTTGAAGTAAAACCAACTGGACTTAAGTGCTGTAGTGTTTAATTTTTAATTTTTTTTAAATACGAGTATATAAGTATTTAGTGCAATATCGTTAAAATATGTTTCTTTCATAGTATACTAACGCAATAAAGGCAATAAAATAATTGTAAAGACAGTATTTTTATTTTTAATTGTAAGATAAAATTTTGTTTTTTTTATCCTCTGATGCCTGAGAAATTATTTTTTGAGATAACATTAATTTATTTTTTTCGTATATATAATTCCAGTTTCGCTTAGCCTAAGCATCATCAAGATACAAACATTAAACTAAACAAAAATATTGAAAGGTGCGGTTTTATATAAATATATAGAGGGAGTACACAATATGAAATAAAATAAGAGAACAGTGAGAAAACAGTAGAATGGCATTTGAATTATAACAAAGGAACCGAGAGAAGGAAAGAGATTAAATGAAATGAAAGAGGCAATGAAATAATTTCCTAATACAAATGATTTCCTTTGGTGAGTACGTACCATTGTAAACTTTTTCATAATGAAACTGATGAATGTGTTATCAAAATCATTAAATTATAACGACATTTTTTTCTAATCCAGAGAAACGGTAGAGTATCTATCTACCCGGTATGATGAGCATCCGATTTTTTTATTTTGTAGAAACAGTTTTTTAGCATTCATCTAGGCAAGTCAAGTTACATCCTGTTATTTTTTATGGGTTAGTTGATAACTTGAAATGATCACAGATCTTGACGATCTCCGTGGTCAAGTGGTTATGACGTTCAACTACGAATCCATCAAAAGAGATCGCGTCAAATCCCGGTGTGTACAAATATTTTTTTAACCTTACTTGAAATGGCTTAGTTTTTGTTTATCCAGACACTTTCCAACCTCCCACTTTCCCATATCCTTCCCCTCCCCACTACCTCCAGCCTCACAACATACCCCGATTGGGGGTGCCATAGTCTCACTGGATCCAGATGGTCGGGAGCAGTAAAGACTCTTGGGCAGAATTCACTTTAAAAAATATGATTCTAAAATAATTAAAATCTACATGGAAGTTTTTTTTATAAATCTGAAGAGAATGTAGGGTGATTTTTTTAATATCTTAATGTTCCCACAAATAGTTTTTTTTGCTTTTCATTGATATTGTGTCCACCCTGTTTGATTTATATACAACAACAAAAAATTGAGTAGCGTACCACACCGTGGCTCCGAAATATTTTATAACAGATTGTTCAAATATCAAACTTGATCGAAAAGTAATCAAAAATCATTTATTTTATCTCAATACCAGTCCGACATCTTATTTCTAGAATTTAAGTATTTACCAGAATAGATAAGAATATGGATGGTAAGGTATTAACTGTGACTAAAATTTGTCTTAAATCTATCATCTGTCGATGTTATCGTATTGTATTTAAATGCTTTCTTTGAGAAAGCGTTATAAATACTTTCTTATTTTGAAACTGTCAATTCTTGGTGGAACTCCATCATAATGATATTAATAATGCCAATTTTTAACTTCATTCCACTATTTTTTTTAATTTAAGTCCTGACCGGTTTCACCTTATGACGGGCATCTTTCTGTACAATTATAAGTAAATCTATGGCATATATACTATTAGTGTAGACGTAGAACCGTATCGACCGTAGAACCTTTAAAGGCTCTCCTGGAGTGCTGCCCGCCTCTAAGAAAGCCTCCACTCTTGCTGGTATCCTGTTTCACCCTCCAGTTATTTTAATTTAAATTTTACTCGAATACCACACACGAGTCTCAGCTGTCTGAACCCAGAGAGCTATGAGCATACCCCTATTTAGGTATGTTGTAAGGCTTAAGGAAGTGGAGAGGAGAAGAAGATGGGGAAGAAGAAGGTTAGAAATTACCTGACTTCAGATATAGTCACCGTGAGTGTAAGTACTGTGAGACTTGTCAAAGTGTTTGTACAATATCTGCTTTATTTTACGATATTACTAAATAAGTTTAATTCATTACCTAATTAATCATACGCCAGCTTAATTTGTAAAATGTTTTTGGCTATTCAGATCTGGTCAACAAACACGGCTTAAGCCATTACAAGAAACGCTTCGATTCTGAATGGTGGTATTTTACCAGGGCGATACTTGGAGTATGTACCACTCTGGAATGTGCCGCAAATATACTTTTTATTTATATAAATTAAATGTGTTATCACATATTAATCAAATAAAAATTATTTGCGTACGCTCGGTTTGAACCCGCAACCTTCAGATTCGTAGTCGAGCGTCTTACCACTCGACCATGGAGGCCGTCGACCTGATGAGGGACCACCATTATTATTCAAAGTTTTGATGAAAATGACTTAAGTTCAATGCTTTTTTTATGAATGACCAGTTACCTTCCAACTTCTTTCTACCCCATTTTCTTCCCACCCAACTTCACTGTTAATATAATTCAACACGAAAAAGGCATTTTAGCAACGTTTAGATTTTGAATGGTGTTATTTTACCAGGGAGATATCTAACCCTCTGCTTTCCCATATTATGGTGTTTTAATATGTGATTTTTTTAGTATTTGTTTCATTTACACATCGTTTCATAGTGTTATACAATATAAGAATTGACCTGATGAGAGACCACTATTCAGAATCGAATTTTTATGGAAATGTCTTTATTTCAATATTTAGTGACTTGAAATGAATAACTAGATACATTCCGATTTCTTTCAACCTCATTTTCTCCCCACCCAACTGTTGTATTCAGCTTTAGGTTGGCATTACTGGAAGCCACCTGTGTGAAGTTGCTTCAGGTTGCGACACTGGTGCGGCACTCTGGTTCGTGACCTTGTTCGTAAAGGAAGTGTATAATTAAAAGTTTAATACCTAAAAGTAACGTTAATCTAACTCATCCCATTCGTATGAATTCACGTTGAAGATAAAATCAATATAACGCGGCGTATTAAAAATAGTGTCCAAAGTCTTATTTTATAATAATTACGTCTAATCGAAATTTCAAAATGTTGCGCAACGATTTATGGGTTTCGAGAATACAGTTGGGCACTCGAAGGACATGATGTTATCAAAACTACAGTTGGTATTTATTAAAATTGTTCATATTTTTTGTTGTTCGATTTTAAGGCATAAGAGCAAATTTCATAATGGGCTTTCTAAATTTGTAAAAGAGTGTAGGGATTTGATTAAAAAGTGATTCATCGCTCAAAGAAACAGAATATGTGTTGATTGAATTTTAAAAATTCAAAATTATCCATTTTTCCAGTACTACGGGCATAGTATTGACGTCCTACGTGGTCGAGTGGTAAGACGCTCGACTACGAATCCAGAGGACGCGGGTTTAAACCCGGCGTGCGCAAATAAATTTGATTTAATTAAAATGTGTCGTAACATATTTAATTCACATAAAAAATAGTATATAGCATATTTCCAGCACGTTTCAGAGTGGTAGATACTTTTAGTATTGCTTGGTGAAAGACCATTATTCAGAATAAAAACATTGTTTGAAATGGCTTTAGCGGTGTTTGCTGACTATATCTTAAAAGCCAGGTACTTCTCAACCTTCTTCTTCCCCATCTCCTTTCCCTTCCCTACCTTCAGCCTCATTATATACCCCAATTGAACCTTGTTATGCAGAAAGCATCCAAAATCGAGTAATACCTACATGTCTTCCTATAGATAAATACAATATTTGTTATCTGCTGAAAAAATCCAAGCTCTAAATGTATTTTACTCACATTGCAGATATCTGACTTAAATTGATGATTATAAACATTAAAATGTAGGATAACATTTAAAATACAATTATTTTCATAATAAATACATTGAAAGATTATGAATTACCTTTTTATAATAATTCCTCCCAAAATTAACACTGACATTCACTTTAACAAATGCCGTAATATTCTTTTGTATCGTCATATTTTCAAACGCATTTTTCTCAGTTTCATCTTTTTGGGGTTGGATTCATTCTGCATAACTAGGTCCAATAAGGGATGCCATAGTCTTACTGGCGCTATACGGTTGGGAGCAGTTAAGACCGTCGTGCAGTATTAAGAGTCAGCACCCAAAAATACACACTTTTTGGTTTTCTAGTACAATCAAAACTATAAATTATTTATCTGTTAACTCTATACGGGTAGTTAGAAAAATGTCTAAGGTTTTCCGTGAATACAATTCTTAAATAGTTATCTTTCAAATTCTTTATGTAACTTAAACAAAAAAATAGGAACTAACTAACTAACCATCACGCCGTTCCCCGCAGGGGTAGGCAGAGAAGACGGACCGCCATATAACTCTGTCTTGGCATACACTCCTTGCTTCATTTACATTCATACATCATCTCATACATACTCTTCTGTTATTCCGACTCTTCACATCACCCGATTCAAGTATTTGATTTACTTGATCGTGCCATGTCTTTCTAGGGCGTCCTCGACTTCTGCTTCCATTTACTTTCGCATCATACATTATTTTCACACTTCTTTCTTCGTTCATTCGCTCTACATGCCCAAACCATCTTAAATTAGGAAAAACGTTCAAAATTGCCTTTCGCTGGTTTTCAAACTGTACCTTTTAGTGACATTTTAGTCTGTTTTTCGTTGAATTTAAAAGAATTACAGTTAAAAAATTGTATTCACTGGAAGCCTCAGATATTTTCTAACTACCCATGGAAAATTTACAGACAAATCATTATTTGTATTATTCCCCGTTTAAATTTTGCAGATAAATTATTATTTGTAGTATTACTCGTATTAGAATGCTTCGAAGCAATGTTAAGAGGCATTCTCGAGTTAACTTAACTGTAAAAAAATAAAACTATGAATCGACGGTTTACACCTTTGAATATAGGAAACTAAATACTATAAATAAAAATATGAGGAATTAAGGTAGTTTGCTTAATGATTTCCCTGGCTCTTTTGATACTCTCTATCTGCCCGGCGCACAGTTGGTAATTTTGCCAATCTAGCTTAACTTTATTATAAAATCCAATGTTTTTTTAACGGTTTTATTTTAATTTATTTAGCTAAATAAGTGTCTAATCTATATAGAATTTCAAAAATTTTGCCTTTACTAGCTGCCGGCAAAGTGTGGTAACGTCGCAAATACATAACATCCCAAAAACGCGAACGAGCATTTTTATGGTAGTCGAGTTTGGATCTCCATGAGTGGACGTGTGCGTTTCATAGTGATAATTCAACGATAAAAAAAGTGTTTTTAGAATCTTCATGATGATATCTATGAATTCAGGTAATTAGTTTTAAAATTAAATATGTGATTTAGTAAGATAAAAACATTGAAAAAATGAATATTCAAAACGTATTTTTTCTTTAAACTTTATATTTTAACGAGACTTTTAAAAAATGTATCCCAATGTATCCAGCCTAATTTTATCTTTTTGAAATCAATGAATATTGATGTTTCAAAATAACGTTTACTTTCATTCAATATTATTGTATATTATAGCAACTTTTTAATTTTTCAGCAGTAAAGGCAAATTTTGACAAAAAAAATTGATATTTAACCAATGGCGGGGTTCCATCAAAGGTGATCGCATTAAGGACATGTTTGCTTTTATTCTTCAATATTATGGTGTTATAGACCACAAAAAGATGATTTTCGAGATTTTCAAGTTCAGGTCAGTGCGATTTGTTCTAAAATAAATAATAAATGGAATATTTGTAATAAAAACCCCAGAAAATTTGAAGAGCGATACAAAGAATGGCTCGATTGTGAAATAACATTACCTCACGGGTTTTTACAAGAATATTCCGTCGAGTAGCTCATCATCATTATCAGTACCATCCATCATCCGCCAAGGTCGCGGGCGTCCAAAGAAGTTATTTGAGGACTGCACATCAATAGTGAAAAAACGAAAAGCGAAGGAATTAACGGAAAAAATACATCCAGAATAGGTTCAGATCAGAAATTGGCCTATTGATAGATGAAACAAGGAACTGGTAATACAAATGACGGAAACACAGCCAGACGTTTTTTAGAAATATACTGCCGACATTACGGGAATAAATATACAATTAATTCACCATGTCCGTGTTATTTTAGAGGCTCTGTCAAGTGATTTCGAAATCGATGCAGAGAAATTTTCACATTATGCCAGAGAAACAAAAAGACCTCTACTTAAAAGATTACTCGTGGTATCACATGCCCGCCAGTGTGCACAAAATTTTGTATCACACGAAAGAAATAATACAAACATGCATTTTGCCACTAGGGCAACTCTCAGAAGAAGCTCAAGAAGCCTGCAACAAAGAGTACAGAAGGTTTAGAGAGTACTTTAGCAGAAAAACATCAAGAGCAAATACAAATAGAGATGTACTGAATAGGTTTTTAATATCATCGGATCCAGTCATTTCTAGCAGACAATTACCTCGTCCGAGAAAGAATAATTCGAACCCACCTGACACTTTAAATTTGCTCAAATGTCCAGAACCATCTTCTCAGCTCAACCCGATGATAAACAATGATAGTGACGATGATAGTGATGATTGTGACTCGAGTGACTAAAACAGTAGTGTAAATTGTACGTGTTTTTCCAAATAAATTATTGAGTAAATTTTTCCCCAATCATAATATTATCATATTTGCCCTAAGTATGGAAATGACAAAAAAACATGTCAAATGACGTCATTTATTTTTTTAATTATTTTTCCCGTACAATAATCAATTATGTTGTCTCAAAAACATAAAAAAATAATAAAGTAAAGCTAGATGATCAAAATTACCAACTGTGCGGCGTTCCTAGAACTGGTTCGCTGCAGGGAAGGCACTAATGGTCATATTTCAGCGTTAATAATTCGACCTGAAATCCTCGAAACGCCGTAAATTCATTCCCTTTGACAGCCAAGAACGGTTCATTTTGAATTTTATCCTATTCATTAAAACATTAAGTAAATAATTGCCGAAATATTTATGTGCCTCCGTGTTTGGCAATGGTCTAAGAGCCAAATGGGATTCGTTACACGAAGAGGCAACCAGAATAAGGAAGTTGAGTCCATTTTTTTTATATTTTTTTATCAATATCCACCTTCAAACTTAAATATAGGTATTTTTTTTTTTTTTTTTTAAGTTAGTTTTTATAGTTAAATTAATTCTCAAAGTTTGAATTTTGTACACGCCGCCAAAACGGCAATATCTCAGAGGTAAGGAGCGGGGTGGGTGCGTGACGCGTTTTGTACGTTCAGAAGGGGCACCACACGGTACTTATATTTGACATCGCACATTGTCGTTATCCAGCTGTCAGTTGCATATTTGTTATTTTGTGTTTTTTCTTCAATTTTACCGCTTTTAATTTAACAAAACCTTATAAAATGTCAGGAGATAATACGTCTTGCTATTGCATCGTACTAATGTGTAAAAATACAAGCATTACTGCAATTTACAATCATTCCAAGAAATGAAATTTTACGTAAAAAATGGTTCACCGCCATTTACTTCGCGGCATCGCATCGTACGAAAACGGTACATTTGACGTTCGACTAATATGAAGCGTTTCTATTTTATGGCGTTTTAACTAATTTTCAAGAAGGGTTTATTAATTCTGGGAATAATAATATGGAAATATACATATATATTCAGAATCTGTGTTTTTCGATCTACATGCACATATTTTTTTAAAGTCATAATATTTTTCACTCAACTTCTCTATTCCTAGAATGTGTTACTCGCCGAAACGCGTTAAAATTAAATAAATTTAAAAGTACAGAAAAAGCCTTCGACGGGTACCTAATTTAATATTCATGATTTGATGACCTTAATGAAAACGTGATATGATTATTTTCTGTTGAACTGGAGGTCATTTTTTTTACGTACTTTTTTGTATTGTGAATGCCGCATAAGAGTCCCAACTGCTCCCAACCTTCTGGAGCAAGTTGATCTATGACATCGCCAGTTGGGGTATGTTGTGAAGTTGAAGGTAGTTGGGAGGGAAGGAGATGGTGAAGAGGATGGTCGAAAAGTACCTGGCTATATAGATCTAATCACAATGTTAACTGTCCTCAATCTAATTTATTTTTATTTTCTTTAACAAATTTGCTAATATAAATGCATTCGTTTCATGTGAATTTTTAGACCCTTAGCTTCTAGTTAATTATTTTTTTAATTCTGTTGATGTACACATGTACTGTCATACCCATATCTGAACCTTTTTCTCTCGTGATTTATGATAAAGATCATGATTTTAGATAGTTTTATTTTGTATACATATCATTTTTTTTCCTTCTTAATATATTTAGTACGAAGCGCACTTGAGGTGAAATTTTACAAAACTGCGCTATTAAAGTTCACTCTTAATATAATTCATCACGAAAAAGGTATTTTAGCAACGTTTAGATTTTGAACGGTGTTATTTTACCAGGGAGATATCTAACCCTCTGCTCTTCCATATTATGGTGTTTTAATATGTGATTTTTTTAGTATTTGTTTCATTTACACATCGTTTCATAGTGTTATACAATATAAGAATTTACCTGATGAGAGACCACTATTGAGAATCGAAGTTTTGATGGAAATGTCTTTATTTCAATATTTAGTGACTTGAAATGAATAACCAGATACATTCCGATTTCTGTCAACCTCATTTTCTCCCCGCCCAACTGTTGTATTCAGCTTTAGGTTGGCATCACTGGAAGCCACCTCTGTGAAGTCGCTTTAGATTGCGACACTGGTGCGGCACTCTGGTTCGTGACCTTGTGCATTAAGGAAGTCTATAATTAAAGGTGTAATATCTAAAAGTATTTTTAATCTAACTCATCCCGTTCGTATTAATTCGCTTTGAAGATGAATTAATAAATCGGCGTAGTGAAAAAGTGTTCGTTTGTAAATAATTACGACTAATCTAAATTTCAAAATGTTGTGCAACAATTAACTGGTCTCGAGTTGTGAGTCAAACGTGGAAAGTTTTGAAATGTTTATTAAACGTGTTTAAATTTGCTTGCAACTATTAAATTTGAATCAAAATCTTAAAGTCGGATATTTACGCTAGTTAATCGGTGCTAAAAAGTACAAAACTTTGAGAGAAACAATTGGTGCGAATGTTCTTGAAGAAAAATCATACAAAGAAATTTATTGATTAATGATAAATTCTTAATATGAGCGGTCGGCAGCTGAGTGGACAAAGGCGTCGGATTCCCACCCGGGCGTCGTGGGTTCAATTCATCCGCTGGCTAAGTCCTCCATCATTGCCCAAGTAACGTTTTCCCTTTTATTATGATGGTAGTAGTAGTTTTTCAAATATTGTGAGGCTGTTCGTAACCGGGGAATATTTTTCTTCCTATAAATATTTTTTTCAATGATTGATGAGTGATTGATAAATGATTGATTAATCATCAATAAATTATTGATAAATGATTGATAAATGATCGAAGAATGATTTAATAAATGATTGCTAAATGATTGCTAAATGATTGATAAATAATTGATAAATGATTGATAAATGATTGATGAATGAAATTGTTGGATTTTTTGAAAATTTCAAGAAAAGAAGTGTGCAATAGCCTAACGATATACATTTAATAATCGTAAACAACAGCCAGCTAACTAAATTAATAACTTTATCTATCTTTCAACTCCGTAATATTTCTCGATTGGGGGTTACTATTTTCTACCATTGCCTCGGGGCAGGTCAGAATTTAGGTTAAATATGATTATTTACTGAAATACAGAAATAAATCTCAAATTTAAATGAGTCTACGACTTGTATAACGTTCATTTTACATTTATAGTGATTCGAAAACATGTCAACAAATCCTACACTTGCTTAACCAAAAAGTATTTTTGAATATTTATCTACCGTTTCAATATATTCACATGTTTACCTTTGGTCGAAGTGTTGTTTTTGGTATTTTTAATTTATCTCAAATATTGGTAAAAAAATATATTCTAACCGGGTTCTTTCGAGAATTCTTATTTCTGGACTGATTTTATTAGGTTTATTTTAATATTTCGTTCTACAGTGGAAGATGCTCGCAAAATCACAAAAACTTGTTTAAAATTGTATTAGATATGTTTTTTTACTGGGTTTGAGAATCCCTGCACCTTCCAACCCTTTAATTTTTCTTTTTATTAGCCTCCCAAAATTCTTCAAATTCGGGAGTGCCGTGGGTCTATTGGCTTTGATAATTTACTAACTTCTGTCGGATTACATAAAAATTGTAGTAAAATATCACATGTTAAAAACAATAATTCAAAAATTTCTAATTTTGAAACTGTTAATTCGTGGTGGAATTCCATTTGAATGATTTAATAAAACAAATTTATAACTTTATTCCACTTTTATTTTATGACTGGACCGGTTTCAGCCTATGAAGGCCATCTCAGACTAGTCTGTATTCAAAAATATATTTACATAATCTTTACCAAACTTGCGAAATTCAAATGATGAAATCGGTTTTCTAATATGCACCACGTGTATAACCATAGATCAAAAATTAAATAATGGCTTCAAAGGCCGTAACAATTATCAAGCAATAAAGCAAAGCACCATGATTGTATTATTTGTAGAAATGACGTAAAAATAAAATGATCATTTAAAGTCATAGACATAAAATACAAGACACGTCATATTCATACAAATCGAACGATACATGTGGCACGGTCTTAATTTAAGTTTCGAAGCTCATAACGCTTACGAAAAGGATACCAACACTAAACAGAATGTGTGTGTACGGATCAGCTATATGAACGTCCCGCGTTACTGTTATAATCTCTCTTCCCCGACGAACTAACTGAGCGACTATCCAAGTAGAGTACGACGTACGGAAATGGTTGTGTTCCACACACGTATGTATATCTGCATTTGTTATCTCACATTATTTCGGTTGAAGAGCTCCCGTTTTCCCGTGACAGTTTGTCTGTCGAACGAATGTTTGTGTGATACTAAACGCAGTAAATCTCCGGTATGCCTTTCGGACTCGGTTTAGTACATTCACGCGCGTTGTATCAGTAATGTATACCCAACTGTCCGGAGCCAGTGGGACTATGGCATCCCAGATTAGGGTACGTTGTGAGGGTGAAGGTAGTGGGGAGGTAAAAATATGGGGAAGAGGAAGGTTGAGAAGTAACTGACAATTCAGATATGGTCAGCTATTATCACACGGCTATTGCCATTTGGATTTTTTGCACCCTTAGATTCTAGTAAATTGTTTTTTTTCTGTTGATGTACAAATGCACTGTTAAACCCATATCTGAATACTTTTTCGTGATTTATGATAACGATCAGGATTTAAGATGGTTTTTAAATTGAATACATATCTGCTATATGTATTTTTTTCGCTTATTAAAATGGCTTTGCCGTGTTTGCGACCAAATCCGAATATTCTTTTACTTTTAACCTTCCTCTTCTTCATATCCTTTCCATCTCCACTACCTTCAACCTCACTACATACCCCAATCGTGGATGCCATAGTCTCACTGGCTCTGAGAACAAACTTAAATATTCTGGTACTTTCCACTTTCCTCTTCTCCTTCTCCTTCCCCTTCCCTTTTCTTTCAACCTCACAACATTCCTAGACAGTTGGGAGCAGCGGATGACTGTATTAAAAATGTGGAAATCCGGAAATAATGTAAGGCTGATGTGTGCGTAATGAATAGGATCAAGAAAGAGACGCTTAGATGGTTTGGGCATGTAGAGCAAATGAACGAAAAAAGGAGTGTGAAATGAATATATGATGCGAAAGTGAATGGAAAGAAGAAGTCGAGGACGCCCGAGAAAGACATGGTACGATCAAATAAATCAAATACTTTAATCGGGTCATGTGACGAATAACAGAAGAGGATGTATGATACGATGTATGAATGTGAATGAAGCAAGGAGTGTGTGCCAAGACAGAGTTATATGGTGGTTCGTCCTCTCTGCCTACCCCTGCGGGGGGAAACGGCGTGATGGTTAGTTAGTTAGTTAGTTAGTCAGTTAGAGAACATCTGTTAAAAACCAGTATAAATAAATAGATAAGAATCCCTAAATAAATAAAAATACTTTGTTTTGACACCACTTTATTAGATTCCAATACCAGCCGGTTTCGGCTCTACCTGTACCTTCTTCAGGGTTAAACAAATACATATTTGTATATGTATCTAATTAAAGTGGTGTCAAAACAAAGTTACTTTTTATTTAAAATTTAATTATGTCTTACCACAAAGTGAGTGCTTCAGTTTAAGTTTTTTTAAGTTTAAATAAGTATTCATTTTTTAAGGCTTCGTAATTTGATCGCTGTTCTGGTTGCACACAGCTTTATTACGCCATCCCTGCGTCTGTTTGTTTGTTTCAAGGAGGTGTAATAAATTCCGCGTTAACTGCTAGCTATCTGTTAGCCCCGCGCTTCGTCTCGGAATTATGAGAGGAGGGAATTATTTATCGCGGTGAGAAAACATGCTTCATAACTTATCGCAAATACAGCCGCAGCTGCAAATAGTAACGTACGACAGTTTATTAAGGAATTATTATTTTGTCTATGTCTAATTATCTAGGGTGGAGCTATTAGTCTGCTAATTTCGGAAATTAATTAGCTAAATCAATTCGCTTACCGAAAATATATTTTAGCAGACCGACCTGCTAGAAACAATGTTGTAATTTTTTTTGAGTAAACGTGACGACGTCCATGGTCTAGTGCAGTCATTCCCAAAGTGGTCTATATCGACCCCCAGGGGTCGATTCCAACCTGCAAGGGGTCCACGTCAATGAAAAAAAATGGGGGTGCATGAGACGTAAATGGGGGTCCACGGGAGTGGATTCCATTCAGGCAGGCCGTCACCAAAATGTTGGCTTCCCGCAAATGTAATAATCCACCTCACAGATAGTACCTGTGTAGGTACTTACGTAAAACTATCTTATAATGGACTTTAATTCCCTAATTATATTAATAATAATAATTTTTGTGGAAGATATTTTGCCGATTTGCTAGTACTCTTCGATTTCAAATCTCTACCAACTAATGCTTTTTTTTCGGAGGGTAAATTTTGTTGATTTGCTAGCACTTTTTGGGGGAGAATTTTTTGTCGATTTGCTAGTACTTTTCGATTTCAAATCGCTACCGACTAGTACTATTTTTCGGAGAGGAATTTTGTTGATTTGCTAGCACTTTTCGATTTGGGATCTCTGCCGACTAGTACTATTTTTTGACGAGTTCGACTACAATTGAAGTGTTCACCGCAAAGGGTTCATTTCAAAGAACTAGCAGTTCTTGAAGCGTTCACAAAACTTTGAAGTTTTTCCCAACGCTAAAAAAAATCAATACTAGGAAAGAAAGGGGTCTATACAAAACAGAAAAAATCGACAAGTGAGAAATAATAAAAAATAGACAAAAAACGGGACAAAAAAGTTTGGGAACCTCTGGTCTAGTGGTTAAGACGCTGAAATACAAATGAAAGCGGTCGCAGTTTTGAGTCCCGGCGGGCGCAAACAAAAAATATTTTATTTATATGTGTTATTTCACATTGAATTCATATAAAATAATGTATAGTACATTCGCGGCACGATCCAGAGTTTGTAGATACTCTAGAAGTTTTCAGAGGGCTTGCGTTACACATTTGTAGATGGCCTTCGTGGTCGCGTGGTTTAGACGCTCGACTACAAATCCAAAAGTAGCGAGTTCAATTCCCGGAGAGCGTTAATATTTTTTAAATAGAACATATTATGTTCTATTTATAAATATGGCAAGCCACAAAGTTAATGCTTTTTACGAATATATAGTTAATATTTTTATTTAAATTAATGTGTTATTTCGTATTTATTTTGTTATTTCGTAGTACATATTATTTAATACGAATTAAATGTGTTATGACACAGGTTTAGACGGCCTCCATGGTGGAGTGGTAAGACGCTCGACTGCGAATCAAAAGGCCACGTGCTCAAACCCGGCGTGCACCACTAACTTTAATTTAATTAATATGTGTCATAACACATTTGCTTGATATAAAATAAAATAAAGTTATTTTGCCGCACGTTCCGGAGTGGTAGATACTCTTAGTATTGTCCTGGTTAAAGACCATCATTCAGAGTCGAAACGTTGCTTGAAATGGCTTTAGCCGTGTTCGGTGACCAGATCTGAATAGCCAGGTACTTCTCAATCTTCCTCTTCTCTACCTCCTCTCTCCTCACTATCTTCAGCCTCACAACCAACCTCAATTGGGAATGCCATTGTCTCAATGGCTCTAGACGGTTGAGAGCAATTGGGACTCTTGTGCGGGATTCACAAACATTAAAAAACATTATTTTAAATACGTGCATCTTTTCTCACCCTTAAATTAAAAATGTATTATCTGTAAGGTTGACTCATTTCCCAACTCACCGTTAAAACTTGCGAATTATATCAAAAGTGGCATTCTGTAGAACTGAAAACGGCCATAAGATTGAAATAAAATGTTCTGTCCCGTTGATTGAAAGAGCCATAATGGCCGTTAGGATTTTCCAACGGCGTCGTTACGGTTTTAACGACTTTTCGTTTCGTCGTTAGGGGTCACCTTTTTCCCTATTTATTTTTTATTTGTTTCTCTCAATTAAAGACACTTTGACAATTAAGGTTCTTGAAGACTTGAGTGATCAGCAAACACGGAAAAGCAAAATAGCAATTATTTACAAGTGCCTTATTGACAAAATAAATTTGCTTTTAGAATTTGTGAAAGAGAACCGGTATTGAATTGGAAAAAATGTGAAAATTCTTGGAAATTTCTTTTAAACCGACACGAATATTTTATAAATAAACTTTGAAACTGATTGGTTTATTTTCTAGAGTAGGCTGGTCTTTTATAGCCCTATTTCGGGTATTATGGGTATTTTTTTACGTTGAAATATATTAATGATGTTATTATTTCTATTTTTGTCGAGTGGTAAGACACTTGACTATGAATCCAGAGGTCGTGGGTATAAATCTGGCGGGCGCGTTTTTTTTTAAATTATTTAATAACATATTTATAAGTTATACCGGTCTTTAAATCATAAATTCATTCAGCCATAAAAAATGTTCATAGTGAATTTCCCACAGTCAGTCAGTAAGTCTATGGCATCCCCAATTGGAGTATCTTGTGAAGTTGAAGGTATTGTGGAGAGGAATAATTAATTTGTGTCATAACATATTTAAACATTGTAGAATATTATATTTGCGGCACGTTCCAGAGTGGTAGATACTTATGGTATCACCTTAATGAAAGAACATCATTCAGTATTGAAACTTTGCTTAAAATAGCTTTAACCGTGTTTGATAACTAGATCTGAATAGCCAGGTACTTCCCAACCTTTCTCTTTCAAATCTCCTTTCCCATATTTTTCTCCTTCCCACTGCCTTCAACTTCACAACATACCCCGATTGGGGATGCCATTGTCTCACTGGCTCTAGACGGTTGGGAGCAGTTGGGACTCTTGTGCGATATTCATTATAAAAATAAATAATAAATTGCAACGGATAATTCGTGGTGGATTTCCATTTTAATATGAATTTATGATTTAAAGACCTTAACTTGTACATATTTTACTTAATAATACCAATGTTTAAACTTTATTCCACTAATTTATCAAGACTTGACCGGTTTTAACTTATGACGGGCATTTTCATACTGGTACAATTTTAAATATTTTTTAAAAGAAAGACAATCATTCTCAGGTTAAGAATAACCTGATAGTATTTGAAAATCCTACTACCATCATACTAAGCGAAAAATGTTGCTCGTGCAATGATGGAGGACTTAGCAAGCAGAGGAATTGAACCCACGATGCCCGGGTGGGAATCCGAGGCGTTTGTCTACTCAGCTACTGACCGGTCAGTCTATGTGTATATTTATACTATTAAAATCCGGAATGGACGCTTGTTTAATCTATTTTATAGTGAACATCTGTGACTTTGAGTTTTGTTTTATTGCTGACAGGGGTGGCTTTAAAATTGAATTTATAAATACCTTCGGGTAGTTTTATCAACTTCTGAGATACGGGTTACATAATGATGCGCATATATATTTGTTTTATATTGTTGCAAATTTTATAAATTGTACCGCAAGAAATTGTGAAAATATTTTTTTTTCAACTAAATGTGAGATTGATAAAAATGAAGGCTTTTAAAAGGTTTCTTAAGGCTTAATCGGTAGAGACGTGATTTCCGGATATAGTTGAATTCGGTTTATTTTCGGTGTATCCTTCTATTTAATGTTTCGCTGTGCAGATAATTGATATTTTTAATACATAATTTTAAAATAGAATACATAAGCTTTAAAGTAAATTCTTATTTACGTTTTTTTAATATTTAAAAAACGTACTTACCAAAAGTCGATTCAGATAGTATCTTTTTTTTTCTGGTACCCTCTTCTATCTGACCATAATCAGGGTAATCTTCAACTGGAGACTGCAGCTTGAAAAATAATTAATCGAAACTGCACTTCACTTATTCAGACACGTAAATTAAAAAGTCATGAGGTGTAACATCTTCCATGGTTCAAAAAGGAGGAAAAAATACAACAGGATTCAATACCTTAATGTTATACAACATTTTACCTACCATACATGTGATATAATAATTACTCTTTATTGTGTGGTAAGCTTGGAGTTAGAATATATATGGAGAGAGAGAGCTATATATTTTTTTTTGCCCATTTAATACAAATTGGCGATAAATCACTCTTTCCGGGTTTTCGCGTCGTATACCATGAGAGAAAAAAGAGACCAGATAAGTTTTAACATTATATTGCAACACTTCTAAGTATGTAAGAATGCGCGCTAACTTTGCATGATCGAATCATTCATAACTTACGTCAATGGATTTTGAGGTTATTTCCTATATTTGTGTTGGTTAAAATATCTTCGAGTCACATCACTTGCAGTGGTTATACAAATAAATCAAACATGATGGTGATATGTGCTATGCGTGAATGTTCAAATAAGACCAAACAAAGATTATAAAACATCACTTTTAAGAGGTATTTCAACATTATTTAGGCAAACCTTATTTTATTAGTGTTAAATAATTTTGATGTTGCATTGATATTGTTCTGTTTAACGGGTTCAATTATGTTTATTAAAAATATTCAAACTCCATGTGGGTGGTAACAAATAGACTATCCAACATCCTTTAACATATCTTAGTCTCTTTCTATCGAGTCAGTATAATGCCAACCGACCTGACTACACTGTTTCGCAAAGGTACCTTTCCACACATTCTCACTCCAAGGTGGTGAGTCAATACATCACTGGCGGCCATTATCACTGGACGTGGTGGACCCCTCCTTGACACCAACCGTACAAAATGTGATGAAATATAAGCTTTTGTTCGCGTATTTCCTTTATTTGGCGTGTCGGTTGAACACGGTAATATTTTTAAACTTAAATAAATGAACGCGTATTAAAGCCAACAAAAGTAGTTAACTGAAATCGTTGTTTGCCCAAAAAATAGAAAGCGGTAATAGGCAGGTCACGGCACTCGGAAAATGAAAAATTGATGGACAAGTCTCGCCATTCAGGGGTGCCAAAGGGGGAAATGGAGCTTTAAGGCGGCCCTCAAAGCCTCTTATCTGGAGTTTAAAAATAAGCGAAAATACGATACAATTAAAAAAAACAGTATATTGAGATACGTGATATATAGCACCCAACATAATATGAACACTGACAAGTTTATGACATTAGTGACTTAATAGTTTTTTTTCTACAAAATTTTGTTTTCAAATGTGAAACAAAACTACACAATAAGTCATCGCTAGGGAGATGATTGAACCGGTGACACCTGAGTGGCAAACTAATCAACTCCTCTTCCTAGCTAAGTCGTCTAACATTTTATGTTCAATATTTTCCGCTTTTACTGGTGGTCAAAGGAATTGAACAATAATAATGAACGGTCATTAGCTATGTGGACAAACGCGTCGAATTTTCACCCGGGCAAAGTCGGTTTAATTCTTCTGCCGGCTAAGTCCTCCATCATTGCACAAGCAACATTTTACGCTTATTATGATGATAGTAGGAGATTTTCAAAAATTGACAGGTTATTTGGAACCTGCGAATGTTTTTCTTATGAAGGATCTCGGAATCATGTTTGATAGTAGGCTGACATTTCATGCTCACATTGAGATGGCTTGTGGCAATTCATTGAGAATGCTGGGTTTTGTCTTACGCACCGCAAGGAAGTTCAGAGACACCCGGATTCTCAACATTTTATATAACTCATTAGTAAGGAGTAGACTTGAGAGTGGGTCGATCGTTTGGAGTCCACACGAGGTCAAGTACTCCCTCATGTTGGAGAAGGTTCAGAAGAAATTTCTGAGATTTCTTTACTTGAGGGAGTACAGTTACTACCCGTGGCTCTATCCTACCGACTTTCTTTTGGGTATGCTCGGAACATACCATCTAGAGGTCAAAAGGGATGTGTACATTGCAACATATTTCTTCAGATTGATTCGTAGATAGTCTGAAAACTCAGCTATCATGGAGAGCATTCATTTCTATGTTCCTGATGGTTATCTTCGCCATCGGCAGCATAGATTGTTTTATCTCCCGGCCTGCAGGACCAACTTGTCAATGGTCATGCCGGGAGGGGAGGGCAATCATGTTGTTGAATCGAACCGCTTCGGATGTCGATATATTTTGCATAAATGAAGCTTCGTTCAAACGACAAGCATTCCTGCTATTTGTGTAATTATTCCGTGGTTATTTTTTTTTATACATCATTTGGATGAAAAATTATGTTAAAATTGTCTTATTTTTTATTGTTTTATTTTTTACTGTCTTTACTTTGCATTCATTGCTATTTGTATTTTTTTAGAATTGATTGTTTTATATTTATGAATATTGTTTATCAATACACTTACTCGCTCTATTTAAAAACGCCTTAAAATAAAAATTTTGTAATGTGTTTAAAATAATAAATTACTGAATAACTGAATCTTACTTTAAACAAGAAAATTAAAAATTTGAAATCTAATAAGTAATGTATTAAAATAGTTAAAAGCTCATAGTTTAAAACGCATAGGCTCCTTTTTCCTTGTGTCAGACGTATTAGCTAAAAGTAATACTTGTCGTAAGTAAAATCGATAAATAAGCTCTCACCCCGAGTGTCATCATGTGGCAATGTGTGCAATATGACACAACCATCCCTCTAAAGTGTAGAGTGTACAGTGAACAGTCCATAAGAACCACGTCAACTCTTTACCCGCTTGTATTAATAAACATTTCCCAGAGGACAAACGCGTCGGATTCCCACCCGGGCATAGTGGGTTCAATTCATCTGCTGGCTAAGTCCGCCATCATTATACAAGCAACATTTTCCGCTTATTATGATGGTAATAAGAGTTTTCAAATATTGTCAAGTTATTCGTAACCTGAGAATGTTTGTCTTTCTTTAAAAAAATATACGTAATCGAAGGGTGAATAGAATAAATAGACAAAGTATTGCATTAAAATATCACAGATATATCGACTTGGTCAGCATTTCACGTAAAAAACTTTTTTTTCTTAAACAAGGGAATCATTTCTTGGAAAAATGTGACCTAATGCACGTTTGCCAACTTTTTCGAATGCTATGAAAATATTCAAATCAAAAGGTCGCGAGTCGTATCACTCCTTTCCCTTCCGCGTGTAAACAGCGTCGTATCACCTTTGAAACCTTTCACGGCGCGTCATAAGGCATAATGAACACACCATCGAAGCCTCCTTCGGAACCTTCGTTCGGATTGATAGTTTCCGTATATAATGGCGGCCGTTACGCGTTATATCCACTGTCGTTACGTAACGATAGCCTTTAGACCGTGTGTCGTCGTAAAAAAATCTTTCCACCTGACCCTTAGCGGGAACATGGCGCTTGTTACAGAGATGTGGAAAATACAGGAAGTAATACAAAACATAATGCAAGGGGGAATATCAAATCACTTATATTATGGACGGTCTCCAAAACTAACTAACCATCACGCCGTTTCCCCGTTAGGGTAGACAGAAAAGATAACCGCCATACAACTCTGTCTGGCACACACTCCTTGCTTCATTCACATTCATACCCCCTATCATACATACTCTTCTGTTATTCTGACTCTATGGTGGACACGGCCTGACTCAAGTATTTGATTTACTTGATCGTCGTGCTGGGTCTTTTCTGGGGGTCCCCGACTTCTTCTGCCATGGACTTAAGTGTCGTATATTCTTTTCAAACTCTTTTTTTTTGTTTATTCACCCTACATACCAAATCATATAATCGTCCCTTTCTTACTCCTATTCATGACGCTTTCATCAACCTTGCATTCTTTCTGGATATCTTCATTTTTACACAGCCACACATGGTTTTAACGTATATGCGATCTGATTTCTACAGCATTTAGTCTACGTTCATTCTTTCTCGGCCAGTTCTATGCCTTTTATTTGCTCCAATAGCGTTCAGTCCTCCATTAATGAAGTTTTCGGCATTTACATTTTTTTTTAAATATTCTTATCAGTCCATCCATCTATCTTAAACATACTTACTAAATACACTAGCGACTTTTTGTGACAATTTTAATAAAAAAATATCAAAAATGCTTTGTTTTTGGGATAGGTTTGAGGTATAAAAACATTTATTTTTGTTTCAGTAATATAAAAATTACTTAGCAGTCGGATTTTAAATTGTCTGTATTTGGGCTCTAACCTTCATGTTTCTTATCCAAAACTCTACCTATCCAACCATTCAATCGAATAGTATAAAACAATTGACAAGCGAACAGACTAGTTTTTGGTGAAAATGCCTTGTTGTTGGTTCGTTTCGCTAGTTTTTCGGTTGCTATTTAAAAATATAAAATAAGTGTGGTGTTTCGTGGATGAGAAGATTAAAAAAAGTGTGGTGTTTTTGTGTATCGATAAATAAATAAAATTGTGCCAGAAGGATCATCAATCGAGAACCTCAACTTTATCGGTGAGTGAATTGTTTATTTTTTTCTTCCTTGATCTTTCTACACTTATAATTAGACGTATCCAACAAGTATTATAGTATTGAGAAATTTTATCATTTACATTTCGTTATGTTTTATATTAATCTGAAGCTAGAGATACATTCGATGTTTCATCGAAGCTTTCAATTAAACATAACTTTTACATAATTTTGAAAAGAACCAACATCATTTTAAGAAAACTATTTTTTATTTATTCTGTAAAATTTGTGTAGTAAATTTAACTAACGGAATTTAATAAACTAAGTTATAGGAATCAGATTTCTTATTTTAACATTAGTAAAATATAACTAGCAGAGTTTTAAAAATTGAAAGATATTTCCTTTATATAATGTTTTAAGTATCAAAATAAACATTTCAGATAACATTAAACTAAAACAACAAAGTGACAAAACAGTGTAAGAAAATTCCATAATTTTCTTTGTGAGTACATACCATATTCTTACGAGTGTGAACTTTTCAAATTAGGAACTAATGTTAGTTGATATCATCAAATTTTGAAAATATTTTTTTCAAATCCCTACCCATCTAGTTAAGTACCTACGGTGTATTTCACCATACATTATTCCATATTTAAAACGGGTCGATTAAAGCAACTTAGATTCTTTCTTGGCAAGTCAAGTTACATTCTGCGATTTTTTACGGGTAATCACTGGTAATTACATAATGTTATTGTTATTGACCTACATTTATGCATTTGAAAAATTACACCATTACACCTTCATTTGCTAGTATCTACAATCACTGTGACTTCTTTGTCAGTAAAATATTTTCGAAAACATCAATTTCAAATATAATGCGTGATTTTTAAGTATAATTCATACAGACAGTATGTTGTTTCTACTCGAGTGCCTAGGAAATCGATTGACTGAATGGCTCCGGCTTATTTATCGGAACTGTGTATTCTTGAAGATTCCGATTCGCGATAGTCAACCCTTAGATCGGCAACGTCATCACTTATCGGAAGGTTGAAGGAACCAAAACGCACACCAGACACTAAGTTTGGAGACCGTGCTGCAGGAGTGTCAGCTCCTAAAGCCTGGAATAGACTACCACATGATCTGAGAATAATAAAAGACTCGGCAGAGTTCGGAGCTAAACTCAAAACTCATCTATTCACAAAATCATATCTATAAATAACAGATTTGCACTAATTTACACAGATAGGCTAACCCGTTATCACCTAAACTCACCAGTATAATAATATTTTTTCATGCAATGATTCACAATCCAAAATTCTCGATCTACTGCTAAACCAAAAGTTCGATAATTTTTTTTACAGCCCGCGACAAATGTAATTAACTAGTATGTTAAAATCTATAAGGTAATTATAGCTTTAGTTTTAGGTATTTAGGTAGTTTTATGGTAAATGAAGCAATAGTTTTTATTATCGAAGGAAGCAAACACTTTGTAGCTTGACATTATAATTTAAATAAAAAATAATTTTGTTTTAAGCCACTTTATTTATACACATATAACAATTCGACCGGTTTCGGTTAGACTTAACCTTCATCAGGAACGTATAAGTATAAACAGTTTATACTTATACGTTCCTGATGAAGGTTAAGTTTAACCGAAACCGGTCGAATTGTTATATGTGTATAAATAAAGTGGCTTAAAAACAAAATTATTTTTATTTAAATTAAATAGTTTTTATGTTTTGTAAAGTGCTCTTGTGGTGATATTTCACAAAAATAGCGCTTTATAAATAATCCAATTATTAATATCGTAATGAACTTTTTTTTATAAAACAGTCGTCAGAAACATCCTCATTGCGAATTGTACAAAACGTACATCAAATTTAAAAGCAAACGTCGACACGGTTTCAAAAAGAAGTAGCCTCGCATCAATAGTATTTGACTTTTTTTATTTGTTTTTTATTAATATATTGCTTACACACTCGAACAAAGTAATCTAGATGAGTTATAAAAACTCACTATTGGTTGCTCCTAGCAGCAATGTGAAGCCTTGACCTTCCCAACCCCTCGTGTTTGTGTGCGTCGCGGTGGAACTCTCGAGGGTAAAGATGAGTGCCTTATTAATCTGGCGTGTGAACCCAGATCCGAAAATAGCACACAGCCTCTTTCAGTGAAGCCTTAGAGATATTTCTAATAAAAAATGCAGAAGTAATAAAATTTTCGCAGCATTCTCAAATAGGTTTGTGTGTCACGCGCTTTCCGCACAGTTTCAGGAAGTTGGTTGGTCCTTTTTTTTCAGGAACAATAAACCATATTAAAGATGAAGCTTAAATTTTATTATTTTTTCCGACTACGGATAGCTTTTTAATAGGAAATTGCCATTTGAAAGTAGATCTACTTATAATAAAGCATTAAATGTTAATTATTTGTATGTCTGGGTACTTTCAAAAAATATTATAGTGAATACCGCACAAGAGTCCTAACTGCTCCCAATCGTCTGGAGCCAGTGAGACTATGGCATCCTTGATTGGGGTATGTTGTGAGGCTGAAGGTAGTGGGGAGGGGAAGAAGATGGGAAAGAGGAAGATTGGGAAGTACCTGGCTATTCAGTTCTGGTCACCAAACACGGCTAAAAGTCATTTCGAGCAACGTTTCGATTCTGAATGGAGGTCTTTCACCAGGTCGATAAAGATAAAATAAAGTTGAAAATTTTGTTTTATCGAATCATTAAGAGGTAAATAATATGACAGCCTCCATAGTTGAGTGGTAAGATGCTCGACAGCGAATCCGACACAATCCGGCACGAAAAGGTCGCTGGTTGAAACCCGGCGTGCGCCAATAACTTTTATTTAATTAGTATGTGTCATAACACATTTAATTCATATTAAAATAATAAAAAGTATATTTGCGGCACGTTCCAGAGTGGTAGATACTCTAAGTATCGCCCTGGTCAAAGACCACCATTCAGAATCGAAACGTTGCTTGAAATGGCTTTAGCCGTGTTTGGTTACCAAATCTGAATAGCCACGTACTTCCCAACCTTCCTCTTCCCACCCTCCTTCCCCTCCCCACTACCTTCAGCCTCACAACATACCTTATTTGGTAATGCCATGGTCTCACTAGCTCTTGATGGCTGGGAGCAGTTGAGACTCTTGTGCGGTATTCATACAAAATTTAAAAATGTTAAATATGTCGACATCCAATCTGATAGTGAATACATTTTTCAAAACTTCATTGCTAATGGAAAAAATAACGTTACGAGCCGAAAATAGTTGGGTTGACTTGTGCGTACGTCACACTTTTGTATGCCGCTAATGCTCACCATCCGAGAGTTTTTAGCGGAATACACAAAAGAAGTTTGTCTGCGTTATAGAGAGGATGAATTTTAGGTAACAACTCACAAAAGTTGCATTTTGTGAGGTGGGTTAAGGAAGGAGGAAATGGGTCGAAAGAAAGGATTTGTTTATTGAAACCTTATAATGTCGCTATTTTCCAAATCGTCTAGATTATTAGTAAGGATTAGCCTGCTCGAAGACGTCAGATCCAAAAAGCAACATGTCAATTTAATTCGCATTTCAAAGGAAATTGACACTTCGCTCTGACCTAATATTTCAACATTTCCCACAAAGAAAGCGTCGGACACTAAACTAGGCTTTTTCGTATTTATTATCTAGTAACAACAGTTCTATTTTTATTTTCACATCTAGTTAAAATAATTTGCTTTTCCGTCATCCTGAAGAATAAAGGTAGAGTTTGCATGCATGGAAAATCGAATTCAAACCATTGCAGATAAAGTCGTACTTTTATCTCCTACCCTTGAATAAAATTTTTATGTATCGGTTTAGGACTGCGTTCAAAAATTTACTGCCATTACAATACATTAACTATAAACAATTTCCTTTGTGAGTACGTACCTCAGAGCAATAATATACAAGAGAGAGCGCTGCTATAGGCAGTTTTTATGAGGTTTGCTTGACTCGGCTAGACCTGAGCGTGGCTAGGACTAGGGCTAGGGTGTTTATACATCCATTCACAGCACAGATCGACATAATGTTTTGTTTTTATTTGAATAACGACTTTTTCACAATATTGTTATAAACAAAATTGATCTATGTTAATTTATTTCACGTATCAAAACGTGTTGGCGGAGTCAACGGAGACGTGGGACACGAAGAACATTCTAACAATACTTTAGGGTGGTGTGATAATTTGAGAGATTTTGTTGTCTCTTTCTTTATCGTAGTGTACGACGTCAAAACCCGGAGATAGTGATTTATCCCAATTTTGGGTGGGTTGTGAAAAAAGAATTAGCTCTCTCTTCATATATTGTTACTTCAAGGTACGTACGACCACACGAGTGGTAACTCTTCAAATTCGGAACTGATGTTGATTGAAATTATCAAAGCTTTAAAAACGACTTTTTCAAATTCCTCCTACTTGATACAGTACCTACCTATAGTAAATTTCAGCAGACATTGCGCCATATTTGAAATGGGTGGATTAAAGCAACTTGTATTTTTTCTTGACAAGTCAAGTTACATCCCGTGATTTTTCACGAGTGTCACTAGTATCGTATAATATCAGTACTTTACTATCGATGCAATAATATGGAACTTTTGTACAGCAACATGGTCAGATAAGAATTTCAATTTTTTAAATTTGATTTACTAACAATCACTCAATTTTGCTTTTGAGAGTTACAGATTGTTTTTTGAGACATCAAAAATACGCTTTGTAGTTTTAGATGCAATAATGTATTTTCATCAATAAAAACATAGAAACTTAAAGTTCAAATTGAAACTTGAAGTACAAATTGAAACTTAGTGTTCAAATTGAAACATGAAGTACAAATTGAAACCTGAAGAACAAAATGAAACTTGAAATACAAATTGAAACTCTACGCAATGCCATATTTAACTGATTTTTGTAGAGTTGACCACATAGGAGGTATTTTCCCGTTGACGACAAAATGCTCTTCTGTTGCATCGAATCTTGACGTTACCCGGCTGAAGTATTTGATTAACTTGATAATTCCATAACTCTTCGGGCGTCCCTGACTTCTTCTTCCATTCACTGTGGCGTCGTATCGTCACCGGTGAGGCAAAAAGGCTAAAGCACCATTTTGGAAAGTTTCCACTAGAGCACTTTAAAGCTTTTTTGCTTTACAAAAAAATGTATTAGTCTTTATTACCTGGTTGAATTTTTAAAAAAAAAGTTGATTCATGTATAATAATGCTCTCACTGAGTTACTCAAAGCGACAAAAGGGTGAAAAAGTCCCTAGCTTTTATCACTTGAGTCAAAACTTCTCCCAAATGGTTAATATATTTTAGATGGCTAAAGGGCCGCAAAAGTCTTCAGAATCAAACGAAAGTCAGAGCATTCGATGTAGAAAAAATAACTGATCATACCTGCATATTTAACTCATCTTTGACCAAAGTGTCGCTTAAGTTCTTTTGCCTTTCCATCGACGATATTTTTTTCAGACACAACGATCTCCGTCCATAGACTCTACGCAACTAAACCATCTAACCGATCTTTTTCCTCTTATTCTTCATTGCGCTTGCATCAACCTAGCATTCTTTTCGGATTTACACATGTTTAATACATGCCATGCATGGTTTTACGACACATACGCCTCGAGGATCTCATTTCTACATCATTTAGTATAATTTCATCCTTCTATTACCAGTTCTATGCCTCGCTGACATACAATAGGGTTATACTGGACTGCAAGCCTTATTTCTGTTGAGCTTTTTTAAATAAATATATTTTAAAAATTTTGATTAATTAATTACTGCAGAGACTCTAGTAAACTTTATAAATTTGTATTTAATATTTACACTCAAAACGGACCAGTGGGAGCCCGTGACTTTTCAGTCTAGAATGCTGAGATTGAAAAATACAACGTAATTGATGTTTTTGTAGCCAAAAATGTTTTTCAGGATTTTTCAGTTTTTGTGGAGCAACGCATGGCTTGCTTTTGATTTTAAACCAGATAACGTCACAATATTTGTTGATCGCCACACAATGCTTTGCAATAGCACCGAGATCGGAGTCAAATGTGAATCATTTAAAAAAATATTTTTCTTACTCTATGAACAACCGAAAAATATTATAAGGCTTCGTATCCTCTGTTACAATTTCATCCCTTGAATAATACAAACAACCCCCCGCTGAGAACGTCACATGTATCTTGCTATTTTTGATTCCGAAAAAGACTGAAAAAAGCCCAGGAAGTAAAACAGAACCCCCATAATTCATAAAGGTTGTAGGGTGCTTTTTACCCCCATTCAGCTACAGGGCTTTTTTTTAGGGTTAACCAGAAGTTTATTAATAAAATTCATTTAAAAATTACGTACTCTAGTACGTTTAAATATAATTCTTATTATTGTGTAGAATCTTTCTTTCGCTATTATTTCAATTTATTCAACTTCGTATTAAACTTTAGCAAATGCGCTGAGACAGATTTGATTTATTTATAAAATGTAAGAAAATAGTTTTAGGGAGCTTAAGTTAATAACAGTAATAATACCTTCGCATTTAAAAAGCACAGTCATAGGTTATTTTACCTTGGTGTCCTTCACAAAAATCAACCTCAAAATAATGATTTTGTAACCCCATTTATGGGTCATGTTCTTAAAATTACTGCCACGTTGATCTTACCTTTATTTTTTAGTAAAATAAAGTTGTAAAAATCCAACTTTAAGCTTTAATATTATTTATCGTTCAATTCCATCATCAATTAAAGATTAAAGTAAAATATTGCTAAAACAGAGTGATAGATTCTCTAATTATCGCTCTGGTGAAAGACCACCATTCCGAATCGAAACGTTACTTGATTGAAATGACTTTGGCCGTGTTTGTGACCAGATCTGAATTGCCAGGTACTTTTCAACCTTCCCTTTTCCCTCTCCACTACTTTCAGCCTCACAAAATACCCCGATTGGGGATGCTATAGTCTCACTGACGGTTGGGAGCAGTTGGGATTCTTGAACGGTATTCACTAAAAACAAATATATACATAACAAAGTTAACAGGCAGCAAATATGCATAGCATATAAAAGTTATAATTTTTGAAAATATGAATGATGCAAAAATGGTGTAAAATTATATAAACCTAAAAAAGATGAACTATTTGATGAAGAGCGGTTCTATTTGTAGATATACAAAGCAAAAATAACAGAACACACGAAAAATAGAAAAGGGAAAAAAAATAATCATAAAACAGGAGTCAGTTTATGTCCAGCAATAAATACTAGAAGATTTCGAGTAAGCAAAAAGGATACACTCACCCGGAAGTGTTGAGGTTTCTTCCTGTTTTTTTAGGATTTCGTTAAGTTTGCTGAAATTCGCTGAAATTGCAATTTCAGTGGTCTGGTTTTCTTTACCTAGTTGCAGAACTTAACCTAAGATTTGACTTGGCTTGAAAAGGTGGGCAAAGGTTGCCCACAGACGAGATTGGCTGACAATCTGAAAAGAAACGCTGAATTCAGGTGAATAAGAGCCGCCCATGTTTAGCAAGCTTAAAAAAAATGATGAAGGCACGTCCAAAGCTGGACGCCAGGGGGCTCTTGAAGGTGATTTAAAAAAAATAAAAAAATTTGTCGTATTTTTGTAATCCACTTGATTAAGCTGGCTTTGCCTGGACCGTTTAAAGTTTTTTTTTTCTTATCAAACCCTTGTATAGATTATTAAGGTGGATTGAGAGCAATAATATCTCTGCAAAGAAAGCTTAATATTTTGACCCAGTGAGAGAGAAAGAAATAAGACAAGTTCTCACACAATATAGCACCGCTTTTAGGTATATAAGTATGTTCTTCGTCTTCCGTGTCTCTGGTGACTCCGCCTACTACGTTTTGTTATGCGACATAACAGGACATAACTCAAAGGTTTTTAGGTTATATCCTGTATATTTGTTTATAACAATACTGTCAAAAAGTGGTTATGCAAATAAACAAAAAAATAATTCGACATGTGCTATGAATAGATGTATAAATACCCTATCTCTAGCCCAAAGTGGTAGAAACTCTAGTTTCGCCTTGGTGAAAGACCATCATTCAGTATCAAAACGTTACTTGAAATGGCTTTATCCGTGTTTAGTGGCCAGATGTGAATCTGGTACTCCCAACCTTCCTCTTTTCCATCTTATTCTTCTCCTCACTACTTTCAGCCTCACAACATACCCCAATTGAGGATGCCTTAGTCTCGCTGGCTCTAGACGGTTGGGACAGTATTCATTATATATATATATATATTTTTTTTTTTTTTTTATATATATTTCTTTTTTTTTAAAGCCCTAACCACGCCCCAGTCAGGAAAAAATCATCAATCCTGACTACACTAGCGCTCCCTCTCGGTATATTATTGCTCCCAGGGTTATTTTCTTACATTTTGAAAACTTTAATAAAAACAAATAATTTTTTCAGAGCCTTGCATTGACACTTCAGTCTACACCCAGCTCACCATTAGATGAAAAACAAAAAAGCTTCGAGAGAAAAAAAACTTTTCCAAAATATTCTTATATTCTCAGTTCAAAAACGTTGAGCCTATTTTTCCGACACAACTTTCTTCTACATTTTTCTCAAAAACGTGAAATAAATTATCTTATCCAAGGGTCTGTTTTCTTGAAGCAAGAAGCTTTCATGACTTGTCATTTTCGTAAACGGCTACAAAGGGTGACTTTGCGCTTTAATAATAAACTTCGTGCCGCGTGTCCAATGTTACTCCACTTTTCTACACTTCCAAGAAAGGACGCGATGACATGGCATTTACTGACCAGGGCCTTTATAGCTTAAACTGTATTCACCTTTTTTCTTTTTTGTAAATACACAAAGGCATTTTAATATAAATACTTTGCAATGGATAATATTATAAAGAACTTTTATCGTATAGAAAATTAATAGATTCACGATTTACTCAAATATTGACGATAATCATAAAAGTAATTCCCACCAAAAGATAATCATAAAAGTAATATATACGTTCCTGAAGAAGGTTAAGTTTAACCGAAACCGGTCGAATTGTTATATGTGTATAAATAAAGTGGCTTAAAACTAAAATATTTTTTATTTAAATTATAATGTCAAGCTACAAAGTGATTGCTTCCTTCGATAAATAAAAGTAATACTTAAACATTTTTATAGAGTTTTTTTATCAGCACAGAGACACATTTCAAAGCCTGGAAGAGTGTAATTCAGAGATTTCATATTGCAACTAACATTATTTTTCCAATAATTAAATTCCTAAAACAAGAAAGACAGAGGTCTGAGAGGCCTTTTTCAAAGATGTCGTTTCCTTGAAGTATCTGGTAAAAGAGAGCTTTTCATTAGTGTTTAATCCTTATTCTGTTTTAAAGGCGAAAGAATAAAAAATTGGGCGTCAAAAAATTTTATTTGAATGGTGGAAATTAAGTATTATTATTATGGTATTATGATATTTTTGAATACGGTCTTTATGATAACATGGTTATTCAACAAATTTGACAAAAGATTAACAATATTTTTAAATGTTCAAGCCAAAATTGTCACAAATTACTTGAAGACCTTAAGGGTAAGCACTCAAAAATGACACTAAACGTTACTTCCTACCATTCTAATACAAGTAACCCTACAAATGATGTATCTGAAAATTGCTCTATTTTAAATGTTAGAAGTTTTTATTTGTGAATATTTTATTAATTATAAGACATCTGATTATTTAAATTTGCATATTTAAACCTTTTTTCCTCATTATTTATAAGCCATTCAAACTAGGGATGGTCAATATTCCTGCCCCGATGATCTTGTTAATCTCATTTTTTACAGAGCGTATAAAAATATGTCTGATAGTTAGGTGTTGGATTTGCTTGCAAGGAACAGAGCACTGAGGGGAAGGCTGAGAAGTACCTGTCTATTCAGACCTGGTCACCAAACACGTGCTTGTTTATTTAGCTACTAACCGGTTGTAGAAATGTTAATTATTTAAAATATTGTTTTCCTAAATCTGAAACGTGCAATTTAAAAAAAACTGTTTTTTTTTTTTTTACTCTTGTATAATTATTGTATGGTGTATTTTTTCTTAAATACATATTGTTTTAAATTTTGCTAAACCAAATCCACAAGATTCTTCCAGGAACATATCAAAAAATTATAACTTGTTTTACGCACATACCGCAAAACTCTTACGATTGCTTGGTGCTTAAATATTTTTGTATGTCAGCGAGTGTTCAAGTTTTGTTGATAAATATTTTTACTCTTGTTTATTTTTTGCTTGCTGTAATTTTTCTGAAATGCGTGATTTTTAAAAAATTTCATGCCCACAGAACAATATTTGTTTATTATTTTTCTTGTCATCTACACAAATACATAAATTATTTAGCTAGCAGGTGAGTAGCTGAGTGGACAAACGAGTTCGATTCTCATCCGCACATCGTGGGTTCAATTCCTCTGCTAGCTAAGTTTTCAAGCACAAGCAACATCTTCCGCTTATGATGATGGTAGTAAGAGTTTTTCAAATATTGTCAGGTTACTCGTAATCCGGGAATGTTTGTCTTTCTTTTAAATAAATTTAAAAAAAAATAACAAATATAAAAAGCCATGCATTAAAATGGTCAAAAGCTCATAGGTCAAAACGTATAAGTTCCTCTCCCCTCGTGTACTACGTATCTGCTTAAAGTAATACTTGTAAGTAAAATCGATAAATAAGCACTCACCCCGAGTGTCATCATGTGGCAATATGTTCAATATGAAACAACCACCCCTCTAAAGTGTAGAGTGTACAGTGAACAGTGCATAGGAACCACATCAACTCTTTGCCCCGCTTGTATTAATAAACCTTTCCCAGAGGAAATAGTTTAATTAAATATTGAACTGGAGCTGGCTTTATACGTCTAAGGCAGCCGAGCTAACTTGCCATTGAATTATTCAAAGATAAATTTCGGCAGGGCCTATGTAAGGGCTGTATAACGAGCTAGTTATGGAGGGAGGGAATCCAATTAATTTAAATAATTGACTTTTGTCTCCCAGAGTTATTGTGTTTCCAAGAGGGGATGTACTGGCGTGTGCGATTTGCAATGTGTATCGTTTCTTTAACACATTGATTAGTTGGCTATTCTTCCAATGCTTTTTGTTTAGAATAGAGCTCTGGAAAAAGGCAATTTAACTTCGTTTTACTTCTCACTTGACATAATTATTCACTGAGTCGTGGCATTTCTTACTCAAGCATCCCCAACTTCTTCTACCATTCACTTTACGTTGAATATTCCTTTCACCATTCATCTGCTCTATATGTCCAAACCATCTAAGCGTCTCTTTCATTTATTTGTTTAAATGGTGAACACCGCACTAGGGTCCCAACTGCTCCCAACCGTCTAGAACCAGTGAGACTTTGACATCCTCATTCGGGGTATGTTCTGTGGCTGAAGGTAGTGGAGAGGGGAAGAAGATGGGGAAGAGAAATGTTGGGAAGCACCTAGCTATTTAGATCTGATCACCAAACATGGCCAAAGCCATTGCAAGCAACGTTTCGATTCTAAATGGTGGTCTTTCACTTAGGCGACACTTATAGTATCTACCACTCTGAAACGTGCCGAAAATGTAGGTACTATATGTTATTTTATATTAATTAAATGTCTTATGACACATATTTATTGAATACAAGTTATTGAACTCGCAACATCTAGATTCGTAGTCGCGAGTCTTACCACTCGACCACGGACGCCGTCAAAATCAATCACTTTATTTTAATCACTACTCTTTCGTTAACCTTGCATTATTTCCGAATCTTCACCATTATTGTAACAATCATAAATAGTTCTACTTCACATACGTCTCAGAGATCTAATTTCTACCGCATTCAGTTAACTTTCATTCTTGCTCTGCCAGTTCCACTGCTATACATCAGGGGTTTGTATCAGGACTCCATTGTCTAATAATTTTCCAATAAAATCTACAAAGAAGAACCCTTTTTGTTTCTGAAATATCTCCCGAAAAGCGAGCTTAAACGTGTTAAACTTGCACATTTAGTCTGTCAATGTAACGTTTTTTTAAAGTAATGGAGTTTTAAAATATAATATCTATTTGATTTTCATAAAATTAAATAGTATTTAAATTATCTAGTTAAATAATATTTCATATTTTTGAACATTTTTTTTTAACCATAAAACGGTATTTATATATTTAAATATGTATATATAAATATATATACATATATATATATAGATAACGGCTTGATGGTTATTTAGTTAGTTAGTTAACTCTGGCGCCAGGAAATTTGCACAACTTTTTTTTTTAGGAATATCGAGATCAACGCAATTATTTTTAGGTCATCATGAGCTTATAAATGAGAAAAAAAACTTTTTACCAACACTATATGTATATGTATTTATATATATATTTAAATGAGAACTTTTTACGTACACTATATGTATATATATATATATATATATATATATATATATATATATATAGTGTACGTAAAAGTTTTTTTTTTCTCATTTATATATATATATATATATATAAATACGTGAACGTAAAAAGTTTTTTTTCTCATTTAAAAGCTCATGATGACCTAAAAATAATTGCGTTGATCTCGATATTCCTAAAAGAAAAAGTTGTGCGAATTTCCTGGCGCCAGAGTTGACTAACTAACTAAAAAACCATCAAGCCGTTTTCCCGCAGGAGTAGGCAGAGAAGACGGACCGCCATACAACTCCGGGACCCTTTTATACAGCATTCAGTCTACTTTCATCCTTCCTCTGCCAGTTCTTTGCTTCACTGTCATACACCAGGGTTAGTATAAGCACTTCATTGTGGACTGCTATCTACACGGAGCCAGAAATAATCAATTGAAATCTTCAATTTGATGGCTTAGGAAACAAATTATTGCATTTAATGCTACCAGGATGACTGAAGAAAGAAAAATCAAACGATCATTTTATACTTCTTTACTATCAACGGTTTTGTCATATATTTTTATTAATTACTTACAGAAGTACATGAATTCAATGCGGAATATTGATCCTGACCGGATTTACGCTGTCAATGGCCTTAACCATAAAATAATTACGAAAAACAATTAGTACCGCCTGGAGGTTGGTATTACTGTACGGTGTAAATAATCAATCAAAATGCTTAGCGCAGATATTAATAAAATAATTCAATCTTAGATATTTTTTTCTGGTTCACTAGCACCCAAACAGAAGGAGTTTGGCCAACATAAGGAATTCTTGCTTATTTATGCAAATCAAACCTTTTTTTTAAATATCAAAGGTGACATTTTTAATTGCTCGCAACAGAAAGCTGTGAAAATCTTACAGTATTATTACGCTTAGCCGTCTTCTGCCATGTTCGATGGAAAAATTGCTCATACATACAAAAGTTTGAAATTGTCTTCCGATTACAGTCCTTTGCGATTTACTCACTATGTTTCTTTTGATGTGTGTGTTGTGACTAAATCAGTAACTAGCGTTTTTGATGTGTGTCAAAACTAAGCCGCCAGAGTTCAGATAGACTCAAAGCCGCTACCACAGATGGCGTTAGTCGAAAATGTTTATTTTCACATGAAATAATTTTATTTTAATATACGCGATGTGTCCGCGATGTTAAAAAAAACGCATTTAGGATATTAATTACGACAATATCAATTTTATATACCTAAATATTTTTAGTAAGCTTGCTATACCGTGCATTGGCAGTTGTTACTGCTGTAGTTGTAGTCTCAAAATTGGACTAAACCCTATAAATGGCCGCCAACACTTGAATTGGGCACAGTCCAACCGAAATCTGCCCGCAGGGCCTAGCGGCGAAAACCCGGGTTTTTATCTGCTAGTACATAATTAATATCACTTCACACATTTGATGATTCATATTTTTTGAAGTTTTTTTTTATTAAAAGCTTATTTTGTGTTTTATAGAAATGTGTACAGCAATAAAACATGTATTATTTCAAAGTTTTTAGAATAGTTTTTCAAAGGTAATATTCGGCCGCTCCCTAGTCGAGCGGTAAAAATCCATGACTACGGATCCAGAAGCCATGAGTTCGAACCCCAGTTAATTTAATTTTTTTAATTTATTTCCATTTAATTTGATTAAAAATCATATCTTCGCTGGAAAGGCAAAATGACCTAAGCGACACTTTGGTCAAAAATGAGAAAAATATGCAGTTTTATTTCATTTATGTTTTTGCATCGAATGCTCTGAATCTCGTTTAATTCTGAAGACTTTTGTGGCCCTTCAGCCATCTAAAATATATTTACCATTAGGGAGAAGGCTTGACTCAAGCGACACAGGCTAAGGACTTTTTTAGCTTTTTGTCGCTTCAGGTAACTCAGTGAGAGTCTTGAATTATCTGGGTTAACTTATTTTTTCAAAATTCAACCAGGTACTAGAGACTGTTTAAAATCGGAAGGTTGCTTGAAATGGCTTTAGCCGTGTTTGGTGATCGGAATAGCCAGCTACTTCCCAATCTTCCTCTTCCTAATCTCCTTCCCCTCCCCACTTCCTTCAGCCTCACAACATACCCTATTTAGAGATGCCATAGTCTCACTGGCTCTAGACGGTTGGGAGCAGTTGAAATTTTTGTGTGGTATTCATATAAACATACAAATATAAATATATATATATATATATATATATATATATATATATATATATATATATATATATATATATATATATATAAATAATAGTATATTTGCTACTCGTTTCAGAGTAGAAAACAGGTATATTCTAAGTATCGCCCTGATGAAAAACCTCTAAAACATTTTATTTTATAAAAAAATTGCACTATTTTCGTCTAGTCGAATCTTCATTACACAATATCAAGTTTGTTCACACCTTAACGTAATATCAAGTTTGCAAGTTTCCAGCCGCTTTTCCGAAAGTCTTTCCGGAGGAAAATCATTAACACTTCGCCATCGTGTGAGTCTGCGACAAACCGCTCATACAAGTGAAGGCTCTCATTTCCCTTTTCGAATTTCCCTAATTTCTATGCCTCCGATATAGCTTTCCGTTCTAATCTCGCCCGGAAAAATGATTGAATTCTTAAACCGAACGAAAATGATGTGAGAACGTCGGGCATTATTTTAATCAATATATTGATAGACTATATTTTTTATTTATTTATGGTTTTAAAGTTTATTTTGTAGAACTCCATTTTAATTTTTAGATTTATTAATTTTATTAAAACAATAATTATTATTATTATTTTTAATTTAAAAAACAATTTTTAATTAAAAGCTCTGCGATGTAATTATTTTTACGCGTGACAGCTGTTTCGCCTTCTGAGGGCATTATCAAATAGTTTAAACTACAATTTTTTTTTTTTTAATTTAAAATAATAATAATTATTGTGTAAATAAAATTAAGAAACCTAAAAAGATTTTTTTTTTTTAAATTAAATAAAATAAAATTAAAAAATATATATTGATAGACTTTACACTCGCATAGAAGAAAGGTATTTTTATAATTTATTTTGAAGGTGAATACCGCTAGAGTCCTAACCACTTCCAACTAACTGAAGACAGATAAGCTATGACATCCTCAAATGAGGTATGTTGTGAGGCTGAAGGAAAATGAGTGAAGGACACGAAAAAGAGAAAGGTTTGAATCTATCTAGATATTCAAATGTGATGACTAAACATAGGTTTTTCCATTTCAACGTTTCAATTCTGAATGGTGGTCTTTCACCGGGACGATACTCTGGTATCACTTATAGTATCTACTACTCTGGAACGTGCCGCAAAAAATACTCCATAATTTTTATACGACATGAATATTTTAATTTAATAAAAATTATTTGCGCACGCCGGGTTAAAAACCGCGACCACTGGATTCATAGTCTAGCGTCTTACCACTCGACCATGGAGGCCGTTGAGTTAGTTGGTTAGTTAATAAAACTTCCTTTTTAAAGCTTTTTGCTTCATCGTAATATGGATTAATGAAAGAAAATGAACGAACTTCAAATAATATAAAAATGTAAAAAGATATAATAAAATATAAGGTTGTGATCGAGGCTCAATCAAATATATTTATCTTTTGTTTATTTTTCAATATTCATTTTCTTTGAAGATTTTTCATATTCTTTAAGTTATCAATAAATTATATATCTAAATAATTTGTTAGATATAGCTGGATAAAATATTAGTTCTTAGTATTTCAGTATAAAAATAAATAAAAATTGCCCAAATTGACCTGGGAGTTTATTTTATAAAACAGATTACTCAGAAACAACATATTATTATTAGAAAAGAAATGAAAAAATAACTTTGTATATGACTAAGGATATTATTTTATTGTCTATGACCAACCGGTTTCGCTTAGCCTAAGCATCTTCAGGGTACAAAATTAAACTTAACAAAAGATTTTTCATTTTGAAACTGTCAATTTGTGGTGGAACTCTATTTGAATGATTTTAATGATAGCAAATTGTACTATTAAACAAAATATACAAAGTGTGCGGTTATATATACGTACAGAGGGAGAACAAAATATAATATAAAATAACAAAACAATAAGAAAACAATAGAATAATACTTAAATTATAACACAGACAGAAAGAGACAGATAATTTTAATTGAAAGAGACAAAACGTCAACTGAGAAGGTAGTTAAAGAATAATGATAAAAATTAAAATAATATTCGTGGTCCCATACAAAGTTGTTTTTTCATTTCTCTAAATACGTCAAACCACAAAGCGATTGCTTTCTACGAAATACATATTATTATTCTTCAGATAAATCAATCTTGTACATTGTACACAAAGTATTGCAGCCTATTTTTTAAGTCATGGCACGATACCAATTGTGTACTGGCATACGCTATTGCATTTGTAAGAACTTCCTATACGGGAGAGACAAAGCTATACCACAACTTTTGTGTAATGCAAATACTCCAGAACGTCTACAAGGTAAACAACGTTTGTTTCCGTAACAAGACATGACTATTAAACCAAAAGGGTTGTTTTCTGTCGTGCTTTAGATTTTATTTGAGTGCTTTCATAAAATCTATCACGTTATCTATTCAGAGGAACTTTTGCCTGTAGCTAAAAGAATTGCCTGTATAAACAAAAAGTATATCTTAAAAAATCGTACCACGTGAATAATGTTACTTTCCAATTATATCGAATAATATTTTATTCGTCCAGTTAATTAATAGCTCTGATGATAATTATTATAAAAAACTTATCTCTGTCCATAAATGTTTATTTTTTACTGGGCTTTTACAGATTTTCACACCTACGTGAGAACAATCCAGTTATACAAACTCAGTTAGTGAACAATAAAACATAATAAAAAAACTAACACAAAAAATACACCAAATATAAAATAACAAAAACTCAATCAATGATCAATAATAAAAATAAAATCAAGATACACAAAGAAAGACAAGTGATACACAATATAATTAGCCCAAACTTTATTTCATGTTTTAAAGCATAGCAGGACATTTTTTTCTTAAATTACAAATTATCGACAAAAATGTCTACATTAATACACTCTATCTTATTACATAGTCGACACATTTAAGACAGAGGATCAAAGTAGGCAATATTGTTTCTAAATATACTCAGGTGGAATGTGCTATGGCGTCTTAAACAATAAGAATTAGGTATATTTATTTCAATACTGCTAAGACATACTTTAGAATCGAGATGACCATGAATTATTTTATGTCAATTTTTTAAATCGGTTATAACCATTCTAGTTTTAAGTGAATTGATGAAATTAGAATCGTGCCTTGCATTTATTAGGAAAATGTATATTGTTTCTTCAGAATATCACAACAGACACTGTCAAGTAAAGTGGGTAACGTACGTGTACTTAGAAAAACTAATTAATTCGTATTTAGTTTTGTTTAATTTGGTTAGGTCTTGACTCATACGTCAAAGTGGAAAAAGTGAGTAATTCGCGAAGTAGCGTAATCGGAATTAAATATCAGATTTTTTTACGTATGAGCAAAAATTACCATTCTTCATTTTTTCCGTGTATTGTATCAGGCTTCATGTTTTTGACATAAACGCCCCCGCGCGGCGATCGATCGAATCATGTACAGAAGAGCCTTAGCGTATTAATACTATCAGATAATATTGCGTGAAGCAACTATGGTAAATGCAGTTTCCGTGTTGTTTCAGAGCACTTTGATAACAACCAGAAAATTAATACTCAAAGAGAATTCAAATTGTAAGTTGCAATGGAGTTACCCGCATACACTGAACAAAAAATCTCTAGAAATGTAATCTTTACCCATTTAAAAAAAAAACTTCTGTCAACAATTTACGTTAGACCTTTCAACTCAATCGTAAATTTGACGGCCTGCGTGGTCGAGTGGTAAGACGTTTGACTATAAATCCGAAGTTACGGTTTTTAAATAATATCTAATACCGCACTAGAGTCCCAACCACTCCCAAATGTCTAGAGCCAGTAAGACAATGGCTTCCCTAATAGGGGTGTGTTGTGAGGCTAAAAGTAGTGGGGAAGAGAAAGATATGGGAAAGAGGTAGGTCGGAAAGTATCTGGCTATTAAGACCTAGTCACCAAACACGGCTAAACCTATTTCAAGGAACGTTTTGATTCGGAATGGTGGTCTTACACTAAAGCGATACTTAAAGTACTTACCACTCTGGTTCATCTTTTATTTCATAAACATGTGTCATAACACATTTAATTTATTCAATTCCCGGTAGCGTAAAAACATCCTCATTTACTGCACTTCAGTGTTTTATTTTTTCTCCTTTGTTTCTATTTATAAATTTGTATCTTATATTAATACTAAGTTCCATTTTTTTTACACTGTATTTGTTATTATGTTATATTGTATTAAATTGTTTGATTTATGTTAGTTTGATCTCTGTGTTCTGTTGAAACTCATGTATTTCTTTAATTTCCATTGTTCCAAAATGAGTTTTTATAACTCATCAGGATTGCTATATATGTTAGCAAGATATTAATAAAATAAATATATAGGTATATTGTATATTGTATATTTCCGGCACCTTCCAGAGTGGTAGATACTCTGAGTATCGCCCTGGTGAAAGACCACCATTCAGAATCTAAAAGTTGCTGGAAACTGCTTTGGCTGTATTGACTAACTAACTAACTAACTAACCAACGAACAAACCATCACGCCGTTTCCCCGCAGGGGTAGGCAGAGAGGACGGACCACCATATAACTCTGTCTTGGGACACACACTCCTCGGTTCATTCACACTCATACTTTTCTGTTATGCTGACTCTTCACGTGACCCGATTCAAGAATTTGATTCACTTGATCGTGCCATGTTTTTCTCAGGCGTCCCCGACTTCTTTCATTCACTTTCGCATCATATATTCTTTTAAGACTCCTTTCTTCGGTCATTCGTTCTACATGCCCAAACCATCTAAGCGTCCCTTTCTTGATCGTATTCATTACGCTTACATCAGCCTTGCATTCTTTCTAGATATCCACATTTTAACACGGTCACACATGATTTTTAGGCACATACGCCTCAGGGATCTCATTTCTACGGAATTTAGTCTACTTTCGTCCTTCCTCTGCCAGTTTCATGCCTCACTACTGTACATCAGGGTTGGTATAAGCACTCCATTGTTGACCGCTAGCTTCGCTTTTTTGGACTATTTCTTATTTACGCCAACAGCGTTCAGTCCTCCATTAATGGAATTTCCGTTTTTATCTGAATATCCAGGTAGATTTCAGCCTCACAACATATCCCGATTTGAGGATGCCATAGTCCTTCAGGCTCCAGACGGTTGGGACCAGTTACAATTCTTATGCTTACTTAAATGATCATAAAACGTGAATTGGTCATATTTTCAAGAAACTTCTATTACGAAATTTTTTCATCTCTTTCATCAGATGTAAGGAAAAATTAAGCTCACTTCAGGCACGCAGGAGCGCCCACAAAACAGTTCTATCGCTCTATCTTTTCGGTGTTTGCATAGCATTGCACATAGCACTCAGTCCGTTTCAGTCTCACTTTGCATTGGTAATGACGCGCCGAGCAAACAAGCCGAAGCTTTTTCATCGCGAGAGGCGACAGTTTGGGAAATTTGAGGGGCTTTAGTTAGGGGTTGGCAACTTTTTTGCATGTTAAATGTGGTAATATATCATCGTAATCACGGGCATTTGTCTCAGGATGGAATCTGACCATTTTTTATTGATTTATTTCAAAATAGTTCATTCATGAATATTAATAATAATTGACGGCCTCCATGGTCGAGTGGTGAGACCCTCGACTACGAATCCAAAGGTCGCGGGTTCAAACCCGGCGTGCGCCAATAACTTTTATTTAATAAATATGTATTAATTCACATATAAATGATAAAAAGAATATTTGCGGCACGTTCCAGAGTGGTAGATACACGTATCTCCCTGGTGAAAGACCACCATTCAGAATCGAAACGTTGCTTGATTGAAATGGGTTTAGGCGTTTGTGACCAGATCTGAACAACTAGGTACTTTTCCAACTTTTCTCTTCCCCACCTCCTTCCACTACCAACTACCTTCAGCCTCACAACATACCGCAATCGGGCATTCTATACTCTTACTGGCTCTAGAAGATTGGGAGCAGTTGGGACTCTTTGTGCGGTAATATATTTTTTTAAATAAAAAATAATGACAATAATACTCGGCTATTTTTTCTAAGCGCAATTTTTGTGAAACATCACCTAAAAAGCGCTTTACAAAAGTTAAAAGTTATATCTTTATTTACCATAAAACTATCTTAGTACGTAAAGCTACAGCTAAAACTACCTTATTGATATTTGCAAATTACTTATTCACATCTGTCACGGGCTGTAAAAAATTATGAAACTTTTTGTTTAAATTATCATTATAAATGATCATTACATAAAAAGATAATATTATGCTGGTGAGTTTTTTTTATAGTTTATACCGCACAAGAGTCCCAACTGATCCCAACCGTCTGGAGCCAGTGAGACTATGTCATTCCTAAATGGGGTATGTTTTGAGGTTAAAGGTAGTGGGGAGGTGAATGAGATGGGAAAAAGGAAGGGGTAAATGTACCTGGCTATCTAGGTCTGGTCACCAAACACGGCTAAAGCCATTTCAAGCAACGTTTCAATAGCTTAGATGCTTACGGGTTAGCCTAGCTGCGTAAATTAGGGCAATTCCGCTATTCTGTTATTTATGGATATGATTTTTGAAGAGATGAGTTTTGAGTTTAGCTCTGAACTCTGTCGAGTCCTTTACTATTCTCAGACCATGTGATAGTCTATTCCAGACTTTAGGACCTGACACTCCTGCAGCGCGCTCTCTGAACTTGTGTCTGGTGTGCCCTTCGGTTCCCTCAACCTTCCGATAGGCGATGACGTTGCCGATCTAAGGGTTGACTGTCGCGAATCGGAATCTTCAGGAATACACAATTCCGATAAATAAGCCGGAGCCATTCCGTTAATTGATTTCAATACGATTCAGCAAAGCTTGAACTGGATTTTCTTTCGGGAAATTTAGACCAGTGAAGATTTTTGAAGTGCTCTGAACTATGGGAATATTTTGATATGCCGGTGATAAGTTTTCCCGCTGTGTTGAAAACTATACAATTGTACATCTGTTTTAATTCAACCCTTCATATTTCTCAGCATAAATTCAAAGTATTTTTCCTTTTCTTAATTTTAAATTTCTTTATTTATATTTTAACGAGTTTTGACTTTATGTTGTTTTTCTAACAAATAGTTTGATTAAATTTCTATTCCTCTTCTCATATTTGTGCTTATGCTGGTAGTTATCATTTTATCTAAAAAATTCAGTCAATTTATGATAATTCATTATTGTATAGATCAAAAACATAGTGTAGAAGTAAATAATTAGTTGAAATAAAAATATATTCAACTCCTTTAACATTTTCTTGAATCTTGCATATCTGATAGCTCTATTTCGTAGAATTTTCATTTGTTTCATAAATACATTGCTGGCTAAGAATAAACTAAACTGCTTCAGTAATTGATGTGTGGTACAATAATTGCATTGTTTACATTTTTACCAGATATTTTGTTTAAAAATCTTCCTATTCTACCAAAAAGTATTTCTGTTTTTCTTGGTATTATCTTTTTTTCAATATTAATTTATCTTGTTTTGTTTATTTTCAGTTTTAATTTATTTTTCTTTAGCTAGATTGATATATTATTTAGGGCATCATTTATTTGATTTACTTGTCCACGTAGTCAATCTATTTCTTCCTGGAAAGCCGCTTAGGTAAACTGTGCATATCTCTCTAGGTGACTATTTTTTCTTCATCGTGAAACGTATTTGATAAAAACGCTTTTAAAAGGACTACCATAGACGAGATTTTCGAATATTTCTGGATTAAATTAATTGCAAAACAAAGGTCAAAAACTTATTTACCAACAGTTTTGGAGCATGATGAGTAGGAACTCAGAATTAACTTTTATATTTCCCTATAGTTACCCTCGTCACTGACAGCGAAGACAGTTTCTTTCTTGAAAAATGATCGCATTTCTTTGACATTATTAATTTAAAACCTTTATAAATCTGACAATACATTCTAAGTTCTTTATTATTTGTACTCAAACAATTTCAACACTTTTTTTTCATTTTTTCTTAGCTTTACAATAAATTGAGCTTTGACCATCCGTAAATGGCTTTCCTTTCAGTAAATTTCGACAAAACTTTTCCATAAACTTTTCTTCATTTTACAACGCATAAATAAATTTACAAACGACATGAGCATAGCCATATTTTTTCAAACATTAAAATTGATATTTTGACACTCTATTACTCATCATCAAAAAGACAATGTATGTTGAACAGAGCTGAGTTCACCTAGAAATTACAAATATTAAAAGCTGAGCTTACGGCAGAGAGATTTCTCTAGTTTGGTCAGTCAAGTTTTCCGATTTATGAAAAAGGTTTTTTTGAAAATATATTGACCAACTTACTTATTTAAACATCACGCCAATTCTTCGCAAGGGTAGACATTTTATCTCCTATTGGTACTAACTGTTTGCTTTATTCACATTCATATCTCATACTTACTCTTCTGTTATTCTGACTCTCGGCATGACCCGATTCAAGTATTTGATTTACTTGATCGTGCCTACTATTTTTCGGGTGTCTCTGACTTTTCCTACCATTCACGTTCAAATCGTACTTTTTTCTCACACTCCTTTCTTCGTTCATTTGCTCTGCATTTCCAAAATATCTAAGCGCTCCTTTTTTAACCCTTTCAGTCCTGGTTGATGCGATCTTGCTGGTCCGTTTAAATTATATTAAGTATTTAAGTCATTTACAATGTTCTTACTTTGTAGTTAATATGTCAATCAATGAGTTCACTGTGTTTTATTCGGAATTTTAACCAATATTGTGGCATTTTTTAATGACAAATTTAAATAAATGAAAATTTTGAAGATAAAATCAGCTTTGCATTTTTTTCGGATATCCACATTTCTAACACAGTCATACATGGAATTGCCGCACACTCAGAGATCTCAGATTCTACAGCACTCACTCTGCTTTCATCCTTCCTCTGCCAGTTTCCATACCTACTAAATATAAAAACTCATCCACTTGCTCTAAGTATTCATCATTCACAACTATATTGCACGCTGTTCTCGTACTCTCTCTTTCAAACACCATAACTCTGAACTTACTTACATTCTGTATACATACTTGGTTCATCCTAGACACGACAAACTGTAGATCTTCCATTCTGTCAACAATCAGCACCGCATCGTCCGCATACAATATGCAACACACTTTCAGATTGTTCATTTTCACGCCCAATTCCACACCTTTCAACTCTTACACACAATTATTCATGTACAAATTGAACAACCACGGTGACATTACACAGCCTTGTTTTATACGTTTTATGATGTTAAACCACTTCGTAAAATCACCGTTCACTCAAACACATGCAGTTACTGTTGGATTTCAAATAGATAATTTGTTCAGTTCTCACCTTCGTGTTTTTTTTTATCTAGTTCCTACCTATGCCGCCATTTCTTCGATTGATTTTTTACTCAACAACACTGTGGTAAAAAACAATTGAAAATCAAGAAACAGAAGAGTTTTCGTGAAAAAATTGTTCGGTCGTTGGTTTTTTGTTTGTTCGTCAGTGTGTTGTTTCGATCTTCAAAAAACACCATATCGTTTAGTTTATATCTTCAAGTGAACTTGATTTAAGTGTTTTGATTCGCTGTGTAACTAGAATTCAAAGACTTAAACATCAACTTTATCGGTGAGTGAATTGGTTTTCTTACTTTCTTCACTACATAATCTTTCCACATCTATAATTAGACACTTCTATCAAGTAGTAGTTTATCGCTTAACAGTCCACTATTTTCAAAATTCATCTGAAGCTGAAAACACATCGGTGTTTTATCGCAGCTTCTGTTCAAACTGTTACATTATCATTACTCACTCTGCCTACATACTTGCATGAACATATTTGACTCAATTGATTAAAGATGTCAAATAAATTCTAGCTGCAAATAAATTCAGATCATTACTAAAGATTTCTACATGCTTTATGAACCCTTACTCTATTTTATGTTTCTCTCTGCAACAAACGCAACGTCAGACGGCAACCCTTAACATTTAACAAACAAACAAAAACAATAGAACAGACGCACACAAGCCACCCCATTTTCGCGGCAAACAAAGGGGTGCACTAAGTATTCCGAAACACACTGTTACTGACACATTCTTGGTTTTCTATGTTAATAGTTTTAAAGCATTGATATAAATATCCAGGAAAGGTTTTTATGCCAAAAGCTAACGAAACAATCATAGAGTTGGTAGAGTAGTATCTATCCAAGGCAGTGAAGTCAGTTTTTGACTTGTTTTTGATGATTTCAACATGACTCGGCGCACTTGGGCGTGGGTAAGACTAAGGCTACGGTATTTATACATCCATTCATATTACATATCGACATAATGTTTTTGTGTACTCGTATAGCCACTTTTTCATTGTTTTTTTTTCAACGAAAATATAGCATATAACCTAAAAAACCGTTTAGTTGTGTCAAGTTTAGTGGCATAATAAAAAATGTGGGTGGAGTCCCGCCGTGAATCAGGACCTTAAGAACATCCTTACGATACGTTCAAGTAGTCCAAAAAATTTGTTGTCTCTTTTTCTCTCATGGTGTACGACGTGAAAACTCGGAGAAAGTGATTTATTACAATTTCGGATGGGTTGGGTAAAACAAATTAGCTATCCCTCCATTAGATTCTAACTCAGAGGAAACAATATTGAAAAAATTACCTTTTTTTTCAAAAGGGTTAACAAAATCTTACGATTTTTATGTCAAAACTGTAAAATTCAAGCTTAACAGTGGCGGGTTCACATCCAGCGAAAGATAGCAACAAGAAATGACAACTCTGCCATTGAGATTGTCAATAATATTTTTTATTTGAAAACTTAACTGTCTGGAGCCAGTGGGACTACAGCTTCCCCAATCATGGTAATTTGTGAGGCTGAAGGGATTGACAAGGGGCAGGAAGAAGGAGAAATGAAAATGGACAAGTACCTGGCTAATCAAATCTGGTCATTAAACACGTCTTAACCCATTTCAAACAACGCATCTATTCTTGATGGTGGTCTTTTACCAGGGCGATACTAAAAACATGTTTTTATACTTAATACCGCACCATAGTCCCAACTGCTTCCAAACGTCTAGAGCTAGTGAGACTGTGGCATACCCAATTGTGGTATGTTGTGAAGTTTATTTATTTATTTATTTATTTATATACACCCTCATGGGCTTTTACATAACATAGATATAAAATAAAATAACAGTGACACAAAAAATAATAATGACATAAAAAATAACAATGCACCCAAAAACATGATGAAATTGATAGAAAATTAACACTAGTATTTTAGAAAGAGGTATGCTATTATAGCCTTCTTGTAACTAGATTCAGTGCAGTTGAATATATCTACTACTTCAGTGATAGAATTACTCACTGTATGCAATCTAGGTACAAGCGAGTATTTAAATGACTCAGTCCTGATATTGTTGTTACATTTAAAAAGAATTTTGGATCGAGTGGATCTGTTAGGTACATAGAAGGTAATTAAGCCAAGTAAATCAGGGCTGTCTATAATACCATGAAGTTGAAGGTAGTGGGGAGAAGAAAGAAATGAGGAAGAATAAGGTTGGGAAGTAACTGGATATTCAAATCTGATGAACAAACACGGCTAAAGCCAGTTCAAGCAACATTTTAATTCTGAATCCATCACCAGGGCGATCCTTTGAGTCTCTACCATTCTGGAACGTGTCGCAAATGTGTCATATATTATTTTGCGTGAATTAAATGTGTTATGAGTAATGACACATATTAATTAAGTCAAATGTATTTGTGCACGCCGGGTTTGTATCCGCAACCTCTGGATTCGTAGTCGAGCGTCTTACCACTCGACCACGCAGGCTTTCAAATCTACCACTCTACGTAGGCTTTTTTTAATTTTTTTTTTATTCTTTATTCTTATTAAGAAATATAAAAAATAAGGGTTCAGTCCAAGTCTGTCTCGCTAGGATAGACCTGTGTTGAGAATTACATCTTGAATTATTTTTTTGCTACGAATTAATTACATGCCTCCGGTATACCAGCGAGCGACTCGATGGACAAGGGCGGAATACGTTTTCTTAGTTGTTGTCGGTAGCATGAGATCGAGTCGATATCTAAACATTTTTATTCTATTTTATTTGAATACCTTTGCAAAACTAATGCAAGTTTTTTTTAATCTTACAACTGACACATTAGGCGTATTCCTTTATTTTACTACGTTATCATTTGGCGTTAATACATTATATAGTTTATCAGCATAATACATCGTCGATGAAACATACATTTATTAAAAAAATATTTTCAAAAAAAAGTACGTAATTATGGGGTTTGAGATTTAAATTAGCGAATTTCTTCAATACCCCCTTCCTTAATCCGCTTCAAAATGTCGCCCAGAGATGAAAAAATTGTCCTTAAGGCTTTATACAGTATATCTGAGGAAGCTTCTTTTTTTTACGTGAATACCGCACATGAGTCACAACTGCTCCCAACCGTCTAAAGCCAGTGAGACCATGGCATCCCCAATAGGGGTATGTTGTGAGACTGAAAGTAGTGTGGAGGGGAAGGAGATGATGAAGGGGAAGGTTGGAAAGTATCTGGCTATTCAGATCTGGTCACCAAACACGGTTAAAGCCATTTCAAGCGACGTTTCAATTCTGAATAGTGGTCTTTCACCAAGGCGATACTAAGAGCACATACCACTCTGTAACGTGCAGCAAATATACCATTATTTATTTAATTTCAATTAAATGTGTTATGACACATATTAATTAAATAAAATTTATTTGCGCACGCCGGATTCGAACCCGCGATCTCTGGATTCGTAGTCGAGCATCTTACCACTCGACCATGCAGGCTGTCTTTGAGGTATCGCCTACAATTTTTCAAATTAAAAGGCAAGTGAACTCACTTTCACTCAAGTTTTTACTCGAATTTGCATCTAGTAAATTTCAAATCAAGCACTGTGCGGTATATATTTTAATGGTGTTATTCGTAATATTGCATGTATTAAAATGATATTCGAATTGCATAAGTAATTTTATTACAACAGGATCTATGAATTATTTAAAAGTGATGAAAGTGGGTCGAATGTAAATAAAATAAATTCTTTGTATTCTTTCAACGAATTGTTAAAAATCAAAGTGGAACATTTAGATATTGTTGCTCTAGTTTGCTTTTGTGCAACAAACAATGTTAGCTTAAATTAGTTATGCATCCAAGAGCTCAAATTAACTTTTTTTTCATATGATATGTAAAAAAATAATTTTTAGGGGTTTTTGAAAACGTATTTCGTAACTACTTATAAAATGATCAATTTTCTCAGGTGTTTTACCAACATTAAAAAATAAAAAACGTGATTTGGGATAATTAAATGGTATAAATATATTCTGCTGAAAAACTGAAAAATCTAATACGCTTCAGTCATTTTAGATAATTATGTTAAAAATAGCTAATTCAATTATGTTATGTATTTGTTTGAAACAAAAGACTTAATGTGCTTTCTGTGCAGATTTTTTTTTTAAAGTGAATACCGTACAAGAGTACAAACCGCTTCCAACCGTCTAGAGTTAGTGGGACCATGGCATACCCAATCGGGGTATGTTGCGAGGCTTAAGGTAGTAGGGAGGAAAAGGAGATGAGAAGAGGAAGGTTGGGAAGTACCTGGCTATTCAGGTCTTGTCACCAAACACGGCTAAAGCCATTTCAAGAAACCTTTCGATTCTGAATCGTGGTTTTTCACGAGGGCAATACTTAGAGTATTTTTAGACTATTTAAAAAAAAATGTCTTTGACTGAAACTATGTTAAATGCAGAGCTATGAGGTCAAGAATTTGCACCAATAATCATCTGGTTCTGCCAAAAAAATGTACCTTTTAAAATTAAGTTTATTTTTTAGGGCCATGGCAATTTATTTTAATTACCAATGTTACTCTTTTTAATATTTTCTGTGGAAATGGTTTTATGTATCAGTACGTACCACTGTTAATTTGATTTTTTTTCTATATATTCGTAAAAAGCATCAACTTTGTGGCTTGCCATATTTATAAATAGAACATATATACTTTGTTTTTAACCACTTTTTTATTTAATATTTTGTCTACCGGTTTCGGAAGTACCCTTCCATCATCAGGACAATATTAAATTAATCTGAAATACAAAATACTGAGATAAATATACATATTTAGGAGTTGGAAGGAGAAGGAGTAATTGATGAAATTATGGGAATAACAGAGCGGTTTATTGGAAAAATATTTAGGATAGGACTATAAGATAAATTAATTTGATTGTTTAAAATATTGCATTTACTGTTTAATGATTTTCTAATTTCTAGTGCTTCTAAGTTATCTAATTTTATCCCTTTATTGCAACGGTGAAGAATTTAAACCCCTGTATCTCTATTAAAATCATGATTAGTAGTAATGAGGTGATTGGCGAACTCTGAAAAATTATTGTTTTTTAAGCATCTTAGATGTTCACTTATTCTAATGTTTACACTGCGAGATGTCTTACCTATATAATATGAAGCACAATTATTACAAGAAATTTTATAAATGCCAGAATGACTTAATTTATTATCTCTATCTTTAGCATTTTTCAATAATATACCTATGCTATTATTTGTATAGAACGCGGGTTTAATGTGGGTAGGCAAATTTCGGGTACTAAGTGAAGAGAAGTTAGATATATATAAGATTCTACGCCATTGGAAGGGATTATTTAAAATATTGTTATTATTTTTATATAAAAATGTATTAGTAGTAAGCAGTTTAAGTTTTTTATTCAAATTTTTTTTTATCAAGTCTATGGTATAACCATTATTCAAAGCTATTTGTTTAATTTTTTCTAATTCAATTGAGAAATTAATTGGTAATAGGGGAATCTGTACTAGCCTGTGTATCATTGAGTGATAGGCTGAATGTTTATGTGATACCGGGTGATTTGAAGTATTATGAATGGTAATATCCGTGAATGTTGGTTTACGATAAATGTTAAATTCGATTTTATTATTTATTAAAGATAGTGTTAAATCTAAGAAATTAATTGATGAATTATTACCTATTTCCAAAGTAAATTGTATGTTTTTATAGAAAGAATTTATTAAATGAAGGAATTTATTAAGTTGCCGCTCTGTTCCGGTCCAAATACAAAAAACATCATCCACATACCTTTTCCAAACAAGAACATTATCTAAAAGTGATGAAGAACAATTAAAAATCTTATTTTCTAGGTTATTCATAAAAATATCTGCCAATAATGGGCTGGTTGGGGCACCCATGGGTAAACCTTCTTTTTGTTGGTAGATATAATTATTATATGAAAAATAGTTTTGGTTGAGACACATATTAAATAAACGAGAAAGGTCATTAATCATATCTTTGTCTAGGTTAGAGGAATTTAACATATTTATAATTATTTCTTTACAAGCATCTGTAGAAACATTAGGAAACAAATTGATAACATCAAAGGATACAAGTTTTGCATATTTAGGAATAATCAAGTCTTTAACTGTATTAATTAATTCAAGTATTAATTTTTTCAATTGACAATGTTAAAAATGTATGCATAAATCCGTTTAAAAAACAATATTATTTGGCCAATGGAAGGGAACGGATGGTAATGGATAGGTTGCCAAAATCATGAAATAAATTTACTATTTTCTTCTTCTATATTTTAGAAAAATTAATAATGTTTTATTGCATGAGTGAAATCCTACATACAAAACGTAACATATTAAAATTCAATTTCTTTAAAAACGTCCCTAATTTGCTTTTTTTCGGTTTTCTCCTTACTTCTATCATTTTAACTCAATGTCCTCACTATCTACTGAAAACCATACACTCATTGTGATAAAATATTTATTGTTCTTTTGTCACTTGTTATATTTACACTGTATGCATTTTTAGATTTTTCGTTTACTTTTAATATTTGAATATATTTATGTTACAAGTACCAACATATTAACAGTCCTCAATCTAATATCCTTTTCTTTGATTTGACAAACATGTTAATTTGATTTAAACCCTTAGCTTCTGGTAAATTGTTTTTAAATCTGTTGATATTCACATGCACTGTTACACCCATATCTGAACCTTTTTCTTTCATGATTTATGATAACGATCATGATTTTAGATAGTTTTAATTTGTATTCATATTATGTTTTATTTTCTCCTTGTTAGATAGTCTTATTGGCATAATTAATTTATTACGAAGCGCACTTGAGGTGAAATATCACAAAACTGCACTAGATAAGTTCACTGTTATTATTATTATTATGAACTAGTTATTTTCCGTTAAAAACTACGATATGTATAATATCTTGATTTTCCAAGAAATAATACATTATTTAAAACAGATCATTTTCTAACTCGTATCTATTTAATAAAGAAATTACCTATAATGTTGACATTATTCTACATTTGAAATGAGTGGATTAAAGCAACTGTAATCTTTTCTTGATAAGTCAAGTTACATCCGTGTTTTTCACCGATAACAACTGCTTTTTTAATTAATTAATTCAATGCATTTAAATGAGATGATTCGTAGAAGCGAATAGCAAAGAAATGTTGATTATTTTCATCAAAAAAAATCTGTTGTGCTGTGGTCAAATGGAAAACAAAACATTATCTTAATTATTTCCCGGTTATTTTTCATGAAAATGAAATTCTCATTCTTCCATCATAATCGCAACTACCCTTAACAACTGTTATTACGTAGAGAACGGGGTTGAATTTTCACTGTTCTTTTTCACAGTCAACGAGGAAGCTGGAAGAACGTGAGGGGAATAGGAAAAATCCATTATGCTCTTCCATTGTCCCGCGGTTTCCCCATTGGGACGTGGGAAATTTTCCACGAAATAGGGAATATTGTCAAAATATGGATCAAACCCACTGAACACGAAATTCCTGGAAGCATGATCTTTACCGATTTGCAAAAAAACTGACCTTTCGACTCTTACGCACCAGACAGGCCGGAGGTCGCAGGTTTAAACCCGGCGTGCGCAAATACATTTTATTGATTCAACAAAATTTTCTGATTATTATGAAGGTAGTAAGAGGAATACAGATATCAACAGGTTATTCTTAATGTAGGAATGTTTGTCTTTAAGGGTCTGCGCGGTCGAGCGGTAAGACGCTCGACTACGAATTCAGAGGTCGCGGATTCACACCCAGCGTTCGCAAACAAATTGTATTGAATTAATATGTGCCATTACACATTTCTAACTAAATAACTAACTAACCATCACGCCGTTTCCCTCAAGGGGTAGACAAAGAGGACGAACCGCCATATAACTCTGTCTTGATACACACCCCTTGCTTGTTGTCTCATATATATTCTTCTGTTATTCTGACTCTTCACATGACCCTATTCAAGTATTTGATTTATTTGATCGTCCCATGTCATTCTCGGGCGTCCTCGACGTCTTCTTCCATTCACTTTCGCATAATATATTCTTTTCACACTCCTTTCACATTTAATTCATATAAAAATAATATATGGTATATTTGCGGAACGTTCCAGAGTGGTAGATGCTTTAAGAATCGCCTTGGTGAAAGACCACCATTAAGAACAGAAACGTTTTTTTAAATAATTTTAGCCATGTTTGGTGATTAGATCTGAATAGCCAGGTAATTTTCAACCTTCTTCTTTTTCATCTTCTTCCTCTCCCTACTATATTCAGCCTAATAACATACCCCGATCGGGGGTGTCCTAGTTCGTCAGGCTTCAGACGGTTGGGAGCAGTTGGCATACTAAAAATAAACTTATAACAAATTACTAACCAATCCACGATGAGTTTAAACCTTTGTAATTAAACGAGACACACGACGCTACCGTCACTAAACTGTCACTAACGCTTTATTAACAAATTTTAGGTAACTCAACCTTTTGACTCGTTTTTGACTTGAGTCTTGAGCACTAATTTTTTTCCGATTAAATGCATCAACGTTTCTTGTCACATCATTTTATTTGATAATATTATCGTAAATATTTATTTCATGAATATATTTTATAATTTTAATGTCATTTAATTTTATAATAATTTCAAATTTATTCACGAAAATGAACGATGCACAAGTGTATATAAATTAATGAAAGAAGAAGAAAAATATCTCGTTTTATATGAAAATATAAAACTGCCGATTTTGATCACTTGTTAGTAGTCGCGTGTGCGGAGCTGCGTCACTAAAGAGTTAGTTACCGGCTAGTAATTTCAATCACAAAACAGTTCAGTTTCTTTTGAGTATTTTCGTGTGTGTACGGCCATATTCTTAATGGCTTCAGACGGTTAAGAGTAGTTGGGACTCATTATTTATTTATCTTCGCATGTCAAAGGCCTTTACACAAATATCAACATGTTTTTTTTTAATATTTACCTTCTCGTAAACAGTGCAAAAAATATTTTACAAGATATAAAAAATAATATTGAACAACAGTTAAATATAGATTTAAATAGTTTCATCAAGAATTTTTTTATCTTCTAGAAGAACAAAAACTGTCGACAAAAATAATAATAATTGACTGATTTATATAGCCGTTTTCGTGATAGAAATATCACCTCAAGGGCGATTTGACTACGTATTACGTAGAGTATCACGGTATGCATATATAAAATCAAGAAGTCGATGACGCCCGAGAAAGACATGGCGCGATCAAGTAAATTAAATGCTTGAATCGAGTCATGTGAAGAGTATTAATGAGACGATGAATGAAGCAAAGAGTGTGTGCCAAGACAGAGTTATATGGCGGTCCGTCCTCTCTGCCTACCAGATAGTTTAGTTAGTTTGTGATATTTATGTACTGAATATATCAACAACATTGGAGTATTTATTTAACAAAGATCTCATAAAAACAGTTTTTCAACAAATTCATTAAGAGATAAATTTGTTTTATAGAAGTTGAATTTGTCGCATAGGAGTATAATATTGTGAAGTAGTCTAGTAGTAGTTTGAGTGGTGTTCACCATGAACATTTTGAAAAATATCTAGTATAGTTTAAATACACCCGTCCAGATGTGTTGGGGTATCTTCCTGTTTATTTAGGATTTAACTATGTTTGCTAAGGGCGGCCCATCCAAATCTTTTTCTTATTTGGGAAAAAACTTATTTTATTCGTATAAAAATAAAGAAAAGTACCCACTTCTCGACCTGAAAGTACGTACTTTACTATTCTGCTCTGGATGCTGAAAAAAGCTAAAGTAATTTCGAGCAGTCGTTTTCATTCTAAATCAGTATGTGTATTAGTGCGAGTAGCTTCTCCTCTCCGAAGGAATATTTTACAACCTTTCTATCTCCCTCAACAATAATTCATCATCCCTCGGAGAGACTCCGCATCTCACTACAAACTAAACCACCAAACCACTAAAACACTAAAATCCCTACGTGTTCCGTTTTTACAGCAGAATAAAAGTGTTATTTCTTCGACATAAATTTCAAACTTGGAGTGCAGGCAACAATAAACTTCTCATCTGTATGAGGTACCTTTGTATTATTAAACGAATTACTCTGACTGGTTTCCGGTACAGCTCGCATATACCAGAATCAGGTCAGATTTTCAACCCGAATAATAGTAAACAACACCATGACCAAGAAAGATGGCGAAGTAATTCGTGAACAACCTTCAAATTCCAACAAAATCACGTTTTTCTTACGCTGGAAAAGAATATATGATGCGAAAGTGAATGGAAGAAGAAGTCGAGAAAGTCGCATTTTTTTTTAAATTTTAACATAGTATCAGCTTTTTGACTCTAACTATCTTTGCATTTACAATTAACAAAATAAAACTTTTTGAAACGAACGATTCATTTCCTATTTTTTCTCGTAGTCAGTGAGATATCATAATGGGGGTAAGAGATTTATAACTTCAAATTGGAACAATTGGATTCTTCTCAAATTTTAAGAACAAAGAAGCGAGTATAGAAGTTAGTTATCTCGTCTTGCACTTTGCACTTTGCCCTATTTTCTGGAATTCTGGTGAGGTCTTGAATATAAAGTGCATTTCACAGTTCAGCTCCTTTGTATTAAGGAATTAGTTTTCCAGCGAATACTTATTGTATTAAAGGGTATCTTTGTTAGTTTGGCATCTTAAGTAAAATAGGTGAGGAGTGGTGGCTGAATACCAATGAGAAGGGATATTGGTGATATATTTGACACTTGGGAAGTTAACTCAAGAGCACTTCAAAGTTTTTTTTTGTTTCACAATAAAATACCTGCTTGGATTTTGAAAAAAAGTTAACTCAATGCTCACACTAAGTTACTTAAGGCGACAAAAAGCTAACAAAATTCTTACACTTGTGTCGCTCGAATCAAGCCTTCTTCCGAATGGTACACGTTGATGTTCACAAATGTAATATAAGGGCATGCAAAGAAATTAGACTACCAGAAAAAAATAAAGCCAACACACAAAATAGCTTACTATATAAAGGGATGAAATCTTATAATGCTCTGCCGGAAACCATCAAAATTATGCCTATCAATAAATTCAAAATAGCTTGTAAAAAATATTAAAAATGCACATAAATTAAAATAATAAGTAGTATATAAGTTAAAGTATTATAAAGTTAAAAAGAAAATGAAATAATTATCTACTTGTAAAGTTGAATGTACAAACTTATAAAAAACAAATAAAACTAAATATATTTTAAGTGGCTGAAAGGCCACAAAGGTCTTCAGAATCAAATGAGAATCCGAGTTGAACTGCATATTCAACTATTTTTTTACCAAGGTGTCGCTTAAACCTTTTTGCCTTCCAGCGACGATACCCTATGTTCATGCATCACATGAAACTACTCGATGATTCAAATTATCAAAGCTTCCATACTAGGCGTATTCTAGTCTCATGACTATAGATTTAAAGATCATAAAGCACTTAATAGATTTCCATACCTCTTGGCATGCTACTGCTTATTTGTGCTTTAAAAATACTGCCGCAACAGAAAACATGCCGCCATGACAAGAGGTATGATTGTATTAAATTAATCAGGTATGTTTATATAACATATTGGGGATGCCATAGTCTCACTGACTCTAGACGGTTGGGACTCTGATGCGAAAATCACTATAAATATCAAGGTATCAACAGATTCTTTAAAAGCACTGCCTTAGATACTAACAAAGATTAACACAAACGAGTCATTTGAACTCGCAACAGCTCACATCATACATATTTTGTGTAGTCTAGTGAACATAGAATATTTTATATGAGGGAAATAATTTTCTTCATGTTCTTCTGTGCAAAGTTATTTTTAAAAAAAAACAATGGACCGTCAGCATGAAAATAAATCTTTTGATGTGTTTTTTTTTATAATATATTTTTTTTTGTAAAATGATCATTTTTTTTTACTTCATACCAATAGTAGGTATAATATAAATTGAATAAATGTTCAATGTCTAGTTTCTAGTTAATGATAATTACTTCCCTAATTAAGAAAGTTCTCGTGCTTAGGGAGGGAGTACTATCATGGAATTCTAGATTATTTGAAAAGTGTATTTTGATTTTTTTTAATATTTCATAGTTGTTTTCGTCTATTATGTCATCAGAGAGTGTGTTGAATATCTTAATTGCTGAGTAGGAATAGTGATGTTGTGCTGTTTTTGTATTGAGTTTCGGGGTAACTATTTGGCCGAAGGTTTTTTGTCTGGTGCTCACTGACTCTAATTTGCTTTTTTTTGTTGTGGATTTGAAGTAATGCATTTTTTATGTATATTTTATGATAGATGAGTGTTATGAATAATAATATTGGAATGTACCGTTGAAAGGTTTTTCTCAGAGAGTGTAAATGTCAAAAAGTGAGTTTCGTCAAAGTGTAAGAATAAATAATTGTCGGCAAGCCATTTCTTAAGGTTGTTTATTTCTACGTTCGTACTTTGGTACGCTTCTTCCCGTGTTTTTTCTCCCAGGATCAAAACTGTGTCATCCGCAAAGGATATATTTTTCCCATTATCGGAATTGAATGCATTTCATTTACATAAATGATAAATAAAATAGGACCTAAGACTGTTCCTTGAAAAATTCCGAATTCTGAAAAGGTGGGTTTTCTAAATTGATTGTCAATTTTTACGTGTTGGTGTCGTTCGAAAAGATAACTTTTGAACCATTCTTTGGCTGTTCTTTGTATACCTAGTATATTTTCTAATTTTTGTATTAGTTTCCAATGACATGTGCTATCAAATGCTTTTCTTAAGTCTATGAATATGCTTAAATATTTTTTCCCGAGTCAAGAGAATTATAAATTATCGAGGTAAATTTCGCGATTGCATCCTGAGTGCTTATTTTTTTTCGGAAACCAAATTGGTTTTCATTAATTATTGTATATGATGAGATGCACTGAGTTAATTGCGACTTAACGAGTTTTCTTAAATATTTTTGCCATGTTTAGTACAATAGAAATAAGGCGGTTGTTTGAAATATCAGTTGCAATTCCTGATTTGAATATTGGGGTTATTATTGTATTTTTTTGGGAAAATTCCTTGTTGAATGCTGTTATTAATGATGTGTGAAATTGGGTTAGATAATAAATGTTTTATTTGTTTTAATAAGTTAACCGTAATATGGTCGAAACTAGGGCTTGCAGACCCTCGCTAGCTCATAATTGATTTTTCTATTTCTATATCGGTGCATTTTTTTCAAAATATTTTGGTGTGTTTTTGCTGATATTTTTATCTTATTTTCAGCTAGGTTGGAAGTATTAAGTATAGGTATATCGTCATAAACTAAGTAACTATAAAGTTGTAAAGTGTTTGTATGTAGCAGACCGAATCAGCGCAATAATCTAGTTCCATCTCAGCGAAAACATTGTATTTTCTCATTAATCTAATTTCCAATATTATTACGTCGATTTCCTTTATTTCGGCGGAAGTTACAAGTTTCGCCGCGCGCTGTCGTTCCGCCGCTCCGCGAGTACGGAAGTTCCACAGTTTCCAGTAATCGAATAACGCCCGCCTCTTAAGATGCTGTTTTCGTCCTTTTCATTTTAATTTGATTCCCCAGATTGGTGGGGGCGGGGCGAAAAATGGCGAAAATCGGCGCGGATGAGAAATTCCTTTGGAAGTTATTGTGTTTTATTCTCGCAGACCGAGTTCGATACATTTGAGGGGTGAAAATAGTTTTTTTAATAAATATTGATATCAAAAAAGGTGTAACATCATGTTGCCCCATTTCGTGACGGAAATAAACAAACTAGGATTAAAGTAAGTAAGTAATGAACTAACACGACAAATAATTAATTTCTCACCAAGGAAAGTTTTCTTTAAAAAATTCTCAAGTAACTAACTTACTTCTGTACAGTAATACAACAACAAAAAAACATTCTACATTTATGACGGCCTACGTTGTCGAGTGGTAAGACGCTCGACTACGAATCGAGAGGTCGCGGGTTCGAACTCGGTGTGGGCAAATTATTTTTATTCATTTAATATTTACCATAACGCTTTTGATTCATATAAAATTATATATGGTGTATTTGCAGCACGTCTCAGAGTAGTAAATACTCTTAGTATCGCCCAGGTGAAAGATCGACATTCAGTTGCTTGAAATGGCGTAAGCCGTGTTTGTTGACCAGATCTTAATAGCCAGGTATTCCCAAACTTCCTCTACTCCATCTCCATCCCTTCCCCACCACTCTTCGGGTACTATCAAAGATAAAATTCTGATGTGTACCTATTATTACTAATTTTATGATATTTTTCCAAACCATTAATGTCAATATACCTTCTACAAAAAACATTAACCAAACAGACGGGAAAATCAAATAGTAAATTCAAAAATAGCTAACTGTTGAAAATAAATCTGACAATTATAAATATTATATCATTTAAAAAAAACTCTCACATCTAAAGAACCCCGTGTAAACCGTCTCCCAGAAGGTAATAAAACTACCTGAATATATTTTTGAAGATATAGTAAAGCCACCTCTGTCAGCCATATAACTAAAATCCTTAAATGACAGATCACTCACTTTAAATATCAATATCTATCCCTTCCGGATCTAGTAGTATATATGCCATAGACTTACTTAAAATTGTACCAATCTGAACATGCCCGTCACAAGGTGAAACCGGTCCAGTCTTAAATAAAAAAAATAGTGGAATAAAGTTAAAAATGTTGTATTATTAGAATCAATTTTAGGTAATTATTATAATTTAAGTTTACTATTTATTTATAAACGAACTATTGTCCAAATACAAAAAAATACAAAACACTAAATGAGAAAGAAGAAAAAGAACAGTCCATACTCGTATATACTATTTCAATGAAGCAATGACAAAATATACATTAGAAAGAACATTCAAGTCAAAGCCAAGGTTAAGTCAAAGTTTTGGTAGAGTCCTAAAGAATGACGAAAAGCATTTAGAATGGTACCAGTAAGACCAGGGCTTATGTTAACAAGTCTTAACGCTCTGGACAGTGGAGAATTCTACCCATAATTAGTAGGGTGATGATTAAGGGACGGCAATTCATTTTTCTAAGATGAGTCTGTGGCAAGGAACGTTGAACTGGATGAGTGGCAGCAAAGAAGGTGAGTCAATTATACAATTGATAATTTTAAAATGCAAATCGAATCAAAGTCTTTCCTACGCTTTTCCAATGACGAAATTTTCTTAATTTCATCATATGAATAATCACCTCTTTCTCGCCCTAATTTCCACGCAATTCCGCGTAATAAACGATGTTGTACGGATTCAATATGGTGAAAATGAACATTATAGAAAGGGAACCAAATGACTGGCATATTCTAAATGAGGGCAAACTAATGAATAGTAAATAGTTTTATATTCTGTATATGCATCACATTATCAGCACATAACAGGAAAACAAGAAATTTATCAATATGATTTAACATTTTCGTCTTGTAGGATTTTCCTTGTATCCAACTGAATTCCAAGCGTGTGGAGAACTTTCAAAATTTAAAGTTTCATTCTAGAAGCAATCAGTTTCATCCTACGAACTTCAAGGTATGTAGCAACTTGTACTGAATTCGACACAATAACTTTGGATTATACTGCTAGAACAGTTCACATCATTTCGTGACGTTTATCTCCTAAGGCATGATTACTCAAATTCCTTTCGAAGTAAAGCTCGGATACAGTGTGACATGAAATTAACGTCCGTTTATACCAGCAGCTAAATTCACATACAATTATTGCGCAATATGTGATTCAATCGATGACTTAAGCTTTAAATCATCTTTAAATCTGAAATGCAGTTCTGCCACCTTAAATATACTAATACGTGAATTCAGAGGCTTGCACTCCATAAAAGTACATAAGCACTTCCTACCCTGCTATAATCGCATAAAAATATTTATAATATTAGATTAAACAATATTAAATTATTACAGAAAATAAATCTACATGTTCAAAAATACGCGCAAAATTTTGCTAAACGCACCGCCGCGAGCGCCTCACCGACCTTTCTACTGTAACGTGTCAAAAGCAGTAACTACTTATGCTCAAACGCCGCCAACGTCAGCTATGTTCACTAGACTACACAACATATGTATACTTTGAGCTGTTGCGCGTTCGAGTTAGTATCTTTGTTAGTGTCTAAGGCAGTGCTTATAAAGAACAAATCCAATTGCAATCAGTGACATCTGTTGGTATCTATCTCTTTTTTAATTAATTTGCTTTCTTTAATTTCTAGTGCTTAACCCTGATAAAAAAAACTCTGTGCACGGTACTGTATGTACAATTATGTTATATGTTCTAATATATATTTACAATTAATACCTTATAATGAGCGTCTTAGCCGATTAAATTAGGTACATTTTATGACATTCATTATAAGGTATTTAGTAAACATATAAATTAAAACATAGAAAATTAAAATCCAGGAAAACTGAATTTATGTTAGGGTAGCAAGGCTGCAATTAAAATTTTGTTGACAATTGATAGATTGATTGAATCGTGTTTGACGACATCCGTGGTCGAGGGGTTAATTACTTCGACTACGAATCCAAACGTTGCGTTCTCAAATCCTAACGTGCACAAATAAATTAATTTGATTCAATTAATTAGTGTTATTTCACATTTAATTAATATAAAACAATATATAGTATATTTGCGGCACGTTTGAGAGTGGTGGATCCTCTATATATCGCCCTGGTGAAAGACCACCATTTTGAATCGAAAGGTTGATTGAAATATCTCTAGCCGTGTTTGGTGACCAGATTGAATAGCCAGGTACTTCCCAACCTTCTTCTTCCCCCTCTTCTTCCTTTACTGTCCTTACGATACTCTCAGCATTGCTCTGGTGAAAGACCGCCATTTAGAATGGAAACGTTTCTTGAAATGACTTTAGCCATCTTTTTATGACCAGATCTGAAAAGCAAGATACTTCCAAACCGTCCTTTTCCCCATCTCCTTCTCTTCTCTACTATATTCAGCCCTACAATATACACCGATTGGAGATGACATAGTTCTACTGGCATGAGATAGTTGGAACTCTTATGCGGTATTCACCTTAAAAAAAATAGTATTTAAATGCATTTAAATATTGAGCAAAACTTTTACGTGAATATGACAGCTAGTGTGGGGCCCATTAAAGAGGCTTTAACTTTTTTACAGATTGAATTGGAGTACAATAAAACACTTTTATGATTTTCGGTTTTCACGACCGCAATTTCAAAAAATATTTTTTTCGAATGCCACATATATGTAGTAACTTTAATGATCCAAAACATACAAGGTAACCTCTGTGGTAAGGCGGTGAGATCATTGGGTGTGTACCTAGAGGTTTTGGATTCAACACTGGAACCAAACATTAACTTTTTTCATATAATGCCGTTCCAACTGCCAGAAGGTAGTGCGACTATGTCTGTTGTGAGAGTGAAATACGTTAAAAGGGAAAAGAGATAATAAAGAGGAAGATCGGAAAGTATCTGGATATCAAGATCAGCTTACCGAACACGACTTAAGCCATTTCAAACAGCGGGAAAAACATAAACTATAACTACTCAATGAAAGAGTATTAAATTTGTCAAAACTTTTAGAGGAAAGAATTATTTTCGACTTGACTATTATTTATAAAACTGTCAATGATATTGTATAGATTAACGATTAACTGTACCTTACTGTCTTTAATATACAAACGAGAACTGCTCTATCCGAAATTTTATTTAGTTGTGACAATAATATCAGGACTGAGTCTTTTAGATACTCGCTTGTACCTAGATTGCATGCAGTTGGTAATACGTACGCATTTAACTGCATGGAATGTAGATACAAGAAAGCTATAATATCGCATATGTTAAATAAATATTAATGATATGTAATTAAATAAATACAATTAACGTAATATTTACGTTTACTACTCATTCTTACTTTACGTATGAGCAAAAAATATTCACTTGTATCGTTTTTAATTGAACTTTTCTGTATAAAAGTCCAGTTACACATTTATAAATTAGCATAATTCTCATAACGGCTTTACATGGATTACTTTGCAGGAGTGATGAATTAGGGAAAGAACTATTTTTTTTTATATTTTCGTAGAAAGTTGACAATCCATAATGTCAATGTTAGAATCAAAAAACATCTTAAGTGTTTAATAAAACCACGAGTATTCAGTTTTTTTCCAGTTTTAACTCCACACAGGAGGCCAATCATCTTATTGAAAAAGACCTTAAATAAAAGCGCCGGTGCTCATATACTCTATAAAACGATCATGGCAAAAGATTAAATAATTAAAAAGCACTAGAAATAAAGAAAACCTTTGAAATTAAAACTAATTTTCTTAATAATCAGTTAAATTTGTCCAGTAGTCCAATATTAGGTATTTTTCCCGTAAGCATATAAAAAAATTATCTATTATTTCATCACCTTTTCTGTTGACGTTTTGCTTCATTCATTTGATATTATCCGTCTCTTTCTCTCTGTTCTTTTGTTATTTTATTTAAATGTTATTCTATTGTTTGTTGTCTTATTTTATTATATATTGTATTCTCCCTCTGTATGTACAAGAATATATAACAACACACCATGTAGTGTTTGTTTAGTTTATTTTTATATCCTGATGATGCTTAGGCAAAGCGAAACCGATGGTCATAAAAATTAAAGAAAAAAATCTGAGATCTTATAGAAAGTTATTATTTAATTTTTATACTTACTTATTTTTTTATCTACAAAACTTGAACTAGCGACTTCGCCGACCGCAAAGCTGATAACGAAAGTTGTAAATACATCGAACTTGTTTAAAAAAACACCTAGGTAATAGTTTCTATATCTTACAGCAGATAATGACAGTTAATTCAACATCGCCCAGTACTTTGATTCGGCTTTGTTCGCAGGGTTCATTTACATATCCAGCTACAAAGTGGATACAGTTGTTCAAAATCCACAATCATAGAGTTAGAAATGTCTATGGATAGCGTGTATATTATCTAAGGCAATACTTAGTTGCGGTTGCCAGGAGCCATCGACAAAAGATCTATACTCTATCTTATCTACGCTACGCGTGTGTTTATTGGTGTAAACGTATGTAGGAGATAAGTGAAGGATATGTTTAGATGAGATAGTATATAATATAGATATATCGTCGCTGGAAAGGCAAAAGGGCTAAAACGACACTTTGGTCAAAATGAGTTAACTATGCAGTTTTGATCAGTTCTTTTTTCTGCATCGAAAGCTCTGACTCTCGTTTGATTCTGAAGACTTTTGTGGCCTTACAGCCTTCTTAAAGATATTTGCCATTTTGGACAAGTTTGGAACTTTTTTACCTTTTTTTCAACTTTTTTCCAAAAATCCAATCAGGTACTGAAGACTAATGAATTTTATTGTAAAACTAAGAAAAACTTTTTCGTGCTCTGGTCCAAACTCTCCAAAATGGCGCTTCAGCACTTTTGTCTCTCCGGCAACGATATAATATCAATACCGCACAAGAGTCCCGACTTTCCGGGACCAGTGGGACTATGGAATCCTCAATCGGAGTATGCTGTAAGGCTTACATAAGTTGAGAGAGAAATACGATGAGGAAGAGGAAGTACCTGGCTATTCATATCAGGTCACCAAATACGGATAAAGCCATTTCAAACAACCTTCACTGGCTCTAGACGTTTAGGGGCAGTTGGGTCTCTTGTAAAAAAAAACACAAACCCAAAAAACTGTCAAAAAATTAGAATTTTTTATCACATAAAAATAACCTGTCACATAATTGAACAGTTATAAAAATGTTTATCTTAAATTCTATTGTACCCTTATCTTATATTATATTATAACTTATTGTCATGGAAAGGCTATCATAATAATTATGACAGTAGGAAGGAATATCTGATTTCAAAGAATTACTTTCAAAGAAAAAAAACCTTTTTTAAATTTATTTGGCTTAAGAGATTTGGTCAGGTTGTGTATTTTTCAAAAATTTTGTACCAGAATACAGTGAAAAGTCACTTTTGACGAACGGGTGTTATACGAGGTATTGTTTTGACATGAGCAAGATTTTTTTTAATAAAGTAGAGATTTTCTCTCTCTATTGTTATGTGTTAGTTTCCAAGGGTCAGAACCCAAAAATACACACTTTTTGGCATTCTAATGAAGGCAAAATCAGAAATTATTTATTTTTGGATTCTATACGAGTAGTTAGAAAAATGTCAAAGGTTTTCAGTGAATGCAATTCTTAAACAGTAAACTTTTAAATTCTTTTTGAATGCTTACTGGAATTTTATGCAAAACGTTCTTAATTACCTTTGCTGGTTTTCAAACTGCACCTTGTACTGAAATTTTATTATGTTTTGCATAGAATTTAAGGAATTACAGTTAAACTAATGTATTCACTGAAAACTTCAGACATTTTTCTAATTACCCATAGAAAATGTAAAGATAAATAATTTGTTATATTGCTTGTATTATAATGCTAGAAATTATCTTTTAGCGTTATTCTTGAGTTAAGGAGTTACAAGGAAAATATTTTAAATTACACTGTAGGTGTAATCATTATTAATTATAAGTTAACGAAATTTAAAATGAAACGATGTTTTCATCATTTATGATAATAATTGTACAAAAATGAAAATGTTTTTTTTTACGTGTGAATAATGCAGTAGTTGGCAATTCCCTTTCATTCTCAAAATTGAACTCTCAATATTCCCAATACGTATAAACTGAAAAATATCTATTGTTAAATCTAAAATTTACGGCGTTCGATAATGCGAGTCGGTGTTCGAGAAAAATGTTAATATTTTACATGCCAAATTTCGGGTCGACTATAAAATTATCGGTAAAATTGCAAAAGAAGGTAAGGCACGTTTTTATGATATGAATGCTCGTTAAACGAGGGCGTAAGATAAAAATTACCTTATATTTATGTTTGCTACGTTTTGGCATTCCTGCCTACACTTAGAGCAGCGGTAAAACTTTTTCATGGAGGTGTTCCATAATAATTTAGTAGCATTTCGAGTAATTTCTTTCAGGTGGACATGGGAAAATAGTGGTTGTACCTTGGAATTGCTGGTTAACTCTGTTATCTTAAATTACAAATGTTTTACAAGCAACCAAAAATGTTTTTGTAAATGAACATTGCTATTTTTAGCAGTTGTACTCGACCCTATGCAGAATGAAAGGCTGTGTAGAAGTCAATAGTATTAATACCAGGGATGGATCGTGACTTTATAATACGCCGAGATTGAAAAATACGACGTTATTGATGTTTTTACAGCGAAATTTTTTTTTTTTTTAATTTGTGATTTTTCAGTTTTGGTGGGTCTAAAATAAAAAATCTTTATCCAAAAAAAATAACATTTTTGGCTACAAAAACATCGATAGCGTAATATTTTTCGATGTCAGCACTCTGACACCTTAAAAAGTCACGAGCCGCCCCTGATAAATGCCTCTTGATTTAGTGTCACAAAAGTATCAATTTTATTGACTGAGTTGGTGTTTAAGAGAATCTGTAGAAGAACCTGGGGAAAAAATTCAAAAAAGTACAAGTTTTTTTATAGTGATTACCACACAAAAGTCTCAACTGCTCCCAACCGTCTAGAGCCAGTGAGTCTGTGGCACCTTTAATTGGATATTTTGTGAGGTTGAGGGTAGTGGAGAGGGAAAGGAGATGGAGAAAAGGAAGGTTGGGATAACTTGGCTATTCAGATCTGGTCACCAAACACTGCTAAAGCCATTTCAAGCAAAGTTTGGATTCTGAATGTGGTGTACTTTCTCCAGGGCGATACTCAGAGTATCCGTCACTTTGGAACGTGTCGCAATTATACAAGATATTAATTTTCATAAATTAAATGTGAAAAGACACATGTGTATTAAATGAAAGTATATTTGCGCACGCCGGGCTCGAACCCTCGACCTCTGGATTTGTAGTCTAGCGTCTTACCACTCGAACGCGGAGGCAGGCGCAAATAAAAAAATATTGAATTTATGACATGTGAAATTAAAATTTAATAATAAATGTTGTATTTGTGGGACGTTCCAGAGTGGTAGATATACTCTAAGTATCGCCCTCGTGAAAGACCACCATTCAGAATCGAAACGTTGCTTGAAATGGCCTAACTCGTGTTTGGTGACCAGATCTGAATAGCCAGGTACTTCCTAACCTTCCTCTTCCCCATATTCTACCCCTCCCTACTACCTTCAGCCTCACAACATACCCCGATCGGGGATGCCATAATCTCACTGGCTTAGACAGTAGAGATCTATGGCATCTCCAAATAGGGTATGTTTTGAGGCTGAAGGTAGTAAGGATGGGAAGAATATTGGAAAGTAAAAGGTAAAGAAGTACCTGGCAATACAGATCTAGTGACCAAACACGGCTAAAGCCATTTCAAGCAACATTTCGATTCTTAATGGTGGTCTTTCACCAGGGCGATACTTACGTACCTATTACTCTGGAATGTGCCGCAAATATGCTTTTTATTATTTTTATGTGAATTAAATGTGTTATGATCCATATTAATTAAATAAAAGTTAACTAATTTCAACTAACATCAATTCCAAATTTGAAAATTTTTCTCATCCGTACGTATGAACTTACAAAGGAACAAAGCTACGGAGGTGTGGGTACTACAAAAAGGGTCAAATCTCAATTAATTATGTCATACTCTACAGTAGGTAGGTAGGTAAACGTGAAATAAAATAACATGCATGTTTAGGCCGAGAACGTAGTCACAGTTTTATTTACGTAATAACTGTCAGCCTTAAACAAATGTAAAAATCCCAGTCACTGGGTATTAATTTATAAACATTCATGGCTAGCTCTAATGCTTGGTACTGTACGTGACGTTATTTAGCACTGTGATTAAGTAACTACACGGAATGCGTTACGGCGTTACGTTTACGTTATTTTCCGTCACTGTTAATAACCGACTAACTAACCATCACGCCGTTTCCTCACAGGAATAGGCAGAGGGGACGGACCCCGTGCAACTCTGTCTCGGCACACACTCATTGCCTCGTTCACATTCATACATCGTCTTGTAGGTAGATTCTCAACCTTCTTTTACCCACTGCCCACTTTTGGAACCGGTTTCTGGTGTTTTTTCGAAAAGCACTAGCAGATCTATAAAAGTTCCTCGCCAAAAAAAGTACTAGTCCATAGAGATTTCAAAACGAAAGAACTGGAACTTGGAACCGATTCCTCGCTCAAAAAAACACGAAAAAAACGAACAAAGGATATCGGCCGTTCCCGTGACCGGCTATTTTTTCTAACGCCCCCTAATTTCCTCTGGGTCTTCTACTGCCTCCCTAAAAGTCACAAACGCCCTCGAGGGGGCGTTATCGCCCACGTTGAGAACCTATGGTCTAATACACTCTTATGTTATTCTGACACTTGACGTGGCCCGACTCACTTAATTATGCATTATCTTCTTCTTCCATTTACTTTCGCGTCATACATTATTTTCACCCTCCTTTCTTCGTTCATTCGCTCTATATGCCCAAACCATCTGAGGGTCCCTTTCTTAATCCCAATACTTAGGCTTACATCAGCCGAGCATTATTTCATGATATCTACATTTTTAACACAGTCTTACATGGTTTTACCGCACATACAACGCAGGGATCTCATTTCTACAGCATTCAGTCGACTTTCATCCTTTCTCTGCCAGTTCCATGCCTCACTGCCATATATCAGTGGTATAAGCACTCCATTGTAGACTGATAGCTTTGCTTCTTTGGACTGTTAATATGGCAATTCAGTGTATTTTTTCAAATCTGCAGTCAAAATCAATCACAATGAGTATGATAGTAATAATTGGAACAAAAATATTGATATTAGAATAGTGAAATAAAACAATATCAAGTAACGAAAAAGATCTACCGCTTGCCCGATGATCTTCTCTCCACTACACCGCGTCGCCTATTTTTCCTATCGCAGATATATTCCATTATACATTTGTTTTTATTCAGATTTGTTCTGAAAAAAAAAACACAAAATGAAAAGTTTTTTTTACACAATCATAATTTATACAAATCACAATAAATTATTGTTATATAAGTCTATATGACGCAAAAATGAATAGAAGAAAAATTCGGGTACGCCCGAGGAAGACATGACACAATCAAGTGAATCAAATACTTGAGTCGCAGCATCTCAAGAGTCAGAATAACAGAGTATGTATGAGACGACGTATGAATGTGAATAAAGCAAGGAGTGTGTGCCAAAACAGAGTTAAATGGCGGTCTGTCCTCTGAATGGTGTGATGGTTAGGTCGTGAGAATGATATAATAAAACAATATAATTCCGGTTGTGATGTGAGCACGTAATATTCTCTAATTCAAAAATACATTATTTCTGTTTTCAGTACATTATATTATGTACTGAATTTAAGAATGTTCTTAATTAATGTTCTAAATTTATTTAAGAAGTTGTCTTCCAAGTAGGTGATCGTGGTTCGATTCTCAGCAGTGGCATTTTTAAACGTTTTTTTTATTGGCAAGTAATCAACTTTACAATTCCTACAATTATAATATTCCGCGACATAACGTAATAAAAATGATTAAAGATGTGCCACTTAAATCCTATAAAAATCACTATTTCAAACAGCGAAGCTTTCGCATGCTTTCACCGTAAAGAACACAGTGTTTCATAGCAATACTGAAAGTATCTCCAACTTTGACCATTGTTGGACGAGTCAACATTTCTTGTTACCCAAGTTTGAAAGGTATTTTCAAAAGTGACCTCTGTAGCCCACATTGTTTAAAGATGAACTTCTGTAACACAGTATAGTTGCTACACAAACAAACATGTGTGTGTATGTACTAAATATAATGTATGCTCTGATGATGGGTACTGCAGGACTGTCCAAAATGTTGGCTCAAGAAATGACCTGAAGCGCAATTTGATTCAATAACTCTATAGCAAATTTCTATTGGTTGTAAAAGCTTTGAATTATTTCAACTTTATCTTAGTCACTGTGTTAAATGACGATTTTTTTATTATTGAAAGAGTATTAACAATCTAAGAATATGAAAATCAGAAAGGCAGAAAATAAAAAGATTTAGTTGAGATCGGGACTCAAACTTGGGACCTTTGCTCTATGTGGGAGCCGTGTATTGGGCTAACCAAAATTCGTATATATTGTTGTCATGTGAATGACGGATCAAATTAAACTGACGAACTGTGACGGGTTTCCCTGCGCCCTGTGGAACGATTCAAAACCACGTCTGTTTTAGATCGTTTCAAAGCGAAGAGGCGGCAAAACGCGCGTGACGAGCTGTGCGCATACCGGTCACGTGTCTATCAACGCGCGACGCACGGTGTCAGCAATGGACGTGTATACCGATATTTTTAACAATATCAAAGTGATTCTCGAAGATCATTAAAATTCTCATTTCAATTTTCATTTTTCCGAAATTCGGCATCCATCTATGAGATTTTTTAAACTATTTTTACATAGATTTCTTCGGAAGGCTTTTTAAATATTTTTTTTATCAAAATTTTGATGTGAATCCCGAAGGGTTTTAAATAAATTTAACATACCGTGGTAGATACTTTTAGTATCGCCATGAACATTTATATTCAAAAAACGTTTTTTGAAATGGCTCTAGCTATGTTTGTTGGCCAGATCTGAATAGTCAGGTACTTTCCGACCATCCCGTTTCCCATCTCCCTCCCCTCCCCCGTTATTCGGTCTCACACCCTTCTTCAGTTGGAGTGCTTTAGTCATACTCGCTTCGGGCAGTTGATACTATTTTGCGGTATTCACATACCAATAGTAAAAAAAGTTAGTTTTATCACTGATGCTTCTGTGATCAACTCTGACGTGCTTATCCTATGTTATATCTACGTAAGAGAAAAATATGTAGAATTGTTTCATAGGCGTATACGTGTGCTTAAAAAAGCTCAATTTTTCCTTAATTCTGTTGAAATTGATCAAACATATTCGTTGATCGAAATTCTTCCCGAATAAATTAATTTCATTGGATTGTCTGGGGCTTGAGAGTTGTAAGGTCTTATTTAAATTAGAAAAATCAGTATTCTTTCGAATCAGTTGATATGACGCTTTAAGGGATTTTCCGTTCAGTTATTACATCGTCGCTGGGAAGGTAAAAGAGCTGAAGCGACACTTTCGTCAAAAATGAGTTAAATATGCACTTTTCATCAGTTTTAATTTCTGCATCGAATGCTCTAACTCACGTTTGATTCTGAAGACTTTTGTGGCCCTTCAACAATCCAAAATATTTTAACCATTTGGGAGAAGGCTCGACTCAAGCAACACAAGTTTGAGACTTTTTATCCCTTCAGGTAACCCAGTGAAAGCCTTAAATTACCCGAGTCATTTTTTTTTTCATAAGCCAACCAGGTACTGAAGACTTTTCCGGTGATATCTATCTATAAAAACGAAGAAAATATTTACCACGAGGCCATTTTAAGAAAAAAAATTGTTTTTAATTTTTGTCAAATTCTTATTTCTCCCTTTTTATCATCTGAAGTGGGAGGGAATTTTTTAATATTCCTCTGAACACCCTCTTCTCGACACAGATGAGAGTTTATTCACAAACCACGCGTTTTCAGGCGAGATAGGATCCAGCTACACTCTAATACGTGTTAAGGTAATCAGGAAACATTATTGAAAAAATGCCATTTCGGAATTAAATTGTACTTTGCTCGACCAAACGGTATTGATGTTAATATAATAAACCTTATTATTACATCTTATTTTAACGATTTTCTCTATTGAAAAATTGAGAAAGAAATCAATGGTAGAAGTTTACAGTAGAGTAGTAATGCAAACCCTGATTTATGACAGGAGCGAATGAATTTAGAAGAGCAACGACTGACGAGTATTTATTTATTTTGGTAAAATAAACAGCAAATTATCAATATTTAATCAACAATAATTGGTACATTTATTATTTATTTTTTATATGAATACCGCACAAGAGTCTCAACTGCTCCGAACCGTCTAGAGCCAGTGAGACTATGGCATCCCCAAATAGGGTATGTTATGAGGCTGAAGGTAGTGGGGAGAGGATGAGGATTGGGAAGAGGAAGTTGGGTAGTACCTGGGTATTCAGATCTAGTCACCAAACACGGCATTTCAAGCAACGTTTCGATTCTGAATAGTGGTATTTCACCAGGGCGATACTTATAGTATCTGTTACTTTGGAACGTGCCGCAAATATACTTTTATTATTTTTATATGTATTAAATGTGTTATGACGCATTTTAATTAAATAAAGAAAATAAAATTAAGTTATTAGCACACGCCGGGATTGAATCCGCGACCTTTGGACTCGTAGTCGAGCGTCTTACCACTCGACCATGGAGACCGTCAAGATATACATAAGAAACAAATATAAAATAACAGAAACAACAACTCTTGCCAATTACAAATTTTCCTCTGCTGACGATAAATATAATAAATAGTGTGACAATATAAATACAGTTTTAATTTAGTAACTTAATTTCGATGGGGGAAGTGTGGAGGGTGGAAGGAAACATGGAAATACGATAAAGGAGAAGGGCGGGCGCAGATGGGAGGTTATTTAGAATGATCTAGTTTGGGTGTAGTCGGGTCATGAATTTTTGTTTAATGTTATAATATTTTTGATTTATGGATTCCTTCGCAATCCTCTGCTAACCATATGGGACTTATCTTAATACTCCTCATAATGTCTATCTAAATTGCACTACGTCTCATTAGACCTTATTAGTATCACCATCTGATAGCATTGAGGCATGGAACTGGCAGAGGAAGGATGAAAGTAGACTGCATGCTGTGGAAATGAGACCCCTGAGACGTATGTGCGGTAAAACCATGTGTGACCGTATTAAAAATGTGGATATCCGGAAAAAATGCAAGGCTAATGAATAGGGTCAAGAAAGATACGCTTAGATGGTTTGGGCATGTAGAGTGAATGAACGAAGAAAGGAGTCTGAAAAGAATATATGATGCGAAAGTGAATGGAAGAAGTCGAGGACGCCCGAGAAAGACATGGCACGATCAAGTAAATCAAATACTTTAATTGGGTCATGTGAAGAGTCAGAATAACAGAAGACTATGTATGAGACGATGTATGAATGTGAATGAAGCAAGGAGTGTGTGCCAAGACAGAGTTGTATGGCGTTCCGTCCTCTCTGCCTACCCCTGCGGAGAAACGCGAAGTTAGTCATCTGATGGTTGTATTTAATTGACTGAATTAAAGTTTACAGTAGTGAGTTCTTAGGGAAAAGGTCTAAACTGGATAAAAAATCCTAATGTGTAGTTGAGTTAAAGATGTCGACGTGGTGAGAATTAATGTTGAATGAATTTGTGGACCTGTAACTGAAAGAGTTTTGTTTAGAGTTTGTGTTAGAATGAGGGAGGTGAAAAGCAAGTGGCTGTCTGCTGTTGCGATTAGGATCTCGGAATAATAGGAGTTCCAGGTGATCAGGACCATCAACTACATTGTGTAAAATTTTGAATAAAACGACTGAATCCGCTATATTTCTTTGGCAAGATAATGTTTATTAGTTATCTCTTTTATAACTTTGTGTGAACGAAATTCGAATCAAATGCAGAAATTGATGAAATTGATTGAAACACTGATGTAAGCCTTTTAAATAAGATTGATTTATTTATTTTGAAAGATCTCAAAATACAGTTATTCTATTATAAAATTACAAGGTAGTATATGCAGATACAAGTATTAGTAATACATTGTAAAAAAAGGTACGGCCTCTATGATCGAGTGGTAAGACGCTCGCCTACGAATCCAAATATGGCGGGTTCAAACCCGGCGTGCGCCAATAACTTTTATTCAATTAAAATATATCAAAACACATTTAATTTATTTAAAATAATAAGATGTATATTTTCGGCACGTTCCAGAGTGGTACATATTGTTAGTATCGCCCTGGTGAAAGACCACCATTCAGAATCGAAACGTTGATTGAAATGGCTTTAGCCGCGTTTGGTGACGAGATCCGAACAGTCAGGTACCTCCAAACCTTCGTCTTCTCCATCTCATTACCCTCCCTACTACCTTCAGCCTCACAAAATACCCCAATTGGGGATGCCATAGTCTCACTGACTCTAGACGGTTGGTAGCTGTTGGGACTCGTGTGCGGTATCCCCTTTACAAAATTAAAAAAAAAAACTTTAAAATATCTTTGTAGTCTTCTAATACAAGCAATACTACAAATGATTCATCTGTGAATTCTATACGAGCACTTAGAAAAATGTTTAAAGTTTCCAGTGAATAAAATTTTCAACCCGTTATCTTTTAAATTTTATGAAAAACATATTAAATGTCAGTTAATGGTGCAGTTTGAACATGGCAAAGGCGTTTTCGAACGTTTTACCTAAAGCTCCTCCAGTATGCATTTCATAAAGAATTCAAAAGATTAGAGTAAAATTATTTTATTTCTTGGAAACCTCAGGCATTTTCTTAGCTACTTGTATAAAATTTATAGCGAAATCATTTTTAGTATTGCTTTTACTAGAAAGCCAAAAAGCGTGTATTTTAAGCTTATTTAGGCAAATATTTTCAATTATATTTATTTATTTATGTTATATTTGCAAAAACAGTTTTACACCAAAACATTGCAAAAAACACAAAAATGGTAATCATAATCAAATAAAGACTAAGGTAAAAAGAATTTTAAAAACAAACAAAAAATAGTTTTCAAGAAGTACATAATATAGTTAAAACTTAATAGCTAGTTCTTGCTTAATCTTGTTGTAGCTCGTGTGAAAAATATCCAAATTTCCTGCGAGGCAGGTAATTAACCTAGTTAGTCTTCCCAGGGGCATCACCATTGGTGAGTTAGTTCTGCACCTGGGAAGAAACAGAAGCCTGTGTTGGCGGCCTCGCGTGAAATTATCAGGGACATAAAATCCAATTTCCACCAGGATGTCAGGTATTAATATTACTCCATTCAGGAGTTTATGAGCAAAAAGCAGTAATGCTATATCCCTCCTCGAACTAAGGCTGCAGATATCCAGCATTTCCGAGATCTCGGGAATATACAATGTAAAGTAAATATATATTAAAATAAACACATAATATATTTACATTATACCTTATTATTTTTTTATAATATATATATTACATATTATTTATTTAATATATATTTCTATATAATGCAGACTGAAACTTGAGGTAACGTTTAAAAATGCCTTCGCTGGTTCTTAAATCGCACCTTTCACTGACATCTCAGTATGTTTGACGGCCTGCATGGTTGGGTGGTAAGACGCTCCACTACGAATCCAAAGTTCGCAGGTTCGAACCCGGCGTGCGCAAATAAATTTTATTTTATTAATATGTGTCATAATACATTTAATTTATATATAATAAAATAAAGTATATTTGCAGCACGTTCCAGAGTGGTAATTATTAGTATCCCCCTGGTGAAAGACCACCATTCAGAATTGAAACGTTGCTTGAAATGGCTTTAGCCGTATTTGGTGACCAGATCCGAATAGCCAGGTACTTCCCAACCTTCCCCTTCCTCATCTCCTTCCCCTCACCACTACTTTCAGCCTCACAACATACCCCAATTGAGGATGCCATAGTCTCACTGGCTCTAGACGGTTGGGAGCAGTGAGACTCTTCTGCGGTATTCACGTAAAAAAAAAAATATTTAACATAGAATTTAAAAGATAACAATACAAAATTTTCGATTGAGCCTTAGACATTTTCCTAACTGCCCATTTAAAATTTACAAATAATTCGTGTGCTTGTATTAGAATGCTATATAGCTTCGTTTAGCGCCACTATGGGTGCTGACCCTCACAGTTAAACAAAAAATCAAAAATCACACCAAACAGTTCGCACTTTCATGGTTATTGTCATTTTAATGAACCTGTGAAAATTCAAATAAACCAACGTAACTTTTCACTACGGGTGCTTTACGTTCAACGGCACACGATACGGGCGCAGAACACGCAAACTCCTAGATGAAAGTAAGGCGGGGTAATTTTGCACCGCTCGCCCGATATTTTTTACCGTCGTGTTGCAACAACGTAAATGTATTTCTGAGTGCAAAGTTCGAAACCGCCGGCGTTCAGTTAATTATTCAACCATTTTCATGGCAGTTTCCATTATATTATGACTGTTCTTATGCGAGGATGCAGAATGACGATGGCCAAAAAACTTTGAATTATTTTTTTTATAGTGAATACCGCACAAGAGCACCAACTGCTGCCTACCGTCTAGAGCCAGTGGGACTATGGCCTTTTTGATTGGTGTATATTGTGAGTTCGGAGGTAGTGGAGAGGGTAGGAGATGGAAAGAGGAAGGTTGGGAATTACTTGGCTATTCAGATCTGTTAATCGAACACAGCTAAAGCCATTTCAAGCAACGTTTTGAATACCGCACAAGAGTTCCAACTGACCCCAAGTCGTCTAGAGCAGTGGTCCCCAACCTTTTTGTCGCCGCGGACCGGTCAGCGTTTAATAATTTCACCGCGGCCCACTGAGGGTAGGGGGGTTACATTGGGGGAGGAGTCACATTGGGGGGGTCACATTGGGGGGGTCACATTGGGAGAGGTCACATTGGGGGGTCACATTGAATGTAGATTTTTTAAAATTTTATATTCAATAAGGAAATATTATTTTGCAGAGAAATATTAAAATTAAAAATAAACAGTAAAGAAAAATGTATTAAAAATAAACATTGACGATTTTTTCAAAAAATTATTTTGATTTTAAAGCAGGCGGCGCGGCCCAGTACCATTTGGTCCACGGCCCGATACCGGGCCGCGACCCATGGGTTGGGGACCACTGGTCTAGAGCCAGTGAGACCATGGAATCACCAATTGTGGTATGTTGTGAGGCGGAAAGTAGTAGGGAGGGAAAGAGATAGGAAATAGGAAGGTTAGGAAGTACTCGGCGATTCAGATCTGGTCACTAAACACGGCTAAAGCCATTATAAGCAACATTTTCATTATGAATGGTGGTCTTTCACAGGGCGAACAATCGGGGTATTTTATGAGGCTAAAGGTAGTGAAGGGAAAGATATGTAAAGTCTAAAAATACCTGGGTATTCAGATCTGGTCACCGAACACGGCTAAAGCCATTTCAAGCAACTTTTCGATTTTGAACAGTGGTCTTTTACCAGGGCGATACTTTATGTATCTACCACTCTGGAACGTGCCTATAATATACTTTATATGATTTTGTATTAATTAAATGTATTGACATAGTAATCAAATAAAGTTTATTTGCGCACACCGGGCTTGAACCCGCGACCTCTGGATTCGTAGTCGAGCGTCTTATAAAACGAACTACGGAGGCCGTCAAAATGAATTTCCCAGTATCATCGAAATGAGCGCACACTTTATTGCTGGTCAAAAAAATGTTTTCTCTGTGAGCATTCTAAACTTACACAAGATGAGAGTATATTGTATTTGAATTGAGGCTAAATTTTCGTAAGAATTTTTTTAAGAAATAATACAAAATAACGATTTGTCGTTAACAAGTTTTTATTTATCCACCAAAGAGATTGAAATAATCATTTTACTGATTCATATTTTGATTTGCCTTACAGCATAATTTATATTTTTTTAATTCTCTTGTATTTCTGAAACATAATGAAATAATTGCCAATTACTTTTTGTTTATTTGATTATACGAAAGAAGTTAATCAGGTCTCCCGAAAGAAAATGCTGTTTTATTTTGTTTTCTTTCAATCAATAACACAACTGGTATAAAATTTTACATAAAACCTGATATATCGACCTCTTAGAATAACAAATTTCTATCTGACACGGCCATGTAATGCGATAGTGAGCTCTATAGAATGTTACTTTAAAGTTTATTATGGCATAACCTCAGAGCAATGCTATACAGAAGGGACAGCTTTGCGAAACAGTGTAGTCAGGATTGTTGATTTTTCCTTACTCTGGCGTGGCTAGGGTTTTTATGAACACACCTTTAAGATCCATTCATAGCACATGTCGACATATTGTTTTTTTATTTATTTGTGTAACAACTTTCTTACAGTATTGTTAGCATCAAAAATAAAGGATGTAACCTAATTTAACTAATAACCTAACCTAACCTAACCTGACCTAACCTAACCTTACCACTTTCTTACCGTATTGTTATCATAAAAAATATAGGATATAACCTCAAAAACCGTTGAGCTATGTCGCATACCAAACGTAGTGGGCGGAGTCGCCAGAGAAGCGGGAGACAATAAAATTCTTACTTACCTAAAAATGGTGCGATATTATGTGACAATTTGTCATGCCTCTTTCTCTCTCACGGTTTATGACGTACAATTTAAGAGAAAGTGATTTATCGTTAATTTGTATAGGTTGGGTAAAAATATATAGCTCTCTCTCTCCATATATATTCTTGCTCCAAAGGCATACCATTGCGATGGCAGATGAATCATTGTTATTCCAAAGGGTCGATATGACAAACAAAAAAAAAAGATTTTTACTAACATCTTTGGTTATATATATTTTTTTAATTTGACATTCATGTATCACATTTATTAATTTATTTATTTTGTTCTAACGGCTTAGCAGCTAATTTGTAAGTCCTACGTAGAATAAAATGATAAAAGCAAAAAAGCCATCCATCGTCACTAACTAATTAACTAACCATCACGCCGTTTTCCCTCAGGGGTAGGCAGAGAGAATGGACCGCCATAGAGATCTGTCTTGGCACACACTCCTTGATTCATTCTACATCGTCTCATACATACTTTTCAATTATTCTGACTCTTGACTTGGACTGACTCAAGTGTTTAATTTACTTGATCGTGCCATGTCTTTCTTGGGCATCCCCGACTTCTTATACCATAAACTTTTACGTCATATATTCTTTTTACGCTATTTTCTTCGTTCATCCACTCTACATGTTCAAACAACTAAGCATTCCTTTCGTAATACTATTCATTACGCTTGCATCTTTCTCATGCATTATTTCCGAATATCTACATTTTTAAGACTGTCATGCATGGTTTTACCACATATACGCCTCACGAATCTCATTTCTATAACATTTAGTCTACTTTTATCCTTCCTCTGCCAGTTTGGCGCCTCACTGCCATACATCAGGCTTAAATTGGTGTCAAACCATATCTAATGGTAGACTACCATAGATGACTCGCTTCGTTTGTCAATTTTTTACTGGCGAAAATTACGGTGGCATAATAGCAAACATTTGTTTCAATAAAAACAAAAACACTTTCACCACATTCAAATTACCATAGGAATACCCCATAGACTCATTGATATTAAATACATTAGATTGGACACATGCTAAGTTAGAACATCTCGAACTTATTGTTAAATAGACAAAAAAAGTCTCCCCAGCTTGAAAATCGAACAGCTGTTCAAACTGGTTTCGTCCGTGTGTTGATAATTATGAAACGAAGAATGGCATTTTTTTATTTAATTTTATTATTGTAAAGAAAGACAAACATTCCCGGGTTACAAATAACTGGACAATATTAAAAATAAACTTTTTCTACCATCATAATAAGCGCAAAATGTTGCTCGTACAATGACGAAGGCTAGCAGAGGAATCAAACACGACGCCCGAGTGGGAATCTGACGCGTTAGTCCACTCAGCTCGGTCAAATATTTATTTATTAAATAGTTATTTTTACGATTTTCACGATGTCGGATCTCACCGTTCGGGAGTTTATTTTTTTTAAATTATAGTAGACGTACAATCGCAATTCTTTATTTTTTTTTCAAATGTGAATTCTTAACGAAAATTCCAACTGCTACCAACTGCCAAGAGTCATCGAGACCATGACAATACTTACTGGGGTATGGTGTGAGGTTGAAAAAAATTAAGAGGAAAATAAACATTACAGTGGAAGGCTGAGAAGTACCTGGCTATTCAAATCTAGTCAACAAATACGGTTGAAGTCATTTCAAGCGACGTTTCGTTTCTGAATGGTGGTCTTTCACCAGGGCGATACTGAGGGCATCGACTACTTGTATAGCATAGGAAGGCAGGACTGCATGGACAGGATTAAATCAGGTTTCAAAGGGATTTCTTCGGATTTCAGTCCCCCGATGACTTAATGATACGGTACATTACAAAACTCTTTTTACTCAAGCAAAAGCAGCTTTAAAGCGTGCACATCTTTCAAACACTGTCAAGACTAAGAGGTATATAGTTTTGTATTTTATTTAATTTTTTAAACTGAATAACCGCAAAAGAGTCCCAACTGCTCCCAACCGTCTAGATCCAGTGAGACCATGGCATCTCCAATTGAGGAGGTATGTTGTAAGGCTGAAGCTTGTGAGGAGGGGAAGGATATGGGGAAGAAGAAGGTTGGAAATAACCTGGCCATTCAGATCTGGTCACTAAACACGGCTAAAGCCATTTTTAAGCAACTTTTTGACTCTGAATGGTGGTCTTTCTTCTTTCCTTAGAGTATCTACCACTAGAGCGAAATAGGTACTAAGGAAAATAATTGAAAATTTTGTAAATTTTCGTGGAATTTTATGCAAAGGCTCATCTCGTCTGTTTGGAATAGCGGATTAAAAATTCAGGCTTTTTCGCATCAAAAAATCTTTCCAAAAGATAATATTTTCAAACGAAATTCTTTTTACACAACGTCCATGCTAATTTCAACCTTGTAAAAGGGGTTTGTTTAAACAAAAAAAAACAAGCTTTGTTATGCAATTTTCCCCGTTATTCGCATCAGAACCTCACGGCAAATGGTGAACACTGGCACGGAAAATGATACGGCGAAAGAACTGTCGAGAATGTGTTTCAATATTTTGTTGCACCGAAATTTGTTCGATGGTTTGTTGGATTTTAAAGTGATAATTTGTTGGGTTCTTACAATGTTGTTTTACGTGTTGCCCGTTCGTTTTCGCTATTCCGTCGGTTTGTTGTTTGATCTCCAAAAAATATAAAATAAATGTGGTGTTTTACGAATAACAAGACTTAATTAAGTGTGGTGTTTTAATGATCTTTTTTTGCGACACATTTGTGAAAGAAAAGAATGTCCAAGAATTCAAGAACTTCAACTACATCGGTGAGTGAATGGTTTCCCATTTTTCTTTCATTCGATAATCTTTCCACACTTCCATCGAGTTGTATAATTTATCGTTTACAGTCCACTATTTTCCAAATTTATCTGAAGCTGGAAACATATTCGGTGTTTCATGGCAGCTTCAGATCCAACAGATCGTTTTTAAGCTTTGGTCTTACTTTTTATTATCATTAGCAACTACTGTACAGCATTTAAAAGCTATGAGTGTTAAGCCGCCCAAAATAGGAACTGATAAATTAATAAATGCGTACAGTAGCAGTGCCCTCGACTGCACAAATAAGTTTTTACGTATGAAAACTTAATTTTTGTGAATCTGGTGAGTATAAATGATTCCGTTTATTACTTTAAAATAATTAATTTACAAGAAAAACTGACATGGGGCAGCAAAATAACGTTTAAAAAGTACAATTGTGATATAATCATTGTTAAAAAGCACTTTGCATGCCTGCTCCATGGGTTTGCCATTCGCATTCCTTTTTTTCACAATACATGTTCGTCAAGGTTATGAAAATATTTACTTGTGTATTGGCGTTGTAAGTTGGATAAGGTTCTCTCCTTCGAATTAAGACGCATGTTATTTTTGTGGTAGAATGAACAAAGTGCGTATGCAGAATGAGTTGACGATGAATTAAAGTAAGTTCAAAGTCATGGTGTTTGAAAGAAAGAGTACGGAAATAGCGTGCAATATAGTTGTAAATGATTAATACTTAAAGCAAGTGAATAAGTTTGTACATTTGGGAAGTATGTTCTAGAGAGACGGAAACGCTGATAAGTATATTGAAAGAAGGGTGAATGCAGGAAACTCCATTAATGAAGGACTGTTGTTACTTATAAAAACATGTCTAAAGAAGCGAAGCTAGCAGTCCACAAAGAAGTCCTGAATTCCTGATTACAGTGAGGCATAGAACTAGCAGAGGAAGGATGAAAGAAAACTGAATATTATAGAATTGAGATTTGTGAGGCGTATATGTGGTAAAATCATGTATAACTGTGTTAAAAATGTGGATATCCCGGAAATAATGCATGACGATGATGCAAGCGTAATGAATAGTTTACAAAAGGGTGCTTAGATGGTTTGGCCATGTAGAACGGATAAACAAAGAAAGTTGAATAAGTGTAAAAAAAGTGTATGACAAAATTGCGAATGGTATAAGAAATTAGTGACACCCAAAGAAGACACCGTACAACCGAGTAAATCAAATAATTGAGCCGTTTCATGTTTTCATTCAGGAAAATAAATAGTATGCATAATACGATTCGTGAATGTGAATACAGCAATGAGTGTGTGCCAAGATACAATCGTGTGGCGGTCCATCTTCTCTGCCCACCTCTGCAGAGAAACAGCGTGATGGTTAATTCTACTTCTATATAATCACCACCGTCAACCGTTTCTTTATCTACCACTAAACGAATGTGTATTTCTCCAAAGTGCATTAAATACAGCAGAAACGTGAGTTTCGCGAAGAAGTTATGAATTTCATTATTTCTTTCCACGGTTGAAATGTAATCTTCTTTTGCGAGAAGGATAATATTTCTACGGCCATTTTAGCGGTTGCTTAACATTGCGGCTGAAGGCAACTCGTCTTGTGTATTTTCATTAAATGGAGAAATAATTTTAAAGTGCAGCAGCAACCCGAGCAACACACACAGTTCACAGGGCGGTTTTTCCATTATACTGACTCTAATGGGTTGAATATAATCCCTCCGCTGCTAATGCATCGTTACTTAGCTCTTCAATTTCGTAGGATATTGTGTATATACACGTGGAAGCTTGCTTTTATAGACCTGATGGCTTCGTTTATTGATACAGTACACTTAAAACTATTATCCCACGCTGTAGATAAAAGAAATTTAAATTGGTATTGTTACCTACATTTATATATTTTTGATCCATCTGTCCTAATTTTGGAGACTGCAAGGCTGTCTTAAATCTATCCTCTAGGAAAATGAAGTGCATAACAGCTTTAGCATTACCTTAAAGATCCATCATGATTATATTAACAAGTCTATTTTTGCAACTGTTAATTGGTAGTGGAATTCCATTTTTTTTTAATTATTAAAACAAAATTTTAAACTCACCTTCAAACTGGTATATTTATTGTTTTTTTTTTTTAGAAAGACAATCATTTCCGGGCTACAAATAACTTGACAATAATTGAAAAACTCCTACTGCCGTCATAATAAGCGGAAGATGTTCCTTGTACAATTATAAAGGACTTGGCTAGCAGAGGAATTGAACCCACAACACCGGGATGAGAATCTGATGCGTTTGTCCACTTGGCTACTAACCGGTCGATAAAAAAGCTAAATATCGTGATCTTAAAGCACTTCATTAAATTTATAATGTTAATTAATTTTAATTGTGAAATCATTGTTATACTCTAATGATACCCCCAAATGTATAAATACCGTAGTTTAAGCAATTAATGTACCAATCTGAAAATGATTGTAACAGGTTGAAACCGGTTCGGTTTAATAAAAAAACAGTGGAAGAAGCTTGACATTTTATATTAGTAATCATTAATCACAATTATACTTTTGGCCGTCAGTCTTAAATCCAAGGTTGCTCCAAGGCACTTAATGTATTTTATCCAAGAGAGATTTCTTCCGAATAATTTAATTTTAAATGTCCATTTTAAAATTCTACGTGATGTAGGCAGTGCTTTTGGGGAGATTTATACTTATTCGCCATTGTGTAAAGTCCATGCAAAGATAATAGAGACCAGGGTGTAAGAAATTGCTTGAGTAGATGTTGAATAAATAGTGCAGGCATTAAAATAGATCCTTGCGGGACTCCAGTTGTAAAACTAATTCTATCAGCATTTCAAGAAAGAGTGTTCAGTTGGTCGAAATTGAGAAAAATATGTATAGAAGCTGTATAAGGAAAGACTGGACTTGCAATGGACCATATCATCAAAGTTGCTCATGATTGAGAAGTGTGAATGCGAATTGCTGAAGCAACGATTCTCTGGCTTGTGTAGAAAATAGGAATCAAAAAGTATAACCAGACTAACTATACTGGATCTACTCCAAGGATCTCCAAGATGCTAAGATATAATGTAATATATTAAAATGAACATAGAGTAGGTTTCCTTAAGGTTTTACAGGTTTAGTACATTACCAAACCTGAAAGAGTATCCATCATACTTTGTAATGAACAGGTTGTAACACTAAGGAAGACATAATGTTATTCAAAGGATGATTTTGTAAGAAATGATTTTTTTCCAAATTGTTGTTTTTTTTCAAATACTCCCTAGCTTTAATTAATGTAATATTTCACTATTTGCTATCCGGTTTTGCCCGAGATTCAAAAATTTCCATTAAAATATAGGAAAATATGAAGTCTTGTCAATTTTTTTTGAGTGGTAAAACACTCGATTACAAATTCAAAGGTCGCTGGTTCGAACCCGGCGTGCGCAAATAAATTATATTTAATAAATATAAGTCATAACACATTTCATTCATATTAAATAAAATGTAATATATTTACGGCACATTCCAGGGTGGTAGATATTCAAATATCGCCCTGGTGAAAGACCACCATTCTAAATTGAAACGTTTCTTGAAATTACTTTAGCCGTGTTTGGTGATCTGAATAACCAGGTACTTTCCAACCTTCCTCTTCCCCATCTCCTTCCCTTCTCCACCATTTTCAGCCTCAAAACACACCCCGATTGGGGATGCCATAGTCTCACTGGTTCTAGGCGGTTGGGAGCAGTTCGGGCTCTTGTGCGGTATTACTTATAAGAAAAATAAAAATAATTAAAAATTTAATAATACCAATCTTTTAACATTATTTCACCGTTTTTTTAAGAGAAGACCGGTTTCACCCTATAACGGGAATCTTCAGACTGTTACGAATTCAGTGAATTTATATTGTATTATACTATTTGTATCCGGAATGAACGCTATTGGCTCTATATCAAATTGAATATTTCGGGGGTTTAGGATCACAGGGTTCTATCTCTGCAGGTTTTGCATATAAGATAGGTCCCTGTGATCCTAAGCCTCCGATTTGTGGCTTAGTATTTGTTTTATTGCTGACAGGAGCGGCTTTACAATTACATTAAAATCTACCTTCGGTTGGTCTTATTACCTTCTGGGAGACGGGTCACATAGTGATGAGTTTGTGTATAAGATATTAATGTTGTCAGTTTTATTTTAGATGGTTGACTAATTCACTCTTTGATTTTCCAGTCTCGGTTGCTTAATGTATTTTATAGCAAGTAAATGTATATTATTACAAGAGTCAATTGGAGTAAAGTGAAAAAGTGGAATAAAGTTTAATAAAAAAAATACGTCATATTCATACAAATCTTATGAGAAACATAGCACCACTAGAACCGTCTTGTTTCCCGCGTCGCCTGCTTATGAAAAGGATAGCCATTTAAAGAATATGTGTGTACGGATGAGATAGCCATATTAACGTCTCACGCTACTGTTATCATCGGGTATCACGCCACTAGCCGTGGTTGTCTTCCTCACACTTATGTATTTCTGCATTCGCTATCTCACACCGTTTTCGTGAACATTTATACCTTGTGAATAATTTTATTTATTGAATTGAAATAATAAGTGGTTTGTGGGTAATTATGAATGGAAATAAATTCCATGAGGTATGTTTTTGCTTCCGAATGATTTTTACACCTCTTAAGGCATTTTTCTTCAGAAAGGAGCCTACAGCGACGCGTTTGTGACAGCTGATGACAGCTTGTCTGTCGAACGAATGTTTGTGTGATACTAAACGCAGTAAATCTCAGGTCTCATGTCTCGCGGACTTGGTTTAGTGCATTCACGCGCGTTGTCTCAGTAACGTATTTAAATTATGTAATTCATATAAGTTTGTTAAATCACTGACGGCTTCCGTATTTGAGTGGTAAGGCGTTCGACTATGAATCCAATTTTATTTAATTAACATGTCATAATACATTTAATCATTTAAAATAATGTATTTTTATCACGTTCCAAAGTGGTAGACACTCTGAGTATCACCTGGTAAAACACCACCATTCAGAATCAAAACATTGCTTGAAACGGCTTTAGCCGTGTTCGGTGACCAGACCTGAATAACCAGGTGCTTTCCAACTTTCCTCTTCTCCATCTCTTTCCCCTCCTCACTACCTTCAACCTCACAACATACCCCAATTGAGGATTCCATAGTCCCACTGACTCCAGACGGTTGGGAGCAGTTTGGACTCTTGTGCGGTATTCACTTGACAAAAATGGAATCCTACCCCGAATAAAGAGTTTAAAAATATAAACTATTTATACGGTAATAAACCGTCACTTATCGTATCTTATGACTTTGGCAGCGTTGACCCCCGTGTACCGCGTACTATGTACTGTGTTCTGCGCCAGGAAGCTTTTATTATTGCGCAATCCTTTTGTATTGTGAAATATTATAGTCGGCCGAGATTTCAGTAGGCATTTCCTACCTTCGTTTGCAAGGTTAGGCAGTATATTGGGTCAAGTCAGTGCTCTGACTTTTTTTATAATTTTAGTTCACCAAATTTCGGTGCCACGAATTATTAGATTACGAAGAACGGACAAAAATATCGTGTACTAAGAGTTATTCAATTTTCTTTGTTTAATTATCTTGGATAAGAATTTCTTTATTGCTTTCCTTTTTTTATTAAAAAAAAGCGGAGATAATTGTTATTTCCAGGATACGAATAACCTAACAATACATCGTCACCGGAACCGAAAAAAGGCTGAAGTGACATTTCGGGAAATTAACACCAGAGCACTTTAAAGTTGAGTTTGTTACAATAAAATTTGTAAGTCTTCAGTACTTGTTTGGATTTAAAAAAAAAACTCAGGTAACTCAAAGCTAAAAAACCCAAACTTGTATCGCTTCAATATATTTTAGATTTGTGAAGGGCCACAAAATTCCGTAGAATCAAACGTTAGTCAGTGCATTCGATGCAGAAAAAATAAATGATCCAAATTGCATTTTCAACCAAAGTGACGCTTTAGCTTTTTTTCCTTTCCAGCGGCGATATTATGAATTCCTCCTACTTTTGATTTATAAACAAAAAATGTTTCTTGTGCCGTAATAGAGAATTTAGCTAAAGGTTTGAATCCACGACGCCTCAGTGAGAATTTGACGCGTTCATCCTCGCGACTAGGCTTCTGATCTGTGAAATTTAATATTTTACCACGAAAATTCGTGTAAATCGTCAAATCCACTACGTTAATATGTGCGTACACGAATCATTTTAAATATTTTAATACGGTTGTATGACGACATACGCCGACCCCACATTGTGCACCCACCAAGGGTTTTATAGTTTCACGGCCAACAACCCTCTTACGTCTATGCCGTCATAACACTATACGCTGTAACTAGAAGTGTTTAGGGAGGGTTCCTACACTGATAGTCCCTTTGCGGAGACCGCGGGATACTTGTAGACCCAACGTAGAGTGGTAACGCAGCAATAATATATTATTTTTAGTAAGTCTACGTCTATAAACGTCTTGTAAATAGATATAAGACGATGTTCTTGCCCGAACCTTTTCACAAAAGACCCTGGATGTCAAAAACTATCTTAACTAACTAACTAATCATCACGCCGTTTCCCCGCAGTCGTAACCAAAAAGGACGGTCCACCATACAATTCTGTATTGGCACATACTCTTTGCTTCATTCACATTTTACATCGTCTCATACATATTTTTCTGTTATTCTGACTTTTTACATGACACGATTCAAGTATTTGATTCACTTAATTGTGCATTGTCTTCTTCTTCCATTTACTTTCGCGTTATATATTTCACACTCCTTTCTTCGTTCATTCGCTCTACATGCCCAAACCATCTAAGCGTCCTTTTCTTAATCATATTAATCAGGCTTACATCAGCATTGATTTTTTTCCAGATATCCACATTTTCACCACGGTCATACATGGTTTTACCGCTCACACAAAAAGTGTCTTGATTCAACACAGTGTAACATAATAAATTATGTTGATACAATAACGTACCGCACTATACTATTAAACGCACGACTCTATCAGACGCGGACACCACTAGTAAGAAGCAGAAGACAGAAACTGGATTGTACACAGCCCGCCGAAACTCATCTTGCCGACTAAGACATCTCATACTCCTCCCCACTACCTTCAACCTCACAACATACCATAGTCTCACTAGCTCTAGACGATTAGGAGCATCATTTTTTTTTTAAATAAACGAAACAATTAAATTATTTGAGCTGTTATACTGCTGAAGCAAACATCCATCTCAAACCGCTATCCATCACACATTTACCTCGGGGCGTTAATTTTTACGTTGGCCTTTACGGCCCGAGTGCGGCGCAGGCGAAATTTTCCTGGAGCGTTTCACTTTTATGATGATTAATACGAATTGCCTCCCCGGGAACATCGCCGGAGAGTGGGTTTGATTCTTAGACGTTCTGGTGCTTATTGCAACAACTGTAATTGGACTCGCATTTCTACCCTCTGATCTCACATACATCTTTGTTCTCGCAAAACCCACTTTCACGGCCAAAAAAAAAACTTATCTCTTTTTCACCAGCAAATGTTTTCTTTTCTTTTTCCTCTCTTTTCTTCTCTTGGGGATATTTATTTCAATACAATATTAACAAATTTCATGTTAAGTAACTAACTAACCATCACGCCGTTTCTCCGCAGAAGTAGACAGAAAGGACAGACCGCTAAACAACTCTGTCTTGGCAGACACTTCTTGTTTCATTCATGCATCGTCTCATACATACTATTTTGTTTTTCTCACTCGTCAGATGGCTTGACTCAATTATTTGATTCGCTTTATCATTTCTTCCTCGGGCGTTCCCGACTTTTTCTTCCATACACTTTTGCGTCATATATTCTTTTTACACTCCATTCTTCGTTCATTTACTGTACATGCTCTAAAAAATCTAAGCGTCTCTTTCATGATCCTATTCAATACGCTTGCATCAGCCTCGCATTCTTTCCGGATACCCACATTTTTAACACGGTCACACATGGTTTTACGGCACATATGTCTCAGGAATCTCATTTCTAGAGCATTCAGTCCACTGACGGTCTGCGTGGTCGAGGGGTAAGACGCCAGAGGTCGCGGGTTCGAACCCGGCGTGCTAAAATAAATTTTATTTAATGAATATGTGTCATTTAATTGATATAAAAAATAAAATATACTATATTTGAGGCACGTTCCAGAATGGTAGATACTCCAAGTATCGCCCTGGTGAAAGACCACTATTCAGAATTGAAACGTTGCTTGAAATGGTTTTAGCCATTTTTGGTGACCAGATCTGAATAGCCAGATACTTCTGAACCTTCCCCTTTCTCATTTCCTTCCCCTACCCTACACCCTCAGCCTCACAACACACCCCGATTGGGGATGCCATAGTCTCACTGGCTCTAGACGGTTCGGAGCAGTTGAGACTCTTGTGCGGTATGCACGTAAAAAATAAATAAAGAAACTTTCATCCTTCCTCTGCCAGTTTCATGTCATACTACTTAACATCAGGGTTAGTAAAAGCACTCTACTGTGGACTGCTAGCTTAACTTCTTTGAATATTGTTTTTGCGCCAACAGCATTTAGTCCTCCATTAATGGAGTTTCCCACATCTACCTTCCTTTTCATCATTAGATTATGTTTTTTTTTATGTATTTATTAACATTCATGAAACGCTCACTCTACGGAGAACGATATTGATTTGTTAAATCCTTCTAATATTCTCCAATTAGGAATGCCATAGTCTCACTGGCTCCAGACAATTGGGACTCATATGTTATATTTACATAAAAAAATATTATTATTTTTTCACTGAGGCTTCACTCCAATGTAACAATTACCTTCAAAAGATTGTATATTAGGTTATACATAAAACAGGCAAAAGTTTTTTTTTATTGGGGAATTACGTTATTTCTTTATTAAATTCCCCGGTTTTTTATGGATAAAACCAATTATAGTCAATAATAGACAAATAATTTTTTCTCCAAAAAAAAATTTTTAATTATCTTGTAACCTTGCAGACAATTCGAGAAAGCGTAATTTAATTTGAGATTTGCGTGCAAAGAGGCTGTCATTAGGAATCAAGCTTTTTGCCTAATGGGCCGTGAGGGTACATCACAGCTTTCATGAACATTACTCAACTAAACGAAAGACCTTAATAGGTATTCACCATCCAACTACAACCTTTAAATTCGCATAATAACCAACCATGATTTTTTTTTCAATATATTGTTTTATGTATTTGAGAACGTAAAAAAATAAATATATTTATGTGTATAATTTTTTTTAAAGAAAGACAAACATTCCCGAGTTACGATTAACCTGTCAATATTTGAAAATCTCTTACTGCCATCATAGAAGCGTAAGATGTTGCTTGTGCGATGATGGGAGACTTAGCCAGCAGATAAATCCCTTCCATGTTTCATTCCTATATCCTATATTCCTATATCCTTCCATCTTCCCATCCTTTCAGTTCACTACATTTCTAGTTAAGTTTTGCTAAATAATTATTTTAATTTTTTTACTAATCAATTTAAAAATTAGTTTTAACACGTATTTGTGGTTTATTGGCATCAAATGAACGCTCAGTTAAGAACTGTTGCATTTCAACATTAATTCCGCACAGAATGCCTTGAGAGAAATAATTGCCTGAGGGCCTATGGGAATATGGGAATGCTGGTGTGGAAGGTCCTGGGTCTTGAAAAGGGCCATGTTGTGTGAAGGAAATTATTTTACAAACGAGTTGTTGAACACGAGAACGAGTCGTAAAAGCGACCCGTTTTTTGTGGTGAAGTCTACTGTGTACAAATGTTGGGCGCGCATTTGACGTGTTTCTTAGGTGTATATTTTTAGTAAGCATTTAATCACTTTGAATAATAATAAAAAAAAACAATCGAGATATTTTGTGAGACTTAAGGAAGTTTGGGTAATACTCGGGTATTCAGATCTGTTCATCAAACACGGTTAAAGCCACTCCAAGCAACGTTTTGGTTCTGAATGGTGGCCTTTCACCAGGGCGATACTATGAGTACCTACTACTCTGGAACGTGTTCGAGTATACCATATGTTATTTTGTATAAATTAAATACGAAAAAATACATATTATTAAGAAACATATATTTGCACCCGCCAGGATTTGAGCCCGCAACCTCTGGATTCGTAATTGAGCATCTTAGCCACTCGACCACGGAGGCCGTCATACAAATAATATTCATAATAACAACAACAAAAAATAAGTATTATTCCCTACCTCTCCAACAAAATGCTCTCCTGGTATATTTATTTGTTGCTGTTTGCTTGCTTTTGCTGTAGTGAGAACACTTTTTTGACTGAATTTACTAATTTAGCTTTTGTAATAATTTAGATTTTTCTTATCTCTCCAAAGCTTAAAGCTTGAGTTTTAGAAGTAACTATTTTCTACCTGTTGAGAATGGATTCCACTATATACATAACTCTAAAGCTACGCAGATTGCGTAAACTCCATTTCCAAGGCGCATTTTTGACACCATTATAAGATAGTTTGGGCATGTAGAACGAACGAAACAAGAAATGAGTGTGAAAAGAGTATACGATGCGAAATTGAATGAATTGAATCAAATTTGACCGATCGGTAGCTGAGTGGACAAACGCGTGTGATTCCCACCCAGGCGTCGCGGGTTCAATAAATTCTACACAATAAAGCTGTGCAAATTTTATTGCACCAGAACTCAACGGTTTTACTGCTTCAGCACGCAAGTTTAAGCGTAATAAATAGAATCAAGAAAGGGACGCTTGAATGATTTGGGCATGTAGAGCGAATGAACGAAGAAAGGAGTGTGAAAAAAATATATGATGCGAAAGTGAACAAAAGAAGAAGTCAGGGATGCCCGAGGAAGACATGACACGATCAAGTAAATCGAATACTTGAATCAGGCCACGTAAAGAGTCGGAATAACAGAAGAGTATGTATGAGACGATTTATGAATACGAGTGAAGCAAGGAGTGTGTGCCAAGACAAAATTGTATGGCGGTTTGTCCCCTCTGCCTTTCCCTGCGGTAAAAAGCCGTGATGGTTAGTTAGTGAATTAGTTAATAATACGATTGCAAACAAAGTGCACGATTGTCTTACGTTTAAAAAAGTTTCTATCAAAGTATCCCCAGGATTTAAAGTAACCGCATTTCACAGTGCGCCACTGCGTAATAAACACGAATGAAACTATGCAAAAGTTTTTCCCGGGATAAATTCTCGTCTTCCGGGATAATTTCGCTGCGTCGTCCCGAGGAACGGCCGCCCTCGGCACCGACAAATTTACTTTTGAAACTAACGCCGGCCCTACACGCTGCCGGACAAAGTTGGACCAGGGCCGGCGGAAGAACAAACTTATTCACTGTGACTTTATTGGAAAAGTTTCCGTTTCAATTTATTTCCGATTCAATGGATACGGACGAAAAAAGTTATACATTGTGTACAATGTAATTTTTTAAATTTTGTTTTTTGTGTAGGGTTTGTTTGTCTGGAATAAAGTTCGAAATACAAATTGATTAAAAATATCAATTTGGTAGCATTTTTGAAAGAGCCTCACATTGATTATCATGCTTGAATCATCCATTGTTAAATATATAACTAACTTTCCATAATCCCATATCTATCCATATTTCAGAAACAATGAATTGCTGTTCCCCAATCATCACAACACTAATTATGGGTATAATTCTCCAATGTCCAACAATGTCTCCAAAGAGTGGTAGATACTCTAAGTATCGCCCTGGTGAAAGACCACCATTCAGAATCGAAACGTTGCTTGAAATGGCTTAAGCCGTGTTTGGTGACCAGATCTGAATAGCCAGATACTTCCCAACCTTCCTCTTCCCGATCTCCTTCCCCTCCCCACTACCTTCAGCCTCACAACATACCCAATTTGGGGATGCCATAGTCTCACTGGCTCTAGACGGTTGGGAGCAGTTGAGACTCTTGTGCGGTATTCATGTAAAAAAAAAAAAAATGTCGAGAATGTCAAGACTTGTTAACTCAAGCCATGGTCTTGAAATTTTTGGTAGCAGTCTAAATGTTTTTTGTCATTCTTTACGACTCTACCAAAACTTTGACTAGACCATGGCTTGAATGTTCTCTCTTATGTTCATTTTGCCTTATTTTTGTCATCGCTTCATTTATTTTAATGTATATGCTATTCCTTTTCTGTTGCTTTTTTTTTCTATTTCGTGTTTTATATGTATTTTTTGTAATTGGACTTTGGTCCGTTAATTTATAAATAAATAAATACGCAAAGATATAACATCACTCAATTATATCATGTGTGACCATTTTTCGTTTTTTTAAGAAAGAATTTTAGAATTTCGAAAATGTTTGTTTTTACAATTTCGCCAGAGGTAGAGGACAATAGAGCGTACTTCGGTCACACATACACGCTTACAACAGCTTTTTCTGTTGATCTCTTCGGTGTTTTGCACGCACTCCTTTATTCATGCACCGTTCGTACTGTGTTCGTACAAACATATAACGTGTCCATATATCTAACGTCATTGAAGTATGTACATCTCTATAAAAATATAAACAAAATAAGCCACCTGTTCAGGAAGGATTTTTATACTTTGTATATTTTTTCAATACTGCAGCAATCTTTTTTAAAAATTTTAATATTTTCTAAAATAAAGCATTTTTATAAACCAGAAAAGAGATCTTTACTGCCATTCAAACAACCATACACATTAATATCATAATTTCATGTGAAAATAATTAGGGTTTTTTTGTCAATGAAGTCTTATTTTTTTTTTTTTTTTTTTCAGTGTTGAAATGTCCCAAGTGCCGATTGGACATGACCCTCCGCACAAAGAAGGATGGGCTAGGACAGTTCATCGGCTGTATGGGATATCCTCAGTGCAAGAATGCGATCTGATTCCCCGGGCTGGTGGAGAAGGTTGTAGCGCTGGATACTTCATGCGATGTGGTGAGCTTTTGTCATTCATTTAGCTATTTGATATCGCCAATAATTATCATTAAAAAACCTTAGTGAGAAGCAACATTAAGGAATATAATTCAGTCCCAGTCATTTGGAATTTTAAAATTCTCATCTCGAGATGCAACAGTGGACAAGAAGGATTTTTAAAAATACTCAATTTGAGATACATAAATAATACATAATAAAGTTAACATGAAGTATACACTCTCCCTAGCACAGTACTGTTGAGTTTAGGTAAACACAAATATAACGGTACATATCATTCGTACCTGTTGGATCCGAAGCTGCGATGAAACACCAAAATGTTTTTCCAGCTTGAGATGAATTTGGGAAATAATGAACTGTAAACGATAAACCATAATACTTGATAGAAATGTCGAATTGTGGAATGAAGGAAAAATGGAAAACCATTTCGTCACCGATGAAGTAGAATTTTTTGACTCTTCTTGCACAATTTTACTACTGAAACAAATCATGAAAAACCACACTTATTTTAGTCTTCATATTCACAAAACACCACATTTATTTTATATTTTTAGAAGATCAAACATCGAACCAACGAACTAGCGAAACGAACGAGCAACCACTTTTTTTCGCGCTAAAACTTCTCTCTTCGATTGTCGACTGTTTTTAAAAAGGTTAAAAAAATGGTTAGGAAGGTAGGGATTTGGATAATAAACATAAAGGTAAGAATCCAACAAATTATCACTTTGACATCCAACAGTGCTATTTTCTTTATCTTACACTTGAACGTGTCATGTCTTTCTGAGGCATCCCCGGCCCTTTCTTCCGTCCACTTACATGTTATATATTCTCATGACACTCTTTCTCAGCTCATATCCTACAAACCACCGACGCTGCCATCATTTGTTTGAGTAATCTTTTCGGATCTCATCAATCGTAATTCATACAAACTCGTTTTAAAAACTGATTGCCGAATAAGGACAGATCGTTTTTTCGATTAGTTATTTTATTAGAAAGTTGGAATGTGAAACGAGTTGCTGTATTCTTCTGTCCTTTGCAATAAAATTCAGGTCTCTTCAAGACCCGGATAAAGAAATCTTATACACCTTATTCTTCTTCTAGCTTTACTTAGTACCTTGAAGTAACAATATATGGAGGGAGAGCTAATTATTTTCACCCAACTTGCACAAACTTGCGATAAATCACTTTCTCCGGGTTTTTACGTCGTACGCCTTGAGAGAAAAAGAGACAACAAATTTCATAGACCGCTTCTATATACTGTAAGGATGATCTTAAGCTCCTGGTTCACGGCGGGACTCCGCCCACATTTTTTATTATGCCACTAAACTTGACACAACTAAACGGTTTTTTAGGTTATATGCTATATTTTTGTTGAAAAAAATACTGTGAAAAAGTGGCTTTACGAATGGACAAAAACATTATGTCGATATTTAATATGAATGAATGTATAAATACCGTAGCCTTAGTCTCAGCCACGCCCAGGTGTTCCGAGTCAGGTTGAAATCATCAAAAACTGACTTCAATGCCTTGGATAGATACTACTCTACCAACTCTTTGCTTTGTACTTAGGAATCTCGTTTGAGGTAGGTATCAAATAATTATTTTTAAAAAACTGGTTAAGCCATAAGCTGCATAACATGTATTTCTTCAGCTACACTCAATCATCTGCAGAATTTAGGAACCCTCAGACTTCGTACAGTGTTATACACTACGGTTTTTGATAATGTAGTTTGTGTTGTACTTTCGTACAACACCCAAAAACCGAACCCTTACAAATATATGACCAGTAGATCAAAGCAAAAATCAAACCTGAAAAATACTTTGTTTTTTCTTTTTAAATATTTTTAGCTGCCTTTGATACATATTTCTCTACATAGTGAAAATGTGATTATTTCGCATCGTGTTTCTCAATAAAAAAGTTCGACCATTTGTGTATAAGATAAAGTTATTTCCAGTGAATAAATAATACCTTGAAGTGAATAATACCGATTTAAAAAAAAAATTATGTCGCTTATTTGAATAAAACATTCTCACTCCTAGGTCCCAGATAGGTTTTAGATATAATCAAGACATTTAAAAATGTTTGTTTCGAAAATTTTACCAGAAGTATGAAACAATAGAGCTTACTTCGGCACACGGACACGCTCAAAACACACTTCCACTGGTTAATCTCTTCAGCGGTAATATCCAACATGGCCATATTTTTTCGCAGCTATAACGTGACATTGCTGGCGGGGGGCGGTTCTTATTTTCGGCTCAATATTGTTTTTTGCGATGTTATTTACTTAGTAAAAAAGTTTCACCGCTTTTGCCCCAAAACTTATTTGGTTTGAGTCGCTTCGGGAGAGAATAAAGAAAAATAGTAAATAATAGAATTAATATGTGTTTTCGCGAACCACACAAAAGAAATAATAATAATAATAATAACGTTCGGATGATTCGAGATCTTTGTGAAAAATCACCCCAAGGGCGATGGACACATCTTTATTCCTAAGCTTCATCTTATCACTTTTTGCTCATAAACTCCTGAACGGTGTATTATTAATACCTGACATCCTGGCGGAAATTGGAAAACGGAAAATGGACCGGTCGGTAGCTGAGTGGAGAACGCGTCGGATTCCCACCCGGGCGTCGGGCGTTCAATTCCTCTGCTGGCTAAGTCCTCCATCATTGCACAAGCAACATCTTCCGCTTTTTATGACGGCAGTAGGAGTTTTTCAAATATTGTCAGGTTATTCGTAACCCGGGAATCTTTGTCTTACTTAAAAAAAAAAAAAAATGTTCTTGATAATTTCACGCGAGGCCGCCAAAACAGACTTCTGTTTCTTCCCAGGTGCCGAACTAACTTACCAATGGTGATGCCCCTGGGAAGACTAACTAGGTTAATTAACTGCCTCGCAGAAAATTTGGATATTTTTCACACGAGCTACAACAAGTTTAAGCAAGAACTAGCTATTAAGTTCTAACTATATTATGTACTTTTTAAAAACTTTTTTTGTTTGCTTTCAAACTTCTTTTTACCTTAATCTTTGTGTAATTTGATAACCATTTTTTGTGTTTTTGCAATGTTTTGGTGTAAAACTGTTTTTTGCTAATATAAAATAAATAAATTACTAACTACGTATTATCTAAGGCATGTTAATATTTATTTGCATTATGTACAGAGATAATATACAGAAGCATGCTTATCAGGCAGGTCGCTTCAGGTAAACACAATTGTTTTTTTTTTTTTTTAAGAAGGAAGATACAGTTTTGCACTCAAAGGACTTGATATTAGAAAAAACTGCAGTGGTAGCCATTTCCTTTTAAAGACCCTCTCTGCAGGAGTGTAGCCTTATAATGATACCCCAACTAATCTTAGAGGTAGTATTTTGATGTTACTCGTTCAAGCTTTCTGAAAACTGAGCATTTTGGCGTCTTGAAGCTTACCGTTCGGGTAAGTACTGCCTACCCGGTTGTACCAGCATAAAAATATGTATAATAATAGATTTATTCATATTAAAATATTACAAAAAAGTTAATCTACACTTTCAAAAATACGCGCGAAATTTACTAAATAGCACCGCTGCGAGCTCCCTACCGACCGTCCAATAATGTGTCAAAAGCAGTAGCTACATATGCTCAAACGCTGCCGACGTCAGAGTAGATTATCATATGTTCATTAGACCATACAAAATATGTGTGCTGTGAGCTGTTACCCGTTCGAGTTTGTGTTTGTATCTTTGTTGGTGTCTAAGGTAGTGCTTTTAGAGAACAAATCCAATATCAATTATTCATATGTTCTGGTACCTATCTCAATTATCAATTTATCCACTGTTTTTCTTTCTTCCCATTAATCAAATACCCTTTGCATGCCACTGCCGTTGGGACATCTGGGTGGATTACTGGAAAACGGGACAAATGGTCATGTTAGTTATCCCAAACGAATGAAGTTTAAAAACCTAAAATAAATAACCGTCACGCCGTTTCCCCGCAGGGTTAGACAGATATGACGGACTGCCATATAACTCTGTCTTGGCACTCACTCCTTGCTTCATTTACATTCGTACATCGTCTCATACATACTCTTCTGCTATTTTGACTCTTAACATGACCCGATTCAAGTATTTGATTTGTTTGATCGTGCCATATCTTCCTCGGGCATCCCCGACTTTTTCCTCCATTCACTCTCGCATCATATATTCTTTTATTATACTCCGTTCTTCGTTTATTCGTTCTGCATGCTCAAACCATCTAAGCGCTTCTTTTTTTATCCTATTCATTACGCTTACATCAGCCTTGCAATATTTCCAAATATTACTTTATAAAAACATAATAAAACGATATTACATATTATATTGATCTTACATCATAGACTTAAAAATGTATGAGCGTGGAGAAATTTATTTTAACAAAGATCATACCTAAAAATTCATCCCTTAAAACATGCCAGTTTCTCGTGTTTACACGGTTTGAGAAGATAATCTCATCCACTGCAGCGTTCTGAATTTGTTCCCTGCGGAACAATGTCACAAGCGGGAGGAGATGGAAGAAGAGATAAAAGTTGTGTCGTGTTCTGTGAGGCTGTAGAAACAAGTAAATGTGATTCCTACCCTCCCATACAGCGGTAGATAGGGGTGTCAGAAAGTGAAAACATCGCATTTTTTGAAGATGGCGAAAAGAAGATTTTTCAATATTAATATCAAGATACGATTCTTCTGTAGTTTCAGTTAACTGGTTGTTTTTGTGATTCTTTGTTGTCTTATATTTTGTTTTATTAAACGAAAAACGATCGTCAGCTTGTGATTGTTTGTTATTCCGTTGGTCATCGTTATCGGCGCTATATCCAAAAGCAAAATGTTATTTCTCTTCCTACCTTCGAGTAAGAATGTATATGGAGAGGTACCTATGCGAAACAGTGTAGTCAGTATTGTTGACTTTGTCCTGACTCAATAGAAAGAGACAAAAATTAAATTAAAGGATGTTGGATAGCCTATTAGTTACCGCCCACATGGAATTCTGACATTTTAAATAAACATATTTGAACACAATAAACAAAACACGTTATTAATGGATATTTAAATTTATTAATAAAACAGATAAACTTTGTTTATAACCACTTTAATTATTCAATATAATGTCGACTGGTTTCGGAAGCACCCTTCCATCATCAGGACATTATTAAAATTTAAATATTGTCCTGATGATGGAAGGGTGCTTCCGGAACCAGTCGACATAATATTGAATAATTAAAGTGGTTATAAACAAAGTTTATCTTTTTTTTTTTTTTCGAAGAAGAATTCTTCTTCTGAAAGGTTTTCACTTTGTGATGTCATTTTGTATTTAAATTAAAACAAAATAAATTTGTATACATCACTTTATTAATATACAATATTACAACATGTTTCGTGAGCGATGCTCAGGTACTTAAATCTAACTGTTCTATAGTTTAACTGTTAACTTCAGTATACATTAATACCTGAAGATGTGAGCATCGCTCACGAAATATGTTGTAATATTGTATATTAATAAAGTGATGTATACAAAGTTATTTTGTTTTAATTTAAAAAGTTTATCTGTTTTATCTATAAATATGGCAAGCCACAAAGTAAATGCTTTTTACGAATATGTATCATTTAAATGATTTATAAAGTTAAAATATTAGACAATGACTAATAACAGAAGGTTTGCCTAAATAATAATGGAAGCTTTTGTTTATTTTATGTCTTTATTTCATTAAAAATGTGAGAATTCTAAAGTTGGGTCAAAAATATTTAAGACTTGAAATACCTCTGAAAAGTGATGTTTTACAATCTTTGTTTGGTCTTATTTGAACATAGCACATTTCACCATTATGTTTGATTTATTTTAATGACCACTGCAAGTTTTTTAATCAACACAAATAAAGGAAATAATCTCAAAATCGTAAGTTATGCGACTCGGTGATGTGTAGTTAGCGCGGACGGAGAACATTTGTACATACTTAGAAGTGTTGCAATATTATAGGACGACTTTTCTTGTCTCTTTCTCTCTTATGGTATACGACGTAAAAACCCGGAGAAAGTGATTTATTGCAAATTTGTATAGGTTGGGTACAAATATTTAGCTCTCTCTCCATATATATTCTTACTCCAAGCTTCCCTTCTCCACTTCAAGATATTTATCTAATATTGTGTTTTTTATTGTTGTTATTTCTTTGGTAATCATCATTGGCCACTTCCCAACCTTCCTCTTCCCAATCTCCTTCCCCTCCCCACCATCTTCAGCCTCACAACATACTCTATTTGGGAATTTCATAGTCTCACTGGCTCCAGACGGTTGGGAGCAGTTGAGGCTCTTGTGCGGTATTCATATAAAAAAATTGGCGCTATGACCAAAAGCAAAAAGCTGTTTCTCTTCCCAACTGCATTTATTTCCTTTCTCTTCTTCTCTGACCCTTCTTCAATTCTAGACTATTTTTCAGTATCATGTTTTTTATTCCACATTTTTTATGTATATATTTATTGAATGTATTATTTAAACACCATGTTCAAAATACCTCTTATTTTTGTATTGTTTTTTTTTATTCACTTTTAATACGGTCATACATGGTTTTACTGCACATACGTCTCAGGGATCTCATTTCCACAGCATTAAGTCTACCAACTGAATGAGTGCTTATACCAACCCTGGTGTATATCAGTGAGGCATGGAACTGGCAGAGGAAGGATAAAAGTAAACTGAATGCTATGGAAATGAGATCCCTGAGACGTATGTGCGGTAAAACCATGTATGACCGTATTAAAAATGTGGATATCCGGAAAGAATGTCGGGCTCATGTGAGCGTTATGAATAGAGTCAAGAAAGGGACGCTTAAAAGATGGTTTGGGCATGTACAGCGAATAAACGAAGAAAAGAGGGTGAAAAGAATATATGATGCGAAAGTGAATGGAAGCAGAAGTCGAGGACGCCCGAGGAAGACATGGCACGATCAAGTAAATCAAATATTTGAGTCGGGTCATGTGAAGAGTTAGAATAACAGACGAGTATGTATGAGACGATGTATGCATGTGAATGAAGCAAGTAGAGTGTGCCAAAACAGAGTTATATGGCGGTCCGTCCTCTCTGCCTACCCCTGCGGACAAACGGCGTGATGGTTAGTTAGTTAGTTATTAAAATCGAATTTCACCACAAATTAACAGTTTTAAAATTAGGCATACAAGGATGTTCACATTTTTACACATAAGCAATACGATTTTTCTCGGTTTAGGGGTCAAGACATCGACATGCCGATGTTTCGTATATTTTAAATTGAATCCCTGACTTCTATGTCAACTATATCTTAACATCCTCTCTGTGCCGAGTCCGTGTAACTATGTGCATAGGTAACAAGTAACAAGCCATGCGCGTAGTTGGTGGCTGTAGCCCGCAGGTATTTGAGTTTTCACTTGCCAGGAAGAGTCTTTACAAAACACCGCCGAGAGCTTTCGGCGAGGCATATGCCGCGAGGAAAACTAGCCCGTACGATTGTCGGATCTTATACTTTGTGTATTTTAAAAAATAAATATTTTTTTCTTACATGCAGTAATTATTACCCGTAAAAATATGGGGGTGCAACTAATTTAGCGAGTAAAATAATTAGTTTTTTTTGTATTTATATTTTTATAGTGAATACCGCACAAGAGTCCCAACTGCTCCCAACCGTCTAGAGCCAGTGAGACTATGGCATCCCCAATTGGGGAATGTTGTGAGGCTGAAGGTAGTGGGGAGGGGAAGTAGATGGGGAAGAGGAAGGTTGGGAAGTACTTGGCCATTCAGATCTGGTCATCAAACATGGCTAAAGCTATTTCAAGCAACGTTTCGATTCTCAACGGTGTTCTTTCATCAGAGCTGTGCTTAGAGTATCTACCGTTTTGGAATGTGCCGCAATTTTTCTGTAATATACTCGTAGATTATTTTTATATAAATTAATTAGGTAATGACAAACATTAATTAAAAAAACTTAATTAATGTTTAAAAGGTAGTGGGGAGGGGTAGGAGATAGGGAAGAGGAAGGTTAGAAAGTACTCGCCTATTCAAATCTGGTCACCAAACACGGCTAAAGCCATTTCATGCAACGTTTTGATTCTGAATGGTGTTCTTTCACCAGGGCGATACTTAGAGTGTCTACCACTCTGGAACGTGTATATATTCAGGTCGTTTCTAACCTTCCTCTCCCCCATCTCCTTCTCTTCTCCAATACCTTCAACTTCAAAACATACCCTAATCAGGGATGCCATAGTCTCACTGTGTCTAGCCGTTGGGAGCAGTTGAGCAGAAAAAAAAAATTATAAAACATTTCTTTTTAAATTTTAAATATTCACACTCGTAAAAACGTACCTACTCAACACGCAATAATATTTATAGTTAGTAAATTCATTATTTCCTAATTAAATTGTATGTTGTGTAAGCATTTTGTTTCCTGCATTGCATAGAGCAAAGTTTCTATCAATCTCACCTTTTTTTATTAGAGACTATTCAAATAAGTATGTGCGAATACAAAATATGATGTCAGTATAAAAAAGTTCACAAAATAACAGTAAACTACAAAAAGGTTTATCAATTATTTTAATTTTTACACTGTTTTTTTTTTGTTGTTTTATTATTATTTATCAAGTCAGTTCAATTACTCCATCAATCAAGAAAAGGTTTTAAAAAAAAAAATTACAGAAATTTTAATAAGTTCTAAACTTAACAAGTTTTTAGAACATTTAACAAGCCTACGAAAAAAACAAAATAATGTTTTAAAGCTTCATTTTAGTTTTTAAAAAGCCCTAAATTATTGTTATCTTCGAATTAAAATGCACAGGGCTTTGTGATCCACTAATCTAGCCTTCAGATCTCAAACAGAGAAGCCTTTAAAATGGTTTTTCCATGAAGGGTGAATAATTTGATAAAAAATGTTAGTCTCCGAAAGCGAAAACGTGATGTTGCACACATATCTTTTACATAAAAAAAGGAAATTTTATTGTTCCTAGAAATTGGCTGAAACGTTTTGTTAAATTTGAAGCAATTATGTATTATTTCTTTATGGTTTTAAATTTTATTTTGTGGAACTCCATTTTAATTTTTAGGTTTTTTTAATTTTATTTAAACAATTATTATTTTTTTTTTTTTTAAACAATATTTAGTTAAAATCTCTGCGATGTAATTATTTTTACGCGTGACAGCTGTTTCGCCTTCTGAGGGCATTATCAAACTGTGTCAATTTCAATGTCACAGTTTGATAATGCCCTCAGAAGGCGAAACAGCTGTCACGCGTAAAAATAATTACATCGCAGAGCTTTTTAACTAAAAATTGTTTTTTAAAAAAATTAAAAAAATAATGATTATTTTTAAATAAAATTTAAAAAACCTAAAAATTATGTATTAATTTCATCAATTATCTCATGATTGAAATTCGGTGAGATTATGGCACTTCTGTCGGGGTGTGTTATGCGGTGGAAGGTATGAAGAGGAAATGTTTTTTTTTATATAGTGAATACCCCAGAAGAGTCCCAACCGTCGGGAGCCAGTGGAACTAAGGCATCTACAATCGGGGTATGGTTTGAGGTTTAATGTTGTGAGGAGGGAAAGAAAAGTGAAAAAATGTGAGAAGAGGAAGGTCGTGAGGTATCAGGCTGTTCAGATTTGGTCATTAAACATGGCCAAAGCCAAAGTGGTCTTTCACCAGAGCGATGCTTAGAGTATCTACCACTTTGGAACGTGCCGTAATTTTTCTCTAATATAGATTATTTTCAAACTAACTAAATGTGTTATGACACATTTATTAAATTTAATTTTGGGTTTCGTTACCGAGCGTCTAACCACTCGACCACGGAGGCCGTCAAAGTGAATGTATCTGGCTATTCAGATCTGGTCATCAAACACGCCTTAAGTCATTTCAAGCAATGTTTCGATTCTGATTGGTGGTCTTTCACCATGGCGATACTTAGAGCAACTATCACTCCAGATGGTTTTTGGTTACTGTTTTGTTTGATAACAGTTTTAATATTTTCCCGATGTTGAAAGGGTGCTTCCGAAACTGGTCGGCAATAATATTTAAATAAAGTTGTTAAACGAAGTTATGTCTTTAAATTCTTATAAGTATGGCAAGCCACAAAGTGTTTTTTTATTACTAATGTGATTTTGAAATTGTCTATCATGAAAAAATATCACCTAAGTAGTTAAATGGTATAGAAAGATCAGTACTGCCTCAAATTTTAGGATATTTTGCAAGACCACAGTCTAATAATTGAAGATCATAATATTTATTAATTAAAACTTCTTGAAATTTGTTCTTATTTTACCATTTTTGATAAATCGACCCCTTGGAATTACAAGGTTCCATCTGACACCGGACTATCATACGTTAATTAACTGTAAAGTAGCATTCTATAGAGTCTATTATCGCATGACACTGCCGTGTTTAATGGAACCTTTTTATCCTAAGGGGTAGACATTGTATGTCTCTTCTTATTTTCTAACATTTCAAATATTTAAATTGGAATCAACTTTATAATTTTTTGTTCTTTATTTAGAGATCAATTTTAATAACAATATCAAAAACTTTCTACAAAATATTTATTTATTTATTTGTCTTAGTTAAACTATCCATTTAACTAAAGATCTTTCGACTCCTTACAAAGTCTAAAATTAATATTTAAAGGTTCATAACATTGAAGTGAAAAATGAGTATTTGATTTGCAACTGTGCTCGTATAGAGCCTTGCATGCCAATACAAAGATGGCTACCTACATCGGAAGAATTTAAAAAAAAAAAAATTTATAATTAGAAATATGCGAATATAAATATTTTACAATGTGATTTAACATCACCAAAGGTGTAAAACAAGGCTGGGTAATGTCACCGTGGTTGTTCAATTTGTACATGGACAATTGTATCCAAGAATTGAAAGGTGTGGGCTTGGGCGAGAAAATGAACAATCTAAAAGTATGTTGCCCATCGTATGCTGATGACGCGGTGCTGATTTCTGACAGTATGGAAGATCTGCAGTTTTTCGTGTCGAGTGAACCAAGTATGCATGCAGAATGAGTTGATGATAAATGTAAGTAAGTCCAAAAACATGGTGTTTGAAAGAGAGAGTACGAGAACAGCGTGCAATACAGTTGTGAATGGTGAATACTTGGAGCAAGTGGATGAGTTTGTGTATTTAGGAAGTAATTTTACGAGAGACGGAAAGGCTGATAAGGATATTGAAAGAAGGGTGAATGCAGGAAACTCTATTAATGTAAGGCTGAACGCTGTTGGCGCTAACAAGAAATTGTCCGAAGAAGCGAAGCTAGCAGTCCACAATGAACCCTGATGTATGGTAGTGAGGCATGGAACTGGCAGAGGAAGGATGAAAGTAGACTGAATGCTGTGGAAATAATATCCCTGAGGCGTATGTGCGGTAAAATCATGTATGTATGACCGTGTTAAGAATTTGGATATCCGGAAAGAATGCATGTCTGATGTAAGCGTAGTGAATAGGATCAAAAAAAGGATTCTTTGATGGTTTAGGCATGTGGAGCAAATGGACGAAGAAAGGAGTGTGAATAGAAAATATAATGCGAAAGTGAATGGCAGAAGAAGTCGAATACGCCCAAGGAAGGGTATGTGTGAGACGATGTAATGAATATGAACGAAGCAAGGAGTGTGTGCCAAGACAGAGTTGTATGGCGGTCCGTCCTCTCTGCCTACCCCTGCGAGGAAACAGCGTGATGGTAGTTAGTTGTTAAGTTAGAAATATGCAATAAGTAAAAATGACGGTTTTTTTTTTAGGTTTTGATAGCTAACTTAGTAGAGACACTACCCACAGATAGAATAGAGCTTTCGAGTCAAGTTTTGGTTGTGAACTCATTTTTATTTTATTTTTTTGTCTTTTTCCGTTTATGAATTGTGTGGAAAATTACTGATATTGTTTTAATAATTAATTTTAAATATCTGCGAACAAATTTCATAAAGCCAGTGTGTTCTCCATTCGGGGTTTTATTTATTTCTGTTTTATGAGGCATTTAAATTAAAAACCAACCCTTTTTCCGGAAAATCTTCTAAGGGATAAATCATTTTTGAGAGGCTAATTATTTTTATTCAACCGATAAATTTAATATTTTACGTGCCCAAATCACCCTTCATCATTTTTGAAATTATTATTACCGTCAGTTTAATATGTGCAATAAATTCCTTCTGTACGGAATGCGGCATAAAGAGTCGAAGCACAAATATGTTCATGTCGATAGCAATAGCTTCGGGTTCTAATAAAAGTCTGCAGAGTAAATGTCTGCACTGTAAAATTCTGCGGAAAATACAGGGTATTCCTAAAAGCAAGCGGCTGGTGCGGGTGCAAACAGTGTTGAGTAAAATGATTCTGCTATTTATTTATTTGACGTATATCTCAAAAGAGAGTTATCCATCAAATGATTTAAGAGATGAATAATATTTAAAAAAAACGTCTAGGTACATGCATAGTATAATAAACGAAGCTGTGAAAATGTATTTACACCCCGCATATAATAAAGCAAGGTATATCCAGAAGAGTTTTATGAGTACAAACTGAAAATTAGTGTAACGTATTACAAGTAATATATTAATGCAAATAATGTGAGAAACGAAAAATACCTATATTAGAAAGGAAACATTTATGGTGGTATTACGTTCACTCTTGTTTACATATTGTAAGATAATCGTTGAATTTTGTATTATGGACACTTAAAGATGTACATTTACCAGTACCATATATTGTCATTTCTAATTTTGAAACTTTTAATTCGTGGTGGAACTCCATTTTAATGAATTTAATAATACTAATATTTAAACTTCATTCCACTATATTTTAAAATAGTGGAATAAAGTTTAAAAAATTGTATTTAAAAAAAATGTCCACTGTCGATGAAGCTTCCTTGAGTATTGTATCGCCTTATTGATGGGGTGTGTTTGACATGAGAATATTTGACTTGGAAAACAACATGTGATGCCTCGCATGATTATAGCTATTCGGAACAAACGAGTTGGCCTCTTTCAGTATGCATGCGTTGTGTATACCTCTTGATAGCAACTTGTAAAAATGTTTGCCCAAAAACATCTTTCGACGGGCTTGCACGGTGTGAAAGTCGAGTATTCCAGACAAAAATAACGATGGAAACAGAAATGGGTAGTATGTTTACTCTCCCTCGTATATTATAGGTAGCGCAGGAATCTTTTAAGGACTCTTTCGATGTTTAGAACATGTTTCGACTCCGAGGGTGCCAAACAATGGAACTAAATTCCAGGATGCTGCAGAGAAGTGCTTTGGACATCCTTTGTATTGCTTTTCTGTTGATAAAAGATCTCGCATTTCGAAGAACAAATCAAAGCATTTTGTTAGAGCGGGAGACAATGTCGCATCTTTCGACCCTAGACACGATCCATCTTAAACGTTTGACTCACTTGATCATGCCATGTCAAGGTTACTACCTGATTTCGCCTCAGTAATTTGGAACCCTTAATATTAATCGTATTGAAAATATTCAAAATAAATTTATAAAACACCTATCGTGTCGTTTGAATGATCATCAGTTTGATGATCACTCTTTTTACCGGTTTGTGACTAAATAAACAAACGTGTCTAATTCTCCCCGGGGCATCGTGGGTTTGATTTCTCTGCTAGCTAAGTCTTCCATCATTGCACAAACAACATTTTACTCTTATTATAATGGCAGTAGGACTTTTTCAAATATTTTCAAGTTATTCTTGACCTGGGAATGTTTGTCTTTCATTCAAATAAAAGGTTTTTTTATAATACACCCCCTCCCCTTCCATGCTAGTAATATGCCTGTGTTTTGCTAAGGTTAACATAATTAGGATACTCATATTACCAACTCATATTAGAGTACAACAAGAATAGTTTTTCATGCATTTTTCCGCTTAAAAAACAAAATATTTAAAAGTAACATTACTATTTATTATGGCGACACACAGTTTGTAAACGCTCTGTGATGTGCATGTTTACGTACTTACATCGGACAAAAATAACATAACATGGACCCGAGAAAAAGAGAAACATCCATTGGTGTATATGTAACTAGATTGGCCTGTGCTGTACAAATTATAAGATTTAATGTCGTCGCTGGAAAAACAAAAGACTTAAGCGAAACTTTGGTCAAAAACTAGTTATACGAGTATATGCAGTCTTGATCAGGTTTTTTTTCTGCATCGGACACTCTTTAGTTTCTTCTCTAGTTTGATATTGAAGACTTTTGTGGCCCTTCAGCCATCTTTTTATATATATATTTTTATATGAATACCGCACAAGAGTCTCAACTGTTCCCAACCGTCTAGAGCCAGTAAGAATGTGGCATCCCCAAATAGGGCATGTTGTGAGGCTGAAGGTAGTTGGGAGCGGAAGGAGATTGGGAATAGAAAGGTTGAAAAGTACCTGGCTATTCAGATCTGGTCACCAAACACGGCTAAAGCCATTTCAAGCAACGTTTCGATTCTGAATGGTGGTCTTTCACCAGGGTGATACTTGGAGTATCTACCACTCTGGAACGTGCCACAAGTATACTTTTTATTATTTTTTAAATTCATTAAATGTCTTATGACACATATTCATTAAATAAAAATTATCGGCGCACGCCGGGTTTGAACCCGCGATCTTTGGATCCGTAGTCGAGCGTCTTACCACTCGACCATGGAGGCCGTCTAAAATATATTTACCATTTGGGAGAAGGCTTGACTCAAGCGACACAATTTTCAGACTTTTTTAAGCTTTTTGTCGCTTTATGTTACTCAATGAGAGCATTAAGTTACCTGAGTTCATTCTTTTTTCAAAATCCAACCAGGTACTGAAGACTTATGAATTTTATTGTAAAACAAAAAAAAACTAAACGTCCACAAATGACTCTCCAGTCCTTTTGCCTTTCCGGCAATGATATCTTTCATTTTTTAGTACCTAGTTGGATTTTGAAAACAAAAGTTAACTCAGGTAACTCAATCCTCTTACTGAGTTGCCTGAAGCACAAAAACGCTAAAAAGTGCCAAACTTGTGTCGCTTGAGTCAAGCCTTCTCCCAAATGGTAAACATATATAAACAACATATATAAACACATATATATAAACACATATATAAACACATATACATATATAAACACATATATATAAACATGGTGGCTGAAAGGCCACAAAAGTCTTCATAATCAAACGAGAGTCAGAGCGTTCCACGTAGATAAAAAAAACTGATTTAAACTGCATATTTAACTCGTTTTAGCCCTTTTGCCTTTCCAGCGTAGATATTATTTTTGTTTTTTTCTTTATAAAAAGTGTGACATTTTTGTGGATCAAGTTGTAAGGATCATTCTCTCCGGTAATTTGAAATATTGATAAATTCGGGCTGTTCTATGTGATTCTATGTCAGCGCCACAAACAGTCTATGTATTGCCATAACACTGGCGGCGGTTTCCACAGAAGAATTCCAAGGCAGTGGAAAGAGAACCAAATTTCCTTCTTTCCGCGGTTTCCATAAAACCCTGTGGAATGCCATAATGTGGCCAGCGGAGGAATGCGGGATTCCTTAATGGATACCACAATAAATAATGTTCATATCTTATATTTATTCAAAAATAATGTCTTATCAATTTCGCATTTTATTTTATCGAAAAATATTGTTGTAATGGAGAATTTACCAAGTCCTTAGAAATCTTTAACTTTAAGGTTCAGCACTCAAGAATGACGCCATACGTTACTTACTTTCTAGCATTCGAATACAAGGAATACTACAAATGAGTTATCTGTAAATTTTCTACGGGTAGTTAGAAAAATGTCTGAGGTTTTCAGTAAAAATATTTATTTAGCTGTTTTTCTTTAAATTCTGTGAAAGACATAATAAAATGTCAGTAAAATAACGATATACTTAGAAGAAATAAATATACATAGAAGAAATAAAAATTTTACTGTTTTATATAGAAACCCATTTGAGAGTATTTTATAAAATAAATAAATTCTCATGAGGTACAAAAAACATACTCGTTTTATATTATGGTATAATTTTTAAATAAAAATAACTTTGTTTTGACACCACTTAATTAGATCCATATACCAACCGGTTTCGGTTCAACCTGAACATTCTTCAGGGTTGAACAAATATGTTTTACAATACATTACTTTGCAATACATATTTATTACATACAAATATGTATTACAATACATACATTGCAATACATGTTTGTTCAACCCTGAAGAAGGTTCAGGTAGAACCGAAACCGGTTAGTATATGTATCTTATAAAGTGGTGTCAAAACAAAGTTACTTTTATTTAAAATTTTATTATTTCTTACCACAAAGTGAGTGCTTCATGTCAAAGTTTATTAAACTTTACTTGTTAAAACTAAAGGCTTCTGTTATCACCGAATGATGTTCTTAACTGTTTTGATTTTGACCTTTTTTTGTAAGGTCTAGTGGGGCCATGACATCCACGATTGGGGTATCTTGTGAGGCTGTGGGAGTAGTGATATGTTATTATTTTCGAATAAGCCCTCATCAAACTAAACTCACCCCTTCATAGAAAGTTCCTATTCATTATAGTGTCGGTGTTAACTAGCAAGTATAATTATCATCAAAATATCCCTAAATTCGATACTTACTGAAACAATAATTAACCCTCGTATCTAGTTAAGAAATTAGCCTAAAAATGATTAATTTTCTGCTCGTATCAAGTTACGAATGGACACCGCAGAGGAACTGAAAAAAAAACTTCTAGATTTCTTGGAAAATTCCAAATTTAGTCAAATCCGAAAAACGTAAGATAATTAATAAAATCTGTACTAAACGTACTCAACTCACTCAACCGGTTAGTAGCTGAGTGAACAAACGCGTTGGATTCCTACCCGGGCGCCGTGGGTCCAATTCCTCTGTTAGCTAAGTTCTTTATCATCAGAGTGGTGGATACTCTAAGTATCGCCCTGGTGAAAAACCACCAGAATCGAAACGTTTCTTGAAATGGCTTTAATCGTGTTAAGGGAGCTTATATTTGAAGACAATATGAAAAATTATTTTATTTTGATCAGAAAATTATTGCAATTTTTTTTTTATATGCAAAAATAATTTACTAAAGCTATCCTACCCCGTATAAATACGACTTTTAATGTCATATTACTTGCGAATCATTTTTATTCTGTACAATTTAAAGTTTAATTTAGTTATTAATATGTAGATTCTATATCTTTAAATTTGTCATTCACTTATATTATTTTTATTTTTATTATATATATACTATATTTTCGATATTAACATGTTACTATGTAGCTAAAAAAAAACACTTTTGCAAATTGCCATCCCAACACAGGCTTATGCTTAGTAGGATGGGCAATTTATAAACTAATAAAAAAATATATGTTCAAGTAAAATAATTAAAAATTAATAAATAAAATTATTTTTAAAAATACTCTGAAAACTGAAACATTTTATTTCATTTGAGTAGATAAGTCGTCTTTGCAAAAAACCCTTGTCGGATTATTTTGTTGCCTTTCAAAATATCTGTTATAATACGTCTGACTATTTTTTTATGGTGAATACCGTACAAGATTCCCAACTGCTCTCAACCGTTTAGAGCCAGTAGGACTATGTAGCATCCTTAATCGGGGCACGTTGTGTGGCTGAACGTAGTGGAGAGGGGAAGAAGATAAAAAAGAGGAAGGTCGGAAAGTACCTGGATATTCAGATCTGGTCACTAAACACAGCTGAAGCCATTTTAAGCAACAATTAGATTCTGAATTGTGGTCCTTCACCAGGGCAATCCTGGTATCTTTCACTGTACAACGTGTCGCAAATATACTATTTTAATTTATTAAATGTGAAATAATACAGATTAATTAAAAATATAAAAAGCCTTACAGCAGGATTTGAACTTTCTCCCTCTGTATTCGTAGTCGAGCGTCGTAACCACTCGACCTCGGAAGCTGTATACTAATTTGTCACGCGAGCCATCTCAAAACCGCACTTTTATTTTCTTTTACAAGAACGTGATTGATATTTGACGCTAAAACTAAAAACACCGTGACCTTCTGCGACCTCCAGCGCAGTATTGGCCCCGTATTCCTCGATGAATTATTGCTTCATTTTTGACAACTCCAATTATTTTATTAATTATAGATAAATTGATAGAAATTCTCCCTGAAGATATCTATCTATTTGGTATCTAACAAATTATGACATCGCGTTTGACGAAGGGTTCGACCGGCCTTGGATATCCGTTTCACGATGGCGAAATATCGCAACTAAGTCGGCACGTGCCAACTGTTAGTCCGCAGGTTTCCACGTGGACGAATAAGATCCTTGGAGAATAATATTTCTTTAATAAACATCATCTTCACAATCCAAGATTGTCCAAAGACGCGAAGCTGGCAGTCCACAGTGGAGCGCTTATACCAATCCTGATGTATGGCAGTGAGGCTTGGAACTGGCAGAGGAGGATTAAAAGTAAACTGAATGCTGTGAACATGAGATCTTTAATGCATACGTGTTGAAATGTGGATATCAAGACTGATGTAATCGTAATAAACAGGATTTCTAAATGGACGCTGAGAGGGGTAGAACGGATAAACAAAGAAAGGAGTGTGAAAAGAATATATGACGCAAAAGTGAAAAGAAGAAGAAGTCGGGGACGCTCGAGGAAACGTGGTACGACCAAGCGAATAAATTCTTGAGTCGAGCCATGTTCAGAGTGGTAGATACTCAAAGTATCGCCCTGGTGATAGACCACCATTCAGAATTGAAACGTTGATTGGAATGGCTTTGGCCGTGTTTGGTGACGAGATTTGAATAGCCAGGTACTTTCCAACCTTCTTCTTACCATCTCATTCCCCTCCCCACTACCTGCAACCTCAGAACACACCCCAGTTGTGGATGCCATAGTCTCACTGGTTCTAGACGCTCGAGAGCAGTTAAAACTCTTGTGCGATATTCACTAAAGCTTATAATTTTTTTCAGCGTCAAGAATCAGGATAACAGAAGAGTATTGTTATGAAGCATGATAAATTCGATCAAACGCGATTTTGAATTTTCGCGCTAGTTAAAATCTATTTATTATGATTTAATTTTTTGTCTATTTGCTCCCCCTGAAAAGCCAAAAAGTGGGGGAGAACGACCAACGAGCCCGGCTTGAACGGCGGGGGGAGTCAGTTCTACATGGGACCGCCAATCAGACAGTTTTACAGTAGACGCCGAATAGAGCAGTTAACGTTTTTAGTGTCACTACAGTGGTTGCCGGCTATGGTGAAATTGTGAATTCAATTAAATATTACTATGGGGAATCGGGTGCCGGGAGTAAGAGAAGAGACGCTTCGATCCCCGGCAGCAGCCATCGAGGAGCGAATTAGCGGGTTTTCTTGGCTATCAGACCGGACGGAAGGACTCTGCGCAGGTTCAACGCGTTTTCCAGTATCGGTGATATTTGAACAATTTAGTTTAATAGTTTGTCTCTGGATTCGTAGTCGAGCGTCTTACCACTCGACCACGGAGGCTGTCAATAATGAATACAATTTATTTATTTTTTTACTTGGTTTTATTTATTTATTTTTGTCCGTGTTGGTTTCATTTTGCAACAGGCATATTCAGACTGATAAAATAGTAACTAAATAAGTAAAATAAGTTATAAAGGTTTTTTTAAATCATAAATTTGTTATTCGTAAATCAGAGTATTTACCACTCTGTGTGTTCAATTATATTAAGATTTTATAAAGCAACGTTAAAACTCAGCTAGTAAATTCTATTTTGATTATATATTTACTATATAATACATGAAAAAAAACCTTGACTCTGAGCAGAAACGGGCGGTCCGTTTGAGAGATTCTCCTTTCTTTACAAACGGATTGCAATCTTTGGAGCACAGACGTCAGGTGGAAATGTTGTCCTTGTTCAACCGGTATTTTAATGGAAGATGCTCCAAGAAACTTGCGTCGTCGAACCCTTCGGCACCGATGCACTTTCGGAAAACTAGCCTAACACGCGCCCAACATTTGTGTACGGTTGACATTCGATACACGTCGCTTTTACGACTCGTTCTTATGTTCAACAGCTCGGCTGTGGAACGTTTTGCAGGCCTGTGTTTCCTCCTTCATTCAACATGGGCCCCTTAAAGACCAGGTTTACTCCTTCCTTTTCTCAAAAAGACCCTTTACAGTTGATGTCAAATATATATATATATATATATATATATATATAAATATGCATACGAAGAATTTCAAAGTATTTTAGAGATAGTTCTAAAAATTGATGAAAAAATCGACGTAAACTATATGACAAGGTAGAAGTGATTTTTCTCTATACATACTCATTATATTATAATGCCCGTGAAATGAGTGGCCCACGCAGGAGAGAAAAAGCGCCTTTGGAGCTAATTTCCCTTTATTTCTGTAAACCCCAAAATTGGTTGCGCATTATTTAAACACATTTAATCTCTCCACAAAATAAATCACGGGGGAAATTTTTGGATGTTATAAATGTACAAGATACAAGAAAAATCAATTTTGTTAATTTAATTTAAGTGCGTTATGTAAAGTGGGATATGTTACATGCTTCATGTTATGTGTTTCAAGTTAAGTGTATTAAGTTAAGTGTATTAAGTGAAGTGTGTTATGTTTGTTGTATTAAGTCAAGTGTCTTAAGGTAATTGTATTTAATTGAGTGTATTCAATTAAGTGCGTCGCGTTTAGTGTATTAAGTTTAGTGTGTTATGTTTAGTGTCTTAATTGAAGTATATTTAGTTAAGTGTATTAAGTGAAGTGTGTTAAGTTAAGTGTGTTTTGTTATTTGTATTGAGTTGAGTGTGTTAAGTTAAAGAAATCAAGTTGAGTGTATTCAATTAAGTGGTTATGTTAAGTGTATCAAGTTAAGGTAATTAAGTTAAGTGTTATAAGTTGAATGAATTAAGTTAAGTGTATTAAGTAAAGTATGTTAATTTAAGTGTGTTATGTTTAGTGTCTTAAGCTAACTGTTTTAAGTTAAGTGTTTTACGTTAAGTGTTAAAAGTTGAATGAATTATTTATGATTCATTTATTTATTTTATATTAGTTACTTTTTACATTTAAGTATACAGTAGCTAATTATTTCGTTTTCTTTTTGACTTTATAATATTTTAACTTATATACTACTTATTATTTTGATTTATATGTTATCTTGTTATATGCCCGTCATAAGGTGAAACTGGTCGGGTCTTAAATAAAAAATAGTGAAATAAAGTTTAAATTTGGTATTATAAAAATCATTAAAATTGAGTTCCACCACGATTAAACAGATTCAAAATTATAAATAATAATAAGTGCTTTATGTTAAGTGTATTAAGTTAAGTGAAGTGTGTTAAGTGATGTGTGTCTCCACTACCTCCAGCCTCACAACATACCCCAAACGAGGATTTCATAGTCCCACTGACTCCAGACGGTTGGGAACAGTTGGGACTCTTGTGGAGTATTGGCTATAAAAAATATCAAAACTTTACTATAAAAATTATCACGTAAAAAATTAAACCCTTGTTCAATTTTCTTTTAGATAGTAGGATCATTTTTTTGTAACTGTATACAAAAATGTACAAAGGTTTTTTTTTTCTATCTTACCCACCTTTTTCCATTAACTCTTTCGCCAGTAAGTGTATTATACATCAAAAACAAGGCGAGTGGATTTAAGGCTGCTAATTAAAAGGCGCTATTTTAATTTGCGCGGTGAGTATCAAACACGTCCTAAGGGCTGACCCTTGCACAGGTGATTCCGGTTTGTTTCGCGGATTACTTTCCACCGATGGATATTTTTGCAGAGCGGAAAAAATTTAAATAAAATATTTCGCATTTTGCATGTTTGCTTTCAAGGACGAGCGTTGTCATGTTGCCCACGGCGCACAAAACAGCTTTGAACGTTTTTAAATTACGAATCTATTTTTAAAATGTTTTTTTTTAGATTGAATTTTAAAAAGCTTGAATAAAATTTCTAGGGTCCGGATATTTTCTGGTAAAAGCCTTAAAAATTACTCAGTCTGACACCTGAGGAAGACATCAAGTGAATCAAATACTTGAATCAAGCCAAAGTGTAGAGTAATAACAGAATAGTATGTATGACACGATCTATGTATGTGAATGAAGTAAGGAGTGTGTGCTAAGACAGAGTTGTATGGCAGCCCGTCCTCTCTGCCTATCTCTGCGGGGAAACGGCGTGATGATTAGTTAGTACCATCATTGTTCAATTCTCTGCCCAGCACCATCAGAAACATACAAACCAAAGGCTCCTTTAAAAGCAATATCACCTTACTCACCTTAAAAGCCAAGTTTAATTTAGTTCTTAATATGTAGATTCTATATCTTCAAATTTGTCATTTACTTACATTATTTTTTTTTTTATTATGTATTTACTATATTTTCGATATTAACACGTAAATACGAGTATGTAGCAAAAAAAACACTTTTGCAAATTGCCATCCCAACACAGGCTTATGCCTAGTGGAAAATAATTAAAAAATTAAATTAAATAAATAAATAAATTGTTCACTTCTATGAAAGAGGAACAACCCTATAGCTACATGACACATTTAACTGTATAATTGAGATCATTTTTTACTATCCATCTGCATGGTCGAGTGGTAAGACGCTTGACTACGAATCCAGACGTCGTGGCTTCGAACCCGGCCTGCTCAAATAAATTTTATTTAATTAATATGTATCATAACACATTTAATTGATATAGAATAAAATAATGTATATTTGCGGCACGTTCCAGAGTGGTAGATACTCTACGTATCGCCCTGGTGAAAGACCAATAATCAGAATTGAAACTTTGCTAGAAATGGATTTAGCTGTGTATGGTGACCAGATCTGAATAGCCAGGTACTTCCCAACTTTCCTCTTCCCCATCTCCTTCTTTTCCCCACTACCTTCAGCCTCACAACATACCCCGATTGGGGATGCCATAGTCTCACTGGCTCTAGATGATTAGAGAGCAGTTGGGACTCTTGTGCGGTATTCACTAAAAAAATAAAATTTAAAAATATTATCAACATTATATTGCTAGTTGTAAGGTTGATGTATTTAAAAAAAAACGTATCATATGGCACTGTCTTATGTTTAGACGATGTTTTTTAAGGTTAAACCAATCTTGTCATTTAATAAAATTTCGTTGAATCCGCATGTACCAGTCTAAACTTTTTTGAATGCGTTTTTTTTTAATTATCTGCAAAAAGCAACATGTTAACATTGAAAATTCGATTAAAAAATCAGAGAAAAAATGTCGAATCTTACCTTAATATATTTTATGAATGGAGCATTTTGCGAGTCTGTATTTCCTCCATATTGAATTTCGAAGTCCGTTTTGGGACCCGTATTTTGCAAAAATGATACAATATAAGAATACCCAACAGGCGGCAAGGCATCAATTATTCCATTTTCAAAAATGTCGAGGGCCCCGACAAACGGAAATCGAATTACGCAAGTGGAAAAAATGTCCCTTTTACATATTGTTGTGCCTTAAACTTTAACAATGGTAGGACGTGAAGTTGTTTATTTTTTAGTAAGCGGAGAAAATGACTCACTTATTCAGTACCTAACTACTGCCCTAGAGCATACGATTTAAATAAGATTTCGTATCAAATACAAATATTACATTGGTTATACATATTTCATAATATGTGTATAAGAATGAACCTCTCTTTTGTCTTAAGCTTTTTTGTTTTTCGTTGCTAACCTTATTTGCCTTATTATATCATATATAGTGCGTCACACTACTTCAGTTTGTACTTATATAACTCCTTTAAATATATAATACCTTGTCTGTATATGAGATGTACATAAATGTTTCATTTCTTTTTTTACACTACGCATTTATCTACAATATTTTTGTAATTATTTATTCATAAATTAACGGGCTAAAGCCCAATTACAAAAAATACAAATGAAACAAAATCGAAAAAAGAGCAACAGAAAGAAAATAGCATTTACATTATAATAAATGAGGCTATGACAAAAATAAGGCAAAATAAACATAAGAGAGAACATTCAAGCCATGGTTTAGTCAAAGTTTTGGAGTCTTGAAGAATGACAAAAATCATTTAGACTGCTACCAAAAATTTCAAGACCATGGCTTGAGTTAACAAGTCTCGACATTCTGGACATTGGAGAATTATACCCATAATTAGTATTTTGATGATTGAGGAACAGCAATTCATTATTTCTGAGTCTACGACAAGGACATTGTATATCATTCATCTCTTAATGTATTTGGTGAACAACTGTTTTATGAGATCTTGTTAAATAAATAAATAAATAAAAATAACGTTAAAAGTTTTTCACCCAACTGTTTGTTGATGATTTTAATAATACCAAAATTTTTACTTTATTCCACTATTTTTTTTATTTAAGACCTGATCGGTTTCACCTTATGACGGGCATTTTCAGACTGGTACAATTTTAAGTAAATCTATGGCATATATACCATTCGTGTCCGGAATGGACGCTTATTGAGTCTCATAGTGAACATCTGTGACTTTGGGTTTTGTTTTATTGCTGACAGAGGTGGCTTTACAATAACATTCAAAAATACATTCGGGTAGTTTTATTACTTTCTGAGTTACCAACTATTAGTTGAAACTATGAAAAATCCCGGGATGTAACAGTTTGAATGATTTTAATAATATCAAAATTTTAACATTATCCCACCTTTCTTTTATTTAAGAACTGACCGGTTTCACTTAAGACGGGCATCTTCAGAATGGTACAGTTTTAAGTTAATTTATGGCATATACTATTAGTAACCGGAAGTTAAAAATTTGGTATTTTAAAATCATTAAAATAGAGTTTCACCACGAATTAACAGTTTCAAAATTAGAAATAGTAAAGATAGAATATATGTTGCTTTGATCCACCCATTTCAAATGTAGAATAATATCTGCAAAAAATATTAGGTTGGTACAGATTTGAAAGGATTATTTTTATTATTTGATAATTTCAATTAACATTAGTTACAAATTTGAAAAGTTCTCACTCGTGCGTATTACAGAGGAAATCATTTCTAGTTAGTGTTTATACTTAAAATTAATGTTACCAGTTAACACACATAATGAGAACGGATTAAATAAAAAAAATTAAAAAAAGGTACTTCAAAAAAATTAAATAAAGTTTTATGATAACTTTACAACTAGTCACGTGGCGAGGCATGAAAAATACGACTTAACTAACTATCACGCCGTTTCTCCGCAGAGGTAGGCAGAGAGGACGGACGCCATATAGCTTTGTCTTTGCACACACTTCTTGCTTCATTCACATTCATACATCGTCTCAAACATACTATTCTGTTATTTTCACTCTTCACATAACGCGATTCAGGTTTTTGATTCACTTTACGTCTTTTTCGGGCGTCCTCGACTTCTTCTTCCATTCACTTTCGCGAACAAAGCAAGGAGTGTGTGAGCAATTTTTAATAATAACAATTTATTTTTTTTAAATAATAATTTACACATTCGTAAAAAGCATTTACTTTGTGGCTTGCCATATTTATAAATAAAACAGATAAACTTTGTTTATAACCACTTTTTAAATTCAATATTATTTCGACTGGTTTCGGAAGCACCCTTCCATCATCACGACAATTTTAATATTGTTTAATTTCAAATTTTAATATTGTCCTGATGATGGAAGGGTGCTTGCAAAACTGGTCAACATAATATTGAATAATAAAAGCGGTGATAAACAAAATATATCTATTTTATTTATGAATAATAATTCAAATGAATTGTGAATTATTATTGCTTGAAAAATACTTTTTATTAAAAATTGCTCACACACTCCTTGCTTTATTCAGATTCATACACACTCTTCTGTTATTTTGACTCTTGACATGGCCCGGATTAAATATTCGATTCACTTGATCGTGCCATGTCTTCCTCGGCTGTCTCCGATATCTCCTACCATTCACTTTCGCGTAATATAGTCTTCTCAAACGCCCCTCGTCATTCATCCGTTTTACATCCCCAAACCATTTAAGCATCCCTTTCTTGATCCTATTCATTACGCTTACATCAGCCTTGCATTCTTTCCGGATATCCACATGTTTAACACGGTCATACATGGTTTTAATGCACATACGCTTCAAGCATATCATTTCTACAGCATTCAGTCTACTTCAATCCTTCCTCTGCCAGTTCCATGCCTCACTGCCATACATCAGGGTTGATATTAAGCACTTCATGGTGGACTGCTAGCTTTTTTTCTTTGGACATTAGAGTATAGTTTGGAGTACATATATTACTAATTAATTAAATCCGCAATTGAACTTTACATGTATTATTTTAATCGAAGGATCGAAATAAATTGATACACTCTTTGTGAATCAGTATTTTCATCTATTTCCTTAGTGCAATTAGCCTTAATTTGTGCAAAGTGTTTTATATTCATTCGCAATGAATCGAGGCATTTCCCGGATCCAGAATGCAATATCGGCAGCAAGTTTTTAATTTGAAAAGTACATTGGTTGCTAAACAGAAATCCTTGCATGTAAATTCTCAATCTTTGGAAGAAAATTGGATTGGAAATTTCAAGTAAAATGCAATCAGGGTGACCATCATCTCTCTAACGAAAAACCGTCGTTTAATTTTAGAGCTTTTCCAGTTAATTTTTTTTTAAATGATAATTATAACTTTAATCTAAATGTTAGTTAGATAAAAGGAAAATGATAAGATCATTAAAAACCAGGGGAATTGGAAAATAATCAATGGTATTATTTAAGTATCCAGTATGGTAGATACTCGTATTGCCCTTGTGAAAAATCATAATTCAGAATCGAAACGTTGCTTGAAATGGCTTTAGCTGTGTTTGGTGACGAAATTTGAATTGCCAGGTACTTCCCAACCCTCTTCTTTTTCTACTCCGCCTCCACAATACCTTTAGCCTCACAACATACCGCAATTGGGGATGCCATACTCTCACTGGTTCTATATGGTTGGTAGCAGTTGGGACTCTTGTGCGTTATTCACTGTAAAAAATATTTAAACGAGTATGTACGTGTGAAAAAAATGGATCAAAGAATAAAATCCATGATTTGTTTTTCCACAACTCCAGGACGCTCATCGTCATTAACATCTTCTGGGCCTTCTGTAAAGCGCTTGTACCACTTATAAACACTTTTTTGAGACAACGTAGACTCGCTGAATGCCACAGTCAACATTTTAAGTGCGTTGGAGCACTTTATTTCATTTTAAACGCAAAATTTAATACATATTCTTTGATCCATTTTTTCAAAAGTAAAAAATCGAACAACACACAAAAACGTGACTAACCTTTCCAGTTGTCAAAAACAAACCACTAATCAAAAATGGCTGATAATGCTAACATATGATAAACATATATGTACCAACATAACAAAAAAAATCGTCAATCGAATGTACACAGCCCGCGAAGATTCAAAATTCACCTTTTCTTTTGAACACGGCTAAAGCCATGTCAAGGAAAGTCTCAATACTGAATGGTAGCCTTTTGCCAGGACTATGCAAGTATCTACCACTATTGAAATTTGTTATTTCTTATTCTTCTCGGATTACCATTAAAACTGAAGTTGGTTTATTTCAATCTTATGACACGAAAGCCTATTGTTGGGTCATTTCAGCTTCTGAACAAATTGTGATCAGCTGTTAAGTATAACGGTCATTGTTCGATCCAGAAACCGCGAATCGGTTTTGGAAAGATTTGAGTGAATTAAATGGACTGTAAAACGATGAGATACTTGGTTGATGATTTGATGTATTCTGGAAAAGTAATAGGAATTGCCAATTTGCTCACCTGTTTCCGTGTCTGCGATAAGGGCCGACCAGTCTGCCCGACCGATGAATTTTGAGGTGACGAATCTTCCATGGACGGATGCGAAACGAGGCGCCGTCCCTAGGTGGTTCCAAAACGAGAATGTGAATTTCGTTTCACGTGACGATTCACGTAACAATAATTAATAATGATAATTAATTAATCAATGATAATTTCAACAATTTGTTAGTTTCAAAATACCTGATGCCTGGATCGATGGAACATGGGAACAACGTTTTTAGGAGAACAAATACAATCAAATCGATCCACCAAGTAGATAAACCTTAGAGTAACAATATAAAGAGACCGTACTAATTTGTGACAAATCGTTGACAAACTCGCAAAATATAGCTCTCTCTTTATGCTCGGTTCTATACGCATATGAGAAAAAGAGACAAACAATTGTTGAAACCAATACACGATTTGGGGCGTGCTTAAATACCATGTCCGCGATATTTGAACTGCACGAACTTCATTCACGTTTGGAGTGTCAGGCGAACGGACTGTCAAAAGTGCGTAAATAGTTAAAAACTTGAGTTATTTTTTGTCCGATATCTAGCAAAACATCATGGCCATATGTGCTATACTTGGTTGCTTCAATCGAAGTACAAAAGGACCAAAAACAAACAGTTTTCACACGTATGTACCATAAAAATCGTCTTTTTTAGTTAGATCTCAAATATTTAACATTCTAACCTACAAAACAACTAGTAACTTACACCAATATGTAATTAATCTTTGGACTATTCGTTCCAATATAATAAACTTCCGTTTGAAATGAGTTTTAGTGGATTCGTAATATTTTTAACTTAGAGATATTTACTAGCTGTCACATAAGAAACCATTACAAGGGGGAATACCCATATTGTACGGCTTCTGAAATTATCCCGGTCTCTTTCTTTCTCATGATACTAACGCTAAATTGTTGGCAAACAGATAAAGACAGAATAGTTTTTATCTCTTAGTTATATTTATAATTTCGGTTGCGTCCCAAGATTCAGGGCTATGCCAAAATTGGAATATTATTATTTATTTAATTATTTTTAGATTTCCAAAGGATGAAAAAAGACGAGAAAAATCTAATTTCTTTTTCTTTGATTTAACAAATATGTTAATATGAATTCATACGTTTCATCTGGATTTTTATACCCTTAGCTTCTAGTTAATTGTTTTTTTTTAAATCTATTGATGTGCACATGCACTATTGTACCCATTTCTGAACCTGTTCTCTGATGATTTATGATAACGATATGCATCTAGATAGTTTTAATTTTTGTATACATATTATATATTATTTTCTCCTTGTTAGTTAGAATTATTAGCTTAATTAATTAAGTATGAAGCGCACTTGACGTGAAATATCACAAAACTGTGCTATATAAGTTCACTGTTATTATTATCTGCATTCGAAATTTCCTTACAAAATAACGCGGGACGGAAAACATCTCTACAATACTTAAAAGCGGTGTCATGTTTTGTGAATTTTTTTGTGTCTCTTTCTCTCTCATGGTGTACGACGTAAAAACGCAGAGAAAGTGATTTATCGCAAATTTATATAGGTAAAAAAAAATTAATCTCTCTCCATATATTCTTACTCCAAGGTTAAGAAAATGATTTAACATCTGTTATCACCGTACATTTTTTTTATTTTACTTTTGTTTGTAAACTATTTTGTTGATGGAACTGAAGTTCATTTTATAATATGTATTATAAAATGTTCTGTACTAATAATTTAATTCGTTTATATTTTTATCTATAAATAAGATTTTTAATAATCTTATTGATTAATGTATATTTGAATAAACAAAAAAAAATATACAACATTCATTCTTTTTAATGATTTACAACTACCTACTCACAACAAAATACCTAATTTACTTAATTTGTGACAACCCTGTTAGTGATTTTACTCCGAGTTTAGGCCACACCCTTTGGTCATTGCTTGGTCAAAAAGTGCGGACAAAATTTCGCAAAGTTAGGTCTCTAGGTTACTCTAAGAGATAAACCAATAAATGAAAATACGATAAATTACGATAGTCCGGTTCGAATGGACATGTTGATATGCTTTTCAGCTTATCGCAATTTGTTTAAAAGCTAAAACGGGCCTAGAATTAACGTTTGACGGGGAACATTTAAATGTTGAAAAAAAAACAAAATGGCGTTAATCGATAAAGTGTAACGATGTCAAATTTTACAAAATTTTGAAACACATTGACCTAAATACATTTTCCCCTCGAAGGTAATCTATTATACATAAAACGTCAAAATCAAATGTCTAAGTGTTCGATATGAAAATGTAAAAAAACATTTTGCATACATATTGAGTTTGAAAAAGAAAAACTGGTTGGTACCCCACCTACCAGCGTAGTTTTAAATTTAATTTAATTCTCAACTTTGCAAAGGAGAACATAGGTAGGAACCTACCTGAATCTGTCAGTTTTTCTTTCAAAATGTCTTGTATTGTCAAATTCTGAATTCCTTATTTAAACTTTTTATCCATTTAAACTTTTTTCAAGTCACCTGCGAAAACAAATAACATTCCTATGTGTTTTTTGTTACCCGTTAAAAATCACGTGTACAACAATTAAATACATAACTAACTAACCATCAGGCCGTTTCCCCGCAGGGGTAGGCAGAGAGGACGGACCGCCATATAAATCTGTCTTGGCATACACTCCTTGCTTCATTTACATTCATACATCGTCTCATACATACTCTTCTGTTATTCTGACTCTTTACATGCCCGATTCAAGTATTCGATTTACTTGATCGTGCCATGTCTTTCTCGGGCGTCCTCGACTTCTTCTTCCATTCACTTTCGCATCATATATTCTTTTCACACTCCTTTCTTCGTTCATTCGCTCTACATGCCCAAACCATCTAAGCGTCCCTATCTTGATCCTATTCATTACGCTCACATCAGCCTTGCATTCTTTCCGGATATCCACATTTTTAATACGATCATACATGGTTTTACCGCACATACGTCTCAAAGATCTCATTTCCACAGCATTCAGTCTACTTTCATCCTTCCTCTGCCAGTTCCATGCCTCACTGCCATACATCAGGGTTGGTATAAGTACTCCATTGTGGACTGCTAGCTTCGCTTACTTAGACAATTTCTTATTTGCGCCAATAGCGTTCAATCCTTGACTAATGGAGTTTCCTGCATTCACCCAAAATACAAAATTTCAATAACAAATGGATAAAACATAAGATGCTAACCTAGTCATACAATATGCTTACTGCTATTAAAAAAAAACTTTAATTTTTAATATAACCTTTTATTTTGTGTACTGTTTTTTTATATTTTTTATATGAATACCACTCAAGAGTTTCAACTGGTCACCAAACACGGCTAAAGCCATTTCAAGCAACGTTTACTCACGCACTGGCTTTGCCTATGTAGGATTTTTTACTATGTCTTCATTGTTTTTCCTTATTTTGTTATTTATTTCCTTTATGCTTTATAAATTTATTTATTTTCTTTTTAACCAATGTCCTTTTTGTAATCTTTCCTTTTCATTTTAAATATATTCAAAAAAAAAATTAAAAAACATGATTTCCCGAAAAAAAATACTACTTGGTAAAAAAATTACAAATACAAAGGATACTGTAAAAGGGGAATATTTAGGAACCAGGGGGCTACTTGGAAAAAAAAACTTTTTATCTATCACATCTTTCAAATTCAGTAAATTAATAACCCTATCACTACTTGCATTGTATATATTTATCTATGGCAGCCATTTTAAAAGATTGTGTCATTATTGCGCCGCTGTTATATTTTCGTTAATTTCGCTTCAACAATCAAAAAAATTGCAAAACATTTCACCCTCAAACTTCCTACTGTACCTAGAAATCACTTCATGTCAGTACGGATTTTTTTGTTTTATCATATATTTTGTTTATTTGCGATTGTAAACTACACTTCAAAGTATCAGCAGCGCTTAAGATTATATTTTTGCGGCTTATTTCTTAGAGTGGGGATACTTGGTGCGGAAAACATTTTTAAATTTTTTATTTTAAAAATAAATGTAACTTTGTTTTGACACCACTTTAATAGATGTATATACCGACCGGTTTCGGCTCTACCTGAACCTTCTTCAGGTCTGAACAAATATGTATTATTGTACAAATATGTATTTACAATAATACATATTTGTTCAACCCTGAAGAAGGTTCAGGTAGAGCCGAAACCGGTTGGTATATGTTTCTAATAAAGTGGTGTCAAAACAAAGTTACATTTATTTTTAAAATAAAAATTTTAAAAATGTTTTCCGCACCAAGTATCCCCACTCTAAGAAATAAGCCGCAAAAATATAATCTTAAGCGCTGCTGATACTTTGAAGTTTAGTTTACAATCGCAAATAAACAAAATATATGATAAAACAAAAAAATCCGTACTGACATGAAGTGATTTCTAGGTACAGTAGGAAGTTTGACGGTTAAATGTTTTGCAATTTTTTGGATTGTTGAAGCGAAATTAACGAAAATATAACAGCGGCGCAATAATGACACAATCTTTTAAAATGGCTGCCATAGATAAATATATACAATGCAAGTAGTGATAGAGATAGTGGTAGAACCGAAACCGGTTGGTATATGTTTCTAATAAAGTGGTGTCAAAACAAAATAACTTTTATTTAAAATGTAATTATGTCTTATTACAAAGTGAGTGCTTCATGTCAAAGTTTTTATTTTTTTATCTTAAAAAAAAATGAAAACATAGTTTCGATTTATTTTTTAAATACTTACATACTTAGTTATTTATTCCAGGTATCGCTTTCAGTGTTTCAATTGAGGTCTTGAGTGAGTTGATACATATCAAACCCAAGAAAAATCTGTTTCCAAATTGTTTTATTAAATAGGTAGGGATTTAAAAAAAAATTTTAAAAAATTTGAAAATTTCAAATGACATCAGCTTCAAATTTGAAAAGTTCACAATCGTACGTACAGGTATGTAACTACAATCACCCCTAATCAGAAAATGCACTTTATTTGATATAAAAATACTGACAATTAAGAAGTGTGTGTCGAAAACTGTGATTTCCAATTCCACCGTCGGCAATCTCTTTGTGGTGGCACTATTCAAAATATGTGATTCGCTTAATTTTATCTCCGTGTCTTGAAATGCAAAAATAATTCTTCGGTTTTATTTCCGTAGTTTACTTATTCAATATTAATATTAATTCCTTAAAACTAAGTGATGGTTGCCTCGCTTGATAAGGGGCGGCAAATTTCATTATATCTTGATTATACTCGAACCTCCCGTATGCAAAATTAATACTACTATATCGTTCCCAGCAAATCGATCCAAAACGAAATTAATATTCAACCACACACCCTGTATACTATATAATTGCATATTCCTTGTAATAGTTAACTTGCAAGTGAAATTTCTGCACCATCTTGCAACTTTATTTCTGATCCACCTCTAGAAACTGTATTTTTCGATTTCGATAATTAATTTTTAAAATTCGTTCTTGAAGATAAACTTTTTTTGGCAAATCATGTTTTTTTATTATTTTTTTTTTATACGATTTTTTGTTACATTTATTTTTTTTTTACAAAAAGGAAAAGATTACAAAAAAAGAACATTGGTTAACAAGAAAAAAAAATATTATAAAGCATAAAGGAAAGAAATAATAAAATAAGGAAAAACAATGTAGACATAACGAAAAATCCCACATAGGCAAAGCCAGTGCGTGGGTATACTAATACAAATCAAAAGTAGGCTCTCTATAGCAAAAATAAATAAATAAACAGTATATAATAACAATCTATATTAATATGTGTCATAACACATTGAATTCATATAAAAATTTAAAAAAAGTATATTTGCGGCACGTTCCAGAGTGATAGATACTCTAAGTATCGCCCTGGTGAAAGACCACCATTCAGAATCGAAACGTTGCTTGAAATGGCTTTAGCCGTGTTTGGTGACTAGATCTGAATAGTTAGGTACTTCCTGACCTTCCTCTTTCACCTCTCCACTACCTTCAGCCTAACAAAATACCCCAATTTGGGGATGCCATAGTCCTACTGGCTCCGGACGGTTGGGAGGAAGGCATTGTAAACAGTTTTTAACGATACTCTCCTAAAAAAGGTGAGCATATAACTGAAACTTGTTGACAAAATGTATAAATTCTAATTAAGTGGTTTAAAATGAAATGTCTTTTCATTTAAGTATTTAATTGGTGTTTTCTTCGTGTACACCTTTTTGTTATGGTTGTATTAACATGAAATGTTTTGCACAACACCTGAGCGGGTGTAATAAAGGGTTACTGTTTTATAAACATGTATTACAAATACTGTTAATATTTTACGACTTAATAATAATTTATCTGCTACTCATTACGATGTAACAACTAATATAATATCTTCTTACTTATTTTATACCAGAGTTCTTACAATTAGTATTAAACACTTATTTTATTCATTTATACAACTTAACCCAACGAAAAATCACCACATACACTTAGATGATTTAAATAATGTAGATATGTTACTGAGACAACGCGCGTGAATGCACTAAACCGAGTCCGTGAGACATACCTGAGATTTACTTCGTTTAGTATCACACAAACATTCGTTCGACAGACAAGTTGTCACCAGCTGTCACAAACGCGTCCCGGTAGGCTCTTTTCTGAGAAAAAATGCCTTGAGAGGTGTAAAAATCATTTGGCAGCAAAAAACATCTCACGGAGTTTATTTCCATTCATAATTACCCAAAAATCACTTATTATTTCAATTCAATAAATACAATTATTCACAAGGTTTTTAGCTACTCGAAAACGGTGTGAGATAGCGAATGCAGAAATACATAAGTGTGTGAAAAACAACCACGGCTAGTGATGCGATATTCGATTATAACAGTAGCGTGGGACGTTCATATAGCTATCTCGTCCGTACACACATATTCTTTGAATGACTATCCTTTTCATAAGCGGGTGCAACGGAAAATAAGACGGTACCAGTGGTATTACATTTTTCGACAGATTTGTATGAATATGACGTGTCTTATATTTTATGTCTATGCATATACAACTGTTTTTAAATAAATAAAATTTTAATCGTATATAAAAGCCTATATAAAGCGTTTATAAATAAACATGCAAAATTATTTACCATCTTAAATCTCGTCTCACTGTTGTCGAGATATCTGACATTAATATTGCTTTAAAATTTTTAATGAACGGCTTCATTATCACGGCTCAAATATCTTTACTGTGCGTAGAAAAAAACATTATATTCAACATAATGAGTTACAGGATTTTCATATTTCTTGCAATTAACCCATACGAGTATATTTTTTTTATGCAATTAAATTTTAATATTATCCCAAAAATAGGTAGTAAAAGAATTGTTTCGTTGTTTACCTTGAGCCATTAACACCCAAGAAGATATGGTTTAAGTTTAGAATAACATTCAAAGATTCAACACGTTATAATAGGAAATAACAAAAGTATTTAATCAATCGCGTGGGAATATGTTGCTAACGTCACGCTTCTGCGCTCAGGTTTGTCTACCTGAGTCAGATGGCCAGGGGTGCCAACTCGGCAGCCTAGGCGTTCGCATGGTCTTATGCGCGTCGGGTCGTCACTTTTTATCCGACGGCCATACGGTTCAGACGCTATACATCTCGTCACTCCGCAACGGTTCTGTATTGCATAATATCTTGTTTTGTGTCGTCATTCCTTTTGAACCGTATTAGTTGCTAAATATTCAATTTAACGTGATACTTTTTTTCCGACTGGCCTACTGTCCGGACGCCTCCAGCTGAGAAATATTTCGTCACCCCGCATCGGTTCTGTATTGCATAATATTTTGTTTCGTATTGTCATTCCTTTTGAACCGTATTAGTTTGCTTACTGTTCAGTTTAACGTGATACTTCTTTTCCGACAGCCCTATTATTCGGACGCTATATTTCATTACGTCGCAGCAGTTCTGTATTGCATAATATTTTGTTTAGTGTCATTATTCTTCTTGAACCACATCGTTTTTGTTTTAGTGAAATAAATTCATAAACACGATATCACTCGAGGCCGCCTCTAGGCCTTTTTTGCCGCGTTGTCTCGCGTGCGGGCACATATCACATCCTTTTCTCGTCCATTGTTACATACACGAGATATCACGATTTGTTAGGTTTTTACCTAACTTCTGCGCGCCAGCTTGGTTTGCTTCTACTTGAGGCTGCCAGTTCGGCCGGGCTAGAAGGGCACATCACGCCATACGTTTCTTCTTAGTAACTGCGAACTCAAAATTTATTTATTTATTTATTTATTTATTTAAAAAATAAACACCAAATAAAATAACAACACCCGAAGACGGAAAAGACAAATACAACGATGCATTTTTTATGTTATATTTGTGATAAATATTTGATTTAGTGAGGTGGTGTAATTTTTTTTATGTATTTCATTATACATTTTACATATAAAAGAACATTAAATTTGACAGTGATACAAGTGTTAATTATTTGTTCATTTTTTATTTATGTACATTATATTTCATTGATTACATAAATTTGGTATTAATCAAAGGCATATGATATTAAAGCCTTCTTGTAATTACATTCCGTGCAGTTGAATACGTCAGCAAACTCTGCGTACGTTTTACTAATATTATTTATTTTTTACTAACGCCCTAGTGGGCTTTTACATAATAAATCAACATAATTAAGTGCATGAGTTTGGAAAATAATACAGTTTGAAAAAGATATACATGAAATAATTCAGTAAAAATTAAAACGTTTTGAAAAATGAATTTCAAACAAAAATTTAATGATAGTTCCCATGCATGATATGACGTTTAGGAGAACGTTGTATATACTTTGATTGCCAAACGATTTAGTGTAAAGCGCACTTAAAATGTACCATAAAAAGCTGTGCTATAAAAAAACAACGTTATAATATGGAAAAGTATTTTTGAAAGAAAATTTTATTGGCTTAGGCAGTTAAAGACTTTTTGGTAATCTCATTTTACATTCATAGAGAAATAAGTTACAAATTTTTCAAAGGTTAAAAAGATTCACAAAAAAATTGTGGACTGGTGGATCTGAAGCTGCAACAAATCACCGAATGTGTTTCCAGCTTCAGATGAATTTGAACACAATAAATTATAATGCTTGATAGAAATGTTTAATTGTAGCTTGTGAAAAGATTATGGAATGAAGGAAAAATGGGAAACCATTCACTCACCGAATAAATTGAAGTTGAAAGTTCTTGAAGTCTTCTTACACAATTGTATTATTAAAAAAACGAATACACCACACTTATGTGTGTCTCCTCATTCACAAAACGGCACATTTATTTTATATTATTTGGAGATCAAAAGAACAAATGACGAACAAGCTAAACTAATGAGCAAACACGTTTTTCACACCAAAACTCATCCGTTTGATATTCGATTTTTTCAAACATAGTGTTGTTGAATTTGGTATGGCGAATTGGTTGGATAGGTAGAAACTAGCATTAAAAACACGAAGGTAAGAACTTAACATATTATCACTTTGAAATACAACATAGACAGTGGTGGAAATCGCGTCAATGAGTAGAGTTTATTTAAAAAAAATGACATAATTTCCTCGCTTAATCACTATCTACTGACATTACGTGTGTCGATATCAGAGGCGATCGTTTATTATAAACGATCAATAACTCCACTGTTTTCAAACGGGAGCAGTTTTGATGTAAAATTAATTAAAAGATAAATAATATCTAGAGAACTCCGGATAACGAGAAACAAACCATTACTGGAAAGTTCTTCCACAAGTTTCCCTGGCAATGGGTTCACCGGCTTAGCGTACTCGGGATTCTGCATTAAAGATAATAACAATTCCTTAACTTTATCTGAAATGGGTATCGATTCTATTCGACTTGGTTGTTTGTGGGGCCCTTTAATTTTGAAACAACGGCGTGGATAAACTGCTGATTCGGGTGCTTGCACGATTGTTGTTTCTTCTTTTTCTGATTTTCTATCTTATCGGAGGTTGGCTATCATTGGGACAGTGTTCACTCTGGAGGCTGTATTCTGAAACTACCTTCGAACTAATTACTGACCCATGAAATGAGGGGTCTTCCCATGCAACAAAGTCTTTTAATCTTGATTTGGAATATGGATTAATTGATAATTATGTATTTTTCGTACTTCTTAAGGGTCAGTACCCAAAATACACACTTTTTGGCTTTTTAGTACAATCAAAAGCACAAATTATTAATCTGTTAATTTTATAAGGATAGTTATAAAAATACAATTCTAAAACAGTAATCTTTTAAATTCATACTATAATTTTAGGTAAAACGTTAAAAAATGCCTTTACTGGTTTTAACACTCGGCCTTTTACTGACATTTTAGTAGGTTTTTCATAGAATTTAAAGGATTACATTTAAAAATTGTATTCATTGGAAACCTCAGACACTTTTCTAACTACACATAAATCATTTGTATTATTGCATGTACTAGAATGCTACAAAGTAACATTAGGCGTCATTTTTTAGTGCTGACTCTTAATATGACCAAGATGTTGCACTTTTTTTTATAGCTTCTTCACATTTCTTTGTTTTTCGACGAAAAACTTTTGATTTGGTTAACCTCTCAGTTCAGAGTGTTTTTAGAAAGCTCTTATAAATATATTGTAATTTTTTCTAGCTATAATAATGTCATTGTTGCTTTACTGGAGTGTTGATTACTTAGTCTGAGGGCTCTGCTTAGTAAATCTACTTCTCAGACAGCCTCCATGGTAGAGTGGTAAGACGCTCGACTACGAATCCAAAAGTCGGGGATTCAAACCCGGCATGAGCAAATAACTTTTATTACATATTTGTAAAAAGCATTTACTTTTTGGCTTGCTATATTTATAAATAAAACAGATAAACTTTGTTTGAAACCACTTCTGTTTTCAATATTTTGTCGACCGGTTTCGGAAACACCCTTCCATCAACAGGACAATATTTAAATTAAACTAAATATAGAAAACTGAGATATATGTTTACATATTTAGGTGTTGGAATGGGAAGGAGAAGGGGTAATTGAGGGAGTTATGGGAATAACAAAGCACCTTACTGGAAATATGTCTAGGATAAGACTATAAGATAAATTAATTTGATTTTTCAAAAAAACGAAAAATACTACATTTATTATTTAAGAATTTTCTAATTTCTAAGGCTTCTTAGTTATCTAATTTTTTAGCCTTTACTACTAGGGTGAAGAATTTGAACCCTTGTATCCCTATTAATAGAATGATCAGTAGCAATGAGGTGATTGGCGAAATCTGATTGTTCACTAATTCTAATATTTACATTTCAAAATATCTTACCCATATAAAATGAAGGACAATTATCTAGCATGTATAAACTATCTTGCAATAATTGTTCTTCATTTTCACGCTTAACAACGGAGAGCTTCAAACTAAGAAAAACCTTATCGTCAGAAGAATTTCCAAACGGGAACTACTTTTGTGGTGTTCGTTCAAATAACACACATCGTTGGATTAAAATAAACTTTTCTCGGTGTGTGGAATGGCAGAGATTGTGGTTTTAACGGTAAGTGTAATGATATTGACGCAATTATGGAAGTAGGCAACATTCTTGGAAATCAGTACTTGAATAATAAGACACCCGAAAAGTTTACTTATATATAATTAACTTTAACTAGCTTTACTACTTTATTCCGCATGGGTCTCAGCACAGTTTTTCAATTTATTTAATGTTTCGAAAAATCCGATAAAATTAGCCATTTTAGTGCCGCACCCATACAATAATAATTTAATAATTTAGACACCTCTTACGTGAACTATTGTATCTTCAAACCCAATGATGTTACATATATATAGACACGTTGTAACGCTCTCAAAGTGGCAAGCAATAATCACGCTAGTTGGTGTGGTCGGTGTTTAAGCCGATTTAGTACTAAACGGTCACGCGTCGCTTGAGGTCGTTTCAAGCAAGTATGGAACGCGGTCCGAACTTCGGATCTGTTTCGTTCATACACATATATTCTATGAATGTCTATCCTTGTCATACATGACCGATATTTAAATGATGAATTTACTGGTAACGTGTGTGTTTTGCTTGCCACATTTTTTGTTAAGGCTATAACGTGTCTATGTATGTAACGTTATTGTTCAAACCCCGATTATTGAGGAGAGCAATTTGAAGTTTCTTTAGTAAATTCAAATATTCCAATTACATCCAAGTAGAATTTAATAATATTATTACTTAGAAGATTTTTCGTTTCGCCAAAAAATCGGAAAATTTATGCTACTTCCGTGCCGCGGTGTTTCCAAATAGTTTTTATTTACCTTGGCGTGGGAGAAAATAAGGATAGCAAAGAAGAAGCATGATTTCATATTATACAGGTATTGTTTTATTAGAAACAGTAAATGACGATCTTCACTATTCCCAAGATCACCTCCTGGAGGATGCCTACGCCTGCACTTGAGGCAGAGGTTAAGAAGATGACTGGGACCAAAGTGGCAGTCTTTCAGCCAGCAGCTCACCCTCTTCGGCGCCCTACGCGCCTTCACCCGCAGGACTAGGCCCAGCGTCGGCTTACAAGGCCCTTCTTTACCCCCGTCACTGGCATGAATACGACGGCCGCGCAGGACCCACCCCCGTTCCCGACATTTAGTGTCAAATGCGGAAATCGTTTCACAGCTTTACCAGAGGTAAGTGAGGACGGCGACCTGCTAAAACCAAAACATATCAATAATTCTAACCATTCTTCTCCTCTGTCCTCAGATGCAGCAGTTTTAAAGAGAGCCCGAGTCCCTCCAGTGGTCATGACCCTGGGATTTATGACGCACGGTCAGATTATTGACTCCGTGCAGACTCCTCAAGGCCCCGGCAAGGTAATCAACCTGCCCTATAACTGAGGGCGATTGCTGAAGGACCGCCAGACTCTTACCAACGAGCTGCGAGTAAAAAAGCGCAGCTTTTATCCCTTCACATCTGACGCGGAAAAGATGAAGAAGGCAGTGATGGTAATGGGTTAGTGTGGAAGCAAGCGCTTCCGCCGCCGCCCCACCCCAAACTCTCCACCCGCCTCCAAGCCTAACACAAGATCTCTATTTCTGCCGAAGACGATTTGGACCTAATTTGCTCTCCTCCACGAACTTCTGCGCGCATCCGCTCGCAGCTCGCGCGCTCCACCTCTAGAACTGAGAAGCTCGTCATCTTGATGGAGCTGATTATGACCACCCTCGGTGGATTGCTCTTTGGAGGTCAAACTTCTCATCTGCAACGCCTGTAGCATCCGCTTCAAGATCTTGGTCACAAATACACATATAGTTGCCAACACTTTGTTTAGAGTGCCCGGTTTTGACATCTACCGAGACGACAAAACCAAACCTACGAACTACCGTCCGATCAGTCTACTTTTGACGATGAACAAATTGTTTGAACCAGTTCTACTCAACCGGCTCGTCCCTCATCACGACACCAACGCTACCTTACCGTAGCAGCAGGATTTTGCAAGAGGCATTCTACCACCCACCAGCTGACCAGAGTAGTGGGATTCATCTCGAGAAGGCTCATCGAAGGAGTGTCTTTTATTGCTTTTAGCTTTTTAAAGTAAAGTACAACAGTTTTTGGTAATGTTCTATTGATTTTTATGGGATTTCATATAGATTGGAGTCGAAGGTATAATTTTTTCTTATTTTTATAGATTAAGAATAGAAAATTCGTAAACATTCCATCAATTTCACCAGGAGGGAGTGTTTGAGACTAGTGGAACTAGTTCACAAGTATAAAAGCGTCATTGACAATAAAAAGAGCGAAGCAGAGCTGTGAGAAGAAAAGGAGTCCACGTGGAAGAAGCTTAAAGGCGCATTCAATGCCACGGCAACAACCTTCAGGTCAGAGGACTTTGCGGAAGAAGAGCGCCCTCATCAGGGCTGACATGTACAGGACTGCGGGGGGTAGCATCGCAGTTCCCTTGAACGCAACGGAGATCGTGGTCCAAGAGATGATTAGCCTGAGTGTCCAAGGAACAATGAACCCCATGAACAGTGACGCCGGGTCATTAGGTAAGACGAGTTGTATTTTTTATGACTTCTTATAAACTTAAAAGCACTTCTACGACCTACGTAGTTCAAACAGCCCAAATTTGACGGCCTCGGTCGAGCCGTAAGACGCTCGACTACAATTCCAGAGGTCGCGATTTAAAAATAAATTTAATTCAATTAAACCTTCCCCTCTTCATTACCTTCAGCCTCACAACATACCCCAATTGGAGATGCCATAGTTCCACTGGCTCTTGACGGTTGGGAGCAGATGAGACTCTTATGCGGTATTCAGTATTAAAAAAAAAACATTTATATATATATATATGCTGATATGTATTCGCATACCACATGTTCCCCCCACATTGTTGAGTGCCATGTGCCAATTTTTCATCCCTTGTTATCATTACTTTCAGATAATCCGACTGCCGCCTGCTGCTTCTCATCGTGGAGAGGGACATGTCGTGTCCAGGCAGGTAGCGGAGTTGATGCAGAGTGTTATCTTTTTGGATGCGGATGTCCATCTCGAGACTTCCAAGCACGTAGCCACTGAGGTGCTCACCTCGTCGTCAAGATGGTGAAGGACCTGGAACCTCCAACTCCTTCCACCTCTGCTCTAGAAACCCCAGCTGCAGACGCCAGCTCTAGTGCGGCGAGAGAGTAGGGGGGTGCTTGGAGCGCCCTGCAACTGCGGACGCCCAGGCACCCCACCTAAGTGAGAGGCAAGATGGTGGACGAAAGAAGAGAGCTAATCAGGCTTCAGAGGGTCTTGTGCTGGAAGACCACGAAGAAAGAAGATAGAGTGGAAATTGAGGAAGTACGAGAGGAAAAGGTTAATAAAAATAATGGATTTACAGGAAGAATACCTTACAAAGCAAATTAATAAAATGCAGTAATTTAATATCAATCAGTGATTATTTATTTACATTTTCCCTGTTTACATAAGTTACAGTTTTAAAGGGTTTTAAATCCGCTGTCACCCAAATACTGTTGTTGAAATGGCCAGCCTCAAATCTTGCTTTAATCAGGGAATTGTTGAATATGGTCTGGTCGTAGCTGGATCAAGGCCACCGAGCGACAATGTCTCTAACAATGAAGTCGGCGTCGCAGATGACTGGCGCATTCATGGAGAATACCCGTTTTCTGTTACGATATACTTCGGCATTTTCTCCACCTGAAACAAGGAAAAGTATTATTAGGTATATGTTCTATTAAGGAAACAGCGTAATAATGTACGGGTACATAGATCTCTGATGACTCCAGACTCCAGTGTCGCTGGCACCAGGACAGACAATACAATAAGCTGTACTTTTATCCGACCAAAGTGTTGTGGCGGATGGAGAAAACTCTTGTTTTCATTTGCTATTTTTCTTTTATTTTATAATTTTTATGAATATTATAAGTATAAAGTGTACTGTAGTGTGAGATTAAAACAGAATACTTACTTGGTAATATCGCAATATGCGTGCAGCAGACTGCATTCTATAGCTCCAACGACCCGCGGTAAACGAGCCAAAATATAAAAACCCCGTTTTAAGGGAGCCAGGTCCAGAGGCAAGTGAACGTAGATTGGTCGAAGGTGTCCTATGGCCTCGCAACATCCCTTGATAAAGCGCCAACCGGATGATTTACTGACACCGACAAAATCTCCGGCAGCCATCAGGTATGACCCGGTAGCGAAATCCCTCAAGGTCAATAATAATTTAATCATTGTTAGTACAGCTGAAAAAAATTAAATATTTATTTATTTACGCTCGTTAGAAAGGCTTTTTACACAAATACTAACATTTTTTTAAAACAATAAAGTCATAACAGTGCAAAAAAAAATCTGAAAGAAAAGAACAAATAATATTGAATTACAAATCCAGAGTTACATAGTTTCAACAATTAGTTAAGATCTACCAGATAAAAAAAAAACTGTACTAAGGTATACTTACCATATAGGGTGATATTGACGTATTAAATATATTAACGACTTTGGAGTATTTGTTTCTATTGGAGTGTTAAATTGTGAGGTTGAAGCAGAACTGTTACAATAGTATGGCAGGTACTGCCTTGTAACCGTTCTGCCAGGAACACGAAATGCAATTTAGTATAATAGTTAAGGGCTGTTAATCATTGAATTGATTTTTTTTATATAAGCAAGTCAAGTCGGAAATAATTCGAAGTTCGTAAAATCTCAAAAAATTAAGGTGACAAAGAAGATAATCATAATTGATACATTTCCTTAATATGCCCATTCTGAAGTTAATAAATCTCAACCTTTATGTGACTAAAAGGGTACCCGGGTACCCTTTTCGGTTTTCAACAAAGATTTTTTTAACGTTCTAGTAAGTCTAACCGCCTGAAACTTCCAGACTTCTCCACAATAATGAAAATGAACAATTAAACATAACCGTTGGATATGTGGAGGGTGGTATGTTAGCGGAAAACGAATTAATATAATTTACAACTTCTGAAGACTGAAAGAGTGCCCGGGTACTCACATGTGTTTTGTATGAAATTTGAAGCTTGTACGTATATATTAATAATTATATCTTATTTTAAATGTTTTCATTTAAAATAAGATATTATATTATTTTATTATCACAGCATTCATCATATTTTTATATGATGTACTGCTGTGTACAAACTACATCACATGTATCCATAATACTATTTTTAATCACTTACTGAATTCAAAACCCCAGGAAAGATGGTTCTGGGTGAAATACCTATCCACTTCCTCATGGTTTAAATGGAGTCCAAATGTATTACGCCATAAAAGTGGTCCAGCAAACTTCAGCAAATGATGTACTGTAAAAAAACCTTCATATCAATTTTAAAAAGGTGTAATTTTTTTCAGTCACACAAGGGTCAAGAATGTATTTTGAACTCTTTCTAATGTATGGGAATGAATAGCATAACTTGGTTCCCACACTTTAATTTTAAAAAAAACTTTAAAAAATACATATATTCAAAAAAGTGAAACTTTCTTTTTATTAGCCAAGATAATCAAATGAGAAAAGGTATTCCACCATTAAATGCAGTCAAAAATGCTAATGTTTATGAATAAATTTGCGATTGCTTAGTTAGTTTTAATGCAACGTCACCGTTGTTTAATATACTCATAAATGCTCTTCCACTTGCAGATCATGATAAAATTACTTATTTCATTATAAAGCTCGTTTTAACCGACCCGACATCTTCTTGAAAACGCTGTAGACTGCATATCTCTAAATTTACATATAAATGACTTAAAAGCTAATATAAACGGAATATTGTACCGAAGTAGTTTTTGTTTTGGTCGTTTTTGCATGAAATAACACAGTTTTCGTAACGTGTTTCATTTTAAACGTACAGACCTTGTTTTAGAGAAAATACATACGAAATTGAATATAATCTATCTTCATTAAAACTCTCGATTCTAGCTTTTAAATGCTTGTAAAATTATTTCACAAAACTTAGAATCGATCGAAGATTTAGGCTTTAAATTACGTTAAAATATATTTGTCAATTCAGTTGTTTTACCCTAATATAAATTTAAGTTAAAATATAATTGAATGGTCTCCCTCCTAATATTATATCTCTCTTTTCCCCATTTTCACCATTATATATATATATGCACATTCCTCTTATTTCATTAGTATATTTTAAAGTCCCGATGAAGATTCTGCTGAATCGAAACAAGTAGACATATACAAAAATAGTGGATTAAAACAACGTGTTTTTTTTATTTAATTAATATCTCTATGAATTGATTATTGTGTTGACAAGCGATTATGGTGCATTAAAATATGCAAGCAGCAGGTTTCAAAGGATAAAAACTCCAGAAAAGATAATTATGAATGCCGGGTCCTTAAGGACCCTCCGGCACACTAGAGGTTAAGAGTATTTTTTATGTTAAGATTGTAGTAATTTATTTAATTAAATCAAAGATTGCTAGTACGAAAGGCCTCCAAGAGTTTTTTGCACGAAATAATACAACTTCCGTTGTGTCTTATTTCACGTTGCAGGAATGCACCTTGTTACCAGAGAAATGCATGCGGAATGGAATGGAATCGATTCTTCATTAATGATGCAATTGTGCCGTAATTGGCTTTGCTTCCTGGAACTTAATTGGTAGTGTTTCTCGTAAACGTGGCAATTTGCGAAATTCCGTACTGAATAATTACCTAGCACGTTCGTATGGCCATAAACGTTGGAGCTCATATAATAGGCGTGTACTGCGTGAAATCAAATACTAAAATAAGGTTATTCTAGTAAGAATATGGCTTCATGGTAATTCATCTAATATCAACGTGTGAAAACGCATAGATTAGTATCACTATCACACACTAACTAATACACATTCCACAAAAGTCCCAACTGCTCCCAACCGTATGGAGCCAGTGGGACTACGGCATCCCTAATCGGGGTATGTTGTGACACTGAAGGTGGCGGAAAGGGGAAGGAGATGGGTAAGAAGGTTGTAAAGTATCTGGCTATTCAAATCTGGCCACCAAACACGGTGTTGCATCCAAAGCTGTGATAAACACCGAATGTGATTTCAGGTTCGGATGAATTTATAATAATAGACTGTAAAAACGATAAACTAAAATACTACTTGATGAAAGTGTGATTATATATGTGAGTAGATTAAGGATTCACTAAGCCAATTCACTCACCGATGAAGTTATGTTTAGAATTCTTGAAATATTCTTGAAACACTTGTATTAATATATTATTTACGAAATCAAATTTATTTTTTAACTTATTATTTTGGGAGCAACAACAAAATGTTGTGCACCAAAAACTTCTTCTTCTTCAAATTGTCACTTGTTTCGATCACAGTGTTGTTGAATACAAAACCGAATGGCGAAAAAGCGAGATAGGTAGAAACTGGATGACAAACAAAAAGGTGAGAACCTAACAAATTGTCTATTTGAAATCCAACACACGGCTAAAGCCATTTCAAGGAACGTTTCGATTCGGAATGGTGATCTTTCACCAGGGCGATACATTAAGTATCTACCATTGTGGTAGAAAAAATGCCTAAAATACATAATACCATATATTGTTTTATATGAATTGAATGTGTTAAATAGAAAAACGGTAGAGCCGAAACCGGTTGGTGTATGTATCCAATAAAGTGGTCTAAAAACAAAGTTACTTTTATTTATAATTTAATTATGTCTTAGCGCAATTTGAGTGCTTCATGTCAAAGTTTAAAGATTAAAAAATTCTTCGTTAGAAAAGCCTTGGAAAGACATTGATTTAATTTGCATTTTCAAAATTATCAACTGTATTATTGACACAGCTTCTTTGTTGCAACTCATGCAGTTCAACATTCTTTGCCACAGGCTCAGAAATAATGAAATGCTGTTTCTCAATCATCACTCTACTAACTATGGGTATCATTCTTCACTGTCCAAAATGTCTAGACTTGTTTTTTTTTTTCAAATAGAAAGACAAACATTCCCTGGTTACGAATAATCTGACAATATTTGAAAAACTCTCACTACCATCATAATAAGCGGAAAATGTTGTTTGTGCAATGATGGAAGACTTAGCCAGCAAAGGAATTGAACCCACGACACGCCCGGGTGGGAATCCGACGGGTTTGTCTACTCAGCTACCGACCGGACGTTTTAACTCAAGCCATGGTCTTGAAATGTTTGGTACCAGTGTAAATGATTTTTGTCATTCTTTACGACTGTACTAAAATCTTGCTCGGACTTTGACTTGAATGCTCTTTCTAATAATAATAATAAATGGATAACTTTTATAGCGCGGTTTTTGTGGGAAAATCACCTCAAGGGTGCTTAATGTATATTTTGTCTTATTTTTGTCATTGCTTCATTATAATATTATGTATGTGCTGTTCTTTTTCTGTTTTTTTTCCCATTTCGTGTAATGTATTTTTTTTTAATTGGACAATAGTCCGTTAGTTTATAAATAAATTACATGCCCACTTCTAGTATGTCTTTTACTTGGACCTCTTGGCAATTTACGTTCAGCATATTTAGGTTAGTTTCCTTCAATGATCATTCGAGCCGGATGTAAAATGGTCCATAGACTATGTTATCCTTGCGGCAGAATATAAGTAAAAACTCAAATATCTCTTCACACAAAACGCTTTCTACCATCTAGAAAATAATATAATTAAAAATAATGATTCATTACGCGGAATTCCTCCGTGGAACTCCGTTTTAAACGAAGCCCGTTATGTTATTCCCGAGTGTTTTCCTGAAAATTCCTGAAAGTTTTCCCGGATATAAGGACCGTTACAAGGGAGTAGCGGTGCTGGTTCTCATCCGGTAAAACTGAAATTCGCACAAAAGAATAAGGCACTCGCACTGAGAGGACAAAGGAATAACTCAAAAACTGCAATTTTAAATTATTTTTTAATTATTTACATAAAACCACGGTTTTTTAAATGTTAAGACCGATTGGTTTCGCTTAACCTAAGCATCATCAGGGTACAAAATTAAACTTTACTAAAAATACATAGTGTGGTTATATATTCTCGTACATACAGAGTGAGATTACAATATAAAATAAAATAAGAGAATTGTAAGAAAACTAAAGAACAACATTTAAATTATAACAAAGGAACAAAGAGAAAGAGACAGATACTACTAAATGAATGAGGCAAAACGTCGACTGAGAAGGTGATAAAAGAATAATGAGAAATTTTATGAGTTACCTGGATTTTTTTTTTTTTTTTTTTCCTATTGATGAATCCACATCCTGAATAGCCAGGTACTTCCCAAACTTCCTCTTCTTCATCTGCTTCCCCTCCTTACTTCTTTCAGCCTCACAACATTGGTGGTCATAGTCTCACTGGCTCCAGACGTTTGGGAGCAGTTGGGACTCTTGTGCGGTATCCACTATTGAAAATATATTTATAAATATATTTAGTCGATTTTGTGGTAAGGTATAACAATTTTTGAAAAAGACTTTAATTTTTTAGTAAAGCTAGCCTAAAGACCCACCCCAATAGGTTTTAACCCTAAAGTCAACGAAAAATATAAATTTAAAAAAATGAAAATAATGCTAAAATCGAAAAAACTTTTTCTGTGTGCTGCAGACGATCAAATTTTTCACCACGTTACGAGTTTTTTGACAAAATGAATACGTCCTTCTTTTGAAGTAAGTTTTTCATTCTAATTTAGGGTCCTAAAGTGTTTTATTTACTCTGTTCTGTGTGTATTTTTATCGAATTCAACATATCGAGAGAGAGCTAATTAATTTTACCCAACCTATGGAAATTTACGATAAATAACTTTCTCCGGGTTTTCACGTCGTAAACCGTGAGAGAGAAAGAGATAAGACAAGTTGTCACATTATATCGCACCACTTTTCGGTATATATAAGCATGTTTTCCATCTTCCGCGTCTCCGGTGACTCCGCCCACTACGTTTCGTTATGCGAAATAACATGACATAACTCAACGTTTTTTAAGGTTATATCCTATATTTTTCTTGATAGCAATACTGTGAAAAATTGGTTGAACAAATAAACAAAATATCATGTCGACATGTGCTATGAATGTACAAATACCCTAGCCTTAGCCCTTGCCACGTCTTGTTTCCGAGTCAGGAAAAAATAAGCAATCCTAACTACACAAGCTAACCCTCCTGATATATTATTGCTCTGAGATTACACTCTTGGTATTACGGTACTTCAACTGCGGATTTGTCATGTTGGTCACTCCGACGTGTTACCCACTCCTTGTCAAATATGTTTAAATATCAAATCTATAATTAAGTATCTATTTATATTAAGTATTTTTAACCCCGTACATAATATAATTTTAACTTATTTTCTCCGAAATGAATGATTATTATATTTACTTATCTCTCTTTGATCGCAATCTACTCTCGGAAGTTCATTTAAGTTCGCGAACAATAATTAGAGGAATTTTTCAAAAATCATAAATGCTTTTAGAAATGCATAAATTTTATTCATTAACGTCGAGGTGTTTCAAACTTCAACGATAAACACAATTTTGTTTTTTGTTTACATTTTAATGCTTCCCGTCGAATGTCGTTTCTAGGCCCGTTTCAGTTTTCTTACAAATTGGGATCACCCTGACAAGCGTAACAAGATGACTGTTGTCACAATTTGTTCAAAAAGTCAAACAGACTGACAATCGGCATTTAACGGGAAGCGGTGAAATGTTAAAAAAGACAAAATGGCGCTAATCGTTGAGTTGTGATGATTTCGAAACTGATTTTGATGAAAGTTTAAAAAAAACCTTTTTTAAGTGGTAGATAAAGACATTTTGAATCGAAACGTTGCTTGAAATGGTTTTAGCCGTGTTTGGTGACCAGATCTGCATAGCCAGGTACTACTTAACCTTCTTCTTTTCCGTCTCTTTTCTCTCTCTACCAGTGGCGGCTCGTGACTTTTTAGTATGCTGGATTGAAAAATACGATGTTATTGATGTGTTTATAGCCAAAAATAATTTTAATTTTGTTGAAAAAAAAATTTTTTTGTACGAAGTTTTTCAGGATTTTTCAGTTTTAGTTGTGCACTGCACGGTTTTCTGAAAAATCTTCATACAAAAAATTGAAATTATGAAAAAATAAAAAAATCGTTTTCGGTTAGAATAACATCAACAATTACTTTATTTTCAATCTTAGCATTTTATAACACTAAAAAGCCACGAGCTGCCACTGTTCCCTACTACCTTCAGCCTCACAACATACCCCGATTGGGGATGCCATAGTCTCACTGGCTTCAGGCGGTTGGGAGCAGTTGAGACTCTTGTGCGGTATTCACTATAAAAAATATAAAAATAAAACATTAACCTAAGCTTTTTACTGCTTGGGTGTCACATTATTTTTATTGACGTTCAAGGAGGTTGAACCCGTGACTTGCGATTCGCAATGATTGCGTTTTTTCACTATGCAAACTCTCTTAAAGTCAGGTGCAAGTACGCACTAAACCCAAATTCGATATCGGCAGGGTTATTTGTCTTTTTGAAATGGTTTTCCGATACCTTTATGTTCTGTCGTTATTTGATTGTTATTATTTGTTTGATACTGGATATAAAACATGGTTCATTGTACCGTGAAATGTAATGCTTTTCTCTCAATTATGCAGTTAGATTTTTGATACGTAACCAGCCGGGAGCTTTGATTTCAAATAATTTTTTTATTTTTAAATTATTACGAAATTTCATATTCGTAAAAAGAATTTACTTTGTGGCTTATCATATTTATAAAAACAAAATAGATAAACTTTGTTTAAAACCACTTTATTATTCAATATTATGTCGACCGGTTTCAGAAGTACCCTTTCATCGTTAGGATAATATTCAAATTCTAAAAATAATAATAAATTTTAATGTTGTCCCGATGATGGAAGGGTACTTCCGAAACCGGTCGACATAATATTGAATAATAAAAGTGGTTATAAACAAAGTTTATCTGTTTTATTTATATTACGAAATTGTTTGTACCAAGGCTTCGGTTAGTTTTTTAATAACCCTGCTTATGTATAAGCGATACATGATGAGCGTTTTCAAAGTTAAAAGTAGTTTTAAGTAGAATAAATTTATTAAAGCTTTATTTTGATATTAATTGTAAAAAAAAACAGTAATAATTTAATCAACAAAATATGAAACAGAAGAAAAATTTTAAAAAGTCGATTGCATTAAGCATAAAGCATTATTTTGCATCCGAAACTGCCATGAAACACCGAATTTTTTTTTCAGCTTCAGATTGATAGATACCCTAAGTATCGCCCTGGTGATATACCACCATTCAGAATCAAAACGTTGCTTGAAATGGCTTTAGCCGTATTTGGCGACCAGATCTGAATAGCCAGGTACTTCCCGACCTTCCTCTTCCCCATCTCCTTCCTCTTCCCAGTACTTTCAGCCTCACAATATACCCTAATTGGGGATGCCGTAGTTTCACTGACTCCAGACGGTTAGGAGCAGTTGGGACTCTTGTACGGTATTCAATATAAAAAATAAAAATGATACACCAACCCAAGCTTTTTACTGCTTCGGTGTACTTACCTTGTCACATTATTTTCAGCTTTACAATATACCCCAATTGGGGATGCCATAGTCTCACTAGCTCTAGACGGTTAGGAGCAGTTGGGACTCTTGTCCAATATTCAGTATTTATAAAAATTAAATTAAAAAAACTAAGGTCAACTTAAAAATATAAATAAAATACCTTAGCATAGTTTTTTTCATCTAGCAGAGCTAATTTATTTGACGAAACTAGTTATCTCTGGATGTACTTGTCGTTCAATACTATTTTTCTTTCTTGTACAATATTTTAGCACTGTTTATGAGTATACGTATTTATGTAAAACCTTTAACGGACGTAAATAAATAAATTATTATCTCAAAAATTCGCCTGGTCAAAATGACAAGCCGCCAATAATTCAGGGCTACACATAAAACACCGCTGCGGGCTTTCTCTTTGTTAATCTCACTGTGCCGAACAGCAGTTCTGGCAGCACTGAGCAGGGCTGGGAGAACTTGTGTTTGAATAATATTATTTTCTCAACAATACAAGCATAAGCTGTTTCCGGGTAAGATTAACGCGCTAAGTCTCGGAGTTGGTGTAGACGGGACTTTGGTGGGCAACGAGGTGGTCGAGAAGAAAGGGAACGTCAGGGTAAATTAAATTTAATCTTCCTCAACTTGAAAACGGGATTAGAGAATTTATTATTTCATACTGCTTTGTGTTTTGTATTTACACCAAAGTTATGCAGTTAAGTTTATTAAGAAGGAGAAAATATCAGTCTTGAATTTGCAAGTAGTTAGCATGCAAGTAATCAGATAATTTTGGGAGAAAAAAAAGTATTGTATGGAACTCCTGTGAAAAAAATTAATATTTTTAATAGTTAATACCGCACGAGAACCCCGATTGCTCCTAACCGTGTAGAGCCAGTGAGACTACGACATCCACTCGAGTGGTAGGATGCTGAGGTTGTGGGTTCAAACCCGGCGTGCGCAAATAAATGCTATTTAATTAATATGTGTTAAAAACATTTAATGATAATATTTTTTCTGTTTTGAAAAAAAAAAATTATTTATTTGATTGTATACGCCTGAGGGGGCTCTTACATTAAAAAAGGTTTACAATCAACAATGAAAAAAGAAAAAATATTTGCGCAAAGTTAAAAGGAATAGTAGTAAAGTAGTACAAAATTGAATTTGCTTACATTTAATTAATATTCATTAAAGATATATGATACCATAGCCTTCTTGTATCTACACTTCGTGCAGTTAAATACATTAGCCACCTCTGCGTTCGTATTACCAACTACATGCAATCTAGGTACAAGCGAGTATCTGAAAGACTCAGTCCTGATGTTATTGTTACAGCTGAATATAATTTTCTATTATTTCTCATTGGTACGTGAGGGGAAATAACGTTCAGCAAATTAAGTATATCTTTAAATACCATTTAAAAAATTATAAATAAAAATATTAATAATGCTTTTGCATCTGTCGCTCAAACCGCTATCATTATCTTTACATGTATATAGAAAAAGTTTTATTTGGGAACCGTCAAGAATTGGTTAAACTGGGGACATTTTAAGAAGTTATTTGTCAAAGCTGGATGCCATAAGGCTTAGGAAGAATATTTTAAGAAAGATAAAAGTGAACTTTTTTGTGACAACCCTGCATTTAACCTTTTCAAGTGCGGGACATCTTTCCCATTAAATTAATCCACACTCCGTCCGAGCGATTCCTTTAATTCCCGTCCTGGGTGTAGTGTCAACTGTGAACGGTTATAGCAGGTACTATTACACGGGAATACTCGAAATGGGGAGGGGGGGAAAGTCTCAATATGCATAATTGCGCTCCGTCATCCCTCCGGATGGCGACGAAATATTATTCAAATTTGGCGAGCGACCTAACGAGTTGGCCGACTTGAATTTAGCATTTAAACCTGTATAATTAATATTTATTTTAACGTTATTTATGTTAATATCATTTTCCTGTTTTGTTTGCACCCAGTTTTATTTAATTGTCGTCATGTGTACCTTTCTAGGTTGAATGGGATTCCGTGTATTTTAAATACCCTTTTGTACGGTGTGAATATGCATTCCGCGTGTTTTAGAGTGGGTGAGATTTAATGAACGGCCTTCGTGGTCGAGTGGTAAGACGCTCGACTGTGAATCCAGAGGTCATGGGTTCAAGCCCGGCGTGCGCAAATAATTTATTTTTTTTTTTCGTAAGAAGCAATCACATGGTGGTAAGACATTATATTAATAATAAAAGAATACTTTGTTTTAAAACCAAAAAAAATACTACGATGAAGGCCAACCGCCAATTTTTGTACCTATATATCTGTTAACTCTGTATTTTTCTTTAGTTATTATATGTGCCCTGATGAAGCTTGATCCAAGTGAAACCGGTTGGCCTTTAACATAATAAATGTAGTGGTTTTAAAACAAAGTATTATTTTATTATTAATAAAATTTATTTGATTTATATGTCCCATAACACATTTAATTCATATAAAATAAAATGTAGTATATTTTTGACACGTTATAGAGTGGTAGATACTTTCAAGTATCACTCTGGTGAAAGACCACCATTCAGAATCAAAACGTTGCTTGAAATGGCTTTAGCCGTGTTTGAGAACCAAATTTGAATAGCCGGGTAGTCCTGAACCTTTTTCTTCTCCATCTTCTTCCTCTAACCAGTACTTTCAGTCACACAAAATACCCCAATTGGGGATGCCATAGTCCCATTCCAAATGGTTGGGAGTAGTTTGGACTTTTGTGAGGTATTCAGTATTAAAAATTATAAAAAGTACATGTTGTAGAATAAAACACAATTATGCAATGTTATACGGCTTAAAAAACGTCAGAGTTAATTTAAAGAAAAAAAAATACAAACTAAAGTTGAAATGGATAAACTGTTATAAATAATTAGTGGAACTAGTTATAGTGGTTATTAGTTATTGAAATAATATCAACGTAAATGTGAAACGGAAAAAATAACGGTCACGACTGAGACTTGAACTTGGAACCTCTACTCTATCCGGAAGTAACGCTTCTGCCAATTGAGCCACCAAGACTTTATAAGTAACCGGCATTTTACACTCTTCATTTAAAAATCATTAATATGATTTTTTTCGTTTTTTCTTCCTATTTGGCTGCCATCTGTGTATGGTATACAATGTTCTATCAGAACACATATTATATACCTAGGTGGTGTCTTGGATAAACTAATAAATTGTTTTTTTAAATCATGAATTCGTTTTAAAATTTATTTCCACGCTGTGGAATTTCAAAACATTAGAAATATAAAATAATAACTTGACTTAACTTACATCATCATGATAAATCGCGTCAGTCTATGTTTCAAAACCAAAGCTTTCAATCTAAAAGCTCTTTTTTCAAATTAAATGCATTTTCATTCTGCATTAAATATTTACGCTGGCGGACGTATGTTTTACGATAAACGGTAATATTCAGGGGCACAAAATTTGTGCATAACATTTCCTGTCCTAAGCCGGAAATGGTAATCTGCGCTTAGCAGGAAGTCGCCTCTGAACATGGCGATGAAAAGCACAAAGCACGCTTAGCGCAGAAAGATATTATATTTCGTGTCTTAGGCGAGAGCTGCTAAGCATACTGGATACGTTAATAGTTATTCAATGAATTAATTACTTCAAGAATTTTTTCAAACGGTTATTAAAAAAATAACATTATTAAACATATTTACGTAGAAAGTTATCACTTTGTGGTTTGACATATTTAGTGAAAATTAAATGATAACATTGTATTGGATCACTTAATTTTATTTTTTATGACCGGCTGGTTTCGCTTAGCCTAAGCATCATCAGAGTACAAAATTAAACTTAAAAAAAAATACAAATATATATATACTCTATTAAAATGGGCATGGCAACAGATTTAATAATTTACAAGCACGAGAAATAAAGAAAATCTATTAAAAATAATGGTCATATTTTTAATAATCAGTTAAATTTGTGCAGTAGTCCAATATAAAGTAAATTTCCCGTAAACTCATAAAATTTCTCATTATTCTTTTATCACCTTCCCAACAGACATTTGGCTTCTTTCATTTCAGTTTATCTGTATTTTTCTATCTGTTCCTTTGTTATAATTAAAATGTTATTCTATTATTTTCTTACTATTATATTACTTTATTTCATATTAGGTTCTCGCTCTCTGTACGTATGAGTATATATAACCACACACTTTGTACTTTTTGTTTAGTTTAATTTTTCATCCTGATGATGCTTAGACTAAGCAAAACCGGTCTGTCACAAAAATTAAAATTTTATCCGTGATCTAATAGAAAAACATTTTTTCATTTACATTATTAAGCATCTTTGAAAAAAAGATCGTAAATTTCTGCTCACTAAAATGAGTTTTGTATTCATTCGCTAGTTTGTTACCAGAGATGCATGCTCATACCGCAAAATTTCAAGAGGTGATTATTTGATATACCTAATCTAAGAAAAAGAATATGGTTATTTTTTTTCTTAAAGGCATTATTGCGGCTATGTTGCGTCACATCCACCCCCCCACTTAAGCATTATTAATATAAATGCACACCAAGCAATTCAATTAGTAAGCAGACTCTCCGCTAAACATACGCGTTGTCTTTTTGCACATAAATAAAAAAATTAATGCATTATTTTCAATCGGTTAGCAAGGCTTTCTTAAACATAAAAAAATAGGCTGGGTTCCCATTCGAGAAAAAAAAATATTTCTCTCTGAAAAACAACTGATTTTCGATATTTTTCTTAGAAGAGTTAATGGTCACTTTCTGAAGGTTCGTGATAAGGGCGCGAAACAACGTGTAAAAGCAATGATCATTCGCACGTTTAACAACTCTAATATAGCTTCACAACTGTCATAAATACGGCATTGGCTTAGGAGCTGTTAACTTATTATTTATTTTTAACTAAAATAAGAATTAAAATAAATAAATAAATACAAACAATTTGACGTTAAAATATTTTTTCCAAAAATCTTATGTTAACATTTTTCGTTTTTGTTTTCTTTCGACAGAGCATAGCCGCTATTTCATCCGCCTTAAAGTGAGAATTTGTATTAAGTTAGGAACACATTGCTTACTGCCTACTGCTGGCTCGAGAAGTTGGAATTATGTATGTAAATAGCAGCACTTAAAACGCCCGACAAATTATTCATTCCTAATAATGTTATTGTGCTCAGTGGAAATGGAAGCGACACTTATAAGTGGAGCTGTATGGCGAAACTAAGTACTTCAATTTAATACGGAAGATATTGACGATGTAGTGAGTAGGGTTTATTCAATTATGATAAAATGTCAATGTCTGATAAGTATCCATGGAAACCGCACACAAAAAGTTTAAATCTTTTTCTCATCAGTTGTTGGTTAGATGTTGACCTCTAACGGACGAAATAAAAAAAATAACATACATATTATTTTGTTCACATACTATATATATATATACATATATTTTTTTTTATATAGTGAATAACTGACCGTATTACAAATGTGGATATCCGGAAAGAATGCAAGGCTGATATGAGCGTAATGGATAGGATTAAGAAAGGGACGCTTAGATGTCTTGGGCATGTAGAGCGAATGAACGAAGAAAGGAGTGTGAAAAGAATATATGATGCGAAAGTGAATGGAAGAAGAAGTCGAGGACGCCCGAGAAAGACATGGCACGATCAAGTAAATCAAATACTTGAATCGGGTCGTGTGAAGAGTCAGAATAACAGAAGAGTATGTATGAGACGATGTATGAATGTAAATGAAGCAAGAAGTGTGTGCCAAGACAGAGTTGTATGGCGGTCCGTCCTCTCTGCCTACCCCTGCGGGGAAACGGGGTGATGGTTAGTTAGTTAGTTAGTTAGTGAATAACGCACAAGGGTCCCAACTGTCACTAAGAGTCTGGAGCCAGTGAGGTTAAGCCAAGTTGTAAGGCAGAAGTAGCAGGCCATTCAAATCTGGTCATCAAATCCAGCTCAAGCCATTACAAGCAAAGTTTTTATTTTGAATAATGATCTTTCACCAGGGTGATATTAGACAGTATCTACCACTTTAGAACATGCCTCAAATTTACTTAATTTATTCTATTGTACCATATACGTCCGTATATTGTACCATATACGTGTATACCCCCGAGTTGGTTTTTACGTATAAAGGTTTACATTAAACAGTGAAAAAAAAATATTATTTGCTCAAACAAAATAAATAATACTTGTCAAATAGGAAAGAATGGAGTTTGATTACATTAAATTAATATTTTTTAAAGATATGATATTATTGCCTTCCTGTATATACATCTCGTGCAGTTAAATACATCAGCCACCTCTGCGTATGTATTACCAACTACGTGCACTCTAGGTACAAGCATAGACATAAAATACAAGACACGTCATAATCATACAAATCGAACGATACATGTGGCACGGTCTTGATTTAAGTTTCAAGGCTCATAACGCTTTAAAAAAAATAGCAATCCTAAACAGAATGTGTGTGCGGATGAGATAGCTATATGAACGTCCCGCGTTACTATTATAATCTCTCTTCCCCGACGAACTTACTGAGCGACTAGCCAATTAGAGTACATCGTAGGGAAACGGTTGTCTTCTACACACCTATGTATATCTGCATTCGCTATCTCACATTATTTCGGTTGAAAAGCTCCCGTTTTTCCGTGACAGCTTGTCTGTTGAACTAGCGCTACTAGCTTTAGTTGTCTTTCACACACTTTTGTATTTCTGCATTCGCTATCTTACACCGTTTTCATGAACCTTTAAGTCTTGTGAATAATTGTATTTATTGAATTGAAATAATAAGTGATTTGTGGGTAATTATGAATGGAAAGAAACTTCATGAGATATGATTATTGCTCCCGAATGATTTTTATACCTCTTAAGACATTTTTTCTTAGAAAGGAGCCTACAACGACGCGTTTGTGACAGCTGGTGACAGCTTGTCTGTCGAACGAATGTTTGTGTGATACTAAACGCAGTAAATCTCAGGTATGTCTCTCGGACTCGCTTTAGTACATTCATGCGCGTTGTCTCAGTAACGTATCTAAATTATTTAATTCATCTAAGGGTACAAGCGAGTATCTGAAAGACTCGATCCTGATATTAGTGTTACAACTAAGTAGAATTTTGGATCGAGTACTTCTCATCGGTATTATTTTAAAATATTTTATATTGATTAAATGTGAAATAACACATCCCAATTTAATAATATTCGTTACCACACCCTGGGATTTGAACCAGCGACATCTGGATTCGTAGTCAATGATCTTAACAGCAGTTAAGATTAAAACCCCTTAAAAACACAAGGCTCTTCTAATAGCTTGAAAAATGATACTTACATTAATATTAGTTATTATCTTAAGAGTTATGACTGTTATGAGTTAATCTCCAAGATCATAATAAAACTTTACCATGTTATGTCAATATCATTTTCAAGGAAATTATTGCTTCACGAGACTATAAAATTCCAGTCGATTGAAGGAAGCACTTAAATATTTTGAAGAGGCACTGTAAACTTCCATTCGAAATATCCATAAATCATGCAGGGACTTTTATGTTAAATTAATACGAACCAAGCAATGATGATGTCTGTATCAGGTGATATAAATAAGGAAGCCAATATTAATAATTTATCACTTAATTAATTACAGACAAAATAATTTTAAGCTCCCACAACAAACAATGCCTAAATATAGTATTAGCCTAAAATTCCTTCAGCATATCTGTGTAATCCTAAGGCAATCGAAAATTGCGAAGTAATGTATAATTTTATTTGTATACTCTATTTTATATTAAAAGTTCATATAGTAAAACTTTTTTCGAAATTCCTACTAAAAATCAGTAGTGGATGTTCAAATTTACCTAGTAAATACTAACTAACCACTTTTGGAGCTGAAAATAATTGCGTTGAAAATAATTTGAACAAAAAAATATGTGCATATTTCACGACGTCAGGACTCAACTTATTTTACGCTGAACCAAACAGAGTCAAATAATTATCTTACTCAATATAACTGTTCAATAATAAAACAATATTATTTCGGTTGTGATGTGAGCACGTAACATTCTAAAATACAAAAATACAAATTCTTATTTTCAGTACATATAATGAATTTACACAATCGTTCTCATATTTGTTGGTGGTGTAATGGTTAGTATAGCTGTCTTCCATGCAGTTTTTTTTTACTTAAGTACCGCAGAAGAGTCTCAATTGCTCCCAACCGTCTAGAGCCAGTGAGACTATGGCATCCCCAATAAGGGTATTTGTGAGGCTGAAGGTAGTGGGGAAGGGAAGGAAATGAGAAAGAGTAAGGTTGGGAAGTACCTGGCTATTCAGATCTGGTCACCAAACACAGCTAAAGCCATTTCAAGCAACGTTTTGATTCTGAATGGTGGTCTTACACCAGGGCGATACTCAGAGTTTCGACCACTCTCAAAAACGTACCGCAAATATTCTTTACATAATTTTTATATGAATTAAATGTTTTATGACACATATTTATTAAATAAAAGTTATCGGCGCACGCCGGGTCTGAACACGCGACCTTTGGATTCGTAGTCGAGCGCCTTACCACTCGACCATAGAGGCCGTCAATTTTTATTTTTATTTATGTATGGACTATTTTAAAATAAATTTTAAAAAAATGATACGTGCCGAAAATATCTTTTTTATTATTTTTTTATGTGAATTAAATGTGTTATGACACATTTTAATTAAATAAAAGTTATTGGCGCACGTCCGACTATGGAGGTCGTTGTAGTTGATAGGGACTCCATTCTCGATCGTGGATTTTTTATTTTCAAAATATTTTAATATAATTTATTTTTTTAGTATTGTATCCGAAAAATAGGGTGCAAACATTTAGTTTCACAAATTTCACAATTGTAATTGTGATGTTTCACGAGTCTGCGATTGTAAATTATAAAATCTTTACATTTCCTTGAAAATCTCATAAAGCCAAGTACCTGAGGCCGATATCTCAGTCTGGAAGAATTGCCATAAAAATAATATAACGGCATTACCATTTTATTAGCGGGATATGAATCCGACACATAAAAATAATACCCGCATCACGGCCATGGGCGAGGGCGGGCTGGAGGCGGAGGCGGGGCCCCCTCAAACGGGTTATATTTTTTAATGTCAGATTAGTATCTAACTACGAGGAGTGGATTATCCGGAGCTTCAGAGCCAGGGCTAGGCAATTTGCTTTACAGACCTATTGGGTAAGCTTTTAAAGTGGAGGATAATTTCATGGAACAATCTCGCGGCATTTCGCTTGAATAACAAATTTGACACAATCAGGCATACTCAGTGACGTGCTCAGAGTGTTTTATCAGGGTAGGCAGTAGAAACAGGATTAATTGATAATAAAGATAGGTACCAACAGATGTCACTGATTTTTATAACATTTGTTCTGTAAAAGCACTGCCTTGGACACAAGATACTTACACAAACGAGCCAATTAAATGCACACAAAGCTCAATGCATACATATTTTGTGTAGTCTAGTAAACACAGAATTTTCAATTGTTCCCTCCCTCTAATATATGCTCTCTCTCTTCCTTCTTTGCATTATATACTGTCTCACTCTATCATTAACTGTTGTACCTATATATACCTGTTAACTCTGTATTTTTTCTTTAGTTATTATATGTGCCCTGACGAAGCTCGATCCAAGCGAAACCGGTTGACCTTCACCATAATAAATTCTGTGGTTTTAAAACAAAGTATTCTTTTATTTAATAAAACACAGAATAATCTACTATGTCGTTGACGGCGTTTGGGCATATGTAGTGACTGCTTTTGACGCGTTATAGTAGAAGGGTCGGTGGAGCGCTCGCGGCGGTGCGATTAGCTAAATTTCGCGGGTATTTTTGAAAGTGTAGATTTATTTTTTGCAATAATTTCATCCAATATCATATATCTTTGTGTGTGAGTATGAGATGGTAGGCAGTGTTTATGTGTCTTTACGAGTGTACGCTTCTGGTTGAACTTAAGATCTTTAGGTAAGTTGTATTAATATGAATGAAACAACAAATTTCTATTAAAATATATTTTTAAAACATGTTCGTTTGTAATAAATTAACGTTAAGAGTATTTTCGAGGGAAAATTCTAGAAGCGATCGGTGTGTTATTTGTACATTTTTAAGTGTAAGTTAATCGAAGCGAAAGTTAAACGGATATTTCAAAGATTTACAGCTTATGAAATGAAGCTGAAAGCCGAAAAAAATATTAGGCTAAAAAAGTTATTTCGTCACATTTGACATCGTCACATTTGAAATCGTCACATTTGACATCGTCACATTTGACATCGTCACATTTGACATGGTCACATTTGACATGGTCACAACTTTGTGCCATTTTTTTATTCTAATGGTCTCCATTCAAAGTCGACTTTAGACCCGTTTGAGCTTTAAAACAAATCGTGATCAACTGACAAGCATAACAACATAACCTTTATTCTTTTTAGTTTATCACGGTTTGTTCAAAATCTTAAATGGACAGACAGTCGGAGTTTAACAGAGACCGTTTCGATTTCAAGAAACAAAATGGCGCCAATCGTTGAATTGCGACGATGTCAAATGTGACGACATCAAATGTGACGATGCCAAATGTGACGATGTTAAATGTGACGATGTCAAATGTGACCATGTCAAATGTGACCATGTCAAATGTTGCGATATCAAACGTGACCATGTTAAATGTTGCGATGTCAAACGTGACCATGTCAAATGTTACGATGTCAAATGTGATTATATCAAATCTAACGTTATCAAATGTGTCGAAAGTTTAAAAAACTACCACTAGGTAAATAATAATTTAAGTGACATTTCCAAAATTCTAAGCACTTTTGTTATCCTTGAAACCAGTTGGCATGCTGTTATTGATCAAAGTGTTGTTTACAAAAGGTGATTGCTTAATTTTAAAAAAAAATGCCCTATAGTTAAAAATACTAACAAAATATAATGATAACATTTTACTAATGTCATATAAAATATTTGTAGATTTCACCCCTAACGAGAGGATTACGGAGGCTAGTTCTACACTTGGGTCGTAAATTCTAAGGTTTCACGGTCGTTTGATAATAATTGCTGTTTCTAGGTTAATACCACGTGCCCCTGTCACTCCGACCTGTCATTCTCAAACAGGTATACCTGGCTATTCGGTTCTTATCTATCTATCTATCCATACTCCTTTTTATGTGAATACCGCACAAGAGTCCCAACTGCTCCCAAGAGCCAGTGGGACGATGGCATCACCAATCGGGGTATGTTGTGAGGTTTAAAGTAGTAGGGAGGAGAAGGAGATGGGGAAGAGGAAGGTCGGAAAGTATTTGGTTATTCAGATGTAGTCACCAAACACTGCTAAATTCATTTCTAACATGGTTTTGATTTTGAATGGTGATCTTTCACCAGGGCGAAACTTTAGAATACCTTATAATACTCTGGAACGTGCCGCAAATATAGTATTTATTATTATATATGAATTAAATATGAATTTAATTTTTAAAAAATACATTTTTTTTTAATAAAATTTGTTTGTCTACGCCGGGATTCAATCTCGCTACCTGGATTATTAGTCGAAGAATTTAATTACCAAATATTTCATATTAAAAAAACAGCAATTAGCCTAGTACTCAAAACAAATAATAACAAACATTTTTACTTCCCGATATGTTTTTTAATTAAAATTTAAAGAAAGACAAACATTCTCGTTTTACGAAAAACCTGACAATATTTTAAAAACTCCTACTACCATCGTATTAAGCGAAATTTTTCGCTTGTGCAATGATGGAGGACTTATCGAGCAGAAGAATTGAACCCACGTCGCCCGGGTAGGAATCCGACGCGTCCGTCTACTCAGCTACTAACCGGTCTAACGAAGAATGTTATTTTTCGTGAATACCTTTTCGACAGACAAATACAAAACACATACACACAGGCTACGGCGCTACGCACCTACAGAGCTACGAATCCGCGTAGACCCACCCACACAGTCAAACTTTTTGATTGAAGTGTTTTATTTACTCTCTCGTAAGGCCGTAAAGGCGGTACTAAACTGTTTGATGAAATATGATTTTTTTATGATGCTGGACCTCATTTGTCCAGACAAAACTATCGCGGCGCGGTTTTATATTTATGGCCTCCGGGGGCCTAGCGCCAAACTCCGGAACTATTTGTTCCGACAATGTTATCATTTGGTCAGGCGATAAATCTAGGTCACTTTCCCGATTTCAATATTTCATCATGGAAATTATCGTGTGTCGTGTACCTACTACGAGTTCCGCTAAATATGTATGGAGAGAGAGCTAATTATTTTTACCCAACCTATACAAACTTACGATAAATCACTTTCTCCAGGTTTTTACGTCGTACGCCATGAGAGGGAAAGAGGCAACAAATATAATACACCGCTTTATGTACTGTCACGATGATCTTGGGCTCCTGGGTAACCACGGGACTCCGCCCACATTTTTTTTATTATGCCACTAAACTTGACACAACTAAACGGTTTTTTAGGTTATATGCTATATTTTTATTGATAACAATACTGTGAAAAAGTGGTTATACGAATTAACAAAAACATTATGTCGATATGTGATATGAATGGATGTATAAATACCCTAGCCTTAGTCTTTGCCACGCCCAGGTTCCCCGAGTCAGGTAAAAATCAAAAACTGACTACGCTGCCTTGGATAGATACCACTCTATGTACTCTAAGGTTAAGACGCTCGACAAATGTGCGACTGATGGATTACTTGGCTACGTATCCAGAGGTTATAGGCTCAAATCCCAGTTTCTGCAAATAAATTCTAGTATTTTTTTTTTAACCCTGTACCGCACACTGTTCCAAATTTGTAACATAAGATTGTTATCACAAAGACCTGTGTGGGCCACATATGTATTATATTTTCAACTAATTCTTCACTGTGAGGTTTGTATTATCATTAATCAAACAGTGCTGCGAGTTATGAGCTTTTTAGTCACTACAGTTACGTAAGTAAGTTTTCATTTCGGTCATTTCGTGCATGAGCGAAGTTGTGATTGTTCAGTGTGTGAAATATTTTGTAATATTAAAGAAGTAATAATAAATATTAAGATGTAAAAAAATTCTACTCCTTGGTTGATAAACCTTTAATACATAGTTTTTTTTTTTACGTGATATACCACACAAGAGTCTCAACTGCTCCTAACAGTCCAGAGCCAGTGAGACTATGGCATCCTCAATTGGGATATGTTGTGAGGTTTAAGGTAGTGGAAAGAGGAAGGAGATGAGAAAAGGGAAGGTTGGGAAGTACTTGGCTATTAAGATCTAGTCACCAAACACGGCTAAAGCCATTTCAAACAACGTTTCAGTTCTGAATGGTGGTCTTTCACCAGGGCGATACTTACAGTATCTACCGCTCTGGAACGTGCCGCAAATACACTATATTTTATTTTATATCAACTAAATGTGTTATGACACATATTAATTAAATAAAATTTATTTGCACACGACCTCTGGATTCGTAGTCGAGCGTCTTACCACTCGATCATGCAGGCCGTCAATATATAAAGTGTGACAAATATATAATATTCGCCATATTGCATGTGCCAAATATGGAACAAAATATTTATAGTAAAAATTTTGCAATTCATTAAAAATGTGTACATTTATATTATTTTTTACATGATTCTTAATAAATTTCCAAGCAAATTCATTTTTCTGCAAGGATTAAAAAATCCATCCGGTAAAAGGTTAAAGAAAGACAAACATTCCTGGGTTACGAAAAACCTGTCAAAAATCCTATCGCTATCATAATAAGCAGAGGGTGTTGCTTGTTTAATAATGGAGGACTTAGCTAGAAGAAGAATCGAACTTACGAAGCCCGGGTGGGAGTCTGACGCGTTTGTCCACTCAGCTATTAACCGGTCAATTGATTAACCGCTTGATTGATATGTGTTATTTCACATTTTATTAAATATAATAATATATATCTAGTATATTTGCGGCACGCTCCAAAATGGTAGATACTAAATACAGTCCTGGTAAAAGACTACCATTCAGAACCTAAAAGTTGCTTGAAGTGGCTTTATCAGTGTTTGGTGACTTGATCTAAATAGCCAGGGGTTTTTTTGCAGTGAATACCGCACAAGAGTCCCAACTGCTCCCAACCGTCTATAGCCAGTGAGACTATGGTATCCCTTTTAATGGGTATTTTGTGAGGCTAAGGGTAGTGTGGACAGGAAGAAGATGGGGAAGGGGAAGGTTGGATAGTACCTGGCTATTCAGATCTGATCACCAAACACGGTTAACGCCATTTTTAAGCAACTTTTCGATTCTGAATGGTGGTCTTTCACCAGGGCGATACTTAGTGTATCTACCGCTCTGGAACGTGCCGCAAATAAACTTTATATTAATTAAATGTGTTATGACACATATTAATTAAATAAAGGTTATTGGCGCACGCCGCCGGGTTCAAACCCGCGACCTTTGGATCCGTAGTCGAGCGTCTTACCACACGACCATGGGGGCCGTCATCGTTTGTTCCTAACCTTACTCTTTACCATCTCTTTCACCTTTCTATTACCTAGCGTTATAATAATAGCCAACCTGCAAAACCATAGCAATAATAGCCAACCATAAGAAAGGGTACCAAAAATAGCAGAATTAAATATCCGACAAGTTTTCTGTGATTTCTGAGGTTGAAGAGGGGAAAAGATGGGGAAGAGAAAGGTCGGAAAGTACCTGGTTATTCCGATATGGTCACCAAACACGGTTAAAGCCATTTCAACCAACGAATCAATTTTGAATAATGGTTTGTCAAAAAGGACGATACTCAAAGCATCTTCCACTGTGAGACGTGCCGCAAATAAACTATACGTTATTTTTATTATTTAAATGTGATTTGAACCCGCGCGACCTCTGGAAACGTAGTCAAGTATTTCAACCACTCGACCACGAAAGCCGTCAGTATACAAATATAAATTATGCTAGAAAAGAAAACTTCTCTCAAGCTAACGCTTTGTATCTCAATCAAAAGTTGGACTATTTTCAAAATTATACAGTCAAAACATAATTTCAATATCGCGTTTGGAAAACGAACGATTTAACGCCTAAATTACGGTTTAACCGGTAAAGCCGATATTTTACCGGTAAAATTGCGGTTTTCCAGCGGTGAACACGTCATTACAAGCTCGGTGATACAATCAAAAGTAGTTAGTGGAAACATCAACAGGTGCGCATGCGGCGCCCGAACAATTCGTGCAGAAATCGGGCCTGTTGAATCCGAATAATTTAATCCAACATTCAAACCAATTAACGCTATTTCATTATAAATTAATAATAATTCAATTTCCTGGTTCAGAACCAATTTATAATCACTGAAAATATTATCATAGGACGTAGCTCGGCTTTCCAAAGTATGTATTTATTTATATGAGAATACAATTTTCGACTTTACTAGAAATAATATTAGTTGCATTAATTCACCCATTTCAAAAATAAAATAATGAAATTTTAAATAAAAGTAACTTTGGTTTGACACCACTTTATTAGATACATATACCAACCGGTTTCGGCTCTAGCTGAACCTTCTTCAGGGTTGAACAAATATGTATGTTATATTAATACAATGGTAGAATACATATTTGTTCGACCCTGAAGAAGGTTCAGGTAGAGCCGAAACCGGTTGGTATATGTATCTAATAAAGTGGTGTCAAAACAAGATTACTTTTATTTAAAATGTTATTATTATTGCCACAAAGTGAGTGCTTCATGTCAAAGTTATAAAAATAATTTGCTAGAATAATAATATTTGGATGATTTTTATAGCGCCGTTTTTGTGGAAAATCACCTCAAGGGCGCTGACGTTATAGACTTGGAGTAAGAAAATACATGGAGAGGTACCTTTTCCAAAGAGTTTAGTCAGTATCGTTGACTTTATACTGACTCGATAGAAAGAGACAAAGATATTTTAAAGGAAAGCCTAATTCGGATATTTTTAACTAACTAACTAACCATAACGCCGTTTCCACGCAGGGGTAGGCAGAGAGGACGGACCGCCATACAACTCTGTCTTGGCACACACTCCTTCCTTCATTTACATTCATACATACTCTTCTGTTATTCTCACTCTTCACATGACCCGATTCAAGTATTTGATTTACTTGATCGTGCCATGTCTTTCTCGGGCGTCCTCGACTTCTTCTTCCATTCACTTTCGCATCATATATTCTTTTCACACTCCTTTCTTCGTTCATTCGCTCTAATATAATATAATAATTTACAATAACAGAAAGTTTGCCTAGATGATGATGTTAGCTTTTTGATGATTTTATGTCTTTATGTCATTAAAAATGCAAGAATTCTAACTCTACTCGGTGACGTGTAGTTAACGCGGACGGAGAACATTCTTACATACTTAGAAGTGTTGCAAAATAATGGAACCACTTTTCTTGTCTCTATCTCTCTCATGGTATAGGACATAAAAACCTGGAGAATGTGATTTATTGCATATTTGTATTGATTGGTTAAAAAATTTTAGCTCTCTCTCCATGTTTAGTCTTACTCCAGGGTTATAGATAAGTACTTTATTAGGTAAGTAGGGGTTTGAAAAGATTATTTTATAAATTTGAGAAACAAATACTTTGATGTTGTTGATGTATTTAGTACATCAAGATCACAATATAAGCACACCTTAGTCAAGTTTTTTTCGTCTAGTAGAACTAATTTATTTGATGAAACCATTTTACTTTATATGTACATCCTACTCACTACTTTTTTGTATTTCTTTTCATATTGATATTTTTATATTCATGTTTGCACTGCATATGAGTATAAATATATATATATATATATATATATACGCGATATGAATGAACGTTTTGATACGCGATATAAATGAACATAACTCAACGGTTTATTAGGTCACAGGCTATATTCTCGTTTATAACAATACTTTGAAAAAGTGGTTTTACGAATAAACAAAAACATTATGTCGACATGCGCCATGAATGGATCCATAAATACCCTAGCCCTAGTCCTAGCCACGCCCAAGTCTGGTCGAGTCCGGCAAACCTAATAAAAACTGACTATAGCAGCGCTCTTTTATATATTATTGCTCTGAGGGTCTTACTGCAAAGCTTGGCTGGGAACAAGTTGGGAAGAATTTTAAGTTATTTACTTATGCCCAACTTACGAGGGTTTCGGGTTTCCTTTCGCAGCAAAATTGTCAATTTCCAAACAATAACACGCTCGAGTAACTTTAGTGTGAAAATCATTGTGCCCAACATTGTTGGAAGTGTCATCTGTAATAATTTGAAAGTAAATTCGTTATAAACTCCAAATATTATCGAAAGAGTTTCAAATTTTTATTTTAGGACAGTGCTAGTCAAATTCTTTCAGTGTGCGTGCTAGTATATTTTTTCCGATGCCACGTGGGTAATTTTGACGGCCTCCGTGGTCGAGTGGTAAGACGCTCGACTACGAATCCAGGAGCTGCGGGTTCAAACCCGGCTCGCTTAAATAAATTTTCATTTAATTAATATTTGTTATAGCGTATTAGATTCATTTTAAATAACATATAGTATATTTGAGGCACGTTCCAGACTGGTATATACTCTAAGTATTGCCCTGGTGAAAGACCACCGTTCAGAATTGAAACGTTGCTTAAAATACTTTGTTATAAAATAATGTTGCTTACGTCTGTCTCGACACAGAATTATTCTAGTGAGGCAGACACGCTCCAAACCCATGTTTTTTTAAATATTTTAACAATAACAAAAAAAAATATTCAAAAATTGCTATAACCATGTTTAATGACTAGATTTACTTGGATTACTTTCAACTTTCATCTTCCCCATCTCCCTTCTCTCCCCACTACCTTCAGCCTCACAACATACCCCGATTAAAGATGCCATGGCCCCACTGGTTTTAGACGGTTAGAAGTAGTTGGGACTCTAGTGCGATATTCACTATACAAAAAAAAATGGGGATCAGCTCCATTATGTGAATTAAAAAAATTATGAATTGCTCAATATTATAATTTAATTCAAAGATATGTATTAAAATCGGTCAATTTCAATGTTTTTAGTTAAAAGTAAAGTACAAATCCTTATTTTAAACTAAATCGACCGTGTTTAGGTCAAAGGTTTTTTGCAAGCAAACTTAGGCCTGGTGATTTGAACCACTGTCACATTTTAAATTGTCGCAAATCGATAATTAGCGCCATTGTTATTTTTTACCACTACCACTTCGAATAATCGCCCCAGTTAGCCACCAATTCTCGGCCCGTTTCTGGATTTTATCAAATTAAAATCAGGTATAACAGCAAGACCGCGGTGTTATCACTAAGGCATTATTTTTTTTGCAAAAATGTGTAATAACACCTTTGACCTAAACACAGATACCCGGAAAAAAACTGATGTAAATGTAATGAATAGAATCAAGAAAGGGATGCTTATACGGTTTGGGCATGTAGAGCAAATGTACGAAGAAAGAAGTGTGAAAAGAATATACGACGCGAAAGTGCATGGAAGAAGAAATCAAGATCAAGTGAACCAAACACTAGAGTCGGGCCATGTAAAGAGTCAGAAAAACAGAAAAGTGTGTATGAGACGATGCATGAATGTGAACAAAGCAAAGTGTGTGCCATGACCGAGTTGCTTGGCGGTCCTCTGTTTCTGGAAACGGCGTGACGGTTAGTTAGTTAGACCTAAACAAGGCGATTTATTATTTATATTTTCTTAGAAAGCAACCACTTTGTGGTTTGACGTATTTAAAGAAATTAAAAAATAACTCTGTATAAGACCACGGATATAATTTTAATTTGGATGACCGATTGGTTTTGCTTGCGAAAAATACAAAGTGTGCGGTTACATTTACAAACAGAGGAAGAACAAATTATTATTTATAGTTTTTGTGTTTAATTTGTAGAACTCCATTTTAATTTTTATATAATTCAATTGAATTAAATTTAATATTATTATTATTGAGTTCTGCTATTTTAAGTTTTTTATTTTTAGTTTTTAGTGACAGCTGTTTCGGCGTTTAAGGCCATTGTCAAACTGTCCTTAATGGCCTTAAACGCCGAAACAGCTGTCACTAAAAACTAAAATAAAAACTGAAAATAGCAGAACTCAATAATAATAATATTAAATTTAATTCAATTGAATTCATATAAAAAAAAACAAATTATTAAATAAAATAACAAAACAAAAAGAAAAAATAGAATAACATTTAAATTATAACAAACGAACAAAGACGGCCTCCATGGTCGAGTGGTAAAACGCTCGACTACGAATCCAAAGGTCGCGGGTTCAAACCCGGCGTGCGCCAATAACTTTTATTTAATTAATATGTGTCATAACACATTTAATTAATATGAAAATAATAAAAGTATATTTGCGGCACGTTCCAGAGTGGTATATACTCTAAGTATCGCCCTGGTGAAAGACCACCATTCAGAATCGAAAAGTTGCTTGAAATGGCTTTGGCCGTGTTTGGTGACCAGATCTGAATAGCCAGGTACATCCCAACCTTCATCTTACCAATCTCCTTCCCCTCCCCACTTCCTTCAGCCTCACAACATACCCTATTTAGGGATGCCATAGTCTCACTGGCTCTAGACGGTTGGGAGCAGTTGAGACTCTTGTGCGGTATTCATATAAAAATTAAAAAAAGAGAAAAGCGGCCCATGGACCTGCGCCGGTCGGCGGCTCGGCGTTTGAGTAGCACTGTTTTAGGACACACAGCAGGCTTTATATAACAAGGGTGCGAATTATGTTAAAGCTCTTCGGTTATATTATGGACAAGTTTTGACATTCATTAGGTTTGCTATGTTGATTATGAACGTTTTGTTATTTCTTTGTAAAAAGGTTTTTGAAAAAGTGAAAATAAAAAAATAAATCATTTATCACAGCGAAATCTAGTATCGAGAAAGTTGTATCAAATTTCACATCTTCATTATGAGCCTTCTGGCATCGAGCTTAGAATATAGGACTCCCTTTGTTAGAGATGAGAGAAATCTCGCCAACTTTAGACATGCTCCAAAGATAATAACAGAAAACTCGTGCTTCTTACAGATTCACTTACGTTTTAATTGTCCTCCCGGTAGCTCTAGCAGATAGAGTGGCTTTCGTGTTTGAAATTCGTTTATGTCGACCTTCTTCTTCTTCTTGGTGGAAGCTGGGGGTTAAAAAAAGGAAATTTAAATAATATACTCTTGCAAATCGACCGGTCGGTAGCTGAGTGGACAAAAGCGTCGGATTCCCACCCGGGCGTCGCGCGTTCAATTCCTCTGCTGGCTAAGTCCTCCATCATTGCGCAAGCATCATCTTCCGCATCTTATGATGGCAGTAGAAGTGTTTCAAATATTGTCAGGTTATTCGTAACCCGGAAACGTTTGTCTTTCTTAAAAAAAAACGCTCTCTAGGTTATATTTGGGAGTAGTAATATGATGAAAACTCATAGAGACAAACTATTAAATAAAATAAAAATATTTCTCACCGATTCTGGAAATCACGTGGAAATTGCGCGGAAACCGCGTGCTCGGCTGCCATGGAGTCTTAGTTCTGCACCGCAGCCACGATGGCACTTCAATTTTAATTCGTAATTTAGGCGATATTTTCAATGTCGTTATTTTGACTATTTCACAATAGCGGCCAACACTTTTATTTCAGCTATTTCACAATAGTGGCCAACACTTTCTACTCAGCTCAACTACCTCCCAACCTTGATCGGCGGTTGAATCTAAACTAAAACTCAAAACACGTTACGGCTGGGCCTGGCGAGCGCCCCCCTCTATCTTTTGGGTTTTCAGGGGGGGCAATAAACGAAAAATGACGCCATAATAAATAGATTTTGACTAGCGCGAGAATTCAAAATTGCGGTCCACCGAATGTATGGTGCTACATAACACCTTAAATAAGTCCTGGTTTGCCAATTTTTAGTTGTTCTAATCATAGACACAAAATACAAGACACGTCGTATTCATACAAATCTTACGAAAAATGTAGCACCACTAATGTTGCACCACAAAATGTTTCACCCGCGTATGAAAAGGATAGCCATTTAAAGAATATGTGTGTGCAGAACAGATAGCTATATGAAGCGTATTTTGAAAGTAGTCTCGTTGACTTGGCTTAGTGCAACCAGACGCGTTGTCTCAGTAACTACATTGTTTTATTCATCTAAGGTTCTAACTGGATCCGAAACCTTCAACAACCATTTTCAGGTAATCAGTCTATTTTATCTGTGGATGACCTCGGATTTTCTTTCCCAACCAAAGACGGATTTCAATTCTATCGGTCTGTCTCACTAGGAAATTTCTGTTTCGAGGCAGACGCACTTTATTTATATATATTTTCCATAATGAATACCGCACAAGAGTCTCAACTGCTCCCAACCGTCTAGAGGCAGTGAGACTATGACATCCCCAATAGGGCTATGTTGTGAGGTTGAAGATAGGGAGAGGGGGAAGGATATGGTGAAAAGAAGGTTGACAAGTACCTAGCTATTCAGATCTGGTCACCAAACTTGGCTAAAGCTATTTAAAGCAATGTTTCAATTCTGAATGGTGGTCTTTCAACAAAGCGATATTTAGAGCATCTACCACTCTGGATGATTTTCAAAAATATGTCATAATATTCATATCTGGTCAGAATGTATTACAGGACTATGGCATCGCTAATGCAGGAATGTTGTGAGGTTGGAGGTAGTGGGAAGAAGAAGGAAATGTAGAAGAAGAAGGACATGGGGAAGAGGAAAGTTGGAAAGTGTCTGGCTATACAGTTCTGATCACCAAGCTAAAGCCTTTTTTTTTTTAAAGACAACATTCACGGGTTACGAATAACCTGACAATACTTGAAAAACTCCTATTACCATCACAATAAGATGGAGGACTTAGCTGGCAGAGGAATTGAACCCACGACGCCCGGGTGGGAATCCGACGCGTTGGTCCACTCAGCTACTAACCATTTCCAGCAAAATATCAATTGTTATTGGGGGTCTTTTAACAGGGCGATACTTGTATTATCTACCACTCCGGAACGTGTCGCAAATATAGCATTCATTATTTTATGTTAATTTAACGTATTATGACACATATTAATTGAATAAAATGTATTTGCCCCCGCTGGGTTTGGTCTGAATTCGTAGTCGAACGTCTCGCCACTCGACCACGGAGGCCGTTGAATTCCGAACTTTAGATTGGAGATTGTATTGGGAATGTCAGCAGCCTAGCAATCTAGCAAGGAGACACTTTGATTCACGTTTACATTCCAAAAGTTAGTAGTCTTTCAAGCATTAGTGCCGCTTCAAACTTTGGTCGACTCTAGGCGTTCACATATCATAAGCCCAGCGGACCTCGTCAATTCCGCCGGGAATGCGTGAAGCGAGCATCCAAAGATTACATTCTCAAAAGTCTACGCCGCACCGCATTCACACATCGACCAGACAAACTTATATGTGAAGCCTCGGAGTAAGAATACACATGGAGAGAGCTAAATATGTTTACCCAACCAATACAATTTTGCGATATATCACTTTCTCTGGGTTTTTACGTCGTACATGATGAGAGAAAGAGACAAGAAAAGTCGTCACATAATGTCACAGCACTTCTAATAATAATAATAATAATAATAATAATATTTGGATGATTTTTATAGCGCCGTTTTTGTGGAAAATCACCTCAAGGGCGCTGTACAAATCTTAATTTCTACTTAATATTAATTCTTAGTTTATATAAATATACCTACAGCAACATACTTACCTGGCAGGACAGAATCACCATATCATAATAAACTAAGAATGTACACCTCTCCAGTGACGGCTCGTGACTTTTTAGTGTGTTTCAGTGCTAAGATTAAAAAAAACGTCAAGATTGATAATGTTGTAGCCAAAACGTTTTTTTTTTTTTTTCTAACCTAACCTAACCTAACCTAACCTAACCTAACCTAACCTAACCTAACCCAACAAAACTGAAAAATAACACAGATGATAACAATGAAATTCTAAGTAATGATGTTCTCCGTCCGCGCTAACTTCAAATCATCGAGTCGCATAAATTACATTAACGGATTTTGAGGTTATTTCCTATATTTGTGTTGGTTAAAAAACTTGCAGTGGTTATAGAAAAAAAATCAAACATGATGGTAATATGTGCTGTGCGTTAATGTTCAAATAGACCAAACAAAGATTATAAAACTTCACTTTTCAGAGGTATTTACCGAACTTTAGAATTTTCATATTTTTAATGATTTAAAGACATTAAATCAACAAAAATCTTCCATCATTATTTAGGCAAGCTTTCCGTCATTAGTGTTTGGTTGATATTTTGACTTTATAAATCATTTTAATGGTGTATTGATATTGTTTTGTTTAATGTGTACAAATACATGGCCTGTTTAAAAGAAAGGGTGAATTTTGAATTTCCGCGGGCTCTGTTCATTCGATTTTCGTTTTTTTTTGTTATGTTGGTACACATATGTTTATCATATGTTAGCATTATCAGCCATTTTGGATTTGTGGTTTGTTTTTGACAACTCGAAAGGTTAGTCACGTTTTTGTGTGTGCTTCGATTTTTTACTTTTGAAAAAAATGGATCAAATGATGATTTTTTTTTCATAACTCCAGGACGCTCATCGTCATTAACATCTTCTCGGCCTTCTGTAAAGCGCTTGTACCACTTATAAACACTTTTTTTAGACAAAGTAGACTCTCCGAATGCCACACTCAATATTTTAAGTGCGTTGGAGCACCATTTTTAACGCAAAATTTAATACATATTGTTTGATTCATTTTTTTCAAAAGTATAAAATCGAAGAACACACAACAACGTGACTAACCTTTCCAGTTGTCAAAAATGAACCACTAATCCAAAATGGCTGATAATGCTAGCATATGATAAACATATGTGTACCAAATAACAAAAAAAAATCGATAATCGAATGTACACAGCCCGCGAAAATTCAAAATTCACCTTTTCTTTTGAACAGGCCTCGTATGTTTACTAAAAATGTCCGAATTCCATGTGGGCCGTTATTAATAAGCTATCCGACATCCTTTAAAATATCTTTGTTTCTTTCTATCTAGTCAGTATAAAGTCGACAATACTGACTACATTGTATCCCTCGATGTATATTCTTACTCCAAGTTTGAAACACATATTTAATATAAATCCAAGTCTAAGACATCTTTTACTTAGAGCCATAGAGTTGGTAGAGTAGTATCTACCCAAGGCAGTGAAGTCAGTTTTTGACTTCTTTTTGATGATTTTAACCTGACTCGGCGCACCTGGGCGTGGCTAAGACTAAGGCTACGGTATTTATACATCCATTCATATCACATATCGACATAATGTTTTTGTTTATTCGTATAGCCACTTTTTCACAGTACTTTTATCAACAAAAATATAGCATTTAACCTAAAAACCGGTTAGTTGTGTCAAGTTTAGTGGCATGATAAAAATGTAGGAGGAGTCCCGCGGTGAACCAGGAGATTAAGATCATTGCGACAGTATATAGAAGTGGTCTGTGAAATTTGCTGTCCTTTTCTCTCTCATGGTGTACGACGTAAAAACCCGGAGAAAGTGATTTATCGCAAGTTTGTGTAGGTTGGGTAAAAATAATTAGCTCTCTCTCCGTATATTGCTACTTCAAGCTTAGAGCGTAAAGCAAATCTTTCACGAGCTTTATTAAAGTTTCGTTTTACTCGTTTCAGAGACTTTCCAAAGTTTGATCGTAAAAACTTTCACCTCCCACTATATCTTTCTGGTTATCGGTTTCTGGTGCTGATATAATAAACCGTCGATCTTCTGTGAAGAATCTCCACACTTAAGAGCTATGGACTTTAACGTTTACCGTTCTATTTTTCTGGGTCGTTTGTCCCCGATTGTTAAAATTTCAAAATTGTACAAGTTCGGGAAACCTATCAATTTTTAGAATGAAATAAATCGCAGAAAGAAAGAAAAATGTCTGCCAGAAAGTTATGACCCCATGATGAAGGTTATTAAGGCAAATCGATCGAACAAAATCATATATTCATTACGCTGGTGACTGTAAGGATGAAATTGCCACTTGACGCCGGTCGCCTGTTTCAATTTATGCAACAGCAAAAATGGTCGCAAAAAGCACGTTTTTCTTTATTTTGTGAAGCTCACGCACATGTATTAATTTATTTAGTTTTTCGTAGAAAGCAAAGGTCGCGGATTCAAACCTGGCGTGCGCCAATAACTTTTATTTAATCAACATGTGTCATAACACATTTAATTCATTTAAAAATAATAAAAAAAGTATATTTGCGGCACGTCCCAAAGTGGTAGATACTCTAAATATCGCCCTGGTGAAAGACCACCATTCAGAATCGAAACGTTGCATGAAATGACTTTAACCGTGTTTGGTGACTAGATCTGAATAGTCAGGTACTTCCCTACCTTCCTCTTCCCAATCTCTGGCTTTAGACGGTTGGGAGCAGTTAAGACTCTTGTGCGGTATTCATATAAAGTAAAAAAAAACAAACACTCTGGCATGACATATTTAAAAAAATTAAAAAATAACTTTCTATAATAATACATTTTTATTTTTATTTTGTACTCTGATGATGCTTAGGTTAAGCGAAACCTGTTGGACATAAAAATTAAAATAATATCCGTGCTTTTATAAAAAGTTATTTTTCATTTCTTTAAATATGTCAAACCACAAAGTGAAAGCTTTCTACGAAAAAAATTAGAATATTATTACTTTTTTATTTTATAATTTTGTTTGTCTGCAGAGATAACTATATCAGGCAGCACTCGTAAGTTTGATTAACCCCCCAAAACCCCAAGCATTAAATAAAATAATTTAAAAGTAATAACAACCCCTTCTGGTTTGAACCGGTTGATCCGGAATTTAATTCCCAATTAATTAAGTCGAGCTTTTACAATCAAAAGTTAGGCGCTTAACCGCTAAATATTTTTCAATGAGCCCCAAGTACGCTAATAACGGTCTTTGAATAAGCTTAATTGGTTTTAGGGACCGAACTTCCAATTCACCCCTGACAAAGAATTTGTTGGGAATTAGATTTTATGTTTGACGGCCTTCGTGTTCCAGTGGCTTGGACGCTCGACTACGAAGTCAGAGGTTGCGGGAAGACGAGATTAGGTTTTAATAGTTTTTTTAGAAACGACCTTTTCACTTACTGTCTGTTTTTGAACTCGGCTCTTTCGGGTGGTCCGTGGTCTTATACAAGGTTATTTTTTCATTTTTTTAAATAATATTTTTACAAAACATTTTACAAAGGCGTACAAAAAGATGGAAACAAGCGAATATATACATCAAAGTTACTCATACCTCCATAGTTTGTGTATTTAGGAAGTACGTTTACGGGAGACGGAAAATCTGAAAGAAGGGTGAATGCAGGAAACTCCATTAATGGAGGACTGAACGCTGTTGGCGCAAATAAAAAAATACCAAATTATATAAAATTAGATGAAAATATCAATACATTTAAAACATAGTCAATAAAATTTGTCAAGAATTTATATTATATTTTAATATACATTTGGTAATAGGAAGCAGAATGAGTTGATGATGAATGTAATTAAGTCCAAAGTCGTGGTGTCGTATGCTGATGATGCGGTGCTGATTTCCGACGGTATGAAAGATGTACAGTTTCTTGTGTTTAGGATGGACCAAGCATGTATGCAGAATAAGTTATAATATAACGTAGTCCAAAGTCATGGTGTTTGAAAGAGAGAGTACGAGAACAGCGTGCAATACAGTTGTGAATGATGAATACTCGGAGCAAGTGGATGAGTTTGCGTATTTAGGAAGTATGTTCTAGAGAGACGGAAAGGCTGATGAGGATATTGAAAGAAGGGTGAATGCATAAAACTCCATTAATAAAGGAGTGAACGCTGTTGGCGCAAATAGGAAATTATCCAAAGAAGAGAAGCTAGTAGTCCACAATGGAGCGCTTATACTAACCCTGATGTATGGCAGTGAGGTATGAAAATGGCAGAGGAAGGATCATAGACTGAATGCTGTGGAAATGAGATCCCTGCGGCGTATGGTCGGTAAAACCATCTATGACCGTATTAAATATGTAGACATTAGGAAAGAATGCGACGCTAATGTGAGCGTGATGAATAGGATAAAGAAAGGGACGCTTAGATGGTTTAAGCATGTAGAGCAAATGAACGAAGAAAATAGTGTGAAAATAACATATGATGCGAAAGTGAATGGAAGAAGAAGTCGAGGACGTCCGAGAAAGACAGGGCACGATCAAGTAAATCAAATACTTGAATCGGGTCATGTGAAGAGTCAGAATAACAGAAGAGTAGGTATGAGACGATGTATGAGTGTGAATGAAGTAAGGAGTGTGTGCCAAGACAGAGTTATATGGCGGTCCGTCCTTTCAGTTAGTTAGTTAAGATGCTCATTAGAGTAAATATTAATTACGTTAACATCTTTAATGCAATAAGAAAGACACTCACTCACACACACAAAGGTTTTACAGAAAGGATTTGTCACTGACAAATAAAATTGACGAGAAAATATCTTTTAAATGCTTTCGCCAATTTTTTTTTTTTTTTGCAACTGAGAGTTTTAATTAATTAAATGGGCAATGCATCGTATTGTGTAATATATTGTAAGGAGTTGATTCCAAATTTAGTTATGTGACTAGATGACGATAAATTTATTTGATTTTGTGATCGTGTTTTGTGCTGTTTTAGGTTTTTTTGTTGTTTTGATGCTATAAATCGCGATAAACGACATTAAACAGAAGTTTTGTTTAAATTAGCATCTATGAACTGAGAGGACTGTGAGGAAAACGAAATTCCCTCTACTCCATTTTCTTCTACTCTACATTCTCTTACCAAGCCATTAATATAATCTTAATAATATTGATTTACATTTTTTCATAGTGAATACCGCACGAGTCCCTAAAAAATGCATTTCATTCAATTCACGTTTCATTAATATATTTTAATATAAACCTTGTTTGTTTGCGGCACGTTGCAAAGTGGTAGATGCTCTAAGTACTGCCCTGGTGAAAGACAACCATTCAAAATCGAAATGTTGCTTGAAATAGAATTAACCGTGTTTGGTGTCCAGATCTGAATAGCCAGGTACTTCCCAACCTCCCTCTTCCCCATCTCCTTCCTCACCCTAATTGGGGATGCCATAGTCCCACTAGGGACTCTCGTACGGTATTCACTATAAAATATATTTATTTAAAATACTATGCTAATTTCAGTTTTCAAATTGGCTGTTAATTTCACTCAAAATAAAAAATAAGAACGAGTCGTAAAAGCGACCCGTTCTCATGTATCAGATTAACACTCCCGTTTCAAAATGGGGTTCTAATGTCACCCCGAACGAAAGTTTTGTGCGATATCTTATAATTTTGTGAATATACTTTTCTCGAAGTATTACCAAAACAAATTACCTATGATAATGACGTGAAAACACGTTTTTAAGCAAGATCAAATGGGGTAACTACGTCACCTCTCTTCGGATTATAAGTTTGATTTTTCCTTTAAGGTCCGGAAAAGGTCAAGTTTGTTAGTTTAGTTACTATGTGATTATCGTAATAATTTATTTTTGAAAATGATTACTCTCCCTGCTAACAGGGTAGGTAATAATGAGAAATAATTACATTTATCAGAGCCTATGCCAATTATTAGCGGACCCTGCACAGCCGAGGGAAACAAGACCCTAACGACATGATTCCCTTCTACTTACGACATTAAATTGGAAACAGATGTTTATTTTCTGATTTTTCTTTGTCTCCCACCAAAGCGTGTTTTTCTAAATTATAAAGAAGATGATTTTTACCGACTGACAAAAAATGTGATTTTGCGAATAGAATTATTTCTTGATGTTTGAGAATTTACAATTTCTCTTTGTTCGAACAGGAAATGAATTTCGTTGGATTATCTTTTTAAATTAAAATTTTGTTTTTTTTATTCATTTTGTTAGCTACCTAGGAAAGTAATAATATTTTTATGAAATATTTTATTTAGTGCTAAGATAATATTTTTTAATGAAGTACTTATAAATATATACATGTATAATATACATAACTGAGACGCATGTGAATATCTGGAAATAATCCAAGACTGATGTGAGCGTTATGAATAGGATCAAGAAAGGGACGTTTAGATGGTTTGGGCATGTAGAGCGAGTGAACGAAGAAAAGAGGGTAAAGAGAATATATGATGCGAAAGTGAATGGAAGAAAAAGTCGAGGACGCCCGAGAAATACATGGCACAATCAAGTAAATCAAATACTTGAGTCGGGTCAAGTGAAGAGTCAGAATAATAAGGGGATGTTTGAGACAGTGTATGAATGTGAATGAAGCAAGGAGTGTGTGCCAAGACAGAGTTATATGGCGGTCTGTCTTCTCTGCCTACCTCTGCGGAGAAACGCCGTGATGGTTAGTTAGTTATACTAATAGCTAAATAGTGACAGTGATGTCATGAATACTATACGGGGTGGAATTTAGGTACGCACAGTTCTCCTAAAATAGTTCGCAGTTAAAATAGTTAGTAGTTCGATCATGCAACATTTATTAAAGACTAGCTAGTACCCGGCATGCTTTGCAATGCCACAATTGCCGAATTGGCTTGCCTATCATTATTCCCTGAAAAATAAATCCAAAAAGACTTTGAAACGGAACCTGGCTTTTATTGAAAAAGATAATTTAAAATATCATTAAAACTACAATTTTATATATAAAATTTAAAAACGAGTATACCCTTTAGCCACGCATCCCGATAATTACAAAATACATGCCATTCAAATTCTAACGTCTTTATTTATCACTGCGTATAAGCTTTCAAATAAAAACAAAAAACACAAAAAACGCTAAAATTATTTGATTCTTTCCTCCCTTTGCTCGTCTATCTCAGAAGAACGGGCTTGAGATGATTTAACTCGATCGGTGTCAAGTCATTGTTCCCTTCGCTCCACTGTTTTTGTAGCTCGTGATGCCTTTATCTTTCTCACTTTCCTTGTAGATCGACCAATAGCTTTTCTTTTTGGTGCCATACTTTGACATCGAAAGTAATGCATTTTGACAACTATTACAATCTATAAACAAAGAAACATAAATTTAAAAAAATTAGATCAATTGTAATAAATTATTTTAATTAAAAAAACATAGGTAGGTACATAATTAGGTTTTCTATATTGAAAATATTTTAAATCATTTATATCAGTACTCATATTTGATTTATCTCAAAACGAAGAAGCATAAATTTTGAAATTTTATTTTTATCAAAATATTTATTTTGAAAAAATAAATAAAATTCTTAAGTAAGTAACTAATTGTGTTTTCCATTCTGAAATTATTCCACTGAGACAAATATTCTTCTGTGGAATGTGTGCAATATCTAGGAATAAACTAGAAGTTAAAACTAAGTAGAATTAAAATTTGTACAGTGCCGTTGGGGTGATTTTTCACAAAAACGACGGTATAAAAATGATCCAAATATTATTATTTGTTAGAGAGCGGTATGTGTGAGACTAACCTCAATAACACATGGCGGGTTCAATGGTTTTCATACATACATTAAAAATCTGCAAGAGTTGTAGTAATAATATTTTTTTAAATATAAAATACAAAAATTTCTCTAAATTTAGAACACCTAAAATTAATGATAGATTACAGATAATTATTCAATAAAAACAGAAGAAATTAGAAAACTAATAAATTTCATCATATGATTGGTTAAAATGCAAGAATTTTTCTTTTGACATGAGCACATTTTTCTTCGTCCCTAAGTGTCAGATTAGTATGAAATTTTAAAGACGTTATACAAATGATAGAATACAGATGATTCTTAAATAAAAACCTTAGAAATTGGAATATTTAAAAAAAAATCATTTAATGAGTGTTAAAAATTAAATGGTTGTTTTTTCTGACATGGGCTCGTTTATCTCCGTCCCTAAGTGTCGGATTCGTACTTAATTGTGGTTTCATAATAGTATTGATATGTTTCAGATAATTCTTGAATAAAAACGTCTAAAATTGGAATGAATCAATGGTCAAAATGCAAGGATTTTTCTTCTAACATGGGCACATTTTTTTTGGTCCCTAAATTTTGGGTTTGTTCGAAATTGTGAATTTAAACTTTTATTGATGGTTTACAGATGTTTCTTGGTTAAAATTGTGAGAAATTGGAATGTTTGAAAATTTCTTGAAATGTGTGATCAAAATGCAAGAATTTTTTTTCTGACGTGGGCGCATTTTTCTCGGTCCCTAATTGTCGGATTCGTACGAAATTTTAAATTCGTAATACAAATTATAGGATGAAGATGACTCTTAATTATAAAGTTCATAAAATGAATGTTCAAAATGAAAGGATTTTTTTTCTGACATGGGCGCATTTATCTCCGTCCCTAAGTGTTCGATTCATACGAAATTGTGATTCGGCATAAAATTTGTTTGTTACAGATGATTGTTTAATATAAACGTAAAAAATAAAATATTAAGAAATTTCATCATATGGGTGTTCAAAATGAAGGGATTTTTTTGGATTTGAACGTTATTTTAAATTTTTTACGAAATCTATAAGCTTCAAATTATTATTTAATAAAAACAGAAGAAATTAGAATTTTAAGAAATTTCATCAAATGAGTGGTCAAAATGCAAGGATTTTTTGCTTACTTTAAAAAAAATGTGTCTTACCATAACTAGCGGTAGTCAACAGGATGTGAAGTGGAAGGGTTTTAACAGAGAATATTTATTATTATTTACGTTTTTTTTTCCTCTTTTATTAATCAAATAAAAATAAAGATAAAATAAAATAAATATTTTTTTGCAAATAAAGACTGAAGAAACTTAAAATTAATAATATGTATTTAAGATTGTACGAAAAGAAGTAGCCCGAATAAATTAATATTTATTTATTTTTAACTATTGACATCAGTGGGTAAATAAACGTTTTACCGCTGTTAACTGGTGGTCAAGATAAAAAATGGATTATTAGACAATTCCCAGCCGATAGCGGGTGAAGGATGGATTAAATATGAATTAACCCCGCGCAGTGCTCCGTCTAATCAAATTGCAGGGGTAATTAAGTATCGGACCCCGGGGACATGCTGAGTTAATATAATTTGCGTTGTTTTTCAATGAAAGCTATACAAACTTATTTTGTGGAATAGCACTAAAAAAAATAAAAAAACTTATACTTTATGACCAATTAGATTAAAAATCGACTTTATCAAGGCAGTTAAACTAAATTAAAAATAAGTACAAAAAATCTCATCTCATCATCTTTATCTCACCATCTCATTTCAATCTCATCATCCTAATCTAACCATCTTAATCTCACCATCTAATCATCTTAATCTTATCATTCCAATCTCATTATCTCACCACTTCATCATTCCACCATCGTATAATATCATCTGCATCCCCTTGTCTTATCCTGTTCAGGAACCCATTGCCTCGACTAGGCATTGTTATGTAGCACGATAAATTCGATCAACTGCGATTTTCAATTTTCGCGCTGATTAAAATCTATGTATTATGGCGTTATTTTTTGTCTATTGGCTTTCATGAAAGCCAAAAGGCGGAGGGGAAGCGCTCAACAGGCCCAGCCAAAACGCGTTTTTTGAACCGATTCAAAATAGTGTTTTCCGCCTATGGTGAAATTGTAAATTCAATTCAAAATTACGAGTAATAATCGGATGCCGGGAGTAAGGCAAGAGACGCTACGATCCCTGCAGCAGACAAATCAGCTCGATTTTTTGGTTTGTACCCACCGCAGTTGGACGAGAATGCAGTTTCCGCGCGTTTTACAGCATCGGTGATAAATAAACAGTGAGTATAACCGTTTTTCTCTACGAGTATATAATTCTTACGTTACCCGCTAATTTAATCAAGCTTTTCTTTGGCGTTGAATCACTATCCTTTAATATAACCTAGAAAGCATTTGCGAGTGTATTATTGTTAAAAATAACTAAAACCTTATTCAGTATGTGCTCTTTTTGTAACTCCTAACTTCAACAAAGATGAAGGAGGTCTTCTCTCAATTAACATAAACGAAATTCAAACACAACAAACCCGTTCTATCCGCTAGAGCTACCGTGAGGGCAAACAAAAGGTAAGTGGATCTGTAAGAACCATGAGTTATGTCATTATATTTTGTGCCTGTTTAAAAAGTAGGTTACCACCCCGCCACGTAACAGCATCCAGCTTAGCTGAATTTTGTTTTTGTACGTGCATCTTTGTAGAATTAATTTAATGTACTGTTTAGATTCTTGAAGCTTTAAGTGAAAAACTGGCCAGAAGCAGTGCAACGGATAAATTTTGCTGAAGGTCAACTCCGAGATTAGCGGAGATATATTGCATTGACCTAGAAAATACCCAAGACTTAATAATGAGTTTAGAAACTCACCAGCAAACCCTTTCCCAGTATAATTAATTTACATTCCGTAGTTAATCATTTACAAATATCTTTAAAACGTTATGATTCCACTATATCCAAAAGATATTGGGGGTCTTATAATTATATAATGTTATTAAAAAAAAACAGTTTTTTTCTTTATAAATTTTTGTATAGTATTCTTTAAAAAACCCAACAATATAAACATTTATAATAAATATATTTTTTTGAGAATACGTCACAATTATTTCAACTACTTGTAGCCAGAGGAACTATAGTAGCCCCATCCAAAGGAGTGGGGAGGAGAAAGAGTTAGGAAAGAATAATGTTTGTAAACAAAACTATCGTCGTTGTAACAACGTTTCGATTTGACGATGTTTGTCTTTCACCAGGGCGATACTGGTAGTATCTACCGCTCTGGAACATACCGCAAATATTATCTTATTGTATTAATTCATAAAAATTAAAATAAAATATGCGGTTTTATACGTGTCATATAAGTATTATTTATTTTAATTAAATATGTCAAGCCACAAAGTTATTGCTTTCTATGAAAAAATAAGCATTATGTTCTAAATATCATCTACGAGTTGATAATCTATGTGAATAAAGCAGCAAAACTCTCGAATGGTAAACTCTGACATCATAAAAGTGACAGCTTTCTCCATGTGGAAGTTGTAGATCAATACCTGTCTAACTGTCTCTTTGAAATATCCATTGAACTAACTGTCTCTTTGAAATATCCATTGAACTAACTGTCTCTTTGAAATATCCATTGAACTAACTGTCTCTTTGAAATATCCATTGAACTAACTGTCTCTTTGAAATATCCATTGAACTAACTGTCTCTTTGAAATATCCATTGAACTAACTGTCTCTTTGAAATATCCATTGAACTTACTGTCTCTTTGAAATATCCATTGAACTAACTGTCTCTTTGAAATATCCATTGAACTGTAAAATAGTAAGACCGGATTCCTTATTAATTTAAGATGCTCTCAGCCAAAATATGATGTGTTACGATGATTAATTTTAGAGGAAATTATCCATATTACACTTTCCCCTCCTTGACCCAACGTTTTAGACAGATTTGCGGTGCCCATCTATCATGTGTACATCTGCTCTGATGATGAACACCGCAGGGCTGTCCGAAAGGTTGACTAAATTAAGTAAAAGCAAGTATTAGCAATACGGCTTATTAATGAACGCACTTAAGGTGAACTATCACAAAACTACGCTATTAAAATTCACTGTTATTATTATTACTACCCCAACAATCAATCATGTCTGGCTTAAGGGTCGGAACCTTAGAGTACATAGAGTGGTACCTATCCAAGAAAGTGTAGTCAGTTTTTGATGATTTTTGCCTGACTCGGCAGACCTGAGCATGGCTAAGACTAGGGCTAGTGTATTTATACATCCATTCATAGCACATGTCGACATAATGTTTTTGGTAATTTGTATAACCACTTTTTCACAGTATTGTTATCAACAAAAATATAGCATATAACTTATAAAACCGTTTAGTTGTGTCCAGTTTAGCCGCATATCAAAACATGTGGGCGGAGTCCCCGTGGACGCGGGAGACCAAGATTATCCTTACAGTATATAAAAGCGGTAAGTTATTTTTGCTGTCTCTTTTTCTCTCATGGTGTACGATATAAAAATCCGGAGAAAGTGATTTATCGCAAGTTTGTGTAGGTTGGGTAAAAAGAATTAGCTCTCTCCATATATTGTTACTCCAAGGTCAACACCTATAATACACACTTTTAGCTTTCTAGTACAAGTAAAACTAGAAATGATGTATCTATCAATTATATAGGGTAGTTGGAAAAATGTTACAGGTTTCCTTTAGTTTTCTAGTACAAGAAAAACTAGACATGATTCATCTACCAATTATATAGGGTGGTTGGAAAAATTTTAAAGGTTTCCAGTGAAAATAATTTTTTGGCAGTAATCTTTTTAATTCTTAATGAAATGCATACTTGAATTTTAGGTAAAACGTTTAAAAAAATGCCTGCTGGTTTTCAAACCGCACCTTTTACTGACAGTCAAGTAAGTTGTTCACAGAATTTTAAGGTTTACAATTAAAAAATTGTATTCACCGAAAACCTTAGACATTTTACTAAAAACCCATACAAAATTTGCAAATAAATCAATTGTAGTATTGCTCGTATTAGAAGGCTACAATGCAGCGTTAATCACCATTCTTGAGTGCTGACCCTTTATCAAACTTAATATAAAAGTAAAACCAGAGTGGTAGATGCTTTCAGTCTCGCCTTGGTGAAAGACCACCATTCAGAATCGAAACGTTGCTTATAATGGCTTTAGCCGCGTTTGGTGACCAGTTCTGAATAGCCAAGTACTTCCCAGCCTCACTCTTTTACATCTCCTTCCCCTCTCCGTTATATTCAGCCTCACAACATACCCCAATCGGGGGTGCCATAGTCATAGTCACACTGGCTCCAAACGGTTGGGAGCAGTTTGGACACTTTACAGTATTCACTTAAAAAAACAATATTCCATGAAGCCTGCATTTGATAAAATACTCGTATTAAATCAAACAGCCTCCATATTTTAACACACTGAAAATATTAACCAGTAGATGGATATTGTGGGCGTGTTCGTGTGCCTAAAGTAACATAATTTCGTCTCACCTTACTATAAAGGGATGAAATCTTATAATGCTATGCCGGAAACCATCAAAATTATGCCTATCAATACATTCAAAATAGCCTGTAAAAATTATTTAAAATGCATACAAATCAAAATAATAAGTGGCATATAAGTTAAAATATTATAAAGTTTAAAAGTAAATGAAATAATTAGCTACTTGCAAACTTGAATGTACAAAGTAACTAATATAAAATAAATAAAACCAAACCTCTGGTGAAATTCATCATTTTCAAATATTGAAATTATTTATTGAGCGGATGATTCACTTCATTGGCTCGTTTGATATAATAATAATAACATTGCATTTACATAGCGCAGTTTTGTGATATCACACTTCGACAAATATGATAAAAATACAAATAAAAATTTTGCGACCCTATTCAGGGGATCATGTTCTTAAAATTACTCACACAGTGCTCTTTATATAAACTAACTAACCATTACGCCGTTCTCCCGCAGGGGTAGGCAGAGAGGACGGACATACCATATAACTCTGTCTTGGCACACACTCCTTGCTGCATTTACATTCATACATCGTCTAATAAATAAATAAAATTTAAATTAAATGACAACTTGGTATAAGATAACAGATTTTATTATATTTTTTATGGCCGACCAATTTCGCTTAGCCTAAGCATCATCTGGGTACAAAATTAAACTTAACAAAAAAATTCATAGTGAGAGAAAAAAAAATTTAAAATAGTGAAAATAATAATAGTAAAAAATAAAAATAAATTATAAAATAAAGTTAGAAATAATCATACAGCAAAATATTATCTCCAATTCAATTGAATTTGAATCTAAAATGTTGGTTTAATGTTGCTAAAATATAACGCATAAACAGGTAACAGATACTATATACATAAAACATCATAATGCAGTCTAATAGCCATCATAATAAACTCTAAGATAGTCACATATAAAATCCTTCAATATCCCAGCCTGTAAAACCGCTTATGGGGGAAAAAATTTTAAGTACATGGCATTAGACAATTCAATTCTCTGCCCAGCACCATTAGAAACACAAAAATCAAAAGCTCCTTAAAAACAATATCATTACTCACCTTAAATGCCAAGTTTAATTTATTTATTATCCTGCAGGGACTAGATTTTCAATATTTTCATGTTCTGGGTAGCTGAAAAACCACTTTTGTAAATTGTCATCTCAACACAGGCGCGTATGTCTAGTGCCATGGGCAATATACCTAACAATAAAATAAATTATTTGAATAATATCGAGAATCTTCTCGACTTTGTAAGAAGTCAAAAGATCTAAAAAAATGCCTGATAATGCTAACATATGATAAACACATGTGTACCAACATAACGAAAAAAACGATAATCGAATGTACACAGCCCGCGAAAATTCAAAATTCACCTTTTCTTTTAAACGAACCGTACATAAAATAGTTCAACAGTGGGGCAATCAATACCAAACAATATCCGAGATTCGAGAAATGGATTAAAGGTTAGAATTCGAAAGCTGGTACGCAATTTGGCGATAGCGGTTTAATTTAAATCCATATACTCGTAGATCACACCTCTAGCGATCATCGGTTCAGTGTTCCACGCAAAACATCCCTTAAACGGGAACAGTGTTTCTTCATTGTTAACAACATTAACAGTGAAGATATAAATCAAGGATCCTCGTGGTGACTGTTGATTCCTGCCCCTGACGTTGAGAACCCTCGGTTGACTGGCTGTGGGGTGAACGGGGGGTGAAAGCACCTACTTCCTTACACCCGCCTCCCCCTGCTCGTGTCAGCCTGCTAGTCTTGAGTATTCAACCCTTCTACCCTCTCACCACTCTTGACTCCTGCTAATTGAATTTCATAAACAACATCACGGTTCGAGGATGTTTATATAGAATGTTTAACATTTATATTGTTATCCATAATTCTTCGCGTTTAAAAAAAAAAAACGAATCGTCGCTGGAAAAGAAAAAGAGCTTAAGCGACACTTTGGTCAAAAATGAGTTAAATATGCAGTTTTAATCAGTTTTACATTCTGCGTCGAAAACTTTAACTTTTGTTTGATTCTGGATACTTTTGTGGCCCTTCAGCTATCTAAAAAAAAACCATTTGGGAAAGGCTTGACTCAAGCGAAACAAGTTTGGGATTTTTTAAAGCTTTTAACCGCTTAAGGTTACTTAGTGACTTTCAAAATGCAGTTTCATAATTGACTCGAGCGTAGATAAAATAGTATACTATTATATTACAAGGTATAGTTTCAATCTGAAGATAAAAACTACTTGCATAATTATGCAAATGTCTTTATTATTCAATTCATCATACGGAGTGATCTATTTGAGTCACTTCACAATACACGCATATATGGAAAAACGCAATTTTAAATGGCTTTAGCCGTGTTGTGAGAACAGATCTGAATAGCCAGGTATTTCCCAACCTTGGGAAGGTGGCGAATTCGGGAAGTATCTGCCTATTCAGATCTGGTCACGAACATAATAATATAGTCAAGAATAGAAGTGTTCATAATTGTGTGACTAGAAATGCAAATAGAAGAAGGTTAGCAAATATATTAAAAGTAATGTTAAGTATAAAATTCCCGAAATTCCCAAAATGGCGTTCCAGCCATTTGCCTTTGCAGCAATAATATATTTCCACGTATAGTCAGCATTCTAGAAAGTTAATATTCAATTTCAGGGAAAAATAGATTTACAAAAATGATTTCGAAATTATTTCTTCCTTTATCCTGTTTGGTGCCTAGGAGTTAAAAATTATTTAAAATCAGTATAGATTTTACTTCTAACGCCATTAGATTTTTTATTCCAGTGAATAAATAAACCCAATGAGTGAACGTAAGTCCTCACCTCTCTCCTCTAATATCATTGTTTATAGAACCTTCGAAAATATTTCAGTAAATCGACTTACTGACGGAGGCGATGAAACCAAACGTCTGATCTGGCATCCTGTTGACTGACTAAGAACAAACGTTTTCGAATACTGATTGAATTTGTCTTCACTGATGTTCAACATTTATTCAGCAAGGATATTCATGGGCATAGCACAAAGACATGCAATAATATCAGATTGTAAAAAAAGAACAAAGCCACAAAACAGTTCACAATCTTCAAAGGAATTAAATATTACAATGCGACACTGAAAAACTCACAGGTGAAACCTGACAAAATTACAATATTACAATAAGAACTTAATCAGATAGTGATAAACTTCAACGCATTTTGAACTAAAATAAAAATAACTTTAAATTAATTATTGAAATAATATCAATAATCTTCAACGTAAATATGAAACAAAATAAAATAACGGTCGTGTCCGTTGAAAAATAATGGTTTATCCAAGACACCATCTAGGTATATAATATGTGTTTGGGTAGAGCTTCGTAGACCATACAAAGATGGCGCCAAATCGGAAGATTTTATTTTTTTAAATAATTTTCAAATAAAGAATGAGATCGATTAAAAATGCTGGTTTCTTATAAGGTCTCGGTTGTTTAATTGGCAGAAGCGTTACTCCCGGATAGAAAAGGGGTTTCGAGAATTTTGATGTTATTTCAATAATTAATATAAAAATAATAGGCACAAAATCTTTCAAGTTATTTTAATTAAAAAAAAATATATGGTTTATAGTTTATTTTGCAGAATTCCATTTTATTTTTTAGGTTTATTAATTTTATTTAAACAATCATAATTTTTATTTTAAATTTAAAAAAATAATTTTTTGTTAAAAGTTTTGCTAGGTAATTATTTTTACGCGTGACAGCTGTTTCGCCTTCTGAGGGCATTATCAAACTGTACAGTTTGGACAAACGCGTCGGATTCCCACCCGGGCGCCGCTTGCTAATTCCATCATCATTGCACAAGCAACATTTTCCGCTTCTTATGATGGCAGTAGGAATTTTTCAAATATTGTCAGGTTATTAGTAACCCGGGAATGTTTGTCTTTCTTTAAAAAAAAATAAGGGTTAGTAATTCAGTCTAGTAGCGATATGCGACAGTGTAAACGCCGAAAGTTTATATCCAACAAAAGCTTTCCCAGTCTTATTTCCACCCCGCATTTAAGTCACCCGGCTACCCCCGCGCCTAGAGCCTGGTACCCAGTGACAGGCCTCTCGCTGATCCCATCACGACGGCGAGATTCATTTCACTTGACACATTGAAAGGGCATCCGAAACCATTCGCGTCTTTCCCGAGTTTGTTCGACCGAAAAAATCGAAAGGCTTTCGTCATACTCTGCTGCCTCTTAACCCGGCCTAAGTGGTGGCTTGGAGAGACTTAACACTGGTATAAATATGCATATATATATATATATATATATATATATATATATATATATATATATATATATATATTTATAAGTGAATACCGCACAAGAGTCGCAACTGCTCCCAACCATCCTAGCCAGTGATACTATGGCATCCCCAACTGGGGTATGTTGTGAGGCTTAAGTTAGTGGGGAGTGAAAAGAGATGAGGAAGGAAAAGGTTGGGAAGTACCTGGATATTCAGTTGTGGTCACCAAACACGGCTAAAGCCATCTCAGGCAACGTTTCAACATAATATGAAACCGTGGAAAATACAGAAAAAATATTAATTTGCGACCGAGACTTGAACTAGGAACTCTACTCTATTCGGGAATAACGTCTCTGCCAATTTAGCTACCGAAACTATTTCGTATACTGTCATTATTATAAATCCCATACTTCCATGAAAACTATTGATATTTTTTTCCTCAATTTCTTCCAAAATAGGCTGCCATCTTTATATTGGTACGCAAAGCTCTGACCAAACACATTCGCCCACCTAGATGGAGTTCTGGATAGACTGTCCAATTTATTTACAGAAGATCTTTTTACTGTTTATAAAGTCTAGAGTTAATAGTTTAATTAGCATTAACTAATCGAAGCTTTATTAGTTATTTTAATACCAATTTTTTTAAATAATATTGAATGAAAATGAAATAATAACTTTGTATGAGACCACATATTTTTTTTTTTTTTATGTACGACCGGTTTTGCTTAGCTTAAGCATCATCAGGGTACAAAATTAAACTAAACAAAAAATACATAGTGTGTGGTTATTTATAGTTTTTGTGTTCAATTTGTAGAAGTCCATTTTATTTTTTATATAAATCAATTGAATTAAATTTAATATTATTATTATTAAGTTCTGCTATTTTAAGTTTTTTGTTTATAGTGACAGGTGACAGCTGTTTCGGTGATTGAGGCAGTTATATTTATATATTCATATAAATATAACTGAGCATGTATTTCCAGTAAGCCGTTTTGTTATTCCCATAATTCCCTCAATTACCCCTTCTCCTTCCCATTCCAACTCCTAAATATGTATATATATCTCAGCATTTTGTATTTTAGGTTAATTTTAATATTGTCCTGATGATGGAAGGGTACTTCCGAAACCAGTCGACATAATATTGAATAATAAAGTGGTTATAAACAAAGTTTACCCGTTTTATTTGTAAATATGGCAAGCCACAAAATAAATGCTTTTTACGAAAATTATTTATTTTATATTAGTTTGTACGTTAAAGTTTACAAGGTATCTAATTATTTTATTTTCTTTTTGGCTTTACAGTATTTTTACTTATATACTACTTATTTTTTTGATTTATATGCAACAGTTCTTAGAGGCTATTTTGAATTTATTGATTGGCAGAATTTTGATGGTTTCCGGCAGCGCATTATAAGATTTCATCCCTTTATATAGCAAGCTATTTTGTGTGTTGGCTTTGTTCTTTTCTGGTAGTCTTATTTCTTTGCATGGCCTTGTATTATATTTGCGAATATCAACATTGTAGATAATTTTGTCAGAAAAATATTTTGGTAACAAGTTGTTCTTCATTTAATGTATAATATATATAATACATACCAATGTGTTTAATGTTAGCATCTATTTTACTGTTAGCCAATTTAGTTTCTCTATCATTTTGGTTACTTTTGAGTATCTATTTCGCCTAAGTATAATTCTCGCCAAAGTGTCAACATTGAGAAAAAAATTATGAAGGATATGTGTATTCAACTTTTATGAAGTTGGAACTCACCGTTAGAGAGTTTTTCACAGTTTCACCTTATGTCGGGAGTTGGGACTTTTTTGCTGCATTATTTTATTTATTAACGCCCTGATGGGCTTTTACATAATAATTTAACGTAAGTAAGTGCCCGAGTACAGAAAATAATACAGTTTAAAAAGCATATGCATGAAATAATACAGTAAAAAGTAAAACATTTTGAGAAATTAATAGCCAAAAAAATAATTATAATTAAAAATAGTTCCCATCCATTAGTGACAAATGAATATTTCATTTAAGTCTTTTAAATTTTGTCAAATTCATATAAAATTTGTCAATATTTGAGGTGTATTCATTCCCGAGTGTATGTAGGCGAGAAATGGGTGCATGTACGAGAATGTGCTAGTTGGTAGTGAAATAATTGTTGCAGAAAAGTATATTTTGCCGAGTTGCTCGCTGAGGTACTCTAAAGTTAATAAGGTGTGCATTACATTACATAAAAATAACGTTGTGGTACCTTAATTCTTTTCGAATTGCCAAGACGATATTCTCAGAATATTACGCGTCTTATTCAATTTACTGCCACTGCATTGGCATTACATCTATTGGCATCTGTGTAAAAACTGCGTCAAACGGGTCACGTGACTTATATGTGGCAAGGCTGTGGGGGGGGTGGGGTAAGTGACGTCACAAACGAACCCCGTTACGTCACTACTAGCACAGATACGTGGGGTTATTGTATGCTACACATATAGCCATACTTGTGGCGCAACGTGTGCTTGTGTGTTTTCTGTGTTCGCACCACAGATCGTGGAAATGGAAAGAATGGATATTGAAAAAAAATATACAGATGCTTTTTTTATTTTTAAATTGAATACCGCACAAGAGTCCCAACTGTTCTCAACCGTCTGGAGTCAGTGAGACTATGGCATCCCTAATTGTAGTATTTTATGAGGCTGAAGGTAGTGGGTTGGGGAAGGAGATTGGAAAGAGGAAGGTTGGGAAGTACCTGGCTATTCAGATCTGGTCACCAAAAATGGCCAAAGCCAATTCAAGTAAGGGTTTGATTCTAAAAGGTGGTCTTTCACCAGGGCGATACTTGAAGTATCTACCAATCTGGAACGTGCTGCAAACATACTCGTACTTTATATTATTTTATATGAATTAAAAGTGTTATGACGCATACTTTATTAAATGGAAGTTATTTGCGCACGCCGGGTTTGAACCCGCAATTTGGATTCGTAGTCGAGCGTCTTACCACTCGACCACAGAGGCCGTCAAAAATATTATTATTATTATTATTATTATGTGAGGCTTATTTTTGTGATGGACATACTCAAAATATGTTAGAGTAAAAGTTTTTCGACTATGTTTACAGCGCCGCTTTTGTAAAAAATCACCAAAGAGGCATTAATCACGAATAATTGTAATATCCTATTTCTAAATGATGCAATAATTCTATGATGTTTAAAAACACATTTCTCAAAAAAATAACTTTTATTCATATATCCAAGCGTTTTATTCGATAATTTTGTTTTTTTTTTTTAAATAATCATTTTTCGATGGTTTTTAGTTTATTGCCAAAACCGGTTGACAGTTCATTAAATTAAAGTAATCCGCCTAAAGAAACAGTGCGACAGGCTCCGTGGTCGAGTGGTTGAAACGCTAGGCTACCAATCCAGAGGTCTCGGGTTCAAACCCCAGCGTGCGCATAAAAAATAAATAAATTAAATCGTATTTCGTAATCAAACGTTCATTTTTTTATATATTATATACATACGGCACGTTCTAGAGTTGTAGATACTTTGAGTATCGCCCTGGTAAAAGACCAATATTCAAAATTAAAACATTGCATAAAACGGTTTTACCCGTGTTTGATGACCAGATCTGAATAGCCAGGTACTTCTCAACCTTCTCCTTCCCCATCTTTTTACCTTCTCTTCTACCCTCAGCCTCACAACATATCACAATTAGAGATGCCATAATTCCACTAGCTCCAGACGATTAGTAGAGTGGTAGATACTCTCAGTATCGCCCTGGTGAAAGACCAATATTTTAAATTAAAACATTGCATGGAATGGTTTTAACCGTGTTTGGTGACTAGATCTGAATACCCAGGTACTTTCCAAACTTCCTCTCCCCCGTCTTTTTACCCTCCCCACTGCTTTGGGCCTCACAACATATCGCAATAAGGGATGCCATAGTCCCACTGGCTCCAGACGGTTAAGAGGAGTTGGGACTCTTGTGTGGTATTCACTTTAAAAAACAAAAATATTTTTAGAGTACAATGCACTTGGGGTGAAATTTTACAAAACTCCCTAAATAAACGTAAATACTATGTGCTATTTAAATATATAACATAAAATAATATATGGTATATTTGCGACACGTTCCAGAGTGGTAGATACTCTAAGTATCGCCCTGGTGAAAGACCACCATTCAAAATCCAAACGTTGCTTGAAAAGCTTTAGCCGTGTTTGGTGACTAGATCCAGCCAACAGCCAGATACTAACCTAACCTAAGCTAACCTTCTTTTTCCACTTCCCCATCTCCTTTCCATTTTCACTATCTTCAGTCTCACAACATACCCTATATAAATGTAGGGATGCTCATATTATTACTACGGAGAGGAGGCCGTCTCTTTATTATTACAGAACGTTTGCTTGAAATGGCTTTAGCCGTGTTTGGTGACCAGATCTGAATGGCCAGGTAATACCAGGCACAGCGCCCTTGAGGTGATTTTACACAAAATCGGCGCTATAAAAATCATCCAAATATGATTATGATTATTATTATTATCACTAACCTAACCTAACCTTCTTCCTCTTCCCCATATCCTTTCCATTTTCACTATCTCCAGCCTCACAACATACCCTATATAAATGTGAGGGTGCTCATATTTGGTGACCAGATCTGAATAGCCAGGTACTAATTTTACCTAACCTAACCTCTTTCTTCCTTTTTTCTCTTCCCTATCTCCTTACCATTTTCACTATCTTCAGCCTCACAACATACCCTATATAAATATCAGGGTGCTCATATTATTACTACAGAATGGAGGTCGTCTATTTTATTACAGTACGTTTGGATCATCCCTTATATAATAAAAAGTTCTGTGTCAACACTTATACACAACGGTGTCTCCTTTGTGAAAATATTTGGTTGTACTGTAGTAAAATAAGTCATTTTTGTTCACAAAAGAACGGGGTTATTCCAAATTTAAAATGTAGGGACATTTAGGTGGATGATTCAAATGTCTCTCACTATTGGGAAATGCCTCACAAAAACCACACACGTCAAAATTTAACACTAGCTAAAAATCATTGTTATTTTTAGTTTATAATGAAATGGCTTTAGCCGTATTTGGTGACCAGATCTGAATAGCCAGGTAATACCAGGCACAGAGCCCTTGAGGTGATTTTACACAAAATCGGCGCTATAAAAATCATCCAAATATGATTATGATTATTATTATTATCACTAACCTAACCTAACCTTCTTCCTCTTCCCCATCTCCTTTCCATTTTCACTATCTTCAGCCTCACAACATACCCTATATAAATGTGAGGGTGCTCATATTTATATAGGGTATGTTGTGAGGCTGAAGATAGTGAAAATGGTAAGGAGATAGGGAAGAGAAAAAAAGGAAGAAAAAGGTTAGGTTAGGTAAAATTAGTACCTGGCTATTCAGATCTGGTCACCAAATATGAGCACCCTCACATTTATATAGGGTATGTTGTGAGGCTGAAGATAGTGAAAATGGAAAGGAGATGGGGAAGAGGAAGAAGGTTAGGTTAGGTTAGTGATAATAATAATAATCATAATCATATTTGGATGATTTTTATAGCGCCGATTTTGTGTAAAATCACCTCAAGGGCTCTGTGCCTGGTATTACCTGGCTATTCAGATCTGGTCACCAAATACGGCTAAAGCCATTTCAAGCAAACGTTCTGTAATAATAAAGAGACGGTCTCCACTCCGTAGTAAATGTCTCTCACTATTGGGAAATGCCTCACAAAAACCACACACGTCAAAATTTAACACTAGCTAAAAATCATTGTTATTTTTAGTTTATAAATCCATATATTTACTCACTGTTGAATAATTTCTATTTAAATCATAGATGGCGCCCTTGAGGTGATTTTTCTACGATAACTGCGCTATGAATGTTATCGATTAATTATTATTCAAAATAACAAATTAAATTCAAAATTACAAATTCAGAAAGTCCATATATTAATTTCGCTCCCATGCCCTAAATCGGAAAAAATAAGTAAAATAAAAAAATAAATAAACGAAAAACAAAAGTCGTAATTATAATCTTTATTAATAGGCGAGTCTATCTGATGGGACCTGCCAGGTAAGCATGTTCCTGTATATTTTCTCATTTAAACTAGAAATTAATATCTAATAATAGAAAATAAGATCTGTACAGCGCCCTTGAGGTGATTTTTCACGAAAACTGCGCTTTACAAATCATCCAAATATTATTATTATTATGGGGTAGTTTACTGACATTAAAATTCAAACTTCGGTTTTTTTATATTTATTTTATGGTGAATACCGTACAAGAATCCCAACTGTTTCTCTTTCTAGATCCAGTAGGACTATGACATTCCTAATCAGGGTATGTTGTGAGGCTGAAGATGGAAATAAAATGGGGAAGAGGAAGGTTAGAAAGTACCTGGTTATTCAGATCTGGTCACCAAACACGGCTAAAGCCATTTCAAGCAACGTTTCGATTCTGAATGGTGGTCTTTCACCGGGGCGATACTAAGAGTATCTACCACTGTGGAATGTGCCGCAAATAAACTTTACATACTTTTATAATACGAATTTAATATGTTTTGACACATATTAATTAAATAAAAGTTATTGGGGCACGCCGGGTTTGAACCCGCGACCTTTGAATTCGTAGTCGAGCGTCTTACCACTCGACCGTGGAGGTCGTCAATTTAAGAAGAATGTAACACAATTAATTATGTTAAGTACAAGTACTCGTACTTTCTGCACTACGCTTATTATATGCAAAAATCATTACGCATTTTTTTTTTATAAGAATACCGCACAAGAGTCTCAACTGCTCCCAACCGTCTAGAGCCAGTGAGGCTAGGGCATCCCTAAATAGGGTATGTTGTAAGGCTGAATGTACGTTACCAGTGAGAGGAGAAAAAAGCGTAATGTTAACGGGTTCAATTCAGTAGATCAGAACTCCGCCATTTCTTAGAGGAAGTCTGAAAAAAGAGATGTGTGTTTTCTCAAAAAACAGACAGCTAAAGAATCGCAACTACGTGAAGGTAATCGAACTGGCCGACCAGACGATCAGATCACTCTCCGCCATATGCAGATGCCACACTACAATACCAGCCGCTGCAATATAAGCCACTCTACACGCATAGACATAAAATACAAGACACGTCATATTCATACAAATCTTACGAAAAATGTGGCGCCGCTAGTATTGTCTTGTTTTCCGTTTCACCCACTTATGAAAAGGATAGCCATTCAAAGAACATGTGTGTACGGATGAGATAGCAATATGAACGTCCCACGCTACTGTTTGAATCGGCTATCGCGCCACTAGCCGTGGTTATATTTACACACTTATGTACTTCTGCATTCGCTATCTCACACCGTTTTCGTGAACCTCCAAACCTTATGAATAATTGTATTTATTGAATTGAAATAATAAGTGATTTGTAGGTAATTATGAATGGAAAGAAACTCCATGAGATATGTTTTTTGCTCCCGAATGATTTTTACACCTCTCAAGGCATTTTTTCTCAGAAAGTAGCCTACAGCGATGCGTTTGTGACAGCTTGTCTGTCGAACGAATGTTTGTGTGATACTAAACGCAGTAAATCTCAGGTGGGTCTCACGGACTCGGTTGAGTGCATTCACGCGCGTAGTCTCAGTAACGTATCTGCATTATTTAATTCATCTAAGCATTAGAGATCCCTTTTTAGGGAGGCGGAAAAAAGGCCAGTATGGCTTAATCTGCTCTATAGCCGAGCCTTTTGCAAAAGTTGTTGATCCATTCTAATGTGAAAAATTGCAATGGCTTACGAATGTTAGCCACGTGTTTGGCCTGTTTCCCGGGACTGGAAAGAACAATGGCCGAATGACTAACAAGCTATCTCGGCCGCATCGCAGTAATGATAGTGGTACTCACTACACTACTGCCTGTGTAATGAAAAAAGATGGTGATTTTTATAATACCAAATTTTAAACTTTATTCCAAAATTTTATATTTAAAAAGAAAAAGAATATACATAACATAAAAAGATGGAATAACGTAAAAACATAGAATATACATACAGAATCGAAACATCCAAAAATGTATGTTTGATTAAAAAACCTTTGTAACTTTTTTCAACGTATTTATTTTTACCATACTGGTTTCACCTTTCATCAGGCATCAATCAGTCTGAAGATTCCGGTTTCAAGGTGAAACCGGTCCGGTCAAAAATAAATAAGTTACAAACGTTTTTCAATCACAAATTCAGATTAAAGTGGGATTTCATTTCAAATTTATCAGTTACAAAATAAGAAAAATATCAAAAATTTATTTCTTTAGATTTTAACGTCGAAGGTACGAGTATCATTTTTTTTTTACTTTTGGAGTTATATACCGTACTGTACAAATTTTTTGCTTACACCTCGAGATAACGTTTCAGACAGCCTTGCAGTGCCCATCATCAGAGCAGATATTATCTAAGACGGTAGAGGAATCATGTCTTAATTCCCCAAAATAAAGTTTTTTTTGTGTATGAATGTAAATAAAATAATAGACAAAACACAGCGCGGATAAAAATTCTAAACACGGATTAGTTTATGATTTTTGTACACTTTACGTAACACCGGCCGCAAAACGTTGCATCGAGTTTATATATTGCTTATGATTATGTTCGTTCAAAATTCTTGGGAAACATAACCTAACTATATTTGTCTCGCAGGCAGAATAGGTGTCTGGCCACTGAAGATACAAGCCAATAGAATCGTATTATGGGCGTGTTTGTGTGCCTGGAGTTCGCACAATTTTTTCTTACTTGTAGTGAAATTAATTCAATAATTTCAAAAATAGATTTTTTTCTCAAAATATCATTATCATTTATGAGGCCTAAGAGCTGAAAACTCTTTTGCAAACTGGTGATATTAGATTAATTATGTATTTCGAGCGTGTCCGTGTGCCTGAATTGAGCACATTTTGCCCTTACTTCGGTGAAATATAATTAAACATTTTCTGATTGATTTTTTCTTGAACATGTTGTCAGTTTCACTTTCGTTTTCTTTCAAATCTGTTTTGATCACACTTCTATGGATTGTATGTCCAGTGGACCTAATTAAAACTAAGCAGAGTATAATAAAAAACTTTTTTACGTTAGAAAATTAATTTTATAGCGAACAAATTAATTTTCACGATCGATGTTTTGGGTATCGTCATGAAAAGGCAGATATTTTATATATAACAACTTTTACTGTTTTATAATGTTACTGTAAAAAGTTAATACATTGTGGCTTATCGTAATAAGATTAACTAATTGTATTACTATTACTAAAAATATAAATAAAAGTGTTGAATGACTTTGAAAGAACCCTTTGTTAGAAGAAAAAATAACTGACACCAAATTAATCCTAATGTGTTAAGTGTGTTTAATGTGTAAGGCCTTGAAAAAATAGCTTTAAAAGTGTGTCAAATGTGATGGACCTTTTAAAAATGTCCTTAAAAATGTGTTAAATGCAATGAACTTTTCAAAAATGGCTTAAGACGTGTGTTAAATGTAACGGACCTTAGAAAACTAGCTTAAAACATTATTTAAATGTAAAATTTATAAAAATTACCATAAACATATGTTAAATGCGATGGACCTTACAAAAATCGATTTAAATATATGTTAAATGTGAAGGATCTTGAAAAACAATTGTTTTAAGCATGTGTTAAATGTGATGGACCTTACAAAAATAGCCGTAAACATTTTTTAAATGTTATGGACCTTATAAAAATGGCTTTAAATAGGTGTTAAATGTTATGGACGTTACAAAAATTGCTTTAAACATATGTCAAATATTATGGGCCTTACAAAAATGGCTTCAAACATGTGTTAAATGTCATGGACCTTACACAAATGGCTTTAAACATGTGTTAAATGTTATGGACCTTACAAAAAATACTTTAAACATGTGTTTAATATTATGGATCTCACAAAAATGGCTATCAACGTGTTTTAAAACAGCTTTAAATAAATTTAAATGTGTAAGATTTAATTAAAAATACTTTAAACACGTTTTAAATGTAATGAACTTCTCTGATTCTCTCACTAAAATAGTTTATATTTATTTTAAAACGTACCGAAATTGCTAATTTCTAACTGGTTTAATTTTTAATGTGGTGTTGATACCGGTACGTACCTAAAAATACTATTAATGTTCAGAGTGAACGCTCATTCACAACAGTTTCAAAAATAGAAATGTAAATATCATTATTTTTAAACGTGTCGAATTCCCACCCGGGCGTTGCGTCGTGGGTAACTAAGTTCTCCATCATTGTACAAGCAACATCTTCCACTTATTATGATGGCAGTAGGAGATGTTCGAATATCTTCATGTTATCCGTGACCCGGGAATATTTGTCTTTCAGCTTAAAAAAAAAACTTTAAAAAAAAATTCTTCAAAGATTAAATAAAACAGCGAAAATACCCTACTAACGCATGCGATGGTTTCCCAATCAGAATAGGACAAGGGGAAAAAGGTGAGATTAGACGAGATAAAAAAATTGCAAGTCAAATGGGAAGTTTTTTTTTAAATCTTTACTTTACGAAAAATCTAAAAAGGTCCAACATTTTCCTAAAATGGCTTCGAATTGCTCCCGAATGACTAAGCTAGTAAGCTGCTATGAAAGTTGCTTGAAACGGGTTTGATTTAGGTATGTTCAGTGACTTGATGATCTGATTAGCCGATACAACTCCCAACCTTCTCTATCCCTTCGTTCTTCCCCTCCCCTATCCCCATACTATCCCTCTGCATAATAAATCAGTGTAGGTACAATGTACGTTTATATAAAGTTAACCGTTTTATTTGATATTAATTACATATACGACGACCCCCGCGGTCAAGTGGTAAGACGCCCAACTACCCCCAATCGTCTAAAGCCAATCAGATTCTGAATGATGATCTTTCACCAGGGCGATACTTAGAGTGTCAACGTGCCGCAAATATACCATCTGTTATTTTAGATTGGTTAGTAGCCGAGTGCAATGTGTCGGTTTCTAGCCCGGACATCGTGAGTTTAATTCCTCTACCATCTGAGTCATCCATCATTGCACAAGCAACATCTTCCGCTTGTGCAATGATGGAGGACTCAGATAGTTGTCTTTCTTTAAAAAAATAACTGAAATTTAATACAATTTATTTCCGCGCGCCGAGATTTGAGCCCGAGAACTCTGGATTAGAAGTCGAGCATCTTAACCACTCGATTACGGAGTTCGTCGTGTATATTTATATTTTTTTGGGGCATACCGTAAAAGAGTCCCAACTGCTCTCAACCGCCTAGAGCCAGTGGGACTATGGCATCCCTAATTGAGGTATATTGTGAGGCTGAAGGTAGTGGGGATGAGAAGAATATGGGGAAGAAGAAGGTTAAGAAGTACCTGGCTATTCAGATCTGGTCACAAACTGCTGAAACCATTTCAATCAAGCAACGTTTCGATTGCTAATGGTGGTCTTCCACCAGGGCGATACTTGGAGTATCTCCCACTCTGGAACGTGCCGCAAATATACTTTATACAATTAAATGAGACATATTAATTAAATTTAATTCATTCGCGAACTCCGGGTTTGAACCCGCGACCTTTGGATTCGTAGTCGAGCGTCTAACCATCATGCAGGCCGTCAGTGGATGCAGTGCAAAAAAACTAACAGAAGGGCGCACTCGCGATTTGTACAAGGTCAGCAGTTGTGTACTATTGAAGTATCTGCGGGCCCTGTACAAACAAAATTGCATGAAATATTATGGCCAAATGCTCAATTCTACCCTCTACTGTGAACAACTCGACCGTTTGAAGCTGGCGATCAAACAGAAGCGGCCAGCATTGGTGAATAGGAGAGGAATCGTGTTTCATCAGGACAACGCCAGGCCGCACACATCTTTGATGACGCGCCAGAAGCTCCAAGAGCTCGGATGGGAGGTTTTTATGCATCCACCCTATAGTCCGAACCTGGCACCAAGTGACTACCACCTGTTCCTGTCTATGGCCAACGCGCTTGGGGGTACAAATTTGGCCTCAATAGAGGCCTGCGAAAATTGGTTGTCCGAGTTTTTTGCCAATAGGGACAAAGGCTTCAATGAGAGGGGCATTATAAAGTTGTATTCTCATTGAAAACAAGTTATCAAACAGAACGGTGCATATTTGACCTAAGTCGGATGATTGTAACACTTTTTATAAAGTATTGAAATAAAGCGAAAAATACAAAATTACTTTTTCCCCAACCTATTATTATGTCACTAACTAACTAACTAACCATCACGCCGTTTCCCCGCATGGGTAGGCAGAGAGGACAGACCGCCATACAACTCTGTCTTGGCATACACTTCTTGCTTCATTTACATTCATACATCGTCTCATACATACTTTTCTGTTATTCTGACTCTTCACACGACCCGATTGAAGTATTTGATTTACTTGATCGTGCCATGTCTTTCTCGGGCGTCCTCGACTTCTTCTTCCATTCACTTTCGCATCATATATTCTTTTCACACTCCTTTCTTCGTTCATTCGCTCTTATTATGTCAGACAACATTATAAAGTCATTAAATTCGTTGCTATCCAAAGATTTATAAATTATCTCGACTAACAAAGATAATTCACAATCCTAGTGCTTGATACTAAATCACATTACGATTGAGTCTAATAGCATTGTCAAACAAACCGCCAACCGCTGCTACCTTCCGTGCGGAATTTGGCAGGGGAACCTAGAACGTAGTACGTAGTACATAGACGTGCCTTATGGACCGCAGTTCTCGCTTCATATTTCTCCAACCCACTCATCAGCTGGGCGACCACTGTACAAATCTCACCCCTAAAACACGCCAAGGATTTGTGGACGATGCCAAATTAAGGAAAGTTCTGCAGACAAATTAAAATATACCAAGCTTTCTGAAATGAAGTAAATTCTGTAAATAGCTGAGGTATTGTTTTTTTGTGGACTTACTACACATCGTCGCAAAAAGGCAAAAGGGTTTATTTTTTATTTCTTATAGTGAATATAGTGAAAAGAATATATGATGCAAAAGTGAATGGAAAAAGAAGTTGAGGACTCCCGAGAAAGACATGGCACGATCAAGTAAATCAAATACTTGAATCGGGTCATGTGAAGAGTCAGAATAACAGAAGAGTATCTATGAGACGATGTATGAATGTAAATGAAGCAAGGAGTGTGTGCCAAGACAGAGTTACATGGCGGTCCGTCCTCTCTGCCTTCCCCGGCGGGGAAACGGGGTGATGGTTAGTTAGTTAATTGGTGAATACCGCACAAAAGTCCCAACTGCTTCCAACCGTCCAGAGCCAGTGAGACTATGGCATCCCCAAATAGGGTATCTTGTGAGGCTGAAGGTAGTGAGCAAGGGAAGGAGATTGGGAAGAGGAAGGCCTACCTGCCTGTTCAGATCTGGTCACCAAACACGGCTGAAGCCATTACAAGCAACGTTTCGATTCTAAATGGTGGTCTTTCACCAGTGATACTAAGAGCATCTATCACTCCGAAACAAAACAAATAAACTTTGTATTTTTATATGAATTAAATGTTTTGTGACACATATTAATTGAATAAAAGTTACTGGCGCACACCGGGTTTTAACCCACGATCTTTAGATTCGTAGTCGAGCGTCTTACCACTCGACCATGAAGGTCGTCAAAAATGGCTGAAGCGCCATTTCGGGAAATTTACACCGGAGCACTTCAAAAGTTTTTTTTTCACAATAAAATTCATAAGTTTTTAGTATCTGGTTGAATTTCGACAGAAAAAAATAACTCAATGCTCTCACTGAGTTACTTAAAGCGATAAAAATCTAAAATAAATCTCAAACTTATGTCGCTTGAGTGAAGTCTTCTCTCAAATGATAAATTTTATTTTAAATGGCTGAAGCGCCTCGAAAGTCTTCAGAATCAAACAAGAGTCACAGTATTCGATTAAAAAAAAACTGATTAAAACTGCATATTTAACTCACGTTGTTCACGTGTTGTTTAAGGCATTTTGCCTTTCCAACGACGATATTTCAGTAGATTTATTCCAAAGAAAAAAAAGAGTCTAGTCATCATTCGTATTATTTCACGAATACAATTGAATCATATGCATAGACAGGCAATCCTTCGCAGTCATTAGAACATAAAAGAATGAAAAGGGAAAACCTAATGACATGGATTTAATATAAGTTGTTAGTGAGATTGTATATCACTATTTATGAATTGATTACTCTTCTTTGTAAACAATATTACTTGTATATGTGCAGAGGCGTGCACTACATAAAAGCACATAAGCCTTGCCTTCCTTGCCGTACTTGCATAAAAAGAAGTATAATATTGGATTAAATAATATTAAATTATTGCATTCAAGTATACGCGCTAAATTCAGCTAATCAGACCGCCGCGAGCGCCCCACCGACCTTCCTACTATAACGTGTCAAAAATAGTAACTTCACACGCTAAAACGCCGCCAACGTCAGTAGATTATTATATATGTTCACTAGACTACACAAAATATGTTTGTTGTGAGCTGTTCCCCGTTCAAATGAGGTGTTAGTATCTTTGTAATTGTCTAAGGCAGAACAAATCAAATAGCAATCAGTGACGTCTGTTGGTACCTATCTCTATTATTAATTAATCCGCTGTTTTTCCTACTGCCTACTCTGATCAAAAACTCTATGTACGCCACTTTATATGTGATACCTATCACTTTCTGTTACTTTTACTTGTATCTGGAACAACCGGTCTGGTAAATATCTTTGTCGTTATAAAGTCGCTCTCATTTATACAAGTAAATACGATATAAAAATTTAAAGTGTACGTTTGGAGTAAATTTTATATTATTTATTACCATTTATTCTTATATTACATGTATATTTGCGTGACAGCGCTTCAAAGGCGTAACAACTTATCATCTTAGACATGATTTGAGATTTAAATCATAAAGTGGAATAAGCGAAGCCGGTCGGAAAGCAAGTATGCACGGCCAGAGCCAGGCGAGGCAGGCTGGCTGGGAATGACAGCCTCTTCTCTTCCTCTCAACCTCTGATACGTGACGAGAGATGAGCCTTAATCTAAGATCATATTCTCTGAGCTTTCAGCGTTTCAGATAAATCATAAACTGTAAACAGTTCGTAATAATAACGTGTATTTAAATTTTTTTGTTTGCTTTATAATTTATTTATTTTTTCACTCTTCAAATGCTTTTAATACTTTATACTGACTCGGTAGAAAGAGTCACAGATATGTTAAAAAAAGTTGGATAGCCTAATTACCACCCACATGGAATTCGGACATTTAGAATATTTTATTTAATATTTTTACATATTTTTGAAAACATTAAACAAAACAATGTCAATACACCATTAAAATGATTGATAAAGTTAAAATATCACACAAACACTAATAACAGTAGCTTTAATAATTTGCATAAATAATTATGGAAGCTTTTTGTTGATTGTTTTATACCATTAAAAATGTGAAAATTCTAATGTACGGTCAAAAATATTTAAAACTGTTAAAATATCTCTGAAAAAAGATGTTTTATAATATTTGTTTGGTCTTATTTGAACATTCACGCATAGCACATATCACCACCATGTTTAATTTATTTGTATAACCACTGCAAGTTTTTCAATCAACACAAATAGGAAATAACCTCGAAATCCGTTTACGTGAGTAATGCGATTTGACGATGTGAAGTTAGCGTGAACGGAGAACATTCTTACATACTTAGAAGTGCTGCAATATTATGTGACGAATTTTCTTGTATCTTTCTCTCGTGGTATACAACGTAAAAACTCGGAGGAAGTGATTTATCGCATATTTGTAGGGTTTAGGTAAAAATATTAGCTGTATCTTCTTATATCGTTACTCTAAGCTTGGGAAGTACTTGGATATTTATATCTGGTCATCAAACACAGCTAAAGCTATTCCTAGCAACGTTTTGACTCTGAATGTCGGTCTTTTACCAGAGCGATACTTAGAGTATCTACCACTCTGAAACGAATTAATTTAACATGTTTTTCTTGGGCACAACGATATTTATTTGTTGATTGACGATTGCGATGAGACGTATGAATTGTGAAGATGAAATAATATCAAAGAAACGTCAATTGAAATTGATTTTCCTACCTGCCTTTGTTCTATGACAACAGTGACACCTTTCAAGGCAATTTGGCCGTTGAATAGTTCGGGTGATTGACGTTTTCAATATCTTCGCAAGGCGTAAATATCTTCAATTTTTCGCAATAAACTAAAAACAAAAAATAAGGATCTTTCAAACAAAGGGTTTTTTTTGTTTCGTGACTTACTGAGATAAAAGCAACAATAAAATCTGGGTTTGCTAAATTAAATTATTGTTTATTGATTTTGTCAATTTATTGATATACTTGTTACTAATAGTTGATAATAAAGTTTAATGAGATAAACTAGTCGATAAAATATGTAACCAGCTACGATCTATAGCGAGTAATTTCTGTGAATTAAATGCGTCTTGCCTTACAGCACACTTATGCTAATATATTTTTAATAAAATGAAATAATATCTTTGTATAAAACCACAGATTTTATAAATAAAACAGATAAACTTACAGAGTAAACAGATAACAAAAACACCCTTTCTCGTTCAGGACAATATTAAAAATTAAACTAAGTCCTGAAGATGGAAGGGTGCTTCCGAAACCGGTCGACAAAATATTGAAAATAAAGTGGTTTTAAACAAAGTTTATCTGTATTATTTATAAATATGGCAAGCCACAAAGTTAAAGCTTTTTACCATAGATTTTTTTTTTTTTTATGATTTTATTATCGGTTTCGCTTAGCCTAAGCACCATTGGGGTACAATATTAAACCCAACAAAAAATACAAAGTGTGCGGTAATATATACATACAAAGGGAGAACAAAATTTAAAATAAAATAAGAAAACAGTTAGAAACCAAGGAATAACAAAGAAACAGAGAGAAAGAGACAGATAATATGGGTTGAACGAGACGAAACGTCAACTGAGAAGGTGATAAAGTAATAATGAGAAATTTTATGAGTTATAGGAAATATACCTAATATTGGACTATTGGACAATTTTAACTGATTATTAAAAACGTGACTATTAATTTTAATGGCTTTCTTTATTTCTAGTGCTTCAAAATTATTTAATCTGTTGTCGTGACCATATTTTTGAAAATATTTTTTCTCAACAATTTAAATAAAATCTGTGATCTCTTATACAAAGTTATTTTTTCGTTTTATTAAATGCTTAACTACAAAGTAAATGCTTCTACAAAAATATAAAATATATTTTTCCTTGGTAGAATCCATACATAGAAAATGGAATCTGGAAGATGAATAAAAGTGGGGCTTTAAAAGGAAAATTATTTTATAAATCCTTCTCTCATATTATTATTTCATGGTTTTTTTTCTTGTTTTCGATAGCTTAATTCACCGTATAATTCACAAATAAGTTTCGGATTCTTTTCAGAAGCACAAGTTTTTTTTTATAAAGTCGACTACTATTTATGATCAAAGTTTTTCATTATTATTTTCTATATTTTCTGAAAAAAGTGATTGTTTAATTGTAGTTTTATGGAGTTTTTTTTTTTTTTCTGATTAATTTTACAGACCGAGCGTATTCCCATTTGACGTCTGAGTGGTAGATAAAAAAATATTGTAATGAATTTTGTGATGAGGGCAGATTTGACGGCCTCTGTGGCCGAGTGCTTAAGGCGCTCGACCACAAATCCAGAGGTCATGGATTCAAACCCTGACGTGTGCAAATAATTTTACTTGATTAATATGTGTCATTTCACATTCAATTCATATGAAATGTAAACTTTATTTTTGGCACGTTCCGGAGTGGTGAATTCTCTAAGTATCGAAACATCATCATTTAAAATCCAACGTTACTTAAAATGGGCCAAACAACAAGAAAGATTTTTAGTAACTAAATACAATACAGCTTTTGCACAAAGACACTATATGTACATCACGCCTCACACTTACAACAAACTCCCACCACAGACTGTAGCCATCACCAATATGTATTCCTTCAATCAAAACATTACTAAATGGCTAATGAGTAAGGACCGCAGGGAAATTGAAGACCTCCTAAAATAGCACTTGAAATTCTTCCCTCATTCCATGACCTACTATAACATTGTGTAACAAATATCATCATTTTTTTAAATTATTATACTTGTAATCACTGTCACTTACCTCAGAACATGTTTTTGTGACCTAGTGAGGTAGGTAATGTAAAAAAAATAGTGTAAGAAACAAAAAGTTAAATAATAAATAAATATTTTTTTTTAAATGGCTTTAACCTTGTCTGGTGACCAGATCTAAGTAGCCAGAATGTTACCAATCATACACTTCCCCGTCTCCCCCTCCTCACTACCATCAACTTCACAACATACCCTAATTGGAGATGCCATAGTCCCACTAGCTCCAGAAGTTTAAGAACAGTCGGGACTCTTGTACGATTTTCACATAAAAAAGGTTAGGTACAGATCTGAATTTAGAATTCGCGCAAAAGGATATCTCAGTCGTAGAGTTATCAATATGATCCATAACGTCGCTGGAAAGGCAAAAGGACTTAAGCAACACTTTGGCCAAAAATGAATTAAACATGAAGTTTTGATCAATTTTTTTTTTCTGCATCGAATGCTTTGACTCTCGTTTGATTCTGAAGAATTCAGTGGCCTTTCGGCCATCTAAAATTTATTTACTATTTGGTAGAAGACTTGATTTAAGTGACACAAGTTTGGGACTTTTTTAGTTTTTGGTCCCATCAAGTATCTCTAGAAGAGCATTGAGTTACCCGAGTGAGCATTTTTATTCAAAATCCAACCAGATTATGAAGACTTATGAATTTTATTGCAAAACAAAAAAAAACTTAATAGTGCTCTGGTGTAAACTTCCCATAATGGCGCTTCAGCCTTTTTTCCGTTCCGGCGACGATGTTTTTCAAAGATGTTTGAGCCTTTTTCGTCATCGTTGTTATGTAAGATTATTCCTTAATAACTAATTACTAGTTATTCTTCCCATTTACACATATTATCAAAGTCCAAAAACAACCCCTTTCAGTGAGGTTTATGAATCCGCGCCACGTTGCCTACATCCAGCGCTAAAGCTCTACACATAGTATGGAAGGCTATGCGGGTAGAGTGGAAGGGGATGTCGGTAGATATGTAAGGGTGGGGGAAGGGTAGGTCAGGTCAACAGTCACATACAGAAGCGGTTCCTTTAAATCGCACGAGTTAACGCGGCTATTGTGACTATTCTGGCGTATTGGGGCTAAAAGAATATAGCAGGGTGATCACAAATGAAATCGAAATATTTGCAAACATGCTCACAAGAACAGAATGATTTTTTTTCTACTTTACATAACTTATTGGCGTTTTTTTGTTTGTTTATTGTGAATACCGCACAAGAGTCCAAATTGCTTCTAACCGTCTAGAGCTAGAGAGACTATGGCATGTTGTGAGGCTAAAGTTAGTGAGCAGGGGAAGGATATGGGAAAGAGGAAGGTTGGGAAGTATCTGGCTATTCAGATCTTGTCACCAAACACGGCCAAAGCGATTTCACGGAACTTTTCAATTCTGAATTATGGTCTTTCACCTGGGCGATACTTAAGAGTATCTACCACTCTGGAACGTGCCGCAAATAAACTTTACATTAATTTATATGAATTAAATATGGTATGACACATATCAATTAAATAAAAGTTATTGGCGTACGCCGGGTTTGAACCCGCAACCTTTGGATTCGTATTCGAGCGTCTTAGCACTCGACTGTGGAGGCCGTTTAATAAACAGTGAAAATTTAACGGTGCTCCCTGGAACATAGATGAAATATGTGGATATTATTTTTTTACGTCCAACGTTTTTAAAATCGATGCTGGATGCAGGCAGGCAATCGCGCTAAAATGAGCGACAGTTTCTGTAGAAGTAAATTTAAACTTCAATAACTCGGCTAAAAATAGACGCAACGACGCAATTTTAGTCTCGTTTTAAATAAAAGGAATATTTTTTGCCGATATTGACACTTGTGGCGACTACACGTCGTGAACTGCTCATACGGAAAGAGAACTCAAAATAAAATTTTAGACTTTCCAGATTCGACACGTGTCCATAGACGGGATCATATCTCAGAGAATAATTATCCAATCCGAGTGAAGCGAGTGTTGTTTTGAAAAGGAGTGTAAATGTTACAACTTTTTTGTCATGTTCAATTTCATTTCCACCGCATTCATGCAATTTACTTTTGGCAGAGAGAGGAAGAAAAAAAACTTCATGCAGTAAAATTGAAACATCTGAGGTGTTAATGACGTCTTGCAACGTTTTACGATCGACTTACTAATAATGCGCTCTGCTATAAGCGTAATAAAGGGTTTTAATTTTTTTTCTACGGTGCGTGTTTGGTTCACATATTTTTCACAGCTAGCTCTTACAAACGTGAAGTTTACGTTAGTTCCTCAACCCTTTGTACCATTTATTTTTTCTGCAATGAAGTGTAGGTATTTTATTTTAAAATAAAACATTATGTAATAATGATAACGAAATTAATAAATAAAAACCTCGTGTATATATTATAAAAAAACACAGAATTTAATATTTAGATCTGTATATTATTTCTGTACATAGTACCAATAAAAAATAATGTACCATTTATTATTTATGTATTATATTTAGTAATAAGATAAAGCCTATGTTATTGGGTAGGTCACTCAACTTGCAATTGGTCGAATCGAGTTCGATACTCACAGCCGGTAACAATTTACTCCGTTTTAAATAATTTTTACAGGCTTTTTTAAATTTATTGATAGGCATAATTTTGATGGTTTCCGGCAGCGCATTATACGATTTCATTCCTTTATATAGTAAGCTGTTTTGGGTGTTGGCTTTATTCTTTTCTGGTGGTCTAATTTCTTTGCATGCCCTTGTATTATACTTGTGAATATTAACATTGTAGATAATTTTGTCAGAAAAATACTCTGGTAACAAGTTGTTCTTCATTTTATGTATAAACATCAATGTGTTCAATGTCAGCATCTGTTTAACTGTCAGCCAATTTAGTTCCTCTGACATTTTAGCTACTTTTGAGTATCTATTTCGCCCAAGTATAATTCTCATTGCTATATTTTGAAGAATTTAAAACCTGTTTTGTTCTTTGTCGTTACACAAGAAAAGAATCGTTGAACAGTAATAAAAAATGTGGAGCAATAATGGAGTTGTATATGGTAATTGCTGTTTTTCTGGAATTTTTTTGCCGAATTCTTCCCAAAAAAGAAATCTTACTAAATTAAGATTTTTTCAGCTCCCTTGAGGGGACTTTTCTCAAAAACGGCGCTTTAAAAGATATCCAAGTATTTATTTTATTCTTTTTTATTTTATAAAGAAAGACAAACATTCCCGGTTTATGAATAATCTGACAATATTTGAAAAACTCCTACTGCTATCATAAGAAGCGGAAGATGATGCTTGTGCAATGATGATGGAATAAGCCAGCAGAGGAATTGAACGCACGACGCCGGGGTGAGAATAAATCATATATTTTATTTTTATTTTTTTAATTAAAAAAAAAATACAGAAATTTATGAAAATAAAGAAATGCATCATAAATAAATGTTTTAGACAACCTATGTGGCTTAGTGTTTTAGATGCTTGGCTACAAATCCATAAATCGAAGGTTAAAATCAAAGTGCACAAATAAATTAAATTTATCTCAAATGTGTTATTTCACATAATATTTTAAATAAAACAATACATAGTATATATTCAGCACGTTCCAGAGTGGAAGATACTCTCAGTATCACCCTGGTGAAATCACACCATTTAGATTCAAAACGGTTTTTTTTCAATCATGGGTGACCTCTACTGCGCTCGTTTAATGTGTCAACTATTATTTTTTTTTAACTGTTTAAATTTAAATGAAAGAAATTTTCTGGTGGGGTCAAAACAAACAATATTTATTAAAAAAACCTATTTTATGTAGCCCTGCACTGCCTTAATAATATGGCAAGTTGGTCTACGCATTTCTATATTTCATATCCTCCCCCACTGTCCTTCGGTAAGCAGAGATTTATTTCCCCAGCCGACGTCTGTCAATAAAGCCGGAATGCCGTTTCTCCGAGCACGGTCTACTCGCACAGTGAGGCAGCGCTACTCAGACTCTTTTGGTGTGCGGACGAGTATTTATGTGTAAGTGCTACACAACATAGGGACCGGTTTCATTTTTTAAATAACTAAAATACACGAAGTGTAACGTCAATTGCAGGGTTGTGCGCCAAATGTAACATTGTGCCAAATGTAACCTATGTGGGTCGTTATATACTTTACGGTCAGCTTTGTACGTACACCGAGAGATAGTGACAGAACTCTATATATGAGCATCCAAATATATCTAAGGTAGATGCAGCTTCATTGAAAAGTTCCATCGCTTTATATATTGGCGTGTTTTTGTATGAGGAAGTTCTGACTTTCGGTGTGTAAAACGTCACATGGTGCCTCGCACGACTGTACTTACTTTGGGCAAACTAAGGTAACCCTTTCTCTCTCTCTCCCTCTATCTACGTCATATCGATCTAAGGATGAAATTAGACCGAATGCTTTAGAAATGAGATCCCTGTGGCGTATATGTGACAAAACCATGTATGACCTATTAAAAATGGGGATATTTGGTAAGAATGCAAGGCATAATTTTTAAGTTAATAAGTGTGTCTATCTGATGGGACCTGCCAGATAAGTATGTGTCTGTATATTTTCTCTTTAAACTACGAATTAACATCTAATAGAAAATAAGATCTGTACAGCACCCTTGAAGTTATCTTTTTACAAAAACGGCGCTATACAAATCATCCAAATATTATTATTATTATAATTATTATTATTATAATGAATGGGATTAAGATACGAACGCTTCGATGGTTTGGGCATGTTGAGCAGATGGACAATGAAAATAATATAAGGAGAATATTTGACGTGAAAGTGAATTGTAAAAGAAATCGGGGATGCCTGAGATGGGCATGGCGTAATTAAGTGAATCAAACTGGCTGAAAAAATAAACAAATACTGAAGTCGGATCATTTCAAGATTCAGAATAACAGATGAGTATGTATGAGATGATGTTTGTATGTGAATGAAGTAAGGATGATGTTAGTTTTATGGCAATCTATCCTTTCTACATACCCTTGTGGAGAAACGGCGTGATTATTCAGTTAGTTGGTTCCAAGCTACAGGTATTAAGAATATAGTCATTTTATTTATAAACACATATTTACTTTGTTGACCGCGGACCAGCGCTTGAGTAGCACTGCTGTAGTAGTGTATGGGTGAACTCCCCGCTTTTCGGCTGTATATAAAATCTACACTTGATTTTTTTCACTTTTTTCCACTACCCTTTGATCTGTCAGTATTTTATTAGAATCTGAGAGAAAGCTAAGGTGAGTTAAGAGTAAAGGATGCAGTCAAACGAAGAAATTTATGTGAAAATCTTTGTGAACGTTAATTGATTACCAAATAACTTTATTTGATTCACTTTTTTTCATTTTATTTTATTTTATTAGAATAAACATATTTTTGTTGACTTCTTGCTTTATCGCTATTACGACATCTTCGGAGCACTTTAAAAAATACGAAATAAGACAAATATATTTTTTAAAGTGCCCTGAAGATAATCATGGTAAAACTAGCTGCCTTATTTTTTGTGAAAAAAAATACAACTAAATAATTACAAACAAAGTGATGAAACCAACTAATTATTTTAAAAAGAAATGAAAAAAAATACTTTGTATAAGACCACGGATTTTATTCTATGTTTATGACCGTAAAAATACAAAGTATTCGTTTATTTATACATGCAGAGGGAGAACAAAATATTAAATAAAATAACAGAACAATGAGAAAACAATAGAATAACATTTAAATTATAACGAAGAAACAGAGAGAAAGATACAGATAATATGAACTGAAAGAGACAAAACGTCAACAGAGAAGGTGATTAAAGAATAATGATAAATTCTATGAGTTTACGAGAAATATAACTAAAATTGGACTACTGGACAAATTTACCTGATTATTAATAAAATGACTATTAATTTTAATGATTTTCTTTTTTTCTAGTGCTAAGAAATAAATATAGAAAAAAAAATTATACATATATAACGACCGGTCGGTAGCTGAGTGGACAAACGCATAGGATTCCCACCCGAGGGTCGTGCGTTCAATTCCTTTGCTGGCTAAGTTCTCCATCATTGCACGAGCAACATCTTCCGCTTCTTATAATGGCAGTAGGAGTTTTTCAAATATTTTCAGGTTATTCGTAACCCGGAATGTTTTTTCTTTTTTTTAACAAAATTAAAAAACAAACATATTTATATAAATATATGTATAATTTTATTTAGAACAAGCAAGATGATAGTATTATATTTCTTTGCATCAACATTTGTTCCTCTCCTTATATTACTTATCAATGGTGATCAAAATAACACGTCTTCTTAAACTCTTCCATCATTTGGTAAAAAGGAACCTATACGTGACAAATTTCTCACTTATTACGCGTTATTTGACGCACTTTATAGCGGAATTTAACGATTTTTTTGCTATTTTTTTCATCCAAAAGGTGCGAATCGTCTTCATATTAAAATCAAATAATAGCGCCTCACTGAATCAGACGTGACGTATTTTTCTGCCTCGGAAATGGCAAATTGACACTAACGTCAAAAACACTGAATAAATAATTCCTAGGAGTGTGAACTATATCGATTTGTCGCCAATTTTTAAACTCCTAGGAGGCCCCAGACAGGGTAATGAAATTGACTATAAACTCAAGAAAGAATTTCGGTATTTTAAAATGTTAAATCCTCATAAAAATATACCAGGAGGGAGCGCTAGTGTAGTCAGTATTGATGATTTTTGCCTGACTGGGGCGTGGCTAGGGTTAGGGCTTTTTATATATTAATACCGCACAAGAGTCTCAATTGCTCCCAACCGTCTAGAGCCAGTGAGACTATGGCATCCCCAAATAGGGTATGTTGTGAGGCTGAAGGTGGTGGGGAGGGGAAGGAGATTGGAAAGAGGCAGGTTGGGAAGTACCTGGCTATTCAGATCTGGTCACCAAACACGGCTAAAGCAACGTTTCTATTCTGAATGGTGGTCTTTCACCAGGGCGATACTTAGAGTATCTACCACTCTGGAACGTGCTGCAAATATACTTTTTATTATTTTTATATGAATTAAATGTGTTATGACACATATTAACAAACTAAAAGTTGAGTTATGTCCTGTTGTCGCATAACAAAACGTAGTGGGTGGAGTCGCCGCAGACGCGGGAGACGGAGAACATGCTTACATACCTAAAATCTAAGCTGTATTGGGTGAAAACTTGTTTTATTTCTTTCTCTCTCACTCATCGTATATTTGTATAAGTTGGGTAAAAATGTTTAGCTCTCTCTCTCCATATATATTCTTGCTCTGAGGTCAAATCTTTTTCAACAAAAGTAAGGAAAAATTTGACTTACTTCGGACACAAAGATACGCCCAAAATAAACATCTATCGACTTATCTCTTCGCTGGCAAAGGGAATTCAATTGCTCATGTAATTAAACTCGAGATGAAAACGTCAAAAAAATTATTAAGAAGGTACGTACCTGCGTGAAGAAAATACGAAAATACTGATAAAAGCAAAAACGTTTCAAATTACTGAGTATTTTTTTCATTAACTGGGTAATTTTGTATTTATTTTGCGTTTAATCTATTTACCTTTCAATTCGTCAGATTCGATTATATTTTTCAAGGCTCTTCAGTTGAAAAATCATTAAAACGGCTTATTTTTGTTTATTTACCATCGAAATAAATTATTTTTTCATCTTTTCTCTTTCACTTCCTAACTTTTGATCGAATTTATGATTTTAAACCATATTTAAAAAATGAATTAACACAAATATAAACGTATTTTTTTATTAACGCACTAAGTACGAAAACAAATAATAGTGGGATTATGGAAACCCCAATCGGGGTATGTTGTGAGGCTGAAGAGAGTGGATTAAGGAAGGAGATGGAGAAGAGAAAGGTTGGGAAGTGCTTGGCTATTTAGATCTGATCGCCAAACACGGTTAAAGCCATTTCAAGAAACGTTTCGATTCTGAATGGCAGACATTCGCCAGGGCGATACACTCTGGGGAACGTACCGCAAATATACTATATATTATTTTATATGAATTAAACGCACGCCGGATAAACCGCGATTTTGGTATTGTATTTGAGCGTCTTACCACTTGACCACGGAGGCTGTCTCATGGGATATTCATGCATTACAACATTAAAAACCATATCATGGCTATCGATTTTGTAAAAAAAAAGATTTTACCATACGAGGCCTGTTCAAAAGAAAAGGTGAATTTTGAATTTTCGCGGGCTATGTACATTCGATTATCGATTTTTTTAATGTTGGTACACATATTTTTATCATATGTTAGCATTATCAGCCATTTTGGATTATTGGTTTGTTTTTGACAACTGGAAATGTTAGTCACGTTTTTGTGTGTTCTTCGATTTTTTACTTTTGAAAAAAATGGAACAAAGAATATGTATTAAATTTTGCGTTAAAAATGGAATAAAGTGCTCCAACGCACTTAAAATGTTGACTGGCATTCGTGTTTATAAGTGGTACAAGTGCTTTATAGAAGGCCGAGAAGATGTTAATGACGATGAGCGTCCTGGAGTTGTGGAAAAACCAATCATGGATTTTATTCTTTGATCCATTTTTTTTTCAATGTAAAAAATCAAAGAACACACAAAAACGTGACTAACCTTTCCAGTTGTCAAAAATAAACCACTAATCCAAAATGGCTGATTGTGCTAACATATGATAAACATATGTGTACCAACATAACAAAAAAAAATCGATAATCGAATGTACACAGCCCGCAAAAATTCACCTTTTCTTTTGAACAGGCCATGTATATCAAATCAGCGTATACTTTTTCCCAAAGCAAAAAAACTATATGTATTGGAAAACATCAAAAGCTCTCTTTTTAAACATTTCTAAAATGAGAGGCACAGGAAAATAAAAAATAAGTCTTTCATTGCTTTTTTTATATTTTCCCCTAGGAAAAAATAAATTGCCAACAGCCAGGTTCAAATCTCTTAAGTGGGAATGTGAGAGGGGTTATACACTGTGTATAGTCTACCTCAATTCTCTATCCATGGGGTGCAACGCTGCAGAACACATATCGTCGCCGGAAACGCAAAAGGGCTGAAACGCCATTTTGGAAAGTTTACACCAAACCACTTTTAAGTTTTTCTTTGTTTTTGTTTTACTATGAAATTCATAAGTCTTCAGTACCCGGTTGGATTTTTTTTTTAAATGTTGACTCAGATAACTCAATGCTCTCACTGAGTTACCTGAAGCGACAAAAAGCTAAAAAAGTCACAAACTTATGTCGCTTGAGTCGAGCTTTCTCCCAAATGGTAAATATATTTTAGATGGCTGAAAGGCCACAAAAGTCTTCAGAATCAAACGAAAGTCAGATCATATTTAAACTGCATATTTAACACATTTTTGACCAAAGTGTCGCTTAAGACCTTTTGCCTTTCCAGCAACGGTATAATGATATCAAAGTTGTTTTTATTTTTTAAATTGAACACAATAGTTATTCGTCTATTTTACGGTGTTAATTCAGGTTGGACAGCAAAACTGCGGGGGCTGTAAAGAACACCTTAAAATTGTCAACATTGACACAATAAACGTTTTTTATCAAGATTATCGTTAATTAGTCGACTTCTGATAGTAGACACCGGCTTAAATAAGCTAGGTCTCTCGCTCTAGATAGAGATGCATCTATTTTGATGAACATCATTTTTAATAATTACATTAATTTTTATTTTTATAGGGAACATCGCACAAAAGTACCAACTGCCAACCTAAATCTCAAACGTCTAGAGTCAGTGGGAATATGGCATCCCTTATCGGGGTATGTTATGTGGTGGAAGTTGTTGGGAAGGGGAAGGAGACAAGGAAGGGGAAGATTGGGAAGTACCTGACTATTCAGATCTGATCACCAAACACGGCTTTAGCAATTTCAAGCAACGTTTCAATTCTGAATGCTGGTCTTTCACCCGTGCAACACTTAAAGTATCTACCAATCTGGAATGTGCCGCAAATTTATTATATTTCATTTTCATATCAATTGAATGTGTTATGAAACATATTAATTAAATGAAATTAAAATCGAAAAATATTAATTTCATGCCATGGTCTTGAAACTTTTGGTACCATTCTAAATGATTTGCGTCATTCTTTACGACTCTAACAAAACCTTGTTCAGGGTTTGACTTGAATGTTGTATCAAATGTATATTTTTGACCTACTTTTAACGTGAATAACGCACAAGAGTCTCAACTCCTCCCAACCGTCTAGAGCCAGTGAGACTATGGCATCCCTAATTGGGATACGTTGTGAGGTTGGAGGTAGTGGGGAGGGAAAAGAGACGGGGAAGTTGAAGGTTGGGAAGTACCTGGCTGTTCAGATCTGGTCACTAAACACGGCTAAAAGCCATTTCAAGCAACGTTTCGATTCTGAATGCTAGTCTGTCACTAGGGCGACACTCTATCTAGAGTATCTACCAATCTGGAATGTGCGGCAAATATATTATATTTTATTTTTATATCAATTAAATGTGTTTTGATAGATATTAATTAAATGGAATTTTATTTGCGCAGGCCGGGTTCGAACCCGCGACCTCTGGATTCCTAGTCGAGCGTCTTACCACTCGACCATGCAAGCCATCAACCTACCATGCTCAAAATCTCTCTGCACGCCACTCCCTATAACATAACTCCCTATGACAATTGATTGTCATAAAAATAACAACCTACTGGAGTATCCAATTCATTTATTTATTTAACAAGATCTCATAAAAACAGGTGTCCACCAAACACATTAAGAGATGAATGATATAAAAATATTGTAGATACATGCATAGTGTAAAAAAAGAAATTAAATATTTATGTACACCCCACATATAGACAAGGTATTATATATCCGAAGGAGTCATACGAGTATAAACTGAAGTAGTGTGACGCACTATATATGATATAATAACGCAAATAAGGTTAGCAATGAAAAACAAAAAAGATAAGATATAAGAGAGGTTCATTCTTAAGCACATGATATGAGATAATCGTTGAATTGGCAAGTGTAAAAGTGTGCGTAAAAAAAATTTTTTTTTATGATTATGTAGATCGTTGTGTACTTAAAACGCTCAATATGTCCGTCGCAGTTTTAAACCCCGTATAGTTATAGAATACTACATTCTCGCTAACGCCGGCAGCTACAATACCAACCGGGTAGTTCTTAGGATCCAAAATAGAATGCACCACAGTCTCTGTTGGATAAATACTTCAGTTGCTGCGCTGGCGGCACTAGACACGGGAAAATGGGACATAGTGACGGTGGCTGTACTGTACAATAATGATAAAAGAGACCATTATAATAAACATGTTTGTTTTACGGCAAAAGAGCTGGAAGTAAAATTGTTAAATAAAGAAACAATAATAGCTTCAAGCTCAAAAAAAAAAATTAAAAATAATTTTCCAACAATTTACTTGGGTGATTCAAACCTAAATATGTAAATAGAAAGAAAACTACATTAATTACTAAAAAAATGAAAATGATATTCAAACAATGAAACGCCCTTTTATGACGGCCACCGCGGTCGAGTGGTAAGACACTCGGCTACGAATCCAGAGGTCGCGGGTTCAAACCCGGCGTGCGCGAATAATTTTTATTTCGTGTCGGAACACATTTAATTCATATAAAATAACATAGTATATTTGCCGCGCGTTCCAGAGTGGTAGATACTCACGGCCTTAGTGAAAGACCACCATTTAGAAACAAAACGTTGCTTGAAATGGCTTTAGCCGCGCTTGGTGACCAGAAATACTCAGGCACTCCCCACTTTCCTTTTCTCTATCTCCTCCCTTTTCCCAACACCTTCAGCCCCACAACATACCCCAATTGGGAATGTTAAAGTCTCACTGGCTTCAGACGGTTGCGAGTAGAATATTGCCGGTCGGACGCACTAACCAACGAAACTATGTCTCCCTTTGTCCAATTCTTAGTTACTTCTCTTTTACATACAAGTATTTACTTTTTGAGAAGATTTTTTTTCAATAATTAACTATAAATATGAAACTGATGTTATTTGAAATTATCAAATTTAAGTTATTATTCTTTACTAGTTTAGTCTTGATACACTCGTCAAAAGGGACATGGTGAGTTAATCGCAAATTTGGGTGATCGGAATAAAATTTCAAACCTTTTTACGTGTGAGCGATAATTACCAGTATTGTTTTTGCAGACATAAGCGCTAACAAATCGCGTACAGAAGACGACTTGGCGTATTAATACTGTCAGTTTTTTTTGCGAATACCGCACAAAAATTCCAACTGCTCCCAACCGTCTAGAAACAGTGAAACTGTGGCATCTCCTCAACTGAGGTATGTTGTAAATCTAAAGGTAGTGGTTAGGGGAAGAGTAAGGTTTGTAAGTACCTGGCTATTCATATCTGGTCATAAAATACGGCTAAAGCCATTTCAAGCGACGTTTCGATTCTGAATGGTGGTCTTTCACCAGGGCAATACTTGGAGTATTTACCACTCTAAAACGTGCCGCAAATGTACTTTTTTATTTTATTTAAATTTATGTGTTATAACACATATTAATTGAATAATTTTTATTTGCGGACGCCGGGCTTGAACCCGCGACCTTTTTTTTTCTCTGCAAGCCAATTTAATAATAATATTATATTTTTCCGACCGTAGTTTTTTACATCAACTCGTTGTCCTATTATTATCAATGTATACGATTAAATTAAAAGCCGTACGTTTTCAAGCAAAATGTTTTATTGGATTTTCACCGTGAATACTTAAAATGAATATTAAAACCAGATGTTCAATTTTTTTTTATCCAAAATTCCTTTTCACCGTTGAAATTAAGCGAAGCGTATAAGGTTCCGGTTCAGGAAACCCATCAAGCCAACCATTATTGTTGGAAAAATTCAATAAAATACCCCTTCGCTCGTGGAAAACCTCAAATCTTCTATTCAAAACCGGTCAGAAGTTAAAGAAAAAATTACCCCACAGTCCTCCCGGCTGTACAGTAATAATAATACAACTTCGCTGTGTTTAAAAGTCTGATGCTTTTGAAATATAATAATAATTGGCTGATTTATATAGCGCCGTTTTCGTGACAGAAATATCACCTGAAGAGCGCTTTACAGCATAATTAACATAATATTAAAACTAAAACTTAATTTATAACTTATGCTTAATACTTATAACTAGTGACTAACAACTAACATATTTTCATCAACATATATTTACAATGGTTGTTGCCCGTGCTATTGGACATAGAGTAGAAAAAATAGAGTAATTCCTTGGGCGTCCCCGAATTCTTCTTTCATTCAGTTTCACATCATATTTTCTTTTCACACTCCTTTCTTTGTTCATTCGCTCTACATGCCTAAGCCGTATAAGCTTCCCTTTTTTATGCTATTCATTACGTTAACGTCAGCTTTGCATTGTTTTCTGATATCATACATGGTTTTACTGCACATACGCCTCAAGGATCTCAATAATAAGGTAGTTTTAAGTTATGTTCTAGTTTTAATTTTAACATTTCGCTCTACATGCCAAACCTTCAAGTTAATTCTATTTTGTCTTTAAATCGATTCATATTTTTTGTATACGCAAAAGCATAGATGGTGACGCCCACTGACTGCAAATTCGAGTGCGTCAAATGGTATTTTCTTGTTCTTTTGTCATTAATTAATTCTATCCACGCTTTAATGCTAGGAACCTGACCTCAGTTGTTTACAGAGTAAAGCCGTTTTATCTCTAAGCCAGAGGAAATTGAGATTGTAACGTTCTACGGTGGCTGTCCTGGCAATTACTTCGCGTTATGGAGAGAAGAGGAAGTTACTGCAATGGGCGGTTGGGCGGAATCATCGGTATCATCCCTCTGGAGCGGGAAGGAACGGATTTATTTATTTAACAATATCTCATAAAAACAGGTGTTTACCAAATACATTAAGAGATGAATGATATAAAAATATTGCAGATACGTGCATAGTGTAAAAAAAGAAATTAAACATTTATGAACACTTCATATATAGACAAGGTATTATATATCCGAAAGGGTTAAATAAGAACAAGCTGAAGTAGTGTGACGCACTATATTTAGCAATGAAAAACAAAAAAGATAAGATATAAGGGAGGTTCATTCCTTTACACATGTTATGAGATAATCGTTGAATTGGCAAGTGTAAAAAGGTGTGTAAAAAAATATTTTATTTTAGATTATGTAGAACGTTATGTACCTAACGGTCACTCTTGTACGTACATCAGGAGAAAGTGACAGAACTCTATATATGTGCATCCAAATATATTTAAGGTAGATGCTGCTTCATTGAATGATTCCATCGCTTTATATATTGGTGTGTTTTTGTATGAGGAAGTTCTGACTGTCGGTGTGTAAAACGTGTCATGATGCCTCGCACGAATATAATTACTTGGGGCAAACAAGTTGATCTCTTTTGGTATATGTGGGTTATAAATACCTCTAGAAATCAACTTACAAAAATGTTTACCCAAAACATCTTCCAGCGGGCTTGCAGGGTGTGAAAATCTGGCATTCCACAAAAAAATAATCTGATGAACGCAATGAAATGTATCCAGGAATCTGGAGAATCTGGGACGATTTTTACAGGTAGTTTTGTTACCAACAGCTCGTAATCGCTGTTTATATTCATGACATTAATTTACACAGCGCAGTTCTGCGATAGTTCACCTCAAGTGTGCTTCGCACTAAATTACCTAACCCTATAAAACAACGAGAAATTAATACATAACACACGATATGTATGCAAATCAAAACTATTTGAAATCATGATCGTCATCATAAATCATGAAAAAAAATGTTCAGATATAAGTGTAACCTTGGGGTAACAATATATGGAGAGAGATCTAATTATTTTTACCCAACCTATACAAATTTGGGACAAATCACTTTCTCTGGGTTTTCACGTCGTACACCATTAGAAAGAAAGAGACAACAAATTTTCCCAAATTATCACACCGTTTTAAAGTATTGTTAGAATGTTTTTCGTGTCCCACGTCTCCGTTGACTCCCCTCGCTCGTTTTAATATGACATAAATGGACATAACTCAAAGGTTTTTTAGATTATATGCTATATTTTTGTTTATAACAATTCTGCGAAAAAGTGTTTGTACGAATAAACAAAAACATTATGTTGACATGTGCTATGAATGAATGTATATATACCCTAGGCCTAGTCCTAGCCACGCCCAAGTCTAACCGAGTCCGGCAAAACTCATCAGAACTGACTTCAGCAGCGCTCCCTCTTGTATATTTTTGATCTGAGAGTGTAACAGTGAATGTGTACATTAACAGATTAAAAATGATTCGCTAGAAGCTAAGGGTATTCAAAATTTAAGGGAAAAGTATGTTTAAATATGAAAAATTTATTTAATCAAAGAAAAATTATTAGTATTGAAGACAGCTAATTTGATGGTACTTATATTTGTAAGAGTTTCATATTCGATACTTGATACGTAAATAACGAGTTATCGCTTGGAAAATACTTTGAGAGCAGTTATTTTCTGTAATGCTTTAGATTTTTATAATATATAAAACCAATTACCGCATAATACGAGTATTGAAATTTGTTTATAGTGAATACCGCACAAGAGTCCCGACTGCTCCCAACCGTCTAGAGCAGGGGTCTCCAAACTTTCCAGCCTTAGGGCCATACTGATTACTCCAGTAAGTTCCGAGGGTCAAAACCATATTATTACTTATCACAAAAACAATAACAATAAGCCTACAACAATGTTATGAGTAGTTAGCCCATGACCATATCAATGTAGATGTCATATTAATAATTATTCAACATAAAATTAGAATACTTCAGTAAACTAAATTTAATTTGCTATAAAAAATATGTTCTCTAAAATGAGTTTTCAAGTATGCTAGCTCTCCGCGGGCCGGACAAAATCTGTCCGCGGGCCGGATGTGGCTCTCGGGCCGTAGTTTAGAGACCCCTGATCTAGAGTGTCTAGACCAAGTGAGACTATGGCATCTCCAATTGATGTTGTGAGGCTGAAATTAGTGGGGAGAGGAAGGAGATGGGGAAGAGAAAGGTCGGGAAGAACTTCGCTGTTCAGAATCTGGTCACCAAACACAGCTAAAGCCATTTCAAGCAAAGTTTTAATTCTGAATGGTGGTCTTTCTTCAGAGCGATACTTAGAGTAACTACCACTCAGTGCCGATTTTATATAAATATACTAAGTGCAGGGAACAGACAAACGCGTAAAGCAACAATACTACACTTTCAACAGCACGCCGTTAAAATTCCGTAGTAAAAAAAACTGGGAACCGCCGGGATTGAGATTTGAACCCACCACCTCTGGATTTGTAGTCAATGATCTTAACCGCTCAAAAGGGAGAGGGTCGTGAAGGGAATAACATCTCCAAAAGGTTCCAAAAAGGGATTCTTTCAGTCCACTTCAGTCCATTAGAGATTTTAAAATTGTCAAGAAAGATATTGTTTAGTGAATAAAACGACTAATAAAAAATAGAGTGACTAACTAATCATCACGCCATTTCCTCGCAAGGGTTGGCGGAGAGGACGGACCGCCATATAACTCTGTCTTGGCACACACCCATTGCTTCATTTTCATTCATACTATATCATAAATTAATTCAAATTAAATTTTCAAACCCAGGGTTTTGATCTGTAACTTTTAGGGTCGGAGTCAAGGAACTCAACGCTCTGTCAAGGATTTGGCAGTAAAAATCTGTCAGACCACATACCGCAATCACGTGTGCTACGCTCCCGACCTATACGAAATGTAATATTGCTTGGAAGTTTACGCATTGTATGCATTCGTTAGAACAAACGCCGTTGGTCGCCGGCCGTTAGCCGTTAGCCGTTGGCCGTTAGCCGCCAGCCGTAACGGGTAACGGAGGCACCCTCGAGGACGGGCGGATTCTTGAGGCTTTTGCGGTAGCGGATTTAATGTTTGTAGGATTCGAGGTTGCGGGATGAAACGATTAAAAAATATACAACTGAAAATAAATAACAGTAAAGGGATGAAAAATATGTGAACCTTTTTTGTCCCAATAGTCGGAACCATTCGAACTATAACAACCCACCTGTGGCTAAATAAAATTGGGGAGGAGACAAAGATATGAAAGAGGGAGTATGAGAAGCGTCTGTTCACTAAACATAGATATAGTCGTTTCAAACAAAAGTTTCTATTCAGAATGGTAGTCTTTTGACAAGATGAAGTGTAAATACGTAATGTTTTTCATTAAATGTTAAATTTGTCTCCTATTTATGATACCTTCTCCTATCAAAGGTTGGCTTTCATCAGGGAAATTTTCATGCTTCCATGGTGATTTAAGAGACCATAATACTGTGGCTTCCATTACCTTCCATATGGCAACCCCACAGCCAAATAAATATTCAGTTTTTTTATATACGAGTATATTTACCTACGCTGGCGTTTCAACCCTCGTATTTTGGTTTCAGAGCAGTAACTTACCATCCTACCACGGAAGTCATCTAAATAATAAACTCATCTAAACATCGATGCCCGACGAACGTATTGAGGGTATTTTTTTAGTCTTGGCAAGTCAATCTATGTGCGGACACACGTCAGTGTGTACGTGAAAAGCACCCCTTACGAAAAAGAGACAGTTATAATATTATGTGAGATACTGTTAAATTTTGCAGATACCTTTGGTCTGGAGCTTCAAAATATCTGCGAAAAAGCCTAAACTCTGTGCAGAAACGGGCGGTCCGTTTGATAGATTCTCCTATATTAACAAACGGATAGCAATCTTTGGAGAACAGACGTCAGATGGCAATGCTGTCTTTGTTCTACCGGTATTTCAATGGAAGATTCTCCGAGGAACTTGCGTTATTCATACCCTTTGGCACCGGTGCATAGCCGGGAAACTCGCCAAACGCGCGCCTGACATTTGTGCACGGTTGACATTCGATGCATGAGAACGGATCACTTCTACAACTTGTTTTTGTGTTAAAAAACTGTGGAAATTATTGCTGGCATCTATGTTTCCTCCCTCCCTTCAACATGGGCCTCTTCAAGACGCAGGTTCACTTCTTCCTTTCCTCAAAAATACTCTCTCTACAGCATCCCTAAAGAAGGGTCTCTTGTGTGGAGTTAACGGAAAAAACATAATCGCGTCGCGAAGAAAATAGTGCAAGTTGATATTCAATGAAAACATTTGGATTATACACCGAACGCAGTTGATTTCTGGCGTGTTTTAAAAAAATATTTATCTTTGTAATAAAAAAATGTTTTATATTTAGACCCTTATCACTTTGTGTACATCGCTCGACACTTTCAAAGGGTTTTGTACGCAAAGAAATTGGGTTTTCAATATATTTTCAAAAAGGAATCCAAACAAATCAATAGAGAGTTTTTTTTTAATTTATGTAATCTAGCCAAAAAATCTATTTACACCCAATGACGTTACATATATACACGTTATAGCCTTAGAATATTAACACAAAATGTGGCAAGCAAAACACACACGTTACCAGTAAATTCATCATTCAAATATCGGTCATGTATGGCAAAGATCCGAAGTTCGGACCGCGTTCCATACTTGCTTGAAACGACCTCAAGCGACGCGTGACCGTTTAGTACTAAATCTACTTAAACACCGATCACACCAACTAGCGTGATTATTCCTTGCCACTTTGAGAGAGCTACAACGTGTCTTTATATATGTAACGTCATTGTCTACACCTCGCAATATGAGTCATGATTTTTTTCCCACTTTCACTTTTCCCAATTCGTTAGATTTATCATTATCTGTCCCTCACTACGAAAAATTAAAAATACCTTCGATGTACCATATTTTAAATTTTCTCTTATGCCCTAAAAATAAATGAAAAATTAAGAAATTTATGTAAAAATCAGCCAAATTTTAAGTTATTATGATATATTGATTGTGTCCTGCCAGAAGAGACCTGTCAGGTAAGTATGTTGCAGTATATTTATATAGACCAGGAAGTAATTTTATGTAGAAATTAAGATTTTACATTGCCTTTGAGGTGATTTTTCACAAAAACGGCGCTTTACAATTTATTCAAATATTATTATTATTAAAAGATCCCCTTCTGTTGTTCATACCCCTCCCTCCTCCTTCCACCCTCCAAATGTGTATTTCTACAACATGAGTTTCCAGCTTTGCATTCAAAATTGGATTCAAATGTTGCAACACAAGGCAACAACATTACAACATGTCCCCGGCGAGCATTCACCTTTAACACGATCGCTTCTGTGTCCCTGGTGTTATGATGTCATTTTCGAGGACAAACTTAAATTTGAAGCAGAAAATCTCTTTGTTTTCCCCGTTGAAAACTCTCCGACGGTGAGCTCTGGCGTCATGACTATTTAGTAGTCTTTAACTAACTTAACATACTAAATAACCACCACACCGTTTCTCCCGCAGGGGTAGGCAAAGAGGATGGACCGCCATACAACTCAATCTTGGCACACACTCCTTCCTTCCTTTACAATAATACTGTATGGTCGAGTGGTAAGACGCTCGACTACGAATCTAGAGGTCGCGGGTTCGAACCCGGCGTGCGCAAATAAATTTTATTTAATTAATGTGTGTCATAACACATTTGATTGATAAAAAAATATATATTTTTGCGGTGTGTTCCAGAGTGGTAGATACTCTAAGTATAGCCCTGGTGAAAGACCACCATTCAAAATTGAAACGTTGATTGAAATGACTTTATCCGTGTTTGGTGACCAGATCTGAATAGCCAGGTACCTCCCAACCTTCTCCTTCCTTATCTCCTTCCTCTCCCCACTAAATTCAGCCTCACAACATACCCCTATTGGGGATGTCATAGTCTCACTGGCTATAGACGGTTGGGAGCAGTTGAGACTCTTGTGCGGTATTCACGTAAAAAAATATATACATAAATATGCTTCTGTTATTTTCCTAGTATTTTATTCACTTTTTTTTAATGTGAAAACAGTTGTTTTCTGTCATGCTTTAGATTTTTATTATTATTAAAAAAAAAACAACTACAGAGAGTGATTAATTCTTTATCTTTGAAACATGTTGTTTATTTTTTATTTATTTTTTCTATGGTGGATACCGTACAAGAATTCAAACTGCTCCAAACCGTCAGGATCCAGGAGGACTATGGCACCCCTCAATTGGGGTATGTCGCAAGGCTGAAGGTAGTGGGGAGGGGAATGAGATGGAAAAGAGGAAGTTTAAGAAGTACCTGGCTAGTAAAACAGGTAGTTTATAAGCCCGATCTACGGTATGTCTGACGCTGTGGACCAATATCCTAATTTATAACATAAATAGACATCTGCAATTCTCTCAGAGGTCTGTAGTCTCTTGAGACCTCTAGCTGTTCCCTGCCCCCTGGATGCTATCCCCTGTGTTAATTCAACATATCTCGCAAATTATTTATACAAGGAAATGTCCCCACATTCAGCGGTTATATTATTTCGGGTCTGTTTTAATTAAACTCCGGAGATTTTAAGTGTTAATTGAATAGAGTAATTCCTTGAATTGTTCAAAAGACGATATAATAAAGGCGGTAGTTTTAATGGAAGTGGAACTTACAAGTGTATTATGCGCTTTAATTATCGGTGTAATATGTAATCTTACAGTCTACAACTACTTACGTCAGGTCTTGGTTAAATAAATTAATTTTTCACCAGCAAAACGAAGCCTTTTTGCATAAGAATACTTTATTTTAAGGCTCTGCAAAATCTGCCCAATTTTAAACCCATTTCAAACGTTTGAAGTCGATTCTGCCTCAACGCAGGCTTGGCTAGTGAGGTAGATTGTGAGATGACAAATTTGTAATAACTAATTTATACAAAAACTGAGTTTATATAAATATTAGCGAATACGCATAATAGTCAATGCATCTTTTTAATTTACTGTGTTTATTATGTATATTTTACTGTTTACAATGTATCGATATCTTGTTTAAATATATTGATTATTGTAACTTCACCTTTATACAACTTTATATGTTTATTATTTATTTTAGTTATTAATGTAAACTATATCAAAATAAAGATAATTATTATTTCATGAAATATTCGATGTCCAAAATTTATGTCTTTATTTTCAAGTAGTCTGTCCTATCGGATTTTGCCTATTTGTCCTATTTTGACGGCCACGGTGGTCGAGTGGTAAGACGCTCGACTACGAATCCAGAGGTCACGGGTTCAAACCCGGCGTGCACAAATAAATTTTATTCAATTCATATAGAGAAGGAGATGGGAAAGAAGAGGATTGGAAATTACCTGGCTATTCAAATCTGGTCACCAAACACGGCTACACCATTGCAAGCAACGTTTTAATTCTGAATGGTGGTCTTTCACCAGGGCGATACTTAGAGTATCTACCACTCTGGAACGTTCCGCAAATATACTTTATATAATTTTATATGAATTAAAATGTGTCACGATACGTAATAATAAAATAACATGTGCGCACGCCGGGTTTGAACCCGAGTCTTTTGGATTCGTAGTCGAGCGTCTTACCCCTAGACCATGGAGGCCGTCAAAACCCGCGACCGCAAGATCTAGATCCAAGGATCTTAACCGCAGACTACGGAGGTCGAAGTCGTTAGTTTATAAGTTTAAAAATAAATATATCTGATTTTCAAACACTCAAAATATTTTTTTTGTGTCCTTCGCAATTTCTAAAAACTGAATAATATCAGCGATGCATTAAAAAGCACGTTAAAATTTTTCGCCCAATTTCGTATGATGGAATGCAAATTTTTAAAAGCAATCGCTAGTGCAGTCTGCTCCGAATGCAAAATAATAAAACGTATATTGGATATTAAAAGGTGGCTGTTAAAACTGTTCGAGCGATAAAATGCATGCCACCCTAAAACGCATTAAATCAGCATGACAAAAACCGATAGAGGATGCGGAGAATTGATAGAAAAACTAACTACCTAACCATCACGCTGTTTCCCCGTAGGGGTAGGCAGAAAGGACGGACCGTCACACAACTCTGTCTTGGCACACACTCCTTGCTACGTTCACATTAATACATCGTCTCATACATACTCTTCTGTTATTCTGACACTTCACGTAGTCCGATTCGAGTATTTGATTCACTTGATCGTGCCATGTCTTCTTCGGGCGTCCTCTACTTCTTCTTCCATTCACTTTCGCATCATATAGTCTTTTCACACTCCTTTCTTCGTTCATTTGCTCTACATGCCCAAACTATCTAAGCATCCCTTTCTTGACCCTATTCATCACGCCTACGTCAGCCTTGCATTCTTTCCGGATATCCACATTTTCAACAGGGTCATACAAGGTTTTACTGCACATATGCCTCAGGGATCTTATTTCCACAGAATTCAGTCTGCTTTCATCCTTCCTCTGCCAGTTCCATGACTCACTGTCATACATCAGGGTTGGTATAAGCACTCCATTTTGGACTGCTAGCTTCGCTTCTTTGAAAAAAATCGTATTAGCGCCAATAGCGTTCAGTCTACCATTAATAGAGTTTCCTGCATTCACCCTTCTTTCAATACCCTCATCGACCTTGATAGAAGAAAAAATAATTGATAGAATCATTAATGAATGAAAAAGATTAATGAATAGATTGCTAGAATTTATAGAAGAAGAAAAAAATATCATCGCTGGTAAGGCGAAAGGGCTTAAGCGACACTTTGGTCAAAAATTAGTTAAATATTCAGTTTTGATTAGTTTTACTTTTTGCGTCGAAAGCTCTGACTCTCGTTTGATTCTAAAAGCTTTTGTGGTCCCTCAGTCATCTAAAAAATTTTTTTTTAATATTATTCTGACAAAATTAAATACAATGTTGATATTCACAAATATAATACAAGGGCATGCAAAAAAATTCGACTGCCAGAAAAGAATAAAGCCAACACACAAAATAGCTTACTATATAAAGAGATGAAATCTTTTAATGCGCTGCCGGAAACCATCAAAATTATGCCTTTCAATAAATTCAAAATAGCCGGTAAAAAATATTTAAAATGCATATAAATCAAAACAATAAGTAGTATATAAGTTAAAATATTATAAAGTCAAAAATAAATTTAAAAATTAGCTACTTGTAAACTTGAATGTACAAAGTAACTAGTATAAAATAACTAAAACTAAAAAAAAATATATATATTTATCATTTGAGAGAAGGCTTGACTTAATCAACACAAGTTTGGGACTTTTTACGCTTTTTGTCGAATCAGGTAACTCAGTGAGAGCTTTGAGTTACGTGAGTTGCTTTTTTTTCAAAATCCAACCAGCTACTGAAGACTAACAAAGAACATTAAAACAAAAACAAAACTTGGTGCTCTGGTGTTAACTTCCTAAAATGGCACTTCAGCCCTTTTGCCTTTCCGGCGTCGATATCATGTGATATTTTTGTGACAGCTTACCTAAAGTGCTAAACTAACTAACCAACCCCGCAGGATAGGCAGAGACAATCGAGTGGTAAGACGCTCGACTACGAACCCGGCGTGCGCCAATAACTTTTATTTAATTAATATATGTCACAACACATTTAATTTATATTTAATAATGTAAATTTTATTTGCGGCACGTTCCAGAATTGTAGGTATTCTAAGTATCGCTTTGGTGAAAGACCACCAATCAGAATCGAAACGTTGCCTGAAATGTCTTTGGTCGTGTTTAGTGACCAGATCTGAATAGCCAGGTACTTCTCGACCGTTCTCTTCCCCATCTTCTTCCCCACCCCACTACCTTCAGCCTCACAACATACCTCCATGGCGATGTCATAGTCTCACTGGCTCTAGACGGTTGGGAGCAGTTAAGACCTCTGCGGTATTCAATGTAAAAAATTCCAATCACGCGTTTGATACAATTATATTCTATGGCTAATAAGTGCAAAATTAAACGTATTTGCTGTGACAACAGTGAATCACCCTTTGCATGTCTATAATCTATGGAAACAAAAGATTGGATACCTATTCCGCTTTAACGAATGCTTATTTCGCGAATTTTACAATCTAGTTGATATCTTTAGCAGGGGTTACATTTACACTGAGAACCAGTACGACATACAATAACATCAAAATGTATTTTAAGTACTCTTCCGTCGCCGACAACAAAGTTTACGGGTGATAACACCCTGTTGTCGGTGTTATTCAGAGCAGTTTTTAGTATCGCCAAACAGTACGAAACATGTGAGTTGGTGATTTCCTGTACGGTGCTAATCACTATCTTTTGTGAATAGTAAGAATAATAAATTAAAATATAGAAGCTATTTTCAAAATTAATATGACCCTCTAATTTTTTAATTATCTTACTATGATTAATGAAGTCAGACATAAAATACAGATAGTAAAAGAACTTGGTAACTTATTAGTAAAACGACAAAGTAAATAAAGTGGCAACGCGACAAATCGACAAAGCGACAAAGCGACAAATATACAAAGCGACAAGGCGACAAAGCGACAAAGCGACAAAGCAACAAAGCGACAAAGCGACAAAGCGACAAAGCGACAAAGCGACAAAGCGACAAAGCGACAAAGCGACAAAGCGACAAAGCGACAAAGCGACAAAGCGACAAAGTGACAAAGTGACAAAGTGACAAAGTGACAAAGTGACCAAATTTAAAAATGACAAATGGCTTTTGCTTTTTATAAATTCATTTAGAATGAATTTCACTATTTCCATTTTAATTGATCAACAAATTGATGGGTTCTGAGATGAATTTATTGAGTTTGATAAACTGTGCATTTTTTAGATTTACCTATTGCATCGTTTAATCCTTAGATGAATTAAACAATGTAGATACGTTACTGAGACAACGCGCCTGGTTGCACTAAATCAAGTCAACGAGACATACCTTCGAAACACGCTTCATATAGCTATCTCTTCCGCACACACAAATTTTTTGAATGGCTATCCTTTTTATACGCGGGTGAAACATTTAGTGGTGCAATATTAGTGGTGCTACATTTTTCGTAAATTTGTATGAATATGACGTGTATTGTATTTTATGCCTACGGTTTAATCTACACTTTTTATACAGAAATATAGTATCTCGTATTATGTAGGAGTAGAAAATTTGTCCAGAATAAATCAAATACCAAAAATATTGTAAAGCAACATTTTGATATTCAGTTTAATAAATTATTTACAATACTTGATTTTTTTTTTAAATGATTATTCGATCTCTGTGACAATGGTTATTTATTATTTTAAACAAAACAATCTAAATTACAATACGCAAAATGGCTGCACTCTTACTTGAACAAATAGAATGATTATTATAAATTGTCATATTTGATTTGCACGTCACGACACCCAATAAATGACGAAATAACAATGATTATAGACCCAATGACACCGGAATAAATGAAGAAATAACAATGATTATAGACCCAATGACACCGAAATACTGTCTTTAAAATCATCGCATTAAATAAGTTCAAAAACTTTGAACTCATATCAAGACGAACCCGTAAGTTATTCTAACTTACCTTCGGAAAAGGTAGAATTAAGATTAAGTAAGTCTCGCTACGACTCTTATCTCCAACTGTTATCTTCGGTTACATCTACTCCAATTAATTCCTATCTACTCATTCAGGAGCTGGGCTAACGATTAATTCAACTTTTATAAGGGACCTCATCTCAAACAAATCATTTTAATGCACTAACTTTATAAACTAACGGGCTAAAGTCCAATTACTTAAAAATACAAAACAAAAAAGAGCAACAGAGAAAGAACAGCACATACAAAATATCAAATGAAACAATGACAAAAATAGGACAAAATACACATCAGAAAGAACATTTAAATGAAAGCCAAGGTCAAATAAAAGTTTTGATAGAGTCGTAAAGAATGACAAAAATCATTTGGACTGCAACCAAAAATGTCAAGACCATGGCTTGAGTTAACATGTCTCGACATTCTGGACAGTGGAGAATGATACCCATAATTAGTAGAGTGATTATCGAGGAACAGCAATTCATTTTTTCTGAGTCTACTGTCTTTCCTACGCTTTTCTAGCGAAGAAATTTTCAACGACTGTTCAATTTCATCATATGAATAATCGCCTCTTTCTCGCCCTAATCTCTGTGCAATTCCGCGTAAGAAACGATGTTGTACGGATTCAATATGATAAATATGAACGGCATAGAAAGGGGACCAAATAACACTGGCATATTCTAGATGAGGACGAACTAATGAGCAGTAAAGAGATTTTAGGGTCTTAATATTTTTAAAGTCACAGGAAATTCTATTGATGAAACCAAGAAGCTTTAAAAAGTATTTATCTTATTTTGACTTTAAACGTATGCACTATGCAGTAGGTACATAAAAAAATTCCAATATGATCATCATCTACGTAAAAATAATATTATTATAATTATAAATGATTGTCTTTGTACGAGTGTGAACTTTCCAATTTTAAAACTGATATTAATTGAAATTATCAAATTTTAAATTTAATCTTTTCGAATCTCCACCCACCTAATAAATTACCTTTAATGTGTTTGAAATGAGTGGATTGGGTGGAAGCAGCAAATATTTTTTCTTGGCAAGTCAAGCTGCATCCGTGATTTTTTAAGGGTAACAAACAGTATAAAGATAATTGAATATAACCTGACACAATAAAAGTCTAAAGCCGTCTTGCAGAAGAGGAAATGAATTCAATGTTTTATTAATACCTGTCACCCTGGCGGAAATCGGATGTTATGTCTCTGATAATTTCACGCGAGGCCGCCAACACAGGCTTCTGTTTCTTCCCAGGTGCAGAACTAACTTACCAATGGTGATGCCCCTGGGAAGACTAACTAGGTTAATTAACTGCCTCGCAGGAAATTTTGATATTTTCCACATGAGCTACAAATTTAAGCAAGAACTACCTGTATTCAGTTTTAACTTTATTATGATTTCCATTTTTGTGTTTTTTTATCGCTTTTCAATGTAATTGGTATAAAACTATTTTGCAACAACAACAAAAAATAAGACAGGTAAATGAATTAGATTTTTTTTTTTAAATCTTCTGGCACCACAGGAGATTAAAAAGGACAACAATTAAAGTGGCAAACTTGGAAAGAGTGATAGATGATCTCAGTATCGCTCTGGTGAAAAACCGCCATTCAGAATCGAAAATTTGCTTGAAATTGCTCTAGTCGTGTTACGTGATCAGATCTGAATAGCCAGACACTTTCCAACCTTCCTCTTCACATTCAAATACACTTCGAATTCACGTTTCCCTTCCATTCACTTTTTTTTTATCTTGTACGGTATTCGCATAAAAAACAGCAGAGGATGTTTGTGACAACTTGGCTATACAGATCTAGTGACCACATTGATAAATTCGTGTAAAATCCAATCCCGTTTCTGGATGGTGGATATCCTTGAATACATTATTCCTATTTTGAAAAAAAATCTTTTCTAATTATTGTATTATAAAACAATATATTACTACAGCCTACAGCTCTGCGTTATAACATTTAAAACAAAACTTTTATTTTATCATATTATAGTTTTTACTATTATTTTATTTGATTCATAGATTTTTTCTTATGTCATTTTTTTATAAATCTGTAAACCTTATATTTGAATCCCGGCATGCTTCATTTTTATGTAATAAAATGGGTTATTTTACGTTTAATTCATATGAAATTAAATGTGGTATATTTGCGGCACGCCCCAGAGTGGTAGATACTCGTATCGCCCTGGTGAAAGACCACCATTCAAAATTGAAGCATTGCTTAAAATGGTTTTAACCGTGTTTGGTGACCAGATCTGAATATCCAGGTATTGCCCAACTTTTCTTTTCCTCATCTCCCTCCCCTCTACTTATTTCAGCCTCACAACATACCCTAATTAGGGATGCCATAGTCCCACTGGTCCCTTTATTCACTTTATTATTGGTTTATTTTATTCATGCAATACTTGTATCTTCCAGCGACACTAGCATAGTAAAAACCTTGTTTTTATTTTTACTCAGATAAATATAAACTATGAAAATTACTTCTATCGAATTCTCTAAAATATAAGCACAAACAGTAGTCGGGATTGCGCAACTAACGATGCGAATCGACCACGTGTTTGATTGCGCAACTAACGATATGAATCGACTACGTGTTTGATTGCGCAACTGACGATGTGAATCGACCACGTGTCTACTTCTTCTTGCAAAATGATTGCGAAAATTTATAAAATGTCATCAGAAATTATGTTCGAAAAAAATCATGTCTGTACGAGTATATACATTAAATCATTTATATTAGAAAACACAATGATGTTATCTAACTTAAGATAGATAAATAAACTAATTATGCGAATTGAAAACGTTATTTTTCACTAGTATTACCTAAACACTTATTGTTGGAAGAAAAAGACAAAATTACAGCTTACATTCAAGTCGTAGTTCTTACAATTTCACTAACCTTTTAATTGCCATCCCGGTAGCTCTCGTTTGACTTGGATGGTCCAGGTGAGAATTCACTAGATTGATATGGTGGCTACTCGTAGAGATAAACTTTAAAACGAAATAGTTTATTTATCACCGATTCTGGAAAACTCTCGGCTGCCCCGGAGTCCTGCGCCACAGCCGCGGAGACACCCCGATTTTCACTCGTAATTTAGGCGATTTTTACAATGTCTTAAATTCAGGTATTTCACAATAACGGCCAACACTTTCGATTAAGGTCAACCACCTTCCAGCTTAGTTTGGCGGTCGAATGTTAACTAACTTCCCTCCGCGATACGGCCGGGTCTGCGTCTCCTCCCCCGCCACCTTTTTGTGTTTTATTTTAGTTTTTCAGGGGGGCCAATAAACAAAAAATTACACCACAATAAATGGATTGCTATGGGCGCGAGAATTCAAAATTGCAGTCGACCGAATTCCTAGTACCACATAACAGTACGTACAAGTTAGAACTTTTCAAATTTGGAACTGATGTTAACTAGAATTATCAAATTTAAAGAATAACCTTTTCAAATCTTTAACCAACTAATAAAGTATCTATTTATTATGTGTTTGAGCAGACATTATTCTACATTTGAAATGGAGCTAATGTTTCTATTGACAAGTCAAGTTACGAGTATGTCCCTTCATTTGTCATGGCTAAGTAACCAGTAAGGTTATTTACCTTGAAGGGTATGGTGAGGTTCCCTTGCGAAACAGTATAGTCATGATAATCGATTTTATACTGACTAAATAGAAAGAGATAGAGATATATTTTAAAGATGTTGGATAGGCTATTAGTTATTGCCTACGTGAAATTCTTACATTTTTAATAAACATATTTGAACACATTATACAAAATAATATCAATATCACTATTAAAATGACTTATAAATTCAAAATATCACACATAAACTAATAACAGCAAGTGTGCCTAAATAATAATGGAAGCTTTTTGTTGTTTTGATGTCTTTGTATAATTTCAAATGTGAAAATTCTAAGTTCAGTCAAAAATATTTAAAAATAGAACATATATACTTTGTTTTTAACCACTTTTTTATTTAATATTTTGTCTACCGGTTTCGGAAGTACCCTTCCATCATCAGGACAATATTAAATTAATCTTTAGATAATAACTTCATCTCTTCTGGAAGAAACATATGTGGAGATAAATTCTGTACACGATCAAAAAATGTATGTTTTGAAGTATCTAAAAAATAAATATTTAAAACTGTTGAAATACTTCTGAAAAGTGATTTTTAATAATCTTTGTTTTTATTTGAACATTCACGCATAGCACATATTACTATAATGTTCGATTTATTTGTACAACCACTGAACGTTTTTAAACCAACCAAATATTGGAAATAACCTCAAAATCCGCTGACGTAAGTTATGCGACTCGATGATGTGAAATTAGCGCGGACGCAGAACATCCTTACGTAGTGTTGCGATATTGTGTGAAAACTTTTCTTGTCTCTTTTTTTCTCACGGTATACAATGTAAAAACCCGGAGAAAGTGATTTATCGCAAATTTGTATTAGTTGGGTAAACATATTTAGCTATCTCTCCATATATATTCTTACTCCAAGGTTATACTCTATCATAGTAAAAAAAGTTTATGAAATTTTATTTATTTTCTGTATATAACATATATGCACATATATAGAGTTCTGTCTTAATCTCTCGATATACGTGCAAGAGTGACCGTTAGGTACATAACGATCTACATAATCCTAAATAAAATATATATATTTTTTTACACACCTTTTTACACTTGTCAATTCAACGATTATCTAATAATATGTGTAAAAGAATGAACCTTTTTCATACCCTAGCTTTTTTTTTTTTCATTGCTAACCTTATTTGCGTTATTATATCATATATAGTGCGTCACACTACTTCAGTTTGTACTTATATAACTGCTTTGGATATATAATACCTTGTCTATATGTGAGATGTACATAAATGTTTAACTTCTTTTTTTTACACTATGCATGTACGAGTATCTACAATATTTTTTTTATATCATTCATCTCTTAATGTATTTGGTGAACACCTGTTTTTTTTTATGAGATCTTGTTAAAAAAAATATATATCTCTCCCATTTTTTCACAGAATTCACACTATACCATAAATCGGTAAAAGCTGCTTCTTACATCGCAAGTTTTTATAGGTTGATTAAAAATATTAGCTAAACCTCCTTATATCGTTACTGCTTTTATATAGTTAATTATGTATTAAGTTATTTATAATACCACAGAAAGATACGATTACAATCTTTCGCACCATGTGATACCCCATGAATCCTGAACAACCCTTAAAAGCCTTGTTACAATTTGTTATGAATAGATCGTTATTTCAGCACACCCCCTGATTGAACATTGTAACAGCACCTCACTAGCTGACAATGCAAACCCCTTTGTTCCCCTAGCGGCGTCTTCCCCTCGCACTCGTTCCTCGTTCAGCTATACTAATTGTCCTCCAAGTTTCCTCACAAACTAACTCGCTCCCCTATCTTATCTGGAGACATCTGACGCCGCGCCATCTCACACAAGTGTGTGCTTATCCATTCGGAGGAAAGGTAACGCACGAACGCGCCAATGGCAACTAAATATGGCCACAATTGCGATTTTCACAATGGTCAACTATTACGAAAATCGTATAGATCAGTTTCACACGAAGTAAGACAAAATTGAACGTACTTTATGCACACGGACACGCCAACCATGCATTTTAAAGACGGAGGCTGTTTGATTGAATCTCGGAGTAACAATATATGGAGAGAGAGAGCTAATTAGTTTTACCCAACCTATACAAACTTGCGATAAATCACTTTCTCCGGGGTTTTACGTCGTACATCATGAGAAAGAAAGAGACAACAAATACAATACCCTGCTTCTATGTACTGTCACAATGATCTTGGGCTCTTGGGTCACCGCGCTCGACTCGGCCTACATTTTTTATTATGCCACTAAACTTGACACAAATAAACGGTTTTTTAGGTTATACGCTATATTTTTGTTGATAAAAGTACTGTGAAAAAGTGGTTATACGAATAAACAAAAACATTATGTCGATATGTGCTACGAATGGATGTGTAAATACCCTAACCTTAGTCTTAGCCACGCCCGGGTCCGCCGAGTCCGGTAAATATCACCAAAAACTGACTACACTGCCTTGGATGGGTACCACTCTATGTACTCTAAGGATTAAATACTAGTATTTCGTCAAATGCAGATTTCATGCAATATCGTATTTTTAATTTGAATACCGCTCAAGAACTGAGCAGAAGAAGCAAATGCTCCCAGCCGTCTAGAGTCAGTGAGGCTATGGCATCCCCAATTGGGGTATGTTGAGAGACTGAAGGTATTGCGGAGGGGAAAAAGGGGAAGAGGAAGGTTAGGAAGTGCCTGGCTATTCAGGTCTGGTCACTAAACACGGCTAAAGCCATTTCAAGCAACGTTTCGATTCTGAATTATGGTCTTTCACCGGGGCGATACTTAGAGTATCTACCATTCTGAAACATACCGCAATTATACTATTTTATTTATATATATCGGTTTTTATTAATTGAATGTGAATAACACATATTAATTAAATAAAAATATATTTTCTTGGTAGTCGAGGCGCACACCCCTTGCTTATTTTACATTCATGAATACCCTTCTGTTATTCTGACTCATAAAATGGCCAGACTCAAGAATTTGATTCTCTTGATCGTATCATATCTTCCTCGGGCATTCCCGACTTCTTCTACCATTCAATTTCACATCACATATTCTCTTGACACTCTTCTCTTCGTTTATACGCTCTACATGCCCAAACCATCTGCGTCCTTTTCTTCATCTTATTTATTACTCTTACTGATGTATTCTTTCCGAATATAGACATTCTAAACACGGTGATACGTGGTTTTATCACACATACGCGTCAGGAATCTCATGTATACAGCATTCAGTCTACTTTGATCCTTTCCTGCCAGTTTCACGCCTTGCTGCTCAACATCAGGGTTGGTATAAGCACTCCATTGTGAACTGCTAGCTTCGCTTTTTTGTACATATATTTTATTTGTGCCAACAGCGTTTAGTCCTGCATTAAAAGAGTTTCTTGATTTCACTCTTCTTTCAATATCCTCATCAGCCTTTCAATCCTTCGTAAACATACTTCCCAAATACACACGCTCATCCACTTGCTCCAAGTATTCATCATTCACAACTTTATTGTACGCTGTTCTCGTACTCTCTTTAAACACCATGACTTGGGACTTGCTTATATTCATCATCAACTCATTCTGCATAGATACATGGTTCATCCTAGACACGAGAAACTGTAGATCTTCCATACTGTCAGAAATCAGCATCGCATCATCAGGATACAATTTATTTAATGCTATAGAAAACAGGATTGATGCGATTTCAAACACAGAAATTGAAATTCGTTACGTTCATAATGCCTGGATATAAATGTGAAAGAAAACCACCATAGAGAATTACACCATGTTAGAATCTGACAAATATTTTTGGCCAGTTACATACGCAATTCTTACCCTTGTGCCACCCGGAAATTGTAACAATACTCGTACGAGATGCGGAATTACGAATTCATAAGCAATGCTATCCGAGATGAAAATGACTAGAAATTGGAGACAGCGATTTCTAGGAAGGAACGAAATACTGCTTTTACTAAAGAGCTTTCTACAAATTCAAAGATATCCTTCTTTTAAATTCAATAAAAGTAAATGTTGTTTGTGGCATACATGTTACACATTTCATACAAGCTTTTATTCGCGCTCATACCGCGAAAATTAAAGGGGTATGTAAAACTATTCTATTTCTATTTCTTCTTCCTTTTTATTACTTTTTTATTTTTGTGCACAACCTAAGCAATATCTATAAAATGCAACGTCCATGTAATAACTTTGTTCTTATTTTCATTTAATTTCACCTTACATTTCTTTTCTTCTTTTTTCCTTTTTATTACTTTTTATTTTATTTTTATTAATATTTACATTTAATATTATATAATTTATGTACTCTACGTCTGTCTCGACACAAGAATATCCTAGTGAGACAGACGTGGACCAAATCCATGTTTTTTTTTAAATATAAGAATAAATTAAAAAAACTAAGGAACTATAATGAATAAACTTAGTACGTAATTGTCGAATGATAAGGTTAGGTAGATCACGTTTATTTACGAATTTACACGCTGACGTAACTAATCACAAAACAAGAGGTGTTTTCCGTCACGAAAGGTAAACCGAAGTGTCAGCGGGCAAATTCCTCCTTTCCCGCTAGAAACACCTTCCTCTGCTAGGCTGTTAGGTGCGCCCCGTTGCTGGCCATGTAAATACATATTATAATACGCCTAAATAGGCGTTATACAAGCTTTTACTCGCTCTCATACCGCGAAAATTAAAGGGGTGTTTATTTTATTTATATTATTTTTATATCAACGGACCATTGTCTAATTACAAAAAATACACAACTCAAAATGAGAAGAAAAAGCAGCACATAGATAATATTTAAATGGAGCAATAAAAAATAAATGAATATTATGACGACCTGCAGGGGTAAGACGCTCGACTACGAATCCAGAGGTCGCGGGTTCGAACCCGGCGTGCGCAAATAAATCCTATTTAATCAATATGTGTCATCACACAATTGATTGATATAAAATAAAATGTAGTATATTTGCGGCACGTTCCAGAGTGGTACATACTCTTAGTATCTTCCTGGTGAAAGACCACCATTCAGAATCGACACGTTGCTTGAAATGGCTTTTAGCCGTGTTTAGTGACCAGATCAGAATAGCCAGGTAGTTCTCAACCTTCCTCTTCCCCATCTCCTTCCCCTCCCCACTACCTTCAACCTCACAACATACCCCAATTGGGGATGCCATAGTATCAATGGCTCTATACGGTTGGGGGCAGCTGATTTGAGAATCTTGTGTGGTATTCACGTAGAAAAAAAGGTCAAAAATATATATTTGATAGAACATTCAAGTCAAAGCCTGAACAAGGTTTTGGTAGAGTCAATGATGTTAGACACAGTAAATTGTATTCTTCGAAGACCATTATCGTAAAGAATGGAAAAAAACATTTAGAATGGTACCAAAAATTTCAAGACCATGGCACGAAATTAATATTTTTCGATTTTCATTTTCATTATTGAAATAAGAATTGTGCGACCCTAGGTTCGTTCATATACCAGTATAAGCATATTTTCCGGTGTGAGCAGTTGTTTTTTCGTTGACGATCTACAGTCGTGCTCGGGAACAAAATACCGACATTTATCGATGTGCTTTTGCTCTGTTCATGTTTTTTAATCAGTGCTCTTCTAATTGTCTTTTTTATTTTCATGGAACTGAAACATGTGTGCCTGCCTTTACTGTTTAGTTACTAAGGTTACACGGGAGAACTTTTTGAATAATATACAATATATTCTTATTTTTACCGGCATTTTTGTGAAATATCTTCTCAAGACCACTCCGAGCAATGATGTTACATATATATAGACACGTTGTAGCGCTCTGAAAGTGGCAAGCAATAATCACGCTAGTTGGTGTGATCGGTGCTTAAGCCGATTTAGTACTAAACGGTCACGCGTCGCTTGAGGTCGTTTCAAGCAAGTATGGAACGCGGTCCGAACATTGGATCTGTTTCGATCATACACATATATTCTATGAATGTCTATCTTTGTCATACATGACCGATATTCGAATGATGAATTTACTGGTAACGTGTGTGTTTTGCTTGCCACATTTTGTGTTAATATTCTAAGGCTATAACGTGTCTTTATATGTAACGTCATTGACTCCGACTGAATTAGTGAAATGTTCACTATAAATAAAACCCGGAGTCACATCGCTAAAGCAGGGCTCGCCTATATATAAAAAAAACAGTTTGCATTATTTAAAAAAAAGCTATAAACTTTAAGATTTACAGAATAGATCTTCACTAAGCTTTTTTTAAATAGTGAATACCGCACAGGGATTCTGACTCTTAACCGTTTGGAGTCAGGGGGATTATGGCATCCCTAATTGGGGTATCTTGTGAGGCTTAAGTTAGTGGGGGGAGGATATGGAAGGTTAGGCAGTACCTGGCTATTCAGATCTGATCACCAAACACGGCTTGAACCATTTTAAGCAACGTTAGTCTGTGGATACAGGGATGTTGCCCAATGTAACGTCAAATGCTATTGAATAGATGAAGAACCTTAGCCTCTTTTTGTAGCTTATATCATTTCCCAACCGTACAACCGGACGGCCTCCATGATCGAGTGGTAAGACACTCGACCACGAATCCAAAGGCTGCGGGTTCAAACCCGGCGTGCGCAAATAACTTATATTTAATTAATATGTGTCAAAACACATTTAATTAATTTAAAATAATATAAAGTATATTTGTGGCACGTTCCAGAGTGTTAGGTCGCCTTTGTGAAATACCACCATTCAGATTCGAAACGTTGCTTGATATAAATGGCTTTAGCCGTTTGTGACCAGATCTGAATATCCAGGTACTTCCCAACCTTATTTTTCCCCATCTCCTTCCCCTTCCCACTACCTTCAGCTTAACAACATACTCCAATTAGGGATCCCATAGTTCCACAGACTCTAGACGGTTGGGAGCAGTTAATAATAATAATAACAGTAAACTTACATAGCGCAGTTTTGTGATATTTCATCTGAATTGCGCTTCATACTAAATTAATCATGCTTATAAGACTAACGAATAAGGAGAATATAATAATAATAATATTTGGATAATTTGTACAGCGTCGTTTTTGTGAAAAATCACCTCAAGGGCGCTGAAAAATGTTTGTGGAATATAATATGTATTCAAATTAAAACTATTTTAAATCATGATCTTTATCATAAATCATGAGAGAAAAAGGTTCATATATGGGTATAACAGTGCATGTGTACATCAACAGACTAAAAAAATCAATTTACCAGAAGCTAAGGGTATAAAATCCAGATGAAACGTATGAATTCATATTAACATATTTGTTTAATCAAAGAAAAGGAAATTAGATTGAGGACAGTTAATATGTTGGTACTAAAAACATTAATATTCAATTATTATAAGTAAACGAATCTAAAAATATAAGCAGTGTAAACATAACAAGTAACAAAAGTTGGGACTCTTGAGCGGTATTCACTATTAAAAAAATAAGATACATAATAAGAGCTTAAGATAAAATAAAGTAACGTATTGTAAATTCGCAGAATCCATTTGAAGGCTCACAAAACAGGGTGTAGGAACTAGACGGCAGTCCACGGGCACAGATGCCTCTCGGCTCAATGCAATACTCGTACAGCCTCTCTATGGTTTCATATTACTACCATGAATACCGAGGGATGCTATTCAAATCCTACAGCCTACAATGCCAACTGTATGGAAGTATATTTAGGGGTGCCACACATTTTGTTAGCATCGATGTCTAACCGATGTTTCAATCGATAAATAGTTCCAATCGATTTGATGTTTCAATGTCAAAGCTTTGCAATCGATGTCACATTCAAATTACGTGATATTGCGTTCAAACAATGCGACGTTCAAATCGAAATAATTTTCCATTAACTATATTTATTTTTTTTAATAAATAAGCCTCACAACAAACCCCCGATTGGGAATGCCATAGTCTCACTGGCTCCAGACGGTTGGGAGCAGTTGGGACTCTTGAGCGGTATTCTATATTAAAAAAAAACACACTGGCATTTTTTTTCCAAAATTAATACGAAATTCAGAGCTTACTCTTTGCCAGGTTTTAAATGATACATTCAAACCAAAGAGTTGGATTCAAACAGATGTTCTACAATTCGACAACTTTGACTTCAAAACATACATGCAATAACCGAAAGATCGTTGCGTTGTGGCAACCTTGAACGCCGAGGGTTCGAACAAATAAAAACCACCCTTACAGAGTTATCCTTTTGAAATAAGAAGATAATTGAACAGATTTTATTTCCCCGGATTCGCGTTTCGATTCGTCCAAAATGCCGAACGCTGTGTTCCTTTATTTACTCGGAATAATAAAGGTTAACCATTATTTTTTCCACGAAATACTGAACGAGACGAAGCAAAAGATAGAAACGTATCAAAATGGTGTTACTGGGGGTGATTCATTTAATAAAATAAATGTTAGGAAAACTGCTCTCAAGTTTGTTCATCAGAAACTGTTTGCGATTTGATAAAACACATTTTAGTTGGATTAGTTTTAATTCCATTTACGTTAAGCATATCGTAGGGCTCTGGGTAAAAGCTTATTAATGTGGAGAATATTTTTTTTAAATACATTTATTTATTTTTTAACTTTTTGTTTCTTACATTATTTTTTTACATTACCTACCTTACAAGGTCATAAGAACCTGTTCTGAGGTAAGTGACAGTGAGTACAAGTAGAATAATTTTAAAAAATTATGATATTTGTCACACAATGTTAGATGATGCAACAGATACTGACCGTAAAACTCTCTTGATACCATATAAGATACATTGACAGTAGGTAAAGTTGCAAGGCACTAAATCCTATACTTAATTACAGTGGATACGATACAAATATACATACATTTTACATCGTAACAATCCTACAATTGTTTATAGTGAACACATTACATTTTATACCTAAAGAAAAAACAAAACAAAAAAGTTAATTTTAAAGTAGAATATAATAATAGCGACCTTGAGGTGATATCTCTGTCACGAAAACGGCGCTTTATAAATCAGCCAATTATTATTATAAAAAGAATTACGGTGCAATATTTATATAAAATCGTATTATTATGTAAGATGAATGTAATTTTTTAGGGTCGAGTATTTTTTTTATCAATTATTCACGTAACAAAGCTGGGCAATAATTTGATACTAGTTCCGTGTTAAAAAATGTAACTAACTAACTAGCCATCACGTCGTTTTCCCGCAGGGTTAGGCAGAGAAGACGGACCGCCATAAAACTCTGTCTTGGCATACACTCATTGCTTCATTCACATTCATACATCGTCTCATATGTACTCTTCTGTTATTCTGACTCTTTACATGGCCCGACTCGAGTATTTGATTAACTTTATCTAACCACGTCTTCTTCGGGCCTCCCCGACTTCTTCTTCCATTCACTTTCGCATCAAATATTATTTTCACGCTCCTTTCTTTGTCCATTCGCTGTACATGCCCAAACCATCAAAGCGTCCCTTTCATGATTCTTTTCATTACGCTTACATCAGCCTTGCATTCTTCTACTTTGATCCTTCTTCTGCCAGTTCCATGCCTCATTGCCGTATGCCAGGGTTGGTATAAGCTCTCAATTTCGGACTGTTAGCTTTGCTTCTATGGACAATATTTTTACTAGCGCCAACAGCGTTAAGTCCTCCAATAATGGTATTTCCTGCATTCACCCTTCTTTCAATATCCTAATCAGCCTTTTCATATCTCTAGACATACTTTCTAAACACAAACACAAAAATTCATCCATTTATTCCAAGTATTCATCATTCACAACCATATTACACGCTGTTCTCGTACTCTCTCTTTCAAACACCATGACTTTGGACTTACAAATTAATGTAGAAATCACAAAATAATGCAAGACTAATGTAAACCTAATGAGCTAGTGGATGAATTTGTGTATTTAAGAAGTATGTTTACGAGATATGGAATGGCTGATAAGGATATTGAAAGAAGGGTGAATGCAGGAAACTCCATTAATGGAGGACTGAACACGGTTGGCCCAAATTTAAAAAAATCCAAAGAAGCGAAGCTAGCAGTCCACAATGGATTACTTATACCAACCCTGATGTGTGGCAGCGAAGAGCGCAACTATCAGAAAAAGGATGAAAGTAGACTGAATGCTGTATATATAAGATCACTTAGGCGTGTGTGTGGTAGCACCATATATGACCGTGTTAAAAATGTGGAAATCAGAAAAAAATGTAAGATTGGCGGAGTCCCCGGAGACGCGGGAGACCAAGTTTATCCTTACAGTACATAAAAGCGGTAAGTTATTTTTGCTGCCTCTTTTTCTCTCATGGTGTACGACATAAAAATCCGGAGAAAGTGATTTATCGCAAGTTTGTGTAGGTTGGGTAAAATGAATTAGCTCTCTCTCCATAGATTTTTACTCCAAACTGGTGATTGAATTGTCAGCATTCGATCCACGGTGGAATAAACCTACAAAATTTCATATCTTGAAGGTAATCGAACTCCTTCAATAACATTCGAAGCCAGGGTATGCGCTTCTACAGCTGCATCATGAAAGAACATCTACTTTACGTCGCTTTACGTACCGTCTGCGGTTATCGAAACGTTCCTGGCTGCGACATGTTAAGTGACCAGATGTGAATAGCCAGATCTCTCATAAACTTCTTGGCGATATTAAACCCCGTACATCATCACGTCGTCCCATTGTAAGAAAGATATTACACTCGAGAAGCCATCGTGGCACAATGATGACGCTATCTGCAGTTCTGGAGTTATTTGAAAGGACTCCTGTCGAAGTAAACCATTTTATACAAAGGGGTGCTTTTACAACATTGTGAATTGAATCCCATTTCGTTCTGCTACTTGAAATAAAAACTTATATTTATATAAATTAGTTTTTTGGGGTACGGTTTTTTTATTTCATTAAATTTATGGGGACGCAAATAAAATTAAAAAAAAAAAAAAAATTGGGAATTGTCGTTAATTAAAAAAAAGATTCTATAAGAATAATAAATTAAATCAATTCTTTGAAGATTTGTTTGTTTTATAATCGTTAGTATTGATATTTATGATCGTTGCTTGCAAAGACAGAATAGATGTCGAGAAATTATTGTATCTTTTTTTTTATAGTGAATACCGCACTAGAGTCTCAACTGCTCCCAACCGTCTAGAGCCAGTGAGACTATGGCATCCCCAATAGGGGTAAGTTGTGAGGCTGGAGGTAGTGGGGAGGGGAAGAGGAAGGTTGTGAAGTATTGGGCTATTCAGATCTGGTCACCAAACACGGCCATTTCAAGCAACGTTTCGGTTCTGAATGGTGGTTTTTCACCAGGGCGATGCTTAGAGTATCTATCACTCTGGAACGTACCGCAAATAAACTTTACAATATTTCTCTAGCTGAACCTTCTTCAGGGTTGAGCAAATATGTATTGTTCAACCCTGAAGAAGGTTCAGGTAGAGCCGAAACCGGTTGGTATATTTATCTAATAAAATGGTGTCAAAACAATGTTACTTTTATATAAAATTTAATTATGTCTTACCACAAAGTGAGTGCTTCGTGTCAAAGTAAATATGTTAGTTGTAAGTCACTAGTTATAAGTATTAGGCATAAGTTAATATTAAGTCTTAGTTTTAATATTATGTTCGTTATGTTGTAAAGCGCCCTTGGGACCATATTTCAGTCACAAAAACGGCGCTAGATAAATCAGCCAATTATTATTATTATTTAACACAAAGTATAAAAAGAAATACCTCTACTGGTATTATTGGAAAGGAGAACGTTCTTCAATGAATTCTCTTTGGATTTGTTAAAAGTCAGCCCTTTACGGCGATATGTTACCCGTCCGACAGTCTGTCCGTCTGCCTGGAGGTGGAAGTTTAGAGGAAACTTGCGGATTTGTGCAAATTTATGAGGCTGTTGGTTGTGGGAGCCGCATTGACTCAAATGCGGTTTTATACACGAAGGCTTCGCACCTAATGGCATTTTGGTTTTTATTAACGAATAACGTAAAATACATTTATTGTATACATATGTAAATAGGATGGGTACGAGGTGGATAAGGGTGGGGAAGTTATGGATAATGTATGAAGAAGAGATAGGGAATAACTAGTATAGAGAAAGGCGGAAAAGAGTGGGATTGGGTGAGAAGATAGAGGTAAGGGATATGAAAGGCAGAAATAGGTTGAAATTGATGGATGAGAAACAGGCAAATAATAGAGAAGGAACAAAGAAGGGAAAGAAAATTTGGAGCTAGGTGGGAATGGGTGAATAAGATCTTTAAAAAAAGATACGGAAGCAATGTAGAAAGTACGAGAAAGGAATAGAAAATAAGAAAAGGTAGGGGAATGGGTAGAGAAGGTGTGAAGATAGGGATAAGATAGGGAAGTAATAGAGAAGGAATAAGGAAGGGATATAAAAGGGATAGAAGAGCGGGAATGGATGAAGAAGAGGAAGAGAAGAGACAGGGAAATAATGAAGAAGCTATAGGGGAGGGACAAAGGCGGAGAAGGGTGAGAATGGGTGGAGAAGAATCAGGAAAATATGGTGAAGGAATGGGAAGTGCGTGGGATAAAGATATGAGAGTGATGGGAAAGACATCGCGAAAAGATGGGGAAAACGGTTGGAAAATCGATGGGAAAAGTCTGATTAATGGTGGGAGACGAATAAAAAAGAGAATAAATTAGGAACGAATAGGAAACGTTACTACGAGTGCCACACAAAACGAAATTTAAAATTTCGATAATGTACCACATATTTTTTAAACAAAACCATCTTTAAATCAAACGGGGCAATGTAACACCGGGACAAAGCAGAGAACTTTTAACGCACTGATAACTTTGTCACCCTTTATCATCTGCGCATTAAAACGTGCAGCTGTTTTATTGAGAAATCTCATAACATTTATTAGGTACAGTTTTCGAAACAGCCGTTAGCCGCCTCCGGCGCCAACCCCCCGATATCTCGAATTGACGATCAGCTAAACCCAAAGGATTCCGTAACTGTAATCTAATCGTTCCCGAGTCGTCCCCGAACGGCGGAAATCCCCGCGCGGGAACTCTCTCCTCCAACCTTTTATAATTCCCGCTAACTTGAGGCAATCCCGATCCAATTATGCGATTGAGAATATCTGGCGCTTGTATAACCGATCGAAGAGCGGGTGCATTCATCATTTAGAACTTCGCTTTAGTAATAAAAGTAGTTAAATATGAATACAAACTGTTATTGGCCTCCGTAGTCGAGTGGTAAGATGCTCGACTACGAATCCAGAGGTCGCGGGTTCAAGCCCGGCGTGCGCAAATAAATTTTGTTTAGTGAATATGTGTCCTAACACATTTAATTCATGTAAAATACTATGTAGTATATTTGCGGCACGTTCCAGAGTGGTAGATACTCTAAGTATCGCCCTGGTGAAAGACCACTCAGAATTGAAACGTTGCTTGAAATGGCTTTAGCCGTGTTTGGTGACCAGATCTGAATAGCCAGGTACATCCCAACCTTCCCCTTCCTCATCTCCTTCCTCTCCCTACTACATTCAGCCTCACAGTATACCCCTATTGGGTATGCCATAGTCTCACTGGCTCTAGACGGTTGGGAGCAGTTGAGATTCTTGGACGGTATTCATGTAAAATAGCAAGAATTGAAAAGTGTGGGCTTGGGCGCTAAAATGAACAATCTGAAAGTAGGTTGCTTTTCGTATGCTGATGATGCGGTGCTGATTTCTGACGGTACGGAAGATGTACAGTTTCTTGTGTTTAGGATAGACCAAGCATGTATGCAGAATGATTTAACGATTAATATAACGTAGTCCAAAGTCATGGTGTTTGAAAGAGAGAGTACGAGAACAGCGTGTAATATAGTTGTGAATGATGAATACTTGGAGCAAGTGGATGAGTTTGTGTATTTGGTAAGCATGTTCTAGAGAGACCGAAAGGCTGATAACGATATTGAAAGAAGGGTGAATGCAGGAAGCTCCATTAATGGAGGACTGAACGCTGTTGGCGCAAGTAAAAAACTGTCTAAAGAAGCGAATCTAGCAGTCCACAATGGAGTGCTTAGACCAACCTCAATGTATGGCAGTAAAGTATGTAACTGGCAGAGGAAGGATGAAAGATGCCTGAATGCTGTATAAATGAGATTCCTGAGGCGTATGTGTGATAAAACCACGTATCACCGTGTTAAAAATGTCTATATTCGAAAAGAATCCAAGGCCGTTGTGAGCGTAATGAATAGGAATAAGAAAGGGACGCAGATGATTTGGACATGTAGAGCAAATGAACGAAGAAATTAATGTGAAAAGAATACATTACGCAAAAGAGAATGGAAGAAGAAGTCGGGAACGCCCGAGAAAGACATGGCGCGATCGGGTGAGTAAAATACTTGAATCGGGTCACGTGAAGAGTCAGAATAACAGAAGAGTATGTATGAGACGATGTATGAATGTGAACGAAGCAAGGAGTGTGTGCCAAGACAGAGTTGATTGGCGGTTCGTCCTCTCTACCTACCCCTGCGGGGAAACGGCGTGATGATTGGTTAGTTAGTGTAAATAAAGTAATATGTACAAAATTACGAAGTATTAGAACTTACTCGTAGTCATAAATAAAGTCGAAAAGAAAATCTTCATTAGTTGGATATTTCATAAATTTCTACCCAGCCATAGGAACCGACAAAGGTTCCGGATCACGTACAGGTTCTATCAGAGTTCTGGACATTCTCACGCTTTCATTCAAATGTTCTTTGAACTTGCGAAATGTCTTTCAGCTTCGATCTTTTCAAAGCTTTCCACCAACCGTTAGATTTCAGATACTATACTCGTATATCTGCAATGTAAGAAGAAGCTTTTATCGATTTATAGTACAGTGTAAAAGCTATGAAGAAATGAAAGATAAAATTATTTTATATACAGCAGATAAATATTTTTTTATAAACTTACTATGATAGATTATAAATTTGGTTTCGAAAACAACCCGCGACCTTTTGTCTTGAGAAAAATAACTTTTCATAACATTTTTAACACATAACTTTGTTTTAAACACTTTTACAAAATATACTGTTTTAAATTTTATTTTAAAAAAAATATCAATAAATTTCCTAACCTTTGAGGATATTAAGAGGTACCTTTGCGAAACAGTGTAGTTAGAACAGTTGACTTTATACTGATTCGATAGAAAGAGATAAAGGTATATTAAAGGATGTTGGATAGCCTACAAGTTACCGTCCACATGAAATTCGGACATTGTTAATAAACATATTTGAACACATTAAACAAAACAATATCAAGTCAAAATATTACACAAACACTAATAACAGAAGATTTTCCTAAATAATGATGAAAGTTTTTTGTTAATTTGATGTCTTTATATCATTAAAAATGTGAACATTTTAAGGTTTACTCAAAAATATTTAAAACTGTTGAAATACCTCTGAAAATGATGATTTTTGATTTTATTATCACTATTATGTTTGATTTATTTGTATAACCACTGCAAGTATTTTAACCAACACAAATATAGGAAATAACCTCAAAATCCTTTAACGTAAGTTATGCGACTCAATGAAGTAAAGTTAGCGCAGACTGAGAACATCCTTGCATACTTAGAAGTGCTGCGATATTATGTGACAACTTTTCTTGTATTTTTCTTCCTCATGGTATACTACGTGAAAACCAGGAAAAAATTATTTATCGCAAATTTATATGGCTTGGGTAAAAATATTAGCTATACCTCCTCCTTATGTTACTCCAAGTCTTAGCAGTATTGTATACAATCTGTGGGTGTTTTAATATTTTAAAAACATGAGAGTTAATTGGTTTTCAAAATACCTTAAGATGTTTTTTAGCAAATTAACATGTTCCTTACTTTTTTTGTATATAATTCAATGGAATTAAATTTAGTATTTTTATTATTTAGTTGTGCTAGTTTTTGTTTTTGTTTTTAGTGACAGCTGTTTCGGCATTTAAGACCATTATCAAACTGTCAAAAGTACAAAAATGTTTTGGCCTTACTAGTATTTTTCTCCCAGATAATTATAGAAAAACATACAATTTGACCAAGTAAGTCGTAAAACGTAAAAAAAACATCTCCCAATAAGTGTATCTTTCTTTGTTTCAAAATAGTAGAATTGGCAGTACCTACTTTTATATTTATTACCAGACAATACCTATGAATAAATAGATGGTTCCAGAGAGTTTGTGAACAAAATTTTAAAACTAGTTTGTACCCCAGGAAATCAATAAATCCGTTTACCTGGCTATGTAACATAACGTGTTGAATAAACTGACTAACTAACCATCACGTCGTTTCTCCGCAGGGGTAGGCAGAGAGGACGGATCGCCATATAACTCTGTCTTGGCACACACTCCTTGCTTCATTCACATTCATACATCGTCTCATACACACTCTTCTGTTATTCAGACTCTTCACATGGACCGATTCAAGTATTTGATTCACTTGATTGTGCCATGTCTTCCTCGGGCGTCCCCGTCTTCTTCTTTCATTCACTTTTGCATCATATATTCTTTTCACACTTCTTTCTTCGTTCATTCGCTCTACATGTCCAAGTCATCTTATCGTCCCTTTCTCGATCCTATTCATTACGCTTACATCAGCCTTGCATTCTTTCCGGATATCCACATATCAACATCGTCATACGTGGTTATGTATTTATTTATTTACGCCTGGCTTTTACACAAATTTCAATTTTTTTATTTATTTTTTAAACAATAATCTCATAAGCAGTGGAAAAAATATTGTGAAAGAAAATAAAAATAAAATAAACAAATAAAAGTTATACGCACATACACCTCAGGGATCTCATTTCTACAGCAAAAAAAAGTATATTACATAATATATTTGATCACCAAACAAAGATAAAACTAGAGAAACACAACTAGATGGGATGGTACAAAACTGACACTCTGAATGAAATATGACTGCTTTTTGCTATAATTCTTCTCAGCCAGAGTGAAAATTCTATTCTCTGACGTATTCAGTTCGTTCAAGAAATATTTTAGTGAAATTACATTTTAGCCGCATAAGTTTATACATTCCTACTGTTGGGTCCTAGAATTGACATTTTGTGGATTCCAATGTGATGTTCAATCGTACCCCGTCTTTACCTATTTCCTATACGTCACCTTGCGACCCTGTCCTGCCCTATTGGCATGGCTGTGTAAAATATGTGTTAATCAGCCTGTCACTTGACCCCCACTCTCGGATCGTGTCGTTCGAACGGTCGACACCGGTCCCCATCACTTCATAATTAGCGCCCGGAGAGGGAGGTTCCTCCTTCAAAACCATCGCCCGGACCTGGAAGTCATTCACAACTATCACCGGAACAGAGAGGTTGGCCGCCATTAGCAGACACACAAACCAGGTGAGCAAGATGACGTAATCCTTTACCATTGTTTCCTCAGATAAATCAAATCATTTACCAAGTACTACCTCGCTTTACAGTCCACTTAATTCAATACAAATCTTTCTAGAACCGATTCGCGGTCTCGGGATCGAACACATTGAATTTCATCGTTTCACAATCCATTTAATCATTCCAATTCCTTCCGGAACCGATTCGCGGTTCCTGGATCGAACATTTGGTCCTACTCGAGCCGGATTATTGGATTATTATCGTATTATCGTACTATCGGATGATTATTATCGTATTATCGTTTATTGTTTTATCTACTTGGTGAATCGATTTGATTATCTGTTTTCCTAACCTATTTTCCATCGATTCCATTTTTGAACCTACAAAGTGTTGATTATTATTCCGTGAATTAGTTTTTATTGTCACGTAAAAACGTAAGTCACACACGCTCGATTGTCGTATTGTTGTTGCTAAATAATTGTTGATTATTACTCCGTGAATTAGTTTTTATTGTCACGTAAAAACGTAAGTCACACACGCTCGATTGTCGTATTGTTGTTGCTAAATAATTGTTGATTATTACTCCGTGAATTAGTTTTTATTGTCACGTAAAAACGTAAGTCACACACGCTCGATTGTCGTATTGTTGTTGCTAAATAATTGTTAATTATTATCCCGTGAATTGGTTTTTATTGTCACGTAAAAACGTAAGTCACACACGCTCGATTGTCGTATTGTTGTTGCTAAATAATTGTTGATTATTATTCCGTGAATTGGTTTTATTGTCACGTGGAACGAAATTTACAATGGCGGCGATCGCAGCAGTACGAAATCGGCTGGCTAATATAGCCTTGAATGACCTTTATAATTGTTCGGTAAAAGCATTGAATTCGGTCGATATTATAGATAAGAATTATCTACAGGCGAAGTTCAAGGACATTGAGAATGTTAGACACGATTTCTTGGAATCGTACATGACCCTCGAAACGGCTCAAAATAAAGATTGTGACATGGAAGAATTACAGAGTCGTTATACATGTTTTATGAAAATGTACTATGATATCCAAATCAATTATAGTTCGGTGTTCCCTTCCGTAGAAGATTGTCACTCGGCGAAGTTGACGCCTCGTAATAATTCCGGTTTCGCGTTGCCAAAAATAAGTTTACCGACCTTTTCGGGCGGTACGTCAGAATGGATTAATTTCATAAACACGTTCAATACCATAATTCATGAAAATGAGTCTTTAAGTGAAATACATAAGCTACACTATTTATTGGGGTCCCTCACCGATGAGGCCTTAAATACAGTAAAACATCTTCCAGTTTCAATAGGTAATTATCAGGTTGCGTATAACTTATTAAGAGAACGGTTTCATAACAAAAGAGTTATTGCAGACAAACACGTGGATAAGATTGTTTCGTGTCCCCTAATAAAAAGGGAGTCACTCAGATTTGTCGTAAATATTTTGAAAGAAAATATTCAGGCCTTGAACGCTCTACAGTTTCCAACCGACGAGTGGTCATTCTTATTGTTACATATCATTTTAAAGAAACTTCCTGATGATTTACGTGTTAATTTTGAGTCAACTGGCCACGGAAAAGAGATTCCCTCGTTTTCGCAGTTATTGTTGTTTTTAGAATCACAATGTATAATTTTTGAATCTCTTCAAACCTCCGGCGTGAATTTGCACTCGACCAAGGGCAAGGCTAATCGATTAATAAATTCTTTCATCAGTACACAGAAACCGATCTGTGTACTTTGTAAACGTGATCATTTCTTATCAAAATGTAATCAATTTTTAACTTTATCCCCACCGGCTAGATTTAGTACAGTGAAAAAATATAATCTGTGCCAAAATTGTTTGTCTAGCCAACATTTGGCTACACATTGTACGTCTCGTTTTACTTGTTTTAAATGTCGTAAAAATCACCATTCATTATTACATTTTGTGAGTAATCGGATAGGGTCAGGACAAAGAAATGTCGAACAACCCGGCGTAGACAAATGTGTGTCGCCGCCCCAGGTTATTAACACAATTCTATCAACTAGTATCACGCCGCATGTGGAACTAATTAAAAACACCGAGGTGTTAACTAGTTCGAGTAACTCGTCCGTCTTATTATCTACGGCCGTCGTACAGGCAAAAGATAAACAAGGACGTTATCAGAATGTACGCGTCTTATTGGATTCTGCAAGTCAAGCTAACTTCATAACTCATGATTGCGCAATTCGTTTGGGCTTCGATTGTTCTAATCGTCACATTCCTATTCGAGGAATTGGACAGGTGTCGGCCATTGCACAAAAGGGAACGCTTAATTGTCGAATTCGGTCTCTCTGTTCGCATGAGCATTATAATGGGGAATTCGTGGTGTTGTCAGATATCTGTGCAGAGATGCCGAGTGCTCCCATTCGTCGGGGAGACTGGAAACATATCAAAAACTTGAAGTTAGCTGACCCAAATTTTGAAACTCCATCTGCAATTGATATGTTGCTGGGTGCCGGAATTTTTGCATCTATTCTTCGTTCAGGACGAATGGAAGGTGAGCCTACTGAGCCCATTGCTCTGAATACAGTTTTTGGTTGGATTTTAATGGGTTATGACGATAATTGCGTGTCTCATCCTATTAACTCATTTTTGACTACTTCAGATTCATTTATTGATACTCGCTTAAAGGCCTTTTGGGAAATCGAAGACCTTCCAATGCACCCTTCGCCGTTATCTCCAGAAGAGGCACTTTGTGAAAAGGCCTTTTCAGCGCAACATTATAGAAATACTTCCGGACGGTACATTGTTCCGCTCCTTTTCAGGGACGGTGCTTCGGAACTCGGTGATTCATATATCTCAGCAGTATCTCGATTGCGTCATCTAGAACATCGTTTTGCGAGGAATCCACTCTTAAAAACGGCATATATTAAATTCATGACAGAATATGAATCTTTAGGTCATATGATCGATGTGACAAGTTCATTAACTTCACGTGGAAAATATTTCATTCCTCATCATTGTGTAATTAAAGACACTGGTTCTACTAAGAAACTTCGAGTAGTTTTTGACGCAAGTTCGAAAACCACATCTGACCAGTCATTGAATGACATACTTTTGACAGGACCTAAACTTCAACAAGATATTGTGAAGTTAATTTCGAGGTTCAGATCGCATAAAATAGTTTTTACAGCAGATATCTGCAAAATGTATAGACAAATCTTAGTTCGTCCGGAGGATAGACCGTATCAACACATTTTGTGGCGTGAATCATCTGATCACGAGATCAAAGAATTTGAATTACAAACTGTAACTTACGAAACTGCTTCTGCACCTTTTCTCGCTGTAAGAACGTTACATATTTTAACTGGAGCTTCTACGCTCGAAGCGGCGAGTAAATTACAACAAGATTTGGTGGAGTTGCTTCATCTTGGCGGTTTTGAATTATGTAAATGGTCTAGTAATTGTTCAAAATTACTTTATGATATTCCAATTTCACATCGGGAATTACTTATAGAATTAAATTCGGATCATAATAGCATTCGGATTTTAGGTATTGGTTGGGATTCGAAAGGTGATTCGTTTTCGTATAGAATCAAAATATCCCAAATAACTTATTCGGAAAAGTTAATATTATCAATATTTGTTACGATTTTCGATTTGCTTGAATGGATTTCTCCCGTTACGTTTTCGGCAAAGTGTTTATTACAATGGTTGTGGAAGCCTGGATTGAACTGGGACATTCCAATCCGTGCCGTAACATTGGCTAGCATCGACATTCCGCGCTACATCGTAGAGAGTGTTGATAACAATTACCATTTAGTAGGTTTTGCCGATGCGTTTGAAAAGAGCAATGCCTGTGCTGTGTTGTACATTCGGTCCAAGCACTCGGAGCATAGAGTTAATATTCGCCTTTTGATTGCCAAGCTAAAGGCGGTTCGCGTAAAAACCCTTTCTATTCCGCGGTTAGAATTATTCGGCGCTTTATTGCTCGCTCGACTTTTAGATTACGCGTTGAAATCTGTTAATGACATTTTAAATATTGATAAAGTGTTCGCCTTTACGGATTCTACCATCGTTTTGTCATGGATTCATACGCCAACCATGACTTCATGGGATGAAGCCGTCTTAAAATAGATTTTCGTCATTAACAAAAATACAACAAGTTACAACTTGGATTGTGAGATTTATTGTTAACATTCAACATAAGGTAGAAGATCGCAATTTCGGAGTTGTTATTGTCGAAGAATTATATTCATCGCTAAATATATGGATAGAGAAAGTGCAACAAGTGCATTTTCATAAAGATTTAAACTGCATTTTCATAATAATTTTAAACGAAATTCATCATAATGCTTATCACGTTCGCAAATTAATACTTTCTTTTGTAGATTCGGTTGATTTACTTAGAGTTGGTGGGAGATTGCATCATGTCCCTATCACTTCTAATAGTCAACATTCCATATTTCTATGAAATAAAAGTAATCGACTAATTTGATTATTGATTCGTATCGTTCGGTTTATTTGCACGCGGGACCTGGGACGTTATTATTAAGTTTACATGTAACAATTTGGATTGTTCCCGCTCGCAACGTCATTTGTTTACGCCTTAGCAAATGCATAATTTGGTTTAAGGCTCGTCCTTTTAAGTTACAACTTGTCATGGGCGATTCGCCACAATCTCAATTTCGTGAAGATTGTCCTTTTTTCAATATTGATGTTAATTTAGGTGTCCCCTTTCTTCAATAAAAGAAAGAAAGCGTAGAGGAACAAAAGTGTTAACCACTTATTTGTGTTTATTTATTTGTTTAAGTACCAAAGCAGTACATTTAGAAATAGTATTTGACTTAACGTCCGCAGCATGTTAAGCGTGTTAGATCGCGTTCCTAGCTGAACGGGGATTATGTTCTAGTCTCACTAGTGACAATGGCACAAATTTCGTCGGTGCTAATAAACATCGAACGGCTCACGAACATATATCATCTGCCGTTATTATTACGCGTCAAATCAAGTGGTGTTCTCACCTCCCTTCCGTATCTCATTTTGGAGGCACATAGTTGGGGCGTATCGAGGAATGTCATTTTGATCATGACCAAGTCGTGCGTGTAGTGATAGTTAAAAATGCACACGGAACATTTCGTCGGCCAGTTGTCAAGGTTTATCCGTTACCGGTCTAAATGTTCATCGATCATAACGAGGATATATGTAGCCTGTTTTTTCGTCCCATGAATCCGTGATTGTCAATAGTTTATCTACTTTATTTTATTTTTCTTTTGAATAATGTTATAGTAAATAGATAAAGTAATTATTTTAATAGTTTTACGTGGTAGTAAAGCCAATTTTCATTAATAATCGGAGGTGGCAACGCACATTTTCAAAAATAGGTGATCGAACTTATTAGATAGAGTTGTGCTAATAATCTATGATCTATATTATTATACTAGTATGACTCCTGTTGAGTCTTCGATGCGTACATGTTGCAAATAGCATACGAATAAAAATAAATGTTTTCAAACCCGACGACAAGACAGCGATGTGTGTTTTCCGTTTCTAATGAATAACGATGATGTTTTTCTCACCGATTTGACAATAACCAAAGAGAAGACTCTATTGTAGTTTATTCGAGTTTCAAAGTGAGTTTCCATAGACGTTAAATATCGGTTGCTTACACAAATAATTAATAATTTTGAGATTATCATTTTCGGTTGTTATGATTTAATTTGTTTATTGACAATAATCGAGAATGTGTGAATCATCGACGTTTGGTAGATAAGAGATTTTCATCTCTTCTCGGGGGGGGGAATGTTGGGTCCTAGAATTGACATTTTGTGGATTCCAATGTGATGTTCAATCGTACCCCGTCTTTACCTATTTCCTATACGTCACCTTGCGACCCTGTCCTGCCCTATTGGCATGGCTGTGTAAAATATGTGTTAATCAGCCTGTCACTTGACCCCCACTCTCGGATCGTGTCGTTCGAACGGTCGACACCGGTCCCCATCACTTCATAATTAGCGCCCGGAGAGGGAGGTTCCTCCTTCAAAACCATCGCCCGGACCTGGAAGTCATTCACAACTATCACCGGAACAGAGAGGTTGGCCGCCATTAGCAGACACACAAACCAGGTGAGCAAGATGACGTAATCCTTTACCATTGTTTCCTCAGATAAATCAAATCATTTACCAAGTACTACCTCGCTTTACAGTCCACTTAATTCAATACAAATCTTTCTAGAACCGATTCGCGGTCTCGGGATCGAACACATTGAATTTCATCGTTTCACAATCCATTTAATCATTCCAATTCCTTCCGGAACCGATTCGCGGTTCCTGGATCGAACACCTACTTTAAAAAGGAAAACTCTCATCACGCACTACTACTTTTTGTACTTTTGAGGTCAAGCAAGAGTATATATTGCCACAGTACCTTCTGGGAATATTGAAATTGCAAATTGGTTCTCAGTAAGCCATTGCAGTTCAATCAAATGTGTTGAAATAATAATGATGTTAATGGCTATATCACTGACCTTATGTGATGACGTCGACCTCTTGGTCACAGCAAACAAGGTCAACACGGCCATCAGAAACATGAATGCTGGAACATCAGCAGGACACGATGGATTGAGCATGAAACACGTGAAACACGCAAGTGGAGCGATTTCGCAACTATTCGCAATGTTGTTTACTGTCGCGGCGAGTGATTTTAGAAATTTTAACAATTCGTTCGCACTACGCGGCGCCCTTAAATTAATTAAATAATGTAGATACGATACTGAGACAAAGCACGAAAATGCACTAAGCCGAGTCCGCGAGACATACCTGAGATTTACTGCGTTTAGTATCACACAAACATTCGTTCACAAACGCGTCGCTGTAGGCTCCTTTCTGAGAAAAAAATGCCTTGAAAGGTGTAAAAATCATTCGGGAGTAAAAACATATCTCATGGAGTTTCTTTCCATTCATAATTACCCACAAATCACTTATTATTTCAATTCAATAAATACAATTATTTGCAAGGTTTAAAAGGTTCATGAAAACGGTGTGAGATAGCGAATGCAGAAATACATAAGTGTGTGAAAGACAACCAGAGCTAGTAGCGCAATACCCGATTATAAAAGTAGCGAAGGACGTTAATATAGCTATCTCATCCGTACACACATATTCTTTGAATGGCTATCCTTTTCATACATGGGTGAAACGGAATACAAGACGTTACTAGTGCTGCTACATTTTTCGTAAGATTTATATGAATATGACGTGTCTTGTATTTTATGTCTATGGCGGCGCCTGACAAAAGTCATTTTCAAGTTTCGACTTCGTTTTCCTAGCACATGTAAGCCTTATTTGGGCGAAATTTGAAAATTTAGACATGGAACTGGCAGAGAAAGGATGAAAGTAGACTGAATGCTGTAGAAATGAGAACTCTGAGACGTATAAAATTAGGATAATTTGTATAGCGCCGTTTTTGTGAAAAATCACCTCAAGGGCGCTGCATGTGCGGAAAAATCATGTATGACCGTGTTGAAAATGTGGATGTCCGGAAAGAAAGCAGGGCTGATGTAAACTTAATGAATAGGATTAAGAAAGGGACGCTTATATGGCTTGGGCATGTAGAGCGAAAGAACTAAGAAAGATAAGTGAGAAGAATATATTATGTAAAACTGAAGTCGGGGACGCCCGAGGAAGACATTAATAGACACAATTACTTGATTCGTCAAGAGTCAGAATAACAGAAGAGTATATATGGGACGATGTATGAATGTGAATGAATCAAGGAGTGTGTGCTAAAACAGAGTTGTTTGGCGGTCCATCCTCTCTGCCTACCTCTGCGAGGAAACTGAGCATATTAGTTAGTTAAAACCATAAAAATCTTGACTGAAAATAATAAAATGAATTTGAATAGCCCACTAAAATCTCTTGAACATTCAGTTCTGGCGTCACGAAAATTGCATTGCTTCTTCAGTCTGACCGAAGCATAAATTTTACTGTCGAAAAATAAAATATTATAAATTTTGCTGGTTTCATATTATTCAACAAGAAAAAAGATTTTATAAAATAAAACGGTGAAACTTGGGTATTAAAATAAAGATTTAATTTTTAAGCCAAGCGTAAATATCTTCACCTATCTCTTCTCCCCATTCAAACACGAAATAATCTATACTATTAGTTTATTATTAATTATCTCGTATAATGAAGCCAGAAAAATTGCTCTTCACTTTATTTGATATAGAGTGGTAGATTCTCTAAGTATCGCCCTGGTAAAAGACAATTATTCAAAAAGGAAACGACCAGATCGGAATATCCAGGTACTTCTTAACCTTCATCTTTCACATCCCATTCCCCTCCCCACTACCTTCAGCCTCACAACATACCCCAATTAGGGATGCCATAGTTACACTGGCTCTAGACGATTGGGAGCAGTTTGGACTCCTGTGCCGTATACAAACAGAGCATTCATTGACTTTCAATTTCTGATTGTCTAACAGTTATACCCAATTCGTTCGTTATCCCATCTGTAAAGGTCAGTTCTGCCTTGGTCGTACCAGTTCACAGTTAATTCTTCTCCCTTTTCACAGTTCGTTCCGCCCGCCCTAATGAATAAACACTAGGGCAAACAGTAGCAAATTAAGGCTGTACACAGCAAATATGGAAACCTTCAAAGCACATCGGATCACACTACTGTAAAAGCTGCAGCGTTACGTTAGTCATTTATTTCTATGAACCAGCATTTCAAAAAGCTACTATCAACAGTCATCTGTACTAGCGGCCAAATTGACGTTAAAGCATTTAAAAATCTTTAATTGAATCAAAGATTTATAATATAAATCGCCATAAAGCTGACAATACAGTCTTGCTGCCCTTTTTTTTGGCTACCATCTTTGTGATATTATACAAAGCTCTACCCGAGCACATATTGTGTACCTAGATGGTGTCTTGGATAAAATTTTAAAAAATTATAATTATAATTTTCAATAAAGTATGAGATCGATTAAAAATTCCGATTTCTTATAAGGTCTCGGTGGGGTAAATTGGGAGAAGCGTTACTTCCGGATAGAGTAGAGGTTCCTAGTTTGAGTCTCGGTCGCAACCGTAATTTTTTCATTGTTTCATATTTACGTTGAAGATTTTTGAAATTATTTCAATATTTAAAGAATCGTGAAGCTTTTAATTCTAAATTTTCAGAACTTAAATGTGCATTGGACCCTAGGGCTTTTTAAAGGTTACTTGTTTTTCCTTTTATACCAGTTTGTTGCCATTTAAAACCATTTAGCGCCCCCTTTTTCGTATATATTTGCTTGACGGACTGTGTGCTACGACCTACATTAGACTTTAGATTTTCCAAAAACACATCCAGTATAGTTTTCATCACTGGCAACCCCGAAACCACTGACAGCTCCTTATTTGGGATTCATATGGCAACATTCGTTCCTGTCGTGCCGCAGTAAGAGTGGTCGTTTATCAAATGGGCCGGGCGAAAAGCGGGGCTTATATAATAGAGATAATGTTATGGACAACCAACCCACCCGAAAGGTCTGCTGGCTCGTGTTACACAATAAATGCGAAAGATAATACAACTATCTAACTAACCATCACGCCGTCTCCCGGCAGAGGTAGGCAGAGAGGATGAACCGTCACACAACTCTGTCTTGTTACAAACTCTTTCCTTCAGTCCAGTCATTCATACATACTTGGAGTAACGATATAAAGAGGGATAGCTGATATTTTACCCAACCTATACAAACTTGCGATAACTCATTTTCTCCGGGTTTCGACGTCGTATACTATGAGAGATAAAGAGACGAAAAAAGTCTTCTCATAATATCGCAATACTTCTAATTATGTAAGAATGTTCTCCGTCCGCGCTAACTTCACATCATCGAGTCGCATAACTTACGTCTACGGATTTCGAGGCTATTTTCGGTATTAGTGTTGATTAAAAAACGTTCAGTAGTTGTACAAATATATCGAACATTATGGTGATATGTGCTTTGCGTGAATGTTCAAATAAGACCAAACAAAAATTATATACATCACTTTTCGGAGGTATTTCAACAGTTCAAAATAGTTTTGACCCTACTTTGGAATTCTCACATTTTTAATGATAAAAAGACAACAAAAAGCTTCCTTAAATGACAAATTTGAAGATATAGAATCTACATATTAAGAACTAAATTAAACTCGGTGTTTACGGTGAGTAATGATATTGCTTTTAAAGGAGCTTTTGGTTTGTACGTTTCTAATGGTGCTGGGCAGAAAATTGAATTGTTTAAAACTTTTTTGTCCGTAAGCGGTTTTATAGGCTGGGATATTAAAGAATTTTATATGTGACTGTCTTAAGGTTCTAGAAATGTTCCTTTTTTCAAACATATGGACATTATTAAATTGGTGCAATAGGATATTTTTAGAGTATAGTTGTTTCAAGTTTAGAACGTCTAGCTCCTTAAAAACAAAGTCAGTGCTCGTCCTTAAAGGAACTTTAAGGATAACTTTCAGAATTAATTTTTGGATGTTTATTAAAGGCTCCAGGCAATTGTTGGTTGCACCACCCCAACTGAAAATACCATATTCTAAATAAGATTGATGGAAGTGCACAGTAAACGTGCCTTAGTTGTTTTTTTTTTTAATTTAATGTGTCTTACATTTTTTTTTAATAAATGAGTCTCCTCAGTTTCGTTATTAGATTTGTGACATGAAGTTTGCATTTTAGGAGATCATCTATATACATGGCCTGTTCAAAAGAAAAGTTGACTTTTTAATTTTCGCGGGCTGTTTACATTCGATTATCGTTTTTTTTTTGTTATGTTGGTACACATATGTTTATGATATGTTAGCATTATCAGCCATTTTGGATTAGTGGTTTGTTTTTGACAACTGGAAAGGTTAGTCACGTTTTTGTGTGTTAAAAATGGATCAAAGAATAAAATCCATGATTTATTTTTCCACAACTCCAGGACGCTCATCGTCATTAACATCTTCTCGGCCTTCTGTGAAGCGCTTGTACCACTTATAAACACTTTTTTGAGACAAAGTAGACTCGCCGAATGCCACAGTCAACATTTTAAGTGCGTTGGAGCACTTTATTTCATTTTTAACGCAAAATTTAAAACATATTCTTTGATCCATTTTTTCAAAAAGTAAAAAATCAAAGAACACACAAAAACGTGACTAACCTTTCCAGTTATCAAAAACAAACCACCAATCCAAAATGGCTGATAATGCTAACATATGATAAACATATGTTTACCAACATAACAACAACAAAAAATCGATAATTGAATGTACACAGCCCGCGAAAATTCAAAATTCACCTTTTCTTTTGAACATTCCTCATATATGCCAAGGTATTTTGTGTGTTCAGCTCTATTTACTGAAGGACAAGTACATGTATTTGAGATTGAGTTACAGCTATACAATATGAGGTTATGTTATGGTGGTAATAGATTGCTTGTTATTCTAAAAGTTGGGAATTTTGTATTTTTTGTATTTAGAGTTAACATGAACTGTAATTATTCCCACAGCAAGTGTTCTGTCTGACCCTTCCTGTCTTCTGGTCTCCTGGTAATCTGACTCTGTTATTATTGCTGTGGTCTTCTAATGACAAGACATTTGCATATTATTATCATTTAATATATCTGCGACCACCATAACAGATAGACGGGTAGTGAGAAATATAGTGGTTATATTTTGCACGTGATTACAACTAACTGTTTGGAACCAGCGGACTATAAATTTATTATTATTATCTTTATTTAAACACACTTTACAGTAATGAAAAAAACATATAATATTGATTCTTTGGAAACAGTATATACGCAATAAACAAAGCAAATTTATTTATTTTTTATTTTACTTGTACATTTATTTTTTTATTAGTTGGTAAATAACCTATCCCACTTGGCATAAGCCTGTGTTGGGATGGTAATTTTCAAAAGTATTTTTTTAGCTACTTAGTAACATGTTAATATCGAAAATATAGTATATACATAATTAAAAAAATATTTACTCCTATATAAGTAAATGACAAATTTGAAGACATAGAATCTACATCTTAACAAACGGATTGCAAACTTTGGAGCACAGACGTCAGTTGGGAATGCTGTCCTTGTTCTACAGGTATTTTAATGGAAGATGCTCCGAGGAACTTGCGTCATTGATCCCTTCGACACCAGTGCATAGTCGGGAAACTCGCCAAACGCGCACCCAACATTTGTACACTGTCGACATTCAATACATGAGAACGGATCGCTTTTACGACTCGTTCTTATGTTCAACAGCTCGGCTATGGAACGATTTGCCGGCATTTGTGTTTCCTCCCTCCTTCAACATCCCATGTTCACTCCTTCCTTTCTTCAAAAAGACCCTCCACACAGCATCCCCAAAGATGACATAGACTCTGAGGAAAATTATTTCCCTCGAGGCTAAATTAAACTTGGTCTTTAGGTGAGAAATGATATTTAAAATGATGTTTTAGTTTTTGTATAAATAGGTTATTAGTTATCACTTTTATCGTACTCATAATCTGCCTCACTAAGTACGCCTGTGTTGAGGTAGTAATTTTCGCAGATTGTGTAACTTTAATTTGATATATAGTTATTGTTTTTTGTTAAAGTGAATTTATTATTTAAATCATCACCTTCTGAAAAAAAATCACTACACCTTAAACTTCGTAGTCGTACCTTAAGATTCGTAGTAGAGCGTCTTACCACTGGACCACGGAGGCTGTCTGAAGAAAGATACAACATGATATTGGTAAAATTATAGTCGGCAGTTATTTAATATACCGATTGATTTATCTATAAATAAACAGCAAATTTGCCCACACCAGGGCGACGTGCGTAACTCTTAAGATGCGATATTGAATAGAAAAGCCCTCAATCTGTTGTTAACTCGAACCAATAACAACAGATGGCAGGTGGGTTCAACTACTCGTCTATTGATCCGCAAATAATCTCGCGCCAATGCAAATGTTTGAACAAGTTGTGATCGAAACGTCTTCAGAGGCAGATCAAGCGCCTCTTCCCATTGTGCGCACGTGCCCACCAGCTTGCGGGATGAAACGATACGAAGATGATTATATTGTGGTCCATAGGGGGGTGACACTGGGCAACGCATTTCTTCCAGAAATTAGTAAAGACAATTTCAATTGCGAGTATTATAATGAGGAATTCCAATGTATTTTTTTAGCACACTTTCATATTAAAATGACCTTTTAAATCTTTTGCACCCGTAAAAACGAGTCGAATTTCGAGTGAGAACAAGGTCAGATGACGTCACATAAAGTTGTCAATCTTCCCTCAATAGCGTCCCGATCGAAATAAAATGACGTCAGAACCAAACTAGAGCGTTTAACCTTTATGTGATTGGAAGGGTACCCGGGTACTCTTTTCGATTTTCAACACAGATTTTTTTAATTGTTCAGTAAGTCTAACCGACTTAAACTTCTTGACTTCTTCACAATAGGGAAAATGAACAATTGAACATAACCGTTGGATATGTGAAGGGTGGTATGTGAGCGGAAAACGCTTAGGTAAAACCTACACCTTCTGATGACTGAAAGGGTACCCGGGTACCTTCATGTGTTTTATGTGGAATTTGAAGCTTGTCCATATTTATTGATCATTTTATCTTATTATAAATTATAAATGTGACGTACAACACATGTATCCTTAACATTATCTTACTGAATTAAAAACCCCAAGAAAGATGGTACTGGGTGAAATTCCTATCCACTTCCCCAAACCTTGAATTGAGTCGAAATGTTTTACGCCATAAAAGTGGTCCAGCAAACTTCATCAAATTATATACTGTATAAAAAACCTTCATATCAATTTTAAAAAGGTGTAGTTTTCTTCAGTAACATAAGGGTTAAATATGGTTCTTTTTTCGGTTGGATTTCAATCATTTTTCAAGATCGATTCATTAATTTTACGGAAAACCATAATTATTCGATAAAATTTAAGCAACATGGAATACAGTTTGTTCGATCCAGAAACTGCGACAACGCCAAATGCGCTTCAGTTTTGGACAAACGTGTTGAATTAGAGTGGACTGTAAAACGATTATACTTGGTGAATGATTCGATTGTATTTTTGGATAGATAGAAGGGTAAATTTATGCCAGTTTGCTCACCTTGAGATGTCTAGCGAGAGGTCACGAACTGTCTGCTCCGGGCGATGAAAGTTGAGTGGGCGAATCCTCCAGAGACGGATGCGAAGCGAGGCGCCGTCCCTGAAGGCACGAGCGATTGTAAGCGACTAATATCGAGTCAAGACACCACGCTCTTGAGGTCCCGATCTTTGTGCTTGTTGCCGGGTGGTGGGGGTCGTAATCGCCGGTTTTTTTTACATACTTTACATAGCCATACAAATAATGCGCGGCAACAAAACAAACTGGCAGAGGTAGGAACTGGACAAAAGGTATTAGGTTAAGACCTTTCAAGTTGTTAATTTTAGGATCCAACACAGTTATTATTATTAATAGTCTAAAGAAGCGAAGCTAGCAGCTCACAATAGAGTGCTTATACTAACCCTGACGTATGGCGGTGAGGCATGGAACTGGCAGAGAAAGGATGAAAGTAGACTTAATGCTGTAAAAATGAGATCCCTGTGGCGTATGTGCGGTAAAACCATGTACGACCGTGTTCAAAATGTGGATATCTCGAAAGAATACAAGGCTGATGTAAGCGTAATGAATAAGATTAATAAATTTACGCTTAGATAGCTTAGGAATGTAGGGTGAATGATCGGAGAAAGAGTGTGAAAATAAAATATGACGTGAAAGTGAATGGGAGAAGAAGTCGGAAACGCCCCGAGGAAAATATGGCACAATCAAGCGAATCAAATACTTGAGTCAGGCCATGTCAAGAGTCAGAATAACAGAATAGTAGGTATTAATGTGAATGAAGCAAGAAGTGTGTGCCTAGACAGAGTTGTACGGCAGTTTATTCTCTCTGCCTACCTCTGTGATGGTCGGTTAGTTATTAGTATATTATTCTGAATCATATTTTGTTCTTCCATACGTCGTGTTTCAAGTCAAACAGAAAGGCATTTAGCGACCCAGTAATTTAAAACTACCGCCTATAGTATGAAGTATAATGTTTACTATAACGGATCAGTTACGCGTTACTGAACACAAATATAAAACATATCAAAACTTTTATATTATTTTGACCTTAATGGAATCATTGTGAACTTCCCTTGGAGGTTCGTGGCACCACCCAGAAACGCGGTACATACTCGTATATATACTTTAAATTATTCAAATTTTATTATAGATGTATTATATGTTCACCAGTGTTTAACCCCCTGCCTGTGATTAAGGGCTTTCTTAGTTAGGTAAATATCCAGAGCTTATAGTAATTTATGATGGAATGAAGCACCTGACAGAAAATAGATTAGAGTTCGCGTGTTTGTATGGGGATATGTATTAATAAGGTTATAATTATTTGGATGGGATCACGTGTATACCTACTACCCACCCTTGAGCATGCTGTAAATTTTCCCGTTGGATAGTGACAAAAATTTAGCTCAATAATATCACCTCATTAATTTTAATTAAATGGTGATTATGACGAGAAAGAGGCGATTATTCACATGATGAAATTGAACAATCATTGAAAAAGTCTTAATTGGAAAAGCGTAGGAAAGACTTTGATTTAATTTGCATTTTCAAAATTATTTATTGCATTATTGACTCATCCTCTTTATTGCAACTCATCCAGTTCAACATTCCTTGCCGATGGCTTATAAATAATCAACTGCTGTTCCTCAATCATCACTCTACTAAATATGGGTATCATTCTCCACTGTCCAGAATGTCGAGACTTGTTAACTCATGCCACGGTATTGATACTATCGGTACCAGTCCAAATGATTTTTTTCATTCTTTACGATAATAATCTTCGAAAAATACAATTTACTGTGTACTACATCGTTGACTCTACCAAAACTTTGTTCAGGCTTTGACTTGAACGTTCTATCAAATGTATATTTTTGTGATTGCTAACTAACTAACCATCACGCCGTTTCGGCAGACCTGGGCGTGGCTAAGACTAAGGCTAGGGTATTTATACATCCATTCATAGGACATAGCGAGATAATGTTTTTATTTATTTGTACAACCACTTTTTCACAGTATTGTTTTCAACAAAAATATAGCATATAACCCAAAAAACCGTTTAGTTGTGTCAAGTTTAGTGGCATAATAAAAAAATGTGGGTGAAGTCCCGCGGTGACCCAGGAGACTAAGATCATCGTGACAGTACATAGAAGCGGTGTATTATATTTGTTGTCTCTTTTTCTCTCATGGTGTATGACGTGAAAACCCGGAGAAAGTGATTTATCGCAAGTTTGTATAAGTTGGGTAAAAATAATAAGCTCTTCCTCCATATAAATGATTGTTACTTTAAGATAATTCTTCTTGCACTCACTGCCACCTACCTCAGAACAGGTTCTAATGACCTAGTGAGGTAGTCAATGTAAAAAAAATAATGTAAGAAACAAAAAGTTAGTAAACAAATATTTTTTTTTAAATAAAGGAAAATGCCAAAGAAGAAAATACTGCAAAATAAAGCAATGCGAATAATACACACGTATTAGAGATATATTAAAAAATAGCTAAATTTTATGTCGGTGAAGCAAACCATATACTCGTATATTTGAACGTTTATATTTGTATACGTGAAATTATTTTGGAATGATATCTCAGGAATTCAAAGGAAAAATAATCTACAATTACGAGATACACGGATAAGAGACGAGAAATGCAAAACTTATTAGATTGACAATAAGGAAAAATCGACCCATAGAATTCTCTCATGTACCGGGCCGTTCAACTATACAATAAAATTCCAACAGTTTTTTTTATGTTTACTTGTACAGTGAATACCGCACAAGAGTTTCAACTGCTCCCAACCGTCTAGAACTAGTGGAAATATGGCATCCCTAATTCGGGTATGTTGTGAGGCTGAAGGTAGTGAGGAGGGGAAGGAGATGGTGAAGAGGAAGGTTAGGAAGTACCTTACTATTCATATCTGGTCACAAACGGCTTAAGCCATTGCAATCAAGCAACGTTTCTATTCTGAATGGTAATCTTTCACCAGGGCGATATTTGGAGTATCTACCACTCTGGAACGTGCCGCAAATTTACTTTTTACTATTTTTTCTATAAAAAATAAATAATATAAGACCTTTAGATTCGTACTTGAGCGTCTTACCACTCGACCATGGAGGCCGTCAAATTACTGCAATAGACAATATTCTTCATTTTGATAAAGAAATAAGAAAATTTGGTTAAAGTCGGAACCATTAATTTTAGTTTATTATATGTTGTAATCGAGTATTCTTAAGTTTTTAAAATGTTATTTATAAAATAATAATAATAATATTTGGACGATTTGTATAGCGCCGTTTTTGTGAAAAATCACCTCAAGGGCGCTGAATAAATATTATTGCAATAAATATTTTACCTTAGAGCACGTAAATGATGTGATCTAACCTTAGATTGACCACAACATTACCGACCACCGTGGTAGAGCGGTTAGTTCCTCAGCTCCAGACACTGGGAATTTATATAAGTTACTGGCGAGTACCCGGCATGCTTTGCAATGTCACTCAAACAAAGAACGTGTTTTGAAAATATCAGATTGGTATATCTGTGGGCCAACCTCAATACAAGATGGCGGGTTCAATGTTTTTCATACTAATTTTAAAACGTTATGGAAAAAGTTTTAAATATTTAATTTAATTCAATGCTCTCTAAACCTTTCCGACACTAAACACTTTCAGATAGAAACAAGCTGTGCAAAATCGGTCAAGTAATTTTCGAAAAAATCGAAAACAAACAGACAAACATTAATTTTTATATACTGGGACATGACAAATGATTTAATTTAAATTATTTTTACAGTATTTCCACTTCCTTAAAGAGTAGATGACAGTATCAGTATCGCCCTGGTGAGAGACCTTAATTAGAAAACCTGCGTCTGGTGACCAGATCTGAATAGCGAGGTACTTCCCCATCCATATTTCCTGTTTCTCCAGCTTCACAACATTACCCAAATTGGGTGTGTCAAAGTCCCACTAGCCCCGGACATTTGTATGGTAATCTTTTTTTATATATATTTAAACACTTACGTATTTTACAGCTTTTAAAACTTTTCATATAAACATTCATATTTTGAGTATGGATTTGCTTCAACTTACCCAAGGAAGCTCTCCACTTGAAGCGATTATGAATATCATCCATCTTGTTTACGTTATGTTGTTGTCCCTGTTTGGCTGCAGGCGTCTCCCTCGCGGTCCCTATTCTCCTTCCCACCCCCTCCCCTTGCCAGCTTTTCCGAGAAATATTTCGGCAGCAGCCCAAAATCCCACCTTCTTATTGAACTGTCTACAAGAGTTGTCAAACGAAGAGTACGATTTTTTACCCCTAGACATTTTCAAGTATTTTGTAAAATTTAAACTAACTCACCATCACGTCATTTCACCGCAGAGGTGGACAGAGTTGATGGGCCGCCGTACAACTCTATCTCGGCACATACTACTTGCTTCATTCGCATTCATGCATGTCTACCCTTCGGGTGTACCTTCTCTTGACATGATCAAACTCAAGTATTTAAATATGAATTTATGATTAAAAAGTTTTTTTTACTAATTTCCACTTATTTGGATCAAACTTGCAACTTTTTCTTATCGCCACGTTGATAACGCGTCTCAAAAATTGCATGTTTACGGCATCTAGTCTACTTTTATCTTTCCTATGTAAGTTTCATGTACAACTGCCATACATTAGGCCTGGCATCAGAAATCCTATGTGTGCTGCTCACCTCGCTTCCTTTTGAAATTTGCGAATGCACACTTTCGTGTCCACTCAATATTTTAATCGCGCGTCATGAATAATTTTAAAATAAGTTTTTGAATTTACATAATATTTTAAAATTAATTGCAACAATATTTTATGTTTTCATTGCATCCGAAAGCAAAAAAAAAGAGCAAAAAAAAAAAACTCATTACCAGTGGTAGATACTCTAAGTATCGCCCTGGTGAAAGACCACCATTCAGAATCAAAACGTTGCTTGAAATGGATTTAGCCGTGTTTGGTGACCAGATCTGAATAGCCAGGTACTTTCCAACCTTCCTCTTTCCCATCTCCTTCTCCTCCCTACTACTTTCAGTCTCACAACATACTCCAATCGGGGATGTTATAGTACCCACTGCCTTCAGACTGTTGGGAGTAGCTGGGACTCGTGTGCGTTATTCACTTTAAAAATATTATAATAAAATGGCTTGAGCCGCGCTTGGTGACCAGATCTTAATAACCAGGTACTTCTCAACCTTCCTTTTCTACATCTCCTTCCCCTCCCCACTACGTTTAGCCTTACAACATACCCCAATCGGAGAAGATGTAGTCACACTGGCTCCAGACAGTTGGGAGCAGTTGGGACTCAAAAAAATAGTAATATCCTAAATTGCCAGACATATTCCAACAGATATTTTGAAAGGCAACAAAATGATCCGAAGGCTTTCTGTACAGCACAGTTTGACAAGCACCTGTTAGTAGCCCTTTTATCTGTTCATAACTAGATCAGTTGCGAGGGAAGCTGTCAGCGGTGATTAAGTCCAACATTAAGATGAATCTTCGCGAGGGGCAATACACAACACACTATACTATACACATAACACCACACTATATATGACATACTATATACAACACACGCAGGATTCGGAAATGGCAAGTTTTCACTATATGTCCTAATCCAATCATTTCCAACTTCAATCAACCCTTCTATTGCTAATAAATTGGAATATGTATTAATCAAACGTAAGTTTCACATTATTTTGAAATAATGTGAAAATTAATTTATTTACTCATAAACTAACGGACTAAAGTCCAATTACAAAAAAGACATATAAAACACGAAATGGAAAAAAGAGCAACAGAGAAAGAATAGCATATACATAATAATAAAAGAAGCCATGACAAAAATCGGACCAAATAAACATAACAGAGAACATTCAAGCCATGGTCTGGTCAAAGTTTTGGTAGAGTCGTAAAGAATGACAAAAATCATTTAGACTGCTACCAAAAATTTCAACACCATGGCTTGAGATAACAAGTCTTGACATTCTGGACATTGGAGAATTATACCCATAATTAGTATTGTGCTGATTGAGGAACAGCAATTCATTGTTTCTGAGTCTACGGCAAGGAATGTTAAACTGGATAAGTTGCAACAGAGAAGGTGAGTCAATAAAACGATTGATATTTTTGTAAATGAAAATTAAATCAAAGTCTCTTCTGCACTTTTCTAATGAAGACATTTCCCATAATTGTTTAATTTCATCATATAAATAATCGCCTCTTATTCGCCCTAATCTCCAAATATTATCAATTCTTAACTGTTTTCAAATGCCAGAATCTGATTATATTTTTAAGCAAATATATTTAAATACATTTTCTTCTTTCTTTTAGTGAATACCGCACAAGAGTCGCAACTGCTCTCAATCATCTGGAGCCAGTGAGACTATGGCATCCCCAATAGGGGTATGTTGTGAGGTTGAGGTAGTGGGAAAGAGAAATATATGGGGAAGAGGAAGGTTGCATTAGGTATCTGGATATTCAGATCTGGTCACCAAACACGGCTTAAGCCATTTCAATCAATGTTTCAATTCTGAATGGTGGTCTTTCACCAGGGAGATACTTAGAGTATCTAATAATATTTGGATAATTTGTATAGCGCCGTTTTGTGAAAAATCACCTCAAGGGCGCTGTGCGCTACCACTCTGAAATATGTGTCATAACACATTTTATTCATATAAGTTAGTATAGAGTATATTTGCGGCACGTTCCAGAGTGGTAGATACTCTAAGTATCGCCCTGGTAAAAGACCAACATTCAGAATCGAAACTTTTCTTGAAATGGCTTTAACCGTGTTTGGTAACCAGATCCGAATAGCTAGGTTGTTACCAACCTTCCTCTGGCCCATCTACTTCCCATTCCCACTACCTTCAGCCTCACAACATACCTCAATTGGGAATGCCATGGTCTCACTTGATCTAGACGGTTGGGAACAGTTAGGACTCTAGTGCGGTATTTACTATAAAAGTAAATAAAAACTGAAACCATGTGGATATCTGATCCTTAAAATGGTGGGTGCCCTCGACTATTTTCAAATCCCACTTCACTATGAACAAAATTAATTACTAAACATAGGTACACAAAAATACTACTTCATATTTTCAGAAATGGAGATAAAATGTATTGATATCTTTAATTAATTTTGCATTTGTCGCAGAGGCGATACTGGAGATTTCATCCACTTGCCAACGACTTACAAATACTGACTGTTTTAAAATCTAAATCCACGTGCAAGTAATTTTATTTTGCCCTAGTCGGGTTTTAAACCCGCCACCCCTGCGTCTGAATCCAGCGAGATCGTCAAATCTAAACATTTCATCATCTGTTGAGAAATCGCTCACTTTTTTCCTTCAAAATAGAGCTATAGGTTGCACAATAAGAGTTGATACGAACAACATTTAAAGTAGCGTTGTGACCGCTCTGAAAGAACTACTTCTTTTGGCAGTAGTTCCTACTACATTCATTGTTCATTGAATAAATACTTCAATTAAAGTTGGTAGTAGCGTTCAATAATTTCAGTAACTTCATTCAATTTCTTTCATTGAACAAATACTTCAGTGGAAGTTAGGTTACAAAGAACTACTTCAATTTGCAGCAGTTCAGTTATGAAGTTGAACTTCAAAACCTATAAAGAAGTACTTCATTATAAGTACTTCAATTGAAGTTCCACTTCAAAGTACTTCTTTTTGGAAGTTCATTTTGATTTAAAATTTCTACCGACTAGTATTTTTTTTTTTTTTTGGCGAGGTACCAGTTCTAGTTCTTTTCAATTTCAAATCTCTACCGACTAGTACGTTTTATTTTGGTAAGGAACCGGTTCCAGTTCTTTTCACTTTCAAATCAATCTCTACCGACTAGTACGTGTTTTTCGGCGAGGAACCAGTTCTAGTTCTTTTCGTTTTCAAACCCCTACCGACTAGTACATTCAAATCTAATCTAATTTAAAGTATTTTGTATATTGATGCATATGTATGTGTACATTTCGACAGTGTCTTTGATTTTTTTTTAAGAAACAGCCTTTTGTCTTACTTACGCCTAGGTACTTATTTTTATTAGCAAAAAAGAGACAACAAGCGTATGCATTATACTTTTTTTACTCAATTTCTTTATATAAATAACCGTATTAAAAATTCATTATCTAGAGTATGGTTTCGAGCAAAATCTTTTTACACTAAGCTGATCAGATGAAATTTTAAGTGCGAATAGTCTACCGACCCATGGGTAATGTCAGTGGAAGCTTTTCGCCATAATCTGTCTCTTATTGAGCTACAAATCACCCTGAGAAATATAAGTTTTAATCAAATCCCTGTACTTTTTTACAAATTCAGAAAGCTCATTATAAAATTTTCTCTCACGCCCTGAAATTGAATAAAAAATAATATTAATAAAATTACAAATATCAACTATATTTTTGCCAGTATCATTTCCTTGTATCTTTCTCCTGTATATTTCTCCAAACTAGAAATAACTTGTAATTTTGCTATCTTATCTAAAGTGACCTACCAGGTAAGTATACGTCTGTAAAGTATCTATGTAAATAATATAAATAAATGTTAACATTCCATAGATTACATGTATTTAGTGATAAGATGGAGCCCACTAATTAAGAATTGTACAACGCCTTTGAAGAATTTTTTCATAAAAACGGTGCTATTCAAAATACCTGAATATTATTATTATTAAATAATATCAATAATCAACAACACAAATATGAAACAGAAAAAGCCAGAAAATAAAAAGACAATGGTCACTACCGAGACTCGAACTCGGATCCTCTACTCTATTCGGGAGTAACGCTTAAACCACTTCAGCCATTGGGACCTTTTTAGAAATCGACATTTTTCAATCAATCTCATACTTTTCGCTGTATTGTTTTTTTTTTCAATTTTCTTCCCATTTTGATTATAGTTATAATTTAAATATTTTTAAAAAATAAGCATTAATGCTTTGAAGTTAATTCTAATTTAAATATTATTTATATTATTATTTGCATTTGAATTTTGAAATTTCGATAAAATTTGAAAATCTTTTGGAACAGTTTTTACAGCGTGTTCTGAACCGATGGTTTTTTTTGTCATATAAAATTATACTTTTTGAAGGTTTTTTTTCTAAAGTGATAAAAAAAATGTGAAACATGGTGTATAAAAGCAATGCGCCTGTGTGAGTACTGTGTTCAACTCAACATTCGCTGAGATACCTATAACCTTGGAGTAAGAATATACATGTAGAGGTACCTTTGCGAAACAGTGTAGTCAGTATTGTCGACTTTATACTGACTCAATAGAAAAAGACAAAGGTATATCAAAGAATGTGGATAGCCTTTTAGTTACCGCTCACATGGAATTCTGACATTTTTAATAAACATATTTGAACACATTAAACAAAAAAACATCAAGTCAAAATATCACACAAACACTAATAAAGAAGGTTTTTCTAAACAGATTTGGAAATTTTTTGTTGATTTTATGTCTTTATATCATTAAAAATGTAAAAATTCTAAAGTTCGTTCAAAAATATTTAAAACTGTTGAAATACCTCTGAAAAGTGATGTTTTATAATCTTTGTTTGGTCCTTTTTGAACATTCGCGCATAGCACATATCACCATCATATTTGATTTGTTTGTATAACCACTGCAAGTTTTTTAATCAACACAAATATAGGAAATAACCTCAAAATCCGTCGAAGTCAGTTACGTGACTCGGTGATGTGAAGTTAGCGCGGACGGAAAACATTTGTACACACTTAGAAGTGTTGCAATATTATGTGACGACTTTTCTTGTCTCGTTCTGTCTCATGATATACGACCTAAAAATCCGTAGAAAGTGATTTATCACAAGTTTCTATAGGTTGGGTAAAAATGTTTAGCACTCTCTCCATATTATATACTCCAAGGCTATAACACTAGGGAATTTCTCAATTTACGAATACATTCATGATTGTAAACCTAGCGCAAACTGTTTTCTTAGTAATTTAATTCGTAATAATTCTGTATAGTTAACTACCTACCCCAAAAGGCAAAAACCCCTCAACTAAGTTGATTTAGTTAGCTAAAGTTCAGTAGGTCGGTCAGTCGGCTAGTTTGAGTATAAACCCGTGTTTACATTAAATTTGTAACTTTTAATGAGCCCATTGCTACAGGCTTTAGTTGTTGCAGCAAGCACTTGTCCCATTTTGTTAATTACTCATTATTTGAGGAGCGACTACTCAAACCAATCAAACAGTATGCAAAGTAGCGTTGTGACCGCTCCGTAAGAACTACTTCAAAGAACTACTTCCTTTGGCGGCAGTTTCTACTTCCTTCATTGTTCATTGAACAAATACTTCAATTGAAGTTGGCAGTTCATTCTAGCAGTGTGACCGCTCCGTGTGAACTACTTCATTTTGCGGCAGTTCAAATTTCATTCAATTCATTCCATTGAACAAATACTTCAATTGATGTTAGATTACAAAGAACTTATAACTTTAGTTTGCAGCAGTTCAGTTGCAAAGTTGAACTCCAAAGCCTTTAAAGAAGTACTTCATTTCAAGGACTTCAATTAAAGTTCGACTTCAAAGTACGTCGATCCAAAGGAACCGGTCGCTCCGTTCTTTTCGTGTTTTTTGGGCGAGGAACCGGTTCCTGCTTTTTTCACTTTCAAATCTCTACCTACTTGCACTTCGTATTTTGACGAGGAACCGGTTCCAGTTCTTTCGTTTTTAAATCTCTACCGACTTGTACTTTTGTTTTGGCGAGGAACTTTTGCCGATTTGCTAGTACTTTTCGAAAAAATCTTAAGGTTCCTTGCCAAATCAAATTCAAATCTGTTTTTTTGCGAGTTCGACTTCAATTGAAGTGTTCACTGCGAAAGGTTCTTTTTAAAGAACTGGCAGTTCGTGAAGCATTCACAATACATTGAAGTTTTTCCCAACGCTAATGCAAAGTGTTTCACCCTTTTACCACGAAACTTCAGGGTGTTCATTTATGAAAATCCAAGACTATGCTTAAACAAATGTTGTAGGGGGGTAACATTATTAAATTTTTGCATAATATAAATAATCTAAAACACAAATATGAAACAGAAGAAAGCCAGAAACTAAAAAACAATGGTCATGACCGAGACTCGAACTCGGAACCTCTACTCTATCCGGGAGTAACACCAATTAAGCCATCAATACTTCAATAAAAAGCCGCATTTTTAAACGATCTCATACTTTTATTAAACATTATTAATATTTGAATTTCTTCCTAAAAGATGGCAGTCCAAAATCGGAAGAACTTCAAATATTTATAATTTTCAATACAAGTGTGAGATCGTTTAAAAACGGAAGTTTCATATTTGTGTTTTGGATTATTAATATTATTTAAATATTTAATACTTAATAAGCATTAATGCTTTGAAGTCAATTACAATTTTAATAATACTATTGAATTTTGACATATATTGTGATCTATGTAACATTGGTGCATTCTTGTAATGGGTTAGTCTGACAAGACTACCTTTGACGCTGTTGAATGTAATTATTGGAATTATTAAGCGATATTATAATGTAACTTTAGCTTAAGACGTATACTGCCTTTGAGATTATTGTAATGTAACATTGGCTTAGTCTCCCAACACTGCCTTCAATGCTATTGAATGTAATTATTGCGATTATTCAGCGATGTTATAATGTGACATTGGCTTAAAACGTATACTGCCTTTAACATTGGCTTAGTCTGCCAACAGTGCATTAAATGCTGCTGAATGTATGTTAATTGTTAATTCAGTGATGTTATTATGTAACATTGGCATAAAACGTAAACTGCTTTAGAATTATTGAAATGTAACATTGGCTTAGTCTGTCAACACTGCCTTCAACGTGGTTTATTGCGATTATTCAGCGATGTTATAATGTAAGATTGGCTTAATGCGTATACTACCTTCAGCGGTGTTTTTGTAACCTTAGCTTAAAGCGACTATTCAACGATGTAAAAATGAGAATTATATTTAAGGCATACACTTCCTTTAACAATATCATTATGTGGTATTAACTTCAGTTAAGTTGTAAAGTAACATTAGCTTGAGACACGATTGATCAGTAATATTGTAATATTACTTTGGCTTACGACCAATTCTAATTCCAGCTGTTATTCTGTAACATTGGCATAGGACTTGCACAGCTTTCTGTAATACACGCTTTCGTAATGTAAGAAATGTTTTGTAAATTGTTCACAATAGCTGCTGTAACCATCAAACTCTGGAAATGGAACAATAGACGTGTAGGGGGTAGATAGTGGGAACATTAGGAAGCGAAGGATTGGTAGGTGCCAGTGAACTGATGTGGTAGGTGGTAGGCGGTAGGCGGTAGGTGGTAGGCGGTAGGCAGTAGGTGGTAGACGGTAGGTGGTAGGCGGTAGGTGGTAGGCGGTAGGTGGTAAGTACCTACGCAATGAGTTCGTAACAATTCGACTAAAAGAGGAACCAAACTAATATAGGCGAGCAAATATCCTTAACGCGACATTGTACCGGGTGCCACAATGCCCAACAAGTGGAAAAAATAATTTATCAATCATTATAAATTTTATAATTATTTTGTTTTTTTTTTTCCTTTTTTATAGTCAATACCGCACAAGAGTCCCAACTGCTCCCAACCGTCTGGAGCCAGCGAAACTATGACATCTCCAATTATGGTATGTTGTGAGGTTGAAGGTAGTGAGGAGGGGAAGAATATGGAGAAGAGGAAGAGGAAGGTTGGGAAGTACCTGGCTATTCATATCTGGTCACCAAACACGGATTAAGCCATTTCAAGCAACGTTTCGATTCTGAATGGCGGTCTTTCACCAGGGTGATACTTAGAGTATCTACCACTCTGAAACGCGCCGCAAATATACCATATATTATTGCAGGCCTATATACCATATATATGGCATCCCCAATCGGACGTAGTTATGCAGAAAGCGTCCAAACCACAATTTGCCAAAATCGAGTTTTACATGTTTTCCTATGGATGGATACGAGATTTATATCTGCTGAAAACATCCAAGTTTCAGATTTCTTCAGATTATTTTATATCCATGCAATAGATTTTTGGTAATATTTTTTTCTTATTGCGCACATTGCAGATGTTTGACTTAAATTGAAATTTCGAATCATTAAAATATGGGAAAACATTAAAAAAAAAAAATTTTATGAACACTTTGATAGATTATAAATGAAAAACACTGATATTCACTTTACAAAATCTGATTACGCACATTAATGTTTTTTTATCGTCATATTTTCGCCTTTTTCTCAATTTTATCTTTTTGGGTTGGACGCTTTCTGCATAACTACGTCCAATTAGGGTATATTGTAAGGTTGAAGATAGTGGAGAGAGGAAATAAATGGGGAAGAAGAAGGTTGGGAAGTACTATTCGGCTCTGGTCACCAAACACGGCTAAATCCATTCCAAGCAACCCCTCGATTCTGAATGGTGGTTTTTCACCAGGGCAATACTTAGAATATCTAGAGTATCTACCACTCTGGAACGTGCCGGAAATATACTAAAAATTATTGTACATGACTTAAATGTGAAATAAAATATATTGATTGAACAAAAATGATTCGAACCCGCGACCTCTGGATTCGCAGTCGAGCGTATTAACCACTCGACTACTAAATTTGAATAACAACTCTACAATATACGTTCTCTATTCCTTAGAATGAAATTCTCTCTACTCCATCCCTTTTTTCTTCACATTCTCTTACCATAATATTTATCTATTACTCTTTCCCTATATTCTCGATAACTGTGTATTATTTTTTTAGCTAATATCATTACCCCGACGAAGCTTAGTCTAAACAAAACCAGTTGGCGATAAAATATAATAAAATCGTGGTTTATAACAAGGTATTATTGTAAATATGTTACGAAATATTTATATTTTATAATATATGTTTCCCAATGAGTTAAAAAAACTTAATGTACAATTCGTACATTAGAGTATTATTTAACTAACTAACTAACCATCACGCCGTTTCCCCGCAGGGGTAGGCAGAGACGACGGACTGCCATATAATTCTGTCTTGGCACACACTCCTTGCTTCATTCACATTCATACATCGTCTCATACATACTATTCTTTTATTCTGACTCTTCACATGACCCGATTCAAGTATTTGATTTACTTGATCGTACCATGTCTTTCTCGGGCGTCCTCGACTTCTTCTTCCATACACTTTCGCATTATATGTTCTTTTCACACTGCTTTCTTCGTTCATTCGCTCTACATGCCCAAACCATCTAAGCGTCCCTTTCTTCATCCTATTAATTACGCTTACATCAGCCTTGGATTCTTTCCAAATATCCACATTTTTAATACGGTCACACACGGTTTTACCTTTACATTAGAGTATTAAAGTTAAAAAAAACATAGTTTCAATATTTAAAGTAAATGTAGAAATCAGTCCAATTTTAACTTTAAATTAAGATAATTTGTTATGTCTGACTAAAAACTAACTAACTAGCTGTTTAGTTAGTTAGTTAGTTAGTTATGTCTGAAATAGCAAAAACACTCGAACTATAAACTCTGACGTCATGAAATTTGCAGTTTTTCCATAGCTTTTTCTGTCGGGAATATACAAATCAGTAATTTTCTTCGCCATTGTGTCTCTGAATAGTCAATAATTATTTTTCCGGCTTTATGAAAACCAACTCTCGTTGTGTGTTGCTTTTTGATAAAGATGTTGCATTGCTAATTGATAGAATAAAGAAAGGGACGCTTAGATGTTTTGGACACGTAGAACGAATGAACGAAGAAACAGTGTGAAAATAATGTGTCACGCAAAGTGGATGAAAGAAGAAGTCGGGGGTGCCCGAAGAAGACATGGCACTATCAAATGAATCAAATACTTGTGTTGGGTCCTAAAATCAACAATTTGATAGGTCCTAACCTGATACCTTTTGTCCAGTTCCTACCTCCCTTTTTGCCAGCTTGTTCTGTTACCACGCATTATTTGTATGGCTGGATAAAGTGTGTTGAACAGCCTGTAACGATAACCCCCACCACTGGGCAGCCATATTAAGTTCGGAACGTCGAAAGCGGCGGGTCTCAATTCGCTTTCACTCGTCTACAATCGCTCGGCCCACCCAGGGATGGCGCCTCGCTTCGCATCCGTCTCTGGAGGATTCGCCCCACTCAACTGTTCATCGTATGGGCAGATAGTTCGGTCCCTCTCGCAGACGTCTAAACAGGTGAGCAAGTTGGCATAAATCTACCTTTTCTTTTGTCCTCAAATACAATCAAATCATTCATTAAGTATAATCGTTTTACAGTCCACTCAAATTCATTCACGTCTTTCCAAAACTGATTCGCAGTTTCTGGATCGAACAACTTGAATCGGGCCATGTCAAGAGTCAGAATAACAGAAAATTATGTATGTATGTGAATAAAGCAAGGAGCGTGTGCCTAGTTGTATAAAGGTCCGTTATCTCTGCCTACCTGTGCGAGGAAACGGCATGATGGTTACTTAGTTTGTAGCATTGCTTTATGAAACTCGCGTGTTACTATTTTTTCCGGCCACTCTTTGCAAGTGACTACCAAAATAAACTTCAGAGCACATGACAATACGAAATTCACATAAGCGTCTTTAAATCCACATTCCTATTTACTCCCAGCGGTAGGCCCCTTAACTAAACAGCGTTCGAAATTCAAATTTCCGCGCCAAAACTCCCAAAACATGGCCGCCGGAAACGGTGGGTAGGTAAACAGAAATGAAGCCGTTTAAAAACGCGATTTGATAGTCGTGTGTATTTAGCAAAGTGGGAATATCTAAGCCTGTAACGAGGTAAAGATTTACCGCCGATAGCTCCATTGTAGCCGCTCCCTCTTTCACGTAAACTACGCGTATGACGGAGAGAGATAATGTAATAGAGCTCTCAGGGGACATATGGGCAGTATCTTGGAGTAACAATGAATGGAGAGAGAGCTATTTATTGTTACCCAACCTATACAAACTTGCGATAAATCACTTTCTCCGGGTTTTTACGTCGTACACCATGAGAGAGAAAGAGACAACAAATATAATACGCCGCTTCTATGTATTGTCACGATGATCTTGGGCTCCTGGGTCACCGCGGGACTCCGCCCACATTTTTTATTATGCCACTAAACTGGACACAACTAAACGGTTTTTTAGGTTATATGCTATATGTTTGTTGATAACAATACTGTGAAAAAGTGGTCATACGAATAAACAAAAACATTATGTCAATATGTGATATGAATTGATGTATAAATATTAAATAAAACAATAAACTTTGTAAAACACCACTTTATTAGAGTTAATCACCAACCAGGTTTCGCTTTTCTCAAGCTTCTTCAGGGCTTTTACATCAAGCAGAAGCAGCTTGAGAAAAGCGGAAGAAGAAAAAGCGGAAGAAGAAAAAGCGGAAAGAGAAAAGCTGAAGAAGCTTGAGAAAAGCGAAACCTGGTTGGTGATTAACTCTAATAAAGTGGTGTTTTACAAAGTTTATTGTTTTATTTAATATACAATGTCACACCCCCAAGTTTTTGCTTACTTTGAAAAAAAAAAAAAGATGCATAAATACCCTAGCCTTAGTATTAGCCACGCCTAGGTCTGCTGAGTCCGGTCAAAATCATCAAAAACTGACTACACTGCTTTGGATAGATACCACTCCATATACTCTAAGGGCAGTATGATATGTAGTCCATTTTACACGGGTTGTAAAAACAGTGGCAAAACGATTATACGTGTAAATAGAGCACATCAATTGATGGCCTGCGTGGTCCAGTGGTAAGACGGTCGACTACGAATCCAGAGGTCGCGGGTTCAAACCCGGTGTGCGCGAATCAATTTTATGTAATTAATATGAGTCAAAACACATTTAATTAAAATTAAAATAATAATAAGTATGTTCGCGTCACGTTACAGAGTTTTAGATACTTTAAGTATCGCCCTGGTGAAAGACCACCATTCAGAATTGAAACGTTGCTTTAAATGGCTTTAGTCGTGTTTGGTGACCAGATCTAAATAGCCAGGCACTTATCAATGTTCCTCTTCCCCATTTCCTTCCCTTCCTTACTAACTTCAACCTGACAACATACATGTGAATGATGATTTGTATGACAGTAAAAACAGTTAAAGCGCGAAGCACAATTTTCAACTAAATTTTGAATTAATAAATTTTGAATAATTTAAATTAAAAAATGGTCACACTTGAGAGAAAATTTCTACTTTTGCAAAGTACACACACCGATTTTAGAGTACTGACAAAATAATTTATCACTCGATTTTTTCCACCGCCTTTATTGAACAGGCAAAAATATCACGAATTCCAAAATTAGCCAGCTTATTTCTAACAATCGCGTTGGCCGCCATTTTTAAGTTACTAGCCTAATAAATTCAAGAAACTATTCTAATAAACAAAAAATGTTCACAAATAACGGATAATAAAATTTATATTTTTTCCTATTGGTATCCCCAGTGAAAAAAAAATTTAAAAGCAAAATTCAGGTTTTGAACGAATTTAATAATAATAATAATAATATGAGAATGTGTGAATACGAATTTCATACGAATTTTTACTTCAATAATGATAATTTGTTAACCTCAAATTTCTAAATGTCTGGATATATAGAACACAGGGTTAAGTTTTTTAGGAAAATAAATACAATCAAACTGATCCCATCAAGTAGATTAACCAATAAAATATGACAAATATCAGACTCGATTTGATCAAACTGTTGGATCCGAAGCTGCGATAAAATCCGAATGCGTTTTCAGTTTCAGATGAATTTGGAAAATAGTTTACTGTAAACAATAAACTATACTACTTGATGGACGTTTCTAATTTTGGGTACGAAAGATTATTGAAAATGAAAAGAATATGGAAAAGCATTCACTCACCGATCTCGTTGAAGTGGAAGTTCTAGGTTCTTCTTACACACAACAAACCACAACACTTAATTTAATATTAATCGAAGAACAACAACAAACCGACACCCACAAACGACACGTTTTTTCACATAACTCTCTTCTGTTTCGATTGTCAATTGTTTTCGAACACAGTGTTGTTAAATAAGGAAATCGAATGGCGAAATGGCGGGATAGGTAAGAACTGAATGAAAAGCATGAAGGTAAGAACCTAACAAATTGTCACTTTGAAATCCAACACATCATATATTTTATTTTGAGTATTATTATTGTTTATTTTTATATTACATTTTGTATTTACCACTGGTTATAAATTTAATTTGATTTTTTTTATTTTTTCAAGAAGTATGTATTTTTTCGTTTTATTTTGTAATATATTATGTACTACCATACAATATTCTACCTTTGTCAACAAACCTCAATTGTACAAATTGGTTTTAAAAGCCCACTAGGGTGTAAATAATTTGATTGATTAATTAAAATTAAAATAATTATTCAACAGAATATGTAAATATTTGAAGTGACGCAAGTACATTGAGTTGCTTCAAAGCAGAGTATTTTATTATCCATGACATGGAATTTTCTTATAATAAATTGGTATGGCTGTTGCTTCCTTAGAGTAACGTAGAGACCTAACATTGCGAAATTTTGAAGCCGCTTTTTGACCAAGGATTGACCAAAGGAGGTATGACGTATATGCTTCCAGCCAATCGGATGCGAAGAAAACCGTAAAAATAAACATTATTCCGTCTTTATCTGTTCGCGAACAATTTTGAGTTGCTACATAAGAAAGAAAGAGACATGGATACGTTCAGATGTTGGACTAATCAGGGAATCCCAATTCTTACAAATTTACGTCAGAATTCCGTATTTCTTTCGAAGTAAAACATATTGAGAATGCATTCAAACTCATTTTAAACGGGAGTTTATTATATCGAAACAAATAATGCAAAGATTGACTAAATATTGGTGTAGGTAACTAGTTGTTTTGTAGGTTAGCATGTAAAATATTTGAGGTCAAACTAAAAAATACGAATTCTTGGATAAATACCTGTGGAAACTGATTTTTTTGGTCCTTTGTTACTTCAGTTGAAACAACCAACAACTGCACATATAGCCATATCGTTTTTTTTAATATTGCACTAAATTCACTTAAGTAATTATATATTTTAAGCTTTTTGTCTGTCAATTCGACTGACATGTAAACTACTGTGAAGTTAGTAATATTTTGAAAAATGGCTACACGGCTTTTAGCACGCCCCAAATCATTTCTTCTTAATGACAATTGTTTGTCTCTTTTTCTTATATGTCTATAGAAACGAGCATAAAGAGAGAGCTATATTTTGCGAGTATGAACGATTTGACTCATAATTAGGACGGTCTCTCTATATTGTTACTCTAAGGTTGCTTCACTTCAGACTAAGAACATTCCTATAATTCAGTGAATGTCAAAGTTCTTTTGAACGATGTAAAGCCATTTTTATAGATCTGTAAAAAAATTTCTTTTTCAAAAACATTGTGATGTTTTCATAAAAAAACAATGTGATATATTCTTCAAACTAGGGTTATATTTTCGTAAAAATAATGTGATATTTTCCATAAAATAAAGTGATATGTTCCTGAAAATGAGATGGTATTTTCACCAAAACTATGTGATATATTCATCAAAACATATGTTACAAAATATATGTTTCTCAAAACAAAGTGATATCGTTGCTGGAAAGGAAAGGGGCTTAAACGACACTTAGGTCAAAAATGAGTTGAAATGCAGTTTTGATCAGTTTTTTTTTTCTGAATCGAATGATCTGACTCTCATTTGATTTTGAAGACTTTTGTGGCCCTTCAGCCATCTAAAATATGTTTACTATTTGGGAAAAATCTTGACACAAGTTTGGAACATGTTTAGCTTTTTGTAGCTTCAAGTAACTCAGTGAGAGCATTGAGTTAACTTTTTTTTCAAGATCCAACCAGGTTCTGAAGATTTATAAAGTTTATTGTAAAAAACATCAAATTTAAGGTGCTTTGGTGTAAACTTCCCAAAATGGCTCTTCAGCCCTTTTGCCTTTCCAACGACAATATCACTTTGTTTTGAGAAACATATTATATTGATTTAATGAAATTATATTTTCCTGACGATATGTTCTTCAAAAACATGTGATATTTTCATCAAAACAATGTGATAATTTTATCAAAACAATAATATGATATATTCATCAAATCAATGTGATATTTTCATCAAAACAATGTGATAATTTCATCAAAACAATATGATATACTCGTATTCATCAAATCAATGTGATATTTTCATCAACACAATGCCATAATTTTATCAAAACAATATGATATATTCATCAAATCAATGTGATATTTTCATCAACATAATGCTATAATTTTATAAAAACAATATGATATTTTCATCGAAACAATGTGATAATTCCATTAAAACAATACGATATATTCATCAAATCAATGTGGTAATTTCATCAAAAAATATGATATATTCATCAAAACAATGTGATAATTTCATCAAAATGAAATGATATATTTATCAAATCAATGTGATATTTTCATCAAAACAATGTGATACTTTCATTAAGACAGTATGATATATTCATCAAAACAATGTGATAATTTCATCAAAACAATATGATATATTCATCAAAACAATGTGATAAATTCATCAAATCAAAGTGATATGTTCCTCAAAACATAGTGACATGTTCCTCAAAATATGGTAATATTTTCATCAAAACAAAGTGACATGTTCCTCAAAACAGGGTAATATTTTCATCGACACAATGTGATATTTCCCTTAACCAAGTATAAGGATGTATCATAAGGATGGTGTTTTTATCAAAACACCTCGTCGTATTTCAGGACTCGCGATATAACCTCCAGATAAGGCGATAAATAAAGATTCGAACAAAGTTGGTGGGCTCTTCCGCGTAATTGAATTTGAGTGTGTACCGTAACGCAGTTTGACAGCGAACAAATTAGATTCTGGGCAGAGTTGTATCGAACGCGTACGCACCGGTAGACGCCGAAACCTACAATCGTACCGCGGGAGCGATATTGTAACAACTTTTTTTTAAACTTGAAAAAAGCTAAGAAACTAAAATGAATAAACGAAGTAGGTAATTGTCAAATGATAGTCTTTAAGGTTAGGTAGATCACGTTTATTTACGAATTAACACGCTGACGTAAGTGAACACAAAAGAAGCGGTGTCTTCCGTCACGCCGGGTAAAACAGCCGTGTGCGCGGGCAAATTCATCCATTCCCGCCGGAAACATCTTTCTCTGCTAGGCTGTTAGGTGCGCACCGTTGCTGGCCATGTAAATACAAATACGCCTAAATAGGCGTTATGCAACCATAGTAAATAAAACTGAGGGTAGGCAGAGAATATTGAATGCTACACAATAAAAATCTAACATACATTTTTCTCAAATCCATTTTTTAACTCTAAAATAATTAATATTGTGAAATAAGGGTTTAACTTTTTCGCAAATAATATGACATAATAATCCATTAGATTATAGTTATTTCCACGATATGAGCTTGAAACGCAAGATTTACAAAAAGAAAGTATTTTTGTTTCTGTATTTGAATACCGCACAAGCGTGAATGAGATGGGTAAGAGGAAGATTGGTAACTACCTGACTATTCAGATCTGCTCACCAAACACGGCTAAAGTCATTTCAAGCAACGTTCCGATTCTGAATGGTGGTATTTCACCAGGGTGATACTGAGAGTATATACCACTCTGGAGCGTTCAGCAAATATATTCTGTATTTTGTTTACATTAAGTAAAATGTAAAATAAATCACATTAACTTCGACATTTATTTGCATATGCCGGGATTTAAGCCCGTGACCTCTGGATTCGTAGACGTCTTTACCACTCGACCACGGATGCAATCATTAACTACACAAGCAGTAGTAGGTGGAATTTAAGGCTTATTTTCTTGTTATTTCTTTCATTTACATGAGGGAGTAGGGCCACTATCCGTGAACTAACTAACTCTACCCGACGAACTTTCTCCTGGGCACGCTCGGACTTCACTCCTTACAGCTCAGGAGAGAGGGGTATGCCGCCACTCACTTCTTCAGACTGCTGCGAGGCTATATCGTAAACCCTGCTATTTTGGAGCACGTAAGTCTCTATGTTCCTGATGACTATCTAAGACAGCGTCTTCGTAGATAATTCTATCTTGCTGCCTGTAGGACCAACCTGCCAATGGTTCTGCCGGTGGGGAGGAGTATTTTGCTCCTGAACAAAATCTCTTCCGATATCGACTTATTTCATGTCAGTGAGGAGAGATTCAGAAGTGAAATCCTATTGATTCTTGGAAGAGTTTCTCGTCATTGACCTGATCATCACCACTGCCTGATTTTTTAAAATATCTATCTATCTATGAATCTATATGGTACTTTAATTTGTATTTATTTTATAAAAATAAAATCTTATTTCTTATATGCAATAAATTTTAAAAATTGTCATGTGTAAGGAATGTAATAAAGAAATTATTATTATTATTCCATTGGTGGATTTCCTATTATTTTCGACATGGCTGTGTTCATAAAATTATCATTTGACTTGCTAAATAAACTATAAACAGCCAGCTTCAATAGGGACCATTCAATCATTTTCGAATAATAATAAAATGGAAGATTTGTTTTTATTATCTCTTGGCCGTTATTTTTTTAGATCGCCACTTTTGCTCGTGACAAAGTCAATAATGGAGAGAGTGGGAAATAAACACTCCACCACTGAACGAAAAATTCCTAGAAGCTCGATCAAACTTGTAGGGATTTGAAAAAATACCCGGATCATCGGTTAAAATTTCGATAGTTAAAAAAATCGTATAAATTTCACCCGAAAAACGATCAAATTTACCTCAATTCGGGCTCACGAATACGCCCAAAAACACTTCAATCGGTTCTCTCTTCAGTGCTCCCCACAAAAGTCTAAAACAATATTTTTCTGGATGTGACAGATAGAAAATAAAGCATAGACAAACTTGGCATCACGTAAATAATGGTGATAGAATCTTGTTCATATATTGTCGTTGGGAAAAAAAAACGTTGATATTTTTTTAAGCCTTGAAAGACACCTTGGAGTATGAAAACTCGTAAACATGAAGAGGCATCTTTGTGAAGCAATGTAGTGAGTATTGTTGACTTTATATTGATTCGATAGAAAGAGACAAAGACATGTTAAAGGAAGTTGGATAGCCTATTAGTTACCGCCCACATGGAATTCGGACATTTTTAATAAACATATTTGAACACTTTAAACAAAACGATATCAATACACCATAAAAATAATTTATAAAGTCAAAATATCACACAAACACTAATAACAGAAGGTTTGCCCAAATAATGATGGAAGTTTTTTGTTGATTTTAGGTTTTTATATCATTAAAATGTGAAAATTCTAAAGTTCGGTCAAAAATATTTAAAACTGTTGAAATACTTCTGAAAAGTCATGTTTTATAATCTTTGTTTGGTCTTATTTGAACATTCACACATAGCACATATCACCGTCATGTTTGATTTATTTGTAAAACCACTGCAAGTGTTTTAATCAACACAAATATAGGAAATAACCGTAAAATCCGTTGACGTAAGTTATACGACTCGATGATGTGAAGTTAGCGCGGACGGAGAACATTCTAACATACTTAGAGAAGTGCTGTAATATTATATGAAGGCTTTACTTGTCTCTTTCTCTCTCATAGTATACGATGTAAAAACCCGAAGAAAGTGATTTATGGCAATTTTTTATTGGTTGGGTAAAAATATTTTACTATCTCTCCATGGATATTCTTACTGCAAGAATGATTCCCATGAGATGCGTTATTTAGAGATCGCCATACTTAACTGTGCAGTCACGAACGTCGAAACTTATTTATTATTACGAACTGACGACATAGTGTAGTGTCAAATTTGACATGTGACCCCAAATATAATGTTGGCGTCATATTCAATTCAATTATTTATTCATTTTAAAAACAATACAAAATACAATTTCAATGCGTATTTAAAGATATATTAATAAATGCATATGGGGTGTACAAAAAACAAAGTACAAGGCATATATACTTTATTTTTATTTTTATATGAATACCGCACAAGAGTCTCAACTGCTCCCAGCCGTCTAGAGCCAGTGAGACTAAGGAATCCGCAATTTGGAGTATGTTGTGAGTTTGAACGTAGTGTGTAGGGGAAGGAGATGGGTAAGAGGAAGGTTGAGAGGTACCTGGCTATTCAGATCTGGTCACCAAACACGGCTAAAGCCATTTCAAGCAACGTTTCGATTCTGAACGGTGGTCTTTCACCAGGGCGATACTTAGAGTATCTACCACTCTGGAACGTGCAGCAAATATACTTAACTCTACATAATTTTATATACATTAAACGTGTTATGACCTCAGAGCAATAATATACAAGAGGGAGCGCTTCTGTAGTCAGTATTGATGATTTTTGCCTGACTCGGTTAGACCTGGGCGTGGTTAGGACTAGGGCTAGGGTATTCATACATCCATTCATACCACATGTCGACATGTTTTTGTTTATTTGTATAACCACTTTTTCACAGTACTGTTATAAACAAAAATATAGCAAATAACCTAAAAAACCGTTGAGTTATGTCCTGTTTTGTCACATATCAAAACGTAGTGGGCGGAGTCACCGGAAACGTGAGAGACGGAAAACGTGCTTACATACCGAATGGTGGTGCTACATTATTTGAGAACTTGTCTTGTCTCTTTCTCTCTCACGGTTTACGACGTAAAAATCCGGAGAAAGTGTTTTATCGTAGGTTGGGTAAAAATATCTACCTATACCTCCTTATATCGTTACTCCAAGGTTATGTGTACACATATTAATGAAATAAAAGTTATTTACGCATGCCGGGTTTGAACCCGCGACCTTTGGATTCGTAGTCGAGCGTCTCACCACTCGACCATGGAGGCCGTCGAATAATAATTTATTATGTTACAATAGACCGATAGAAATGTGTCGTGCGAGCACGTGTGCATTTGAACAGATCACGAATCAAATTGTTTAGCCTATTTGGGGCCTAGGAGTCGAGAGGTATTATGTAAACTGACGAAATATTTTATTTTTTTAGTAATTATAGATCACACTTATTGATATTGTCTTTTCAATGGTTATAAGCTTGAAGGAACAATATATGGAGGGATAGCTAATTTGTTTTACCCAACCCATCCGAAATTGTAATAAATCACTGTTTCCGTGTTTTTACATCGTACACCATGAGAGAGAAAGAGACAACAAATTTCTTGGACGGCTTCTATATACTGTCGTAATGTTCTTAAGCTGGTTATTTTCGCTGGTTAATAGCGGGACTCCGCCCACATTTTTTATTTTGCCACTAAACTTGACACAACTAAACATTTTTTTAGGTTAGATGCTATATTTTTGTTGATAAAAATACTGTGAAAAAGTGGCTATACGAATACACAAAAACATTATGTCGATATGTGATATGAATGGATGTATAAATACCGTAGCCTTAGTCTTAGCCACGCCCATTTGCGCCGAGTCATGTTAAAATCATCAAAAACAAGTCCAAAACTGACTTCACTGGCTTTGGCTTGGGCTACCTCTTGTATACTCTAAGGTTATAAGTTTATAAGTAATAATAAGTCCTTGGAATATCTCGTATATACGCACTTAGTACTTACCTACGTAATCTTCCAAGTATTTGGTCAGGTATATCTTATCTTCAAAAATTATCTTTATGCATCGAACGTATTGCTTAATCGGTGTATTTATGTCTTCAGAACACCTAATCGCAACCCATTCAAAATAAACGCATTGGTTACTGCATTCCTTTATCACTAATACATTAAAAAATACACTAAATATATTAGGAATCGTTTGTTAGATTTTTTTGCATATTTTGTAGACAGAGAAAAGTCGGAGAGGCACAATCAAGTGACTCAAATACTTGAGTCGGGCAATGTCAAGAGTCAGAATAACAGAATAGTATGAATGAGACGATGTATGAATGTGAATGAAGCAAGGAGTGTGTGCCAAAACAGAGTTGTATGGCGGTCCATCCTTGGAGTCCATCTTGTGGGGAAATAGCGCAATGGTTAGTTAGTTAAATAAAATAATAAACTTGAATATCTATGCGTTTTATGATAATTTGATATTTTTTTACAAAAAATTAACCCAATGGTAAAAACAAACTGCCGATAACTCCGTCGAAACCTCTCACTCTTTCTCGTGAACACATCTGAAAGAGAGGTTATTATAACGCCGTAGAAATTAGGTATTAGTGAATAAGTAACAGAAATTCAGGATGAATTCTCCTTGTTCTATTCTCACAGGATAATACATTTTTTCTTCTGGCCAGACACCTTTGGAGAATCCATTCCAATCAAGATGGCTTCTTTGAAGACGTCCTTCACATTATGCTGGAAAGAAGATTATTTTTAACATTATTATTTTATATTATTATTTTTTATATATATTCAAGAGGGACGAACATTTCCAGGTTACGAACAACCTGACAATATTTAAATTACTTCTACTTCAATCATTACAAGCGAAAAATGTTGCTTGTACAATAATTATATTAGATTTTCACACCCTGCAAGCCCGCCGGAAGATTTGTTTGGGTGAACATTTTTATAAGTTGATTTCTGGAGGTATTTATAACCCATATATACTGAAGGAGATCAACTTGTTTGCCCCAAGTAATTATATTCGTGTGACGTTTTACACACCGAAAGTCAGAACTTCCTCATACAAAAACACGCCAATATATAAAGCGATGGAACTATTTAATGAAACTGCATCTACCTTACATATATTTAGATGCACATATATAGAATTCTGGCACTATCTATTGATGTACGTACAAGATATATAACGATCTACATAATCTTAAATAAAATATTTTTTACCCACATTTTTACACTTGCCAATTCAACACTATCTCATAACATGTATATAAGAATGAACCTACCTTATATCTTATCTATTTGCGTTATTATATTGTATATAATGCGTCACACTACTTCAGTTTGTACTCATATAACTCCTTCGGATATACCTTGTCTATATGTGAGGTGTTCATAAATGTTTAGTTTCTTTTTTACACTATGCATGAATCTACAATATTTTTATATCATTCATCTCTTAATTTATTTGGTGAACTGTTTTTATGAGATCTTCGTTAAATAAATAAATAATGGAGGACTTAGCTAGACCTAACTCACCTTTTTTCATATGGCTATTTTTTCCATTACTGAAGAGATAAACCGATAGAAGGAAGTTTTTGGTGTTAAAACTTCCTTCTACTCTCCCAAAATAAGGTCAATTTCATCTTACTCCTGGTGAAATTGGCCACACTTTTTCAATTATATTTACCAATTGTGAAGTAACACATAAATTAAAATAAAACCAATAAAACCCGCAACCTCTAGATTCGGATTCAATGAGGTTAATATATATATTTTTTAAATTCTTAAATGCTTCATAATGTCCGGTTATATAGGTGGTCCAAAGCTACGTACCTGATGTACCCACCTAGGCAACGGGAATTGAATACTTTGCTAGCTAAGTCCTCCATCATTTTTTAAATTCTTTTATAGTGAATACCGCAGAATATTTCCAACCGCTCCCAACCGTCTAGAGCCAGTGGGACTATGGCATTCCCAGTTAGGGTATGTTGTGAGGCTGAAGGTAGTCGCACTTTTTCAATTATCGAAAATTATTTTAAAACAGAAAATCTATTTCACTAGCCATGTTTAAACCCTGCGAGGCTAGCGCACGAGCCGTTCCTTACTAGTTTTTTATTTTGAATCGGGCCGGTTTCACCTGATAAGGGCATCTTCCGACTAAAATCCGGGTCGGGGTAAATTAATATCTTGATAAAAATGATGGCAGCATAGAATTTACTTTTTAGTAGGTGTAAAGTTATAAAAATTATAATTATATATATACCCTTGTCTCAATTTGCCTGGTATTTACAATATTCGAAGTTAAAAGTTATTTTCGTTTTTTAGTCATCATATTGATCTTCAATAACAATAAAGAATTTATAACTGTTTGTCTTATCAGGCAGTGACTATAAATCAGTTGCTTATCTTTCTACTTTCCAGCTTCAATAAGAAGCAGAAACGTACTCTAATTTAGATCTTATAATGCGGTTGAACATAAAAGTCACGGCTCCGGATTTGAAAAACTGTTTACTAGATCTTATAACAAACCCAAAAAGTTTGTAGCACGATGTAGGCAACTACATTATATGATCAAAAAACGTAAGTTTAGAATTAAATACTTCCTCTGGGTCTAGGTCGTTGGTAAATTTTACAGTTGCCAATATAACTTCTCTTATTTTGTAATTAAATTTAATCGGGAGTTCAGACCGTGTATACGTCATAGATAAACATGTTTTAATGTTGAAGTATTACTATTGTCAGTCCACGCACTTATTGCGTCCAAGTCCAGTTGTAATTTAATACCTTCATCGTTTCAAATCTTTAGATTTTCATCAAAAAGCAAGCAAGTGGCATGCTGCATGTATACTTGTAGGTCTGCAATGAGCATCAAGAACAGTAGAGGTCCTAGATTTGAACCCTGAGGTACTCCAGAGAATACAGCGAATTCCTTTGACTCAATCACCGTCGATGCAAACATATTGTTGTATACGAGTATTACATAAACAGGACACAAAAAATAAGAGTTTGTTTGCCAATACCGGAATTCTGTGGATATTTTTTTAGCAGTTCATCGTGATCAACTCGGTCAAACGCCGCGCGCACGGGTGACTTTTGTCACGGCAACAGTTTCGTCACTGTCACTGTCTTCCAATCGAGCACGCGCATGGTGAGTGACTGTCACCCATCACCTTTCCATTCCGGCAATAGATTTCGAACAGGCGGATGAGTCACCGAATGACATTTTGTCACCCGTGCGCGAGCGTCCGTACAAAAGTACTCTCTACAGACACGGTGACAGTTTCGTCACTCAAAAGTCGCCGGCCAGTGGAACTAGAAAGTCACCCTAACGTCACATGCGCGGACCTCCATACACTCCAATAGATTTGGAGATGGTGACAAAACTGTTGCCGTGACTAAAGTCACCCGTGCGCGCTAGGCCTTGGTTTTACTCCCTGACTTGTATATTGGGCTGACTCTAGTAAATTTTCAAAATTGGGCAAAGGTGATAGTTGATATACTTAGGTTCATTATTAATGAAAATGGTGTGTACAAATTCAATGCTCTCTTAAATTAATATCAATTGTTTTAAATTTACACCCTTTAACCTCTGTACCATATCAGTGTTGCCATAAGCAATTCAAACGATTGCAGCGCCCTCCATCACTTGTGAAACTGTAATGTTAAGTATCAGGTTTTTGGTCCAACCTGCAATTTAGCCGAACACTCTATGTATTTGACGGCCCCCAACTGTTTGGCCATCTTCTCCCCCTGCTTAACGGACTGGACGTCGGGGTCAGTTGCTCTCAGGTCGTTTTGTGTGCCCACCAACAGGAACGGAGTGTGGGGGCAATGGTGTCGTAATTCTGGAAGCCACTGGAATTCAAAAGTAAAACAGATCTTCAGTTTACAGTTCAGGACCCTTTCTGAAGGCGTCTTGACGAAACAATGAATACCCGACCCGAGTAGAGCAAACTATAGTAGTAGTAGTATAATAGCATGTTGTACAAACCCGAGTCCTGGCATTCTCAAATGAACCAGGCATTGCAATTGAACAGCAAAGGAGGAATATGTGGGTTTGAGGGTAGGCCAGGGGCCGAAGCCTGTCGTATTCTTCTTGGCCTAAAAAATAAAATCAAAGACATTTTAAAAATATAAAAATGTTTGTTTAGGATTACCTACGATCCGACAAATAAGTGTTTAAAAATAATAGAAGCTGCTATTGTTTTTTTTTTTTTTAAATGGCAACACTATAACGGTTCAAATGTAAATGGTGTAATTTTTAAAAGCACTATGGTCCAAGTTTCCAAGTGTATATTTTCACATTATGTGTGCACGGTGTTCAGAAATCAGTAGTAATTTCCGAAAGAAGCTGATTCTACGCCATATTCTTTACTGTGCCACGCACGTATTCTAATTATTCCTTTTGACTCATTTCCTTCAAATTGTAAGAACAAAATCAACGGTCTGAATTCGTTCTTTCCAGGGTACATAATATTTTATTTAAACTTTATGGGACCGGCCGACCGCTACACGACTGAATTCAATTCTTTCACGTAATCGTTTTTTTATGTGTTTTTGGTATTTAAAAAACGGCATATTGTCATTTCTTTTTTCATCAATTTATATAGTTGAAGTACTGTAATATTAAACAATACTTTTTATTTTATTTATTATACAGTTTTTTAGCCCTGAAAAACCTGTTCAAAGTTCATCGAGTAACGTGTTTTTTAAAAAATATGTTCATCATTAATTAGTCAATTGAAAAAATCGTGGTATAGATCAAGAAATGCTCTATTACAATATATTTTTAAAAGTTTTTTAATATTTGCATTTGACCACAGAAGAACATTTGTAGGTCGATTGACGATTGATTGAAAACAGCTAGAGATATAACGTTACATAGATATTTACATTATATTACATTATAAAGAGTTATAACGTGAGAAAATAATTATTTAAAATATTTTTTAAATAATTGCTGGTATAAAACATACATACTCGTATATCTAATGTGTATTTTAATTTTTAAAAAATAGAGGTGTTGTTGTGGATACAGGCGACTTTTAAAATGCGCAAATAACATTAAAAAAAATAAAAAAATCCCCCTTGTCCTATTAACACCTCTGTATTAGCTAGTACTACATTCAGTTCACCATCATCGTGCCAGTTTCCTTATCGTGCCATGACTTCCTGGGGTGACCCTAACCTCTTCTTTATTAACTTGTGGGTCATGTATTTTCCTGACACTCCAATCCTTTTTAATCTTCCCGTACCCAAGATGGCAATCAACATTACCTAGATTTTAATCTTTGATATCTTCCAAAGCTTACACGATAGCAGCCTTAAATTTTAGTTGTTCCCAAAAAATATGCAACTAATTCATTGATGATAATTTTCATAACATGTCATGAAACGGTAAAAATATTTTTTTTTCCACGTAACCACATTTTTTTTAATAGAAAACTAGGAGAAATGCGACAAATATAATAATAGGGCAAATATTCAACAGAAGAATGGATTTTCGATCCTTAAAAGGTTTCAATGTATTTATAATATTAATTAACTAACCATCACGCCGTTTCTCCGCAGGGGTAGGCAGAGAGGACGGACCGCCATATAACTCTGTCTTGGCACACACTTCTTGCTTCATTTACATTCATACATCGTCTCATACATACTCTTCTGTTATTCTGACTCTTCACATGACCCGATTCAAGTATTTGACTTACTTGATCGTGCCATGTCTTTCTCGGGCGTCCTCGATTTCTTCTTCCATTCACTTTCGCATCATAAATTCTTTTCACACTCCTTTTTTCGTTCAATCGCTCTACATGCCCAAACCATCTAAGCGTCCCTTTCTTGATCCTATTCATTACGCTCACATCAGCCTTGCATTCTTTCCGGATATCCACATTCTTAATACGGTCATACATGGTTTTACCGTACATACGTCTCAAAGATCTCATTTCCACAGCATTCAGTCTACTTTCATCCTTCCTCTGCTAGTTCCATGCCTCACTGCCATACAGCAGGGTTGGTATAAGCACTCTATTGTGGACTGCTAGCTTTGCTTCTTTGGACAATTTCTTATTTGCGCCAACAGCGTTCAGTCCTCCATTAATGGAGTTTCCTGCATTCACCCTTCGTTCAATATCCTTATCAGCCTTTCCGTCTCTGTTTTAGTAAAATAAATATTTTAGCAGTATCTCGAATGTAACTCACCAGAAGTGTCACACAGGTTGATTAGCACCATTTCACCCCTGATGTTGATTCTGACACTATAATTTTCAAACACAGTGGGTATATATTTATCATCATATGAGTTTTTCGCGTAGGCCATTAACAAACAAGTCTTTCCAACAGCACCATCTCCTATTACAACACATTTCACATGCTTTGTCATTTTAGCAAAAAACTTTCAATATTATTGTCTAACAGATATAAAGTACAATCCAATAATAATTGTTGCACATGTGTATGGTGAACTCAATAAATAAAATTCATTTTGGATTGTGGGTGATTTATCTATCATTTTATCTCAAGAGTAATTTCTCAAGATAATGTAGATAAAAAACAGAGTTGATAATACTATGGAAGTAGCGAATATAACATAACATGCCATGTATAACTTGCAATGAAATGTTATTTCTTCTAAGGCATTCGGTTATTTGAAAAAAAAGTAAAAACAGTATCCCCTGCCTCATGAGTCTCAAAATTCCTCAAATTAACAGTTTATTAGCAAAATTCATTCATAAAAATGGCATTCTAATTCAACAATTACTGTCCACTTATATAACAACGCCACTCTTTCAACTTTTAGGAATCCTCAATATCAGACAGTAATATCTTAAAATAGTGTTAAAAATAACTCATTCTTCAAAATGTTTATTGTTTATCACACATAATAAAAATACAAGGGCCAAACAACAAGAAAGACTTTTAGTACCTAAATACAATACAGCTTTTGCACAAAGACACCATATCTACATCGCGCCTCACACTTACAACAAACTCCCACCACAGACTGTAGCCATCACCAATATGTGTTCCTTTAATCAACACATTACTAAATGGCTAATGCGTAAGGACCACAAGGAAATTGAAGACCTCCTAAAATAGCACTTGAAATTCTTCACCATGACAAACTAGAACTTTGTGTAACAAATATCAACATTTTTTTAAAAAATTATTCTACTTTTACTCACTGTCACTTACCTCAGAACAGGTTCTTATGACCTAGTGAGGTAGGTAATATAAAAAAAAAATTAACAAATAAAAATAAAATAAAATAAATGAATACAGTCAATAAAATAAAGTAAAAATCAAACGTACTATCCAAAGGGGGGGTGACGTAGTTGCCCCATTTTATCTAGCTTATTAAAGCGTCTTCGTGACATAATCTTAGGTAATTTGTTTTTGGTAATACTTAGAGGGAAGTGTAATCATAATATTTCAGTAATTTTTATCCGAGGTATTACATAAAACACCCTTTCATTGTTATTCGTGCAACACGTTCATAAAAAATTACACTTTTTGGAATGTGTTATTTTTACAGTTATGAATTATGGCTAAGAGACACATTCATTTTAGAAGGTGGATTACAAAATAATTATTGCTCATAGGAATGAATCAGGTAGATACTAGTTACCTTTATACTAACATGAAAATTAACAGATAAGGCCAATTCTGCAAATTTTTGATAATCGATAATTGCTGACATAAATTTACAGGTAAATAGATATTGCTTATCAAGATTAAATTATATTATCTTTAATAGAAATATCAAGAAAATAAATTTATGTTACTCCTAGTTTGGGAGGAGATGGGGAAGAGGAAGATGGGAATTGTACCTGACTATTCAGATCTGGTCACCAAGTACAGCTAAAGCCATTTCAAGCAACGTATCTATTCTGAATGGTGTTCTTTCACCAGGGTGACACTGAGATTTTCTTCCACTCTGTAACAAGGTGCTAACACACAAAAATAAAAATAAATACATTCAAAATTATCAGTTCAATTCAAACGGTGAGTTCTTCACGAAAATTGAACAGCTTTTTCTGCTTGATGTTTCCGGGTCAGTGCAACTATTTTCAGTTTGCAGCGACATTTCCTTCATGAGCTATAAGCTTAACCTGTTAACCGGGGACTTCCGTTTTGAATTACGCAACATACAACGGGCGCGAACTCTTTCACTAGGACGTGTCAATACGTCACGCCCAGAGGACGTAATTTCATATTATTATTTTTTTTTTTTTTATGCTTAAAATAAATGAAAAGGCTATGAAATTTTTTTTTTTTCGTTTAAATATATAAAGCACAAAGGAAAATACAAAATTAGTCCTCAGTATCGCTCGAATTACTGTCGGATAACTCCGATGACATACTCATAATACGTCTCCTTTTTCTACCTGCCGCGGCCGTTGCATTGATTTCATCATCGCTGATATCGGTTTCATTCATTTTGATGGATACCTAGAAAAATGTATTCTAAAATAAAAAGGTTAGAAATATAAAAAATATAAGTAAATAATTTAAAATACGAAAATAGGTAGGTAAGTGTAAGTACGCACCCGTCACTGCTCCAGTGTCACGTCCACCACCCTCAATAGCGAAATGATACTGATTCCCTCCGTGTCTTAAATTCACGTCGAGACATGTGTGGATGACTAATACTTTTGTTGCTCAGAAATATACGTCCCGCCTATTCCAGGGCACAACATATATGTCAAGGACGTATTTATACGTCTTACCCGTAACTGATACTGTTTACGTTTGACGTATTTATACGTCCCGCCCGGTTAACAGGTTAAGAAGTATTCACATAGCTGTAAAAGAATAAGACAAGATATCATATTGTTTGTTTAGACTGAGCCGGGGCGTAACTATGGATCTACATACTTATTTGTGCAAGCGGGCAAAATAAAAACTAACAAACTATCAAGTAGTAATGCACAATAGGAAGTTCTACAAATTTAAAAATGCACCTTGAGATATGTTATATTATTTATTCACGTATTAAAACAGTACAAAACCATCCAATTTTTTAAATTTTACTATTTTCAGTACAAGAATATTATAGAACAATCATTCACTGTTGCAAATACATCATACAATACGTCGGTTTTAGTTTTTTTCCCAAATTGTGTTCAGCTTTCAAGTCAGCTGATCATGATTTGATATAAAGCTCAAACGGGCCGAGAATCTCCGTTCAAATGAAAAAACTTCAAAATGACGCTGATGGTCAATTTGATGACCCACAAATAAGTTTTAAACACCTCAACCTAATGAATGGTACTACATCGAAAAATTTTACACCAGTAAAATAACCACCTGTTTGGGAAACAATGTTGTTTTTTTTTTAACAGTTTTATCAGAAAAAGAAAAATCATCATCAAAGGCTGCATTCAGACTAGAAGAAAAATGATCTAAAGGCAAATTTTTTAACACGAGGGTCGGCTCAACACAAATTACACAACATTTTCACAACACTTTCTTTTCCTTACGAACAACCGGACAAATGTTGCTTGTGCAATGATAGAGGACTTTGCTAGCGAAAAATTGAACCCGCGACATCTGGGTGGGAACCCGATGCTTTAGACCACTCTGCTACTAACCGGTCATTATTTAACCATTATTAAAATGGATTTTCAAATACATAGTCGAAGAATCGGAATGCCAAAATGATCAAATGTCATATGATATGTTTACATTCAAAGAGAATTTTTACAGGAAATATTTTCATCAATGCATTAATGCATCTTTTGGATTCTTTCTTTTAATATGAATACCGCACAAGAGTCTCAACTGCTCCCGACCGTCTAGAGCCAGTGAGACTATGACATCCTCGAATAGGGTATGTTGTGAGGCTGAAGGTAGTTGGGAGGGGAAGGAGATTGGGAAGAGGAAGGTTGGGAAGTACCTGGCTATTCAGATCTGGTCACCAAACACGGCTTCACTGTTTCAAAAATAAGAGACCATACTATAGAATACACTCGCTATGAGAGCTGTGCAGCATTCCTGCTAAGTTTAAAATATAACAAAAAAGCACAACACCTAAACCCAAAAGATTATGTGAAATGTTTTCGCATAGAATATGATAATATCATATTATTATTTCATTGGTATACTTTAATTATTTTCAGGGAATCGAATCCACAACCTTTCGTTCAAAAACTCGCTACCTATTCAGATCAAAAGTAATTACAAATTAGATTCATTTTGTTACAGTAATCTTAAACCTTATGTAAATAAAAATAATAAAATAAATAACTACATTTTAAAAATATTTATTACAAAAATATTGACTGGAGGATGTAGGTAGCTAAAAAATAAAAATGTTGCTGTACATAAATACAAAAAGTACAAAATATAATAAATTTTGAAAAACTCCTTTTCAGGGAGTAAAAACCATATTTATTCAACCCTGTGAAAATTTGACAAAAAACTTATCACAGTGAAACCTTCTTATAAGGCTTTCCAAGAGACGGGAAAAAATATTGTCACTAGGAAAAATCTTGAATGTGGGGTAAATTAAGCGATTTTTTAATTTCAGTTCTCAAAGGATTAAAAAAATAAAACTTTGTAAGCGTGAAACTTTATATGTGGGAACCTTATATTTTGGTTTCATTTGTGGTATTATGCTCAAGACCAAAGTATATTTTAAAAAGAATGTTGAATTTAGGACATTTTGGTAATGAATCAATTCAAAAACTTCTTAGAAACGCATTTGGTAATCTGGCTTGTTTTATGTGATAGTAAAGTGTCACACACACAATAAAAAATAATTAAACATATTTAAGACATTTCGTCATTACAGCAATGGTGTCCTTATGTAGAGATAAAAAATGCAAAAACATTCTGTGTTAATTTAAATAAGTTTGGGGTGTTTCAAACTCCACAGCAGGATTGCCTAGGATTATCGGCCCGTTATAGTTTTTAATCAAATTTTGATCATCTGGCGGATTGCTGCGATCGTCAATTTGACGGTCACCAAATTTTATGGAGATTAAAACACACCAACGTTAATCAGAGAGTTGTATATTAGAACACAACATACTTTGTTTTATTTTTATATTAAGTATAAGTAAACTCAAAATATTACAATATAAAATGTTAAAATAACAATACTAACTAGTATTAGTAACCATAAAATGCAGTCTGAGCTAACTAGGTTAATCACAATAATTAATTTATCTGTTAAGTAATTTCTGCTATTTGTTTGAAGGAAGTAGCTTTTAATGGCAAAAATAACATCAAATTCAGTATATGAGTTGACTAAAATTATATCTGATATTAGAAAAAAATAGGCAGAACCACGGTTCCAGGACCTGGAGCTCAACCTTATATTGTAAAGTAGGTTGAATTCCAACACCGAAAGGAATGAGAGAAAGCGGACAGAATAAGACAATCATAAATACTCAAAGATAATCTAAACCTTGAACTACTCAATCAGGATAGAGGCTCACTGAGGGAAAAAAGATTTTTAACAGAACACTGCCTGGAAAGCACCAAAAGCTGCTGAAACGATGAAGAAACACCCATTCATTTATGGTGACGATGTTCCGTCTTAATAGGAAGAAGACCTGATACCTGCAAACTATGATGTGGAACCAGGAGACATCCAAAGACGGCCTTGGCAATAACTGATTCATTTACAGTAAATATATAATTACTACAAAAACTATTCTCATTGAATTCAGATCCTGCAGTTTCCATTTGGTGTCAGGATTTTTTCTGAGAAATGCATATTCATTTTCACAACCAATATCAATTTTCATCACAGTACAGATAACGTGAGTAAGTTTTAGAGAGAAATAAGGTTGTAAATAAATTTTTAAAATTATAATACTTTTCATAATGTACACAAAACATTTATTCAACGCTTTAATTCAAAATCTTTGGTGATATTATAGTCTTAGGTGACCCAAAAAAGGAGTGTATTTTGTGATATACGTAATGCAAACGGGGTGTTTATTAGTTTCATGCCTACCAAACCCGGAACACATGCTAAAATGCAACACTTCAATAAGTAGACAACCATAATGATTTAAGAACCTGAACCATAAAAAACTAAAACAATAATGTGCCATGGGTACTGTTACCTAGATACTCGTCTGCACTAAAACAGCCCACGTTGTATCATCCAGTCATTACTACAAAACAGAGTGAGGATGGAAGCTGTTATTGCTGAACAGCTGTGCATGTGCAACTCTAAATTTTGCTTAAATGCCAACCTTACGGTGGTAGACATGAAGTTGATAAGATACGCTTATGGTATCGACAAATAAAAAATTAAAAGCCTTTTTTTATATTTTTTGAGCACACAACTTTGAGCTAGGTTTATGTGAGCCACCCAATAACCAAGGATTTTAAAAAATACTCCACTAGACAGGGCAATAAAATTTCACAATCGTCTTTTGGGCCACCCATTATTTTAGAAACTAAAAAGATAACAAAATAAATAAATAAAATTTCAAAAAGTGAATTTAGAGTACCTATGAAGAACAAAAATATATTAACGTTAATCACCTTAATTAATTATATTATTAGTGTTTACAATTTTATTACCAAAGTACAAAATTGACCAAAAGTCACACACATTCCTAGACAAATAATTATATTGCTATTCTAAGTTATAAGAAAAGGTAAGCAAGATTGTGTGCAAGGCATTTGAACCCAGTAATATTTTTTTTTAAATAGTGCACCCTAGTACACCTGAAATTAGATTATGCAAAAGTTTATTAAAAAAAACCCTTAATATATATTTTGTTTGAGCTGGGACCTCAAAAATAAACTTGTTAGTTTACCCATCCCCTTTATAAATATTACATGTCGTCGGTTCGCAAGAAGAGCGACACACCACAAAAATCATAATTTTCGAGATTTCTGAAAAAAGTCACTCTAAAAGCGATAATCTTTCATCTGGTAGAGTAACACATCTGTATCATTCCAATTCACCCCTTGAAAGCAGTAGTGTCGTTATTCTTATTAGGAGAATTTCTCCAACGCTTTTCGGTAATAATGACGCTCCAGTAGTTAACACGGAACAGCACTGAGTGAACGCTTGTCGATTTCTAGTGAGAACGTCACATATTGCGTTGGACCAGTTTTTTCTTGCTACAATAAGGTTACATTTTGACTTGTTTCAGTATTACGGATTATATTAAACTAATATCCTATTTTCGTTCTAAGAAAAAAACGTCTTGATTTAAGTTGTGTCACATGTATGAAAGATCGTAAGTATTATGGCCAATTAACTTCTAAAAAACAATGTATCACGAAATTAATTAATTCCGGGATTATTGAAACTGTAAAAGTGTTGAAATATTAGAGTGACGAAATTCTAAAATAAAACATTATGACTTTTTCTACTAAACTTAATCTATAGGGTACTTATTATTTTACAGATAAAAATGGCAAATTGTGAAAATTATATGGTACAGATGGTAATTGAACAAAATAAACCAAATACTATTATTAAATGTAAAAATACATGTGAGTGAGATCAAAAATCTGTGCTATGAAATATGTGATCTGTGAGCAAGCTTTTGTTATGTTTGTAATTGCGCACGGATCAATATTGAAGCAGACTTCATTGACAGAGAAGCTGAACGACGCAGGTGAATTAACGCCATCTTATAGAAAATGGGAGAGTTTGTAATTATGTATTCCGATATTTTTTTTAATTTGTTTTTAATGATGAAAACTATAAATCTGTTTTTGTGGTTTTATGAAATTTATAAGAGTTTACAGTGAAATCCACTTATTAAGTTCCCACGTAAGAAGTTTTCATGCTTAAGAAGTGTTGTTTTTTCAAAAATGACCCTAATAATCCCACATATAAAGGTCTTCCACATCATTTTTTTTCCCGTCCCTTTAAAAACTTTACGAGAGAGTTTCACTGTATTGAAATTAAAGTTTAAAACTTCACAAATAATTAAAATAGGTTTATATTTTTATGTGTTTGTTTTTGTACTTGCTTATAAAGGATAGTAAGTAATATGTAAGTCTGGTAAATATAGAATATTCTATTAAGTATATAGAATAAAATTGTCACAATTATCCAAAATGTTGACCAAGGACGTTATTAGTCAAAAAACAAGTGTTTTTTACCCTTTTACACACTTTAGGAAGTACAAATAAACATTATATTATTAGAATCACAAGCCACATCCACTTGAGTGTGAAAGAAAAAATCTTTTTTATTCTACAACAACCGAGTAATGAACAATTTTCTCAAAAAAAATTATTCAAATTGATTTCCTGAGAAACTAACTTTTTTGAGTTATGTCGCTCTTCCTAAAAACCGACGACGTGAACAGAGAGACAGGAAGCAACGTTTGTATTGGAAGTCCGCCCGCCTTACAAGATTATTTATCATAAAGACAACCATTTTAAACCCTTCTTAGTATCAGTTCTACACACTGAACAGATAATCACTAGAAGTGTGATCTACACCGACTTGAAAGAAAACTGATGTTGCCAACTCACATAAGACCTTTTGACTCCTAGGTCCCAGACAGACAATGAAATTGATTATCTGTTCAAGAAAGAATTTAGACATTTTAAAAGTTTGCCGAATTTTCACAACACACTTCTATGTTTATCTCTTCAGTGGTTCTATATTATAATATCCTTTGAAACCTAATGTTAATTCAAATGAACATAAGATTAGTACTACTCATGAAAAGAAATAATTACACAAAAAAATATTAATTTTCTGAAGCAAGCGTAAATTTCGTCTGCCAAAATTAATTCAGGTCTCAAATAATTAAATCAAAATATTTTCATTGACGGAACTTTAATTTGGTCTAAAAAAAGTGGAAAATATGCAATAAAAACTTTGAAATATGCAAAAAAAAAAATTGTGCAAGAATGACAGTTACAATAAAATTTATAAACTTGAAATACGCAGCTATCAAGAAAATATGACTGAAATATGCATTTGTATAATATGCACATACGGATTTATGGAATATCCGTTCCTCAATGATAACAGAAAATGATATAAAATTCAAGATGTTGACTTTCGTAGTACCAAAACTGACCCCCAATGGAGTAATCTTGTAAACAAACAAAACACCGTGTCATCTTAAAACTGACGCTTAAACATTGCCATTGCCATGTAATCAATGTATTGATCCAATATTATGAACTAATCAAGGAAGACAATATGGTGTGCCCAACATTATTACATCGCCTACACTTATTGCAGAAGGGTAACCTGGTATTTTATAGATCAACGTTCAGTTTTGAAGATTCCCATACATTATAATAAGCATGCGTCATTTCCTTAATCATAAATAATATTACCGTGCAAATGAGGTTGGTTACGCCCCATGAGAGAAGATCTATACATAAAGTTATTCGACACGGTAAAGACAATACTTGGTGGAGAAAATTTTGTCACAAATCAGAGGATGAGGCACTTCTTGGGCTTAATGGGATCTGGAGGCTGCAGGGCGGCCAAGATCGCTTCGTCAAAGACGTTCTTCAAACCTTTCTGAAAAACAAAATGGAAAATATTGATGCAGGCGACATATAAGTTCAAATAAATGGCATTTAAAATTAAACAAGTGGTATTTAGGATGACGATTATATTTAGGGTACGAAATAGAGATCCTGAAGAAATTCCTCCGACAATTGGCTGACGAAAAGTAAGACAGTGATTCGCTTTGATTTCGATGCGATTTTGAGCCTGAAATAATTTAAGAAGATGACCACAATAATGGCTTAAACATACCAGTGGAAGGCTACGAAGAACCGGTTAAAATCAAAAAGTAATTTGGGGTTCTTCATAGGTAAGGATTTTGAAACTTTACGGGCATACAATTCGGTTGCGATACAATCAAAAACGAAATCTAAAAACATCCTGAAAATGTTTCCTGGCCCAAAAGGAACTGCACGGCATGCTTAAACACCGCATTATTGTTTTCTTCTCCTAATCAATCCTGTAATGCTTGGTGATATGGTCAAATATACAAATGTATTCATAATGAATAAACTGCTCGAAAAACGGCCGAATTGGGTGATATTTAGGTGGTCATCATCTATTTATTAATATTAAATTTCAATCTGCTGAGCCTTACATGCTTCTTTCTTTACATGCACCAAGTATAAGTTGAACTCCAGGGCAACTAATCCCATCATTTAAGTGTGGCTTCACAGATTAGATATCAGATTATTAATTAAATATTTATAATCGAGACACTAAAGATCAATCAAGTGACATTTGAGATTGAACAATTATTATTTGCTTGGTCTTGACCAGTTGCAGGGTGTCAGTAACCCAGAGTAATGTCAACAGTTAAGTCAAAACTACTGTGGTATGACACTTGCCACATGTGAGTGAGTAATATTTACGAATCATTCTTGTTTTTAACAGCTCGGCTGTGGAATGACTTCCCGGCTTTTGTGTTTCCTACAATCTATATCATAATATTTGGCTAATTTGTACAGTGCCATTTTTGTTAAAAACTAGTAACATATATTTATAAATACTTAAACATGGGTTTATGGGCATATTTTGTGTAGTCTAGTGAACATAGAATATTCTACTCAGACGTTGGCGGCGTTTGAGCATATGTAGTTACTGCTTATGACACGTTATAGTAGGAAGGTCGGTAAGGCCTTCGCGGCGGTGCGATTAGCTAAATCTCGCGCGTATTTTAGAAAGGTTAGATTTATTTTTTGGAATAACTTCATAATTAATCCAATATTATACATATTTTTATGCAAGTATGGCAGGGTAAGCAGTGCTTATGTTTCTTTATAGAGTGCACACTTCTGCCTTGAAGGTAGAACTGTTTTCATTGAGGGTCAAAAGATCCGCCTCTGATGTAGGAAGAGGGTCTTCTGGCAGTGGTGCGTTATCTCTAGCACCCACTGGAAACGATTGAAGTGACTAACCTGCGTCAGGGCCGAGCACTCTACATACTTCACGGCCCGAAGCTCCCGGGCCAGCTTCTCGCCCTGCTCCAGCGTCAGGGGGCGCTGCTTGTTCTTGGCGAGCTTCTCAAGCTGGGCGGGGTCATCTCGGAGGTCCACCTGCGTGCCCACCAGCAGGAATGGGGTCTTCTGGCAGTGGTGAGTAATCTCGGGCACCCACTGAAAACAATCGTAGAAAGTTGGACATACAACAAAATAATAATAGGTCTACAATGAAAGGCCGTGAGTGCCATTAGATTATATGCAATTGTTAATTTGTATATGCAAATCAATATTTTTTCAGCCAATTAACCTCTAGTGTGCCGGAGTGACCTATAAAACCCGGACATTTATCATTATCTTTTCAGGAGTTTTTATCCTTTAAAACCTGTTGTTCACATAATTAAATGAACCATAATCGTTTGTCAACAAAATAATCAATCCATAGAGATATTTTGCATTGCGTTAAGTTCGGTACAAGTCGAGTAATAAATATTTGAAGTTTGCTTACGTCAATGCGGCTGAAAAAAATCGATTTTCAAAGTGACAACACTGTTTGCATTTACAGGAAAACCTCATGCAATTTTGTTTTTATTTGGAAGAAAATTTATTCAGCCAAACGAAAGTACTATGAAACAACAAAAAAATCTTCACATTTCTTAATCAAACTGTCGGTAAAACCAATTTCCGAATATAAGTAGCTATTCCACAAAAACAACTTATGCCATTGGAATACAATTTGAAAAAACACATTATTTGAGAAGATAGCATAGTTGACAAAAACATCATTTTGTAAAACACAAGCGAGTTATTACGAAATTTCAGTCAGCAAAGTACGACGGAAGTTGTACCTTGCGGGGATCCGGGATTCCAAAGGTTAATGCATATTTGTGTGATTTCAATAATTTTATGCATAGTTAACATATTTCGATATCCGACATACAGGGTAGGATCAAGAAGTAGTAGAAATAAACTTTTTATCTTTTTTATTGAACTAATCGATACAAATTCTTAGTAGTCCTCGAAATAGCAGCCTTGCGATTCCGTTCAGCCATTCCCACTGCGCGTACACCTTCTGGATCTCTCTTTATGGAATCCCCTTCAGAGATGCCGTCACGGCCCCTTGGACGTCTTCTACGGAGCTGTATCGGTTGCCCTTGAGGTCCCGCTTGAGCCGAGGAAAGAGGAAGAAGTCCGGTGGTGCCAGATCTGGACTGTAGGGGGGGTGAGGCAACGTGGCAACCCTGTGCTTGGTCCGAAACTCCCTCACCAGCAGCGCACTTTTTGTTCATCACTCAGGACTCTTGGCACAAACTTGGCGCACACCTTTCGCATGGCCAAATCCTCGGTAATAATTTTTTGGATGCCACCGTACGAAATCCTTAACTCATCAACAATCACACGAATGTTTGTGCGCCGGTCGGAGTTCAGGAGCGCCTTTACTTTGGCCACATTTTCATCAATCCTTGAAATTGACGGGTGACAGGCGCTCTGGTCGTCTTCGACGAGCTCCCACCCCTCCCGAAACAGCTTATGCCACACTCGAACACGGTTGAGCAGTTCATGGCAGCATCCCCGTAGGCGTCCTTAATCATTCCGAGGGTCTCCGTCACGATTTTCCCGAGTTTAACGCAGAATTTGATGGCGTAGCGCACCTTGAGATTTTTCTCCTTCTTGGATCGCAACGACACTTTAACAGAGGTTCACGGAGATCAACCTACTTACTCTATGCTTGCCCGCAGGTAACTGGAAAAAATATTGGTCTCTTTGGAAGGCTCCCACTACCATGCCCAGGTGGTCTGACCCCCCTCCACCGCTTGGTTCGCGCTACAGAAATTCAGTCCTACTACTTTTTGATCCTACCCTGTATAACGTCAAATTTCAGTTTTCAAAGAACCGAAAAAGGAAATCATCTTATGTTGTAAACTTGTACATAATACAAAGCTCTTTTAACTAAAAAAAAAAAATACCTCAGTATTATATTTCTTCCTCTCCTCATTATAACCACCGTTACATCAATTACTTTTTCCACAACATATGGTATTAAGCTAACCTCACTATTTCCATCCATCTGTCAAAACTATATGAGCGAAAAATCTTTAAAAATAGAACACATAAAAATATAAAGGAAAATTATATAGGTTCCTACCCTCATTTTTTTACATTTTCCTCGTACTGTATTGATGTTTTGTGAATTGTAAGTAGGTACAAATAATAATAATATTTTTATGTTAATCAGGGTTGACATATGAGGAATTTTAGTAAGTGATGTTTTTATTCTTGCCTTTTCTCTGACATTTTCAAACGAATTGGGATGAACAACGGAAAAGCACACGAGGAAGACATCAGTCTGTGGATAGCTCAGGGGTCGGAGTCTATCGTAATCTTCCTGGCCTGAAATAATCAAAAAATTATTGCTATAGATCAGTGATTTCTAAAGAAGGCTATATCATAAATTTATTGAATTTTATTTATTGACTGGATTTTGAGAAAATCCAATGACCAAGCAGTTCAGACATTGATTATTTTTAAATGTCAACCATTGAGAATTGATAAAATATGAATAATGATTCTTTGATCGTGAAGTCAGTTGCAACTTCAGTTACTAACTTCAGCAACGAGTGTTTTTTCGATCGACGGTTGCAATTATGATTCTATACTAAATCAGGATGGCAACTTTCGCATCACACTAAAAGAATTCGATTGTGAACATTGATTTGGGAGGCCTTAAATTTGTGCCATTACGCTTGAAATAATATTAATTCTACAATTAACATAAAAACATTCCGATCGTCAGTTTCTTTATGCGCCCAGAAAAATATCCGTATCAATATATTTTACACTACAGTCGCAATGGAATCAACAAGCCCTCGACTCAATTGCAAATGCTAAGAGCACTATGATAGGGATACTGTTGCCAAACCTCATAAACGTTATCACTAGGTGAGAAACTGACAACTGCATTCTTATGATAAAGAGGAATTTTGCTATGAATGTGTGCAGTGATAATAAAACAATAGATTTTTCTATTTTAATAACGATGATCGATAATATAGTGGTGATGTCTTTCACGAGAAATAATGTTGTTACTCAGAGTAATATACAAATCTCTAAGTAATAGTGAACATAAATAATAAGCCACATCGCCATGAGTAACATAACGTGCTAATTGCACCAAATAATATTGTGTCAACTTCGCACGATTACCCAATCCATTTAAGGCAATGAACATAGAAATTAACATACCTGCAGTATCAAATAATCCTAGCGTATAAGGTTCGCCCCCAATCATCACAGTTACTGCGTAGTTATCAAAAACCGTGGGTACATATTCAGAAGGAAACTTATTAGTCGTATAACTGATTAGTAAGCAAGTTTTTCCCATCGTGCCATCCCCGACGACCACACATTTTATTGTCTGCATTTTACAGCCGGCGGTGCAGAATGATTAATCCAAATGCGACGCTATATCACGCATCAGAACTGTTAACTTTAGCTAGAAATATCAATACGTGACAAAATGCGTGTAATATTTGAGAGATTCAATAAAAAAACAATGTCTAATTTTAAACACTGGCAAAAAGTTTTCTACGGTGACAGATTATAACCATAGAAAACGGCTTCAGGAAAAGAAATGACTCAACAGACCAAAGACATGAAATAGTAGACAAGTAATTTCTTTCTTCAGTGTAGATGCAGCATTTTTACACGACTTTGACATTTTGAAGTATTGTTTGCAATCTACCGAATTGACTTATTCTATGTTATGTCAAATTCTGGCACGTGCGTGTATAGTTTTGAAAATAGTACTTTGAAGGTTATGTGTTTATTTTCACAGATACTCAATTGTTTTACTTGAAAAGCACACAATAGCCTAGCCAAAATGGTGAAAGTTAAAAACAAGAAGAACTTTGGACAAGCCGACAAATTACATACGAAAAAATCACATGCCAAAACGAAACGTAATCTAAACCCTTTTGAAGTACACATAAATAAGGAGAAGTTTAAAGTTCTAGGCAAAAAGTCTAAGAATGACTGGGGATTACCTGGAGTATCTCGAGCCAAGGCTTTAAAAAAGGTAAGACATTTAATATAAAACATGTTTGGCTACTTTCATTTAATATTTTCTTAATTTTTTTTTGCTTAAAATAGGCTGTTATGTTTTTTCCTTACAGAGGAAAAATACGCTAGGTCATGAGTTGAAACTGGTCAACAAGACAAACACTTTTCTGGATAAAAGAATCGGAGAAAAAAATGTCGCTCTTACTGAAGAAGACAAAATAGGTGCCAGGTTTACACTAGAGAGGATTCAGCAGAATAAGATGAAATCTGATAAGACAAGTATTTACAATCTAGCAGAGGACGAGATTCTAACACACAGGTAATGCAACGAGACCTTTTCATTTGTTTTTTAATTTCTCAATCAAGTTTTATTGTTTAACATGCTAGACTTTGCCAGTCCAAAATATGGGCCTTTTCAAGTGAAAACATACAATAATTACTAATGTCCGAGTTGGAAACTGTAACAACTCAGTAGTATTAGTGCCGATGCATTTATATTGTTAAAGTTTCAACATGTTAAAATAACTATTCAGTTATATATTCTCGAAACCTTAAAATATACAGCTTTTGTTTAATCAAAACTTTTGAAATGTAGATAACACAATCGATTTTTGATGTAAGAACTTTTTCGAAAACGTCCTTGTGAAAGACAACTGTCCAGAATCTATGTTTAGCGACTTGATCTGAATAGTCAGGTACTTCCAAACCTTCCTCTTCTCTTTCCCTTCTCCCATTTCCTTCAGCCTTTACCCAAATGGACATGTTATTGTTCAACTAGTTCCCGGCTGAGGTGTTTTGCGCTATCACATAATCAAACAAAAAAAAATGACATCCAGTCTGGGTGTTGTAATGTTACTTTTTAATTTTATTGAACTTTAAAATTAGCCTTACTGTTTTCGTTATGGACATTCAAAATGAAACAAACAAAAATATTGTTTTACTTTTTGTATGCATTTGTCTTCTCCCTTTTTATTTTATTAATGTTCAATATTTCTAGAGGACAAACTCTAGAAGAGATTGAGAAGTTTGATGACCCCCGATCAGATGATGAGGAAGATGAAGAAATGGAGAGGAACCAATCTGGCGGCAACTTGAAAGGTAATTTATCATTCTTAAATTTAAAACCCCAAGAACAAAGGTTTTTTTGTCACTCAACCTTTATTATTTATAGCTAAATAAATTTTTAGCGTAAAAAGTTTTGAAAATAAAGGATTGTTGAATACCACTCAGTTGCAGATAGCTGTTAACCACCAATGCAATATTATCTATTTCCAACATATCTCTGTTAAGATATGTAAAACCTTGTGAGTCAAAATGTTATATTACCGTTGGCATGATTAAAAATAGTTTTACTTGAATTTTTAAAAAAGAGAACTCAATGATCAAAGTAGTTTTGGATGGTGCTTTGATAACTAATTGAAATTACACACTTTGTTTTTTGGTAAAATATTATACTACTTCAAGCAGTGTGTGGTTTAGAAATGAGTTTAAATATTGTAAAATTTGAGATAAAAAGTTAACAATCTCAACTAACCATCACACCGTTTCTCCGCAGAGGTAGGCAGAGAGGACGTACCGCCATATAACTATGTCTTGGCACACACTCCTTGCTTCATTCACATTCATACATACTCTTCTGTTATTCTGACTCTTTGCATGACCCGATTCAAGTATTTGATTTACTTGATCGTACCATGTCTTTCTCGGGCGTCCTCGACTTCTTCTTCCATTCACTTTCACATCATATATTCTTTTCACACTCCTTTCTTCGTTCATTCGCTCTACATGCCCAAACCATCTAAGTGTCCCTTTCTTGATCCTATTCATACAAATCTTAAGATCCTATTCAACATATCTTAGTGACAATATTATAATGATCTACGTATCTTATGAAATACTGTACATAAGACACAATTTTATTTCCCATATTCAAATATATATCTTTCATGTTTTATTTTTGTTTGTTATTTCAGGGGGTTTTGTCGCCGACGCCAATTTCGGTGGAGGTGTTCTTACGAGAAACGAGAATGGAAGAGACGGGGCCCTCTCCCGCAAAGATCTCATCGAGCAGCTGATCATCGAGTCCAAGAAACGGAAGTTGGAGAAACAGAAGCTCAAGGAGGAGACTCTGGACCTGACCGAGAAGTTGGACACCGAGTGGAAGGACCTGCAGCCGGTGGTAGCGAAAGACTTCAACAAAGAAGTTGAGAAATTGGAGAAGAGCAAACCGGTGGAAGCTCCGTCCCTGATTGAGAAACTCCTCAGTGATTACGAGAAGAAGAATGAAGACTATGATAAGATGATGAGGGAATTGAAGTTTGAACCTCGGGGAACTGTGAGTATTTTCTATTTTTCTCCACGAGCCTTCTGGTGTGGGGATTGAGCTTCTGATGTCTGAGGTATCTAGACTTCATTACCGTCATAGTTAGTTGCTCGTGCAACACTACAAAGCTGCTCTCTTCTCTTCAACTATGCGTAATCACTGTTTACAAAATCGTTTTATAATTATTTTATTTTTCAGCCGTCCGACAGACTTAAGAGCGAGGATGAAATAGCCAAAGTGGAAAAAGACAAGTTGGAGAAGTTAGAACAAGACAGATTGGCGAGAATGCATGGCACGGCTTCCATGAACAAAGCTGCGGCCAAACCAAAACATCGGTAAGCCTTTTAAATTCTCCTATGAGACAACTCTTAATTAGTTCCTTCGATGCTTTTTTTTGTACCCATATATAACCTAAAAACCAGTCAGTGTTTCAGTATATTGGATGAGAATGAAGCCTGAAATCAGTTTCTTTTCAGAATATTGAAAGATCTCAGTCTTGTGAAGGTTAACTTTGTGGAACTTCAATTTCAGTTATAATATTTCCTGCCCGCACTACCCAATCTTTCCATCTACAATAGAAGAAAATAATATTTAATTAAATAAAAACACACATTGTTTTAACCCTTTCCGGTCCACAATAGATTTACAGAATTATAGGGTAAAACAATACATCCAGGTTTTTATTTTGACACTAAACTACTTGTATTTTGACACTAAACTGATGAAGAAGAAAAATGTCAAATGACATTCAACATAGGACTCACTGGAATAAAGTCGATGTCGAATGTCATTCGACGTAGAACCGGAAAGGGTTAATCCATTTTTATTTTGGTATATGTCAACTAGTTTCGATTCAGCAGAATCTTCATTGAGACTTAAAAATATACTAATAAAGTAAGAGGAATGTGCATTTATATATATAATGGTGAAAATGGGGAAATATCTACCTATCTGTACCTCTCTTTTGTATCTGTATACCTATCTGTATCTCTCTTTTCCCCATTTTCACCATTATATATATATGCACATTCCTCTTACTTTATTAGTATATTTTTAAGTCCCGATGAAGATTCTGCTGAATCGAAACTAGTTGACATTAACCAAAATAAAAGTGGATTAAAACAATGTGTGTTTTTACTTAATTAATCATGCCAATCCACAAAGTGTTCGCTTATTGTGATAATTTAGAAATAATATTTATTAAAAATCATGCGTTTATTAATTACAATTTTGTCTGTTCGTTTTTTTAGATCGGCGGATGACCTGGATGATGATTTTGAAGTTGATTCAGACCGGGAGATGATGGTCGCTTACGATTCTGAAGGAAAAGTACTTAATCCTGAAAGATTCGAAAAGGACAATGGTAAATATCAACTTATTATGATTTAAGTAATCTACTGACATTTCAGTGGGATGGTTAGATTCTTTCAAGTTGCGTGATCTTATTTTTAGCAGTTATTTATTATATGAGTGACGTGCGGTAGAAACTCTTGAACAAACAACTGAATCACCATTCGTTTTTGACCACCGCTTTAGCCATACTACAAACTGGACAACCGGGCCTTAGTTTTATGAATAATAATTTTAATTCTGACATTTTCTCTTCCTAGCCTAACATTGCTGTTTTTATTAATTCGTCTGTTTTAATGACTCTTAGGCTTTTTTAAATTTATACTAAGAAAGTACTCAATTACGTTACAAAATTATTTGTGTTTTTGTTTTTAGATGAAGGTGAGGAAAGTGGTGATGAAGAAAAGAATGACTCCGACGAGGAAGAAACTGAACCAGAAGACGGGGAAGATAGCACAGGAGAAAAGGAAGACGATTCAGGAGAAGAAAGTGAAGCAGATTCTCTATGTGATCTCAGGGAACCAGATCAACAAGAATCCTCCAGCGAAGGGGAAGAAACCGAAGAAAAAGAAATCATCAATAAAAAAAGGAAAATACCTGTACTGAATATTTCATCACCGAAAAAAGTGAAAACCGACTCTGAAAAAGATATAAAAGAGACTCCAGTTTTAAACATTTCCTCTCCGAAAAAAGCTAAAACTGATACTCCCGGTGTGTTGAACATATCGGCAGTGAAATCCGTTAAGCCTGTTGTCGCCCCTCTACTCACTGTCAAGTCTAAAGAAAATAGCAGTCAATTGCAGTCAGAAGTCATCAGCAGCAGTAATTTGAATGAAAGCCCCGTTTTAGTGGAGAACGGGGAGAATACTGCGGCGGATAAGATCAAAGCAGATTTACTTGCGAGGAAAACTATGATGGAAAAGGCGGCCGCTGAACTTCCCTACACATTTGAAATGCCCAAAAATTATGAAGCCCTACAGGTATGTATATAGTTTAGTAATACATAATTGGATGCTTTTTATTACACAGTTTTTGTGACAAAAAATCACCTCTAGGGCACTTTACAACTTGTATTTAATAACCGTTAATTAATACACTTATATGAGTATATTATACATCAATGACATCTGTTTACTAATACACACATATATTATACATCAATAACATCTGTATATTAATACACCTTATAAAACTTTTTTAAATAAGGATTCTTTTTAATATTGAATTTTAACATTGTCCTGATGATGGAAGGGTGCTTCCGAAACCGGTCGACATAATATATTATAATAAAAGTGGTTATACACAAAGTTTATCTGTTTTATTTATAAATATGGCAGCAAGCCACAAAGTAGCTTTTTACGAATATGATTCTTTTTTAGTCTAAATTTTAATGCTATGCCGAAATAGCTTATAGACATACCGCTGGTAGCTTCATTCTCTTGTCCCCATCTTTCTCAGAGGTTACAATGATTTAGATGTGGATTTTACTGTAATATATTTTCAATATGAACGAAATTAATTTTTTCTTTTTTTTCAGGAATTACTTGAGAAACAGCCTCCAGATTACCAGTTTATAATAGTTGAAAGAATAATCAAATGCAACCACCCTAAGTTAAAAGAAGGTAACAAGGACAAACTGGGAACTCTCTTCGCCTATCTCCTGCAATATGTCAATGATCTATTCTGCGAAGAATCTGTAACGACCGAAGAAGAATTGATCAATGCATTCAGATGTTTCGATAGACTCAGCAATCACTTCTTCGACTTGGCTCAAATGGACACTACCAATACAAAGAACTGCATCGTGGAAGTCATCAAGGAGAAATACGAAGAATATAAAAATAAATCTACAGTTTTTCCCGACTTAGATACTCTGATTTTCTTTAAACTGGTCTCTTTATTGTTCCCCACATCAGATTTGAAACATCCGGTTGTTTCGCCTTGTTTCATTTTCATGTCGCTGCTATTGACAACTTGCAAAGTTAAAAATAACAACGACGTAGCAAAGGGACTTTTTATTACGACAATGGTAGCAGAATATACAGTTTTATCCAAGAGAATTTTGCCTGCGGCGTTTAACTTCTTAAGAGGATTATTATTTCTACCTATACCAACGCCACCGGACCATCAAATCAAGGTTTTAAAACCAATGAAGCCGCATGGACCCAGAAGTAATTTGTTAGTTTTAAACAAATCAGAAAAAATCAAGGATTCTGATTGTTGGAAGATGCTTGCGCGTCATTTGATCAGTGAAAATCAAGATAACGATTTCAAAACTCGAGTTTTAATTACGTCTATTAAATTATTAGTAGATTTCTTTAATCAAGCGAGTGATTTGACCATTCAGTATTCGCTTTTTGAACCCCATCTTGATTTGTTGAAAATGATTCCTAAAGGTGATTATCCAGAATCCGTAGCCAAACAGTTGACTGGCGCTATTGATATGATGGAGACGACATTGAAGGCTAAAACATTTGTGCCACTGGTTTCGGAGAATAAGAAACCAAAGTCTTTGAAGTTGTACGAGCCAGCGGTTGAAAAGCAGTAAGTTCTCCTGATTTATGTCGCAAATCCATTTCTTCCGTAATTCCTATTTAACCACGTTCAGAAGAGATAAAAACTGGTGATGATTTCACATCTTCTGACCCATTTGGCATTTGCATATGTGTTGGAGAAATACAGCATTTCTAAAAGTTGATGCAATAGCTGTTGAAGGCTTCCCGATAGCGGAAAGACCCGAGTTGCAACAAAGTCTTTTTTCTTGTGTGTTTTTTTCACACTTATGATTTGACGATTACTTGTCTTCAATAAGTATTGCTTTTTAATTCTAAAGATATATTATTATTACCATCATCAAATACTATTTTCGGATGACTTATGCGGTGATACATTTGCAGCAACGAAATCCTTTCGTTTCATTCTAACTAATAAACCATTTCACCCCCGTAGTAGGCAGAATGGATGGGACCATATTCTTATATAGATTTTCGATTTACACGGGAACATATCGTATTGTTATGATTTTACTTTGTAAATATGAATCTAATAGGCCAACCGCACCGATAAACAGTCATGAAATTTTAATTTATTCGGGACCACGTTGTTTTATTACAAATCTACTCTGAATTTAACGGGACGGCTGCATCTTAGATTCTACTGTACCATCATTATTATCTAAAAATGTTGCTTATCTAATGATGGAGGACTCTTACACCATAGGTAAAAAGTGAATGTGTAGTTGTTTATCCTTTGACTAATATTATAATTTACTTTGCAGGTTCAACGCTAAGAACAGAAAGGGAATGTCCAAGGAGAAGATCGAACACGAGAAACTGGTTTACAAGCACAAGAAGGAGATGAAGGGGGCTTTGAGAGAAATCAGGAGGGATAGATCGTTCATCGGTGCCTACAAACTGAAGGATAAACTACACAGGTATGAAGTTATTATTGTTACAAAACTCTTATTTGTGTCATATCTCTCACCCGTTGTACTAGAGGAAGACAGCAATCTTATCCATTCCAAGTTCTGGTATGGATTATTCATCACTGTGATGCGTCATTCTGAGAGCTGGGAGTGTCGAACATGGTCATATCCTATCTTATTTTTTTACCGTTAAACGGATATTTCAAAGCTCCACATCACATGATGGAAATTACATTTCAATTTGAAAATAGTTTACCTTGATCTAGAAAGTCGAAACAGAAAAGTCTGTGCGAATTTCACGTAGTCAGAGTTCACCATTTGAATGGTTTTACTGCTTCAGACTTTACATAAACAGATTTTCTGTTTTATAGAGATCACATGAGGGCCCAAAGATGAAAAATTTCTATTCTGGAGTAACCTACATGTGCTATACCTAGCCTTTTCACCATATTATGGAAGTGATTTAATAAAACAAATTTATAACTTTATTCCACTTTTATTTTATGACTGGACCGGTTTCAGCCTATGACGGCCATCTTCAGACTAGTACATGTTGTTGTTAACCTACGGATTATATACTATTTTTGGGGATGTCAGGGGTAGTAAACAATGATTTTACTTTAATTATATTCATCATTATTGTTGCATGATTTTAATAGTTACAGGGTAAAAGTTACTTTTAATTTATTTGTATTATTTTTTTATATATCTATCTGGAATATTTATTTATTTTATTTAATATTTAAGATGGGTTACGGTTGCATTTCTATAAATATGAATTGACAATGTATTTATATAATGATAATGTAACTATTAAAATCATGCAACAATACTGATGAATATAATTAAAGTAAAATCATTGTTTACTACCCCTGACATCCCCAAAAATAGTATATAAGCCGTAGGTTAACAACAACATGTACTAGTCTGAAGATGGCCGTCATAGGCTGAAACCGGTCCAGTCACAAAATAAAAGTGGAATAAATCATTAAAATGGAATTTCACCACGAATTAACAGTTTCAAAATTAGAAATAATATTATGGAAGTTTTTTTTTTTTATTTCTCCTTTCTTCTCATTCTACTTCTTCCCAACAACCTTTCTTTCCCTATTTCTTTTAGCCTCAACGCATTGCCCAAATCGGGGATTCCATAATCTGAGCAACTGGGTGAACCCTGTGTTGAATTTTTTTTTTATGTCCAACATTATCTCTAGCCGTGTAATAATAATAACAAACCATTAATGTTAATTAATCTGTATTTTGTTTATTTATTTTAGTGACAATATTCGTAAGGAAAAGGTCAAGAGGATTTATTCCGAGGCTTCAGAGCAACAGGGAGAGCTTAACGCCATGCAGAGGAGTAAAAAGAAGAAGAAGTAGACATTATTATAATCACATTATTATTTTTTTATAAATAAATATGTATATGTTATTAAAGACCGGAATTAAATGAATTTACAAAAACATTGTCCATTAATTTGCTAGCAAAGTTAAGCGTTAACCAATTCTCCGAACATAAGTAGCTTTTCCAAAAAAAACCACTTATACCGTTAACATATAATTTGAAAAAATACGTAAACACATCTGAGAAGATAGCATAATGCAACAGAAGTTGTACCTCACAGGAATCCAGCAATCCAAAGGTTAAGCCATCAATGCGTTGGTTGCATTCTTATACATAATATTTAAATAATTCCATGACTCGACTGCACCCAAACTAGATTATTAAAACTAACCTCCCATCTGCACCCGTCCTTCTTCCCTTATTCCATTCCCATGTTCTCTTCCACCTTCCTCTCCCCCCACCAAAGTTTACATACTAAATTATAACTGTTTATACATTAATAATGATAATAATAATATTTGGATGATTTGTATAGTGTCATTTGTGAGAAAAATCACCTCAAGGACGCTGTACAGATCTTATGTAAACAATGTAACAAAGGACCCCGGTTGAGCTTCTTCGATTGGCGGCAACGATACTGGAAGGTATCCTGCGGATGGCAGCATTGGACTGGCCGGAAGGGTAGCAACCCTGCTCGCCTGTCTTCCAGCGCACACTTCCCTACGAGACCCGGGAAGAAGCATCAACCTGTTGATTTACGAATCTGTGTATTGTTATTGAGAGATTACATCAAGATTATAAAGTGACCAGAGTATTATTATTTTTACTTCTTCTATACTTATTTTCTATTATCAGATGTCACATTTTATTTATAATATTTGTCATCAGCAGAGGAAAATTTGTAATTGGCATAATGTGTTATTTTTATTATTATATATTTCCTAATTAATGTTGATTTGCTGTTAATTTTCCCTAAATAAATTAATTGATGTTGAAACTTCAATCAACTTTTATAAAAGGCTGCATTTTGACACATGTTCCGAATAAAGTTGAAAAGTTAGCATTTGAATTAATAATTACATTTCAACTCATTATGTTAGCAATTTTTTTACTATTGGAACAATCTGTTTCCTTGATGCCTTGATATTATGCTGTGCAAAATGATCGCAAAAACCCAGCATTTCTTCAGATTTCTCCAGCTCTAAACATGGTTCTTCTGCATCAAGTAATGCATTAATCAATGTTTTATGTAGTTGACAATCTTGTATAGAACATACAGCCAAATCCCTTGTGACAATGTTATCAACAACCATCAAGCCGATTATTAAAATGGTTGTGGTTTTTTTATTTTCGCAAAATATTCTGATTGCTGATGTACAATCTTCCCTTTTAAGAAACTCTTTGGCGAGCATCGGTAAACCGGGAAGTGGTAGACCATTAATTATTTTCAAATCTCTACTCAGCAATTGTAAAGAGTTTAATGAAGAACAGTCAATTCTTGCTGTTAGAATTTCAGAAAAAAATGCAGATCTGTAGTTTTCTTTGCCCTCTATAATATTTAATATCTTTTCTAAATCGTCAACCATTTTGAAATCTAGAGGACGAGCTCTGTCTGCTGAAGGAAGAAAATTTGCAGTGTCTAAGATTACCGTACCGTGAAGTAAGTTGGCAACATCAGTATTATCACTTAAAAATTGGACGCCATTAGCAGATTTAGTTATCTCGGAGCAAACTAATGTCGCACAAGATCCCACGGGTTCAATGGTTACTTCAACAGTATCTTTGTATGTCCAACTTGCTTCGTCTTTTGGTCTATGGTCCAAAATTTTTGAAACGTAAGGTGCCAAGTTTTTCAGTGAGTCGCTAAGTATATGGTGATCAACAAGAACAACATTTAATTCACTGTTTTCCTCCATGAATTTGAAATCTATTTCATCACGACAGATGAGGTTCTCATCTCTAATTCCATATTTTCTTAGCATGTAAGTCACCTCGGTCTTGAGGGGCAATTCTTCTCGGGTTATATTAAACACTGGTAAATATGTTTCTTCTGATTTATTCGGGCCGCAAACATTCTGAAAGTATGCGAATACGATCGAACATACTGCAGAGTCTAAGTCGCAAGACTCATTTCCTAAAACCAGTGAAAACTTTTTGTTTTTGGAAATAGTTTTTAAATTTGTTTTAAGTTCATCAATAAAGGCATCCATATTGCTTTTAATGATTAATGAAAATAACCAAAGCCAACTTCATTTAAAAACTGACAGTAAAGGAAGAGAAGTATTAAGAAGATTCCCAAATTTAAATTAATCTCATTTGAGCACTGACATTGACTGTCATCAGTAATGTGTTACCATATTGCCGATTTTTTTTCCTTTCAAGTAAGGTGAAATATTACCCCAAATTGAGAACCAATAGCTTGATATTGAAATCTGCCCGATGCATACAGAAATATTATGTTATTTTGATGGCAATGAAAAAAATCTTACTATAGATTGGTTCGCAATAACACATGGACATCTGTAACATGGCGGAAAAAAACTACAAATTAATCAAAAACCTGAAATAGGTGTACAAAAAGTTGTCGCCACATTATTAGGTAATTGCACCTGAACCACAATTATAGTGCAATGTTATGAACTGATACTTCTTTTAATAATATAAAATTTGATAAAATGTTAAAAACCTCCAAATTAAGAATAAAAAGGTTAAACTTTTTTTTACTTTCGCGTTTCTTATTTTTTTTTGTTAAAACCTTCTTGCCTAGTAGTACAAAATAATATACAAATTAACTTCTTCTTTAAATTATTTTAGAAACGTCAAAAATCTGTTAACGGTTGATTAATAAATAAATACTTATACCTTTTAACCCAATGGTGAGGCTTAAAAAAAATATCCAAAACGCTCTTGTATTCTGAAAACTTTTAATTATAGAAAAAAACACTCACCATTTTGTAAAGTTGATTTCTTTTGATTCCGCAAAGACCTAGCTTTCGAAGATATCGTATCTCCCAGCTTGTAGCACTGATATTCCTATCAAAATATTTTATTTCGTTGCACTCACATTAATATCACAAAAGCGTACCTTATTATTATCAATAAAATTACAACGCTTTTTAAATTATTTTTTTAGAATATGATTTACCTGATACACAATAATTATGGATTTAAATTAAATCACTTCAATCCAAATTTTGAGATAGTAGACAAACATTAAGAATGAATAAAAGTACTATTAGTCATTATTCAATCAACTATTTAAAGTTTTTCTTAATGCCATTTTGACATACCAATTAGTTTTCTCGACAGTTTAATCTTAAAACAAATCGAAATCGCATAAAAACACTGCAATAATATTTTAATCACAAAAAAGTGTGACTAGCGAACGCAACAGCGCGTTTAAAACTGACACTCGCTGTGCGTTGCAGTACTTCATGGCAGTTTACATAGGTTTCAACGCATACGTAGTCCATAATTTTAAATTACAACATTATTTTTTCCCGATGAATGGAGAAATCAGATCTTTGTATATTTAATATATATTTAGATGGATTGATTTAAAATTTGGTAAAAAAATTACGATTGTGATTGAATATATAAAAATCAAAAAATTTCGAATGACGCACTTATCTCTATTACAATTTTTTTTTTTTTCACAATATCAGCAATAGTGACTCCATCAACTGCATATACAAGTTTGTCGTACCATACGTTTTCTTTCTTTCTTTGAGTTAAAAAAAAAAGCATTTAATTCAGTTAGTAATAATATGAATTCCAAGTACATACATTTTGATTGTCCGTGCAAAACACTTTTTGTCATATTATTATTATTTTTTATCACAGAAACTCTCATGTACCGGGCCGTCCAACTATATAATAAAATTCCATCAGAAATCACTACAATTGACAATATTCGTCAATTTAAAAAAGAATTAAGAAAATTTGTTTTCCATAACCATTGATGTTGGTATTTTGTATGTTCATTTTGTTGTAATCCGATTTATATAAATATATATTTTTTAATTTTAAGTTTATAAAATGTCATCAGAAAAATATGTTTGAAAAAAAAAATCGTGTCTGCATAATGTACAATAAATCTTTTATATTAGAACACACAATGATGTAAACTAACTTGAGATAAATAAAAATATGTATCAATTCTTAATGTTGAGTCTTCTCAGACGTACAAATTTCCTAAATTTGTAAAACAATCTTTCATATATTTTTTGTTATTTAATTAATTCTTATTATTCCTAAGCCAAGAAAATTTCATACACGTCCATCACTGATTGGAAACGTAAAAAATATCTATGACATTTCTTAAGCAGTGTTGCCAAGTATGTAAATTAAAAAATATTATTAAATTGACTTACCTTCTATACAAATGATTCATCTGACGCGCATCAGTCCGTCTGTCGTCTATGGTTAATTCGTAGTATTTTTTTGTTTGTGATATAATTTCGCGCTGGAAGCGGAAACCGGCCGCTTGAAAATTTGTTTTGTGTCTTAAGCGTGCGAATTAAGAATTGTGTGTGCTTCATTACCTTTATTGAATACCGGTAAGTGATTCCTACGCCATTTATGTTATAAATACCTTTTAATTTCGCTAAACAATGTGTTACGACTTCCTCACATCGAGGTGAATGATCCCTTATTTCATGGCCTCGAAATACAACTGCCGAACTTCATTTCAATGCCAGTTATGTTTCGTCTTGTTTTAACCAATACTAATAATAGTCTGTCAGGCTATTTCGCACACGCGTTTATGTAGCGCTGTGAAATTTCGAATCTCACTCTTGTTGAAGTATATTATCTACTTCGCTTTGTGATGTCCACAAACAAATGTTCGAAGTGGGGATGTCAAGAAGTAATTAGTATGGCATGCAGCTAGCACGAAGCTTTGTTCATGATTTGATAATTAATTGTAATAACCGTTTAAGCCTACAGTTTCCCCTACAACTCTTTTTTTACGTTAAACAAACAGCATTTGATAAATCTCTTTCTTTTGACTTTTCATTTCTATAATTATTACTGTTTACAGACATTCTATCGAATTCAAACATCATTTCAATTAGTTGTGTTCAATTTAAAAATTATATTAACAGGGAATACTGCATTTTTTTCGTTTGCTCTATTCCGAAACCAGCATTTCGGTTTACCTTTGAACATTATATATTCATATTAAAATTTCATGACTTATTTTCTTTTCAATATCTGACTGAGTTAGCTACCAATGCATGAATAATTTGATTATACTATTTAACTGAAGTCAAGTCTGATTGTATAAGCTATTGCTCGTCAACTATACAAACATGTAAATCCAATGTCAAAACGTAGTAAACGTTGAATTATCCCCACAAAATTTACACAGTTAATTAATTGATATTGTTTTCATTTTTCTTGCTTTCATTTTGGATTGGTTTCATGAATACAATATTTATAATTTAATGGTGTGAAATCTTAAATGTATTTTTATAAGTGAGCAACATGTTTATCAGTCTCAAGGTCACGTTTGACGTTCCATTTTCCATCCTATATAATTATATTACAATGGTTACATACATCATTTTAGTCTTAGAGTATATAGAGTGGTATCAATCTAAGGCAGTGTAGTCAGTTTTTGATGATTTTTACCTGACTCGGCGGACCTGGGCGTGGCTAAGACCAAGGCTAGGGTATTTATACATCCATTCATATCACATATCGACATAATGTTTTTGTTTATTTTCACAGTATTGATATCAACAAAAATATAGCATCTAACCTAAAAAACCGTTTAGTTGTGTCAAGTTTAGTGGCATAGTAAAAAAAAGTGAGCGGAGTCCCGTGGTGACCCAGGAGCCCAAGATCACTGTGACAGTACGTAGAAGCGGATTATTATATTTGTTGTCTCTTTCTCTCATGGTGTACGACGTAAAAACCCGGAGAAAGTGATTTATCGCAAGTTTGTATAGGTTGGGTAAAAATAATTAGCTCTCTCTCCATACATTGTTTCTCCAAGATTTTAGTATTACACTAGGTAAATGCTTTCACAGGGTAGGTCTCCGTGGTCGAGGGGTAAGACGCTCGGCTACGAATCCAAAGTCGCGGGTTCAAACCCGGCGTGCGCAAATAAACTTTATTTCATGAAATGTCTCATAACACATTTAATTAATATAAGATAATATTGAGTATATTTGAGGCACGTTCTTGAGTGGTAGATACTCAAAGTGTCGCCCTGGTGAAAGACCACCATTTAGAATCGAAACGTTGCTTGACTAAGTAAATGACTTTAGCCGTGTTTGATGACCAGACGTGTGACCCTGATGTATGGCAGTGAGGCGTGTAACTGGTAGAGGAAGGATGAAAGTGGACTGAATGCTGTATAAATGAGATCCCTAAGGCGTGTATCTGCGGTAAAACCATGAATGACCGTCTTAAAAATGTGGATATCCGGAAAGAATGCAAGGCTTGATGTAAGCGTAATGAATAGGATTAAAAAGGGACGCTTATATGGTTTATAAATGAAGAGCGGATACACGAAGAAAGGAGTGTGAAAAGAATATAGGTATTATGACACGAAAGGGAATGGAAAAAGAAGTCGGGGACGCCTGAGGAAGACATGGCACGATATTGACGGCCTCCATGGTCGAGTGGTAAGACGCTCGACTACGAATCCAAAGGTCGCGGGTTCAAACCCGGCGTGCGCCAATAACTTTTATTTAATTAATATGTGTCATAACACATTTAATTCATATGAAAATAATAAAAGTATATTTGCGGCACGTTCCAGAGTGGTAGATACTCTGTATCGCCCTGGTGAAAGACCACCATTTAGAATCGAAAAGTTGCTTGAAATGGCTTTGGCCGTGTTTGGTGACCAGATCTGAATAGCCAGGTACATCCCAACCTTCCTCTTCCCAATCTCCTTCCCCTCCCCAGTACCTTCAGCCTCACAACATACCCTATTTGGGGATGCCATAGTCTCACTGGCTCTAGACGGTTGGGAGCAGTTGAGACTCTTGTGCGGTATTCATATAAATACGATCAAGTGAATCAAATACTTAGCCGGGTCATGTCAAAAGTCAGAATAAGAGAAGAGTATATGAAACAAGGAGTGTGTGTCAAGACAGAGTTGTATGGCGATTCATCCTCTCACGGCGTGATAGTTATTTGGTTAGTTTTGGTGAGATCTGTATAGCCAGGTACTTCCCAACCTACCTCTTCCTCACCCCCTTCATCTCCCCAATACTGGCTCTGGACGGTTGGGAGCAGTTGGGACTCTTGTGCGGTATTCATTAATTTTAAAAAAAGCAGAATTTGAATTAATTAAAACTTTGATATTTTTTTAATAAAACTTGTTGAATATATTTATGAAAAGGCACCTTCAACAGGTGCAAACGCCAAATATTATCCAGTCAAAATTCATTATGATAATGTAACGCTCAATGCGAAAAAAATGTCTGTCCACGAATTGTAAAAAAGGTGGGCAGGAAAGAGTCAAGGTCGACTTTGTCGAGAACAAACTTCAAACGAGATTCAATTTGAGCAATGCGAATGAATTTGGTGATTAACTGATTAAGAATACATTCCTAGGACTGTGTTACATTTCTCATCTGACTCCTGTTAGTAGCCGAGTGGACAAACGCGTTGGATTCCCACCCGTGCGTTGTGCGTTCAATTCCTCTGCTGGCAACATCTTACGCTTATTATGATGGCAGTAGGAGTATTTCAAATGTCAGAATATTCGTAACCCGGGAATGTTTGTCTTTCTTTACAAAAAAAAGATAATTGAATCTCCTTTATATTTTTTCACACCAAGAGGTCGCCATCTTTCCTTCATTCATAAAATATATAATATTCGCGATAAATGATACGAGTACGAGGCCTGTTCAAAAGAAGAGGTGAATTTTGAATTTTCGCGGGCTGTGTACATTCGATTATCGTTTTTTTTTTATGTTGGTACAAATATGTTTATCATATGTTAGCATTATCAGCCATTTTGGATTAATGGTTTGTTTTTGACAACTGGAAAGGTTAGTCACGTTTTTGTGTGTTCTTTGATTTTTAACTTTAAAAAAATGGATCAAAGAATATGTATTAAATTTTGCGTTAAAAATGGAATAAAGTGCTCCAACGCACTTAAAATGTTGACTGTGGCATTCAGCGAGTCTACTTTGTCTCAAAAAAGTTCCACATTAAATTTTTCTCCCGATACAGCTTTCTATGTCAATTCGCTCTACATTTCCAAAGCATCTAAGCGCCCCTTTTTATTCAGCGTCACACCTGCATCGAAAAGTGTCGCTTCTTTATAGCTCCATAGCTCATTATTGAAATGACGTTGTGTACCGAAAATAGTTGCATTGACTTTGAAATTCCAAATATAAAAAGCTGTGTAAATTTCATAACGCTGGGGCTCACTGTTCGGGAGTTTTTAGCAAAGCACACATAGATTTTCCGCTTTATTGTAAAGATTTTTGCGGGAGCATGTATATTAAAGACAATAGCGCCCTTGAGGTGATATTTTTTCACGAAAACAGCGCTATATAAATTATCCAAGTATTATTATTTATATGGAAAATAAATATTACTATGTATAATAACTTTAAATTTTTTTGATTATAATAAGGCACCCAGTATCCACTGTATCAAGTGTCGTATAAAATTATTATCATTTAATTGTTTACAGAACCTCATTTCACTTTTCGTCACTTGTTTAACGCCCGTCGTAACATAATTAAGTAGGTACTATTCATAATTTCATTTGGGAGTACATACGTACGTACAAGTGTGAACTTTTCAAATATGGATCTGATGAAAATTGAAATGATTAAATAAATAAATCAAATTCACATCTACCAAATAAAGTACCTACCTATAATGTATTTTAGCAGACATTATTCTATATTTAAAATGGGTGGATTAAACCAACTAATATTTTTTCTTGGCAAGTCAAGTTTACATCCCGCGATTTTTCACGGGTAACAACTAGTATTTAATTAATTGATTATTTTCAGTTCAAAGCGATTACTTTTTAGCAAAAAAAAAACAAAACAATCGTTGCCAAGTCCTAACTGCCTGGAGCCAGTGGGACTATGGCATCCCCATTCGGGGAATGTTGTGAGACTGAAGAAAGTGGACAGGCTGATTAGTACCTGGCTATTGATATAGCATTTTTTTTTTATATTTTGCGAGTATCTTTCACTCTGGAACGTCGGTTAAAATTGATAAATGTTTAATTTTATATAGCGCAGTTCAGTGCTTCACTCACCTCAAGGGTGCTTTGTATTAGTTACTGTAGACAGCCTTTTCTTTAAATGTACAGTATGTTTAACGAGAAAAATGTTTTTTTAATCATGTTTAGATATTATGATCCGCGCTTTCTGAGTCCAGAAACAAGGAGCCTACCGCTCCTCTACCATAATGGTAGTTAAAACAATGGTTTATAGGTTAATTGGGTTTGCAAATTAATGTTAATTCCACTAAAAATTATCCATATTTGAAAAATATTTAAAACCACATTTTTTTTTATTAATTCACCCGTCATAAATTTATTTTGTACAGTTTTCCATCCAAGACTCTATCTCTAGAAGATACTGCTCAACCTTCTTCTTCCCCATTTCCTTCCCGTCCCCACTCTCATCAGCCTTAAAACATACCCGATTGAGAATGACATAGTCCCACTGGCTCTGGGCATTGCGGTTGGTGTGCGGTATTCACACAAAAAATAAAATATTCGACAATATTTTTACATAATTTAATATTGCGTCGCACTTACATGTAAGTACACTTGTTAGTTGTTATCAGTACAGTTTGTTTTGTTGTAAATAGGTGCCGCCTACTGCGTGCGGTTATATATTTTCTTATAGCTAGCGCTTGAAGTAACAATATATGGAGAGAGAGAGAGAGAGAGAGCTAATGCTTTTTACCCAACCTTTACAAATTTGGGATTAATCACTATCTCCGGGTTTTTACGTCGTACACCATAAGAAAGAAAGAGACAACAAAATCTCCCAAATTATCACACCGCTTTAAAGTATTGTAAGAGTGTTATTCGTGTCCCGCGTCTCCGTTGACTCCGCCCACACGTTTTGATACGCGAAATAAATGAACACAACTCAACGGTTTATTAGGTTACATGCAATATTTTTGTTTACAACAATATTGTGAAAAAGTGGTTATACGAATAAACAAAAACATTATGTCGACATGTGCTATGAATGGATGTATAAATACCCTAGCCCTATTCCTATCCACGCTCAGGTCTAGCCGAGTCCGGCAAACTTCATTAAAACTGACTAAAGGCTGATTCACACCAACGTCCGGTTCCGCTCAGTGCCGATATTGTTCCGCAAGAGAGCTTATTGATATGGTATGAATATCGATCAAGGAGTATGTGCCAAGACAAAGTTGTGTGGCAGTATATCCTTCTGCCCACCCTTGTGATATTTAACTACTTATTTAGTTAAATAATTATTTTGTGTAAAAATACTTACAAGGCAGTTTTTTTTTTAAACCATTTTTTTATCACTAAATAATATTTTTAATAATTAATAATTAATAAATATATTATTTAGTTATAAAAAAAATGGTTTTTGATTAAAAAAAATCTGCGATGTTAGTATTTTTACAATTCAAAATAATTATTTAACTAACTAAGTAGTTAAATATCACAAGGGTGGGCAGAAGGATATACTGCCACACAACTTTGTCTTGGGCGATACTTGGAGTGGTTCCACATAGTTCCTGTTCTGGGAGAAAAACTTTAACATGTTAGAGATCCATGAGTAAACGTTTCTTGCCAGAACGGTGACGATTTTATTTTATTTTTATTGCAGTGGCAACATTGGGTACCCACGTGAATAAATACGATTGTAGATTGTAGCGGAAACAAGGCGGGAAATAGCCAGTGCGGTTTTACGACGATGAAAATAAATATTATATAGGTTATGTAGAACAATTTCAAGACCGCATTAGAGACTAAACTCGTTTAACAAAAACATAGTCGTGCTACTATATATCGTCGCTGGAAAGGCCAAAGGGCTTAAGCGACACTTTGGTCAAAAATGAGTTAAATATGCAGTTTTGATCAGTTTTTTTTCTACGTCGAATGCTCTGACTCTCGTTTGATTCTGAAGACTTTTGTGGCGCTCCAGCCGTCTAAAATATATTTACCATTTGGGAGAAGGCTCGACTCAAGCGACACAAGTTTGTGACTGTTTTAGCCTTTTGTCGCTTCAGGTAACTCAGTGAGAGTATTGAATTACCTGATAAACTTTTTTTTGTTCAATATCCAACCAGGTAGTGAAGACTTATAAATTTTATTTTAGAACAACAAAAAAACGATATTATGTCAGGGATCATTATTACAATAGCTTACGAAATAAATTGAAAAAATGCATTATTTTTAGAGTACATTTCCGTTAATATGTTATAAACGTACGCACATATTTTGTTGCTTTATATTTGTGTTTGTATATTGGATGATCAAGCTAACAACCAGATTACCAAAAATATTGTTTTGGGGAATTGATAACCTGCAAGCTGTCTTGATGACCCCGTACTATCAAATTACTTTTAATTTATTGGTCCATTATAAAAAAGTCAACATTATTGTTTATCCTCGGAGGACGTGGAGAGGTACCTTTACGAAACAGTGTAGTCAGGACGGTTGACTTTATACTGACTCGATAGAAAGAGACATAGATATATTAAAGGATGTTGGATAGTCTATTAGTTACCGCCCACATGGAATTCGCACATTTTTAATAAACATATTTGAACACATTAAACAAAACAATATTAATACATAATTAAAATGATTTATAAAGTCAAAATATCACACAAACACTAATAACAGAAATTTTGCTTAATGATAGAAGATTTTTGATGATTTTATGTCTTCATCTTTAAAAATGTGAAAATTCTAAAGTTCGGTCAAAAATATTTAAAACTGTTGAAATACCTCTGAAAAGTGATGCATTATAATCTTTGTTTGGTCTTATTTGAACATTTACGCGTAGCACATATCGCCATCATGTTTGATTTATTTGTATAACCACTGCAATTTTTTTAATCAACACAAAAATGGGAAATAACCTCAAAATCCGTTGACGTAAGTTATCTGACTCGATGACGTGAAGTTAGCGCGGACGGAGAACATCCTTACATACTTAGAAGTGCTGCAATATTATGTGACGACTTTTCTTGTCTCTTTCTCTCTCTGGTACATGACGTAAAAATTTAGAGAAAGTGTTTTATTGCAAATTTGTATAGGTTGGGTAAAAATATTAGCTATACCTCCTTATATCGTTACTCCAAGTTGTTTATCGCTCTTCGTGGATGTGGCCGAAAACCCTTTCGATCGGGTGCCCGCTAATGAATTTAAATCTACATTTATTCAATTTGTATTGGAATTGTGTCCGTCACTATTTTCATTTCTGTCGCAAGTTTAAATTGAGCGAGAGTCGTGGCATGTGGTCATTTATTTATATGGAGAGCTCAGATAAAAAAAAAAAAACGGAAATAGATTTTTCTTGTTTCCCTTTCATATGAGGCGATTATTCCGCGAGAACTCGTGAACGTCGTTGGTGCAAGCAAGCCTAAAAGTAAATACTCACTTAGAATTAAATAATTTCAGAGGACAGTCCTCTCATTGTTTGTTTACGAACTCTATGCAATGCGAAATTCCATTGATAATTACGATATTACAACTTAAAAATAATAATATCAATCTAGATAAATTAACACTGTTTCTGAATATAGACGGTCGAGTGGTTGAGACGCTCGATTTCGAATCGAGAGGTCGCGGGCTCAGTTCCCGGCGTGCGCAAATAAAATTAATTAATATTTATGAATAGTTATTTCACATTTTATTCGTATAAAATAATATATAGTATCTTTGCGGCACGTTCCAGAGTAGTAGATACTCTTAAGTATCGCCCTGGTGAAATACCACCGTTCAGAATCGAAACATTGGTTGAAATGGCTTTAGCCGTGTTTGGTGTCCAGGTCCGAATAGTCGGGTACTTCCCAACCTTCCTCTTCCCCATCTTCTTACCCTCCCCGCTACCTTGAGCCTCACAAGATAACTGGCTCTAGATGGTTGGCCGTAAGCCGCTTAAGCCGTGTTTGGTGATCTGATCTCAATAGCTAGCTACTTTTTAACCCTCCTCCATCCCCTCCCCACTACTTCACCCTCACAACATACCCCAATTGGAGAATTCATAGTCCTACTGGCTCCAGACGGTTGGGAGCAATCGGTATTGTTGTGCGGTGTTAACTATAGAAAAAAATACCTTGTTTTTGTTTATCCTTCTTCAAAAATTGAAAAATTACCAAAATATCTGAGTTCTGACGTCATCGAAACCCACGCCACTAGCTACGTTAATTAGTGCTTCAAATTGGGACGTTTTGGCGAAATAAAGAATAATAAAATCTAGTATAGAAACAGATCTGAATGATGAATATTAAATTAAACTCTAAATTCATTATTCGACTGTTCCCAAACTAGATAACTACATTTCCATCCACTGCCTTCCTTCGTACCTTCATCATAATCTTACGTTACCCTTCCCCCCCACCCAAATAGTTAAGTTAACTAAAAAAAAACTGTATATTGTCACACTTTACCTATATCATTTCATTGTCATCTGTGGAAAATTTATAATTGGCATAACTTATTATTTTTATTATTATGTATAATATTATTATTATAACTTATTGTTTTACTGATCTGCTGTTAATTTTCCTTAACATAAAAAATTAAAATAATGTGATTGACTTATTTCCTATTCGAAGTTCATCAATGTGTTGTTACCCGTTAAAAATCACGGGATGTAACTTGCCCACTTTTAACTTTAATCCGCCTATTTCAAATATAGAATAATGTCTGCTGAAATACATTATAGGGTAGGTAGGGATTTTAAAAGTTTTTTTATATTTGTTATTTTCAATTGACATCAATTCTTAATTTTAAAAGTTCACACTCGTACGTACGTACTCAACATGGAAATTATTTATTGTTAATTAAACAATACTGCTTTTTCAACATAGTATAGATGATGAAGGTACTACCTTAAGTGTTTTTTAAGCACCATAGATCTACATAGTTGTAATGACTTGGCGATTTGGAAAGTGTCAACGTATTGTTTTCTAATGTTAAGAAAAAATTTCCGCATTGCAAATTGCAAACCGCAAAGATTGTACACAGTGATTGTCAATCTACATAATGCATAGGATTGTCGTGCTATCCCAGTGGTTCTGAAAGTGGGCAATATCGCGCCCCGAGGGCGTTGGTGACATCGAAGGGCGGTAGTGGGCGGCGAGGTGGTCGAGTGGTAAGACGCTCGACTGCGAATCTAGAGGTCGCCGGTTTTGACCCGGCGTGCACAAATACATTTAACACATATAGGATATGGAAAAGCTGGTTGGGGGGAGTTGCTATTACCTTGCTAGGTCCTCTTATAAAAATACAAAAATGAATTTTACGAATTATATTTAGAAAGCCCTTCAGGCACCCAACAACGCCACTCTTTCAACTTTTAGGAATCCACAATATCAGACAGTTATATCTTAAAATAGTGTTAAAAATAACTCATTCTTCAAAATCTTTAATGTATATATATATATATCACACATAATAAAAATACAAGGGCCAAACAACAAGAAATACTTTTAGTACCTAAATACAACACAGCTTTTGCACAAAGACACCATATGTACATCGCGCCTCACACTTACAACAAACTCCCACCACAGACTGTAGCCATCACCAATATGTATTCCTTCAATCAATACATTACTAAATGGCTAATGCGTAAGGACCACAAGGAAATTGAAGACCTCCTAAAATAGCACTTGAAATTCTTCACTCATTCCATGACAAACTAGAACGTTGTTTAAATATCATAATCTTTTAAAAATTATTCTACTTGTACTCACTGTCACTTACCTCAGAACAGGTTCTTATGACCTAGTGAGGTAGGCAATGTAAAAAAAATAATGTAAGAAACAAAAAGTGAATATAAAAAAATAAAATAATAATAACACATTTAATTCATATAAAATAATATGTAGTATATTTGCGGCATGTTGCAGAGTGGTAGATTCTCCAAGTATCGCTCTGGTGAAAGACCATCATTCACAATCGAAACGTTGTTTTAAATAGATTTAGACATGTTTGGTGACCAGATCTGAATAGCCAGGTACTTCCCAACCTTCTTCTTTCCCATCTCCTTCCCCTGCCTTCAACCGGTATAAACTACATTAATAAAAACATAGTAATAATTTAAAAAAAGGTCAATAATAAAGCCCTGAAAAATTGTTGTGTTAAGCACGGGATATCCCAGTGAGGATATCATTATCTCAAACAAATTGTAACAATAAGAAACAAAATTATTGATATATTTCATTATTTTCAAACTAAGTTATTCAGTAACGCATCGTCACAGGAACCGAATACACCGTTCATATAAGACCGGTTAGTAGCTGAGTGGGCAAACTCGTCGGATTCCCACCCGGGCTCGGGGGTTCAATTCCTCTGCTAGTTAAGTCCTCCATCATTGCACAGGCAACATCTTCTGCTTATTATGATGGCAGTAGGAGTTTTCAAATATTGTCAGGCTATTCGTAACCCGGAAATGTTTGTCTTTCTTAAAAAAAAAAATATATATATATAACATATATACGTTTCCGCGTGTTTTTTTTTGTTGTTGTATATATTAGGTACGACATCAGAGCAACAATATACCAGGAGGGATAGCTTTGCGAAACTGTCTAGTCAGGATTGTAGATTATTTCCTGACTCGGGCGTGGCTAGGGTTTTCATGAACGCAACTTTTTACATCCATTCATAGCACATGTCGACATAATGTTTTGTTTATTTATTTTCACAGTATTGTTACCAACCAAAATATAGGATATAACCTCAAAAACCGTTGAGTTATGTCGCATAACAAAACGTAGTGGGCGAAGTCGCCGGAGACGCAGGAGAAGGAAAACATGCTTACATACCTAAAAGTAGTGCGATATTATGTGACAACTTGTCTTGTCTCTTTATATCTCACGGTTTACGATGTAAATACTCGGAGAAAGTGATTTATCGTGAATTTGTACAGGTTGGGTAAAAATATTTAGCCCTCTCTCCAAATATATTCTTACTTCAAAGGTACGACCGATCAATTTTCAAGGATCCAAATGCGCCTTATACAGTTGTACAAAAATAATCATTTTTACTTAATACTAACAGTAGGTACAATATTAATCCAGTTTATATACAATGTCTAGTTTCTAGTTAATGATAATTACCTCCCTAATTGAGAAAATTCGCGTGCCTAGGAGGGAGGAAGTACTATCATGGGTTTCTTGAAATTATTTTTTCATGATTAAAAATAAATATCATACATTTTAGGTTATTTTATTGAAAAGTGTGTTTTATTGTTTCAATTGAAGTCGACCACGTGTTGCATATCGTATGTTTTTTAACAGGGCATTCTACAAGTGTTAATCTGGCTAGAGATATTAATTATTATATTACTGAATTTATGGCGATTAAAAAACAACCATAATTTTAAATCATTCAATCACTTCTTTTTTTTTCACTCACACAACTATTTAACCATCACGCCGTTTCTCCGCAGTGGTGGACAGAGAGGACGGACCGTCAAACAACTCGGTCTTGGCACACACTCCTTGCTTCATTCACATTCATGCATCGTCTCATACATACTCTTCTGTTATTGTGACTCTTCATATGGCCCGACTCAAGTATTTGATTCACATTATCGTGCCATGTCTTCCTCGGGCGTCCCTGACTTATTCTCCCATTCACGTTCGCGTCATATATTCTTTTCACACTCCTTTCTTCGTTCATTCGATCTACATGGCCAAAGCATCTAAGCGTCGCTTTCTGGATTCTATTAATTACACTTACATCAGCCTTGCATTATTTCCGAATATCTACATTTTTAACACGGCCATACATAGTTTTCAGGGATCTCATTTCTACAGCATTCAGTCTACTTTTATCCTTCCTCTGCCAGTTCCATGCCTCACTGCCATACATCATTGTTGGTATAAGCACTCCATTGTGAACTGCCAGCTTCGCTTCTTTGGACGTTTTTATTTATTTGCACCAACAGCGTTCAGTCCTTCATTTATGGAGTTTACTGCATTCACCCTTCTTTCAATATCCTTATTCTAAATAATTCTAAAATAATCGATTCTATTATTTTACGCGTATCACGTGACTAAAAAAAAACTAGATTTAATTATTTTACATATTTAAATGTTTCTTAAATAATTGATTCTATTATTATTTATCATTACAAATCTAAGCGCTTCTAAAATAAATGTTTCGAATATATATTCGACCAATCTTAATGTTTATAAAATAATTGATTATTTTACAAGTCTTAATTTTTCCTAAAATATTCGAACTTTTCGAAAATGGATAACATCTAGATTGTGCCCATTTTATCCAGTGAATTTATGTACCCACTTCTGTGATTTATTAGTGTATATCTACTATGATGTGGTTTTGTAATTCGACTCTGACCTGCGTACAATCAAACTTCGTTACGCGACAATAGGTAAGTCGGTTCCACGCGCTATCTTTGAATGCATACACGTTCAATTCTCATAGCGCACTAGGTACTGTATTACAAGCATCACTAGTACAGTATACATTTACCTAGTACCTTCCTATTGTGTTAAGTTAAATTATTGTTATTATAAACCGTTTGGTTCAGCTTGCATGACAGATCGCCAACGAACAAATGACAACTCACGTCGATTAAACGTGGTTAATTTAGTCGATGTGAACTTTCGTTTGTCCGTTGGCGATGGAGTCGGGCTCGGGAACGATTTAAAATTACCGACATTATCGATAAAATGTATCTCGATGTCTCGTTGTCTCTGCCACAGATCTGAATAGCCAATTGCTTTCCGATCTTCCTCTTACCCATCTTCTTGGCTCCCCACCAGGGGCGGCTCGTGACTTTTTTGTGTGCTAGAGGGCTAATATTGTAAAAAAACGTCATGATTGATGTTAGAGATTTTCAAGAATTTTCAGTTGTGATGGGTCCACATTTGATGCTCTCCACACCTTTCAGCCTCACAACATACTCAACTTGGGGACGTCACAGTCGCACTGGTTCCGGACAGTTATTATTAGTTAAATATTGACTCCTTTTTTTCTTCTTTTTTTTTTTAACAATAACTCCACACAGGAGTCTCACTATGTCATCTTTGGGGATGCTGTGTGGAGGGTCTTTTTGAGGAAAGGATGGAGTGAACTTGGGTCTTAAAGAGACCCATGTTGAAGGAGGGAGGAAACACAGAGGCCGGCAAATCGTTCCATAGCCGAGTTGTTGAACATAAGAACGAGTCGTAAAAGCGACCCGTTCTCATGAATTGAATTTCAACCGTTTCTATAAAAATCGTTCCACACAGCATCCCCAAAGACGACAAGGAAATTTATGACGAAAGCCAATATAAAAATAAATGATTTGACTTGTATGAGTCACAGCTTTCGAGTTGAATGATTCAGTATTCGATTATGTATTGACAAAATATTGTTGACTTGGCTGACCCTTTCTACCCTGCTTTTCTCACGTTTGACGTTTGTCAAGCCGCATCAAAACTTCAGTGTGTTCCGGAACGTCTGCGGGTGAACTCGCGTGCTGTGAAATATTGTTATCTGAAAAGTGTAGAATTCCTGTTTGTAGAGTTCTGCGTACTTTGTGAATGAATTTCAATTGTGAGAACACTAAACATAGTTAAAAAAGTTCAAAGTATAACAGAAGTGGGCAGACAATAATATTTGTGTATTTTTAAATCGTACGAACATAAATTAATTAATCCAATTTAATTGAAGCAAGAAGAAAAATATATAAACTTAAAGAGGTGTGTTGTGGGCCTGTCTGTGTTCCCGAAGTAAGTTCATTTTTTCCTTACTTCTGGTGAAATTGATCAAACCCTTTCGAATGTGGAAATTCTTTCTTGAATAAATGATCATCGTCCAGACACCGCGAGGCTAGCGCATAGGTCATTCCCAACAAGTCACAATTGATTCCGTACACACATTTTGCGGGTTCAAACCCGTCGCGCGCATATAAAATGTATTCAATTGATTTGTATCATAACGCATTTACGTAATATGCAGTATATTTGCGGCTCGTTACAGAGTCGTAGATACTCCAAGTATCGCCCTGTTGAGAGAACACCATTCAGAAACGAAATGTTGCTTAAAATGGCTTTAAATCTGAATAGCCAGGTACTTCCCAACTTCCTCTTCGCCATCTCCTTTCCCTCCCCACTACCTTCAGCCTCAAAATATACCCCAATTGGGGATGCCATAGTCTCACTGGCTTCAGGCGGTTGGTTGGAAGGAGTTGTGCGCTATTCACTAATAAAAAAAAAAACAAATGATAAAAATACACTTTATAATGATTTATTTATTACTTGGGCATGACTCACGTGCGTTGTGCGGACTCTCTGGACGATGCTGTTGGCTTGTCTGGGGCCTAGGAGTCGAAATGTCTTATTTATATTGGCGATATCAATTCATCTTTCAAATCGGTATAGATAAATCTTCTAGGGATTGCCTGTTCAGTTTGTTAAACATAAAAAAGATTTCTTTCTACGAAATAAATAATATTTTAGCATAAATAAAGCAGATAAACTTTGTTTATAACCACTTTTATTATTCAATATTATGTCGACCGGTTTCGTAAGCACCCTTCCATCATCAGGACAATATTAAAATTAAATAATAATTTTAATATTGTCCTGATGATGGAAGGGTGCTTCCGAAACCGGTCGACATAATATTGAAAAATAAAAGTGGTTATAAACAAAGTTTATCTGTTTTATTTATAAAAATGGCGAGCCGCTAGTAAATGCTTTTAGGCAGTTTACTCAGTTTTTGATGATTTTTACCGGACTCGGCGGACCTGGGCGTGGCTAAGACCAAGGCTAGGTTATTTATACATCCATTCATAGCACATATCGACATGATGTTTTTGTTTATTCGTATAACCACTTTTTCACAGTATTTTTATCAACAAAAATATAGCAAATAATCTAAAAAACCGTTTAGTTGTGTCATGTCTAGTGACATAATAAAAAACGTGGGCGGAGTCCCGCGGTGACCCCGGAGCCCAAGATCATACATAGAAGCGGTGTATTATATTTGTTGTCTCTTTCTCTCTCATGGTGTACGACGTAAAAACCCGGAGAAAGTGATTTATCGCAAGTTTGTATAGGTTGGGTAAAAATAATTAGCTCTCCCTCCATATATTGTTACTTCAAGATTTTGTCTTTTCAGTCGTTTGTCTTTAAGCAGTTATCTGGGTATCGAAATACATTTGACGATACAACCACTGTTATCGCTTGTCCTGTTATCGATGACTCAAATTATCCGTCAAAACAATTGTGCAGGTACGACCTCCACGGAGGTTTAGTAAATAAATCGCATTGAATTAACAGTCCTCACGAAAAACACAACCACAACAAATTATCTGAGACATATCGCTCGTGTCAAAACAACACCTCGTTTCCCATCTCAGAGCAATTATATACAGGAGGGAGCGCTTCTGTAGTCAGTATTGATGATTTTTGCCGGACTCTGCTAGACCTGGGCGTGGCTAGGACTAGGGTATTTATACATCCATTCGAAGCACATGTCGACATAATGTTTTTGTTTATTCGTATAACCACTTTTTCAGTTGTGTTATAAACAAAAATATAGCATTTAATCTAAAAAACCGTTATGTCGATTTATGTCGCATATCAAAATGTGTGGGCGGAGTCAACGGAGACGCGGGACACGTAGAACAATACTTTAAAGCGGTGTGATAATTTGGGAAATTTTGCTGTCTCTTTCTTTCTCATGGTGTACGACGTAAAAACCTGGAGAATGTGATTTATCCCAAGTTTGTATAGGTAGGGTAAAATTAATTAGTTCTCTTTCCATATATTGTTACTCCAAGGTTAGACCGGAAATAAAATGTGAAGTTTTGGCTATTTTATTTTTATATTATAAAAAACTAATATAGAGGTTGCCGGTTCGAAGCCCGGCCATTCAGAATCGGTAAGTGGTATGAAATAGCAATATCCGTGACTAGAGCGTGGATGTGTAAATACCCTAACCCTAGTCCTAGCCACGCCCAGGTCTAGCCGAGTCAGGCAAAAATCATCAGTACTGACTACAGAAGCGCTCCCACCTGTATATTATTGCTTTGAGTTGCCTGCACATATCTAGTTGTAAAAAATCGCACGTTGAAGTAGAACTATCGGAATGTTGAACTTCTAGCTGTAAAATAAATTATTGAATCTTGACACGTGGCTCTTTACTACAATAATAATTATTTCCGATGGTGATATGACCATCTTAGAATCAGAGGCTAGGCACCTGATAATGTACCTGCCTTTCTGCCAGAAACGAGTTATCAGCCAAGGTGCATACAAAGTACACTGACTTACTGACTACTGACAGCGTGTCCAAAGGTACATACGGACGTACGTCTCGCTCTCAGGTACTAATGCTCGTCGATTTCTCCCGCTGGAATTTCAATCAGATGAAGGTACTGCACTTGAGAGTGCCTGCCTGTTTGATCAAGTTTTTTTTTTTTTTTTCTTACTTCGTACAATTACACCCGGTTTTCTGTTTAATTTTTTTTTTTTTTAAAGAAAGAAACGTTCCCGGGTTGCGAATAAAAAATAATATAAAAAAACTAACCAACCATCACGCCGTTTCCCCGCAGGGGTAGGCAGAGAGGACTTCTTGCTTCTATACATCGTCTCATACATACTCTTCTGTTATTGTGACTCTTCACATGACCCGATTCAAGTATTTGATTCACTCGATCGTGCCATGTCTTTCTCGGGCGTCCTCGACTTCTTCTTCCATTCACTTTCGCATGATATATTCTTTTCACACTCCTTTCTTCGTTCATTCGCTCTACATGCCCAAACCATCTAAGCGTCCCTTTCTTGATTCTTTTCATTACGCTCACATCAGACTTGCATTCTTTCCAGATATCCACATTTTAATACGGTCATACATGGTTTTACCGCACATTCGTCTCAAGGATCTCATTTCCACAGCATTCAGTCGTATAAGTTGCGAATAACCAGACAATATTAATTTGAAAAACTCGTACTACCATCATAATAAGCGGAAAATGTTGCTTGTGCAATGATGTAGTGCTTAACCCTTACAGCGCCCTTGAGGTGATTTTTCACTAAAACGGCGCTATACAAATTATCCAAATATTATTATTATTATTAGCCAGCAGAGAAATTGAACCTACGACGTCCCCGGTGGGACGTCGCGTTTTTTCACTCGGCTACGAACATAAAAATATGAAACAAATGATTCAATCTTCTTTTTTTTTAAAGCTCTATAGCTCATGGTAGAATTAACTGAAATGTTCCAATTTTCATTCACTCGACGTCTCCTGTATAAGAGGAGTAATGTCCCAAGAAATGGCACCATCAATTTTGTAAAATATGAATGAACGTAGACGAAGCAAAAGTGTATAAAGAAAGATAGCCGTTGAGTTCCAACGGCTCTGACTACCCTTTCAAAGAAGCGCCGCGATGATCGGACGGCCTACGCGGTCAAGTGGTAAGACGCTCGACTAAGAATTCAGAGGTCGCGGGTTCAAACCCGGCTTGCGCAAACACATTTTATTAAATGAATGTTTGTTATATCACATTTAATTCACATTAAATAATGTATAATATATTTGCGGCGCGTTTCAGAGTGGTAGATACTCAAAGTATCGCCCTGGTGAGAAACCACCATTCAGAAACGAAACGTTTCTTGGAATTGCTTAAGATCTGAATAGCTCGGTAATTCCCAACCTTCCTCTTCCCATCTCCTTCACCTCCCCACTGCCTACAACCTCACAATTTACCCCAGTTGGGAATGTCATAGTCTCACATGATCTAGACCAGAGGTTCCCAAACTTTTTTGTCCCGTATACCACTTGCCGATTATTTCTGTTTTGTATAGACCCCCTGCTTTCCTAATATTGTTTTTTTTTAGCGCTGGGAAAAACTTCAAAGTTTTGTGAACGCTTCAGGAACTGCTAGTTCTTTGAAATGAACCCTTCGCGGTGAACACTTTATGGACGTCGAACTCGCCAAAAAATAGTACTAGTCGGTAGAGATCTCAAATCGAAAAGTGCTAGCAAATCAACAAAAATTCCTCTCCAAAAAAAGCAATAGTCGTTAAAGATTTGAAATCGAAAAGTACTAGCAAATCGATAAAATATCCTCCCCAAAAAAATATTATAATTAATATAATTAGGGAATAAATGTTTATTATAAGAGAGTATTACGTAAGTACCTACATAGGCACTATCTGTGTAGTAGTGGATTATTATATTTGCGGAAAGCCAACATTTTGGTGACAGCCTGCCTAAATGGAATCCACTCTCGTGGACCCCCATTTACGTCCCATACACCCCTGATTTTATTTTTCATTGGCGTGGACCTCTTGTAGGTCGGAATCGACCCCTGGGGGTCGATATAGACCACTTTGGGAATGACTGATCTAGACGGTTGGGAGCGATTGGGACCCTTGCAGGTATTCACTATAGTATAAAATTAAAAAAAACAGTTGTTTATCTCTAATTGTATCATGTGATGCCATCGCAAAATATTTATTTAATTCACATTGCGTATTGTGCGTAAATCGTTACTCAATATTGGAAAAAGGTAGAACCGCTGCCAATAAAATTAGTGTTTTCTCTCGTTAAAATGCATTTATTCCCATTCTATTCAAATTGCCATATTGATCTTCCCTCCTTTGTCTGTTTTACTTTCTAAGTCATTAAGCGTAATGCGTCAAGTCGCACCTGTCTGAAGGTCGTTGTGACTCACAACAATGATTTACACCAAACCATTAATATTGGATATGACCCGCCGTTTTAGACTGGTTCTACTTTATTCGTTATGGAATCATAATATTGAATTAAGCAATATTCTCCAATCTCTCCTGATTTTTAATTTATTTAATTAATCGCTTTTAGAAAACCGTGTATAGAACTTAAAATCACACTGTATTATTTATCAACTTGCGCTAAATCAACTTTGATTCGCTTAAAAATTTAATCACTCGTACCATTTTTTTTTAAATATTGTCTCACCGGATTGTACGTATTTCGGCAACGGACACCGTGAAAACACAGACATAATGTACAAAATTCCCTCAGGGGCTACGTCATCTTTGGGGATGCTGTGTGGAGAATCTTTTCGAGGAAAGGAAGGAGTGAACTTGGGTCTTGAAGAGGTCCACGTTGAAGGAGGGAGGAAACACAGAGGCCGGCAAATCGTTACACAGCCGAGCTGTTGAACATAAGAATGAGTCGTAAAAGCGACCCGTTCTCATGTGTTGAATGTCAACCGTGTGCAAATGTCGGGCGCGCGTTTGGCGAGTTTCCCGACTATGCACCGGTGCCGAAGGGATCAATGACGCAAGTTCCTCGGAGCATCATGAATTGAAATACCGATAGAACAAGGAAAAACAGATCCAATTATCAAAACGACTCAAACGACCACTTTCACAATGTGGAGTGGTTGCTTACTGTATAACGTCGGACAGTTATAATTATCAACAAACACAATATCTACTGACTCAGCTTGTCTGTGAAAGTTAGCTAGACTATCCTAATTGCTTCGCATTATATAACAATTAGGGATAAAGATTACGAAAATGACTCGAGAGAGAATGTAAATGTACCCGGGTGTTGACCATGCGTTGCGGGTCCAATTATTTTTTCCTCCCTTATTAAACAAACAACGGTTTGCACTTGTAATGTTCAAAGTAGGAGAAATTCAAATATTGTCTGGTTATTCGTAACCCGAGAATGTTTCTTTCTTTTTTTTTAAACGCCAATAAAATAATGTAATTCCGTGCTGGTGTTATATACGGATTTTGGAATAAGTTCCTCGGTGTACAAAGCCAACCAATTATCGTGCGTGTAGGGATTGCACTTGCCACCGAAAGGTCAGTGGCAAGAACACCCGGTAGTTCTAACGATTATCTAGTAGGGACTATTTTAAAGATACCCCCAGCATCCTTAGTGTTTGATTGTGTACACTAAGCGGCGCGTTTGAACTATTAAATAACATATAATATGCAATATATAACCTGACCAGCATAATAACACATTTGTTTTAAATTGTCATTTACCAGAGTGGTAGATAATCTAGGTATCGTACTGGTGAAAGACCACCATTCAGAATCTAAACCGTCCTTGAAATGATATTTGCCATGTTTAGTGACCAGCTTCGAATAGTTAGGTACTTCCCAACCTTCCTCTTCCCATCTCCTCCCCTCCCCCTTCTCTTCAGCCTCACAAAACATACCCCGATCGGGGATACCCTTAGAGTACATAGAGTTGGATCTATCCAAGGCAGTGTAGTCAGTTTTTGATGATTTTTACCGGACTCGGCAGACCTGGGCGTGGCTAAGACTAAGGCTAGGGTATCTATACATCAATTATACTACAATCAATAGCGCATATCGACATAATGTTTTTGTTTATTCGTATAACCACTTTTTCACAGTATTTTTATCAACAAAAATATAGCATATAACCTAAAAAAACCGTTTAGTTGTGTCAAGTTTAGTGGCATAATAAAAAATGTGGGCGGAGTCCCGCGGTGACCCAGGAGCCCAAGATCATCGTGACAGTACATATAAGCGGTGTATTATATTTGTTGTCTCTTTCTCTCTCATGGTGTACGACGTAAAAACCCGAAGAAAGGGATTTATCGCAAGTTTGTATAGGTTGGGTAAAAAGAATTAGCTCTCTCTCCATACATTGTTACTTCAAGACTGTGACACGTCTCCTAATAAGCCACGTATGCATTTATAAAGATTAATAATTATGAAGATTAGAAAATTCATTTTTTAAATTTTATTAACAATCTTATGTGACAATAAATATATATTTCTTAACATTACTACATCTTTCTATTTTACTGTTTTACCAAATATATATTTTATTTTTATTTTTTTTAAATAATGTTTTTTTTCTAATATTTTTACATTGCACTCTATGGAGTAGCTGGTATACCATAATAAATAAAAAAATGGAGTGCAAAGGGTTAATTATTATATATCGTCAAAATGCATGAAAAATTAATCTCGAGGTGAAAAGCCGCCATGACAGTTTGTCGAGTCAAGTTTCACTGAATATGACGGGAAACGAGTTATACACCCATTCAATAAGAAATGCGCGATAATAATTATGGGATTTTAACGAACACAACTGATTAATTAACATTCCTACATAATCAAATACCCATTTTTAGAAAAAAAAAAAATACAAAAATATTACCGTTCAATAACGAAATCTACGAAAAATAATTACATTTATTGCGCCAGGCAAAGAAGATTTTTTTTTGTGAATACCGCACTAGAGTTCCAACTGCTACCTGGAGCCGGTGGGACTATGGTATCCCCTTGAAGTAACACTATATGAAGGGAGAGCTAATTATTTTTACCCAACCTATACAAACTTGCGATAAATCACTTTCTCCGGGTTTTCACGTCGTACACCATGAGAGAAAGAGAGACAACAAATATAATACACCGCTTCTATGTACTGTAACGATGATCTTGGTCTCCTGGGTCACCGCGGGACTCCGCCCACATTTTTTATTATGCCACTAAACTTGACACAACTAAACGGTTTTTTAGGTTATATGCTATATTTTTGTTGATAAAAATACTGTGAAAAAGTGGTTATACGAATAAACAAAAACATTATGTCGATATGCGCTATTGACTGTAGTATAATTGATGTATAGATACCCTAGCCTTAGTCTTAGCCACGCCCAGGTCCGCCGAGTCCGGTAACTATAACAATACTGTGAAAAAGTGGTTATACGAATAAACAAAAACAGTATGTCGATATGTGATATGAATGGATGTATAAATACTAGTCCGGTAAAAATCATCAAAAACTGACTACACTGCCTTGGATAGATACCACTCTATATACTTGTACTCTAAGGTCGCAGTACTCACTGGTTTCCCGTCTGCCACCTTTTCGAGCAGGCCACACGGGCCACCTTGGGACCTTTTCTCAAAATATGGAGTTTACCATTGAGCCTGGTCTCTGATGGAGTGAAAGTAGATGGTCTACTTCGAGGCTTTTTTTACTCACTCACTAATTGATCTACAAAAATTTTGATCTATTTCAAATGGCTAAGTTAATGGAACATATCATATGTAGATAATCTACTTCTGAAATACTTGAACTGCTACTGATGTCCAAAACACGCGATGTTTTCGTCTATGTCCTATGAAATCACTCTCACTGCTTGAACTTGTAATATCATTATTACTATCTATTGAAATTTCATCGGAAAAGTCACTTTGTACTTCGGAAACAAACTTTTCTTTACTAGTACTGAATTCTAAATTCTCCTTCATATTTATTGTGCTGTAAAAAATATCCAAAGAAAATGAATTCTGATCTTAGAGTAACAATATCAAGAGACCTAACTTTGCGAAATTTTGTCCGCACTTTTTGACCAAGCAATGACCAAAGGGTGTGGCCTAAACTCGGAGTAAAATCACTAACAGGGTTGTCACAAATTAAGTAAATTAGGTATTTTGTTGTGAGTAGGTAGTTGTAAATCATTAAAAAGAATGAATGTTGTATATTTTTTTTGTTTATTCAAATATACATTAATCAATAAGATTATTAAAATCTTATTTATAGATAAAAATATAAACGAATTAAATTATTAGTACAGAACATTTTATAATACATATTATAAAAATGAACTTCAGTTCCATCAACAAAATAGTTTACAAACAAAAAGTAAAATAAAAAAATGTACGGTGATAACAGATGTTAAATCATTTTCTTAACCTTGGAGTAAGAATATGTGGAGAGAGATCAATTTTTTTTACCTATATAAATTTGCGATAAATCACTTTCTCTGCGTTTTTACGTCGTACACCATGAGAGAGAAAAAGAGACACAAAAAAAATTCACAAAACATGACACCGCTTTTAAGTATTGTAGGATGTTTTCCGTCCCGCGTTATTTTGTAAGGAAATTTCGAATGCAGATAATAATAACAGTGAACTTATATAGCACAGTTTTGTGATATTTCACGTCAAGTGCGCTTCATACTTAATTAATTAAGCTAATAATTCTAACTAACAAGGAGAAAATAATATATAATATGTATACAAAATTAAAACTATCTAGATGCATATCGTTATCATAAATCATCAGAGAACAGGTTCAGAAATGGGTACAATAGTGCATGTGCACATCAATAGATTAAAAAAAAAACAATTAACTAGAAGCTAAGGGTATAAAAATCCAGATGAAACGTATGAATTCATATTAACATATTTGTTAAATCAAAGAAAAAGAAATTAGATTTTTCTCGTCTTTTTCATCCTTTGAAATCTAAAAATAATTAAATAAATAATAATATTCCAATTTTGGCATAGCCCTGAATCTGAGGACGTAACCGAAATTATAAATATAACTAAGAGATAAACACTATTCTGTCTTTATCTGTTTGCCAACAATTTAGCGTTAGTATCATGAGAAAGAAAGAGACCGGGATACTTTCAGAAGCCGTACAATATGGGTATTCCCCACTGTAATGGTTTCTTATGTGACAGCTAGTAAATATCTCTAAGTTAAAAATATTACGAATCCACTAAAACTCATTTCAAACGGAAGTTTATTATATTGGAACGAATAGTCCAAAGATTAATTACATATTGGTGTAAGTTACTAGTTGTTTTGTAGGTTAGAATGTTAAATATTTGAGATCTAACTAAAAAGACGATTTTTTTATGGTACATACGTGTGAAAACTGTTTGTTTTTGGTCCTTTTTTGTACTTCGATTGAAGCAACCAAGTATAGCACATATGGCCATGATGTTTTGCTAGATATCGGACAAAAAATAACTCAAGTTTTTAACTATTTACGCACTTTTGACAGTCCGTTCGCCTGACACTCCAAACGTGAATGAAGTGCGTACAGATCAAATATCGCGGACATAGTATTTAGCCCGCCCCAAATCGTGTATTGGTTTCAACAATTGTTTGTCTCTTTTTCTCATATGCGTATAGAACCGAGCATAAAGAGAGAGCTATATTTTGCGAGTTTGTCAACGATTTGTCACAAATTAGTACGGTCTCTTTATATTGTTACTCTAAGATTCTGATAGTATTAATATCGTAACCCGTCTTCTGCCACGTTCAATGTAAAAATGGCTCATACATACAAAAGTTTGAAATTTTCTTCCGATCACGGTCCTTTACGATTTACTAACTATGTTCCTTTTGATGTGTGTGTCGTGAATAAACCACGCGGGAGCGGGTTTTTATCTGCAAGTTGTTATTATTAATGAATGAAAAACATAGCCAAAAACACAACATATCGCCAGTGGGTACTGTTTACAACTGTATAGAAATGGGTATTCCTGTAAAAGGACCCTTTTATTTTTTAAACAATAAAATGTATACCTATTGTTTTTGTCGCCGCTGCGGCGCCATCGGAGTTAGAATGTTTTCTACGTCGCCGTGGCGGCGACAACGGATTACAAAGGGTTAAAACTGAATGTAAACAATTTCGTTGTAAACCCGTGTCAAAATCAAACTTATCAATTGAAACGTTTTGAAAAAAGGCGGTAGGTACTGTTTTTACTTGCATTGTTTCAAATAAAATAGGTAATTACAGATTAAAAAATTAAAATGATAATATGCTACAAAAAAAACTTGGTTTATTACTCCAAAAGAGTTTTTTTTTTAAATATTCCAGAAGGACAAAATTATAAAATAATAAAAAGGAATAAGATTCTTAAACTTATCTGTGTAGGTGGTTAAAAGAGAAATGAAAATATTTTTATTATTGTACCCTCAGAGCAATAATATACAAGTGGCTAGGAATAGGGCTAGGGTATTTATATATCCATTCATAGCACATGTTGACATAATGTTTTTGTTTATTCGTATAACCACTTTTTCACAGTATTGTTATAAACAAAAATGTATCATATAACTTGTGTCCATTTATGTCGCATATGAAAACGTATGGGCAGAGTCAACGGAGATGCGGGACACGAAGAACATCCTAACAGTACCTTAAAGCGGTGTGATAATTTGGCAAAATTTGCTATCTCTTTCTTTCATGGTGTACGACGTAAAAACCCGAAGAAAGTGATTTATCGTAAATTTGTATAGGTTGGGTAAAAATATTTAGCTCTCTCTCCATATATATTCTTACTCCAAGCTCCCAACCGTCTAGAGCCAGTGAGAATATGACATCCCAATCGGGGTATGTTGTGAGGCTTGAGGTAGTGAGAAGGAGGAGATGGGGAAGAGGAAAGGTTGGGAAGTACCTGGCTATTCAGATCTAGTCACCAAACATGGCTAAAGCCATTTCAAGCAACGTTTCAATTCTGAATGGTGGTCTTTCACCCGGGCGATACTTAAGAGTATCTACCACTCCGAAATGTGCCGCAAACATACTGTATTTTATTTGAATTAAATTTGTTATGACACAAATCAATTGAATAAAAGTTATTTGCGCACGCCGGGTTTTACGATTGGGAGTTCTATGATTTCTTACAAAGCATTGTAGTTTTAAAAATATTTTTATTTATAAAATGGTAAATAAAAGTCACGCCACTGATCAGTACGTATCTGCTTCATTATTTATTCACGATTCAGATATCATTCATTGGTTCACTAGGTTTGAAGGGCTGGGCTTTGGTGTAAAAGTGTAAAGTTACTCACTGAGCCACACCTACTTGGTTTGAATTACGAAACTAATAAATAAAAAATCATTATTCATCTTTTTAAATTTTAAATCTGCTACCAAATCAACTTGATTTGTACCCACTTTTCGCTATCCGTTAATATTTTTTCGAATTACGAAACTGCAAAATGTTTTAAAAAAAAAAACCTGCTTCCATTTGAACTTTTTTTATACCTGATTTTATCTAATAAATTGAAATGTGGTTTGTAATGTGAATTTTGTTCCAGAGTAGAATATTCTCAGTATTCTCTGTGAGAGAAACCTTAATTCAGAATTAGAAAGTTGTTCGAAATCCCTTTACTTGTATATGCTCAGTAACCAGATTTGAATAACTTTTCAACGTGATGGCCTGCGTGGTCGAGTGGTAAGACGCTCGACTTTGAATCCAAAGGTCGCGGATTCAGACCCGGCGTGCTCAAATTTTTATTTATTTAATGAATGTGTCGTACCACATTTAATTAATACAAAATAATATATTTGCTGCACGTTCCCGCTCTATATAATAAGGTTACCTATTTTTTTAATCTTTATATTTTGACATACTAGTGAGTAAGTATTTCCTATCTCTTGATTCAATATAATTTAGATATTTTTTCCTAGTCAATTGTCACAACTAGAGGTCGCGGGTTAAAATCGTGGCGTGCACAAACACATTTTATTTGATTAATATGTGCTATTTCACATTTAATCAATACATAGTATACTTTCGGCACGTTTTAAAGTGGAAGATACTCTAAGTATCGCCCTGGTGAAAGGACACCATTCAGAATAGAAAAGTTTGCTTGAAATGGCTTTAGCCGTGTTTGGTGACTAGATCTGAGTAGCCAGGTAATTTACAATCTTCCTCTTCCCCTCCCCATAACTTCAGCCTCACAACATACCCGAACTGGGATGCCATAGTCCCACTGGCTCCAGACGGTAGTGCGGTATCCCCTGTGAGAGGCCTCAATTCAGAATCAGAAATTTGTTTGAAATTCCTTTACCTATATATGCTAAGTGACCAGATTTGCATAGACAGATACTTTTAAACTTACCCCTCCCCAACTTGCTCCTGCCAAACAATTCCCTAATAATTTTGCTATCACTTAAAGTTTAAAATAAATAAATATATTTTCAATGTGTAGTAAGAGAACTCATTATTAGTTTTAATCGGCGTATTTCTCTTTTGAGATCATCGGTAATTTCCGAATTTGTCAATGAGGTATTTTTTTTTAATATTTGATCAAGTGCATTCAGAATAATTACTTTTATTGACGTGCGATTTTTCACAATGCTAGATATCGCATGTGAAAATTTTTCGATATTTTTTCTTAAAAAAATAATTTATGATAATATAAGCTCTATGAATTGTAAATAACTAACTAACCAACCATCACGCCGTTTCCCCGCAGGGGTAGGCAGAGAGGACGGACCGCCATACAACTGTCTTGGCACACACTCCTTGCTTCATTTACATTCATACATCGTCTCATACATGCTCTTCTGTTATTCGGACTCTTCACATGACCCGATTCAAGTATTTGATTTACTTGATCGTGCCATGTCTCTCTCGGGCGTCCTCGACTTCTTCTTCCATTCACTTTCGCATCGTATATTCTTTTCACACTCCTTTCTTCGTTCATTCGCTCTACATGCCCAAACCATCTAAGCGTCCCTTTCTTGATCCTATTCATTACGCTCACATCAAATTGTAAATCAATTGGTAATATTCTAGATTTGGTCCTCTTAGGTACTATTGTTATCTTTTACTTTATTTTTAAAATGAGATAAAAATGTTTATTTGATGATTAAAAGTCATCAATACACACAAACTGCGGAGCTATATCACTCTCAATATTGGGTAATGCTGAGCCACGAAAATAATGAACCTGGCTAATTCAGTTCTGGTCACTGAATATAGCTGGTCATTAATTCTAAGCAAAGTTGATTTTTTTCTGATAACTCATATTTCACTACGACAATACTGAGAGTATATTACGCGCTTCCAATCTCAATATAAATGTATTGAAAATAATAATAATACTTGTCTAATTTATGTAGGGCCATTTTTGTGAAATATCACCTCAAGGGCGCTTTACAAAACTCAAAAACTATTTATTAGGTGATGATTTTAATAATACCAAATTTTTAACTTCCACTATTTTTTTATTTAAGACCTGACCGGTGTCACCTTGTGACGGGCATCTTCAGACTGGTACAATTCTGGAATATTTCGTCATAAGGTGAAACCGGTCAGGTCTTAAATAAAAAATAGTGGAATAAAGTAAAAAAATTAGTATTATTAAAATGGAGTTCCACCACTAATTAACGGTTGATTGCCCAGTTTCGTCCCAAATTCAATACTCTTTCTTCGTATTGAACAGTGAAAAATAAGACATTTATAGCTAATGATGGAAATTACATTTTTCTAGCTGAAAATATTTACGTTAACCTTAAAAATACAGACTGAAAAATCTATTTCAATTTCGTCTTAATAGATATTCTCACGATAAGATTTTTTTCTGATTAATATTTTAGATGAATAAATATATGCTTTTGAATATATTTATTTATTCCTGAACCTGAATTCAGCTTAGCGGATATTATAACAGATTATCTTAGCAGAGTTTAAAACAGCTAAAGTAATCGGATATGTCAGCAGCTTTATGTAAATTAATATGTTTTTCAAGGACATTCTCCAGTGTATTGCAACTTGATTGTTGAGTAGACAAATAATGCTTCAACTCAAAACACAAAAAAACGCATAATACAACAATTTAAAAAAATATATTTAAATAATATCAATAATCTAAAACACAAATATGAAACAGAAAAAGCCAGAAAATAAAAAGACAATGGTCACAACCGATTTTTTTTTTTGTGTTGGAGATTCTTCATAAGTGTAATTAAAATATTGCAATTATTCTATCTTTCCAGATCAAATCATGAGTCAAAAAAACCTGCGTGTGACTGTGGAACCACTGCCCAAAGCACAAGAAGTAAGTTCTTACAGTTATTTCATGTCCGTGATGATAGCTGCGAAGTCATTTTTCTAAAGTTCAGGATGAACCACCTCACAATTTTGACTTGCCCACACTCTTTCACATTCATACGTCGTCTCATACACACTCTTCTGGTATTCTAACTGTTGACATAATAATAATAATAAATGGATTACTTTTATAGCGCCGTTTTAGTGGGAAAATCACCTCAAGGGCGCTTTACAAATTAATTTATCTAACCTATAATTTATCACTTACCTTCTTCAGGGCTGGACAAATACACATATTTGTCCAGCCCTGAAGAAGGTTCAGGTAGAGCCAAAACCGGTTGGTTTATGTACATATGTATCCAATAAAGTGGTGTCAAAACTAAGTTACTTTTATTTAAACAATTTAATCATGTCTTTCCACAAAGTGAGTGCTTCATGTCAAAGTTTATAACTAATAACTTACCGTTAAGATTTATTACTAATGGCTTACAACTATTTTTTTCAACTAGTGACTTACAATTAGGACTTATAGCTAGTAACTAACTACTGATTATAACTTATAACTGGTGACTCAGTCAGTCAGTCAAAATCTGGTCAGCATAGTGTAAAGAACAGTAATAATATTAAATTTGTACTGCTGCATAAATCAAACCGGAGGTCTTTACAACTTAAGAACTTTCTTTTCCAGGAAAAGATGGAAAACGCGACCAAAGAAATATCAAAGAAGCGCGCTTCAAAAGAGGACAAGAAAGCTTCCCCACCGGCCAAAGACGCCCCGGCTGAATCCACCAGCCACGCCAGCAATGGCTGTGCACCACCAGCCAAGGTTTGCCAAATATAAAGTTATTTCAAGTTACATCCTAAATCATTTTATTTATTTTCGTTCAATAAGACCGTTGCTAGATCAGAGTAAAACTTGCATGGGCATCCCATTGAATAAGATACCGGTTATTTTATTGACTGGTGGTCCTTTGTCAATCTATTGTGTACTTACATTGATAACGGTAACGCCACCATGTGTGCGAGAGTTTCCCGTGAGATATCTATGCATTTAGACCTGTTGGAAATGGCTTTAGCCATGTTTAGTGGCCATATATCATTAGTCAGGTACTTCCTAATCTTCCTCTTCATCATCTCCCACCCCTCCCACTCCCTTTAGCCTCACAACATTCCCCAATTGGGGATGCTATAGTCCTACTGGCTCTGGGCAGTTATTAACATATTTTTTTAACAGGATTAGGATTCTCTATTAAAGGTTTCATTTTTACACTTTTTATTTATTACTTTTCTATTTCAGGAAGCGGAACCGCAACCAGAAATCACTGTATCCGTAAACGGCAAGTCCAAAAAAGACAAAAAAGAAAAGAAGGAAACAAACAACAAAGACAAGAACGGCGACAAAACAGCTGCAGTCACAAACGGTGTGTCCGATGTGGCTTTAAACGTTGTCGTCGGCGAACCGGCCGCCGTGGCAGTGGCCGTTGTGGCACCCACCACTGCCGAACTAAACCCGGACATCATCGAGGATGACGCCATGGTGCAGACGACCGAGCAGGATAATGATGAGCTGTTCCCTGAACTCAACTATGACGAGACCAGCGATAATGAGTGCCAGTTTGATTCGGCGTCTCCGAACTTCTCGCCGGTCGGAAGGAGCGCAACCAGACGGTCACAGGTAATAAAGCCAAAATCAATCTGTCTACAGTAAAATCCTTTTAAGCTTTACTTGGGTATTTCTTCAGTGTAGTAAACCTAATTGTTACTTTGACAATTTCACCCTCAACTTTTATAATTGATTTGCCGTGATTTAGGATGAGTGAGTTTATGTTTATGAAGGAGACCGTGTATTGAAGCGGTGCGTAAACCATTGTGAAATAAACACGAAATCTGAAATAAGTACGGGCGCGAGTACCTGTACGGGCGAAATGTTGAAATGATTAAATGAATAATTTATTTTACGAATTTCTTATGCGTGACCAACTGTTATTGAAGCAGAATAAATCACATTGGGTTTAAATATAACTTAATACATAAAAATGTGTTGAACCAGTATTCAGCATGTCGCCGGGTGAGACAAAAAATGCAGAATTATGCAGAAATGTTAATGCTAACCTAACCTAACTATGGGTTCTATCCGTAACACAAAAATGTATCTATGAAAAATCGATAGGTAATGAAATAATCTGAATGTCATATCTGAGGGTCATATTTAAAAAAATATATATAAATTAAGTATGGAGAATTTCTAAAAACTTCTTACTGCAATTGTAGAAGAGAAAGTCATTGTTTTATGTGTGAAACTTTTATTTCCATACCCTTTCTGGTTATGCTGAAAAGGCATGGAATTAATCTGAAAAAAAAGTTTTTTCTCCTGAACATTTGCCATTTTGAAGATACGTTTTTGTGTTTTTCACCCATCGATGTGATACACTCTTTTGGACCCGTACAACTGAAATCGCTTGTCGTGTATTACACACCATCAGACCAGTAGAATTTAAGAAGTTTTTCAAGGGACCAACCTTTAAACCAAGGGTATATATTTTCAATCTTAACATTGATGTAATGGCAATATTTTGTCTTTAGAATGTGACTACAGCAATATTTTGTCATAAAAGTACAACAATGACAATATTTCATCCTAAAAATGCTACAATGGAAATATTCTGTCATTAATTTGCGACAGTGGCAATTTTTTGACAAAAAAATGTGACAATGACAATGTTTTATTTAAAAAAAGCGATGGTGACACTATTATGTCAATAAACATCACACCGAGTTGCTCGACTTCGAATAGAATATCTCGGTCTTATCGTATCCCAAAGATTAATTCTATAAATTATTCGCTGACGTGTGCTGGGCACCCTGTCCTTACATCTCCTCCCATCTCCCATCATTAACTTTCCAATATCTTTCTAGGCCAAGAAAATCCCGACACCAGAGACGCCCCAACTCCCATCCACCAAATCGGACACCCCCGAGTTGGGGGTATGCCCCTCCCCCTCCCGTGGAACCCCTGAAACCACCACCCCCCTGCGCGAGAAGATCTTCAAGATGAAGGAAGCCTACACGCCCATAAGCGTGTCCCCAGCCCCAGCGGGCAACCCCGACCCCTCGAGGGAGCGCCTCGGCCAGGACTCTGAGAACGAGGACGATCAGAAGAACAGGGCCACTCCCACAGATGAGGTGGGCTCAGCTAAGATCGACACCAACTTCTCCAAGTCCAGGATAAAGGTGTCACCGTACCGGCGCAGTTCCAGGATCTCTGAACAGTACTCCATCATGGCTAATTATTCAGGTTAGTTGTGTTTAAAAATTAAATTCAAAAAGGAATCCTACAAATTTTATATTCCATAAAAGGCGCATACAACTAGATTCAATAATGAAGCTGGACAGAAAAGTGTGCAAATTTCATGACTCAACCTTTAAGGGGGACAAACAAAAAGATTTTCTACTTTATAGGTAAGATTTCTTGTAGTGAATTGACAGCTCTTCAAACAATTGTGTACGTTTGTTTATAGATAATGAATTTGTTTCTTACCTAGAGAAGTTTTAATTTGTCCAAAATGCAACTGTCCAAAATATCTGCAGAAGTCATATTGCGTTCTTTGAGCCTCGTGTGATTTGAATGTTTGTCTTACTCTGTAGGTAACAACAGCACCCAGCAGACCGAAGTGATTGGAGATATATCCTTATCTAGCCGGGACCCATCGGAGAACGGGGAACAATCCGAGGACTGCTCACCGGGGAAAAGAAGCTTTTCCGATAGCTTCAAGTGAGTCCTTTTGCATACCAGCCTTATATTGCCTTGACATTGAAAGCTTTTTTAGCGCTATTCAATTTTCTGCATCCTGATTTGCTATAAAATCTTACAGGTGTTATAGCCCACCATCTTTGCAGAATAGTGCAGCTTATATCAACTTCAATTCCACTGGTCTGACAGGAAACAAAAATGGATTTTGATAATCCTGACTGTCAAGTGTTTCTAGTCTGCTCTATAGTGTTGTGAATTTTCAATGCGTATGTCACATTGAAACCGATCAAATTCAAGTCAATGCCAATATGTAATATCTAGAACTCGGTGAACAATTCGCTAAACTTGATGGTTGAATAAAATGTCTGATCTTTTTGATGATGATGTTTTTTATATTATTCTTCTTCTACTTGAGCCCGTTCCTATCGGAGGTTGGCTATCATCAGGCCAATATTTTCCTTGCAGCCGCATAGATTTCGAAGCCTTGAATATATCTGGGTTATATTCCAAAACTTCTTTCATTTATCCTGCATTAACCATTACATCTTTGAGCTCCTTCCAAATTTTCCTTCCCATATAAACTGCAAGACTCTGATAATTTGCCATTTAATGTTTAATTTCACGCACCAACCTATCCACTATTCTAACGCAATTCTCTGTCTGCAGGAACATAAAGGGGCGCCGTAGCTACCGCCATCTGCGCGAACTCAGCCTGCGCAATCTCTCCGCTCAAAGACTGCACCATCACCGCGAGGAGCAAGATAATACGGAGAGTAAGGATGTGTCCATTAGCAGTGTCAACGCCACCAATGGAGGCTCTCCTTGTAAGTTTAAACTTCACCTCTGCGAGTGTACATAATATTTAGGGGCTCAATTCTCTAATTGCGCCCTGTTGGATTCATACACTGAATATATTCTTGTGGTCTACTCAAAAGCTAATCGACAATACGAAGAGTGGCTCTATTATCCGTTGAATTCGACTTTGTATGGGATTTTGTCATGGCACACACATAAATAGTTTTGTGATGGATATAGTAAATGTTACATGTACAATATTTAAAAACATTAATGTGTATATTAGTCACAGTTTTCACTGTTTAAATTGAATATTGATACATGTCAAGCCAAAGCTGACCAACAAAAGTTTCACTGATTTTAAAATGTATATTATTTCACCCTTTTTATTCCAATAACCACAATTTTTTCGAGGTCTGCGGTTTACTAGCGTATTAAAGCTCTTCACAGAATTTGCGATCATGGGAACATCTGATGTTATTTTTTTATATACACCCCCACAGACGCATTAGTTGAAAACCAATACTCTTAGTTTCGTGTTCAAAAGAGCAAAAATCTTATAGTTTAGCCTTTTCAATTAAACATGCTAATTTTAAACATTTTCTTTTTTTTATTGTATATTTTAGGCATTTATAACTGTGCATACTTGCAAGCATAAAAACAGCAATGTCTACTATTAACTATAAGCATAATGCTGATAACTGTTGTAATCTCTATCTCATAAATATCATGTTACATATATCAGAAGGAGAGGTTACAAGGCAGCTCCCAATGACAGAATCCTGATACATACTCTAATCACTTTCAATTTATGCATCGTCTCTGAATAAAATAATTCTCCTTCACAGGCGACACCGTATTGTCAGAATCCTCTGCAAAATGGACGCCTGTCGGCCACGTGGTCGGACGCAAACGCCGCAACGAGAGCGTGGAGCGCGAGGAGCACTACCCCCTGCCCCCGCATCCCACATCCCCCGCCCTCTTGCTGGGGAGGGGGCCCCCTGCGGGTGAAGTCGTGCTTGGGGAGAGACCCAGCAAGAGGCTGCGACTGCTGGGGTACGTGTCCACCCCTCTCAGGCAGCTCAGGGAGAAGATGACAAGCAGTACACCTATTCAGGTACTATTAACTCTTTAAATCTTAACAAATCAACTTTCTTCTGGTGCTGTCTTGGTGCAGATTACAGCCCGGAACTCGGTGAAACTGCACTCATAATTAGATCAAGTTATTAAATTTTTTTCTTTTTTGTATATAACACACTATTTCCCAAATTAGACTGCCCTGACTTAAATGGGTACAAATGAATGTGTGCCTTGCAACATTACCTCTACACCCCAAATAGGTATTTTAATTATGTATTTATCCCACAGTTTTCATCTCGCATATCTTACAAAGCAGACCCCATGCTGGCCCCATCTGCAGAACAAACCATTACAACAGGAGAACCGATGGTAGCAGACATTGTTCCCTTGGCCAAAGAGGGGGGCCCAGAGCACAAATGGTGCTCCATCATGTAAAAAAAAAAGACACCATAGACAAAATAGTATGGCTACATTTAGAAGCCCAATCTTAATGCATATGTCTATGGAAGTGAAAACATCACTCATCTACATTCAAATGTTGTCTTTTTCAAAAGTTGTGTTTTTTATGTGATTTTTTCAATTTGGTAAGTGATAAATCAATGTTTGCAATAGAGAAAAAAAGCTTATACGAAGTTTTATCAGTAATTCGGAAAAGCACCGTATTATTTTTATTAAAAAAAGCACATCACTTATAAAAATTTCGACCTGCATACTAAATGTGTTCAATTGCTTTAAATTTCCATGGGATAAAAATCCTTGGGAGATATTGTTTACTGATTTCTGATCTTAATATCAATATACGAGGTGTCTGCCGAGGGTTGTGGCACTAAATTTCGGGCGACTTCTTTACCCCTCGGACATCTTGTAAATTAAAATTTTCCATTCAAGATTCTGAGGGATTATTTGTCATCCCAAATTTAAACTTTACTGAAAAAATTGGACGTTATTAATGAAAATTATGAAGTGCAAATATTAATGGAAATTTTGCTGTGGAATTTGGACTATTCACCAATGCAATAATATCGTCAGTTTACAGCAAAGGGTCGCTACAACTTTGTGCAACAACATTACAAAGTATCCATATTTAAAGTACAAATTTCTATAAAATTACCTTGGTAAAAAAAAACTAATTATTGACTTTTCAACAACTCTATTCGATTGAAATATAGTTGTAAGTATTTTAGCCAAGATGTCGAAAGACGTTTATGAAATTTTACGAAAGTAGTTTGATATTTACACTTTTTATAGGGGTTATTTTCACCATCTGCCAAAAGAATCGTGACATTGAAAAAAAAAATCTGTTTGATTTTACACTCATGATTTCCCATCGCAAAGATTAATGTTAAGGAATAATGTAAATATTGAAAATCTATTGCTCAAAAATTAAACTTCCCCCGAGTTGAGGCCTACTTTCAAATGCATTAATTACTTTTTTTCTCAAAATGATTTTTTTGTATCTTTAAATAAGTTACTTTTTTGACAGAACATTATTTACTTTGTGTACATCACTTTAAACTGATTTTGGTTTAATTGTGCCCATAAATATAAACATTTAAAGGGTGATCACAGGGTTTTCTGCAGTTCCCTTTATCTCTCTTGCACCTCCCGTAAACACATATTGAATTATGGATCCAGGCAGTCGGGACTCTGGTGCACTATTCACATGGTTGGCACACAAACTTGGGCTTAATTCTTTTTAAATCTGCATTTAAACATTTGGACTTATTATTTAGGTTCATCCACTCTGAATATTCTTTAGTTTATAAATTTATTCTTATAGTTTCACAATATTCCCTTTTTCCAACTTCATTTCGTCCAGAGTTTTTGAAACGATCTGTGAAGTAAAACCTCAGAGCAAGAATATCTATGGAGAGAGAGAGAGAGCTACATATTTTTACCCAACCTATACAAATTTACATCGTAAACTGTGAGAGAGAGAAAGAGATAAGACAAGTTGTCACATAATATCGCACCAATTTTCGGTATGTAAGCATGTTTTTCGTCTCCGGCGACTCCGCTCACTAAGTTTTGCTATGTGACATAACTCAACGGTTTTTGAGGTTATATCCTATATTTTTGTTGATAACAATCCTGTGAAAAAGTGTTTATACAAATAAGCAAAATATTATGTCAACATGTGCTATGAATGGATGTATAGATACACTAGCCCAAGCCCTTGCCACGCCCGAGTCAGGAAAAAATCAACAATCCCGACCACACAAGCTATCCCTCCTGGTATATTATTGCTCTGAGAGTAAACATTGTCTATAATAACTGTTGTAACCAACCGAGATCAATTTTCAAATATATTTATGTTGAACCATCAGTACAATATTTTCCCTAAATACATTCAATCCTTAATAATTTATTCCACATTAAGTTGAATTATTTTTTGTCTTGCAAATTTTGTGTTTAATTTTTTGTTAAATATCATTTTTCATCTTCCGTCCAAAATAATTTTGTCTTCAGATTCTGACCAACAATATATTTCTTCTGTGAATGAGTTATTTTTGTTTAAAAAACATTTTATGCATATTTTTTTCTTATTTTTCAAAATAAACCTTTTTATCTGATCTGTATTGAATTACTTTTTTTTGGTTCTTTAGATAAAATAGTGTCAATGTACGAAAGGTGTTTTACATAAATGACTAATTTTTTTTGTCTTTTATTGAATGACAGAGTTATGTGAGTGATTATGGATAAATAAAAACTGTTAAATTTAGAAATACATTTAGAAATACATTTAGAGATCTTGATGTAGATTTAACTTTCCTACACAACTGTTTGTGTAAATGAAAGATTTAATAATATTATTTTTAATCAGTGGATTAAAAATGTTACATGAATATATATACCACAATAAAATTATCGTTCTTATTGTTCTTTTTTTATTTACAAAAATTGTATTTATTTTTCAATATTTTGAATTTGTTTTCTTTATGAATATATTTTAGGAATTTATATGAACTGTAAATAATTTTATGTTGCAGAATAAAAAATAAAGTTAACTTCGACACTCAAAAGTAATTAATAATAGATTGGTTGGTGGTAGGGTGGGTTCCTTCTCAATTAGGTGTCGCAAGTTCAATCCTCTGCTAGCTAAGTCCTCCGTCATTGCACAATTAACATTTTACACTTATAATGATAGAAGTAGGAGGAATTCAAATATTGTCAGGTTATTCGTTAGCAAATGTAACATAGTAAAATGTCAGAGTTGTTTTATTTGGTGTTATGTGATTTTCAAGAATTCTCTGACAGATAAGAACCTTAAGAAGAAGACAGGTAAGAACCACACCCACCCGCATCTTGAAGAGACTTATGTTGTAGGAGGGATGAAACACAAAAACCAAAAATTCATTTCACAACCGAGCTGTTGAACACTAAATGAGTTGTTACGACCACCCATTGTCGTGCAACAAACCGTGTTAAAATGTTGAGCACCAGTTCCCAACGATAAACATCACTAGTTCTTTGGAGCACCTTCCATTGAAATACTGGTAGAAAAAACAGCATTCCAACCTGGCGTCTGTGTTCTAAAGATTAATCCGTATGCTATGATTAGGGAAATCTATGAAACGGATTGCGCTTTTGCAGTTAAGGGTCTGCTTCACACCAAAAGTGGCCGCACAACTCAACAGTATGTCACTTTCAGTTTGTAGTCAGCGGTTGTATCCTGTTATAGTATCTGCGAACCCTGTGCAGTTTCTAAGAGGTTAAGTGAACTCTGGCCTTGACGGAGCCCCCGTGCCTATTAAATCATTGAATTGTGAGAAAAGATATTACAACACACTCGGACTTGCAACGAATACAGTGGAGGTAATGTCGAGGGAATCAAGAACATGTTAAAAGGAAATTGATTCATATTTGTATTTTTTTTCCAGTAACCTGCAAAACGACTGGTAGTGAATAAAACTATGTAATCATAAGATACAAAGGAATAAATTTATTATGTATTACATACACATATTTTGTCACAACTTAACATTAGTAATCGTTATACAAAGTGGGTTTTTGCTAGCGATGGACACAATTTACATTTAAGTAATCGAATGAATCACTCTGATGCAATAAGTATTAAGATAACTCACTATGTAATAATGTTGAATACCATATTGAGTGGGGATTTGCATAGAAATAAAGAAATCAAATTTCCACCGAAATGCATAAAAATCAAGTTTCATTGCATTTTTCCACCCTTTCTCTTCACTTCTTCTGCTACCTAGTCTCATAACGTTCCCCAATTTGGGATTCTTATGTGACATCACATAAAAATAAACTTCAAAATGAAAACGTCCATCGCTACATTAGACTTTTTTCAAAATAGTGTTTTTCTTACAATTTTTTTATTTATTGTTTTGATGTTACATTATTAATTAGTAATACATATAATATATTAGTGCTGTGCAGTCGAGGCTAAAGGTATTCTAAACATCATTTGCGGTTTTTATAACCTAGAAATTTATTTGCTAACTTTTTACATCTATGTTAGTAAGAATAATATATTAGTTTTGTTTAAAAATACTTCAAATGATCACAGGCAAAGCCTTAACTCTTAAAAATGTGTACTCTCAAATAAAACACAAGCAAAAACATTATACATATATTATAATATTGAGGCATTTAAAAACAAAGACGACAGTGCTAAGCAATTGTTGCCAAATAATTAAAACATATTGCAACAATTTTTATAATTTTAAAGATACATGTGACATAACCGGTTTTGTTTTCAACACAACATGTGTTAATTACAAACCTAACCCCGTTGTGTTAATTATAAACACTTTTTAAATAAATTTTTAAGGGGTCATCTTGAAAAATGCATTTTCTTGCATTCCGATTGTTCCATTTCAGAACTGCTATTTGTATTTTGAAATGTTGTAAACAGTGTAAGGTTATTTTATATAGCCAAAAATGTATGTTTGAACGACAGATTTGTTAAAAAACAAGCTTGCTGTCCAATTTTTTTTTAGATATTTAAATCATTTTTTAAATTTTACTTGTCACTGATGTTTGTTTCTGTAAAATTCAAATTATAAAAAAATACTTATTTACCTAAATTGAACTCTATTAGTAAGTTGAACTTTTCGTGGCTTTAATTATTTACAATTTATTTTTGCAATAAATTGATTGGATCAAGTTGTTAAAAAAATTTTGACAATTATTCAATAAATATGCTTCTTATTTATTTCAGTTAAATAAAAATAACACGCTCATTTTATGTGAACCAAAAATATTTTTCCATATAGTAATTTTACATTGTTACTGTCAATTTTCGCAATACTTTTACATAATATTATTATTTTAAAATAAGGCAACATCAATAATATACTAAATCAGGGGTTCCCAAACTTACACCATAGCACCGTGATCCACTTTATAAAATATCATGGCCAGCCAATGTAGAAGATTGTTTTTTATAAAAATATTGAAAAATTTCAAGAAATTTTTGTAACCCACGTATTGGGAACCGCTGGACTACATAGATTATTTTCCAGTATCAAACCTTTGGGGGAACAATATAAAGAGGGAGAGCTAATATTTTTACCCAATCTATACTAATTTGGGATAAATCACTTTCTCCAGGTTTATATGTCATATACCAAGAGAAAGAGAGATAAAACAAGATGTCAGATAATATCACACCGCGTCGACGTTTGTAAGCATGTCCGGCATAGCGCAAACTTTGCATCATTCATCGGAATAACTAATGTCAAACAGTCTATGAGAGGAATACCCCTATATTTACGTTTTTTGAAATATTCATAGTGGTTTTATACAAGAACAAAACATTATTAAGATATGTTATGCATGCATGTACTAGCAGGACCCAAAAGCAGTAAAAATGACCACTTTTCACAAGTATTTCAACAGTTTTTAATATTTTTGATAGTGCGTTTTTAAAGACATAATATTAACAATGAGTATCCATCATTATTAAAGCAAACCTCGTGCTATCAGCGCGTGTGTGATAATTTGACTTAATAAATTATTTAAATGGTGTTTATAATATTATTTTGTGATAAAAATATTTTTATTAAAAATGGCCGAAATTATACAAAATAGACGTATCTTAAGAACAATCGCCTCCTTAAATATATCTCTGTCTCTCTCCATTTACTAAGACGGGCGGAAATTTATTTGCGTTAGAAAGATACGTGCACTATTGAATGTCAACCTGAAATCCTAATTTAGAGTCAGACCAATGTCAACGAATCGACTTACAATCTTTGGCAAATCTATACCTCCATATATTGTTCCTCCAAGAATTTAACAAATAATCAAAGTGAACTGAATTTTTATTGTTCATATTAATAATAGGAATTCATCATTTAAAATAGTAGGTATACTGTTTGATAACTAAGTACATCATTTCCTCGGGTTTTTTGTGTGACGAAGTAACGAAATGTTTAATTTGTAAAATAAATAATTGATAGACCATGTCAAATATCAATTAAATTAATACATTTCGCCTAATTTCTGTTCAGTTTCCTATAAAAGTTAAGAATTACATATGAAGGCCCCACGGCGAGAACCTGTTAACTAACATTTTTGTCAAAAATGAGCTTAGGACTTTTATCCAGTTAAGACCTTTTCCCTAAGAACTCACTTATGTAAACATAAATTCAGTCAATTAAATGAAACCATCAAATGGTGATAGTAATAAGGCCTAATGAGCCGCAGTACTAGTTAGATAGACATTATGGGGGTTATTTGAATAAGCCCCAGCTAGTTAGAGAATTACGAAAGAATCCATAAAATCAACAAAAATAAAAAATGAGTTAGTATTCTCACTAAACTAATTCTGGTACGCTCTATCCAATGAACACACTTTCAGATCATGAAAACGGCACGAACATGGAAAATCAAAGAGTTGAACATGTTAACTGCAAATTTTGTTATAACTGAAATATTTTTTTAATTTCAAGAACATGTCATGTACAATAATAACATTGTATTATATAAATGCAATAAAATGCTAAATTATATATTAAATTTAGTATATTAGCTATAGCAGTAATGAAAAATAGTAGTGTTGATTTGTGATGGTACACGCTTTTTTTAACAAAACGCAAAAGACTGAATATCTCAGAATGACTCGACAGTTACTTAATAGATTCTTGCGGTAGGGTCTCCATCTTATAATTATTCTTCCATAAAGTTCTCATAAAATTTATAAATCGCTGCTGAAACGTGATGACAGTTAAGTAATCCTAAAGGTTATTTATATTTCGTAGAAATAAACATATTTCTGTCATAATACATAAGTAGGTACTTACAAAAAAATAAAGTGATGGGTGAAAATATTTTTAAGCTTCAATCAATCTATTTATAATCCATCATAATAATGATTGCAGCTTATATTATGTAATTCCCTATGTGTTTTATGGAGCACAACCTTGACAAAAGCGGCATATTAATACATACGTATGGAGCTTGGAGTAAGAATATACATGAAGAGAGAGCTAAATATTTTTACCCAACCTATACAAATTTGCAATAAATCACTTTCACAGGGTTTTTAGGTTGTATACCATGAGGAAAAGAGACAAGAAAAGTCTTCACATAATATTGCAACGCAAGTATGTAAGAATGTTCTCCGTCCGCGCTAACTTCACATCATCAAGTCGTATGACTTACGTCAACGGATTTGGAGGTTATTTCCTATATTTGTGTTGATTAAAAAACTTGCAGTGGTTATACAAATAAATCAAACATGATGGTGATGTGTGCTTTGCGTGAATGTTCAAATAAGACCGAACAAAGATAATAAAACATCACTTTTCTGAGGCATTTCAACAGTTTTAAATACTTTTGACCGAATTTTAGAATTTTCACATTTTTAATGATATAAAGACATAAAATCAACAAAAAGCTTCCATTATCATTTAGGCAAACCTTCTGTTATTAGTGTTTGTGTGATATTTCGACTTTATAAATTATTTTAATGGTGTGTTGATATTTTTTTGTTAAATGTTATCAAAAATATTTATTAAAAATGACCGAATTCCATGTGGGCGGTAACTAATAGGCTATCCGACATCCTTTAATATATCTTTGTCTCTTTCTATCGAGTCAGTATAAAGTCAACAATACTGACTACGCTGTTTTGCAAAGGTACCTCCCCATGTATATTCTTACTCCAAGGTATGGAGAATAATTTGGAAACCACTAGGCCTAGTTGACATTTGCACCTTTCAAAATGTTCACGCTAACCACGATTCTCAGCCCGACAGCTTTTGCTAATTTAATGCCAAATGTGACATGGATTCTAACAGCCTGGCCTCAGACAGAGACATTTTTACTGTTTTTGACTAACATAACGAGAGATGCTATGCAATTAAGTTTTACTCTGATCCAGCATTTAAGGGTGATTAAATCACAACTTGGATGCATAACAATTACTGAAGAGATTATCCGAGAGAGTGTTGTGGGCTTGTCTGTGTACAAACCGAAGTAAGCTCAATTTTATCTCAATTCGGGTGAAATTGGTTGGACCTTATAAAATATCAAAATTCTTTCCTTAACCTCTGGAATGCCGGATTCCCGCAGGGTACAATTTCCGTCGTACCTTGCGCATAACTCACTTGTGTTTTACAAAATGATGTTGCTGTCAATTATGCTATCTTCTCAAATAATGTGATTGTGTATTTTTTTTAAATTGGTGTAAGTAGTTTTTCTGGAATAGCTACTTATGTTTGGAGAGTTGGTTTTTTTCTTTCATGTCACTAAAGAAAGTTTGGTAAAAAAATGTAAAGATTTTTTTGTCTAATTGTATTTTCGTGTGACTGAATACATTTCCTCCCATATAAAATAAAATTACATGAGGTTTCCCTGTAAATACAAACAGTAATGTCACTTTGAAAATCTTTTTTTTTCGATGCAAGCAAACTTCAAATACTTATTACTCGACTTGTACCGAACTTAACGCAATGCAAAATATCTCGATGGATTGATTATTTTGTTGACAAGCGATTACGGTTCATTTAAATATGCGAACAACAAATTTTAAAAGATAATGATGAATGCCCGGTGACTATTGGCACCTCCGGCACACTAGAGGTTAACAGTTAATTATTTCAATGGCCTACTATGTCCTGGGGGTCGAAAGCGGTTATGTAAATTGGTGACTCAGTTTTGATTGAAATTGGTTTAAATCACACTTCTAGGGATTATCTGTTCAGTGATAACAATATAATCTACATACTAAGTTACCATAGCTGTCGAGGAAATAAAAATAATATTTAGTTTTAGCCTGGAAATTTAAAAAGTGTCTAGGACCTCAGGGCCTGCAGACGTGACTGCATGTCCTGCAGCTCTCCGTCCGTGTCTGCAGTTTCCGGTTCCTCCTCGCGGCTGGTGGAGGCCCCGGGGGCCTCTGCTTCGGCTTGCGGGGGTGCAGGGGCCTCGCCCAGTTTGCCCTGCGTAAGCTCCCAAAGGACCTGAACAAGAATATATTATTAATACGGTGACTGATAAAATATTCAGAGCAGAGTAAATAATATTTGTTGCTTTTATAAAAGTACCCGTACCTAGTCATAACTTCTTCTACACGGTTGACATTTGTCACATGAGAATGGGTTATTATTATGACCAGTTCTTATGTTCAACAGCTCTCTTCGAGACCCAGGTTTTGAGGGAAAAGATTTCCCTTAGGGCCTCCTGGGTAGAGTTAATATTGTTCATAGAAGGCCTGATTTTTTGGCTACAAAGTTTTATATAATAAACATAAAGTAAAAAAATGAAAAATAAATTAGTTTTTTTTTTTGTTACAAATTATTCCCATTCATGAAAACGCGTCCATAAATAGCTATGTCTGGTATGGTGAGTGTTTTCAAAAACATAATAAATTTTAAAAATACAAATAAGTAGCCGGGTTTTTTCTAACTTTCCACCTTACCTTGTCAACTTCAGTCTGGGCCTCTTCTTCCAGCTCATCCTGGTCCTCGAGCCCCTCCATGGTCTCGTCCAGCATCTCCTCGATGATGCCCGCCCGCATCATCTCCTTGGACATCTCACGCATGGTGTGCGCCACTTCAGGCAGGCGCACCAGCGACTGCATGGCTTGCATCACCTGGGGATGCAGAATTAAATTAAATGATTGTTTTATTATTCATTAACCCTAGAAAGGTAGGCCTTTTTCTACAACCCGCACATTATGGATTAAATTTCGATTGCCCAATTCTATTTCACTAGCCACATCTCTGAACCAATTGTAACTAAGAAATTAGTCCCTAATTTCAACAAATCAGAGATTTTGACAACCAAGAATATGAACGAAGCCTTTGTGCATCTTGACAATTTTTTTACAATCATGGAGGAATGCGATTCTAATGGAGAGGGTATATTTCATGTACGAAGGGCAATAGAAAAAAAACACAGTGTGTTACAGAACTCTTTGTCAAGAAATGAAAAAGGAAATTACTGTTCAACTAACTCTTGATAAATTTTAAAAGAAAACACCAGATACTAAGTTACACACCAACGGTGCTATACAAATTGTCCGAATATTATTATTATCATTATATGCTATTGCACCTCATTCTAATATAAATATTTAAAAAACACTTTTCCATGTTTTTTTACATTGCTCTGTGTTTGTACATTTCATCATTCGTACACACTTCCGGAACCAATTACGTATGGAAGTCGAAGAACGCCTGTATTTACAAGTACGATTGAAAATAGATGAAATAATAATGAAATAATGATAAACTCTTGCGTTAGCTATGATGTCCATATACGAGAGGGGACTCAAAAGACAACGGAAATTATTTTATAAAAAATTGAGAATTTATTTTTAAATGATCAAACTTCAGTCACTTTCTTTGTTTGATGCAATCCACTTAGCAAGACATTTTTTTCCGATGCCCCAAACAATTAATCTTCATACCTTTTAGTGCTGCCGGCGTTTTGTGTTTCGCTTTCTCCATATTGGCAAATCGTTAATACGGTGATGATCGTAATATTTGAATAGGCGATTATTTATAAATTGATATTTAAACAAATGTTCCTCACCTCTGTTGATTTTTGTAATGAGCCTGCTACTCTAAGTGTGGCTGAAAATAATACACGAGTCATTAGAATAAGTCAAAGATAAATACTGCACAAAAGTCCCAACTGCTTCCAACCATCTGGAGCCAATCTGGGCATGTTGTGAGGTTGAAAGTAGCGTAGAGGGAAAGAATATGGTGAAGAAGTAGGTTGGGAAGTACCTGGCTATTCAGATCTGGTCACCAAACAAAACGGCCAAAGTCATTTCAAGCAACGTTTTGATTCTGATTGCTGGTCTTTCACTTGGGCGATACTTAGAGTGTCTCCCACTTTGGAACGTGCCGCAAGTATACTATGTATTGATTAAATGTGAAATAACACATATTAATTAAATAAAATGTATTTGTGCACGCCACGATTTTAACCCGCCACCTCTAGTTGTGACAATTGACGAGGAAAAAATATCTAAGTTAGATTAAATCAAGAGATAGGAAATACTTACTCACAAGTATGCCAAAATATAAAGATTTAAAAAATAGGTAACCTTATTATATAGAGCATAAGTTCTCAACGTGGGCGATAACGCCCCCTTGTGGGCGTTTGAGACTTTTAGGGGGGCAGTAGAAGACCCAGAGAAAATTAGGGGGCGTTGAAAAAAATACTTCTCAATATAATTAAGTATGCGTTTTAATTGTTCTCATTGAAATATTCTTCATTTACCCTTATGTGACTGAAGAAAATTACACCTTTTTTTAAATTGATATGGAGGTTTCTTTTACAGTATGTCATTTGCTGAAGTTTTCTGAATCACTTTTATGACGTAATATATTTCGACCCAGTTCAATACTTTTTATATATATTTTTTTTAATATTAATTACTTTGTACATTTAAGTTTACAAGTATCTAATTAGTTCATTTTCTTTTTGACTAATAATATTTAAACTTAAACACTACTTATTATTTTGATTTACATGCATTTTAAATAATTTTTACAGGCTTTTTTAAATTTATTGATAAGCATAATTTTGATGGTTTCCGGCAGCGCATTATACGATTTCATTCCTTTATATAGTAAGCTGTTTTGGGTGTTGGCTTTATTCTTTTCTGGTAGTGTAATTTCTTTGCATGCCCTTCTATTATACTTGTGGATATCAACATTGTAGATAATTTTGTCAGAAAAATACTCTGGTAACAAGTTGTTCTTCATTTTATGTATAAACATCAATCAACTTGGGGAAGTGGATAGAAATTTCACCCAGTACCATCTTTTCTGGGGGTTTTTAATTAAATAGTATTAAGGATACAGGTGATGTACTTTAAACACAACAGTACATCATATTTATCATTTAAAATAAGATAAAATGATTAATAAATACGGACAAGCGGGTACTCTTTCAGTCATCAGAAGTTGCAAATTATACTTATTCGTTTTCCGCTAACATACCACCCTCCACATATCCAACGGTTATGTTCAACTGTTCATTTTCACTATTGTGGAGAAGTCAGGAAGTTTCAGCCGGTTAGATTTACTGGAACATTGAAATAATCTATGTTGAAAACCGAAATGGGTACCCAGGTACCCTTTCAGTCACATAAAGGTTAAACTCAGAAATAGGATAGGATTCATATCCTATCTGGCGACTATTTAAGATTAGTGTAATTACACGTTTATATATAATCGTGGCATTAGCTGTTTCAGATTCGCGACAGATGGTAAGTAACAGACGGTGGACAAAATAAGGTTGAGAACCTATGATATAGAGCGTATAAAAGACTTACCAAGTTGATTTTTCATCTGCAGTTGGACTGAATTAAGATGTGCTTTGCTGATGTATATTTTAGTGATAGCCTTCCGCGACCTGAGAATTTCTTTGGCCAGAATGGTGCAAACTTGTTTGTCATTCTTGGTAGCGGCTTCCTTTAAGGATTTTTTGATTTTATCCTCTTCTCTTTGAATGGCTAAAACAATATAAAATAATACGTTTTCAAACAAGAATATTCCTGACTACCTTAGAAAGCAGACTGAATCAAGATGTTTATAATAAGGTATTTAGCAAGTAATAATTAGAAACATGTATTAATTTTAAGATAGCAGAGCTGCATTATCGATTTTTGCGATGTATAGCTTAAATCTTCGATTGAAACATAGATTTATTAATACATTTATAAGAATTTATACAATAATAATTTAATTAAATTATATTTTTTAAATAAAAATGATGCCTTAAATATCAATATCACTTTTAAAGTTAAAATTTTTAATTTATTTGTAAAAAAAGGCTTTTTGCAATCTAAGTCATGTGGTTACATTTTAAATAAGCCATCGAATTACAAATTAGCTTATTACGGAGTTCAGTTGGAGTGTCGATAACAATTAATAGAAAAACAAGGTTAAGTCAGTAAACAAATTAATCCAAACGTATTATGAGTCACCTCTTATTTGACGGTCGAGCTGATTGCCTTCTTTCCTCAATTTGTGTGTCCATTCGTTCACCTGCAAAGGTGGGGTTGGTTAAATGCAAAAATTAACACAAGATAACAACGCAACTATATTTCATTGTTATTTACCAAATCTTTAGGATTCTTCTCGGGTGTTTTGCCAAACAGTCCCATTTTGATTGCTCTCCTATAAATACACTACTAAATACTAGACAAAATAATATAATATGACAATAACGCTATATTGTTATTTCCACGACAGATTCGAGGTTTGACAGCAATTGCAGTGTTGCCACACTTCAAATAATTATCTAGCTGTCACGGCTTATTTGTATTCGCTGCGTACCTACTTATTATAAAGACAAAAAAGATTTACAATAATGTTTTACTTTGCGAATTTAGCGGTTCATTTTATTAATTGTGTTTTTATTAGTGTTAAATGGTTTTATTAGTCGGTATTAAGAAATGTTGTTATTTTCTCACTTTTACTATTAATTGTTAATGCATTATTAGATTATTCCGTTATTCAATGGTTTTATCAATTGATTGCGTTTTTTTAGTGTTCCCTGGTTATAATACAGAGAGGGTTTCTATTGCATAATTATCTTGGCATATATATATGATGACTATTTTTATAAATTGTGATATTTAAACAGTTTTGAAAAAATGGTGTCTGACACAAAGTCTGACATCCAAAACGCAGAATGTCGACGGTTCATTTTATTAATTGTGTTTTTATTAGTGTTAAAGGGTTTTTATTAGTCGGTGTTAAGAAATGTTGTTATTTTCTCACTTTTACTATTAATTGTTAATGCATTATTAGATTATTCCGTTATTCAATGGTTTTATCAATTGATTGCGTTTTTTTAGTGTTCCCTGGTTATAATACAGAGAGGGTTTCTATTGCATAATTATCTTGGCATATATATATGATGACTATTTTTATAAATTGTGATATTTAAACAGTTTTGAAAAAATGGTGTCTGACACAAGGTCTGACATCCAAAACGCAGAATGTCGACGTCTGCGGCTCTTCACGCAGCCCAGGGCCGTGGGGAGTGGAGGAGCCTCGTTCAGCAGAGCAATTGAAGTGAGGGTCATAATCCTCAGCAATAAGGAAACGACAAGAAGAAGATCTGGTGGCAGTGCCAGATCTAGGTGGGAGTCAAATGGGGCAAGCACCTCTGGCGGCGATCGTCTGGGGGGGGGCAGCAAAATGGACCTTCCAATTCACCAAAATCTCTACTTAAAGCAAAATAAAATATTGGGCGCGGAAAATCCAAATAACATTAACTTCGCCACCTGAAAAATTACCTAGATCCATCACTGCGTGGTGTCATTTTACTGAAAACTGTTTACTATCTTATAATCAAGTACTTACCTTCGTTCAATTACAATTGTCATTGTAAAGTATACATATTCGAGTATGGTTTTTGATAAGACTCGGAGAATACAATAATAATAGCTTTTTATTTCAGCGGAACAGAGCGGTGGGTGCAATACTCTGTCTGCCATATAAGTAAAAATACATATCAGAAACTTAAAACAATGAAGATAACATAAAAAACAAAATAAAAAAATAGTGATAGTAATAAAAGTAAAATAAATAGATAAAATAACATAAAATGATAATAATAATAATATAAGAGCATTATAATGAAATAAAGAAAATAACTTTTCCGGCGGATTGAGGGAAATTCTCCACCTGTGATGAAGGGGCGCACTGTGCCACTGGGCGGCAGCCTGGACGAGAGTGTTCTCGGATTCCCGGTAGCGCTGTCTCGTTATATGGTGTGTCATAGATACCTGTTTCAATATCTGATACTGCGGGCGGTAATAGAATTAAATAAGTTTAAAACTGATAATGCCTGCTCTACACTGCCGAGACCTATATTTGTTTTTAAGGAAAGACAAAGATTTTCAGGTTACGAATATCCATTATAAGTGCAAATTGTTGCTTATGCAATGATGGACGACTTGGTTAGTAGAGGATTGAATGCGCGACCCCTGAGCGAAAACCCGATGCTTTGAACCACTCGACCACTAACCAATCAATCATTCAGGGAGACTTTTCTCGAGATGAGGGAGAAAGAGTGTTACCACGTCACGCTGTTGTTGCTTGGATTATAGTTAAATGTTTCTCTTATTCTTTCTATCAGAAAATAAGGGACTAGATTAATTGTTTCAAAAAGCTTCGTCCAGACCGCACGAGACGTGTGTCATATGAACTAGACAAGGTAATCAACACTAACATTAACACTTATTTTATACTAGTAAATGGTGTTTGAAAAAGACCTTCTAGAGGTTTTTATGACTAAAAAAGAAACTTTAATTCCCAAGAATTATTACCTTTTTACTGAGCAAAACTTAAAATAAGAGAAAGACCAAGCCCCTAAAATGTTTGGTCTTTAGCCTTAAAACACAATACACTAACCTAAAATTAGTGTTTCATATGCCTTATTTCTTCTTCAAAAGCCATCTGGCATCCTGCTTTGAACATATGTATCCCTCAATATTTTCCAGGTTTGTTGATCCTGGACGGCTTTCATCCATCCGATGCCTGCAGTCTTCTACAGATCGTCAGCCCATCTCATCTGTGGGCGACCTCTGCTTCTCTTTCACAACTGAGGACGCCATCCAATGACATTTTGATTCCAATGGCCATCTGTGAGCGGTGCCACATGCCAGAAGAGTTCCACTAGCGGTTAGAGATTGTAATGGATTGTCGGCCACGTTAGACTTTCATATGCAGTCTTTAAAAAATGCACTATTTTACTCTACAGGAAGGCCTTGACTTTTCAATGAACCAACGTGGCCTGGTCATAAGGAGGCAGTATAACAGATTGAAGGCAAGTGTTAAACGATAGATGTGAAGGTAACAAGATTATTTTCTCACAGTGGTAGATACTTTCAGTATCGCCCTGGTGAAAGACGAGCATCAAAAAATCGAAACCTTACTTGAAATGACTTCAGCCGTGTTTGGTGACCAGATCCAAATAGTCAGGTACTTCCCAACCTTCCTCTTCCCCATCTCCCTCCCCCCCCTAGCACCTTCAGCCTAAAACATACCCCGATCGGGGATGCCATAGTCCCACTGGCTCCAGACCGTTGGGAGCAGTGGGGACTCTTGTGCGGTATCAACCATTAAAAAAAAATTTCACAACTGCTCATTGAAGTATTACATTATTCATTCTTAACTCTTCGTCAATACTTAATTAGCAAAATGCATAAATACGAAAACAATATTTCAGAAAGAGGCTAATATTTTACCAATTGGTGCCTGTTCTGTCTGATATCATGTTTTCATAAATTTTCCATGGAATCAATATTTAATAGAATAAGAATAATATTCAATTGATAAGATAAGCGTTTTAATGTTTATTCTTATTTTTCTCTGAATTTTTGCATCAATAAGATGTTTTAAACTAAGGAGTGTCAATTTTCTATCATTTTTTAGTTTAAAACAAATAAACTCTTTTTTGCGAATTGTGAATGTGTACTTAGTGTACCTTTACAATAATGGAGAAAACAGGTAAGCAAATAATTATAAACAATCATCTGGTTTTAAAATATATTTGAGGCCAAAATCTTCAATCTGTTTTTAAAATAAAACATCTAGCATAAAATATTACTTAACTTTGAATTTATTTTTTTAAATCACGCCTTTTTATTACAGATTTATAAAAACGCATCAAGAAGCCAAATAGTGTTGGTCAATAGCCCAGCTCATAGTGCATTTACTAGTCAGTTTTGACATTGAAGTCCAAATCCCACAGCTGGTACTAACCTAGGAGAGGTTTTCGTTTGGGAAAAAGTGAAAAGGTGAATGTCTAAAAATCTATCCCAAAATCGTTTCTCAAAGTGATTTTATTCGCGTGTATAAATTTTCAACTTTGTAACTGCAAATGAATCGACCAACAGTTGATTAGTGCAGTTATAAATGAAAAACCAGAAATAATAAAGGACTTATTGTGAAGAGGAGCAAATGTTAATGCTAAAGATCTTAATAACATAAAAAATCTCTCCATTGGGCTTCAAAACTGCGTTTAATAAATCATCAAAGTTTTAAAATTTTACCAAAACAGCCTCCTTAAAGAGCCGTATCTACGAGTATATTGAAATGTCGAATGATCCAACTTGTAAGCCAGGAGCGATCGCAGATAAAAGGGAAGGAGCATGTGGGGCCGGTGGCTATACGCATAAGCACGGTGTGTTGATGTTCTTGTTGGTGGAGGGTTTACGGAGAAAAAACTCTTTCCTTCTGGGAACAAGGCTGCCTAAAGCTGGACTCTTCTTTGATTCAGTTTTCAAATACAACTGCAATTCCCCAGAGGGTCAAGATGTGTCGCAAACATTTTTCTTCGCCGTCAAATTCAAAGAAAATCCAGATTCCAAACAAAAAATAACCTACAAAGAACTATTTTCTGATTCAAATAAAAGTGTATTTTTGTTCAGAAAGTACTTTGAAAACTATAGAGAAATCAGGAAACATGTTTTCAGTAATAACGTTGATCCAATATTTTCCAATTGCGATTTTAAAAATTGCGAATTCATATTTTTTACCAATACCATATTTGATTTTAGTGAGGATGAGAAAGAGATGTTAAAATGTAAAACGAATTCAGAAAGCATTCTGTATTTGGGTGATAATTATGCCAATGAATACTATCAATTTAAATTTGTAGAAAAAAGGGATAAGATCATTGATTTCTTGGGGTATTCATCAGACTGTAGAAAATTGGCAAAAAAATTAGCGGAAAGCTTCGATATAGACTTGAAAATAGACAGTGGTATTGGAAAAGATTTTCACACTGCCTTGGCTTCTACAGTGATTGAAAAGAATGGGGAAAAGGCCTTCCTCAGGTCCAGCTTTGTCGATGATGATGATTGCCCACTTCAGCAAGAGTACTTTAAAGAATTAAGGAAACTGCAAACATTCGCTAATATGTCAATTGAATCCATGAAATCGACAGTCAAAACTATGAAACTAAAAGTGCCCAAGAATTTTGGGAAAGTTAAAGATAAAGAATTGATCAGACCATTGCCAATGGATCTGGTAACTGAAGAAGAAATTCAAGATTTCTTCGCCAAGTTAAAAATTTACCACAGCCAGCCGGCGGAAAGTGACGTGAGTGAGATAAATAAAAATAAATTACGCTTTTATTTATCCACTAATGACATTGATGATACTTTTAACATTACACGATCAGACGTAGAAACATGGTGGAAGACTATCGATAAAGATGGTCCAGCTAACTTCCTTACGGAGAAATATAAGTTTACTTTTCCATTCAGCAATACCCCTTTTTACTTTGACATTGAATCTCCAGTTATCAGTTTCGTCGGTAGAGAAGAAAATTTGAAGGAAATTTTAGAGGAATTTGAAAAGTGTTCCGAGGATTTAACAAAGACCATAGTTATATCTCATCAATCTGATGATGTTGGAGGTATGGGCAAATCTGAATTGGTAAAAAAATATATTCAACAACACGGGAGCTGTTACGAAGCTCTCTTGTGGATAAACGCTGCAAATGTAACAACACTCGTTAAATCTTTTCACAACCTGGCTGAAAAAAAGATGATTGAAACGACAGACAACAACGGAAAGACAAAAGATCTCAACGCTATTGTTGCTGACATATTTGCACTTTTTCAAAGCAAAAAGTGTCTCTTTGTGTATGATGGCGCTGAAAATGAAACATACCTTGGTCAAATATTACCACTTTGGAAACATTCAATGGAAAGTAGTTCACATAATTTGATAACTTCTCGTCACAAAGAATGGCGTAATGTCTCAAAGATTTTACTTATCGAGCCTCTGAAGGTTGATGAAGCCATGTACTTCTTAAAAGAGAAATTCAAAGAAGAGAAGGTAGAATGCTTAGAATATTTGGTAGGAGAGATAGGTCGCTGTCCAGGAGACATTCAACTGGCCGTGGACTTCATAACGGACCAAAGAATAATGGGAGACTTTGAGATAAATGATTATAAAACTTTTGAAGCACTCGAGTGGAAATCTAGAGAAGAAAATTTAATAATACGCCATAGTGTCTAAACACCAAGGACAGTGTACATATTTCTTCATATACCAAATCTACAAAATCTTTGCTTGTCAAATAAATAATTAGATGAATATTGTATGAAAATTTATCTTTAAAATACGTTTACATAAATAAGCTAGTAGGAAATATATTAACAAGATTAGATATCACATGTAATTTTAATTAAAAACTCTGACTCTCACATTAATCCAAAACCTAAAATAAATACATAACAAACCATTTTACAATATAATTTAACACTTTAAATTCCCAATGCTATATCTCATAGACTATCGGTCACTAGTAAGATTATCTTACCAACACCTAACACTTCATTGTGAAATTAATAATTGAAAGAATATTAATAATATTCAATTAATATGATATGGAAAAAAGATTGGGCTGTGAACAAAAACTCATTTGGTCTCAGTTACAAAACAATATTTTAATTTTCTATGTCTTTTTCTATTTCATAATCTTTGAATACTATTAATACAAGTAATTAACTAGCTAACCATCACGCTGTTCACAGGGGTAGGCAGAGAGGATGGATTGCCACACAACTCTGTCTTAGAACAAACTCCTTGCTTCATTCACATTCATACATACACTTCTGTTATTCTGACTCTTGGAACGGCCCGACTCAAAAATTTGATTCACTTGATCGTACCATGTCTTCCTCAGGCGTCCCCGACTTATTCTACCATTCGCTTTTGCTTCATATATTCTCCCTTCTCCATTTATCCGCTACACATGCCCAAATCATCTAAGCATCCCTTTCTTAATCCTATTCAATAAGCTTACATCAGCCTTGCATTCTTTCCAGATATTCGCATTTTCAACACGGTCATACATGGCTTTATCTCAGGGATCTCATTTCTAAAGCATTCTGTCTACTTTCTTCCTCCCTTTGCCAGTTCCATGCCTCACTGCTATACATCAGGGTTGATATAAGCATTCCATTGTGGACTGCTAGCTTCATTTCTTTAGACAATATTTTATTTGCGCCAACACTGTCCAATCCTCCATTAATGGAGTTTGAATCCTTGAATATTATTTCAATAATTATATAGGAGAGAATTTTTTTAATGTTTATATGCCAACTAATAATAAAATCATTTCAGGGGGCGCCAAACAGCATAAGCTCATCCATGGGAGGAATAATATTACTTAAATGTGAGTCAGAAGTCTATTTTTTCAACAAAAAAGGTGGGATTACATTACATTAAGTCATTCCTGAGTTCAAAATGGAGTCTCCAAAGAAGATTTGTAACCAGAAGGAACAAGGTTCAAGTGAAACAATTCAAGGGGCTTCGCAAACGACCACTTTTGCAGCAAGCAGAACATCAAAAGCAAAACAAAACGGAAACAAAATGAAAGAAAACACTCTCAGCAGCTCTACAAATGAGGAAAAAATTGGAGAACCAGGTTATAGTGGGCAGCTTTATGAAATAGTTCTATTGATGTTTTTCATCTTTGAGAGTTACACAAAGCGACTAAACAAAGGATTCTCATTTCATCTGGGCACCAATGCAAAGCAGGGCTTTGATTTTGATGATGTCATTTATATGACCAGGGATAAAGATGAAGTTGGCAATGACAGATCGCAAATAATTTTTCTACAAGCTAAACTCAGAAGCTCAATCGTTATCACTCACAAAACCTTGATCTCCTCGGGGGAAAAGGGAGATTTTTCTTTGAAAAAATACTTTAGATCTTTTCTCCAGATAAAAAATATATTCACTAAGAACAATGAACGGCATCCAGTATTTTCAAGTGAATTTGACGATTGCTGTTTCGTAATTTATACAAACGCTCCCCTTCAAATCCAGAAAAATACATTTAATCCCGGGAAACTAGGAAATAAGCATTTCACTTCACATTTTCTACAGTCGGGATGTGCCTTATATTTAGAAGAACATAAGGAATTTCACAAATTAAATGTTAATGCCTTACATAAAGAGTACGTCAATTTATTATCTTCAGAGTTGAAAGACGCACCAGATGTGGTTGACATTGAGGTGAAGGATTTTTTGGCCAAGTTGGAACTGCGCACTGGGCAGCCAACAGAAGAAGGCTTAAGCAAAACTATTAAGAAGTTGATCCAATCTGCCAACACTTCCATGAAACAAGAAGATGTATCGTTTGTCTTTGTACGCATGAAGACCTTGGTAGAACAATGGTGGAAGGAAAAGGGAGAATTCACATTTCTTAATGAAAGTAACACAATCTTCCAAGAGTCCATGAGAATTGATATCAGATTCAATGTGAGAGGGCCCACTGACCTGTTCACTGGAAGAACAAGTGAATTGGACGAATTACATCAAACTTTGCAAAATTCATTCCAAATTTGTATCAGCGGATTGGGTGGCATAGGAAAGACAGAATTCTCTAAACAGTATATTAAACAGTATGAGAAATGTTATGACGGAAATATTTTGTGGATAAATGCAGAGAGCGAGCAAACCTGTGAGGAATCATTCCGAAGATTGGCCAAACAGAAACTCGGCATCAAGACCACCAACATTGATGGAAAAGAAAGAGAAATAAAAACTGTCATGGACGAAGTTTATAGTTTTTTCTTCTCTCGGTCACGCAAAAGTCTCTTTGTATTTGACAATGCAGAAAATAATAATATTTTAGTTAAGTTTTTACCTTTTCTACAGCCTAACCAAACTGAATGTGCATACAAACCTCATATATTGGTAACATCTCGCTTCCGGGAATGGAAAACAATGGAAGTGTTTCTGTTGGAAGAATTGAAAGCGAAAGAGGCTCTGCAGTTTGTCAAAAAGGGTCTCAAAGTATTAGAAGATGATACGACAGACAATTCTGCGATAGAGGCTTTAGTGGAGAAACTGCAATACTATCCGCTGGCGATACAACAGGCTATTGCCTACATTGTCCACCAAAAGGAAACAGAAATTTACGAAATTACGAGCTATATCGACGAATTTGAAAAGAAGAAAGGAGAATTTTTGGACTCTAAGCTAGATGGAGGAATCAATAATACCTATACTCGAACCACATTTACAACATGGACTTTAACAGTCGACAAGATAAAAAAAATCAAAGACATTGGCCTGTTGGCTATAAAAGTATTCAATGTCATTGCGTACTTTGCTCCTGATAATATCAAACGAGATTTATTTATGGATATAGGTGGTAAAGAAATGGACGTAAAAAATGCCGTGCGATTACTCATTAAGTATTCCATGATAAAGGAGGAACAAAAACAGAGTATATTGTTTGTTCATAGATTGGTTCAAGAAGTGACACGCATTGAGCTGAAACAACATGGCCAAGAAGAAATCACTGTCAAGTGCGCTCTTGAAATACTGAATAGGAAAACCCTGGAAACAGCGGATGTAGATCATGCTGTATCCAGCTGGGCGTTTGCAGGCAAGTACGGAGAATTGGTGAGAGAATTTAGAAAATTACCTCCCCAGGTCGTTCTCATACTTCACCACTGTACAAGATTACCAGAGGCGTACTCATTTGGAGAAAAAGCTTTGGAATCATTGGAGAGTTTCCAAGAAGAAGATGATTGTTTGGAAGACATTTTAAATTTAAAACAAAGTATTGCAGGAGTTCTCAATACTCAGGGTGAATACAAAGAAGCTCATGACAAATACAAAAGTGTTTTTGATAAATTCACTACTCTTTTCGGTCACGACGATCGCCGAACACTGGCAACACGTCATTGCATCGCGCAAACACTAGAGAGCCTGGGAAAGTTACCTGAAGCGTACAATGAATATAAAGAAACATTGGATAGAAAAATATTAGCTCTAGAGGACGATGATAAGGACACTTTATTGACTAAGCATAATATTGCCGGGTTGTTGGGAGCTTTGGGAAAATACGAAGAAGCTTTTCTGATGTACGCCGACTTACCAACTTCTGGTTTGCAAGAAAAACACAATTTTGCAGTCATTTTAGACCGCTGCGGCGAATATGACTCGGCCATTCAACATTACCAAAATATTATTGAAAAAAAAGTGGAAGCATTCGGCGAGAAACACTTATCCACAGTGACAACAAAGCACAATTTAGCGGGATTGCTGCAATACCAGGGTAAATTTGATAAAGCCTTTGAAATGTACAACGAGGTGCTAGAAGTGAGAAAACACCATTTGGGGGCAAAACACCGAGACACGTGCGCAACTGAGAACAGTATTGCCATGCTGCTGGCTGCTCAAGGAAAATATGAAGAAGCCCTTAACACATATGAAGAGGTTCTTTCAAAAATGTCCGCCTCACTTGGCTCTGACCATCCTGACAGTTTAACAGTGAGGAACAATAAAGGTGTTGCTCTTGAGAAACTTGGAAGATGCGACGAAGCTTTAGACGTCTACCAATACGTTCTAGATCAAAGAATTCATCTTCTGGGTAAGGAACACCCTGATACTTTAACAACTCGAAATAATGTCGCTATTATTATGGAAAGCAAAGGACAATACAAAAAAGCTTTAAAAGAACACCAAGAGATTTACGATGTGAAAAGAAAAACACTTGGAGAGAATCACCCATCAACATTGACATCTCAAAACAATCTCGCGAGTGTATTAGAGAGTCTACAGCGGTACGATGAAGCTTTAAAGGAATTTGAAGATGTTCTTAACAGAAGAATCAAAAAGTTGGGTCCTGATGATCCAGAAACGTTGACGACTAAGAACAATCTCGCATTTGTACATTTACGGCTGGAACAATATGACAAGGCTCTCCGTGCATTAAGGGAAGTATTTGAGAGCCAAAGCAAGCTTTTAAATCAAAATCACATGGACCTCTTAGCTACTAGAATCAACATAGCGAGAGAGCTTGCGAGTCAAGGTAACTGCTCCGAGGCTTTGGCTGATCTTAAAAAAGTACTGAGCGTACTGATAACGGATTCAACTGAGCAACACCCACACCCTTATATGTTAATCACAAAACAAAACATGGCTGGGGTACTGAAATCAATGGGAAACGTAGATGATGCCCTTGAATTATACGAGGAAGTCTTTTCAAAAAGGATGGCAACGTTAGAAACAAGTCATCCTGACACCATGTCCACATTACAATGCCTGTATGACATCCTTGAAGACAGTTGTAAGCACGAAGTTGCTTTGCGTTCATACCGAAAAATTCTTGATATTCAAATCATCAAGTCAGGAGGGTTAGTGCAGAACATGGATGTATTGCAAACCCAAAACCGAATTGCAAAACTGCTTAAAAGTCAAGGTAATTATGTTGACGCTTTTCAAACATTTCAAGAAACCCTTGTAGGTCTGAGAAACTTTTTAGACTTTGATCATGAGATTTGTCTACAGGTTCAGCATAACATTGGGACTGTTCAAGAATTGATGGGAGATACGGCAGAAGCCCTGAAAACATACAGAGAAGTGTTGGCCAAAAGAAATGCATGTTTAGGTTCGACTAATGTTGACACCATATCAACCAAATTATGCCTTGATGCTTTATTGGAAAAAAATCTTTGTCAATTGAAATTATAGTAGGGTCATCCGGAAGCAGCACCGATTTTCAAAGTAGTTTCCCTTTTGTAGTTTTGAAATTCAATGCGTAAGCCTCATAGTGAAGACCACATATTTATGTCAATCATTTCTTCATACTAGTGATGCACAACCCTTTTAACAATGGGGTAAATTTATGATTTATTTTTCCACTTTCATGGTCGCAGAGTAGAAGTGTTCAATATTGCTACGGCAACATTATGCTATGACGACCTTTGCAAGAGAACTAACACTAACATAATTATTATTATTATTATATTAGCCAAACTCAAAACCCATTTTTTCAGAAAATCATATCTATAATCAAAATGTGTAACAAGCCCAATAGAATTTCTCTTCAAACCAAGAAAAACTTTTCAGACTCTCATTCCTTAAGTTCACTAGAAAATATTCATCATTATCTGTCCCTTACTACAAAAAATTTAAAAAGACCTTTAAAAACCTATATTTTAAATTTGCTTTCATGCCTTAAAAAAAAGCAGTAAATGTATATTTATATGTAAAAATCAGATATGTTAAGTTATTATGATAAAGTGATTGTGTCCTGCCAGGTAAGTATGTTTCTGTATATTTATTTAAACTAGGAATTAATATTACCTAGAAATTAAAATTTGTACAGCATCCTTGTGGTGATTTTTCACAAAAACAGCGCTATACAAATAATATTATAATTATTACGAAAAGTGTAGTTGTTTATTATTTCCTAATTTTTGCAACCACAAAGGAAATTTTTGTCTGAACTTTTCAAAAGAATTTCAAATGCTTTGTATGGTCCGGTCTACGTATATAGTACATTTCGTCAATGTTTACAGCCGTTCGTTATCTTTATGCGACCGAAAAAAAAAACATTGCTTAATTCGTGGCACGAGTGAGAACTACAATTTCATCAAAACTCACACCGACATTAAATTAAGTTTTAAGTAAGGTTTTCATTTTAAATATAGTTTATTTTCATAGATGACGCTCCTTAATGTGTGGACGTTCAGAATGTATTAGAATTTTGTTCTTTGGTCTTTGGTTTAGTTCGCTTCGCTACAATCGCTACAACTTCAGTTATATTGTCATAATGTTGTGTGATTGCGGTAGCTGGTGATTTTTGCATAGTTTATTCTCGTGTGTCGATTTTTCGCGTATGTGGCAGTGGTTTTATAACCGTAATTATTTCATATTCCTGCCTTTATTGTGTCATAGAAAGTGTTTTCTTCACATATATGTGTTTAATACTGTTATTAAAAAGGACTATCGATAGTGATTAAAGGATACCATTTTGCAGAACCAAGGTGAGTGCGCCAATAATTATTTTTACGTCCAATGAAAAACGAATGAAATAATGATTCAACGCTTGTTCCACATTTTCTAAATTTCTAAAATGACTATTCACTTCTTCATTGTCTTTCACGTTCATGTTTCGTATTTTCATCATATTTTTAATCCAATTTTGCGAACGACGAAAATTGCGGTAAAGTGATCATTGTTTTGTACGCAGTCGCAACCTTTTTGGTTATGTTTTATTTATTTAGTTGTTTTGGGGAAGAATCCATACAAAATAATGTTTATTCAATTTTTTTCGCTGAAAACATGCCTTGATATTGAATTCGGATCATGCTCAAGTCTTATTTTTTAAAATAATTATATAAGTATTTGCATGTATTATGTGCAATGGCTTGCAAATTTGCCGACATTAGGGTTCAATGATCTTGACATATATTATATCAAGCAATCGGATAACTAGGTTTAAATGTATTTCAAACTGATTCTTTAAAAGACGTACCTGAAATATAATGTAACTTTTGGTAAAATGTTTAACCTAAAAATACTAGTTTGACAAACTGAAATATTTCTAAGAATGTCAACGTCTCGTACAAACATCGATATTACTTTATTCCGTTTCTTGACATTGAAAGCAGGCCATTTAGCTTCAAATCTATTTTTCTACAAATAATGATGTAATGTTCGTATTTTCTACTAAAAATATACAGTGAAAATCTTCACCCTCAATTCAAGCAAAAATGCACTAAAACCATGCATAGGGCACAATAAAGGCAATGCTGTTTTTCACACAAGGGTTTCTAAAAATGTTTATGGATCTGCAAGTACTTGTACGATTTGACACACTTAACTTTGCAATGGTAGAATAAACTACTGGAAGGTTTGTGAATGGTAGGAGTCGGCGACGCCTGAGGAAGAATTGGCACGATCAAGTGAATTATATACTAGAGTCGGGCCATGTCAAGAGTCTGAATGACAGAAGTCTATGTATGAGAAAAAAATATATAGATTGAAGCAAAAAGTGTATTCCAACTGGCAGAGAAAGGATGAAAGTAGACTTAATGCTGTAGAAATGAGATCCCTGAGGCGTATATGTGGTAAAATCGTGAATGACCGTGTTGAAAATGTGGATATCCGGAAATAATGCAGGGCTGATGTAAGCGTAATGAATAGGTTTAATAAAGGGATGCTTAGATGGTTTGGGCATGTAGAGCGGATGAATGAAGAAAGAATAATATAAGACGCGAAAGTGAATGGTAGAAGAAGTCGAGGATGTTCGAGGAAGACATGGCACAATCAAGTGAACCAAATATTTGAGTTGGGTCATTTCAAGAGTCAGAATAACATAAGTGTATGTATGAATGAAGCAAAGAGTGTGCAAATATAGAGTTGTATGGCGGTCCATCCTCTCTGTCTACCCATGCGGGGAAAAACAGTGTAGTCAGGATTGTTGATTTTTTACTCACTCGGGCGTGGCTTGGGTTTTCATGGACACACGTTTTTACATCCATTCAAAGCACATGTCGACATAATGTTTTTGTTTATTCGTATAACCACTTTTTCACAGTATTGTTAAAAACAAAAGTATAGGATATAACCTAAAAAACTTTGAGTTACAACCTTGAAGGAACAATATATGGAGGGATAGCTAATTTGTTTTACCCAACCCATCCGAAATTGTAATAAATCACTTTTTCCGAGTTTTTACATCGTACACCATGAGAGAGAAAGAGACAACAAATTTCTTGGACGGCTTCTATACACTGTCGTAATGATCTTAAGCTGGTTATTTTCGCTGGTTAACGGCGGGACTCCGCCCACATTTTTTATTTTGCCAGTTAACTTGACACAACTAAACGGTTTTTTAGGTTAGATGCTATATTTTTGTTGATAAAAATACTGTGAAAAAGTGGCTATACGAATACACAAAAATATTATGTCGATATGTGATATGAATGGATGTATAAATACCGTAGCCTTAGTCGTAGCCACGCCCATTTGCGCCGAGTCATGTTAAAATCATCAAAAACAAGTCCAAAACTGACTTCACTGGCTTTGGCTTGGGCTACCTCTTGTATACTCTAAGGTTACAACAAAACGTAGTGGGCGGAGTCGCCGGAGACGCGGGAGACGGAAAACATGCTTACATACCGAATGGTGGTGCTATATTATGTGAGAACTTGTCTTGTCTCTTTCTCTCTCACTGTTTACGACGTAAAAACCCGGATAAAGTGATTTATCGTAAATTTGTATAGGTTGGGTAAAAATATGTAGCTCTCTCCCCATATAAATATTCTTGCTCTGATGTCGTATATCTAGACTTCTGTCAATATATTTAACACGTCAATATCAAACTATAAGTTTAATTTAGTACAGTTGTTATCTGGTAGAGCTAAACTAATAGTTGGACCTATTACTTAATATTATTTATTTCCTTTCTTTCACAATATTTTTGAACATGTTATTAGTTATTTTTGTATCTGCTATTCAATACTCTTTTTTTTATTTTTTCTATTTTACACAATTCTTGCACTAATGAGGTTACTGTTTTGAAAAAAATTAAAATGTATGTAAAAGCCAAAAACGGGCGTAAATAAATAAATCCTACACGACTCGCGGCGAACTTTTTGCCTTAGGCAGTTTTTGACTCAGTCGCCGCTCGATAATCGGCGGATAGAAACGTTTTTGAAAATGAATTTTTGATTTATTTTAACGAATACTCGGTGAAATCTTGTTTTTTTTTTTTTTTACATTCTGACTTCACCCACCTGCAAATAAATTATTATTGTATTTTTTAATTCGTTAGAAAATGAACGAATGCAAATTAATTTTAATCTTTGAATTAAAATCTCTTACCATTCATTTTGGGAATGCCCCTCACTGATTTATTACAACATACTACAATTGGGGATGCCATAGTCCCACTGGCTCCAGAATTTACATAAAAACAACATTTTCACTTTTACACTACAATTCATTATTACCCAGGATATTTTGAAAATACGCATTTAACCCTTATGTGACTGAAGAAAACTACACCTTTTTATATTTGAGATGAAGGTTCCTTTTACAGTATATCATTTGTTGAAGTTTGCTGGACCACTTTTATGGCGTAATGCATTTCAATTCAGTTCAATACTTGGGAAAATGGATAGGAATTTCACCCAGTACCATCTTTTCTTGGGGTTTTTAATTCAGTAGGTGATTAAAAATACTATTAAGGATACAGGTGATGTACTTCGAACACAACAGTACATAATATTTATCATTTAAAATAAGATAAAATGTTGAATAAATATGGAAAAACTTCAAATTCCATATTAAAAAAAAAAACATTGGGTACCCGGGCACCATTTCAGTCATCAGAAGGTGTAAATTATACCGTTTTCCGCTAACATACCACCCTCCACATATCTAACGTTTATGTTCAATTGTTCATTTTCACTATTGTGGATAGGTCAGGAAGTTTCAGCCGGTTAGACTTACTGGAACATTAAAAAAATCTATGTTGAAAATCGAAAAGGGTATCGGGTACCCTTTCGGTCTCATAAAGGTTAAATCCAAAATTAAAATGCTTCTAGTGTCATTAATAAATATATGTATAAGAAGTTTATGTTAGAACTGCCAGTATGATTATTTTTATCGGGTCTCCGAACGCCTGCGGTTAAATGAGGAACTACTAAAGTAAGCCACTTTTTAAATGTGATTTAGGTCAAGTTCTAAAAATCTAAAACGAGGTAAAGAAATCCAGACCGGCGAAATAAGGAAGTTGAGTCCATTTTTTTTATATTTTTTTATCAATATCCACCTTCAAACTTAAATATAGGTATTTTTTTTTTTTTTAAGTTAGTTTTTATAGTTAAATTAATTCTCAAAGTTTGAATTTTGTACACGCCGCCAAAACGGCAATATCTCAGAGGTAAGGAGCGGGGTGGGTGCGTGACGCGTTTTGTACGTTCAGAAGGGGCACCACACGGTACTTATATTTGACATCGCACATTGTCGTTATCCAGCTGTCAGTTGCATATTTGTTATTTTGTGTTTTTTCTTCAATTTTACCGCTTTTAATTTAACAAAACCTTATAAAATGTCAGGAGATAATACGTCTTGCTATTGCATCGTACTAATGTGTAAAAATACAAGCATTACTGCAATTTACAATCATTCCAAGAAATGAAATTTTACGTAAAAAATGGTTCACCGCCATTTACTTCGCGGCATCGCATCGTACGAAAACGGTACATTTGACGTTCGACTAATATGAAGCGTTTCTATTTTATGGCGTTTTAACTAATTTTCAAGAAGGGTTTATTAATTCTGGGAATAATAATATGGAAATATACATATATATTCAGAATCTGTGTTTTTCGATCTACATGCACATATTTTTTTAAAGTCATAATATTTTTCACTCAACTTCTCTATTGTGAGAAGAAAATTTGAATAGACTTTTGAAATGCTTTTAGCAAAGTTAGTAATATCCTTGAAATAAGAATATAAATGGACAGGTACCTTTGCGAAACGGTGTAGTCAGTATTGTTGACTTTATACTCACTCGATAGAAAGAGACAAAGATATATTAAAGGATGTCGGATAGCCTATTAGTTACCGCCCACATGGAATTCGGACATTTGAAATAAATATATTTAAAAACATTTAACAAAAAAATATCAATACACCATTAAAATGATTTATAAAGTCGAAATATCACACAAACACTAATAACAGAAGGTTTGCCTAAATAATAATGGAAGCTTTTTGTTAATTTTATGTCCTTATATCATTAAAAATGTGAAAATTCTCAAGTTCGGTCAAAGATATTTAAAACTGTTGAAATATCTCTGAAAAGTGATGTTTTATAACCTTTGTTTGGCTTATTTGAACATTGAACATTCACGCAAAGCACACATAACCATCATGTTTGATTTATTTGTATAACCATTGCAAGTTTTTTAATCAACTAAAATATATTAAATAACCTCAAAATCCGTTGACGTTATTTATGCGACTCGACGTTGTGAAGTGAACGCGGACGGAGAACATTCTTACATACTTAGAAGTGCTGAAATATTATGTGAAGACTTTTCTTGTCTCTTTCTCTCTCGTGGTATACGACGTAAAAACCCTGTGAAAGTGATTTATTGCAAATTTGTATAGGTTGGGTAAAAATATTTAGCTCTCTTTCCTCTAGTATTCTTACTCCAAAAACAGCAGGAAAATACCTCACCACCTCCAGACGCGTGTCTTATTTAACATAGACATAAACTTTTTTCGGTCGCTATGTTAAATTTTTAACCTCCTTCTCATCATCAGAGCACGGGTTCCAAGTCCTGACAAATCAGTGCCCCCTGGTGGCGTAACGGTCGCACCGGGACAGGAGTGCTCCTGGCTTGGGTGGTACGTTCGTAACGAGTCATAAAATTTACCCGTGGAATAAAATATTCGCACTGAAACGTCACAGATGAGTATGATACGAGCATTGACGAGGCAGGGCATACTTGGCCCCTACGAGTGGGCCAAGGTCGCCATCGGAAGACGCTCGCAGCATAATAGTGGACGCGAAGACCACTTGACGACACCTGCCGCCTGACAGATGTACACCCAGTGAACAGATTATCCGTAGAAGTGTGATCTATACCAGTTTGAATAATGCCTGAAATAATTTCGATATTGAAGTGATTGATCAATTCCACTAGAAGTAAGGAAAAATTACGTTAATATTAAATTACAGTAATAATAATAATATTTGGATGATTTGTAATACGCCGTTTTTGTGAAAAATCACCTCAAGGGCGCTGTACAGATCTTATTTTCTATTATTACGTATGAATTCCTAGTTTATATAAGAAAATATACAGAAACATACTTACCTGGCAGGGCTCATCAGATAGACACACTTATTAACTTAAAATTATAATTATGATTTTTTTTTCGATTTAGGGCATGGAAGCGAAATTAAAAAAATGGACTTTCTAAATTTGTCGTACAGTACAGGATTTGGTTAAAATTTGTACATCTAAAGGTGATTCGTCGAGAGACAGATTATGTTGAGATTCTTTTAATGAATTTAAGTATATGAGAGTCTGAAAAGGTAAGTTTTCAGTTTGGACAGAAATTCTGTTGGACTCGTTATACATCTTAGTTCCGGAGGGAGTTTATTCCAAGCCTTCGGCCCCGATACTCCTGCAGCGCGATCTCCAAACACAGTATTTGGATTACGTTTGGGTTCTATCAGCCTTCCGATAGCCGATGACTTTTGTGTCGGACGTACATGGTCCACGACAAATGTGTAGCGTTAAGATTATTTATATTATTTAGAAATGTTAATTAATCATTGTAAATGTGTATTTCTCCCGGCTTGATAAGCCCGAATGACGTAAAGCAATCAGCCCTTCGGACTAGGTCGGCCAGACTAAGGAAACAAGAAGCGGGATGACGGGCGCGTAGCGCGGCCCGATCCCAGCCGGCGTAACGATTCTTGCGCGAGCGGGTCCGGGAGAAAAATTAATCTTTCTAACCCTTTCACGGGGGCCAGGTTAATCACCCGGCCAAATAAAATATACCGGGGTGATAAATCGGCCCCCAGCTACACAACTGTTGTAATTTCAAATATGTAAATGTTAGTATAAGTTAGTTATTAAGAGTTTAGCCCCAAAAAACCGGGCATTATTTGTAAACTGTATTTTTAATCTGTATTTCTGAAATTAATAAAAATGATGGAAGAGTATGGAGAAGTTGAGGTTAAAGGTGATGCTTAGGAGAAGGGGATAGATTAATTAAATCTATCCCACAAAATTGCCGGCGACCCGGAAAGAGAGAGAAAGGGGGAAACAAAATTCCCCCATACAAATCTCCCAAATCCGTGGTCGCGCTCTGGAGCGCAATATTAATTGCGCAAAAACCAGAGGAAGGCAGATCACCAGCATCCTCCGCCAGCATCATCTACCTTGACTTCTCTCCGCTTGACATCGCCTACAACTTGACTCCTGCCTTTTCTTCTGACCATCGCTTGCCACCCTGGACCGCCTGACTACAACTTTCTCTCCGGACCAGACCGCAGCATCTTCACTTGAGAGCAGAACCAGCCCCTACAAGTCAACCCTAGTCGGCTCCCTTACAACGAGACGACCCCTTGGAGCACTTCGCAGATCGGGACCGCCCCCCCTATTACAGTTTACTTGTGTACCTGATCACGTCGGGTACAACTTTGCTGATCTAAGAGTCGACTGCCTTAGAAGAATGTTTTCTGGAACGCATAGTTCGGTGATGTACAGTGGGGCCATTTCGTTAATGTGAAATATCACCTTAAAACGCTGTGAAAAGCATAGACATAAAATACAAGACACGTCATATACATACAAATCTTACGAAAAATGTAACACCACTAATGTTGCACCACGAAAAGGATAGCCATTCAAAGAATATGTGTGCGCGGAAGAGATAGCTATATGAAGCGTGTTTCGAAAGTATGTCTCGTTGACTTGGTTTAGTGCAACCAGGCGCGTTGTATCAGTAACGTATCTAGATAATTTAATTCATCTAAGGTGAAAAGCTAGAAAATAACTTAAAACTAAGTAACTAATTGATTTAGTTAATCATATATTTAGATTGAACAAAGCACGACTGTCGTGTATACATTTATAATTGAAGTTTAAAAAAAAGTTTTATTATTAATTTAATTAGAACAGTTCGTCAAGGAAATTTTCATTAAAAATTTTCTAAATGTACAGAGGTTCCAAAAAAATAACAGCTTCCGACCACAGAAAATAAAAATCCCGTGTTTTTTTCTTATTTTGACAGTGAACTGGCCGAAATAGCTATTAATAACCACAAATGCTCAAATATGCCCTAACGACCAAAAAAACGATTAAAAATGACCGTATTAAAAATGTGGATATCCGGAAAGAATGCAAGGCTGATGTGAGCGTAATGAATAGGATCAAGAAAGGGACGCTAAGATGGTTTGGGCGTGTAGAGCGAATGAACGAAGAAAGGAGTGTGAAAAGAATATATGATGCGAAATTGAATGGAAGAAGAAGTCGAGGACGCCCGAGAAAGACATGGCACGATCAAGTAAATCAAATACTTAAATCGGGTCATGTGAAGAGTCAGAATAAAAGAAGAGTATGTATGAATGTAAATGAAGCAAGGAGTGTGTGCCAAGACAGAGTTATATGGCGGTCCGTCCTCTCTGCCTACCCCTGCGGGGAAACGGCGTGATGGTCAATTAGTTAGTTAGACCAAAAAAACGCTTAAATATGCACTAACGTATGCGGCTAAAAAATATGCATTATGCAAATGCATATAATCCGATGCCCAATGATCATAAACAATGCTAAACTAACCTTGAAGTAACAATATATGGAGGGAGAGCTAATTATTTTTACTCAACCTACACAAACTTGCGATAAATCACTATCTCCGGGCTTTTACGTCGTATACCATGAGAGAGAAAGAGACAACAAATTTCATGGACCGCTTCTATATACTATAAGGATGATCTTAAGGTCCTGGTTCACGGCGGGACTCCGCCCACATTTTTTATTATTCCACTAAACTTGACACAACTAAACGGTTTTTTAGGTTATATGCTATATTTTTGTTTAAAAAAATACTGTGAAAAAGTGGCTATACGAATACACAAAAACATTATGTCGATATTTGATGTGAATGGATGTATAAATACCGTAGCCTTAGTCTTAGCCACGCCCAGGTGCGCCGAGTCATGTTAAAATCATCAAAAACAATTCCAAAACTGACTTCACTGCCTTGGATAGATACTACTCTACCAACTCTATGGTATTAACAGATGGATAGATTTGTAGTTTTGGTGGCACTAGAAAGCCAAAAAGTGTGTATTTTTGGGTGCTGACCCTTAAATATTAAATAAAAAGTAAACAGTTTTCAACACTTAAAAGTGAGAAATAAATTAAAAATTAACTTTTCCGGTTTATATTAGGCATTCCATACCCACAATAATTATTCTGCGCGGACTAATCCAGACTTTATTATGAATTTTACTCACGCACTATGCATAAAGCCCCAGTTCACACTTAGTTCATAATATTTACATGTTCACAATAGACAGTTTTATATAGCGCGGTTTAATATTAAAATCACCCGAAAAACGACGCAAATCACCTCATTTGCGTCTTTTCTGTAAATAGCAGTAGGGGTTCGATTCTAAGTTAAAAAAAAAACATATACGTGAGTAAAAGGTGAATTTTTATTTTCGCGGGCTGTGTACATTCAATTATCGATTTTTTTTTATTTTGGTACACATATGTTTGTCATATGTTAGTATTATCAGCCATTTTGGATTAGTGGTTTGTTTTTGACAACTGGAAAGGTTAGTCACGTTTTTGTGTGTTCTTCGATTTTTTACTTTTGAAAAAAATTGATAAAAAAATATGTATTAAATTTTGCCTTAAAAATGGAATAAAGTGCTCCAACGCACTTAAAATGTTGACTGTGGCATTCGGCGAGTCTACTTTGTCTCAAAAAAGTGTTTATAAGTGGTACAAGCGCTTTACAGAAGGCCGAGAAAATGTTAATGACGATGAGCGTATTTTATTCTTTGATCCATTTTTTTCAAAAGTAAAAAATCGAAGAACACACAAACACGTGACTAACCTTTCCAGTTGTCAAAAACAAACCACTAATCCAAAATGGCTGATAATGCTAACATATGATAAACATATGTATACCAACATAACAAAAATAATCGATAATCGAATGTACACAGCCGCTGTGTTGTATTTGTTTACATTTTAGCCTCGCGTCGAACGCGTGCCCATGGATGTTTAATGGCCAGTGCTTATCTATGACTTTTGACATCATCTCTGCTTATAAGGACAACCGATGGCAATACCAAGTACTTATCAGTGGCGTGCGGTACATCCATCCTTAGGCATGCTATTATTCTTCTATCTGAAGGTTGGCTTTTATCAGGACAAACTTCACCCTGTAGGCTGCAAGCTCCAAATGATACTCAGCGGCAATGCACTCCTAGCAGTTGTATAGGGTTCGAAGCCATGAAGTGCGGCGTCTTCCTCTAATTCGTCTTCCATTAATCTTCTCCTGGTCTTATCGGGTGTCAAGTATTAGGTGTACAACTTTGCTTCCGCCATTTTTTTCCGAAATTCGAAGCTTTACTGTAAAAAACTGGTTTTACATTTATGATTCAAAGTATTGTCCATCGCTGGCCACTACTCTCTCCCATCTTCGGGCAGCGTACGAATCCCGCGTAGAAAAAACTGGTCATCTTTGAAGCGATCCACGAATCGATCAATTTTTTATTTATTTCATAAGATCGGAAGTGCTGGTCAGCCAGGTCGTGTACCATTAATCGAAACAAGTGATAGTCAGAGGGAGCAACGTCTGGAGAATATGGCGGGTGGGGTAGGACTTCCCATTTCAACGTTTCCAAGTATGTCTTGACCACTTTCTCAACATGGGGTCGAGCATTGTCATGCTGCAAAATTACTTTATCGTGTCTCTCGTTGTATTGCGGCCGTTTTTCTTTCAATGCTCGGCTCAAACGCATTAATTTCGTTTGATAACGATTGCCTGTGATTGTTTCAGTCGATTCTAACAGCTCATAATACACTTTCTTGTCGATTTCTTCATATTAAAGCAGACAATTAAAACCTCCCGAAAATGACGAGAATTCGGCTCGTAAACTAACATTTTCAATTGTGAATAACTTTATGATGCAGACACAAACCGACTAATGTTTCTATGGGGTTATGTTGACAAATGCCTAAGTTTATTGACGATCTATTCATTTCGACCACTACTTACCGCTAAGGCAATCATAGAAAAACGGCGAAGGCAAAGTTGTACACCTAATATTAGGTAAAATTGCTGAAATGTTACTAAAGAGTTTACCAAATTATTAAAATGCTCGTTAGAACGGCACTTGCTGAATTTGTTAGGACAGTTGTTTAGTTGCCACTTACTACTGTCCTAAACACTGTCCATGTGTAAACAAAACCGGCCTTAAGGTTACAGTTACGGAGAAGTTTCTTTCATTTGAATGAAATGGTCTAAGGCTAGAACTCAATCAGCTAATAAGATAATTTCAATCGCGTCAAAATGCGCGACAGTTTCCTTCGAAATAATTTCAAACTTCAATAGCTCAGATAAAAATCTACATAGCACCCCCATCTTAGTCTCTTTTTAAAGAGGAAGGATGAAAGTTTTTGTCAGTAGGCACCGCTCTGACATTCGTGCTCACTCGCAAAGTGAATCCACTATTTTTGACTTTTCGGATTCGACACGTGTCCATAAACGGGAACATATCTCAGAGACTAATTATCCAATCCGAGTGAAACAAGTGTTGTTTTAAAGAAGAATGCGCATGTTACAAGACGGGGCTCCAAATGTGTATCTCAAAAACTAAAAAAGATACGAAGCTGTGCATTTGAAAATGTTTGAAAATTTTCCGTTTTTCTTAAAATGCCGCGATATATGGGGGCAAATTACAAACAGAATTACAAAAAATCGGACACGAGTGTGTAGAGCAAGAATTTCAAAGATAATGATATCGAAAATATCGGGCCCGGACCTAAGAGCAACGCGAAGTACTGCCGCGAATATAGGCAACGTAAGCGCGCTCTGACAACTGGCGCCATCTGACGAGCCTGGCTCGAGTATGGATGTTGATTTCGTTTCACGAAAATAACTGCGGCAGTGTCCGACACTGCCTAATATTTTTGTTATGTAATTTCGTGTCTAATTGTTTGGAATTTAGCAAGAAAGCAAAAAGAGATTCGAAACAAAACAATGGACGAGTACAATATTATGTGTTATGTATATTTAAAACACACTATTGTTTGATTAAAAAATGGTTTGAAAATTAATTAATTATTGAATTAGTTATTATAAAGTGTGACTACTCAAGGTGGGAAATAGCGCTGGTCTTCAAAGCCATACAAATGCATCAATTTAGGTATTTAATTCCATGACTGTGACGTATACATTTTTATTATATGCCTCAGAATGATTTCAAAAAATCTGCATGTACCGTTTCAAACATAGATTTGCATACATGGACATGCTTTTTTTTCAACTGTGTCTTGAATTCCGAACACCGAATTTGTTATTACGCACTGCTCGCCACTGATGGCTATTGACAAGTGTACTCGTATTTGTAATCTTTTTAACAATTGATAATTATTGTTATTTGCAAAGCGTGGTACCATTTTTAATTATTTATGACGTAGCTTCGCAGAATATTTCGCATCTAGTTTGTTTATCGCTGTTAATGAGAGCACCCACCCGTACTGTAATTTAATTACTGATCTGAATATATTTTGTTATCGCATTGGTTTTATATACTGTCAGAATAATAATATGCCGAATAAAAATATTAGGTGAGTCTTGGTTATACGCGGGAAATCCGTTCGGTACTGAAGGAACAATATATGGAGGAAGAGCTAATTATTTTTACCCAACCTATACAAACTTGCGATAAATCACTCTCTCCGGGTTTTCACGTCGTACACCATGAGAGAAAAAGAGACAACAAATATAATACACCGCTTCTATGTACTGTAACGATGATCTTGGTCTCCTGGGTCACCGCCCATATTTTTTATTATGCCACTAAACATGATACAACGTATCGGTCTCGACACAGTCATCCACTCCGGTGCAGTGGAGAACGTCACTGTGGCTGCATTTCGTTTTCAACTGTTGACTCCTATGCAAATATTCACATTTGACCCGAAATTAACCCAACTTTGTGTGCGGCCATTAAAATGCATTGTTTTTTTCAAACATTAAGTCGAATCACATTATATATATACTATATATATTATGATATATATTTTATATGAATACCGCGCAAGAGTCTAAACTGCTCCCAACCGTCTAGAGCCAGTGAGACCATGGCATCCCAAAATAGGGTATGTTGTGAGGTAGAAGATAATGGGGAGGGGAAGGAGATTGGGAAGAGGAAAGTTGGCAAGTACCTGGCTGTTCAGATCTGGTCACCAAACACGGCTAAAGCCATTTCAAGCAACGTTTCGATTCCGAATGGTGGTCTTTCACCAGGGCGATACTTTGAGTATCTACCACTCTGGAACGTGCCGCAAATAAACTTTGCGTTATTTTATATGCATTAAATGTGTTATGACGCGTATTCAAAATTTTGATTTTTTTTTTTTTAATTTTTAATCTATTGTACAAAAATATACATTTTTACTTAAAACTAACAGTTGTTAAAATATACATTATTACTTAATACTAACAGTTGTTATAATCTATTTCACTGTTAGCCAATTTAGTTCGTCTGACATTTTTAAATGTCTGTAAATATTAATGTTTTTGATGTTAGCATCTATTTCACTGTAAGTTACAAGCTATAAGTCCTTATTGTAATTCACTGGTTAAAATTATTAGGTGTAAGCCATTAGTAATAAATCTTATCTGTAAGTTATTAGTTATAAGCATAAGTAATAAATTATAGGTTAGATAAATTAATTTGTAAAGCGCCCTTACGGTGATTTTCCCACAAAAACGGCGCTATAAAAGTTATCCATTTATTATTATTATTAATATTAATTCAGTTTATATACTATGTACAATGTTGTAGTTAGTGATAAATACCACCCTAATAAAGAAAATTCTTGTGCTTAGGATTTAGGATGTATTAATTGAATTAAAGTTATTGGCGCACGCCGGGTTTAAACCCGCGACCTTTGTATTCGTAGTCGAGCATCTTACCACTCGACCATGAAGGCCGTCGGTTTGGATCACACTTCTGGGGATTTTCGTTTCAGTGGAAGAATCTTATAAATACGCAGCATTGAATCATTTGAAAGTTATTATTGCGTTTGACTTTTGGTTTCCCGCCATCTTTCACTTTGTTACGAGTGAGTAACGAAGTTATGATTCTTATCGTTCAATATGTTTTTCGACCCACAAACAGTCGTAGCAAGGTGCAGTCGTAAAACAGTGGACTACAATAATTATTATCTGTTTTTTCTTTGTTTAAATGTTTTATTATCCACCTACATCTACTGTTGAATACAAAAATTAAAAAATAAATATATATAGGTATATTTTTCGTCGTTTGCAAAATGACTTTTTTTTATCCGGCTTACAGAAATATGGCATCTTGTCTTTCAATCGTTTATATATTTTCTTCTTCTTTAAAAAGAAAGACAAACATTCCCGGGTTACGAGTGACCTGACAATATTTGAAAAACTCCTATTGCCATCACGAAAAGCGGAAGATGTTGCTTGTGCAATGATGGAGGTCTTAGCCAGCAAATGAATTGAACGCACGACGCCCGGGTGGGAATCCAACGCGTTTGTCCACTCGGCTACCGACCGGTTAGTTATCGGACTTTTATAAATGTCTATATTTTTTCTTATACGTGTCTTTTTTTTATGCATACATTTATGTATCCTAGGATATTGAAAGAAGGGTGAATGCAGGAAACTCCGTTAATGAAGAATTTCGGTCTCATATCCTTAAATTCATTAAAAGAATCTCAACATAATCTGTCTCTCGACGAATCACCTTTAGATATACAAATTTTAACCAAATCCTGTACTGTACGACAAATTCAGAAAGTTCATTTTTTAATTTCGCTCCCATGCCCTAAATCGGAAAAATAAATAAATTATAATTATAATTTTAAGTTAATAAGTGTGTCTATCTGATAGGACCTGCCAGGTAAGTATGTTCCTGTATATTTTCTTATTTAAACTAGAAATTAATATGTATAGATAATAAGATCTGTACAGCGCCATTAAGGTGATTTTTCACAAAAACGGCGCTATACAAATCATCCAAATATTATTATTATTAATGGAGGACTGAACGCTATTGGCACTAATAAGAAATTGTCCAAAAAGCGAAGCTAGCAGTCCACAATGGAGTGCTTATACCAACCCCGATGTATGGCAGTGAGGCATGGAACTGGCAGAGGAAGGATAAAAGTAGACTGAATGCTGTGGAAATGAGATTCTTGAGACGTATGTGCTTAAAACCTTAGAGTAACGTAGAGACCTAACATTGCGAAATTTTGTCCGCACTTTTTGACCAAGGATTGACCAAGGGAGGTATGACGTATATGCTTCCAGCCAATCGGATGCGAAGAAAACCGTAAAGATAAACATTATTCCGTCTTTATCTGTTCGCGAACAATTTTGCGTTAGTATCATGAGAAAGAAAGAGACCGGGATACTTTTAGAAGCCGTACAAAGGGGGAATTCCCCGTTCTTGAAAATTTTTTTGACATTCTCGTAAATATTTTTAAGTTAAACATATTACGAATCCATTAAAACTCTTTTCAAACGGAAGTTTATTAAATTGGAACGAATAGTCCAAAGATTAATTACATATTGGTGTAAGTTACTAGTTGTTTTGTAGGTTAGGATGTTAAATATTTGAGATCAAACTAAAAAAGACGATTTTTATGGTACATACGTGTGAAAACTGTTTTTTTTTTTGGTCCTTTTGTACTTCGATTAAAGCAAACAAGCATAGAACATGTGGCCATGATGTTTTGCTAGATATTACACAAAAAATAACTCAAGTTTTTAACTATTTACCTACTTTTGACAGTCCGTTCGCCTGACAGTTCAAAAGTGTCTGAAGTTTGTGCGGATTAAATAATGAAGACATTTCATTTAGCCCGCCCAAAATCGTGGATAGGTTTCAACAATTGTTTGTCTCTTTTTCTCATATGCTTATAGAACCGAGCATAAAGAGAGAGCTATATTTTGCGAGTTTGTCAACGATTTGTCACAAATTAGTATGGTCTCTTTATATTGTTACTCTGAGCTTAAAACCATGTATGAGACGATGTATGAATGTGTACTAAGCAAGGAGTGTGTGCCGAGACATAGATGTACGGCGTCCCGTCCTCTCTGCCTACCCATGCGGTTTAACGGCGTGATGGCTAATTAGTTTTTTTTTTTTTTTACATGAATACCGCACAAGAGTCTAAACTGCTCCCAACCGTCTAGATCCAGTGAGACTATGGCATCCTCAAATTGGGTATGTTGTGAGGCTGAAGGTAGTGGGGAGAGGAAGGAGATCGGGAAGAGGAAGGTTGGGAAGTACCTGGCTATTCAGATCTGGTCACCAAACACGGCTTAAGCCATTTCAAGCAACGTTTCGATTCTGAATGGTGGTCTTTCACCAGGGCGATACTTAGAGTATCTACCACTCTGGAACGTGCCGCAAATATACTTGTTATTATTTTTTATATGAATTAAATGTGTTATGACACATATTAATTAAATAAAAGTTATTGGCGCACGCCGGATTTGAACCCGCGACCTTTGGATTCGTAGTCAAGCGTCTTACCACTCGACCATGGAGGCCGTCAAGTTAGTTATGTTAGCCGTCAGTTCGTTAGTTATGTAAATATATACTTTTAAAATATATAAATCTTGCGCTTAAGTTGAACTCAATATCTACCATGTACAGTTGTTTTGGTATTGGCTTATTCTTCCACTTTGCGGTTTGCTTGCCACCTGGTAACAAGCCCAACTGTTCCCTCCTTTCGGAGGTTGGCTATCATCAGGGAAATCTTCACCCTGTAGGCTACAGCTAGAATAGCAACCGTCACGTGTTTTTTTAAAAATTTATTTTTACATCAACTCCACACAGGAGGCCTTGAGATAAATAATTTCCCTCAGAGCCTATGTCATCTTTGGGGATGCTGTGTGGAGGGTCTTTTTGAAGAAAGGAAGGAGTGAACCTGGGCCTTTTAGATGCCCATGTTGAAGGAGGAAGGAAACACAGAGGCCGGAAAATCGTTCCACAGCCGAGCTGTTGAACATAATAACGAGTCGTAAAAGCGACCCGTTCTCATGTATTGAATATCAACTGTGTACAAATGTTGGGCGCGCGTTTGGCGAGTTTCCCGACTATGCACCGATGCCGAAGGGATCAATGACGCAAGTTCCTCGGAGCATCTTCCACTGAAATACCGGTGGTACAGGGACAGCATTACCACCTGACGTTTGCGCTCCAAAGATTGCGATCCGTTTGTAAAAATCGGACAATCTATTAAACGGACTGTGTACTTCTATGTAGACTATTTTATATAATATAAAGTGTCGGTAAATAAGTAATTGTACTTTCAGCTGAATGGGAGATGCTTGTATTTTAAATGCATTTTGCGTTTTCCATAGCCCGAGTTGGACTGCCCTAGGCTTATCAGCTCCGATTGTCACTCGTTGGACCTCTGCAGTTCAACTCTCAACCCGTTATCGCCTCTGTATTTGTAACGCCATCAGTGGCGTGGCGAACTCCCGGGCAGCCGCCCTGGGGTCCGTGTCTCGAGGGAAGCTGCATCATAAAATGCAATCAACAGATTTAAAAAAAAAAAATACACCAAAAACTGCTAAGGGTGTAAACTTAGAGTACATAGAGTGGTACCTATCCAAGGCAGTGTAGTCAGTTTGTGATGATTTTTGCCGGACTCGGCAGACCTGGGCGTGGCTAGGACTAAGGCTAGGGTATTTATACATCCATTCATAGCGCATGTCGACATAATGTTTTTGTTTATTCGTACAACCACTTTTTCACAGTATTGTTATCAACAAAGCTATAACCTAAAAAACCGTTTAGTTGTGTCGAGTTTAGTCGCATATGAAAACATGTGGGCGGAGTTCCCGGAGACGCGGCAGACCAAGATCATCCTTACAGTACATAAAAGCGGTGTGTTATTTTTGTTGTCTCTTTCTCTCTCGTGGTGTACGACGTGAAAACTCGGAGAAAGTGATTTATCGCAAGTTTGTATAGGTTGGGTAAAAAGAATCAGCTCTCTTTCCATGCATTGTTACTCCAAGGGTGTAACCCAAATTATACTGTATTGACCTCAGACCAATAACATACCAGCAGGGATAGCTTTGCGAAACAGTGTAGTCAGGATAATTGATTTTTACCTGACTCGGGCGTGGCTAGGGTTTTCGTGGACACACCTTTTCACATCCATTCATAGCACATGTCGACATAATGTTTTGTTTATTTGCCTAACTATTTTTTCGCAGTAATGTCATCAACAACAATATAGGATATAACCTCGAAAACCTTGAGTTATGTCGCATAACAAAACGTAGTGGGTGGAGTCGCCGGAGACGCGAGAGACGGAATACATGCTTACATACTTAGGTATGTAGTAAAAGTGGTGCGATATTATGTGACAACTTGCCTTGTCTCTTTCTCTCACGGTTTACGACGTAACAACCCGGAGAAAGTGATTTATCGTAAATTTATAAAGGTTGGGTAAAATATTTACCTCGCTCTTCATATATATCCTTACTTCAAGGTCCTACGACCTACGACTACAGCTCATATCATGTTTACAAGCTAGCTTGCCCAGGGGTATGTTTAGTTGAACGCAAAGCCACTGCTCATTGTGATTCTATTCGTAATCTGAACTCTGCGCACAGCCGCTGTTGACAGTGTGTAGTGTGCAGCAGTCGGTCAACTCTGTGGCAGTACAACGGTAACACGCTGACGGTACAGCAGAACTGTCACAGCCCTCGACGGTCGCCGGTGACTCTTCTGACAACTCGTCAACCTCAGTCGGCCCGTGTCCACCAAGGCGGTGTGTTTTGTTACGAGTGACATAACATGTCAAGTGACGCAGAAAAGTGCGCGGAAATATTTTTTACGATTGATTTTTTTCGAACAAATTTTCAACCAGAGTCAAAATGTGCATAAAATAAATTTACATCAAATTGTTAACGCGAGGTTCTATAAATTTCAATGTAAACAAGCAATATAAAACCATTTTTTATGACACGAAACTCATTGAAGACAATAAATTTTCTTTCGTGCCTATGTTATGACGGATGGGGTGCTATATGCAAATGTACAACGATCGATCTAATGAACCACTGTTAGTCTGCATCTTTCCATCTTCACCATAAAAGTAATATTTTTTGCTAATACATGCAACAAAAATCACATTCGTAAAAGCTCCTTTTGGGCAATTGAATTCTCCACATTAAACGGCGCTTTCCAATTTTCTGAACCTTTCCATACCTGAAAGTTAAAATCGAACTTACGATCCGAAGAGGGGTGACGTAGTTACCCCATCTGATCTTACTTATTAAGCGTTTTCATGAGAAAATCTTAGATAATTTGTTTTTGGTAATACTTGTATGGAAAAGTATATTCGTAATATTTCAGTAATCTTTATCTAAGATAAGGCACAAAACTATCGTTCTTACAATAGAACTCTCCTTCAGAACAGGAGGGTTGAGAACCTATCGCTTCGATAAGTCATTTTGAGTATGCGTATCGTACCTCTAGATCTAAAAAGCTGAAAATCTGTCTGAAGAAACACAAATTCTTGAACTGTGAGCTCTAGTGTCATCTAGCTATAATATTTATTTTTCATCAAGTCGTGAGAACTAGAATTTATACGTCGAGTCCTATAACTTACCTATAATAAACATATCGTCGCTGGAAAGTATGAGGGCTTTAGCGACACTTTTGTCAATAATGAGTTAAATATGCACTTTTGATCAGTTCTTTTTCGGCATCGAATGCCCTGACTCTCGTTTGATTTTGAAGACTTTTGTGGCCCTTCAGCCATCTAAAATATATTTACTATTTGGGAGAAGGCTCGACTCGAGCGACACAAGTTTGGGACTTTTTTAAAAGCTTTTTCTCGCTTCAGGTAACTCAGTGAGGGCATTGAGTTACAGGCATTGACTTTTTTTTTCAAAATCCAACCGGGTACTGAAGACTTTTGAATTTTATTGTATAGCAAAAAAAACTTTAAAGTGCTCTGGTGTAAACTTCCCGAAATGGCGCTTCAGACCTTTTGCGTTTCCAGCGACGATATGTCATTACACAACGTGGAATCAACCTTTGAACAAAAATATTTACAAAGTAAGAAATATCGTATGATTTCTAGAATTTCTTTTGTCAGTTTCTTGTCAAAACAGACAGCCTCGTGCGAAGCTCTCAACAAATTTGCATATTGAATAAAAACGGCTTCAACTGCTATCGAGCAGGTCATGGCGCGATGTACTTATGCATTATTTATGTGTGCTATTCTGTACGTATACAATAGCATTGTCAAACATACAGAATAGCTATTCAACTATATTGTGTCTAACTTAAATATTGAACTCTCCAAAGCAACGATGCGTATATTGAAATAAAAATTGTGTGATTTTCTGCAATAAAGAACTGTTGATTTTAATGATATCTCTGAGGCGCATGTGTGGTAAAACACGTGGATATCCGAAAAAAAACAAGGCTGATCTAAGCGTAATGAATAGAATCAAGAAAGGGACGCTTAGATGGTTTGGGCATGAAGAGCGAATGAACACAGAAAGGAGTGCGGAAAGAATATATGACGCCAAAGCGAATGAAAGAACGTCAGGGACGCCCGAGGAAGACATGGCACGATCAAGTGAACCAAATACTTGAGTCGGGCCATGTCAAGAGTCAGAATAACAGAAGAGTATGTATGAATGTGAATGAAGCAAGGAGTGTGTCCCAAGACAGTTGCATGGCGGTCCGTCCTCTCTGCCTGCACCTACGGAAAACGGCGTGATGGTTAGTTAGTTAAGGACTGTTTTAGCAGAAGTCGCTATTCGCTCTTTTGAAAAATTACATCACGGTGCGTTAACAGATATTAAAGTGATGAATTCGAAAAAAATGCTAAATCATGCGTTTTTGGTTTTAAAATTTGACCGCCTAGTATTATTTCTAACCTTTATTTTAGCCGGCATTTTTATAAGCCTATAAAAAAAAGGTTCAGGCCTGTGAAAATTCTTTGATGTTAAAAATCTTCTAATATTTATTTTTTTGCAACTAATATTATAATTATTATTTTTTTATTAAAATACTAACATACAAAATACATTTGGTATATTAATCCCAAGGAGTTAAAAAAAACTCATTCTGGGAAGGGCAACATTATAAAAGAAAAAGAAATTATATTTTTATAAAGACTTACAAATTCCAAATAGGAAGCACAAAAGAAGAGGCAACAAGCGAAAAAATACATCAAGAAGAGACTCATAGGAGTAGAGGCTTACTAGATAAACATCACGAATACAACAAGAAAGACATTCACACACACAGAGGTCTCACAGATAGGACACATCACTGATTTATAAAATGTTCGAGAAAATATCCTTTTAAGTTTTTTTGCCAATATTTTTTTGTTCGCAACTGGGAGTTTTAATTCATTGGGTAATGCGTTGTAATGTGTATATGCTATGCATTGTAAGGAGTGAATTCCAAATTAATGATTAATAATACAATTTTTTAACTATACAACTTTTTTCCACTGTATTTTTATTAAGACCGGACTGGTTTCAACCTGTTTCGGTCATCTTCAGACTGAGGACACAACACCAACCATAAACAATAATAAACAATTTCAGAGTCAAGCGACTGTCGAGTTGTTTTTTTTTCGGTCAATGATTTTACTGAGGATGATTTTCGATTCTTTTTGTTCACTTTCCGCTAGCCATATTGTTATTCGCTTGAGTGGTTTTGTATTTTTCTTTGTGCATTGCTGATGCATTCCTTTATTGATTATTTAAACATAGGATTTTATTGCATCCGCTGTTATCTACCTTTTCGTTCGATAAATGTGTACAATGGCAGTGCTGCATTATTTTTGTTATTTTTATGAGAGAACTTATCGGAGCCAGTAGAATCATAACATACTCATTTAAGGAGTGCGTGAGGCTGAAGGAAGTTAGGGGGGAAAGGATATGGGAAAGAGAAAGGTTGGGAAGTATCTGGCTATTCAGATGTCGTTACTAAATGCAACTAAAGTCATTTGAAACTACTTTTCGATTGTAATAATAATAATAAATGGATAACTTTTTTAGCGCCGTTTTCGTGGGAAAATTACCTCAAGGGCGCTTAAATGTATTATTCTCATAGACATATAATACAAGACATGTCTTATTCAGACAAATCTTACGAAAAATGTAGCACCACTAATGTTACACCAATAAATGTTTCACCCGCGTATGCAAAGGATAGCCATTCAAAGAATATTTGTGTGCGGAAGAGATGGCGTGTTTCGAAGGTATTTCTCGTTGACTTGGTTTAGTGCAACCAGGCGCGTTGTCTCAGTAACGTATCTACATTATTTAATTCATATAATAATCGTCGTTGGAAAGGCAAAAGGGCTGAAGCGACACTTTGGTAAAAAAAGAAGAGAAAAAAGAAGTAAAATATGCAGTTCTTTTTTCTGCATCGAATGCTTTGACTCTCGTTTGATTCTGAAGACTTTCTATACATTAATCATTTGGGAGAAGGCTTGACTCAAGCGACATAAGTTTGGGACTTTTTTTTTAGCTTTTGTCACTTCAAGTATCTCAGTGAGAGCATTGAGTTACCTGAGTTATTTTTTTTTTCAATTCCAACCAGGTACTGATTTCTTATGAATTTGATTGTAATGTAAAACAAACAAAAAAAACTTTAAAGTGCTCTGGCATAAACCCAAAATGGCGCTTCAGACCTTTTGCCTTTCTGACGACGATATATTATCATTTTAATAAATAATTTTATTTACTTACTTAAAACGATACCGTTTCCCGTAACATCTCGTAGATAAGTATTGAAACACACGAGCAAACAAAACTTTTTTTGAGGGATTTATTAAAGATTAACGTATTTTTTTTAAATATTTGAGCCTTGAATTTTTTTGGGCCCCTGGCGAATTTTTGTAAAATTGTCCTGTAAATTATTGTATGGGACGATTTTATTGTATGTACGGTTCTCGAAAGTGTTGATTTATAATCAAATAGTTCTATTAGAAATTCACAGGTAATTTATTGAGTAATAATATTATTTGTAGACACGTGCTTCTATTACTTTTCTCTCCTCTAAATCCTGCTCTGTCACTTATTTCCTCCTTGCATCAGTGTGACGACTGTGATGTAATGTGTGTGTGTTTGTTTTTATTATTATTTTGTTATTGAATACTTCACTGTTTTATTCAACGCATGATTTGAATATTTTGTAATTGGATTGATAGTCCTAACTTGTATTATTTTGTTCAAATCAATATATTTTACTTACTATCGATCTGTTCATATAGTAACAGTGAACTTATATAGCGCAGTTTTGTAATTATGCTAATAAGACTAAATAACTTGAAATTTTTGGTAGCAGTCTAAATGATTTTCGTCATTCTTTACGACTCTACCAAAACTTTGTCTAAACCATGGCTTGAATGTTCTCTCTTATGTTTATTTTGCCTTATTTTTGTCATCGCTTCATTTATTTTAATGTATATGCTATTCCTTCTCTGTTACTCTTTTTTCTATTTCGTTTTTTGTATGTATTTTTGTAATTGGACTTTAGTCCGTTAATTTATAAATAAATAAATAATAGGGAAAAAAAATAATACATACCATGTAAACAAATCAAAACTATCTAAAATCATAATCGTTATCATAAATCATGAGAGAAAAGGTTCAGATATGGGTATAACAGTGCATGGGTATAAAAATCTAGATGAAACGTATGAATTCGTATTAACATATTTGTTAAATCAAAGAAAAGAAAATTAGATTGAGCACAGTTAATATGTTGGTACTTAAAAACATTAATATTCAAGTTTTATAAGTAAACGATTTTAAAAATGCAAACAGTTTAAAGATAACAAGTTAGTAACAAAATAACAATAAAAATTTTATTACATTGAGTAAATAGTTTTCAGCAGACAGTAAGGACATTGAGTTGTAAGGATACAAGAAGAAAACCGAAACAGATCAAATTTTAATAAAAGTAAATTTTAAAAAGCTACGTTTTGTACGTAGGATTTTGAAACAATTTGGTTTTTAGGACCCGTTTGAACTCTGCTAGGTTCTGCATGTTGACAAGTTTTGGGGGAAGCTTATTCCAGATGACTGGGTCAGATACACCAAAAGCGCGATCATAGTAGACAGGTTTATTTGATCGATAAGATGAATGTAAATACAACGATCGATTGCAAGTCCATTAGTCTATTCATGACCCAGTTTACATAGGTCCATATTTGAAGGATGTTGAAATGCTAGATCCGAAGATGTTGAGTCAAAAGTACCTAACCCCAAGGGTAAGAACGTGCGAAATGTCAATAGCATCGTCCAGACAGTGCACCATTCGTAACCAGCAAATAAATAACTTAGCAGTCAAAAGCGTAACATAAGGTGCATTGAATCAATTTTGACTTAAATAATATATTCGAACCTTTTCATAAATTTTCAAGTATTTATTGACACTTGCTAGTCGGGAGCGACATATTTCGCTTTTTTGACTTACCTACATAATTTTATTTCATAACTTACATTTTTCTTAATATGTATAATAGTATTTCCTAATTTACATAATATTAGTGATACGAGGAACTCTAGTCTAACTTACTAACTTACCATCATGCCGTTTCACCGCAGGGGTAGGCAGATAGGACGGACCGCCATACAACTCTGTCTTAGCACTCACTCCTTGCTTCATTCACATTCATCGTCTCATACATACCTTTCTGTTATTCTGATTTTTGACATGAGCCGACTCAAGTATTACATTCACTTGATCATGCCACGTCTTCCTCGGGCGTCTCCACTTCTACCATTCACTTTCGCGTCATATATTCTTGTCACACTCCTTTCTTCGTTCATCCGATCTACATGCCCAAATCATCTAAGCGTCCATTTCTTAGTCCTGTTAATTAAACTTACATCAGCCTTGCATTCTTCACTCAGTCTTCAGAACTCCTATCAATACACATGGCCTGTTCAAAAGAAAAGGTGAATTTTGAATTTTCGTGGGCTGTGTACATTCGATTATCGTTTTTTTTTTGTTGTTATGTTGGTACACATATGTTTATAATATGTTAGCATTATCAGTCATTTTGGATTAGTGGTTTGTTTTTGACAACTGGAAAGGTTAGTCACGTTTTTGTGTGTTCCACGATTTTTTACTTTTGAAAAAAATGGATCAAAGAATAAAATCCATGATTTGTTTTTCCACAACTCCAGGACGCTCATCGTCATTAACATCTTCTCGGCCTTCTGTAAAGCGCTTGTACTACCTATAAACACTTTTTTGAGACAAAGTAGACTCACCGAAAACCACAGTCAACATTTTAAGTGCTTTGGAGCACTTTATTCCATTTTTAACACAAAATTTAATACACATTCTTTGATCCATTTTTTTCAAAAGTAAAAAATCGAAGAACACACAAAAACGTGACTAACCTTTCCAGTTGTCAAAAACAAACCACTTATACTAAATGGCTGATAATGCTAATATATGATAAACATATGTGTACCAAATTAACAACAACAAAATCGATAATCGAATCTACACAGCCCGCGAAAATTCACCTTTTATTTTGAACAGGCCTCGAATATATATTACTTTATGCACTATCTAATGCCAGTGTTTTTTTTTAAGTAAGTTTCCATGGTAAAACAAATATTTGTTTGATTTTGTTTTCCTCGTAAAAACGGGCCTGGTTTGAAGTCGAAAGAGCTTCGTACGATATGAATCAGATAGTTATCAATTTGTCCACATTATCTTGAAATGGCTTCGCCTCGTCTTTGTATTTACTAAACATAATAACAAGAATTGAATTTTTAAACAATGTGTAATCTAAAATGTCTTATCATGATACTAATTACAAATAAATTTTCTATTTTTTTTAATTACATCTGAACTTGTTCAGTCTGAATATCGGTAAATGGCATTACAATCCACTTGTACTATTATTGTAAATAGAACAATTCATTGTTTATAGGCTGCGTTGACAATGTGAACCTTTTTCTGAAAACTAACTAACCAACTAACCATTACGCCGTTTCCCCGCAGGGGTAGGCAGAGAGGAGGAACCGCCATATAACTCCGTCTTGGCACACACTCCTTGCTTCATTTACATTCATACATCGTCTCATACATACTCTTCTGTTATTCTGACTCGATGACCCGATTCAAGTATTTTATTTACTTGATCGTGCCATGTCTTTCTCGGGCGTCCTCGACTTCTTCTTCCATTCACTTTCGCATCATATGTTCTTTTCACACTCCTTTCTTCGTTCATTCGCTTGCAAACCATCTAAGCGTCCCTTTCTTGATCCTACTCATTACGCTCACATCAGCCTTGCATTCTTTCCGGATATCCACATTTTTTATACGGCCATACATGGTTTTACGCACATACGTCTCAAATATCTCATTTCCACAGCATTCAGTCTACTTTCATCCTTCCTCTCCCAGTTCCATGCCTCACTGCCGTACATCAGGGTTGGTATAAGCACTCCATTGTGGACTGCTAGCTTCGCTTCTTTGGACATTTTTTTATTTGCACCAACAGCGTTTAGTCCTCCGTTAATGTAGTTTCCTGCATTCACTTAAGAAAACTTTTTAAACCTTTTTCTGTTTTCGAAAAAAACTTTATTCGTTTTTTTTTTATAGTGATTACCGTACAAGAGTCTCAACTGCTCCTAACCGTCTATAACAGGGGTAGCCAAAACGTCAAAACCGCATAACTATTCCTAGTCGCCCGCATGTCTGAAGCTGCGTACAGACATATTGTTTTATTTATTAAATCTTTTTGTGTAGGCAAATCATTAATGGCTGTTATTAAAACAACTGGATATCGAATAGGAATTGGTAACATCTAAATCTATTGTAAATTTAAAGTTATTTTCGGCTTTAAATTACTATTTTTATTATGATTGCTTAACACATAAGATGTTAGAAGACCGCCGCCAATAAATTAAAAAGTAGTGATAAAAAGTTTGACAACCTTGTTTTAGCGCTTGTACCACTTATAAACACTTTTCAGAAGGCCGAGAAGATGTTAATGACGATGAGCATCCTGGAGTTGTGGAAAAACAAATCATAGATTCTATCCTTTGATCCATTTTTTTTCAAAAGTAAAAAATCGAAGAACACACAAAAACGTAACTAACCTATCCAGTTGTCAAAAACAAACCACCAATCCAAAATGGCTGATAATGCTAACATATGATAAACATATGTGTACCAACATAACAAAAAAAAAATCGAAAATCGAATGTACACAGCCCGCGAAAATTCAAAATTCACCTTTTCTTTTGAACAGGCCATGTATATGCCATAGATTTACTTTAAGTTGTACCAGTCTGATGATGCTCGTCATAAGGTGAAACCGGTCGGGTCTTAAATAAAAAATAGTGGAAAAAAGTAAATTTGTATTATTAAAATCATTAAAAAGATTTAAGATTAAATTCTGCACTCATCTGATGTACCCACAGAAGCAATTGAATGTGTACTATTTATTTTTGCGCAATCTCGTAGATTATCTCGCTCCAGTGCTAAATAAAAATAATCAATCACCAGGTGAATAAATCAATATATAATCAAATAATCCAATAACTATCTAGTGACGTACAGTGATTTTGAATGGTGTGAAAAATGGACGCATTTTTAAATAAATTATCATTAATTGTTCTCCGCTAGTACGAGTGTGTAATGTGCGGTGCCAGCTCGTGAGAAAAGAGTCGGTTTTGCTGACCCCCAGTGTAGCCAATAGTTAAGTTCAAGTTAGAAAATGACGGGTTATCTGGAAATCTGTATTTTTCTGTGCGTCATCTATTGGTTTTTCAATGAAAGGTTTGACAATTTTTCTTATTTTTATCATTGTTTTTTTTTTTTTTTATACGTTGTCTTTTTTGTTAGATGATCAATTGGACGTAGTTATGCAGAAAACGTTCAACTCACAATTTTCCAAAATGTTTTCCTATAAAATATTTGTTATTTTATTTATTGCTCTAAATGCAATAGATTTTTGGTAATTATATTTTTGCAGATTGCAGATATTTGACTTAAATTGAAGTTTAAACACATTATAAAAAGTGGGAAACAATAAAAACATATTTTTTTTAAATAATCACATTGATAGATTATAAATGACTTATTTATAATAGTGTTCATAAAGAAGAAAAAAATGATATTCACTTTACAAATGCCGATTACGCATATTAATTTATTTATAAATTAACGAATTAAAGTCCAATTACAAAAAATATATAAAATTTAATCTTCTTTTAATGCTTCTTTATTGTCATATTTTCAAACCCCTTTTTCACAGTTTCATTTTTATGTGGTTGGACGCTTTCTGCAGAACTAACTTACCAATGGTGATGCCCCTGGGAAGACTAACTAGGTTAATTAACTGCCTCGCAGGAAATTTGGATAATTTTCACACGAGCTATAACAAGTTTAAGCAAGAACTAGCTATTAAGTTCTAACTATATTATGTACTTCTTGAAAACTATTTTTTTTGTTTTTAAACTTCTTTTTACTTTAATCTTTGTGTAATTATGATTACCATTTTTTGTGTTTTTTGCAATGTTTGGTGTAAAACTGTTTTTGCAAATATAAAAATAAATAAATAACTACGTCCAATTATTTTACGTTCTTTCTACTGATTTATTGTAATTTATAATTATCAATGTGGTGTGTTAAAATACCAGTTAAATTATGTTTCCTTTCATTCCTTAAAATCAAACAATAAATAATTTAAATAAATACCAAATATAATTTTGCCAATATCATGTCCTCAGAGTGCCAAACTGTATCTTTCTCCGAACTAGAAATAAATAAAATAATTGTGTTTATCTGAAGTGAGCTGCCTGGTAAGTATGCTTCTTTATATTATCTCAGTAAAATCTCATAATAGAAATAAAAATTAATATGCAATGAGAAAACAATAGAATAACATTTAAATTATAACAAAGGAACGGAGAGTTGTTTTATATATAGTATATATTATAACCGCACACTTTGTGTTTTTTGTTTAGTTTAATTTGATGATGCTCAGGCTAAGCGAAACCTGTCGATCATAAAAATTAAAATAATCGCGGTCTTGTATAAAGTTATTTTTTCACTTCTTTAAATGTGTCAAACCACAAAGTGATTGCTTTCTACGAACATATAAATCACTTACATCCAGAGTGCATCCTTGGAAACCTGTATTTTCGTTACAGTTTTATCTCATATCCTTGAAGTAACAATATATGGAGCGAGAGCTAATTCTTTTTACCCAACCTATACAAATTTGGGATAAATCACTTTCTCTGGGTTTTTACGTCGTACACGAAAACCGACAACAAAATCTCCCAAATTATCACACCGCTAAGTATTGTTAGAATGTTCTTCGTGTCCCGCGTCTCCGTTGACTTCGCCCACACGTTTTGATATGCGAAATAAATGAACATAACTCAACGGTTTATTAGGTTACGTGCTATATTTTTGTTTAAAACAATACTGTGAAAAAGTGCTTATACGAATAAACAAAAACATTATGTCGACATGTGCTATGAATGGATGATTGACGGCCTCCATGGTCGAGTGGTAAGACGTTCGACTACGAATCCAAAGGTCGCGGGTTCAAACCCGGCGTGCGCCAATAACTTTTATTGATTTATGTGTCATAACACATTTCATTCATATAAAAATAATAAAAAAAGTATATTTGCGGCACGTTCTAGAGTGGTAGATACTCTAAGTATCGCCCTGGTCAAAGACCACAATTCAGAATCGAAACGTTGCTTGAAATGGCTTTAGTCGTGTTTGGTGACCAGATCTGAATAGCCAGGTAATTATTAATCTTCTTCCCAATCTCCTTCCCCTCCCCACTACCTTCAGTCGCACAACATATCCCAGTCGGGTCGGGGATGCCATAGTCTCACTGGCTCTAGACGGTTTGGAGCAGTTGAGACTCTTGTGTGGTATTTACATTTAAAAAATACCCTAGCCGTAGTCCTAGCCACGCCCAGGTCTAGCCGAGTCCGGCAACCTCATAAAAACCAACTACAGCAGCGCTCTCTCTTGTATATTATTGCTCTAAGCTCATATCATTATCAGTCACCCCTTTCGTTTTCCACTTAACGGATGACATTACCGACAAGTGGATTAAAAAAAAAGTTTTATTATCTAATTAAAAATGTTCGGTAACAAATCTGAAAATAGTTTCTCGGCAGGTGGTCGTCAAACAGATAAATGTTATTATGAATGTAGCTTTACCGCATCAAGAGTTGATTGAAATTTGAAAGGTTTGATGTAGATTAATACCTTACTGAGGACAATCTTTCGATCTTCGGTGGCTTAAATAGATTAGAAAAAGATTTTCTTCATAAAGATAACATGTGATAGTTTACTTTTTAATCCTAAATGATCACATTAATGTGTTATCTTAAACGCAATTTTATGTATTAATACGTAATTTTTTTTTTTTTTAATTTGATTTCCTACCCAATTTCTACTGAGATTTCGTTGCAGTGCAGGCCTGGTAGGATTGATACATAAGGTATTTTTCCTTTAAGGCAATCTTATGCGTTTTGCATGTATCGTCCCGTGTCCGTGTATCTCATCGTTAAAATTTAATTGTCTTTTTAATTTCTTTGCCATCATCCCACTGTTTATTGTTTATTTATTTACGCCCGTTAAAGGCTTTTTACAAAAATATTAACATTGATTAAAAAACAATATACTCATAAACAGTGCAAAAAATATTGTAAAAGAAAGATTTTTTTAACAACATCCAGAGTTAAATAGTTTCTACGATTAATTTAGCTCTACTAGATGAAAAAAAAACTGCACTTAGGTATACTTATATTGTGATATTGACGTACTAAATATATCAACAACATCGGAGTATTTGTTTCCCAGATGTTGAATTCGTCGCATAGGAATATAATATTGCCAGGTTGAAGTAGAATTGTTACAATAGTATGGTAGGTACTGTCTTGTAACTCTCCTGCCAGGAACACGGAATGCAATTACATATAATAGTTTAGTCCTGTCAATCATTAAGTTTATAATTTTAAATAATAATTATGATTTTTATATCTTCTTTTTCGTGAAAGAAAATCACCTCAAAGGCGCTAAGGGTCAGCACTCAAAATACACACTTTCTGGCTTTCTAGTACTAGCAAAACTACAAATTATTCATCTGTTAATTCTATTCGGGTAGTTAGGAAAATGTCTAAGGTTTCCGGTGAGTACAATTCTTAAACAGTGTAATCTTTGCACACTGGAATTTTAGGTAAAACGTTCAAAAATGCATTCGCTTGTTTTAAAACTGCACCTCTTACTGATATTTCAGTACGTTTTTCATAGAATTTAAAGGATTATAGGAAAAAAAAAAACACTGGAAACCTCATATTAAAATAGAAATACATATAGAAAATTTCCAGATCAATAAATCATTTGTAGTATTGCTTGTATAAGAATGCTACAACGTGACGTTTAGCATCATTATTGGGTGCTGGCCCTTAAACAAACCGGCGACCTTTGTGGGGGTGTCATTGGCTAGAAAAAGACGCTGGGAGCTTTTTTACTCTCCACGTCAATAGGGTATTAACGTAGGGACTAAAACGGTTACCACAGAGAGCTTAGTTTTCATTAATTATCATATTTTATTGTACCTACCTGACTTGTTTTATAAATGTTAGATTATGCATAATATTACATCATGTTTGACAGCTGATCACAACTTGATCAAAAGCCGAAACCCACCGAGTATCGACATTTAAATGTAAAAAAAAAAACAAAATGGCGCTCTTCGACGATTTGATGTTCATCAATTGTGTCGAATGTTTAAGGTAACACCCCAACCTTTTTCATTCATTCTAAATTTTTGGAGTTACGGGGGAATTAATGGCTCCTATTCTCCGTCATGTCGAGTAAGGTAACTGGGGAGAATTTATTGACCGCTAGGCGGCAAAAACTGAAATTCTTGATTGTGTGTGTGGGTTGTAGTTTTTAACTAGGAAGTATACCTTTTTTTATATAAGTTGTCAGCTTTCTACTAAAAATCACCAATAAACTTTTTAGTAGATTCGTTTCTACCCACTTTATTATATTTCTCATAATATTATTTAAATGCCAATCAAAGTCACCGTTTTCTAAATTTAAAACATGTAATTTCTCGGAGTTTTTATTTCTGTATTTGCCACAAAAACGCCCGAAAGCGCAGTAATCCAGCGATATGTCATAAGGCGCCGATATAATAGCATTTCCATCGAGTTTCAGCAACTGATTAAAGCTGATCAAAGTAACCAATGTAAATTTAATCCATCAAAAGGCCAAGGTTTACTAATATTGGAGATAAGTATGATTAAGAAATTAATTGATTGGCCATCTTTTTTTCTAATTTCTGATTCGCTAAAAAGCATTTTTCCTTGACAACGTTATTATCCCCGAGTTTACAATTATTGTCGCAAACAAAAAACCAATTATATTAACTGTAAATAATTCCTTTTGTGAGAACGTACTAGCTTATACTTTGTATGGAACTTAGATCTGATGTTTATTGAAATTTTCTAATTTAATCAATGATCTTTTTTAATGCCTTCCTACCTAATAAAGTCCCCACCTGTAATGTATTTTTGCAGACATTATTCTAAATTTGAGATGGGTGGATTAAAGCAACCAATATGTTTCCTTGTCAAGTTACATCCCGTGATTTTCCACGGGTAACAACTAGTTATTAAATAATAATACGATGTATAGTATGTAATACATTTGCTTTTTACAGTATTCATACAAAGTTTTGAATATTTCAATCGTTATTAACGAGTATTGACTTTTTTATCATTTATTTACAGATTGCTATATTTGCTTTTGTCAAAAATTAAGACATCGTCAAAGTCAAGGCCGTCCAAAAAATCTTCGTTTGGATAAACCGGTTTTCTTTGTATTTTCGTCTATCTGTTTGTTTTTCAAATATAAATAATTATCACCGTGGTCATCCAGTTGAAAATCCGCAAAAATTAAATTAATATCCTTCGCTTTTCTCCAACTGTAATTTTGATGTTATACATAGCCGTATTATAATAAATGTACAAGATAATAAATCTTTCGGGAGCCGATTGATATTTTGTGTTATCCTTCTTTAAACGATAATTCACGTGCTTGATAGCGCGTATTTTATATCTGGTGATGCGGGTACTTTTTATTTATTTTTTTATAGTGATTAATGCACAAGAGTCTCAACTGCTCCTGACCGTCCGGAGCCAGTAAGACTATGACATCCCTAATTGGGGTATGTTGTGAGGCTGAAGGTAGTGGAGAAGGGAAACAGACGGGGAATAGGAAGCTTGGGAAGTACCTGGCTATTCAGATCTGGTCACCAAACACGGCTAAAGCCATTTAAAGCAACGTTTCAATTATGAATAATTTTTTTTCTCCAGGGTGCTCACATAATCTACCACTCTGGAACGTGCCGCAAATATACTATATATTCTTTTATATTAATTAAATGTGTTATGATACATATTAATTGAATAAAAAATATTTGCGCACGGTCAACTCCAGGACAATCAGAATCATACTAAAAAAATTCCGAATCCAATTGAAGGGTTTTATTTATCGACTTTTACATTGTTTTAATAACCTTCTTGTTCTACCTTTATCCCCTTTCACTGCAAGACTAAATACACACCTCAAAATAGTATTTATTAGAGATATTGTCATCTTATAATATATCCTAGGCTTTAATTAAAGAGTATCTAGTGACTTCAATAATATCAACACTATCAAAACATTGTATATGACATTTGTTAGGCGTCATATCGAGTACAATTCCACAGTTTGGTCTCAATTTTTGCGATTTACGTGCTCGCTTAAAATTATTAATTCAATGTTTAATACCCCTAAATTCCTATATTTAATTGAATTTTATGTTCCTGGCAGGGCAGTGCGATAGTACCTACCTTATTATTGTGACAATTCTATTTGAACCTCGCAATATTATGCTCCTATGCGACGAATTCAACATCTGGGAAACAAATACTCCGGTGTTGTTGATTTATTTAGTACGTTTATATTAAAATATAAGCATACAATGCTTTTCATCTGGTAGAGATAATTTATCTGATATAACTATTTAACTCGGGATGTATCTGCTATTCAATACTATTTTTTCTCTCTTGTTCAATATTTTTGTACAGTTTACAAGCATATTTTAAAAAAAACTTTGATATTTGTGTAAAAGCCTTTAACGGGCGTAAATAAATAAACAAATTTCCGGGATGAATGGATGATTAATATGGAGTGTAACCTTAGAGTATACTAGAGGTAGCCCAAGCCAAGGCAGTGAAGTCAGTTTCGGACTTGTTTTTGATGATTTTAACATGACTCGGCGCATCTGGGCGTGGCTAAGACTAAGGCCACGGTATTTATCTTAGAGTAACAATATATAGAGACCTAACTTTGCGAAATTTTGTCCGTACTTTTTGACCAAGCAATGACCAAAGGGTGTGGCCTAAACTTAGAGTAAAATCACTAACAGGGTTGTCACAAATTAAGTAAATTAGGTATTTTGTTGTGAGTAGGTAGTTGTAAATCATTAAAAAGAATGAATGTTGTATATTTTTTTGTTTATTCAAATATACATTAATCAATAAGATTATCAAAATCTTATTTATAGATAAAAATATAAACGAATTAAATTATTAGTACAGAACATTTTATAATACATATTATAAAATGAACTTCAGTTCCATCAACAAAATAGTTTACAAACAAAAAGTAAAATAAAAAAATGTACGGTGATAACAGATGTTAAATCATTTTCTTAACCTTGGAGTAAGAATATGTGGAGAGAGATCAATTTTTTTTTACCTATATAAATTTGCGATAAATCACTTTCTCTGCGTTTTTACGTCGTACACCATGAGAGAGAAAGAGACACAAAAAATTTCACAAAACATGACACCGCTTTTAAGTATTGTAGGGATGTTTTCCGTCCCGCGTTATTTTGTAAGGAAATTTCGAATGCAGATAATAATAACAGTGAACTTATATAGCACAGTTTTGTGATATTTCACGTCAAGTGCGCTTCATACTTAATTAATTAAGCTAATAATTCTAACTAACAAGGAGAAAATAATATATGAAATGTATACAAAATTAAAACTATCTAGATGCATGATCGTTATCATAAATCATCATTGGGAAATGGACTGAGCAGATTGTGCTATGGTATTTAGGAGTCCAATTTTGCCTTCTCGTAGCACGAATCCATTTTTCTCGTCTTTTTTCATCCTTTGGAAATCTAAAAATAATTAAATATATAATAATATTCCAATTTTGGCATAGCCCTGAATCTGGGGACGCAACCGAAATTATAAAGATAACTAAGAGATAAACACTATTCTGTCTTTATCTGTTTGCCAACAATTTAGCGTTAGTATCATGAGAAAGAAAGAGACCGGGATACTTTCAGAAGCCGTACAAAATGGGGATTCCCCTTTGTAATGGTTTCTCATGTGACATCTAGTATATATCTCTAAGTTAAAAATATTACGAATCCACTAAAACTCATTTCAAACGGAAGTTTATTATATTGGAACGAATAGTCCAAAGATTAATTACATATTGGTGTAATTTACTAGTTGTTTTGTAGGTTAGGATGTTAAATATTTGAGATCAAACTAAAAAAGACGATTTTTATGGTACATACGTGTGAAAACTGTTTGTTTTTGGTCCTTTTGTACTTCGATTGAAGCAACCAAGTATAGCACATATGGCCATGATGTTGTACTTTTGACAGTCCGTTCGCCTGACTCTCCAAACGTGAGTGAAGTTTGTGCAGATTAAATAGTGGAGACATGACATTTAGCCCGCCCCAAATCGTGTATTGGTTTCAACAATTGTTTGTCTCTTTTTCTCATATGCTTATAGAACCGAGCATAAAGAGAGAGCTATATTTTGCGAGTTTGTCAACGATTTGTCACAAATTAGTACGGTCTCTTTATATTGTTACTCTGAGGTATTTATACATCCATTCATATCACATATCGACATAATGTTTTTGTGTATTCGTATAGCCACTTTTTCACAGTATTTTTATCAACAAAAATATAGCATCTAACCTAAAAAACCGTTTAGTTGTGTCAAGTTTAGTGGCATAATAAAAAATGTGGGCGGAGTCCCGCCGTTAACCAGCGAAGATAGCCAGCTTAAGATCATTGCGACAGTATATAGAAGCGGTCCAAGAAAATTGTTGTCTCTTTCTCTCTCATGGTGTACGATGTAAAAACTCGGAAAAAGTGATTTATTACAATTTCGGATGGGTTGGGTAAAACAAATTAGCTATACCTCCATATATTGTTACTTCAAGAGTGTAACACATTCTAAGATTGAATCCATAGATGTAATATGTCTACCTCTATGGATTCAATCTAGCTAAATAAATCTGCCAGCTCGCGTGTGAAGTACGGATATTAAACGCTCGCGTATATTACCACACATTGTTGTACCCGAAGAAAGTGAACGCCGTTCTTCTTGCCAAATTACCGAGTTTATTATTTGTTTGTGCCATTCGGCTAAAATTATGCCAAACATTTCGGCAATCTAATTGCAAATTCTTGTTAACGTTAATATGTACTTTTTTAACCGCGAAGCCATTTTTTTAACAATTTGTGATAAACATGTTTTACCGCTTCGCCCGTTATTGGAGTCTTTTATATTTAGATTGTTCTTTTTCCCTTACATTTTACTGAAAAACAAAGATTTAGAAAAAGTTAATACCGCACAAGAGTCTGTTCCCAACCGTCTGTATCTAACGGGACTATGGCATCCTTGATTGGCGTATGTTGTGAGGCTGAAGGTAGTGGGAAGGAAAGGAGATGGGGAAGAATAAGAAGGTTGGGAAGTACCTGGCTATTCAGAGCTGGTCACCAAACACGGCTAAAGCAAGCAACGGAACCACTCTGGAACATGCCGCAAATATACTATTGATTATATTGTTTTATATTAATGAAATGTGTTATGACACGTATTGATTGAATAAAATCTATTTGCGCACGCTGGCTTTGAACCCGCGACCTCTGCAGTCGTAGACGAGCGTCTTAACCACTCGACCACGGAGGCTGTCATTTTTTTGTCTCGGTAGATTTCAACACGCAGTTTGGTTTATGGGGAATATACTTGGAGTGATAATGTATGGAGAGAGAGAGCCAATTCTTTTTACCCAACCTATACAAATTTGGGATAAATCACTTTCTCCGGATTTTTGCGTCGTACACCATGAGAAAGAAAGAGACAGCAACTTTTTTCAAATCATCACACCGCTTTAAAGTACTGTAATAATGTTCTTTGTGTCCCGCTTCTCCGTTGACTCCGCCCACGCGTTTTCATATGCGACATAAATGGATAAAAGTCGACGGGTTTTTAGGTCATATGATATATGTTTTTGTTAACAATACCGTGAAAAAAAAACGGTTGTACGAATAAACAAAAACATATCGACATGTGCCATGAATGGATGTGTAAATACCCTAGCCCTAGTCCTAGCCACGCCCAGGCCTAGCCGAGTCCGGCAAAGCTCATCAAAATTGACTAATCTCTCTTGTATATTATTGCTATATGTATATTGTAACTAGATCTGAATAGCCCGGTACTTCCCAACCTTCCTCTTCCCCATCTCCTTTCCCTCCCCACTACATCCAACCTCACAACATCCCCCAATCGGGGACAGTGGCGACTCGTGAGTTTTTAGTGTGCTAAAGTTTGAAAAATACGACATTTTTAGTGTTGTAGCCGAAAATGTTTTTTTTTTTTTTTTTAAGTTTGTGTGGAAGATTCTTAGGATTTTTCAGTTTTGGTGGCTCACTGCACGGATTTCTAAAAAATCTTCATACAGATAATTGAAATTTTGAAAAAAAAAATGTTTTTGGCCACAACAACATGAATAATGACTTTTTTTCAATCTTACTACTTTAGTTTACTAAAAAATCACGACAGTCCGCCCCTTATCGGGGATGCCATAGTCTCACTGGCTCCAGAGGGTTAGTAGCAGTCGAGAACAGTTGTGCGGAATTAACTATAAAAAAATGCCACAAGCTAAAATTTCAGCCTTACCATATATATTGTCAACTTTTCTGTAATCGAATAAAAAAATATATTATTTCTAATTTTGAAACTGTTAATTCGTGGTGGAATTCCATTTTAATGATTTAATAAAACAAATATATAACTTTATTCCACTTTTATTTTATGACTGGACCGGTTTCAGCCTATGACGGCCATCTTCAGACTAGTACATGTTGTTGTTAACCTACGGCTTATATACTATTTTTGGGGATGTCAGATGTTTACTACCCCTGACATCCCCAAAAATAGTATATAAGCCGTAGGTTAACAACAACATGTACTAGTCTGAAGATGGCCGTCATAGGCTGAAACCGGTCCAGTCACAAAATAAAAGTGGAATAAAGTTATATATTTGTTTTATTAAATCATTAAAAAAATATATATATTTAAAAAAGTTACACTGGATACATGTGGTAGAGCATCTAAACTGCGCGTTTCTTTCCGTCAATTGGGTTGTCTTATCTTATTTCCGCCCAGACCGGCAGACACCAAAACGATTACCTACTTGTAATTATTAATTAATTAGTACAATATAACCTTGTTGCCTGGACATACACATCATAACCGACCTTTGGTCACACGTACAAACTAGCGCGATTGGCGAAATATTAACTCGTGACCAAGTCGCTATCTGTCGGTCGACTTCGTCCTATTGTCACGTTATGCCAAGCTGATCTGCTTCAATCATTCTACATTTCCGTACCTGAAAGTAAAAATCAAACGTACGATCCGAAGGGGTTGACGTAGTTACCCCATTTGATCTTGCTTATTAAAGCATTTTCATGAAATAATTTTAGGCCATTTGTTTTTGGTAATACTTGGAGAGAAGCCTTGATGTATGGCTACGATGAAAGTAAGTAAGTCCGAATTCATGGTGTTTGAAAGAGAGAGTACGATTACAAGGTGCAATATACTCGTAGTTATGAATAATTGTGTATTTAGGAAGTATGTTTACGAAAGACGGAAAGGCTGATAAGGATATTAAAAAAATGGTGAATGCAGGAAACTCCACCAATGGAAGACTGAACGCTGTTGGCGCAAATAAATAAAAAATGTTCAAAGAAGCGCAGCTAGCAGTCCGCAATGGAGTGCTTGCACCAACCCTGATGTATTACAGTGAGGCATTGAACTGGCAGAGAAAGGGTGAAAGTAGACTGAATGCTGTAGAAATAAGATCCCTGAGGCGTATGTGCGGTGAAACCACGTATGATCGTGTTAAAAATGTGGATATCCGGAAAGAATGCAAGGCTGATGTGAGCGTAATGAATAGGATCAAGAAAGAGACGCTCAGATGGTTTGGGCATATAGAGCGAATGAACGAAGAAAGGAGTGTTAAAAGAATATATTATGCGAAAGTGAATGGAAGAAGAAGTCGAGGACGCCCGAGGAAGACATGGCACGATCAAGTAAATCAAATACTTGAATCGGGTCATGTGAAGAGTCACAACAACAGAAGAGTATGTATGAGACGATTTATGAATGTGAATGAAGCAAGGAGTGTGAGTTTCTGCCTACCCCTGCGGGGAAACAGCGTGATAGTTGGTTAGTTTACGAACACTAAATAATCTTAAAACTAAACCAATGAAAGTTTTAAAAACACCACTTATTAAACCGGGGGCCAAAGCTGATTGATGTAAGCGTAATTAATAGGATTAAGCAAGGGACCCTTAGATGGTTTGGGCGTGTAGGAATGGCATGTCAAGAGTCAGAATAACAGAAGAGTATGTATGAGACGATGTATGAGTGTGAATAAAGCAAGGAGTGTGTGTCAATACAAAGTTGTATGGCGGTCCATTCTCTACCCACCCTTGCGGGGAAACGGCGCGACGGTTAGTTAGTTAGAGAGGAGTATATTCGTAATATTTCAGTAATTTCTTTCAAAAAGACATTACACCAAATTATCGTTCGGGGTTACATTACGGTAGAATCCCCGTTCAGAACGGTAGTGTTAATAGTTACGACAGTGTCTTCTCTCCTGTTATATTTTATAAATGTATAAACATTATGCACACACATCAATCAAACTGGCCACAATGTATCGTATGGAGAGATTTCCATCGACAGCATAACCACGGTCTGTTGGAATGTGGTAAGGAATGCCATCGCGGTAGCTACGTTACACCTTTTCATCTGGCCCGATGAAGAAAAAACGCAATTAGTATTTCACTCTCGATTTCCTTGCTAACGGTGACTCACCGACCATTCTACGACTCCGTAGTAAAATGTTCGCAATCTAGGTTACTTTCTTCTTTCTTTGACTTTGTCGTGGTTGACCAAACCGAAGATGAACACTGTCCACTACTAAAACTGATCAACACAAAAAGAATTAATGAAATGTTAATTTAATATTTCATTGTATTTTTATGACGATTTATTATTTATGGAATCCATTCTTTGCAATTCCTTTCATTGTAATTTGTTATTTGGTATAATTTCTCCGTAATTTAATTTTCAGTGAAGTTGAATATACATGGCCTGTTCAAAAGAAAAGGTGAATTTTGAATTTTCGTGGGCTATCTACATTCGATTATCGTTTTTTTTTCGTTATGTTTGCACACATATGTTTATCATATGTTAGCATTATCAGCCATTTTGGATTAGTGGTTTGTTTTTGACAACTGGAAAGGTTAGTCACGTTTTTGTGTGTTCTTCGATTTTTTACTTTTGAAAAAAAAATGGATCAAAGAATATGTATTAAATTTTGCGTTAAAAATGGAATAAAGTGCTCCAACGCACTTAAAATATTGACTGTGGCATTCCGCGAGTCTACTTTGTCTTAAAAAAGTGTTTATAAGTGGTACAAGCGCTTTACAGAAGGCCGAGAAGATGTTAATGACGATGAGAGTCCTGGAGTTGTGGAAAAACAAATCATGGATTTTATTCTTTTATCCATTTTTTTCAAAAGTAAAAAATCGAAGAACACACAAAAACGCGACTAACCTTTCCAGTTGTCAAAAACAAACCACTAATCCAAAATGGCTAAATGAATCAGTCCTGATATTATTGTTACACTTAAACAATTTGGATCGAGTGGTTCTGTTAGGTATGTGGACGGTAATTAAAGTAAGTACATCAGGGCTGTGTATAATAATATGCTATTAAGAATTTAAAAAATATAAGTAACAGGAAATAAGCCTTCTGTCTCCGAGTGCTAATGATTCTAATAACTACCTAATTAATTCTTTCATTAAGTAGTTATAATTTATCGTGTGTAGAGGTAAACCGAGTTTGTGGTTAATGTATTTCAAAAAAATATGTTGCAATTTTGCAATGGAATCAGCGTAGATTTTAAAGTGAGGGGCCAGATAGAAGAATTGTGTTCGACTTGACTTCTTCTTGAAATATACTATCAAGTAACCGAAATACATTACAAAAGAACAATGCTCATAAACTATGACGTTCTGGCGTAATTCTAAACGCTATAAGCGCTAGCTGCAGATAAATACGGTTTAATTAGTCAATTAAATTGTTAAAAAAACTGTGCTCGTTTTTTGTAAATATTTGTAGGGACGCAATATTTTTTTTCGTTATCGCATATTTTTAAAAAGTGAATACCGCACAAGAGTCCCAACTGCTCCCAACCGTCTAGAGACAGTGAGACTATGGCTCCCCAATCGGGTATGTTGTGAGGCTGAAGGTAGTGGGGAGGGGAAGGAGATGGGGAAAAGGAATGTCGGGAAGTATCTGGCTATTCAGATCGGTTACCAAACAGGGCTAAAGCCATTTCAAGCAACGTTTCGATTCTGAATGGTGGTCTTTCACTAGGGTAATACTTGGAGTATATACCACTCTGGAACCTGCCACAAATATACTATTTAGTATTATATATTAATTCAGTGTGATATAACACATATTAATGAATTAAAATTTATTTCCGCACGCCGGGATTTGAACCCGTGACCTACGGCACGCCCCTAGTGAGTAGTATTGACATTTTTAGTTCAAGCATACACTCCGTATTCCCCTATTCACCGTGTCTATGTCAATACCAATTAATTACTCGTGTCAGTATCGCTTTATCATTATTGACACGATCAACTTTTAAAGGCGCACCTGAGTGACTTCAAATAATTGTCACTTTTAGGTGTAAAACCCCGTTTACTTAACTTTTTTATCGTATGGCAAAAATTTTTATGCGCTAAAAAATGCATTCTTGCTCCCTTTGCTCAAATTATTTTAAGAATGCTCTTATTACTAATGATATTAGTTGTGTGGCAGTTCATTATCTGCCTACCCCGGCGGGGAAACAGCGTAATGGCTAGTTAGTTAGTCAGTCTAGTTTTTGGAGCGTTGTTTGTGTGAAATATCACCTGGAGTGCATTTTACATAGCTATAAATGAGCTTAAGGGTCAGCATCCAAAATACACATTTCAAGTGCAAGCAAAACTACAAATTATTTATCTGTCTATACCATATGGGTAGTTAGAAAAATAAGGTTTCTAATATGTGTTGTATATATTTCTGCGTGTTAAAAAATGGACCGGACTAAAGCAGTTGCAGGACTTCAAAAGTAGAGAGTTTTGGTTAAAATATTATTCAACGCATGGATTATATGGATTCTTTTAGAAGAATGTATCTATTTCTACGGAATTTTCACAAACATCAGCAGTTGGTTGGTAAATTTATTTAATTATTCTTCATCACCCAAGTGTGCTTTTACATTGACAAGATTGTGTAAAGGTCAAATTATGAACCAATAAGAAAGGGACACAGGTACAAGTCACAAAACTATCTTTAAAAAAAATAACTACTGCATAATATTATTGAGTTACTTTAGTAATCGATATTTCATTGAACTGCTGCACACATTATGGGACGTTTATTTTGTTTGTATTCTAGCAAACGTAAAAGTGCGTTCCTTAACCGTGATGCATTTGATAAATAATGATTTTTTTTTCATGTGAACGTTTTTTTATGCGACTTCTTCACAAATTTAAATTTATTTCTGTTTAAAAAAAACGAAACGTGTTGTGTGCAGATTTTTTTTTAAATGGCGTGTTGTTTAGTTAGTTACGTGTGTATAGTAAATAGAGAAATCTGTAAGACCCATTACAAAAATGAAGAGACGAAAAGTTCTAATTTCCACACAAATTCAAACGGAATATATAAATTATTTGAAATTTCGTGTTTTGTACAACTTTTCTGTTTAAAGAAACTTATTGTTTTGCTTTCTTGCACGATTCCATTCTTATCTTTTTGTTTATTGGAATTTCGTGCGGGACATTTCACATGCGCCACTGTTATTTGACGTCAATCTGTCAAAACTAAGATTATTATAGCAATTGACTTACTTTACATTTGGGTTCATTTTTTCGCGCTAAGAAATTAACCTCATTTTCAAAATGGTTTTAGTTTCGTTTGACGATTTAAACTATACTATTAATAACAACTTTCTTATTTTCACTATATATTTTTTTTCTACCTATACACTAAGTACACTCAATTGGTGAAGTAAGATTTTGTATTCAATGCTAGCTTATCCAATATTAAATAATATTTAAATAATGATGCAGAATAAACTTGTTTATCCGGATTTTTGAGATTCGAGCATTGTCGAGATCGCCAGTCTTTCCCACTGTTTTCCTGATAACGCCGAAAACGTATTTACAAATTTAACAACGAATAATTACTTGCAATTTACTGTTTTTTTTTGTAATATTATGTTTTTCATTACAAACCTTGATGAAGTTATTTCACTTATTTATTTTAGACCTGCGCGGTTTTGCCTTGATCGGGCATCTTCAAACTAGTTTGTTGACCAGTCTAATATGTATATGAATAAGTGGAATAAAAAAGAACTTGTTTAAAAAAATATTTTGTTCAAACATTGTGGCAAACTTGGAGGAAAAATAAATGGAGGTATAGATTTGCGAACGATTATAAGTAAATTTGTTGACTTTGGTCTGACTCTAAACTAGGATATCAGGTTAACATGCAATAGTGCACGTCTCTTTCTAACACAAACATATTCCCGCCCGTGTTAGTTGATAGAGAGAGACAGAGATATATTAAGGGGGCGATTCATAGAATACTCTATTTTATACCGTTTTGGCCATTTTTAATAAAAAATGTTTTATTATTACATAACAAAACCGTTTTGTAAACACAATTTAAATGATTTTTTAAGCCAGAATATCACGCACTATCAAGCACGAGGTTTGTTTGATCACTGATTAATGCTCATTGTTAATATTATGTCTATATATCCTTAAAAATACTAATCTCCAAACGTTACCATAAAACATATTAAAAACAGTTATTGTGGAAAGTAATAATTTTTACTGTTTTTTGTCCTATTAGTAGCTACATCGACGCATATAACATATCGCCATAATGTTTTTTTCTTGTATAAAACCACTGCAAATACTAAAATAAACGAAAATATAGGGAATAACCTCAAAAAGCGTTTGACATTAGCTGTCCCGATGAATGATGTGAAGTTCGCGCGTACGTTACACGCGTCGACGCGATGCGATATAATGTGACATCTTGTTCTGTCTCTCTCTTTCTCTCATAGTATACGAACTAAAAACCCGGAGAAAGTGATTTATCGAAAATTTGTTTAGATTGGGTAAAAATATTAGCTCTCTCTCCTTATATATTGTTCCTTCAGGGTGTCAAACGTACTTTATAGTAGGTACACAGCCCTGTAATCTTGATATTAATAATGAAACATAAATACCGCACGGAACAAATGACCCGAATCCGTGTTTCCAAAATCCACAAAAAAATTAAAAAATATTTTTCTTTAAGGTTAGCACGCTATCATGATTGAATCGTTGACGGACAAAACTATTGATCCATATTTTCCCCTTATTTTTAAATGACTCGCAATACATTTTGATCAAATTCCTCCACTGGACTACAAATTCAGAAAGCTTATTATTCGAGTTGTCCTCATGCCCTAAAATCAAACATAAAAATAATAATTAATTTGAAAAATACCAACCATAATTTTGTTAAAATCATGTCCTCTGAGTGTAAAACTGTATCTTTCTCCAAAACTAGAAATCTATATAAAGTATTAATACGCTAAGCCGTCTTCTGTACATGATTCGAAAAATATAAATGCTAATTTTCGCTCATACGTAAAAAAGTCTGAAAGTTTATTCCGATTGCGCTGCTTAACGATTTACTCATTATGTCACTTTTGACGTGTCTAAAGACTAAACTGTAAACTAGTTAATCAAATAATTGTGTTAATCTGAAGTGACCTGCCATTTATGCATACTTCTGTATATTATCGCTGTACACAATATAAATAAATATGAATATGCAGTAAATCATACGTAGTTAGTAATAAGATGGAGCCTAGGAATTAAGATTTGCACAGCGCCCTTGAGGTGATTTTTTACAAAAAAGGCGCTGTAAAAACTATACAAATATTATTATTATTAAGCCCTCTCTGTTACAAACACAATTTAAAAGAAAAATGGAATAATCAACGGCACGTTTTTACGTCCTAGACAATATAACTTTAACCTACGATGTAAACGTAATGATATCACACCTTGTTGCAAAGAATATTCTTAATGTAACTAACTAACTGACCATCACGCCGTTTCCCCGCAGGGGTAAGCAGAGAGGACGGACCGCCATACAAATCTGTCTTGGCACACATTCCTTGCTTTATTCGCATTTATAAATTTATTTATTCATACTGGGTTTTAACAGATGTTCTCACTTACGTGATAACATCCAGTTAGTTTTTTTTAAATTTTTTTTTATTCCCAGTTATACATACTCTTCTATTATTCTGATTTTTTACATGGCCCGATTCAAATATTTAATTCACTTGATCGTGCCACGTCTGCCTCGGGCGTCCCCGACTTCTTCTTCCATTCACATTCGCGTCATATATTCGCTCTACATGCCCAAACCATATAAGCGTCCCTTTCTTAATCCTATTCATTACACTCAGCCCTGATATTCTTTCCGGATATTCACATTTTTAACACGGGCATACATGGTTTTATCGAACATTCGCCTCAAGATCTCATTTCTACAGCATTCAGTCTACTTCCATCCTTCCTTTGCCAGTTCCATACCTCACTGCCACACATCAGGGTTGGTATAAGCACTCCATTGTGGCCTGCGAGCTTCGCTTCTGTGATCAATTTGTTATTTGCGCCAACAGCTCCAGTCCTCTTAATGTAAATAAATAATATTATTGCTTATCGCATCTTTTCCGTGACGTCAGAGCGCCCTGTTTTCATTCAAATTAATAATAAATAAATAATAAAATAGCAAAGTGTTTTTTGTTTTTATAAAGGTCAGTTATTTTAGGTCGACGACCCAATTCGCCAGCTAGAAATTGTTTACGTTAGATTAAAGTAAACTAATTAATTCAATTAATCGTCACAAAGATAGCTTGATGCCCAAGTAGTTCACAAATCAACAAAGAACTACGTAAATCTGTGAACACATTATAATAGTTTTAAACACTGAAGAGACGACCTCAGTGGTCAAGTGGCAAGACGTTCGACTACTACTTCGATTAAATTAAATATATTTACGCACGTCGGGTTTGAACCCGCGACCTCTGGGTTCGTAGTCGAGAGTCTCAACCACTTGACCATAGAGGCCGTTAAAATATACCTTTTAAATAATGTTAATGCCGCAAATGCTTCCAACCGTCTGGAGCCATTGGTCCAATGGCATGCCGAATTGGGGTATGTTGTGAGGCTGAAGGTAGTGAGGAAGGAATGGAGATGGGAAAACTAAAGAGAAAAATTGGGAATTACCTGGCTATTTAGATCTGGTCACCGAACACGGTTAAACCCATTTCAAGCAACGTTTCGATTCTGAATGGCTGTCTTTCACCAGAGCGATACTGAGAGTATCTTCCACTCTGGTTCCCATCTCTGATGTATTATACGTTATAACCTTGAAGTAACAATATATGGAGGGATAGCTAATTTGTTTTACCCAACCCATCCGAAATTGTAATAAATCACTTTTCCGAGTTTTTACATCGTACACCATGAGAGAGAAAGAGACAACAAATTTCTTGGAGCGCTTCTATATACTGTCGTAATGATCTTAAGCTGGTTATTCTCGCTGGTTAACGGCGGGACTCCACCCACATTTTTTATTTTGCCACTAAACTTGACACAACTAAACAGTTTATTAGGTTAGATGCTATATTTTTGTTGATAAAAATACTGTGAAAAAGTGGCTATACGAATACACAAAAACATTATGTCGATATGTGATATGAATGGATGTATAAATACCGTAGCCTTAGTCATAGCCACGCCCATTTGCGCCGAGTCATGTTAAAATCATCAAAAACAAGTCCAAAACTGACTTCACTGCCTTGGCTTGGGCTACCTCTTGTATACTCTAAGATTATAACGCAGACTTTAATGCGCTCCATTGACCAAACTTCGTACAGTGCCAATTTGTCAATTGCAGCCAATAGGGGTACAGTGCTGGCAATCCAGCACACAATGCCTTTCTTGTGCGCCCATCAACGGAAGGCCGGTGCATTGTTAGTTGCTGAATTGACGGAGTCATTGGCAGAGATAGATGAATTCATTGTACCCCACACTGCTCGATTGTGGTTCATTGGGACGACCGTGGTGATACTGATCATCATCGAAGGTTTGGGTAGAGACGAAAGTCAGTAACCGGGTCAGGAAAATTATTTTTTCTTGTTTGTATTTATTATTTTCTTACAATATTTGACCGTTTAACCTTTGGAATGCCGAATGATTCCCGCAAGGTACAATTTCCGTCATACTTTGCTGACTGTACTTTAGTAATAACTCACTTGTGTTTTACAAAACGATGTTTTCGTCAATTGTGCTATCTTCTCAGATAATGTGTTTACGTATTTAAAAAATATATATATTGGTATAAGTGGTTTTTCTGGAATAGCTACTTATATTCGGAAAGTTGGTGGTTTTCTCCCTCATATCACTAAAAAAAGTTTGATTATGAAGTGAGAAGATTTTTTTTTCGTTTTATCATATTTTCGTGTGGCTGAATACATTTTCTTCTAAATAAAAATAAAATTGCTTGAGGTTTTCTTGCAATTACAGACAGTAATTTCATTTTGAAAATCGATCATTTTCAGCCGTACTGACGTAAGTAAATTTCAAATATTTATTATTCGACTTGTAGCAAATTTAACACAATGAAAAATATCTCTATGTATTGATTATTTTGTTGACAAGCGATTATAATTCATTTTAAATTTTCGAACAACAGGTTTTAAAGATAAAAACTCCTGAAAAGATAATGATGGATGTCCGGTGACTATCGGCACCTCCAGCGCAATAGAGGTTAATAAAACGGTTAACTTAGCTTGTTTAAACTTTCTGTATCTAAGGGGAGGGGTGACATCGTTACCCCATTTGATCTTGCTTATTAAAGGGTTTTTATGAACACTTTTTTAACAGTCCTTAATCCTGCGTCGTACTTAGCGTAACTTCATTGTACTTACGCTAAGTACGACGAAGGATTAAGGATTGTTAAAAAAGTCTTCATAAAAACCTTTTAATAAGCAAGATCAAATGGGGTAACGATGTCACCCCCTCCCTTAGATACAGTTAGTTAAAACCCCAAGTATCACCAGCAAACACCAAAACGGTATAATCTGCAAATACAACTGAAGTACCCAAGAACGATAATTTACAAAGGTCATTGACTTTTCCGTAACTGAAAAAAATATTTTTTAAATACAATCATTTTTTTAAGGGATCATTTGATATTGCTTATTAAAGCATTTTCATAACATAATATTTGGTTTTGGCAATACTTAGAGCAAGTCTATTCATAATCTTTATCCAGGGTATCGCACAAAACTCTCTTTCGGGGTTGTATTAAATCCCCCGTTTGACGGCCTGCATGGTCGATTGGTAAGACGTTCGACTACGAATCCAGAGGGCACGGGTTTGAACCCGGCGTGTGAAAATATTTTTTATTTAATTCATATGTGTCATAACACATTTGATTGACATAAAATAAAATTTAGTAGTACGAGTATATTTGCGGCACGTTCCAGAGTGATAGATACTAAGTATCGCCCTGGTGTAAGACCACCATTCAGATTTGAAACGTGCTTGAAAAGGCTTTAGCCGTGTTTGGTTACCAGATCTAAACAGCCAGGTACTTCCCAACCTCCTTTCCCATCTCCTTCCTCTCCCCACTTAATGAAGCCTCAACGTTCTTCAAATTGGGGAAACCACAGTCCCGCACATAAAAATGATATTAGCAAGGTATACGTCATACACTTTCGCATAACAGCTCAGATCATTTGGCAAATTGAGTGCCATCAATCTGGCCACAAAGCCGCAGCTTCCATCGGGTCCGGGCGCTGGACGAGGCTCTTTATCGACACACAAAGGACGACCAGCTCGGCTCTCATCTCGCCCGGTGGGGTGGTGTGTGCATTACGCCACTGGAGATCGAATACATTGTATGACTATGCCCGCTGTAGTTGCTTGTGGACAGGACGGCGGGATAAAAGGTCAATTGTGGACAATCATTGACCTATCCCGGTTGTGTCTGGCTCGGAAAATAAATTACAAGGTTATTATTTGCCTCCCTGACGACGCCCTTGAAGTTTTTACTGTTGGTTTGTTGGTTAGGTTCGTCGAACTCTCGGAGCAAGAATATACGTATATGGAGAGAGCTAAATATTTTTACCCGACCTAGACAAATTTGCGATGAATCACTTTCTCCGGGGTTTCACGTCGTATACCTTGAGAGAGAAAGAGACAAGAAAAGTCATCACATAACATTGCAGCACTTCTAAGTATGTAAGAATGTCCGCGCTAAATTCACATCATCGAGTCGCATAACTTACGTCAACAGATTTTGAGGTTATTTCCTATATTTGTGTTGATTGAAAAACTTGTTATACAAATTAATTTAACATGATGGGGATATTATGTACTATGCGTAAATGTTCAAATAAAACCAAACAAAGATTGTAAAACATCACTTTTCAGAGGTATTTCAACAGCCTTAAATATTTTTGACCAAACTTTAGAATTTTCACATTTTTAATGATGTAAAGAAATAAAATCAACAAAAGTCTTCTATCATTCTTTAGGCAAACCTTCTATTATTAGTGTTGTGTGTGATATTTTGACTTTATAAATCATTTTAATGGTGTATTGATATTGTTCTGTTTAATGTGTTCAAATATGTTTATTAAAAATATTCGAATACCGTGTGGGCGGTAACTAAGAGAATAGGCTATCGAACATCCTTAAACATATCTTTGTCTCTTTCTATCGAGTCAGTATAAAGTCAACCGACCTGACTACACTGTTTCGCAAAGGTACTTCTCCATATATTCTCACTTCAAGGTTGGTTAGGTTCGTCGAACTTTACGAAAATTACGCCACAAACCTACCCAACCTAACCATTTTATTTTATTTTTTTGCGATGGGTCCTCGACCAGAATAGGACAAGGGAATAAAATTGTGATAATTATGATGAGGTCGGGATAGGTTTAGTTTGACGGCCTCCGTGGTCGAGTGGTAAGACGCTCGACTGCGAATCTAGAGGTCGCGGGTTCAAATCCAAGCGTGCGTAAATAAATTTTATTGAATTAGTACGCGTTTTTTCACATTTAATCAATCGTCGCTGGAAAGGCAAATGGGCAGCGACACTTTGGTCAAACATTAGTTCAATATTCAGTTTTAGCTTTTTGTGCTTCAGGTAACTCAGTGATAGCATTGAGTTACCTATATAACTTTTGTTTTTCAAAATCCAACCAAAAAAGACCCTCCACACTGCATTCCCAAAGATGACATGGGCCCTGAGGAAAATAATTTCCCCATTAGGTTTATGTAAAAAATAGAGAACTGGCAGAGGAAGGATGAAAGTACACTGAATGCTCTAGAAATGAGATCCCCGAGGCGTACATGTGGTAAAACCATGTATGGCCGTGTTAAAATTCGGAAAGAACGCTAGGCTAATGTAAGCGTGGTAGATACTCTATCTATAATCCAGAGGTCACGAGTTCAAATCTCGGCTTAGGCAAATAAATATCACATTCGATTTATATAAAATAATATATTGTATATTTGCGGCACGTTCCAGAGTGGTAGATAGCTTAAGTATTGCCCTGGTGAAAGACCACCATTCAGAATCGTAAAATTTCTTGAAATGGCTTCAGCTGTGTTTGGTGATCAGATCTTAATAGCCAGGTACTCCCCAACCTTCCTCTTCCTAATCTCCTTTCCATCCCCACTTTCTTCAGCCTCGCAACATACCCCACCTGGGGAAGCCACTACAGATATTGAAAATATATCATAAAAACAGTTGTTCACCAAATACATTAAGAGATGAATGATATAAAAATATTGTAGATACATGCATAGTGTAAAAAAAGAAATTAAACATTTATGTACATCTCACATATAGACAAGACACACATATACCTTCCCTAGCTGAATAAATCGTCTTCTTAAACATATCAACAAGTTTACTAAATATCTGCATATAATAAATAATTACTTATATCTACTGAATTTATGGAAATAAGTGTTTATTTATCGGTGTTCGTTTGTACACGTAAAAGCCTTGTGTTGTTTTTTAAGTGATACAAATATTAATACATTTTAATTGACGTAGAAAACATTGATAATAAATATTCTACACGTGTTTTAGCGTATTTTCCTACGAATCGGATTGCAATATGCACTATCGATCAATTACTACTACATAATATGAGGGGCTTAGAAGCAAAGGCAGCAATCTCCTTCATTTTTAATTATTTCTTGGAAAGTTGATTTAACGTTTAATGCACTTTTCTTTTGTGAATATGGTGATAAATTTAGAGATGATTGTTTCAAATTGTTCATAGTTTAATGTGCACTAACATTTTTGTACACTTCATTCTCCATTTCTTTATAAAAATCATTCGAAAGTTGACAATGCTACAGAACCGTTTTTGGAGATTGCTGCCTTTGCTTCTAAGCTCATATGGTATTTTAAACCAGAATTTCATCAGCAAAATCCTCCGATGGTCGATTTTTTTTTTATCGGTGCAAAACATAAAACTTGTGGGTGTAGGTATGCCATTGAATTAGCGCAAACACATAAAATTCATAATGAGATAAGAACATTAATATTCTCGGAAAATGGATAAGAAATATTTTATGTTGTGTGCCAGACTTCTTTTAGTCTATTTTAGTATTTTATGGCTGAACATATTCTTTCTGAATAGTCTAGATATCGACATTTGTCTTGTAACAGCGTAACATCCTTGTGGTTCTTTCCCTTTAGTGCCAAATATTTTATTTAAAACATGATAAAGTGCTAAATAAAATTCTACTTTTTTTTCTCTAAAAATATCCGATTTTCAAAATTCTTTCAATGTTCTTTTCACCAAGCTTCAAATTATGATTATAAAACATGAATAGATCACAATGGTTTGTTGTAAACCTTAATAAAAGAAATAAAGAAAATAATAATAATTGGTTGATTTATATAGCGCCGTTTTCGTGACAGGAATATCACCTTAAGGGCGCTTTACAGCATAATTAACATAATATTACAACTAAGACTTAATATTAACTTATGCTTAATACTTATAACTAGTGACTTACAACTAACATATTAAAATTAGCACATATTAATAATGTTTGTTGCTCGTGCTGTCGGACCTAGGGTAGAAAAAAAGCAGTGGAGTAAGTAATATTTTACTATAAATATAAACTATGTATAGCACTTGGACTGAGTGATCAAAACTCTAGTGAAGTTAATTGACGTTATTGTGGGTGTGATAATTTAAAAAGGTGTGTCTTAAGTTTTGGTCTGAACTCAGTTGAGCTGTCGATCTTTCGTGTGAAGGGAGGTTATTCCAAGCTGTGGGACCTGCTACGGCAAAAGCTCGGTCTCCGAAATTGGTGTTGAGATTGCGTTTAGGTACAGTGAGTCTACCTATGGCTGTTGAAGATGCGAAACTAATATTTTCTCACACAAACTCCATGCAGTACCTTTTTACACTGTAGGCAAATCAAATTGGATCTCTTTACTGCGCTGCCATCCTTATTGCTGCATACTGATCTCCTCATCTCCTGCAACTCCTATCATTCTAAGTTCCAAATCGCAACAGCAAACAGTAGACAACCACGCACTCTTCATCTCCCCCGTTGTAACACAAATTCAAAACACAACTCTTTCATTTACAGGTCTATAAATTCATTCAATATAAATTATTGCAACATTAAAATTTTTAACTCTACCGTGCGTGATGTTACACAAAAATCCATGGCCTGACTGCACCCAAACTAGATCACTGAAACTAACCTTACATCTTCTCCCGTCCTTCTTCCCATTATCCCATTCCCATGTTCGCTTCCACCTTTTTTCTCCCCCACCAACTTAGTTAAGTTACAAAAAAACTGTATATTGACACACTTTACGTATCATTTCATCTGTCATCTGTGGAAAATTTATAATTGGCATAATTTACTGGTTTTATTATAATATTCATGTTAATTACTAATCTGCTGTTGATTTTCCCTAAAATGAAAAAAAATATATCCACGCACCGCCGTAATGTACGCCCTGAGACCTTAGCACGATTCGTCGTTGTAGATTTTATCGACAATTTCTTAATATTTTTTTTAATTGTTTCCGAGCCCGACTGCAGATCGCCAACGAATTCAAGACACATTGACTAAATTAAATATGTGTAGAACCAAGGAACTATAATGGATAAACGTAGTAGATAATTGTCAAATGATAGTCTTTGGGGTTAGGTAGATCACGTTTATTTAGGAATTAAAACACGTTGACGTAAGTAATCACAAAACAAGAGGTGTTTTCCCTCACGAAAGGTAAACCGAAGTGTCAGCGGGCAAATTCCTCCTTTCCCGCTAGAAACACCTTCCTCTGCTAGGCTGTTAGGTGCGCCCCGTTGCTGGCCATGTAAATACATATTATAATACGCCTAAACAGGCGTTACACATGCTTAGTCGACGTTGCATATAATAAAATGTAAATAAAAGCGTAAGCTCCACGCACACAACTATCTAAACGTGCGCTGTCGCGTCGTTGGCACTTTCGACATGAGCGCCTGGCAGCGCAGTGGCACTTGTCGGCACTATAACAGTTGAATAATAATGATGTAATTCACCATTTCTTGCATAGCTTTTATACAGTTTTACTATTGTTTTTCTTTCTGCAACTGTTTGAATAAGCGCCGCAGTAATTTGTTTCCGAATTGGGTGCGATTGTTTGAGTAATCGGTCATCTAAATAATATTTTAGTACTAAACGAAAAATAGGAGTTTACACGCGATAATTTGATTTATATTTTTAAGTTAAGTTAAGTGAGGTGGGGAGGGGATCAACACGGAGTAGGTTGAAAAATACTTGCTTATTCAAAATAATTCACAAAACGTAGTTCAGTATCGCCCTTGTGAAATACCACAATTTAGATTCGAACGTTGCTTGAAATGGCTTCAGCCGTGTTTGGTGAACAGATCTGAATAACCATTTTCCTCTTCCCTTCCTCACTTTCTTCAACCGCACTCCGGTTGGGGGGTGCCGTAGTTTCACTGGCTCCGGGCTAATACCCTTTGAAGCAACGGCGTTTCGATTGGTGATCTTTAACCAGGGCGATACTAGAAGTATCTTCCAATCTGAAACAATTTTTTTTTATCATTGACTTATATTTTTATTTTCATTATTTGTCCATATACGGCCTCCGTGGTCGAGTGGTAAGACGCTCGACTACGAATCCAAAGGACGCGGGTTCAAACCCGGCGTGCGCCAATATAATTTAATTAATACGTGTCATAACACATTTAATTCATATAAAAATAATAAAAAAAGTATATTTGCGGCACGTTCCATAAGTATCGCCCTGGTGAAAGAGCACCATTCAAAATCGAAACGTTGCTTGAAATGGCTTTAGCCGTGTTTGGTGACCAGATCTGAATAGCCAGGTACTTTTCAACCTTCATCTTCCCAATCTCCTTCCCCTCCCCACTGCCTTCAGCCTCACAACATACCCTATTTGGGGATGCCATAGTCTCACTGGCTCTAGACGGTTGGGAGCAGTTGACTCTTTTACGGTATTCGTACAAAAAATATATTTATTTATTTTATGAATTTATGATTAAAAAACCTTTGTAACTTATTTCCGCCTATTTATTTTTGACCGGACAGGTTTCGCGTTGCAACCGGCATCTTCAGACGGGTAAAATTCAAAATGAATTCATGGTATATATTATTATAACATTTAATATTACCAGTCTGAAGATGCCCGTTAAAAGGTGAAACCAGTCCGGTCAAAAACAAATAACTTTAAATTAGTTACAAAGGTTCATATTAAAATGGAATCCCACCACGAATTATCAGTTACGAAATTAGAAAATTTACTATAACGTTTTAGGAATTACGGTAGATGGCGTACAATGTACATTAAGAATGATGGCGGTGGCGCAATCCCTTTTCCTTTCAATGAATTGTTCGGTATCTCGTTAACAAATAACAGGAGATACGTTTTACATTAATTATTGATTGAAATTGTCCGGCGAGTACAGTTTTACCTCGGTCAGCGAAGCTACAGAGAACGACTCGTAAATTAATAATGGCGATACTGAAAGTACTCTTGTTTTCAGTTGATTGTCCGGTGCCTGGTGATGAAATAACAAGAGATTTGTTTTACATGCGTTATTTACTAGCAGTTGCTAAAAGAGCCACTGTTGACTTTGGCAGCCACCTCTGGTCTGGAGCCCCTACATTTATGAAAAAAATCCTTGACACTGTGCAGAAACCAGCGGTCCGTTTGATAGATTCTCATATCTTAACAAACGCATTGCAATCTTTGGAGCACAGACGCAGGTGGGAATGCTGTCCTTGTTCTACAGGTATTTCAATGAAAGATGCTCCGAGGAAATTGCGTCATTGATCCCTTCGGCATCGGTGCATAGTCGGGAAACTCGCCAAACGTGCGCCCAACATTTGTACCCGGTTGACATTTAATACATGAGAACGGGTCGCTTTTACGACTCGTTATTATGTTCAATAGCTCGGCTATGGAACGATTTGCCCGCCTCTGTGTTTCCTCCCTCCTTCAACAAAGCCCTCTTAAAAACTCAGGTACACAAGGTCTCAAAAAGACCCTCTACACAGCTACCCAAAGATGACATAGGCCCTGAGGAAAATTATTTTCCTTGAGGCCTCCTGTGTGGAGTTATTGTAGTTGTAAAATACGAAACATTTTATTAATATAAAAATATTTAAAAAAAACAATATGGCATCTTTAATGTTTATGTTTTCAAATCATTTTCGATGTCCACTCTAATATTGTTAACTAATTCGCTTTACGCGTTCGCCGCAACTAATAACATGATTTGATATGCATGGGATTATCCGAATCTTTTTTTAAAATTTTATTCACGTATGTGCGATTGATATTCGATGGCCAACATTACGCAAACTGTTTTCCAAGGTTCAATGCCTTAGGTACTTATTGCATCTATCTGGTTTGATGTAGATAAACTGTTAGTAATAATAATAATTATTATTGGCTGATTCATATAGCGCCATTTTCGTTTAAGAAAATCACCCGAAGGGCGCGTTACAACTTAATGTATATGAAAATTGAATTAACCTCAAATCATTAAAGTTTATTTATTATTAAATATTTAAATAATAGTTTAAAACACAAATATGAAACAGAAAAAGGCCAGAAACGAAAAATAACAATGTTTATGACCGAGACTCGAACTCGGAACCTCTACTCTATCCGGGAGTAACACTCCGCCATCAAGAAAAAAAAAATATCCAAGACACCATCTAGGTATTCAATATGTGTTCGGGTAGAACTTTGAAAATCATCAAAAGAGGGCAGCCTAAAATCGGAAGAAATTCAAATATTAATAATTTTCAATAGAAGTATGAGCTCTTTTAAAAATGCTGCTTTCTAATGATGTCTTGATATAATATTTAGATTTAAAACTAATATTTATAAATACTTGCGAAATATATGTGATGATTATTGGCCGTTGTTAATAATAAAGTGTATAAAAAAGTAATACTGCTTCTAAAAATAAGATCCTACGTATGTTATCTTGTCGATAAAATATGTATCGTCATACTATTCGATGTCAAATTAAATTGAGTAGTTAACAAAGATGTCGAAATGACAATATACGAGTATATTTTCTCTCTCGCAAATTATTATGCTCCACGGTGCGATAGTACTGATAATTTAGTATTCAATTATAACTTTACTTTTTATGAATCGAAGTTAAGCAGCTGATATTTTTTAAAATTTGCACATTTTGGAATAATGTTTGTTGGTAGGTACCTACTTCTATTTCATTTAAACATATTATCAACTTGAGGTAAAATAAGCATTAGAGGAAATAGCGGAGGATTAAACGATCTAGGGATTAGGACAAACTCTTTCTTCTGATTCATATCACATTCTTGTATTGATTTCAAGTTGCTTTGCTTTATTTTTATTTATTTAAATTCTTTATGTATATACATATATATGTTCATGGTGGTATTAAGCTAAGTTTATTGCCAGGCGGCAATATCTTCCAACCGACTTAGATCTACAGTATTAATGTTTTAAATATAATAACAAATACATTATGTATTCGAGTAGGGAAATTGTGATTTTTATTTAGTTTTTGTGTTAAATTTAATCATTAAGGGGGATAATCGGGAAAACAGATTTTATTGTTAAGTACTTCGCAGAATAAGAATTTTAAGATGATTCAGTTTTTACCAAAATGAGTAATTATATACTGAACTAAAAGCATTCAAATAAGTCGTTTACATGTGGCCTGACCACAGTCTGATAATGGAATTAGACGTCGTAGTAGCTAAAAGTCACTAAAAATTAAATCAAAAGATAGCAAAATTTAAATATTAAATCAAATTATAAAAAAATGAAATGTTGGTTGTATGGAAGTGGAACAAAAATTTCCTCAAAGGTGGGGTTTGAGTAGGAACGTATTATTTCAAAGGGCGGCTCGTTAAGAAAGCGAGATAACAAAAAAATCTATAAAACCTTGACTTGGCCGTGGCTTTGACTTGAATGTTCTTTTTGTCATTGCTTCATTAAAATGTTATTTATGTGCTGTTCTTTCTCTGTTGCTTTTTTCCACATTTCGTGTTATATATTTTTTTTTGTAATTGGACAATAGTCTTTTAGTATATAAATAAATAATTAACTGTAAGCTGAATAAAACTCGGCATCTAGTCAGACCGGCTAGTAGCCTAGTTGACAAATGCGTCGGGTTCCCACCCAGGCGTCTTGGGTTCAATTCCTCTGCTAGCTCAGTTCTCCATCATTGCACAAGTAACATTTTCAGCGTATTACGATGGTAGTAGAAGATTTTCAAGTATTGTCTGATTATTATTTGTAACCCGGGAATGTTTGTCTTTCTTTTTAAAAAAAAGTATCCTAAAATACAACACCCCGACGTACATGTCGCACCGGGGCAAGAGTACTCGTGGCTGGGTCCGATGATCAAATTCAGTGAATCTAAGTTTCTACGTTCGCTCAAACTTTTTGATCAAATATGAAGTCACAGTAAGCGATTGCGTGTGCTTTGTCATTAAAATAATAATAAAAAAATACAGTACAATGTTCATTACGATAAACATTTTTCACGTCAGCAATCATCTGGCTCCTTTGTTTATAAATGTAGCCGATTGCTTTCCGGATCAAAGTTTATTGTTTTATATTTTAATCCGGAATATTAATTGATTGAAAAATAATTAATGAATCGTTTTTAAATCCCACTCAATGACATAATCCTAAGCGACTGGATTGATTTATGTTTTTTTTTGTTTGATTCTACGTGGTTTTTTTTTGTGCCCATTCAAATAATATTGTTGCAAGCTTGGAGTAACAATACATGGAGAGAGAGCTAATTCTTTTTACCCAACCTATACAAATTTGGGTTAAATCACATTCTCCGGGTTTTTACGTCGTACATCATGAGAAAGAAAGAGACAGCAAAATTTCCCAAATTATCACACCTTCCTGAGAAATACTGCCGCAGCAGAAATCATGCCATGTTTAGCATGCCCTATGGTCAGACAAATGTTTTGGCACAGCTCAGCATGACAAGAGGTATAATTCTATGAAATAAATCGTCTATATATATATATTTACCAAAAGTTCACCTATGATCAAAAAACTTATAATTTTTTTTTTTTTGGAAAGCAGGGTGATAAAAATATATGATGCAAAAGTGAATGAGAAATCGAGGACGCCAGAGAAAGACATGGCACGGTCAAGTAAATCAAATACTTGAATCGGGTCATGTGAAGGGTCAGAATAACAGAAGAGTATGTATAAGACGGTGTATGAATGTGAATGAAGCAAGGAGTGTGTGCCAAGACAGAGTTATATGGCGGAAACGAGATCCCTGGGGCGTATGTGTGGTAAAACCATGTATGACCTTGTTAAAAATGTGGATATCCGCAAAGAATGTAAGGCTGGTGTAAGCGTAATGAATACGATCAAGAAAGGAACGCTTAGATGGTTTGGGCACGTAGAGCGGTTAAACCAAGAAAGGAATGTATGACGCGAGAGTGGATGGAAGAAAAAGTCGGGGACGCCCGAGAAAGACGTGGCACGAATAATTGAATCAAATACTTGGGTCGGGTCATTTGAACAGTCAGAATAACAGAAGAGTATGTATGAGACGATGTATGAATGTGAACGAAGAAAGGAGTGTCTGCCAAGACAGAGTTGTATGGCTTTCCGTCCTCTGCCTACCCCTGCGGAGAAACGGCGTTATGGTTAGTAAGTTAGTTTAAGTTGTAAAAAATCTATTTTGTCGTTTTCCATTTATTTATTTATTTATAAATTAACGGACTAAAGTCCAATTTCAAAAAAGACAAAACACGAAATGGAAAAAAGAGCAACAGAGAAGGAATAGCACATTAATAATAATAAATGAAGCGATGACAAAAATAGGGCAAAATAAACATAAAAGAGAACATTCAAGCCATGGTCTAGTCAAGAGTCGTAAAGAATGACGAAAATCATTTAGACTGCTACCAAAAATTTCAAGACCAAGGCTTGAGTTAACAAGTCTTGACATTGGAGAATTATACCCATAATTAGTATTGTGATGATTGAGGAACAGCAATTCATTGTTTCTGAGTCTACGGAAAGGAATGTTGAACTGGATAAGTTGCAACCTTAGAGTACATAGAGTAGTATCTATCCAAGGCAGTGAAGTCAGTTTTGGACTTGTTTTTGATGATTTTATCATGACTCGGCGCAGTTGGGCGTGGCTAAGACTAAGGCTACGGTATTTATTCATCCATTCATATCATATATCGACATAATGTTTTTGTGTATTCGTAAAGCCACTTTTTCACAGTATTTTTATCAACAAAAATATAGCATATAACCTAAAAAACCGTTTAGTTGTGCCAAGTTTAGTGGCATAATAAAAAATGTGGGCGGAGTCCCGCCAGTGTTACTTCAAGGAACCAGCACCTTAAGATCATTATGACAGTATATAGAAGCGGGCCAAGAAATTTGTTGTCTCTTTTTCTCTCATGGTGTACGCCGTAAAAGCCCGGAGAAAGTGATTTTTCGCAAGTTTGTGTAGGTTGGGTAAAAATAATTAGCTCTCGCTCCATATATTGTTACTTCAAGGTTGCAACAGAGAAGGTGAGTCAATAAAATAATTAATAATCCATTGTACTGTAATTAAATTTGATATGTGTTTTACTAATAAATTTGTCCCGTATTTTGGTGTTATGTCACCTTGAGTTGTTTTTAGCGCTATCGAGATAGTCCCCTAAAATCGATCTTTGATAATTAGGCAAGCATTATTATTCTTATCCCAACTTGATCTATTTCGTCTTCACATCGTTACAAGCCAGTCGATTATAATTATCTCATTGTTCTTTTCGACCCCCCCGTGATCAATAATTAATAATACGTAATATTTATTTATTAGTTTGAATGTTGACCGAACCGTCCCACTTGGTCAAAGTACTAGGCAATTCATCACCCTTGTTCCCAGAGGTCGTTTTGATAACATTTTTGTTATCTGCGAGATACGAGTATTATTATGGTGTGATGCAGTGGCGGCCGCCCCTTAGGGTCATTTGGACATTGACCCCCCAAAAATATGCAACGACAATTATCAATAAAAAATCTGATTTAAAACAAACCAACTGATGGTTGATCATTATTATAAGTCGAAATTTTTGAAAATCGCGGGTATTAGCACCATCTAGCGTCCGCTTGTTCATTATTATCATTGTAAATAATCGCGAGTATCACCATCTAGCGTTCAAAAATCAAATTTATCTGCTTATGTGTCGTGGCCAAAACAAGAATTGACCCAAGAGTAATCTTTTTTCTCTTTCTATTCGATATAATACATAGAATAAACACTAACATGTCTCATGTATGCAAAATTTCATAATCCGCTGCTATCTGATGAGAAACGCGGGCCATGACCCAGCAGAGATGGACATACAATTATGAAAGATGCTTGAAAGAGATGTCGATAAAATTTTAATACGGTTGAAAGTTGAAACAATGGCCATTTTGAACATGTGTATATTGTGGCAGTTGGCAGTTGGGTTTTGTTTACCTTTGCTGATGTACGTAATTTGCATTTTAATAATTAAATATGTGTAATTCAGTTGATTTCATATTAAAAGCAGTCGCGAGCAGTTCATTGAACCACGAAAAGCGTGTTGAAATCAAGTGTATTGGCCGGCCAAAGCCACAAATGCAAATAATAATAATAATCTCTATGTCTAACCACCATGTGATTGTTTCTTACGAAAAAATTTATGATTTTCTTTCAATTGACCTTCCACTTCTGAACCCCCAGAGCCGCCTCTGGTGTGATGTAATAATCGTATTATTATTTTGTTCAGTTATGAATTTAATCGCGCTATATCTAGGTAATTAATGTAATGATTTATTCGCCAGTACAATAGGCCCGACCTTAATATGAACTTTGGATTCAACGGCTTATGTTTAATAATAATAATGCTTCGCTATTTTTATAAGGGTCTACAAAGCTAGAAGAACTCATACAAATATTCTACACCCTATGTCAGTCAATGGGGAAGTTCACGTTCCTTACAACCTGCGATAAGTAGCCCCTGCGCCGGATCCCCCATACGTTCTGACGTAAACTGTGCAGAAAACAAAGGCGCCATCTCTGAAGATCTTATTTAAGTTAACCTTAGAGTGGTACCTATCCAAGGCAGTGTAGTTAGTTTTTGATGATTTTTGCCGGACTCGGCAGAGCTGGCCATGGCTAGGACTAGGGTATTATTTTATTTATGTATTATTGTATTTATACATCCATTCAAAGCACATGTCGACATAATGTTTTTGTTTATTCGTATAACCACTTTTTCACAGTATTGTTATCAACGAAAATATAGCATATAACCTAAAAAACCGTTTAGTTGTGTCCAGCTTAGTCGCAAATCAAAACATGTGGGCGGAGTCCCCGGAGACGCGGGACACCAAGATCATCTTTACAGTACATAAAAGCGGTGTGATATTTTTCTTGTCTCTTTCTCTCTCACGGTGTACGACGTGAGAACCCGGAAAAAGTGATTTTTCGCAAGTTTGTATAGGTTGGGTAAAAATAATTAGTTCTCTCTCCATACATTATTACTCCAAGAAATTAACCATACAATATTCTTTAAGGTTCAGCACCCAAACATGGCACTAAACGTCACTTAGTAGCATTCTAATACAAAAAAATCCCTAGATTATTTTTAAATTACCCACAGTATGGGATAATTATGTTTACTATTACGCTGGCAACATCAGTTTTTTCCAAGTTAATACAAAAATAGCATCGAATTTCGGCATTTCACAAACTTGATTTATTTAAATTTGAAATTTAACTAAATAACGATACTTGACGGTACGATGAATTTTCATTTAAAATTTGACAAAAAAAAAAAATCTTTTCGGTGGGACTGTGACATCCCGAATTTGGGGAATGTTGTTAGGCTGAAGAAAGTGGCGAGAGAAAAGATATGGAGAAGGGGAAGGTGGGGACATACTTGGTTATTCACTTGATTCTGGCTAAAACCATTTGTAGGAAAGTTTCGATTTTGAATTTTGATCTCTCTCGTTGATGATAATAATAATAATAATAAATGGATAACTTTTATAGCGCCGTTTTTGTGGGAAAATCACCTCAAGGGCGCTTTACAAATTAATTTATCTAACCTATAATTTATCACTTAAGCTTATAGCTAATAACTTACAGTAAAGATTTATTATGATGCGTGATATAATCAATGTTAGTTGAATACATATTTTTAACACCTGTATTTGAATTCGCAACCTTTAGGTTTAGAGCCAAGGAGTTTAATGCTCTTCTAAGGAGGTCGTATATAATCTTGAAGTAACAATATATGGAGAGAGAGAATTTTTTTATTACCCAACTCATACAAATTTGGGACAAATCACTTTCTCCGGGTTTTTACGTCGTACAACATGAGAAAGAAAGAGACAACGAAATCTCCCAAATTATCACACCGCTTTAAAGTATTGTTAAAACTGACTACAGCAGCGCTCTCTCTTGTATATTATTGCTCTGAGTATATAATAGTAATAAAGTTTTATTCCAGAAGGTATGCAGGAGTAGTGCAATGCAATACTTTCCATAATTGATAAAAATACATAGTAATAATAATATAAACGTTGTAATTATATATATCGTCGCCGAAAAGGCAAAAGGGCTGAAGCACCATTTTGGGTAGTTTACACCAGAGCACTTTAATGTTTTTGTTTTACAATAAAATTAATAAGTTTTCACTACTTGGAGTACCGATATACGTAGAGAGAGAGTTAATTCTTTTTACCCAAACTATACAAATTTGGGGTAAATCACTTTCTCCGGAATAATAATAATTTGACGGCCTCCATGGTCGAGTGGTAAGACGCTAGACAACGAATCCAAAGGTCGCGGGTTCAAACCCGGCGTGCGCCAATAACTTTTATTTAATTTATATGTGTCATAACACATTTAATTCATATAAAAATAATAAAAGTATATTTGCGGCACGTTCCAGAGTGGAAGATACTCTAAGTAAATCGCCCTGGTAAAAGACCACCATTCAGAATCGAAACGTTGCTTGAAATGGCTTTAGCCGTGTTTGGTGACCAGATCTGAATAGCCAGGTACTTCCCAACCTTCCTCTTCCCTATCTTCTTCCCCTCCCCACTACCTTCATCCTCACAACATACTCTATTTGGGGATTCCATTGTCTCACTGGCTCTAGACGGTTGGGAGCAGTTGAGACTCTTGTGCGGTATTCATATAAAAAATAATAATAATAGTAGAAAATAAGATCTGTACAGCGCCCTTGAGGTGATTTTTCACAAAAACGGCCCTATACAAATCATCCAAATATTAATATTATTATAGGAAAAAATAATCTAAAATATGCAAGTTCAAATAGTCTGACAACGTCACGGCTGATGTATTTTTAGCAAACATTGAATGGATTTTTATTTTCGTGGCATTGCGAAACATTTTATTTTCCAAAAAAAATTGGACTTCGCTCAAATGTATTATTTGTCAGTGTTATAATCGTCTTCTTCAATATCCAGTAATCTGTTGGAAACATCATATCTGTTAATATACTTACAGCGTCATATTGAGTTAATTTATTTTAATATGAAAATGCCTGTCATCACATTACTGCTTAGTATTTTTTGTTTTAAATAAAATTTTGGAGAAGTGATAATCATAGACATGAAATACAAGTCACGTCATATTCACACAAATCTTACGAAAAATGTAGCACCACCAATGTTGCACCGCTGAATGTTTCACCCGCATATGAAAAGGATAGCCATTCAAAGAATACGTGTGTGTGGAAGAGATAGCTATATGAAGCGTGTTTCGAAGGTACGTCTCGTTGAGCAACGTGTCTACATTATTTAATTCATCTAAGGTGATAATTGCATTTTTGATCTCGCAGGACATACTCGACTTTTATCAGCGATTTCTGAAGTTATCGGGAGTGAAATAAATTGACGGTATTTTGGTCTGTAGTGACATAAAAAAAAAATTGACACTGGTCACTCAATCGAGCCCACCCGTACTGTTCAATGCTTTCCAACGCTGTGTGTATCACGTGGTACAAATGGGACTTATTCACGATGCTGTGTGTACCACGTGGTACAAATGGGGCTTGTTCACAATACTATGTGTACCACGTGGTACTAATGGGACTTGATCACGATGATGTGTGTACCACGTCGTAAAGATGGAACTTGTTCACAACGCTGTGTACCACGTGGTACACATGTGACTTGTTCGCAATTCTGTCTGTACTACGTGGTACAATTGGAACTTGTTCACAATACTATTTGTACCACGTGGTACAATTGGAACTTGTTCACAATACTATGTGTACCACGTGGTACTAATGGGACTTGATCACGATGATGTGTGTACCACGTCGTAAAGATGGAACTTGTTCACAACGCTGTGTACCACGTGGTACACATGTGACTTGTTCGCAATTCTGTCTGTACTACGTGGTACAATTGGAACTTGTTCACAATACTATTTGTACCACGTGGTACAATTGGAACTTGTTCACAATACTATGTGTACCACGTGGTACTGATGGGACTTGATCACGGTGATGTGTGTACCACGTGGTACAAGTGGGACTTGTTCACAATACTATGTGTACCACGTGGTAGGGACTTGTTCACAATGCTGTGTGTACCACGTGGTACAAATGGGACTTGATAATGCGCTGCCGGAAACCATCAAAATTATGCCAATCAATAAATTCAATATAGCCCGTAAGAAATATTTAAAAAGCATATTAATCAAAATAATAAGTAGTATATAAGTTAAAATATTATAAAATCAAACAGAAAATGAAATAATTAGCTACTTGAAAACTTGAATACGCAAAGTAACTAATGTAAAATAAATAAACGACGTGTTAAAATTACCCTTTAAAGTGGAAATTTTACTAATTAGTTGCTAACAATATTCTAATATTGCATTTTGAAGTCCAAACAATCCAAAATCAAAGTTTTTGTTACAGTGCTAAATACTAAATATCTAATTCAGTACTATATAATTATAACATATTTCCTGATGTTTTAAAATAATTTCTATTCCTACATAAAGTTACATATGAGTAAAATGATTTCTTTTCAAAATACTAATCAAAAACTAATTGCTTTAAAAAAATTGTGAAAGGTCTTAAGTATACGTTAATCTTAATGACCCTACGGTTAGGTTAAGTCTAACCTATGTCATAAAATACACATTGCGTAGTTAATTTAGTTTAATTTGTCGAGTGTGTATTTACTGATAATATTTGTCAAATATATCACTATTTAACGCCGTGTATACACTACCTTGATATTTTAACCGCGTTCGATTTATATTTAGTTATACAAATAATATTATAAAGTTGTCATGTTTGTCTCGTCTCGAGTCGTGTGCTAATCAATAAGTTCAATGTTATATAGAATCGTGAATTTTTAAAGGTCGATCAATGTTTATTTCGTCGTCGCTAGCTTCGTAATAGTTAGTTATTTCTACACAGTTAAGAATATTGCCAAAGTAGCAATTATATTTGAATCAGGGTGAGCGGAATAATGCCACACTATGGAGTGAGAGAATATATATGGAGAGAGAGCTAAATATTTTTACCCAACCTATACAAATTTACGATAAATCACTTTCTCCGGGTTTTTACGTTGTTAACCGTGAGAGAGAAAGAGACAAGACGTCACATAATATCGCACCCCTTTTAGGTATGTAAGCATGTTTTCCGTATCCCGCGTCTTCGGCGGCTCCGCCCACCACGTTTTGTTATGCGACATAACTTAACGGTTTTAGAGGTTATATTCAATATTTTTGTTGATAACAATACTGTGAAAAAGTGGTTATATAAATAAACAAAACATTATGTCGACATGTGCTATTAATGTATTTAAAAAGGTGTGTCCATGAAAACCCTAGCCACGCCCGAGTCAGGAAAAAATCAACAATCCTGACTACACTGTTTCGCAAAACTATCCCTCCTGTATATTATTGCTCTGAATATTGAATATGGTTGGAACACTAACTGATGATTGGCGGCAACACGCATCCAATGGAGAGTACAGAAACACATGCGTGCGTTAAATTTGTAAACAGATAATTAAATATTCGTAAAAATCATTTATTGAAACTTCATAAAAAAAGTAGAACTTTTTACTGTGGATGAGTTCGTGTATTTTTGAAGTATGCTAAGATACGGAAAGGCGAGAGAAGATATATTATTGCTTGTAATATACCATAGTTATTGACTGTAAGTTGTATATTGTCAATTATTCAAATTCATCATGTCGAATCCGTACAACATCGCTTCTTACGTGGTATTCCATGGTCGAGAAAGAGGCGATTATTTATATGATGAAACTGAACAATTATTGAAAATGTCTTCATTAGAAAAGCGCAGGAAAAACTTGGATTTCACGATCATTTACAAAATTATTAATTGTTTTATTGACTCATCTTCTCTGTTGTAACTTATCCAATTCAACATTCTTTGCCGTAGACTTAGAAACAATGAATTGCTGTTCCTCAATCATCACAATACTAATTATGGGTATTATTCTCCAATGTCCAGATTGTCAAGACTTGTTGACTCAAGCCATGGTCTTGAAATATTTGGTAGCAGTATAAATGATTTTTTTCATTCTTTACGACTCTACCAAAACTTTGACTAGACCATGGCTTGAATGTTCTCTTATGTTTATTTTGTCCTATTTTTGTCATCGCTTCATTTATCATTATGTACTCGTATGTGCTATTCCTTCTCTGTTGCTCTTTTTTCCATTTCGTGTTTTATGTCTTTTTTGTAATTGGGCTTTAGTCCGTTAATTTATAAATAAATAAGTAATTATGGTGCAACGCGAGAGTGTATAGTGTAGCACTCGGGCATCCTCGCCACGGGAAAGATACGATTCGTCGAGAGTGTGGAGGACGGCATCAGTTCTCATAAACAGGAACACAATCTACACATCACTTGCCCTCAATAGCATAATATATTAAGTGAATTGTTATGAAAATCAAAAATAACAACCTCGTGTTTTTGTTAATAAAACCTTCCATCTGTTATTGACTATTATTTTCACAAGTTAGTAGTCAACAAAGTGTTGGTCAGTTAATGGCATGAAAGTATAACTAACACTTGGAGTAACGATATAAGTAGGTATAACTAATGTTTTTACCCAACCTATACAAATTTGCGATAAATCACTTTCTCCGGGTCTTTACGTCGTATACCATTAGACGGAAAGAGACAAGAAAGGCGTCACATAATATCTCAGCACTTGCAAGTATGTAAGGATATTCTCCGTCCGCGCTAACTTCATATCATCGAGTCGCATAAATTACGTCAGCGAATTTTGAGGTTATTTCCTATATTTGTGTTGGTTAAAAAACTTGCTGTGATCATAAAAATAAATCAAATATGATGGTGATATGTGCTATGCGTGAATGTTCAAATAAGACCAAAAAAAGATCATAAAACATCATTTTTTTAAATATTTTAGACCGAACTTTAGAATTTTCACATTTTTAATGATATAAAGACGTTAAATCGACAAAAAGCTTCCATCATTATTTAAGCAAACTTTCTGTTATTAGAGTTTGTGTGATATTTTGACTTTATAAATCATTTTAATGTTATATTGATATTGGTTTGTTTAATGTGTTCAAATTTGTTTATTAAAAATGCCCGAATTCCCTGTGGGCGATAAATAATAGGCTATCCAACATAAGAGATGGTCGATGTCAGAATTGGGTGTACCTGCGGTTCCAGTTACCAGTGACCGGCAAGGAACCGTTTATTTACCAGTTCTTTTTAGAACCGGTTCCTGCTACCAGAATACTTCCACGGAGGAGATTTTTTCAAAAGGTACTAGCAAATCGACAAAAAAATCATGGGGAGGGGGGTTTGCTAGCAATTTCCAAAACAATAAGAACTGGAACCGGTTTTCGCAAAAATTTGAAACCGGTTCCTCGGAGAATTAATATCGTCAGTTCTTACGAGGACATGAATATCGGCAATCTCTATCCAACATCCTTTAATGTATCTTTGCCTCTTTCTATCGAGTCAGAATAAAGTCAACCGTCTCCAAGAACTAACATTTTTGATAAAAATGAGTAGACACATCAAAGTAAATAATTTTGAACTCCACATCTGTGGGTAAAATCGGTGACTGCGCGAAAACTCCCCAAATCTAGTTATGTCGAGGATGTGTCACTAACAGCACTGAATCAGATTATTTTATTCCCCGAAAGTCATCGAACCTCTTAAATATTTATCGCATACCAACCATCCACTTCGTAATCATTCTAAGTTGAGCGATTATATATTAAAGTATCATCTTTAACACAAAATTCCTAGTGTAATGGGCCAACCAGTTTAGCACACATGCAACTTACCCTTGCCACTAAGCATTTATACCAATCTCTTATTGTATCCTAATTGCATCCCTTAATGTATTTCTGTCTCATAAATTATATCCTTACATCGCTTTGGACTCTGATACTTTTAGTTTGATTATACCTTAATGAGGTATAAAACCAGAGCTATTCTGTAAAAGCACCCATTCTTTCTTACTACCACTATTACTATTAATTCCTATTCACGTCGCTCTCCTGTGCGGTAATAAACCATCTTCAGTTAAAGGTTTAATTACTAATCTTATATAAATTGTTCCAGTAAAAAGTATTCAAGAGAAAGTGATTATATTTTATTTAACATTCCCGAACAAAAGCGCGCCTTACTCAAGGAGCATTCTGTCGGTCGCACACAATGACGTTACATATATAGACACGTAGAATATTAACACAAAATGTGGCAAGCAAAACACACACGTTACCAGTAAATTTATCATTCAAATATCGGTCATGTATGACAAAGATAGACATTCATAGAATATATGTGTATGAACGAAACAGATTCGAAGTTCGAACCGCGTTCCATACTTGCTTGAAACGACCTCAAGCGACGCGTGAAAGTTTAGTACTAAATCGGCTTAAACACATCACACCAACTAGTGTGATTATTGCTTACCACTTTGAGAGCGCTACAACGTGTCTATATTTATGTAACGTCATTGGTCGTACAGCGATCATTACACTAGTTTAACTAAAACATGCTTGCGAAAAATCACTCAAAGATAAAATAATAAAAAAAACACTTCTTTAAAACCAATGAAAACGATATTTAAAAAAATCACTAAAAGTAAACAAAAATTGCTAATACTTTAAACACTAAAAAGCGATATCGTTGCTGGAAAGGCAAATGGGCTTAAGCGACACATTGGTAAAAAATAGTTATATATGCAGATTTAATCAGTTTTTTTTTCTGCATCGAATGCTCTCTGACTCTCGTTTGATTCTGAAGACTTTTGTGGCCCTTTGCCATCTAAAATATATTTACCATTTGGGAGAAGGCTTGATTGAAGCGACCCAAGTTTCGTACTTTTTAAAAAACTTTTTGTCGCTTTGGATAACTCAGTAAGAGCATTTGGTTAACATTTTTTTTTTCAAAATCCAAACAGGTACTTGAAGACTTAAAACTTCAAAGTGCTCTGGTGTGAGACTTCCAAAATATTGCGAAAAATCACAAAAAGTAAATTAACATCACTAATATTTTAAACTCAAAGAAACCGGCATTGCAAAAAATCACTAAACTTATTTTAGGTTTTTTTTCTACATACTTTTAATTTACAGATCTGATTTTGCAATTATTATGTTATAAGACTTAACTATAGAATATAACTTTTATTATCACCCGTAACTAGACATTTCAAATTGCCATCACACCTTCCATTATCTCAAAGCTGTCAATTAGTGGCTTCACTGCACGGCGACCAAATATATGAATTTCTTAGTTGATTCTAACTAAACCAACAAGTTGCCTATTTGAGACGAATGTCTACCAACCTACTCGCTGAAGATTATTATAGATCGAATATGACACCAGCTGACCGCGGGTTTCAGTAAAGTGATAACCGCTTTAAAGATCGTATGATTTTCCGGTGACCAATGCTTGCCGTTTTCCGGAAAATTTAAAATTTACAAAACGACAAGTTTTTTAAATATGTTCTCTACACCCGAGGCCTTGAGGTTTCCCTCGGGCCTAGTCTCATCAATGGGGATGCTGAGAAGAGGGTGCTTGATCCTGGGGATTTAAGATAATAATATTAATAAAACATGTTAACTGTCCTCGATCTATTTTCCCTTTCTTTGATTAAACAACTAACCATCACGCCGTTTCTCCGCAAGGGTAGGCAGAGAGGCCAGACCGCCATATAACTCTGTCTTGGCACACACTCCTTGCTTCATTCACATTCATACACCGTCTCATACATACTCTTCTGTTATTCTGACTCTTCACATGACTAAACAAATATGTTAAAATGAATTCATACGTTTCATCTGGATTTTTTATACCCTTAGCTTCTAGTAAATTGATTTTTTTAAATCTGTTTATGTACACATGCACTGTTATACCCATATCTGAACCTTTTTTCTCATGATTTATGATAACGATCATAATTTTAGATAGTTTTAATTTGTATTCGTATTACATATTATTTTCTCATTGTTAGTCAGTCTTATTAGCATAATGAATTTAGTATGAAGCGCACTTGAGGTGAAATATCACAAAATTGCGCTAGTTCACTATTATTTTTGTTATAACTGCCTTATTGATAATAACGTTTAAGGCAGGGTAGCACAGACTGCCACCCGCATTTCACACTTTCGAAAATATAATTGTAAATTATAGAAAGTTTTGTGAAAAGTGTAAGACTGATTTCAAATCGATTTATTAAGATAATCAATTTTGGAAAAACGTTTGCCGATTTTACAAAGATCAAGACCATAATGGACTTATTTGATAACCCCTTTGAAATTGTGGTTGAAAATTTGCTCAGCTCGAGGTTATTGCTCTACAAAACGATGACAATCTTCGTCATAATTTTAATAATGGTAATCTGGTAAAGCAGATAAAAAAAATAAAAAAAAATACAATGCTCTCACCGAGTTACCTGAAGCGACAAAAAGCTAAAAAAATCTCAAATTTGTCTAGTATATTTTAAATGGCAGAAGGGCTACAGAAGTATTCAGATTCAAACGAGAGTCAGAGCCTTCGATGTAGAAAAAAAACTGACCAAAACTGCATATTTAACTCATTTTTGACCAAGGTGTCTTAAGCCCTTTTGCCCTCCAGTAAAAAAATAATCGTATGATTAGACTAGATTTTCGTTGGAATTCTCGCAGTTGCGAGCAGTTAGGGGACCCTTGTGGGGTATTCACTAAAAAATACTAGCGATGTAAAACCAACCACATCAATCAAGTCCCATCGCACGCAGTTGATGCATTGGTCACAACACTAATGCACCGAACTGCCGGTGCAAATTAGTGCAGTGTAACTTGACGACCTGTCTCTAGAGTTGAGTATTGCGGCCGCCAGAGTGTGTATTTTGCACCGTGCACCGTCTACCGCATACGTTCTGTACAGCTTGCGTAATAACCTACTCGCATCGTCCACTTCACTCTGCTTTTATCTCCCGTTGACAGACCGCCGAGTTATTAAGTTTTTCTGCAATTATAAAATACACTCACTGACGCGATAAAGCGGTCGAAGTGTCTTGTGGGCGCGTCCGTGTGCCCGAAGTAAGGTAAATTCTTCCTCACTTCGAGTGGCATGACGAAACTTTTCGAATGTATAAATTCTTTCTTGGACAGGTAGTCGATTTCGCCGGCGCGTCTGGGGCCTAGGAATCTAAAGGGCTCGTGTAAATTGGCGATGTCAGCTTTAGGAGAGATCACACTAAAACAGCGTGCCTTCCAAAAGCCCTAAAAGAAGCCTCAAGTCTTGGCACTTTTCCTAGGATTTGTTCTGAATATGTAAAGAAAAAGCTATATTTTTTAAACATTCTAATATTTCAATTTATATCTACTTCTATATATACGTGTATAGTATAACTTTATGTGCTTCGTTCTACTATTGTGAAATGTATAATTTTTTTCTTACTAGATGTGTGAAAAAATAATTTGCACACATCTAAATAAAAATACAAATACAAACAAACTTATAGAAATTTTCTTTTCAGTGGTTTTACTATTATCAACTGCTTGGTAAATACATTCTACTTAGATCTTTGTATATAGAATTATTATAAATAGTTGTTACCTGTAAAAAAATCACGGGATGTAAATTGACTTGCTGAGAAAAAATATTTCGAATGAATAATAATGTCTGCTAAATTACATTATAGATAGTAATTTGAAAAGATTCTTTTGTTATTTTTTTTATAATTTCAATCAACATCAGTTTCAAATTTTAAAAGTTCACACTTGTACGTACGTACGTACTCACGAGAGGAAATTATTTATAGTTAATTATGTTCGGTCGTGATTCACTGTTGGCTGCGAAGGAATTTAATGGAGTGTTGGTCGGAGGTATGCGTTTCAAATGATTTATTTATGCACGTCAAAGCATGAGTTTTACAAATCGTTCAGCATGAATATTCCCCCCATTAGTATTAAAAATAGTAATACCTCACAAAAGTCAACTGCCTGGAGCCAGTTAGACTATGGCATCCTTATTTGGGGAATGTTGTGAATTGAAGGAGGTGGGAAGTAACAGTTATTTGAATTTTAAATAAAAGTAACTTTGTTTTGACACCACTTTATTAGATACATATACCAACCGGTTTCAGCTCTACCTGAACCTTCTTCAGGGTTGAACAAATATGTATTATGGTAAGTATTATTTATCAATACTTATAGTTAGGTTACTTTTATTTAAAATTTAATTATGTTTTACCACAAAGTGAGTGCTTCGTGTCAAAGTTTAAGATTTATTTCATTTTTATAATAATAATAATAATATTTGGACGATTTGTATAGCGCCGTTTTTGTGAAAAATCACCTCATCCGAGCATCTACCACTATGGAACGTACCGCAAATAAACTTTACATTATTTTTATATGAATAAAATGTGTTATGACGCATGTTAATTGAATACAAGCTATTTGCGCACGCCGGGTCCGAACCCGCGACCTTTGGATTCGTAGTCGAGCGTCTTAGCACTCGACTATGGAGGCCGTCCGGTTGGGCACTATACACGGCTAAAGCCGTTTCGAGCCTCGTTTTCATTCTGCATGGTGGTATTTCACCAGGGAGATACTGGGAGTATCTACCACTCTGAATAAACAATTAAAACTGCGTACAAAATCGGAAAAATAATTTCTAACCTGATTAGATATTTGAGAATGAAGTTATAATTTCCTTTAAAATGCGAATTAAATTAAGAAATGATTTTTATTTGTACAGCGCAGTTTTGTTGATACCGAAATGTCAACTTCAAGGGTACTAAAACGATAACTTTTAGATGTAAATAATACCTGAAGTTGTGTTAAAAAAGGCAATAGTATTCGTCATTTTATTTACTTTCTTAAATCTACATTGTAACAATGCAAATAAAACATGTATTCGTTCAATTAAATTAAACAATTACTTTAGTTTAAACCACTACCTATGTTTTTGAACTGATGACCGGTTTCGTAAGGCACCCGATTTCTACACGGTTGAAATTTAATACACGAGAACGGTTCGCTTTTACGACTCGTTCTTATGTTCAACAGCTCGGCTGTGGAACGATTTGCAGGCCTCTGTGTTTCCTCCCTCCTACAACATGGGCCTCTTCAAGACCCAGGTTCACTCTTTCCTTTCCCCAAAAAGACCCTTCACACTGCATCCCCAAAGACGACATAGGCCCTGAGGGAAAGTATTACCCTCAAGGCCTCCTGTGTGGAGTTATGTACACAAAAAGCCAAAGTGTAAACTAAAAAATATACACGGATTCGAATATGCAGCAGTTTCTTTTGCCTAATCGAAGTGATGCGACTCGTACTTTGTATATACAGAATAACAGATGTTTCGCCCTTCTAGAATTATCACGCTGCATTTAATAATTGTGTTATAAATAATAGTACTTTGTCATCTGTTTGCGTGTTTAGAATCGTTTACTTATAATACTTGAACATTAATGTTTTTAAGTATCAACATGTTCAACTGTTCTCAATCTAATTTCCTTTGCTTTGATTTAACAAATATGTTAATATGAATTCATACGTTTCATCTGGATTTTTATACCCTTAGCCTATAGTAAATTGTTTTTTTTTTTTTTTTTTATCTGTTGATGTACTCATGCACTGTTATACCCATATCTGAACCTTTTCCCTCTCATGATTTATGATAACGATCATGATTTTAGATTGTTTCAATTTGCATACATATTATATATTATTTTTTCCTTGTTAGTTAGTTTTATTAGCTTAATTAATTTTGTATGAAACGCACTTAATGTGAAATATCACAAAACTGCTCTATATAAGTTGACTGTTATTATTATTATCTACAATAACTGCCATTTGTAGGATTACAGCGTGATTAAGTCGATATGATCATAATTAAACAATTAGCCAATAATCATTAGTACTAAACTTGTATGTGACGTATTATTATTCGCACCGTGAGGCTATGAACCTTTGAACTGTCGTCCGAGTTTCAGCAATGAATATAATTATATTACATTGGCTATTTTATTTTACCTGTCTTGCATATCGTACCGTTGTCCTTGTTGTTACTCAATGTCCTTACCGCCTACTAAAAACCTTATGCTTATTATCATAAAACATTTTATTTTTCTTCTGTTATTTGTTATATTCACAGTGTTGGCATTTTTAGAATCGTTAACCTATTATACTATAATATTCAAGTTTTTAAGTACCAACGCTTTAACTGTCTTGTATAAATACCATTTATAAATACATTAACCAAACAGAGACGGGAAAATCAAATAGTTAATTTAAAAATAGCCAACTGTTAAAAATAAAGCTGACATCTATAGATATTATATAATTTAAAAATACCCACGAACGCATCTAACGCATCCCGTGTAACCTGTCTCCCATACGGTAATAAAACTACTCGAATGTATTTTTGAATAAGAGCCAAAAAATAAAGCCACAGCGATAAAACAATACCTAAAGTCACAGATGTTCACTATGAAACTCAATAAGCGTCCATTCCGACTCAATGACGGCTTCCATGGTCGAGTGGTTAAGACGCTCGACTACGAATCCAAAGGTCGCGGGTTCAAACCCGGCGTGAGTCAATAGCTTTTATTTAATTAATATGTGTCATAACACATTCAGTTCGTATAAAAATAATAAAAAAAGTATATTTGCGGCACGTTCCAGAGAGGTAGATACTCTAAGTATCGCCCTGGTGAAAGACCACCATTCAGAATCGAAATGTTGCTTGAAATGGCTTTAGCTGTGTTTGGTGACCAGATCTAAATAGCCAGGTACTTCCCATCCTTCCTCTTCCCAATCTCCTTCCCCTCCTCACTACCTTCAACCTCACAACATACCCTATTTGGGGATGCCGTAGTATCACTGGCTCTAGACGGTTGGGAGCAGTTGAGACTCTTGTGCGGTATTCATATTTAAAAAAAATCCGGACCTAATAGTATATATGCCATAGACTTACTTAAAATTGTACCAGTCTGAAGATGCCCGTCATAAGGTGAAACCTGTCAGGTCTTAAATTAAAATAATAGTGGAATAAAGTTAAACATTTGGTATTATTAAAATCATTAAAATGGAGTTCCACCACGAATAACAAGTTCCAAAATTGTCTTCAATATTATTTCCTTTTCATTGCTTTAACAAATTTGTTCAAATTTATACATGTTTTTCATCTAGATTTTTTTCAGCACCTTAGCTTCTAGTAAATTGTTTTTTTTTATGTGTTGATGGACACACGTACTGCTGTACCCATATCTGAACATTTTTACATGATTTATGATAACGATCATGATTTTAGATAGTTTTAATTTGCACACATATCTGTTATGTATTATTTCCTCGTTGTTATATTAGGTTATGTAATTAAGTGTGAAGCGCACTTGAGGTGAACTATCACAAAATTGCGCTGTATAAATTCACTGCTATGATTATTAGTCAATTAATGATTATTGAAACAATATGAATAAGAAAAACACATAGAAAAGACAAGCGAGTTGGATCCGATCGAGAACATTATATTTTATTAAAATAAGAAATGACTTTGTTATTAACCACGAATTTATTGTTTCCATTCCCATTCAACATCGTCTCATACATACTCTTCTGTTATTCTGATTCTTGGCATAGCCCGACTCAAGTATTTGATTCACTTGATCGTGCCATGTCTTCCTCGGGCGTCCCCGATCTTTTTCCATTCACTTTCGCGTCACATGTTCTTCTCATACTCCCTTCTTCGTTCATCCACTCTACACGCCCTGACCATCCAGCGTCCCTTTGTAAATCTTATTCATTACGCTTGCATCAGCCTTGCATCCTTTCCGGATATCCACATTTTAAATACTCCCCAGAGATCTAATTTCTATAGCATTCAATCTACTTTCATCCTTCATCTGCTAGTTCCATGCCTCACTGGGTACCATACATCAGGGTTGTTATAAGCACTCCATTGTGGACTGCTAGCTTCTTTACTTCGGACATTTATTTTATTTGCTCCAACAGCGTTCAGTCCTCCATTAATTAAATAATTTAACCTTCGATAGTAAGATATATTGAAGATAAGCCTTATCAATCAAATGATAAGGACATAAATATTTGCACTGTAGGTGACCTACAGCTATCAGCTTTGAACTCTTGGCTATAAACCATATCGGGAACCTCTTTGTATAATTCCCCACGTTATCTGACATGGCGAATTATGGATAAGATGTGTTTGATATAAACAAAATAAATAAAATTCTTTAGTTTATGACACGTGATACAATATAGCCGGTCTGTGAAATCTATTCGAACTGATTTCAGAAGGTAATCTTACAATTTATTGATAATATCATCGTGACATGCTATTATCTATTTTAGTTCTGAACAAACATTAAAAGTGTCTTCATAAGAAAAGCGTAGGAAAAATATTTTAAAAATATTAGTTGTATTATTGACTCACCTTCTTTGTTGCAACTAATCCAGTTCAATATTCCTCGCCGTAGACTCAGAGACAATAAATTGCTGTTCCTCAATCATCACTCTACTAATTACAGATATCATTCTCCACTGTCCAGAATGTAGAGACTTGTTAACTTAAGCCATGGTTTTGTCAATTTTGGTACCAGTCTAAATGATTTTTCTCATTCTTTACGATAATAATCTACGAAGAATACAATTTATTAACATCATTGACTAAGTCAAAACCTGTACAAGGTTTTGGTAGAAAAAGTAGTTTTCATTTTAATTTTTTTTAAATGCTCCCATCAAATGTATATTTTTGTCCTATTTTTGTCATTGCGTCATTCAAATATTATTAGTATGTGCTGTTCTTTCTCTGTTGTTCTCTTTCCCTATTTCGTGTTGTGTATTTTTTTAAATTAAACCGTTAATTTAACACTAGGTTTGCGAGCATTTTTTATATACATATTTCTACGGGCACCTGTCAAATTGAGGGATAAACACAAATACTGTTTAAATAAATGTTTTATTTAACTGAAATTAGGCTTTATGTCTCCACACACTGACTACAACTCTATAACTGAAGATAGATTTTTTTCGTAAGAAGCAATCACATGGTGGTTGGACATTATATTAAATAAAAGAATACTTTGTTTTAAAACCACAGAATTTATTATGACGAAGCTTGATCCAAGCGAAACCGGTTGGCCTTCATCATAATAAATTCTGTGGTTTTAAAACAAAGTATTCTTTTATTTAATGAAGATAGATTTATTTACTTACACTAATGCAGCCGTATGGTCAACTTTGCCAGACTTCCACCCTCGAAGATACCTTTTTTTATTGCCCCATAAATCATAATGCGCCGAATGTGTTACGCAACGAACGCGTATCCGTAATTTGGGTTTGAAACAAAATATCCTTCACACCGATGATATTCTTTCTTCATTGCTTCACACAAATAGTTACACTATGATTATTTGGTTTTAGAAGTAATAATTTCACAAATGGGACAAATTCAAAAGCGTTATTTCAATTTGACGGGTGTTCGTAGAGATAGGTATATAGCGACTAGATTTTTCCGAAGATTTCCGAAGAAAAGTTTCCGAAAATAAAAATACAGTAAATATATTTACACTGTTCAATTATAAGTCAAATTATAATTTGACGGGTTGTCGTAAACCTAGTGTTAAAAATAAATACATAGCTCTAGCCAGTGAAACTCTGTGTGTTATGTTTTAATATCGTATTTTTTTGTTGTTTCAGCGCCTCCACCATGATAGACGTGATATCCGCGCACATGCAGAATGCGTACACCGGCCTGCGCGAGCGGTCGTTTGGCGGCGGCGACGGCGTCGGCGTCGGGACGCCCAGTGCGGACATCCGGCCCGGGCAGGCGGCGCTGAGGCGCTTCGGGACCGCCAACAAGAGCAAGCACTATATCGACGACAGGCAGATCGAGAGAATGGTGAGAATTGAACCTAACCTAGTATGAACTAACCTGACCTTAACTAAGCTGACTCACGGTCGCACTAACCGATTGTGTCATCCACAATTTACCCCATTCAACTGTCCAATACACCTTCACCAACTCCCTAAGCTAGCTTCTTCTTATTCTGGTGCCTTTTCCTGTTGGAGGTCGGCTATCTTCAGAGCGATCTTCATCCTGCAGTCTGCACCACTCGTACCAGTAACGTACATTACAAAGCCATTAAGTACTACTAATCTCACCTTAATTAACATACCAAAATAAACATTTGACGGCCTCCGTGGTTGAGTGGTCAAGACGCTCGACTACGAATCGAATCCAGAAGTCACGAGTTCAAATCCCGGCTTACGCAAATAAATGTCACATTTGATGTATATAAAATAATATATAGTATATTTGCGGCACGTTCCAGAGTAGTAGATACTCTAAGTATCGCCCTGGTGAAAGACCACCATGCATAATCGAAACGTTGCTTGAAATGGCTTTTAGCCGTGTTTGGTGACCAGATTTGAACAGCTAGGTACTTACCAATCTTCCTCTTCCCCATCTTCTTCCCCTCCCCGCTACCTTCTGCCTCACAAAATACTCCAATTGGGGATGCCATAGTCCCAATGTCCCGGTTGGGAGCAGTTGGGATTCTTGTGCGATATTCACAAAAAAAAATTAAACAAAACAATAGTTACTAAAAACTAACCTAACCGCAACTGATCTGGGTTTATTTGAACATAGTTAATTTATATATTCGTAAAAAGCATTAACTTTGTGGCTTGCCATATTTATAAATAGAACACATATACTTTGTTTTTAACCACTTTTTTATTTAATATTTTGTCTAATTAATTTTGTCTAATTAATTTAATATTGTCCTGATGATGGAAGGGTACTTCCGAAACCGGTAGACAAAATATTAAATAAAAAAGTGGTTAAAAACAAAGTATATGTGTTCTATTTATAAATAGTTAATTTATCCTAAACTAACTAAAACTGATATAAACCGTCCATCAGTTAACCAAAAACTTTCCCTTGACAAATCTTAGCTTGATAAAACTGATCAATAGTCTACCACAAACTATCCTAACCTTATATCATCGACGCTGACAGCGTTTTAACATGATGGGTTAGCAAACAGCCCTCTGATAAATTATTAAATTCAATTAAATTTCATTGCTGGCAACTCTCTTCAAGACCCAGGTTCAATCCTTTCCCTAAAAATACTCTCCACACAGCATCCCACAAGATGGCATTAGTTCTGAGGGAAATAAAATAATAGAACAGCCACGTAATTTCTTTTTGCAAAGTTTCACATAAATTTATACTATTTTGTAATATCTATTTTATCTAGACACACGATTTTGTTTAAACGAGATAATGAACATTCGATCACTAATCATGTTTTTATTTTTCTGTGTTTTATCCACAAAAATATGTTTTTGTTATTTATATGAACGCATCGATTTTCTAAATAATTTATTTAGTCATCTAATTATTTAACCTAATACAACATCTTATCCTTACCTAACCTAACCCATAGCAACCTTTCCTTTTATAAGGATATAAATTTATTCGGTCATATCCTTACTAAAAGATTTATTTCACATCAACATTTTTTTTTAATGTGGACATATTAATTCGACAGCAATGTATCGAGTCTTGTGCGAATATTTTGCGAAAGTCTTAATATTGAACAATGAAATTCAGTTCTTCAATTTGAACTCAATCATTCTCTGGAAGGAATAAAATTGATTCGATTATTTCAACCCGTTCACACCCAAAGTTCAATACTTGTATTACGTATCGTTTCATTTTAACGTGTACGAATAATTCGTTCATCATTAATCGATTATTTTTAACCTGTTCACACTCGAAGTTCATACTTGTACCATGTATCGATTCGTTTGAACGTATACAAATAATTCCTTCATCGTGAATCGATTCCATTTAGTTTTCAACATGTTCTTACGCTAATTACAATACTTGTACAATGTATTGATTCACTTGAACGATTTTAACGTGTTCCCATAATTCAGCCAAACACGATTCTTATTTTTTTAATTGATTCTTATCGCGATCGATGAATACAGTCGGCGACCGAGATATTTTAATCAAAAAGCTCGCTTCTCTAAAATCATTTTTGTTCGATTCAAGGAAATAAGTCGTTCAAACTCGAATATCACTGCTACTGTACACATTCAAAGTTAAATACATAGTTACACCATTCATTCATTCATAGGTTAGTAGCTAAGTGGAGAAAAGCGTCGGATTCCCGCCCAGACGTCGTAAATTCAATTCCTCTGCTAGATAAGTCCTCCATCATTGTACAAGCAACTTATTCCGCTTATTATGATAACAGTAAGAGTTTTTTTTAAATCGTCGCCGGAAAGGCAAAAAGACTGAAGCCCCATTTTGGGAAGTTTGCACCAGAACATTTACAGTTTTTGTTTGTTTGTTTTACAATACATGTCATAAATCTTCAGTATCTAGTTGGATTTAAAAAAAAAGTTAACTCAGGTAACTCAATGCTATCACTGAGTTACCTGAAGCGACAAAAAGTGAAAAATTCCCAAACTTTTGTCGCTTGAGTCAAGCCTTCTCCCAAATTGTTAACATATTTTAGATGACTGAAGGGTCACAAAAGTCTTCAAAAGCAAACGAAAGTCAGAGCATTCGAAAATTGATCAAAGCTGCATGTTCAATTCATTTTTGATCAAAGTGTCGCTCAAGCCCTTTTGCCTTTCCAGTGACGAAATATTGTCAGGTTATTCGTAACTTGGTATATCATTTGAAAAAAAAAAAAACATATCGCTGTGCTAGTTTAATACTGTAAAAAAAAATATGACTTGATGGTGCCTTTTGATTCCTTATGTTATAAGGAATCAGAAAACACCAACAAGTAAAATATATATACATGGCCTGTTCAAAAGGAAAGGTGAATTTTAAATTTTCGCTGGCTGTCTACATTCAATTATCGTTTTTTTTGTTTTGTTATGTTGGTACACATATGTTTATCATATGTTAGCATTATCAACCATTTTGGATTAGTGGTTTGTTTTTGACAACTGGAAAGGTTAGTCACGTTTTTGTGTGTTCTTCGATTTTTTACCTTTGAAAAAAATGGATCAAAGAATATGTATTAAATGTTGCGTTAATTTTTTTCAAAAGTAAAAAATCGAAGAACACACAAAAACGTGACTAACCTTTTCAGTTGTCAAAAACAAACCATTAATCCAAAATGGCTGATAATGCTAACATATGATAAACATATGTGTACCAACATAACAAAAAAATCGATAATCGAATGTACACAGCCCGCGAAAATTCAAAATTCACCTTTTCTTTTAAACAGGCCTCGTATATATATATCGTTATAGTATTTAACTAGCACAGCGATATGTACACAATTAGTTCAATCTAGACAAATATTTTTGGACGCTTATTCATATCGCGATAAGCGAACGCAGTCGGCCACCGATACATTTTATTAAGTTCGAATCTCATCTCACCAGTTGGGTTCGATTCAAGGAAACGAGTCATTCAATCTCGAATATAAGTGCCCAATCTATTTGCACATGACAAGACATACAACAGGTTGATTGAGTGACAGAAAACATGACCTACAATAATTATTAGTGTGACTATTGTGTTTGTAACGATTAACTATCGATTTGTTTTTCGTATATTTCCTTGTTTCAAGCCTAGAGACTTAAGGATCCTAGAAGAACGTATGGCCAACCGATATGTGAGTATTTTGAATACAAAATAACATATTACTATGTGTTTTCGTTATGGATTAAAAAAAATAAATATATAAATATATTTGCAATATTTTATGTCTCAAATGTCATGCAGTCTACGTGTATGAGAAACCGCATGAAAATAATTCTATTTCATTAAGTTGGCAATTTCTTGTAAAAGTTTTTATCTTGGTGTAAGAATATATATGGAGAGGTACCTTTGCGAAATAGTGTAGTCAGGTCGGTTGACTTTATCCTGACTCGGTAGAAAGAGACAAATATATGTTAAAGGATGTTGTATAGCCTATTAGTTACCGCCCACATGGAATTCGGACTTTTTTTATAAACGTATTTGAACACATTAAACAAAACTATACCATTAAAATGATTTACAAAGTAAAATTATCACACAAACATTAATAAAAGAAGATTTGCTTAACTAATGATGGAAGCTTTTTGTTGATTTTATGTCTTTATATCATTAAAAATGTGAAAATTCTAAAGTTCGGTCAAAAATATTTAAAACTGTTAAAATACTAGTACCTCTGAAAAGTGATGTTTTATAATCTTTGTTTGGTCTTATTTGAACATTCACGCACAGCACATATCCCCATCATGTTTGATTTGTTTGTATAACCACTGCAAGTTTTTTAATCAACACAAATATAGGAAATAACCTCAAAATCCGTTGACGTAAGTTATGCGACTCGATGATGTGAAGTCAGCGCGGACTGAAAAAATTCGTACATACTTAGAAGTGTTGCAATATTATGTGAAGACTTTTCTTGTCTCTTTCTCTTTCATGGTATTCGACGTAAAAACCCGGAGAAAGTGATTTATTGCAAATTTGTATAGGTTGGGTAAAAATATTTAGTTCTCTCTTCATGTATATTCTTACTCCAAGGTTTTTACTTAGTAATTTGTGCATTATAGTGAGATGATACAATATCCGCTTTGATAGATTGTACAAAAGGTACACCTCTTCTATAAGCTTTATTTTAATTTTAATCTGCATTCGCTTGATGAATGGACTATTATTATTTTTTCTGCTTTCTGTAAATTAGTTCGTGTTTAGCCCACTCAATGTTTGCATGCTATAATCTTTGTATGTTTAAATGTAATTATAAGGCTTGAGCGCTGGCTATAAACACATAATGATAACCCTTAAAACGAGATCACGGCTTTAGCGAGCAAAATATCTATTGCTTTAATTTGCACATATTTCTAAAGAATTGCACGAGTGTGCTTCACGAATATAATTAATTAATTTTATACGGGCTATACGAGTATATGCCCCAAGTTTTATTGTACTAGCACACATACATTTTCACTTAGCATAACTTGTTCTGAAACGCGAGTAAGTCGGTACCCGCTCTTAGTTTCTAACTCGACTTGTCCGACTGCTAGCCGAGTGTCCTACCCCCAGACAATAACGAGAACTACTCTATAAATAAGTAGGATACTCGGCTAACAGTCAGTCGGGCGGATTGAGTTCGATACTCACAGCGGATACCATACATTAAAGGTTTTAATAACTATATGTAATAACTATGTTATAAGTATTATTATTCTAAGCTTGATCTAAGCGAAACCGGTTGGCATCAAAACGTAATTAATTCGTGGTTCAAAACAAAGCTTTCTTTATTTTTAATATAATGTCAAACCACAAAGTGATTGCTTCTTACGAAAAAAACTGTAAATATTAATATGCTAAGCCGTCTTCTGTACATAATTCGTTGTGAGGCGCTGACGTCTGCTAAAACTATACTGGTAATTTTCGCTCATACGTAAAAAAGTCTGAAATTTTGTTCCGACTATGCTACTTCGCGATTCACTCACTATCTCCCTTTTAACGTGTGTGTCAAAACGAAACTAGTAAAATATTATTACTAGAATCCATGTTATTTTTATTATGTATATGTTAATTTTTGAATCGCAAAATAAAATTTTGGAAATAGGTGAATGTATAATAAGATTCCATCATAGTTAGACAAATTAGTATCGCTTCACAGCGCGCCCGTAAAGGACATTGCTTCATCAGTAGATGTCCCCTATTGTAAATTCAATCACAAGCTAATAACTTAGTAAGTTAATTACTAATTATTAATGTATTCAATGGTACCGCATCGGTATGTAATTTATAATCTAATTATCGACGGTTTCCCTTCGTTGCCGCTAACTTAACTGTTATTATAAGCGCTGCTACTTTCTATTAGTGATGGCCATAATCGAAATGTCCATTTCGATACGGTCGATTATTTTAATAATCGAAACATTTTAGGTCTTTTAATAATCCAAAATTTTTGATTATTATAATAATCGAAACATTTTAACTATTTAATAATCGAAACGTTTTGAATATTTAATAATCGAAACGTTTTGATTCTTTTAATACAAAAAACATTTCGTTCAAAACTAAATTTCGAAACATTTCGATTCCTTTAGGTCGCGCGATTAGAGTCGACCCAAACAGGACACACTTAGGATTGTGTGTATTGGTGCATATGTGTACGAAAGTGACGCCCTTGCGAAACGTCACTGAGAAACGGTATTTTGTCTTGCTTACGCCTTCTAATTGTTTTTAGAGAAAAAAGGACAAGTTTTTGTATACGTTGTTAGAATTTTTAATATTCATAAATAGTTAGTTTCACGTCGTGTTCTTTTCAATATTTATAAAACAATTGTTTTTGGATTTCACTGGAATTATTTTTTTGTAATAATTTTGAAACATGCTGTATGCAAGCAATGCATATGTGTAAGTAGTGTCTTCGTGTTAACTCTGTCTGCGATACCTATAACAACATCGATTTAAATATATTATTGACAGCCTCCGTGGTCGAGTGGCAAGACACTCGGCTACGAATCCAGAGGTCGCGGGTTCAAACCCGGCGTGCGCAAATAAAATTTATTGAATTGATACGTCTCATATCGAATTTAATTAACATAAAAAATGTATACTATATTTGCGGCACGTTCCAGAGTGGTAGATACTCCAAGTATCGCCCTGGTGAAAGACCACCGTTCAGAATCGAAACGTTGCTTGAAATGGCTTTAGCCGTCTTTGGTGACCAGATCTGAATAGCCAGGTAATGTTCAGCCTTCCTCTTTCCCATCTCCTTCCCCTCCCCACTACCTTCAGCCTCACAACATACCCCAATCGGGGATGCCATAGTCTCACTGGCTCCAGACGGTTAGGAGCAGTTGAGAATCTTGTGAGGTATTAACTATAAAAAAATAAAAATAAAACATCCTAATGAAACACACATTTTGCAATATTTCAAATCAAGTTAAATACGTAGGACCACTACGCTCTAGATATTGTCTAGAAAAACTAAAAAACACTTTGAAAAATACGCGCGAAGTCAGCTAATCGCACCGGCGCGCGCTACACCGATTGTCCTACTAGAGCGTGTCAAAAGCAGTAACTACAAATGCCCAAACGCTGCCAACGTCAGAGTGGATTATTCCATGTTTACTAGACTACACAAAATGTGTATGCATGTATACTGTGAGCTGTGTGCGCGTTCAAGTGGCTCGTTTGTGTTAGTATCTTTGTTAGTGTCTAGGCAGTGCTTTTACAGAACAGATGCAATAGCAATCAGTGACATCTGTTGGTACCTATTAATTCGATTATTAATTAATCCGCTATTTTTCCTACCGCCTACTCTGATCGAAAACTCTGTGCACGCCACTGTTTCTTGCGGAAGAGGCGTCTGTGACGTCACGACGGCCAACCAGTGGCGGTACCTACGTTATATTCAGATTCGGACCTAGCGTTTTTAAAATCGATAATTATTTATGAAAATATTAAAAACCCGCATTTTTAGTGAGGCGAATCAGAATCGGAAAAATATTATTTGAATATTCCACACGTTTATAACGGTATCCCTCGTTTGTGAATATACCCCATCGGTGATCTTCAAATTTAAAGTGATTTTTAGAGGATTAAAATCAATAGGAAGCCGCAATTCGTGTTTGAATTCAATAAATCTTTTAAAATTAAAGCTTGAATTACTCCTACATCAGGGTGAATCAACAACTTTGAAGTGTCGTGTGTTGATGTTATTATCTCAGTCATAACTCCTTTGTTGAATTTTGCAGTTGAAGGAGAAGAGTCTGTATAGAATAATGGAAACGCCCACTTCGCTTGCGGCTACCACAGTCAAGCGGCCATTCGTGGGACTCTCCTGCAGCAAATGTGCACCCAGCAGCTCGGTGAGTTATAACTTATAACTATTTAAGGACACACCACTCTATAAATAAATCGCTGAGGGGCGTTCCCAAAAAAAATGGCGGAGACCCAAGAAAAGAACAAATTTCTTTGCATTCGTTCGTGCTTTATTAAATTGCGGAAATATACAATAACCTTTTATTTATAGGTAGGTGAAGTCAAAATGTTATATGATTTCACTAAAACTTCAAGCAATCATTAAAATAAATAAAAACTCGCGCTGTTGTTAAGTACAGTTTTGTCGAGTTTATCGGCCCACTGTCGGGCGGCGATCGAACCAAAAACGACGTAACTCGAAACGGAAAAAAATACTTGTCGAACGGTGGATAGGAGGAGTATAGGGTCGAATTTGCTGTAACAAGTAGGCCTAGAAGGGTGTACGCTGGAAAGGCAAAAGGGCTGAAGCACCATTTTGGGAAGTTTACACCATAGCACTTTAAAGTTTTTTTTATGTTTAGCCATAAAATTCATAAGTCTTCAGTACCTGGTTGGATTTTTGAAAAAAAATAAGAAAAGTTGACAAAAAACTAAAAAACGTCCCAAACTTGTTTCGTTGAATCAAGTCTTCTCCCAAATGGTTAATATATTTTAGATGGCTGAAGGGCCACAAAAGTCTTCAGAATAAACTATATCCTCTAAGATAAATACACTAAGAAAGATATCCACACACACACAAAGGTTTTACAGAAAGGATATATCACTGATCTATAAAGTTGTTAAGAAAATATTCTTCAAGTGCCATTCATTTTTATCACCGAAGATATACACCGGTAGAAGTATGCAGTGGGCGTGTCCGTGTGCCCAAAGTGAGCTCAAATGTCCCTTACTTTTGCAAAATTGATTAAACATTTTCAAATATCGACATTCTTTCTTGAACAGATAAACAATTTCACCAGCCTGTCTGGGGCCTAGGATTCGAAAGTCTTAAATATAAATCAACGACATCCGTTTTCTTTCAAATCGCTACAGATCGCACTTCTAGGGGTTTTATTTTTAATAGTTTATAGTTTATACCAACCGTCTAGAGCCAGTGAGACTATAGCATCCCCAATCAGGTTATGTTGTGGGACGAAGGTAGTGGGGAGGGGAGGGGAGGAAGATGAAGGTTGGGTTAGGTTTTTTTTTCGTTGATTTAACAAAATTTCCTTTTCTTTGATTGAACAAATATGTCAATATGAATTCATACGTTTCATCTGGATTTTTATACCCTTAGGTTCTAGTAAATTGTTTTTTTGAAATCTGTTGATGTACACATGCACTGTTATACCCATATCTGAACCATTTCTCATGATTTATGATAAAGATCACGATTTTAGATAGTTTTAATTTGTATACAAAAAGAAATTCTGACAAAATTATCTACAATGTTGATATTCACAAATATAATACAAGGGCATGCAAAGAAATTAGACTACCAGAAAAAATAAAGCCAACACCCAAAACAGCTTACTATATAAATGGATGAAATCTTATAATGCTCTGCCGGAAACCATCAAAATTATGCCTATCAATAAATTCAAAATAGCCTGTAAAAATATTCAAAATGCATATAAATCAAAATAATAAGTAGTATATAAGTTAAAATATTATAAAGTTAAAAAGAAAATGAAATAATTAGCTATTTGTAAACCTGAATGTACAAAGTAACTAATATAAAATAAATAAAACTAAATACATAATATATATTATTTTCTCCTTGTTAGTTAGCCTTCTTAGCTTAATTAATTTAGTATAGAGCGCACTTGAGGGGAAATATCACAAAACAGCGCTATAAAAGTTCACTATTATTATTATTATTTTTCAAGTTTGGGGTATGTTGTGAGGCTGAAAGTAGTGGGGAGTGGAAATAGATGGGAAAGAGGAAGGTCAGGAAGTACTTGGATATTAAGATCTGGTCACCGAACACGGCTAAAGCCATTTCAAGCAACGCTCCGATTCTGAATGGTGTTTCCGATTGTCTGTTTGCTGATTATTATGATCACTGTGTTCGGATGTTTCTCCCGCCCCGGTGGGAGGCCGCTAATACACCGACTGACTGACTGACTGACTGACCGACCGACCGACCGACCGACCGAAAGACAGCGAGCGCCGAATGGACCGGCTCGTAGCGGCAGACATTTATTTCATCTGACGCGATCTATTTTAGTGATGCGCTCGGCTTAATACACCTCTAGCTTAGGGCCGGGAGCTGACTACATACTCGTATAAATTATTCAATAAAGCTATGTTAAAGAAATTAATTATTTATATTTACGCTCATATTAAATAGACAATAATAATCATCGTCCTGGTGAGATGTTACCATTCAGAAACGTTCCTTAATATTTAAGTAACCAACCGTCGCGCCGTTTCTCCGCAGGGGTATGCAGAGAGGACGGACTGTCATATAACTCTGTCTTGACACACACTCCTTGCTTCATTCACATTCGTACATACTCATCTGTTGTTCTGACTCTTGACATGGCCCGACTCAAGTATTTGATTCACTTGATCGTGCCACGTGTCTTCCTCGGGCGTCCCCGATCTCTTCTTCCATTCACTTTCGCGTCATATATTCTTTTCACAGTCCTTTCTTAACCATCTAAGCGTCCCTATTTTGATCCTATTCATTACGCTTACATCAGCCTTGCATTCTTTCCGGATATTCACATTTTGAACACGGTCATGCGTGGTTTTACTGCACATAATACGCCTCATTTCTAGCGGAAAACCGAAGTTCACCCTTTCGACTCCTCAAATTTCATCTACATTTTTTACTTAGCCACATTTTCGGCCAAATATTTGATTTACTTGATCGTGCCGTGTCTTCCTCGGGCGTCCCTGACTTCTTCCTCCATTGAATTTCGCGTCGTATATTCTTCGATAATAAGTAACGTACATCGATTTGAACAAAATAATTAAAGTTAGTATTACTAATCCATTCACAAAATAGTTACACCATGCGTTGAATAAAACAGTGAAGTATTTAATAAAAAAGAGAGAAAAAAACAATGTCATTGCATTAGAGTCATCACAGTAGTGCAAAGAGAAAAATAGTGAGAGATCAGCATTTAAGAGAGAAAAACAATCAAAGCAAGTGTTTACAAAATAAGAGTATAAAATTACTCGTATCAAATATTTGACTCGCGTTTTTCAAGGACATCATCGATATCCTCTTCCATCTATTATTTAAAATTCTCCAGACACTCCTTTCTACGTACATCCATTATGCGTGCTCAAACCATATAAGCGTCATTTTTTTAATAATATTAATTGTGCTCAATTCGGCCCAGCATCATTTTAATGTCTCCCTTTTCATATTTGATAATGCTCTCAGTGGTAAGACGCTAGACTAGATATAGTATTTAGATTGGTAGATACTCTAAGTATCGCCCTGGTGAAAGACCACCATTCAGAATCTAAACGATGCTTGAAATGGCTTTAGCCGTGTTTGGTGACCAGATCCCAATAGCCAGGTACTTTCCAACCTTCATCTTCCTCATCTCATTCCCCTCCCCACTACATTCTACCTAACAACATACCCCATACATTCCTACCGGTGTATATCTTCGGTGTTAATAATGAATGACACTGGAAGGATATTTTTTTAACAACTTTATGAATCAGTAATATATCCTTTCTGTAAAACCTTTGTGTGTGTGGATATCTTTCTTAGTGTATTTACGATAATCAAAAAAGAAAGACAAACATTCCCGGGTCACGAATAACTTGAGAATATTTGAAATAATAATATTTAAAGAAAAGAAAATTTTGTTAAATCAAAGAAAAAGAATAGTCAGGTACTTCCCAACCTTCATCTTCTCCATCTCCTTCCCTACCCTACTTCTCACTACCTTCAACCCAACAACATACTCCAGTTGGGGATGCCATAGTCTCACTGGCTCTAGACGGTTGGGAGCAGTTGGGACTCGTGTGGTATTCACTATAAAACAAAAACTTTAAATTCTGCTTTGATCTTTTCTCTTCAAATAATTTCACACTTTTTTTAAGGAAGACAAACATTCCCGGTTGCGAATAACCTGACGATATTTGGAAAAACTGCTGCCATCGTAATAATCGGGAGATGTTGCTTGTGCAATGATGGACGACTTAGCTAGCAGAGGAATTGAACCAACGATGCTCGGTTGGTATTCCGACGCGTTTGTCCCACTCAGCTATTAACCTTACTGCCCTTGGATAGTCTTGCTCGCATCCAAAAAACAACTTCACACATGATGGTCTCTGAATAAATAAATACGACATTTTATCATGTCGTAAAGACGTGTATTGTATGCTAAAAACCATATATTATAGCAATTTGAAAACGTTATTTGTTAAAACTGAAAATTCTTAAGAACAAGTGTCATTGTCAACAAACAATAAATTATAGTTTTTTTGCTTTTGAAAGTGAAGTGCTGGTGAAATATTGCTTGTGAGTGTGATCAATATCTCTTTTTTTTTTTCAAATTACAAACACTCTCTTATCTATGTATTAATAGATGTTGTTTAGTATTTATGTCACTGTGCGCAGTTAGATTACTTAATTATAATTAGTAATAGTGGATGTAATGCGCAATTCAATTGCCTATTATGCTCCCCAAATATGAACCTTTCAAATGAATATGTCCTAATGATTCCAAATTTGTATCTAACTCCCACATTGATGACTTTTCGCTCTTACAAATATGATATCTAAATTTGAATGTTATTTCATAATGAATTATTACTTTTACTTCTTTCGAATATGAATCGATCACATATTTCATAAAATTTTAATCGGAATCGATGTTTTATTTCATAGGAATTTTACGCGTTCCAAATATGAATCCAACAATTCTGTTCTAAATTTAGAATTTCACACGTAGTATTTCATTAAGAGAGTTTCAAATATGAATCCATCAATTCTGTTCTAAATTTTGAATTTGACACGTATTATTTATTTCATTGAGAAATTTTCAAATATGAATCCAACAATTCTGTTCTAAATTTCGAATTTGACACGTATTATTTCACTGAGAGTTTCAAATATGAATCCAACAATTCTGTTCTAAATTTTGAATTTGACATGTATTACTTCATTAAGATTTTACGAGTTCCAAATATGAATCCAACAATTTATTATTTTCTAAATTTTGGATTTGACATGTATTATTCATTGAGTTTTTACGCGTTCCAAATACAAATCGAACTAATTCCTAAAAAACTTTGAATCTGAAACTTATTACATATTTCAATGGCATTTTCCAACTTCACTTTCTCTGAATCTCACATAGGTTTTTTTGTTTTGATTTTACGTGAAATAAACTTCGCATTATTTAATCTAAATCTTCTACATATTATTTATTTACCTATGAACTTTATAAATGTAATTTATGCGCATATTTTCCAATTTACGCGCATGCAATATTTAATTACATAAATAATAAATTACCTATAGTCAGTAATCTAGTGACTAGTATGCAAATTAAACAACTCACATTAATCGAAATACGCAACTATCAACAAATAACTGTATTTAATTATGTCAATAACAACTTGTCGCGTCCCTAGAAGATGTACGTGAAGTTATCACTTTTAATGCGAGCTATCTTGATCACTACGACGTCTATTATTAAATGCGATAATCCCGTGTCGCAGAGACAACGCGCACATTTTTGCCACAATTAACCCATCCGCGCGAAGTTAGCCGCGAATTGCGAAGACAAAAAAACGGAAAAATCGCAAGTTTTCCAGTTGTATCTCGCCTGTGTCCGACGCGTATCCGCGGAATTAGTTAAAATATTGAAAGTCTGCCAGTTAGAACGACATTAGTGAGTGAGCTAGAGGAGTAGAGAATTTACGATGTTGCATTGGCGCGGTTTCCACGACTTTCACCGTTACGTAGGTTTGAGTTTTCAGCAATTTTCCATAGATTCTCTGCATGCCGCCAAGGGCCTAAATCCCACACAGGAACAGCTGTCAGATCATTCATTTTATTACGATTTGAGTTCGTGTGAAAATGAAATTTTCAACTTTAACCTTCAATCTTCAGTGGAAAACGCACTTTTACCCGACTAACCTACAAATTTTTCTCGGCTTTCTAATTATTTTGCGGAAATATTGCAGCTGTTGTATGAAATGCACGTATCTGTTGGGTTTATCTTAAATGCGATGTATTTTTAGCCCATTGTTGGCGATACGGTATTTTGATATGCGGTAAGTTTTGAATGACATGTTGAATACACCTTGACCGAAAATTATTCCAACTTTCATTTTCTGAATTATTTTAATTAACAATACGCCCTTTCCACTAATCGGCGTTAATTTAACGTATTTTATTTAAATATTTTAACACGTATTTTGTTGGTACCTCATTGTTAATTGAGAGAAAATATAATTTCGTCAATAATAGAAATTTCTGCATTAATTGTGCAATTTTAAATGAGAGTTTTGGAAATTTTGTGAACTGTAATCCGAGATTCCAACAAACGTTACTAAAGTGTGTTTTATGACTGGATCATCACATTAAATGCAATATGGTAGACATTCCACTTTCAATTTAAGTTTTAACACAAACAAAAATTATGTTGGTAAAATTATTTATTGTTTGATTCCTTGTGTGCTTTTCGTTTATTCAGCGACATTTATTCATGTGAATAAATAAGACTCACATCCTATTTTTGAAACTTAGTTCACCGATCTCAGATAAAGAGTTTAGTTGCTTTTCTTTGTTCAATTTGTCTCACCCAAACCTTCGGGCTACATTTTCTCTTTGGTAGTAGATTTAAAAAAAAGTTTTAATTGCAGTTTATTAATGAATGACCATCCTTGACATGTACATACTCTTAATTGACAAATTAATTGATTCCGTGATTTCACCGTCTTAAATTTGCGATTCCCACTAAGAAAATAATTGGCCAAATTAATGTATGAATAGAACAGAACTTACTATATGATGTACGAATTAATACAAATGGTGGAAAAGTATAAAAAAACCGCCTGATATTATGATTTCATGCAGTAAAAATATTTTTTATTGAATTCAGTAAAATATCCATAAAAACTGCTTTATCTACACTTATTTCATTGTGTTCACTATGAACTTGGTCAATTTAAAAATCGATTTTGCGTAAATATTCACTGTGTCGGCATAAATTATTTTTCTCAATGACCTTCGGAATATTAATCAAAGTATTTAAAACAAAAACAATATCGGCAATTGTGGAATTTGATTCCCAATGATAACCCGATGTATTTAGTCTAAAACGTGGGTCATTGTCAAGTTTGTCACTGCATCGCTAATATATTTTTTGTTGACGAAGTCCAATGTGCAGAAAACACCTGTTTTGTAAAAACATGCCAAAGCATTGCAAAGGCTGATCACTTGTTTATAAAAAAAAATATTGAATATAAATAATCAGCTTCTAGTGTTTTCCCCTCTTAGACTGAATTAGAATTATGTCAAAATGATCGACTTATCTAACAAGATATCTTAGATGAAATGTTTTATTTATTATACTTAACAACATTGTATAATAACTTTTTTATTCATATCATTTATCATATTTCTAACTCATCATCATGACTATACAATCCCAGGGTGGGATTTTTCGACTCCTCGACAAATGTTCTCCCCTACCTCCAGTCTCCAATCCTCTTCCACGCAGTCAGTTCCCCCCTTCCTTTATCTGTCAAATATCTCATTTGCTATATTATGTCCGTGCATCCGAAGAAATTCTGATAGCATGGTTTTGGTCGAACTAACTCTCAACAAACAATTGTCCAACATTATTTGAAAAGCGAAAATATTTTCGTTAGTCTGTTAGAAAGTCGATTGACAGAATTATGACTGAATCCAATACGTTAATTGGATTTATATAATTCAATCGAGTTCATAGTGTCCATGTTTAAATAGTCTACTTTATGCCATCTCCACAATGTAACATTTCTCTGATATATTTCGCTTAGGTTAAGTCCGAAGTCTGATAAACATGTATCTTTATAAATTTTATGTATTGTAATGTTGTGGTTTGTAAACATAACCTAAAATATAATTTTATTTGTCACTAAGCACATTTGTAACGCCACTTTCAAAAATACTGCTTTGTTCATTTGTTATTCTATGTACACCGATAATGCAGTGACAGGTTTAAAGACTATTTGTTGTAAACAATGCACACTGTATTCAACAGGACACAGGGAAACCTGTGTAAACCTAGTACTTACCTTATCTCCGATGTTCACAATAAACCAGTAATGCATTGTTTCACAAAACACATGTGGGAGAGCAGCAAAGAATCTGATAAAGTAGGCTAACTTGTGGGATGTACATTTCCAAAACTAAATAGAATAAGTCAAAGGTGTATGTACTGCTGATAGCTTCATTGTAACACCTCTTTCTCATCAGCAATGCGTGTAAGAAAGAGAGGTTACAACGGATCTCTCAGTTGTAGGACCATAATTATCTTGGAATTAATTATTTCCTTTGAAACTTAGATGAAATGCGTTGTCACTATAGGTGACTCAGTAATAAATCTCTTCACACAATGAAAGGCTTGTTCTTAAGATGTATTCTTCTTTCTTGGAAATTGCTTGAAATATATTTTTTGTATACATAAGTGACTCAGTGCTAATAATTCTCTACTTATGATTCTTATGAATAAAAACATGTAAAAACGAATAGTGTTTGAAGTGGGATCTATACTGATTCAACAGAAAACATATGCCCCGATTTACAAAAGACCTTCCGCTCCTAGGTCCCAGACAGGCCAATAAAATTGATTATCTGTTCTATAAAAAGACTTTCAATATTTGATCATGTTCATCCAAAGTACGATAAAATTGTCCTCACTTTGGGCACACAGACACGCCCAAAACACACTTCTATCGGTTTATCTCTTCAGTGAATAAAAAAATATATTATAAATTTATTAAAGTAATTTTTTCATGGAAATCAATTAATAATATTTTTTGTCAACAACAGGTGGCCAACAAATCAGAGAGCCAGAATGTGATCAACATCCTGAAACTGGGGTACAAGCTAAACCAGGACAGCGGCTTTATGGGGCGTTCCTTCTGCGATCTCTCGCAGGCCTACCGAGCCAAGAAGTTCGACTACAAGCAAGTGTCGGAAACGGTAAATGTTTTCTTCTTCTTTAAAACATCTTACCTCTCAAACTACCACCTATATTGAGGTGGAATATCACAAAAATGTGTTATTTCAATTATTTAGATATTATTATTTAAAAAATGCAATGTTTTCTTTTGGTATTATTAATATCCTAAAAAGTCTGTCGTACGTGATTCGTTTTACCCCCGGGTGGGGCGCTAACGTCTGCCAAAATTATTATATTGATCTGTTTTCACAACAAATTTGAGATTATTTTTAAAGCCCTTATCTAACATTCTGCTAGTCATCTAAACATTGTTCAACCCTCATGGAAAAATAAACTAAAATGTATTTTCATGTCTATTCTATAGATATTGGAAAGCTGGATACTTTTTCAATGATGCTATGTAGTTTTTTAAATTTTCATGGTTTACTACATTCCTAAATCATTTTGTTGACTGTTTGCTTATTGACATAGAAACTCCAAACGACTGTTGTATAACTTTGCATTTTATCACATGGGCTGACTTAGTAGTCCTAATACCAGTGTTCGGTTTCAATAGTCACTTTCGTAACATGCGAGTCAAACGTACACTGAAGTGTGAAGCGCTGTCGTTGGCACTTTTGACATGAGCACAATATGGCAACGCTGTGGCGCTTTTCGCAACTATAACAGCTAATCTCAGGAAACTTCTGTTCGGAAAGATTCAAAATACAATAATCACACCACTAATTGTGAGTGTTTATAATCTAACCTATAACAATCACCACCAAAAAATATTCTGTGTGACCAAGTCGCCGGTTATTCAAAAGCCATTCACAAGACTCAACTGAGGATCAAGCTGATCACAACTGGACTTTCATTAATTCCAGGTAATGGCTGATGAACGGCTAAAACAAGCCCTGTCCCAATTGACGCAAGAGTCCCTGGAAAAGCAGGAGGCGGAAGAGGCCCATTCGGCCGAGGATGGGAGCCAGGGAGCGGTAGGGGCGGTGGCGGTGTCGCCGTTGCCCTCCAAGAGGAGAAGGAGGGCCGTCCCCCGAACCAGCTCTTCCATCTACAAGGATTTAGAGAAGCGGGCGCGTTTCATCCTGACTGACATGCGTTCCACAATATCAGATCTGCTTTTAAGGTGAATTATATTAGATTTTTTGTTATGTAGTGGAGAAAATTCTATTTTACATATTTTTTGGTAGAGGACACCTTAGGAAGACGGTTCGATCAAGTAAATCAAATACTTGAGTCCGTAAAACAGAAGAGTGCGTATGAATGTGATTGAAGCAAAGATTGTGTTCTATGGGTGACTTTTGTCACGGAAACAGTTTCGTCAGTATTTCAAAAACTATTGGAGTATATGGAGGTGCGCGCACGGAGCGACGCGACAATAGGGAGACTTTTTAGTTCCGTCAGCCAGCCACTTTTGAGTGGCGAAACTGTTGCCGTGACAAGAGTCACCCGTGTGCCTGGCTTTATTCTCTGCCCGCCCCTGTGGAGGAATGGCATGATTATTAGTTACTTGTTTTTTTGTGATGATTCAAGGAATTTACAATTCTGATAAACTCCATTGTAGTACTGTAAGATCCTTGAACCCCGGACCCAGAGGTTGCTGGTTAAAAACGAGACATTTGCATGTTTGAATTTTTATTAAGCTGATTAACAATTTGATTGGTGTATTTGCACTTCCTTCCATAGTAGTAAATATAGTATACTTGTTGAACTCAACTTGAGAAGATATTTTACAATTTTGATAAAATTTTAAATGTCCCTCTCGTTTATTATGACAAAATCAATGTCAAGTCAATGAACGTGAATTCTGTAAAATCCTATATTTTTTCTAAACCCCCATAAACACACATGGTGTCTTCTCAAGCTTCCCACTGACCAGCATATCCACGGTGAGGTTAATGTACACCTATCGCCTTTTCATACCATATCCTTCTAAGCAACAACACGCACATTGGTATTATTCACCTACTGTAAATACATTTCCATATTTATTTATTTTCAGAATAACATCGTGGACCCTGTACAAAGTACTGCCCTACTTTGTGACATCCGTGGTGGCGTCGCCCGACCAGTTGGAGGTGCTGCGTAAGGCCGGAGACTCGGGGCTGCCCCTGATCTTCGTACCTCTCCACCGGAGCCACCTGGACTACATCCTCGTCTCCTTCATCCTGCTCAATTACAACGTGCGAAGCCCCTTAGTGGCCGCCGGAGACAATCTCAAGATTCCACTCTTTGGGTATAGTTCATACTTCATTCTAACTAACAATATCAAATCTTTGAGTTAGGTTAGGTTTAATTTTTGAATTAGACTTAAATAGTCTAACGGATCAGTGAGCTTTCTCTGCTTGTCCTGCCTTTAATTTTGCTAGTAATCATAAGCTTTTCCAAGTTAGAACTTTCAGTTTGGCGAGCTATAGAAGTATCTAAGGATACCTTGTAGGCAGCAGTACTGTATCAAAATAGCTAGCCGTTGGAAATAACATAACGCTATTGACAAAAATTTACCCCAACGGTTGGATATAATAATTATTGAAAATATAAGTAGCTACATACGAATATTATTCAGCACAGTCTCAACACTCACTGATTATATACCTATTGTTTTAGCTTTAGCGCCAAATAAACAAAAGGTTTAGGAGTCAATACTCTATGAACGATATTACCCTACTAGACGTCTTTGTGGATTTTCCTATCCGAAACATAGTGCCTAACGTCAAGCAAATCTACCGGCGGCAAGTAAGATAAAGTTGTTGCGTTATAAAATAACACCCTCAACGCCACCAACGATTCAACCGTTTCAACTCTTCCAGGGGAATATTATTATTAAAATCAATATCGTTGCATCAACGTCTGCGTTATTTCCGATATACTATATTCAATAGTTGACAATCGCTTTTTTCCAATTATTGACAACGCTCAGTACTAGTAAGCAGACATATGACAGTTTTTTTTTTGGATACCTAACTCTTCCAGAATGAATCCATTGGTACGCCTGACTGTCCATGGTATCCTGATCAGATACTTTGATATGCGAGTGTAGTTTGGACAAGTATTTTGATGTCTGAGTGAAGCTGGAGCGCGTATTTTGAAATCGCTTGAATAGGTATTTTCATGCCAAAGTAAAGTTGGAACTGAACAACTAAAAATTGGTAAAAATAATCAGCACTGATAAAATGTATTTATTCGTAGATGGCTGCTTGGGGGTCTGGGCGCCTTCTACATCAAGCGGCGTCTGGACACCACTGGCTCTGAGAAGGACACCATGTACCGGGCAGCCCTCCACACCTACATGATGCACTGTCTGCGCGCCCGCCACAACATCGAGTTCTTCATCGAGGGCGGCCGCAGCAGGACGGGCAAACCCCAGCTGCCTAAAGGTGACATCTTATTTTATAATATCATTACATCATTGACATACTCCGTAAAAATCAGTGTATCGCCCACTGAACAAATAATCTCTACAAGTGTGATCCATACCGATTTGAAAGAAAACTGATGTCGTCAATTTACATAAGATCTTTTAAATTCTAGGCCCATACAGGCCAATAAAATTGAATATCTGATCAAGAGGGCCTCCATGGTCGAGTGTTTAATACGCCTCACCCTTACATAATTTTGAATCATAAACGAAAGATTGCATTCTAGCCTTGTTAAGAGTCCTTCAGATGATAATTCACAAAAATGGCGCCGTATAAAGTATCGTAGTCTTATCACTATTCAGCTGTTGTAATTACATTTTTGCTAGGAGTGGCAAGAGTCAAAATGGGATCTAGTGGAAAGCGCTACGATCCGAGATGCGTTTAGCATTGAACCCCTGCTACTCTTTATAAAAAAATCGCAAACGAGGTGGTTTGCACATAATATATGCTGAGGATGCCATTAGGGGGACGTCATGCTGTTATGCTTTATGGCTGATCAAAGCTGAAATGGGGTGAGAATCAACCTTTATTGGGGGGACCTTTCAAATGTCGATAAAATCAAAATAGCGCTAAGTGTCGAATTAACTGTCAAACAAATCTGACAAACTTAAACACCACAACCTAACTTTTTCTATCTTTTATAATAATAATTATTTGAGTTTATCAAACGATTTTTTCAATGAAAAAGTTTTGCTATTTAATTATTTTTACGTGTGACAGCTGTTTTGCATTCGGAAGCTGAGGAAAGTAGCTACAGAAGTTACACCAGGAGAGACTTTGAGCATTCCTTAAAACAAATGGTTTATTATTTATTCCAGGTGGCATTCTGTCGGTGATAGTGGACGCATACCTGGACGGCACCATCGAGGACGCCCTCCTGGTTCCCGTGTCCATGAACTACGAGAAGCTGGTGGACGGCAACTTTGTCCGGGAGCAGTTGGGCATGCCCAAGCAGATGGAGACCTTTGGGGCGGCCATGAAGGCCATCTACAAGGTGCTCAACTCGCATTACGGCAGCATCAGGATTGACTTTAACCAACCTTTCTCCATGAGGGTAAGCTTCTTTCGTCTGTCAAACTTATTATAGTCAACTTCGCTATTCTTCACATTTCCATGTAAATTACATTCACATTTAAATATGAAGATAAATCTTACAAGAACGTACCTACAATGGCACAAGCTTTACCCATTTTAATCTTTTTATGCTAATGGCTTAAGTGGTTTTTCTGGAATACGAGGGCAACCGCGAAAGTAAGCTCCCTAACAAAGAAAAGACAGTTTTTTTGGAAATATTATTATTTATTTTTCAACATAGTCTCCTTCCAACTCAATACACTTCATCAAACGTTTTTCAAGTTTTTTAATTCCATCCGAAAAATACGATTTATCAAGACCTTCAAAATATGCTTCAGTTTCAGTAATAACCTCATTATTTGACGAAAATTTTTTACCAGCGAGAAATTTTTTTAAATTTGGAAATAAGAAATAATCACTTGGGGCTAAATCTGGACTGTATGGTGGATGCGGGGCAATTTCAAACCTTAATTCGGTCAATTTCTGTTGAGTTAGAAATGCAGTATGTGAGGGTGCATTATCTTGATGAAAAAGAGCTTTTTTTTTGGCTAAATGAGGTCGTTTTATCTTGATTTCCTCACTCAATCGATCCAATAATGCACAATAATATTGACTATTTATTGTTTTTCCTTTCTCTAGATAATCAATAAATATTATACCCCTTGCATCCCAAAATACAGTGGCCATTACTTTTCCTGCTGACTTAACAGTTTTCGCCTTCTTCGGGCCACTTACACCAGCTTCGGTCCATTGTTTTGACTGTTGTTTGCTTTCTGGTATGTAGTGATGGATCCATGTTTCGTCAACAGTGATGAATCGGCGCAAGAACTCTGTTGGATTACGCTGATAAATCGCTAAAAGCTCCTCGGAAGAGGACCAACGAACTATTTTTTGTGGCAAATCCAATAAACGCGGCACCCATCTTGCAGATAGCTTTTTCATGTGGAGTTCATCATGTAAAATATTCCAAACTTGTTTTTCGTGTATTTTGACAATATTGGCAAGTTCACTGAGCTTAATTCTTCGATCGTTATTCACTTCATTGAAAACTTTTCTGATGTTTTCAGTAGTAGTAGCTGTTTTCGGTCTTCCAGGACGTTGTTCATCTTCCGTACTTGTACGACCCATTTTAAATTGCTTAACCCATGATTTCACAGTGTAGTCTGATGGTGCGTTATCACCATGAACAGAATCCAATTCCTCTTTGATTAATTTTGGTGTATAACCTTTCATATGGAAGTGTTTAATTACCGCACGAAACTCTTTGTTATCCATTTTTCAAAAATTGCAAATGTTGTTTATTTCACTGACCTGTAACAAAGAAAATAATCAACCGATATTACTGAAATTTTCACAGATGTCTTATAACAGATCGCTATAGTGGACAAAAAAAAAATTAAGTTACTAGTAAAACTAAAAAGGTGTTAGGGAGCTTACTTTCGCGGTTGCCCTCGTAGCTACTTATGTTCGGAGAATTGTATTGTTCTCCCTCATGTCACTTTTTTTTTTCAGTCGTACTGACGTAAGCAAACTTCAAATATTTATTACTCGACTTGTACCGAACTTGACGCAATGCAAAATATGTCTATGGATCAATTATTTTGTTGACAAGTGATTATGGTTTATTTAAATATGCAAACAACAGGTTTTAAAAGATAAAAACTCCTGAAAAAGAATTTTTTAATTTAAAGGTATGCCACTGACAGCCCCCCGTTGTAACCTCTCCCTCTGTATCATAAACAATGCACAAAACACTAAGAGTGGCAAGACTAGTGTGCTTATCAAAAGATAAATATGATCAATTACTTATTTAAAAATCTCTCTATTCCAGGAACTGGTCCAATCTTTCCGCAAGCCCAACCAGACCACCATCTACCGAACTCTCTCCTTCGAGCAGCACACCTTCCCCCCGCTGGCTGGCCAGGCGCCCCAGCCGCTGACCATCAAGATGCTGAGCTACGAGAGGACCATGACCAGCAACTCCAGCTGTGCCAGTCTCTTCGGCACCGACTGCGTGGCCGAGGAGCAGAAGGGGCTCGTGGAGGCTATCGCCAGACACGTTGTCTATGGTAATTGCACTATTCACTTCTGGCTGGAAGATCGCCATGTATTTATCATCATCTTCTTCCATTTGTCATATTCGGGTCGGGGACGGCTTGATCGCTTGGCCAAGGGGCCTTCAGGTGTCCCTGACCGCCTCCTCGCACAGCCTCTGGAGTTGCTTTCCCCAACTTTGTCTCCCTCTAAATTCCTGTTCCTGGTGTACCAGTCGCATAGAGACAGGGCGGCCTTCGTAGTCGAGTGGTTAAGACGCTCGACTACGATTACAGAGGTCGCGGGCTCAAACCCTCCTCACTGCCTTCAGCCTCACATCATACCCCAATTGGGGATGCTATAGTCTCACTGGCTCTAGACGGGTGTGAGCAGTTGGGACTCTTGTGCGGTATTAACTATAGAAATTTAAAAAAAAAGGAATACTCCCGGCTGATGTGATACATTTGTACTGTATTATATCGTTTGCCCCATCTGTGGGTGTGTGGGTTATTGTTGCGGGTTTCTCGTTGACACCTTTTGCTGCAGTATAAAAGATTCCCTTCTCGCACTGCCTGCCCACCCGACAACAAGTCTCTCGTGTCACTCTCTAAAGAGTTTGTTCCGCTTTTAATTCGAGAAACAATGCGTAATAATACATTCCCACTCCGCAAAGCTTCAAAAACCCTTTTATCCTTTTCCCCATCCTAACCATAACTATAAATACATTGCGAGACTGTCCAAAATGTTAGCGCAAAAAAAGGAGGAAGCTTGTGATGGTCCAAAATGGCTTTTTACCCTAAAAGTCAAACAACATAACACTAATTGCCGTGAGTCATATCTGTAATCTTAATATTTCAGACTGCTCTAACGCCACAGCCATAATGTCCACCAACGCTGTGGCGTTCGCCCTGCTGACACGCTTCCGTTCCGGGTGCTCGCTCGCCGAACTAGTTGCCGCTGTCGAAGGACTCACCAGGGAGCTGCTGCTGGACGGGCGCAACGTGGGATACATCGGGGACACTGTGGACGTTGTCAATCACGCTGTAAGTCTTCATTATGTGTAGTTTGTAACCGTTCATTCCATTGTGAACTAGCAGTCGTCGTGGAGGGCTTTCCAGGGTCTGCTGTTGGAGGGACTCAGTGTGGGATTCATCGACGACATTGTGGACTTTGACCATCACATTATAATAACCAGAATTCCAGGTATCACCATTCAGAATCGAAACATTACTTGAAATGGCTCTATTCGTGTTTGGTTACCAGATCTGAATAGACAGATACTTCCCACACCCTGCTTCCCCTACCTACTACCTTCAGCTTAATAAAATACCCCAAATGAGGATGCAATAGTCCTGGCTACAGACAGTTGGAATCAGTTGGGACTCCTGTGCGAAATCCACCAAATTCGAAATCCACGGGAGCTCGAAAACCAAATTTCGAATTACGTCTAAATTTACAATTCCGTCAAATTTAGGTTTTCAAGAGTAAATTGATAGTACAACGTTTTCCCGTGTAAATAGAAATTTTACAAATTCGTAATAATACGACATGTTCCCGACCGAAACGAAGTTTTGCGGCCAATTACTGGCACGGCCGACCATAAAATTTGTAATAATTCGACGTATTCCCGCATAAATACGAAATTGTGACCGATTACTGGCGCGGCTACAGATTTACAAATTTGTGACAATTTTTTGCTCAAATCGTTTTTTTTTTGGAATTACACAAACGAATTTTCATAAGCGCACCAAAATAAATTCATCACTTTGGTGTGAATTTTTTCACCAAAAATTTTGACATCGTGCTGTACGATACAGAGATGGTAAACATAGCTTCTGGATATACTTGGTCAGTGGTTTTTCTTTAGCTTCACGTTACAAACAGCTGGAGGTGTCTACTGATGTGGCAGTGTCCTATTGATAGTACTACAACTGGCTCCATCTGTGAGTTTTTATCCATATTGAGTAGTACATAACCAGCCGGAGATGAAATTTTCACGGATTTTAACCATTTTCAAATAATTTTGTTCCAGATCAACATCCTGGGCCCCGGTCTGGTGATAAAGGAGCACGACTCTGGCAGCATCACGGTGAAGCCCGTCTCAATACTTCCCAATATCATCGAGCTGTCCTACTACGGCAACTGCCTTCTGCCGCACTACGTCATACAGAGCATCGTCGGTAAGTCTTTCTTGCAATCAACGTGTTCAACCTTTATTCACTGGGAGTTCAGAAAAAAATCATTCGACGGGAATGCAGAGTGTGAAGATCGAGCATTCCAGACAAAAATATAGGAGGAAGTAAAAATAGTTAGTATGTGTACTACCTCATATACAGGTAGCGCATAAACCTTTTTTTGCATGCCTTCTATTTGAAGATAAGTTTCTGTTCCGAAGGGACCCATGTATTGAAATTTTAATTCAGGATACTGCGAACAAGTGCTCTTTACGTTTTACGTATTGCTATTAAACTTAACTTATGCCAGGTACGGAAAGATTAGAAACACCTGTAAGTGTGGTTACTAATAAAATTCTCAATTTATGAATCAGTTTACATTGAATACCACCCTTTTCTGTTGGCACACCTAAGCTTAGAGACTAGGCGCAATGCTGGTTTCATGACAATAGGCTTTAAGAGTACAAACCACTTAATTTGTCCATACCTCTTGGCATGCTACTGCTTATTCGTGTTTGAGAAATACTGCCGCAGCAGAAATCATGCCATGTTTACCATGCCCTATGGTCGGACAAATGTTTTGGCACAGCACAGCATGACAAGAGGTATAATTCTATTAAATAAATCATGTATATTATATATATATATACATACATACTCGTATATTTACCGAAAATTTTCCTTTGATTTAAAAATGTTTAGTTGTAAAAAATCTATTTTTGTTGTTTTCCATTGTACTGCAATTGGATTTGATATCTGTTGTACAATAATAAAAAAAAAACAATAAAAAAAATAATTGAAATGACTCTTTCTTTTTACAGTGACGGCCCTAGAGGTCCTGATAGCTGACCTCCCCGAATCCGGTTGTCTGGTGTCCTGGAAACAGCTGATGGACATGTCCCTCGAGCTGTGCGAGATTCTGTCCCAGGAGTTCATCCTGTGCAAGCCTTGCCAGGATCTGGAAGACTATGTCAGGGAGTCTATACACAAGGTGTCATGCAAGGATTGGATCAAAGCGTTAGAGGTAAGATTCAAACATAGTTCATCTTCCATATACTCTTCCAAGCTTGGAGTAAGAATATCCATGGAGAGATAGCTAAATATTTTTACCTAACCAATACAAATTTGCGATAAATCACTTCTCCAGGTTTTCACGTCGTATACCATGAGAGAGAAAGAGATGAGAAAAGTCTTCATAGAATATTGCAGCACTTCTAAGTATGTAAGAATGTTCTCCGTCCGCACTAATTTCACATCAAGTCGTATAACTTACGTCAACGGATTTTGAGGTTATATCCCATATTTGTGTTGGTTAAAAAACTTGCAGTAGTTATACAAATAAATCAAACATGATGGTGATATGTGCTACGCATGAATGTTCAAACAAAGATTATAAAACATCACTTTTCATAAGTATTTCAACAGTTTTAAATATTTTGGAACGAACTTTAGAATTTTCACATGTTTCAATGATATAGAAATAAAATCAACAATAAGCTTCCATAATTATTTAGGCAAACCTTCTGTTATTAGTGTTTGTGTGATATTTTGACTTCATAAATAATTTTAATGGTGTATTGATATTGTTTTGTTTAATATGTTCAAATACGTTTATAAAAAAAGTTCGAATTCCATGTGGGCGGTAACTTAGGCCATCTAACTTCCTTTCACATATCTTTGTCTCTTTCTATCGAGTCAGTATAAAGTCAACAATACTGACTACACTATTTCGCAAAGGTACCTCTCCATGTATATTCTTACTCCAAGCTTCCAAATTATAAATAATTAATACCAGTATGTAATGCAAATGTTTGTTTGTATTCTGCAGAGGGAAGATTACTCAGACGAGCAGATGGAGGGCGTGCGCATGTCGAAAACGATGGACTCTACCGACGACTACCCCGTGGAGACTAAGGTGTACTACATGGTCAACCGGACGGAGGAGTTTGTCAGAGAAAAGTATGTTCAATCTATGTTCCTTTAATTGCTTTGTCTTTACACAACATTTTCAGTTTGTATATCTGTCTACCCTGACTCCTACTGCCTTTAACGAGTTGAGAGTTTGCGTTATAAATGTTATTTAATAATAAATTGTTGAATGTTTGTAGGAAATACCTACAGACCGTCTTGCAGCCACTGATAGACGTGTACAGTGTGACAGCGCAATGCCTGCCCAAGCTGCTGGCCACAGAAAACGGGCTCTCAACACACATGAGAGAGGCGGACTTCGTCAAGGAGGTCATCGACGAACTCAAGCAGATGCTAAATGCTGGCACGTGTCAATACGGTAACTAGATATCCATGTTATAAGGGGCCGGAGGTAAAGAGATCTCCCTACAACTTAAAGCTTAAATATATAACAGTCAAAATTTGAATGAACAAACCTTGGAGTAAGAATATATTTATGGAGAGAGAGCTAAATATTTTTACCCAACCAATACAATTTTGCTATAAATCACTTTCTCCGGATTTTTACGACGTATACCATGAGAGAGAAAAGTCTTACATAATATTTCAGCACTTCTAAGTATGTAAGAATGTTCTCCGTTGCATAAATTATACGTTATTTTACATTGCATCGAGTCGCATAAATTACATCAACGAATTTTGAGGTTATTTCCTATATTTGTGTTGATTAAAAAACTTGCAGTGGTTATACAAATAAATCAAACATGATGGTCATATGTGCTGTGCGTGAATGTTCAAATAAAACCAAGCAAAGATTATAAAACGTCACTCTTCAGAGGTATTTCAACAGTTTTAATTATTCTTGACCGAACTTTAGAATTTTCACATGTTTAATGATATAAAGACATAAAATCAACAAAAAAACTTCCATCATTATTTAGGCAAACCTTTTGTTATGTATATTCGTACTCCAAGAAACCAACCCAGTTTTAATGACTATCAGCTAGTTGATAAAAGTCACATTTGAAGCTGATAAAAAAAAAATTGACAGATGATCAAACAACTTCATGTGGATGGTTGCATCAGGTTACGGCCCCATATTTTTCTTTCAGCTATGTTGAAATTGAGTTTTCGATTACTCGAGGCGATGCAATTCACTGCTGGCCATAAGGTTGAAATTGCCACCTAGTGCCAGCTGCCTGATTCGACTTATACAAAAACATTGCTACTTTTATTTTTATGTAAATAAAAAAAATATAACAAGTAACTCCTTCTCATAAACAATGCGCGTAAGAGAGGTTACAACGAAGCTCTCAGCGGCAGACTCATAAGGAACATATGAGTCGTATAGTTTCTATCTACGATAAGTCCACTATGGTGAAATGTTGGCAAACCATTTTTTTTCAATTATGACTTCTTTTCATTACAATCTAATATTTATTGCATTTGGTGTGCTTTATTGTTGGACTACGGATGTTTATAATAAAACAAAGCAATGACTTTCTTAATAGTTTAGGAGTAATTACGCAAATAAGGATGGACTTATCGGAGTTTGAAACCAACTGTCAAATTTAACTTATATTGGAACTCACCAGTCGTAACTTATCGGTGTTTGTTTCTCAATACCGTCGACACGTGGTAGACAAGTATAGTGTCACCAAAAAAATATAATTTAATCAAAACGAAAATATTAAATGTTTCTATTTTTTTTATTTACCAAGAAAAATTATATGGGAATAAACTAGTGTTTACAAAAAAAAAATCATATTTAAAAAGTTGACCAAACCAAATTATATAACAAAATATATAAAAAAAGGAAATAGAGATATTTTATAATTAATAAAATTCTGTATTCATTTCAATAAATTCTTAAACTATTGTTCTAATAAAAAAATACACAAAAAGGTTTGGCGATTGCTAGTTAAATCAAAACAAAAATAAAAGTCTTTGCTTAAAATAAAAAATTACATACATTTTAAACCGAGGAATAAGAATTAACGAAAATATTTAATGATTCTATTTTTTTTATTTACCAAGAAAAATTAAATGGGAATAAACTAGTGTTTACAAATTCTATTTTTTTTTTTCATCCTTAAGAAGTTGACAAAACCAAATTATAAAACAAATTATCATATTAAAAAAGGAATGGAGAAATTTTATAATTTAAAAAATTCTGTATTTATCATAATAAATTCTCAAACTATTGTTCTCTTTTGCGGTAGAGCGTATTTAACACTTAAGCGTCTTGTTTTAATGCCAACTGTTTTTTTTGGGCCGCCAGCGCTTGCATTCATCAAGATGACAATATTTTATGATATAGTTGTCTTGATAACTTTTTTCATTTTTCAAATAAAAAAAATGTATGGATATCCATCAAATCTACTATTTTCAAGGTGTCACATTTGAAGGTCTCTTTATTTTATGCTCGCACAACGGAGAAATGGGCAAGTTTGTCGGAGCCTACCTAGAATATATATATTTTTTTCTGTAATAATATTATATATTTTTTCAAATGATGGCTTTATAATTAAATAGGTAAACACATGTTTGCTTTAGATTTACATCCACAGGTTTAATGAAAAATGTTTTTTTTTTTTCTCAAAAATAAATGACAATTAATTTTACTAAAATTATGAAAACCGTACCTACGTAATTCAATTTTTAAAATAAATTTGAACAATGGAAATTATATTTCTCTCGCCTAGGTATTTAAAAAAAATAGTCAATAAGAACAATTGCGAAAAAAACGAATAAAACTAAAAAAATAATTAAAAAGAAACGAGCGAAGTTTTGGGAGGACCCAGTAATGGCAGACATTCGATTTACAAATCCATTCAAAATAGCAGATTTTTCATTAGCTTTTATGGCTATCCACATTCTTTTTCCAAGATTCCTTATTGATAGCTCGTTTCCTTGATGTATTTCCAGTCATTTGAATGACATTTTTGGTAAGATCGGACATTATTTAGCTGTAGAAATTTATAAAACGGTAGACACTTTAATAGAATAACACTCCTCGCAACTGCTTTAGCGGCCATGTTGGAATTGACGAAATGCTTCGCACTTATTGGCTACCTGGACAAGTGGTGGACTTATCGGCGTTTGGAACAAACGGCACCATGGATTTATCGTCGTTTGAAACTCATCGTAATTTTAAAACCCACTTTTCATAAGATTTTACGGCCGCTTAGAACTTATTGACATTTGATTAGTATGGTAAATAGCCGGTAGAATAAAACCTCATATTTACTTAAATTTTGAATTATATTGGACTTATCGTACATTGTAACTATACGACTCATATGTGATAATTAATGAAACATTCATATCTTTCACAGGAGAAGCCCTCTCAACGGACGCCATCAAGAACTGTCTCCGACTCCTGAGGATGTGGGGCGTCATAGAACTGCATGCCAATGGAAGACAGCGCCATATCTCTGTCGCTAAGCAATACCACAGCCACTCGAAACTCAAACACATCGGTGACCTGATCTCCAGGTTCAGAACGCCAAGCCCACAGGAAAAGTCAGATTCACAAGTTAAGCGATGATTCCCACGTAACGCAACCTTTCATCGAGCCCACGAAAAAATAAACACAATTTATAGATAAATATTGACAATTTTTTTAAAAGAAAAAATGGTATTTAAGAAAAGAAATCACAAATATTGAAGACCTACAGTTTTTTACAATCATAATTTTCACATTTTCAACGCACAAATGTGACAAATTAACATCATGGATAATAATTTATATGGAATCTTTTTTACGAAATACCAAGTTGATGCCCAAATAACGATCCAGACCTCCAGAAAAAGCATATGTTTTAAAATGAAATGTATGATGGCGAATAGCAGTGCCGTGCATGCCTGTTATTCAATACATACATTAAAAAAATGATACACAAATAATCCAAACCTCCAGCTTACAAGTGGAGGATATTCAGTGGGTGAAATTCATTTTAAAATGAAATGTATGACTGTGGATACGAGTGCCGTGCATGCCTGTTATTTTATACGTACATCGAAATTGCGGTGAAAAGGTGTGTATGTTAAAAGTCTACTTTGAAAATTGTGATTAATGAAATTGTAGCTTTTCTATTTCTTATGTTTGTTTATTCAACGACAGGTAAGAGAGAGTTGCCTGTATTTAGGAACTGTCAATGTAATGTAAAAGTCCGGATAGGTATCGTAAATTAATGTTTACGCTTGTATAATGATATTCTAATTCTCCATTATGTTTTAAAAGAACGAGTGCTTTAAATATTGCGGTGCTAAGGAAAGACATTGAGATGATGGGATGGCGGCGACGGTTCATTTTGGTTTGGAGTGTTGTGTCAATGTCACAGTTGTTTAAACATTTCAAAATAATATATTCTTTTGGAAATATTTGTTATATATAGCGTCTTCAAAACCACTTCTGCATGTGATTCCCCAAAAAAATTTTTGTTTAAAAATAGTGGAGGGTTGTTGGGCGTAGAATTAGATAACTTAAAACATAAAGATTACGATTGATTGTTCAGGAAATGATCAAATTTTTGGTAAAACCTAATTTATAGAAGAATTTTTTAAGTTAAGTTTGTTGCATGGCATCTCTGGTTGTTGATTTTACACACAAATGTTATGTTTAGTTATTTTTCAAAATGACTGCACACTAGTTAATACAAATTAACTGCCAAGAATGGCACGAAAAATAATATATAAATATCAATATTTTTACATAATTGATTTATGTTTTGTCATTGGAAAAAAACTGGCAAAATATCAGCCAAGCGTCTTTTCAGTTGCAATAATAATGTATATAATGAAATGTTTTAAGATAATAATATGCATTATAGATAAATGTTAAAATAAATGTTCCATCCAAATAAAAAGTATTTTGGTTGTAACATTATAAGAATGTTTAATAACAAATATTTGATGTTTTGGAATATTTGTGTATATTGTATAAAATAAAATTCTCCATTAAATGTATACTATTAGCTCATTGGTTATCCTCAAAGTACAGTCAAACCCCGCTAAATGGTTTTTTAAGGGACCAGCCTATTAAAACTTCCTCGTTTTAAGAGGATTCTCAATTTTCTCATAACATGGTACTAAACAAATACAATTAATTATAATATGTGCATGTACATTATTTTTAATTTTAAAACCGATAATGCCTGGTTGAATTCCACTCTAAAATGAATTTATGATTAAAAAACATTTGTAACTTATTTCCATTACAATAAGTGGAAACAAGTATGTATAACATCTATGTCCGTCATTCCGGGCATACATGTTGTATATACCTGTCTGTAGATGCCTGTCTCAAGGTGAAACCAGTCAGGTCAAAAATAAAAGTTCCATAGGTTTTTTTTTATCATTGATTCATATTATACATGTATAGTTTGTCTCAACAGGAAACGTCGGCTGTAGTACCATTTTACTGAGAATTTTTACAGAAAAAATTACGGAGAATTTTCCATGCAAACTAAAGTTTTTTTTTAAATTTCTTGAACTCAGATCCAAGAAGTGTGATCCATACCAATTTAAAAGACAAACTGACGTCACCAATTGACCTTTTGACTCCTAGGCCCCAGAGAGGTAAACAAAATTGATTGATATTTGTTCAAGTAAGAATTTCGACAAATGTTTGATCAATTTCAACAGAAGTAAGGAAAAATTGAGTTTACTTCACACACGAACGCGCTCACAGCTCACTTTTATCGATCTATCTATTTATTCAGCGATTATAATTTATAGATACGATACAAAATAAAGAGAAAAAAACCTTTCTTTTTTTTTTCAAAAAAGTCGAGGTTCTTTTTCTATTCTCATGTCCCGTACAAATTACAAATATTTTGCCAGCATTATGCACATTTCGAAAATTCAGGCATCATTTCAACACTGACAATACAATATTCTATCATGAAACTATAAAAACTTTTACAAAATATATTTTTTACGGAAATTTAAAAAAAACAGATCAATAAAATAACGTACATTCAATTTTTATCGTATGTATTACGTTAATTCATTAAAACGTATTTTCTTCCATATCTACAATATATTGATCTATATCACCTAATATTGTATTTCATTGTACACAGCCACTTAGCATTTTTACTGAAAATCTAGAGTTGGGTGTCGACATCTGTTGAAATGATATGGTCGTAAAATTTGTAATTTTAGAAATAAACATATGACAGTACAGCGGGTCAACTTACATTAAATTCGAAAATAGTTTGTGAGATAGAAAACATTACTCATTTTGTCAATAAGGCTATTTTAAATACGTAATTCTGTTGAATACCACCCTTCTTTATATGTGTATTAATGCCTTTGATTCGAAAACAATAGGACACCCACATATTGCCGGAAAGTGAATTGGCCGCATTTTATTGGGCGTATTAAAATCGGTATTAGCATCCAAAAATATCAAAGAATGCCGACATATTGTAAAACTTATTAAAAGGGTAATAATTTTGTTAGGTGAGAAAACATATATTTATATATATATTTTTTTTTAATTGGTATTAAACGGGGGTTTGACTGTAGTTGCAAATCAACCATACCTCACTTTCACACAATGATACTTATTACAAATTATTTTCCAAATGAAAAAATCTGACAAGTTCTTTGACCTGTGATAGAAGTAGGTTTTGTTCCATGATCGATAATCTCTTAAAATATTATTGAAGTGTTGTGTTGTGATAAACAAATCACTTAAAATTTCTTCCATATCTTACAATATTATAATTCTTTCCGCATCAAATGGTTTAATACTCAACGCAACGACCCAGATAAATGGCTACATCAGCAATAATCAATTGCACATTGCTCTGACAGTGGCAAAGGATATTAATGATATGTGCCGGGTCTTTGCAGTGAACATTTACTCCAAATAATCGCACTTTTCTGGGAATGATCAATGAACGCAATGATGCCAAAAATATGTTTTATTTTCTGTAACTTCTCATTTAAAATTGATGGTTTAGCCATTTTCTTGTCTGATGGTTAGTCTGAAATTTTGTAAAGCATGTTGCAGACCAGAACCCACGGTTTATTTTGTTATTTTTTTTTTGTTTAAGTTGTTGATTTTTATTTGAATACTCGTATAAATTTATTGGGTTGTCTATCTTTGTTGTAAGTGATGATACAGTTGTACTTTACGGTTGTATTTTACAGTTGTATTTAAAATGAAATGTGCCTTGGATGTGAATATTTTCAGTAATATTTTTTTTTACCATAACACTGGAATTCATTCAACACATTCAGTAGAAAATTTATTTAAACCAATTTAATCCTAAGTAAACGTGTAATTTTTTCAATCGGTGAAAGCATTTTGTATGAAGAAATATTGACGTAAAATAGAAATTGTGTAAACCATTGTCAAATATACATTGACATTTACATGAATTTTGTTTCGGCAGCTCAAAACAATACAAAATTATTACAAAAAGGGTTTTTTTTTTTCTTCATTTTTATTGTTGAATTTTGTTACTCGTGTGAAGTTTTTGAAATTTGTCATTATGTCTCGTTAGCCCAAACACATTTAAAAAGACATAAGTTTTGAAAACCTTTTTACATTATAATATCATCCCATAAGATTGTTAACCTAGTTATTTATTATGACGATTTTTTGTTTCTACAACGCAATTCCAGATGACAAAATCTAAGTGAGGCGTTGTATTTTGGCAGTTTATCGTTAATCTACGGTTTGAATCCTTTTGACTGCTGATTAATGAGCTATTGGTCTTAGTAAGTTCCACTTTCTTCGACATGTAGTGGAAACAAGCACATTTGCCGAGTTTACTGTGGTTACTTGAAGCAGATCAAGGTGAAAACACCATTTGTACCTCTGATAACAATACTGTTCAAGCTTATGTTTTGGTTGCTTCAATCCACAACTCTCACTGCGCTTGTTAATGCATATTTATAAATAAGCTGCGCTTGTTTTACAGTTATTCTTTTTCTAGTCACGGAGTCGCATATATTGGCGTTAGAAGTCTAAAACGAAGTATTGTTGTTTCAATTAGCCACCGCTATTTTCCAGTTATGCGCTTGTTAATAATAATATTTGGATAATTTGTACAGCGGTTTTTGTGAAAAATCACCCCAAGGGCGCTGTACAAATCTTGATTCCTATGCTCCATTTTCCTCTATATTCACAAGAATCTCGTCCATCTGTAGTAATTTTTCTAATTCTTATGCTGTTAATTTGTGGTGGAACTCATTTGAATGATTTTAATAATACCAAATTTTTTACTTTATTCCACTATTTTTTATTAAAGACCCTGACTCAATTAATAATTAATATTAATTATATGCATTATGACGGGCATAAGGTGAAACCGGTCAGGTCTTTAAAAAATAGTGGAATAAAGTTAAAAACTTGGTATTGTTAAAATCATTATTGGGAGAATATTATCACATTGAATTCATAACTCTCTCTCCAAATGCAAACTTTATTGTGACTATTGTACTGGACAACTATTCAGCAGCAACATATATGCATGTACACACAGTGGCGGTTTTCTCTAAAGAGCGATTGTGCAATGAACTTCCATTAAAAAGAGAAATAAGACAAACTTGCATTTATAATATTAACACAATTTAACAGTGCGTCATTAAAATTCCACGCCTGCATAATACTGTCTAAGAGCAACCCGAAATCCCATTCCTCCTAATTCAAAACAGCACATACAGGCTGACGATTCTGAGCAAATACTTCACACAAAAACTAGATATGTCTCTCGTTTACGGTGAAATGAAGTAACTTGAACCCAAATAAAGCGATACCGGTGCGCTGCTCTCGTGAATGTTTGATAATTGACGAATGTCGCCGAGATTTCCGAGCCCTACAGGTTAAATGTTACTAACTTTTTATTGTAAAGTTTTTTTTTCTTATTCCTGCATTCCTTCAAATAGCATTCGTAAAACAGATTTTTATGTATACTTATGTGTTTCTATTAAAAATTCAGCCCTTTTTTTTTTAGATAAGACATTATATTCCTTAGCTACGAAAGTTTTGGTAAACGCCCCACTGCCTCAAGTCCACCAGTTATACAATATTGTATATATTAACGCGCTTTCCCTAGTTTTCTTTCGGCTTTCAACTCGGGGATAATCTAGCTATAATTTACAATATTTTTATAAGGAACTGCTTAATTCTGTACCAGATTTTAATAGCCACGTGTTTTCCAAATATGTAAGCTCGACATATGGATTTTATGTACAAGTGAAAAAAAGCAATGTTTATTTCATGACATATTCATTTCTTTTTTAATGTTATTTTGAATTATTCTTGTGGCAACAACAATGCGTATTGGCAATGTGACATTTAGTGGTCTTTAAACATTAACTGTTGTAAAAAAAATAACGATGAACAAATTAATTGGATACTGTGTATAGTGATTGAAAATATACAGTACCCCTCCCGCCAACTTTGATTAAATGAAGGACAAAAAGTAAGTACATTTTGATGAAATATACTTAATATCTTCCCTTAAATTTCTGATTAAACCCCCTGTGAAATAGACTACGAACCGCCACTGTGTGTACATATCAATAAAACACCTAATTTCTTCATTTCATGTCGCTGAAGCTTTTTTTTGTGATTTACCGTGTTTCAAACTCTCATCACAGTTGATTAAACATCAAATCGACAATCAGCGCATTTAGAATTCAAAAGGTCCCCGTTAAATGCCTGATTCTCGGCCCGTTTCAGTTTTTGATCATTGAGCATAATGGTCAAAAACAAATATTCAAATGCGTGGTATCTTCCTTCCCCATATCTTTTTGGAGAAAACAATTAACGGGCACATTTTCGAAATTAACATCCGATGCATCGCTCTCGAACATTTCTGTCCAAATTAAAAAAAATATCTGGGTTAAGGGGATTGTTTTTTTTTTTTCAATGTTTAACTGAGTTTTAATTGAAGACTGCCCTCTTAATTTGTTTTGAATGAGAGGTATTACGTAAGGAAGTAGTGATATATTTATATTTTACAGTTAATATTGAGAAATATTTCATTAAGATGGTTTTATTTAAATTTGGCAACATAAGGAATTTAGCTCAAACGAACGTGATTGTAATATGATATTGTAGTCTTTAAGGCTAATACATGAACCGTTGATAAGGAAACCTTAGATGGGTCCGACATAGGATGAGCTGTCCGAGTGATTATGGGTCATTCTTGGAACTGGCACTATCCGAGAATTCTATGTCTTAGTACAAAAATTGACGACGTTTTATATGTGGCTACTTTTTGTATCAATCTTGTACGTACATATAATTATATATTAACGAACTTGTATCCGAATTATTGTTTTAGTAAGAAATAACTATTTTATTATTGATATAATAATATGTAGTCTTAAGACATTATTCAATAAAGCGAGTAAAATGGAAGCACTATTTCATTTTTAACTGAAAAAAAACAATATTGGAATTTTTTTTACAATACACACAATAATATTCTATTATTAAGTTTTATAAAAAAGATTATTTATAAAATTAAAAATAAATGCAAGTGGGGGAGAGGGGAGGAGATAAGGAAGGTTTGGCCAGTATCTGACTATTCGGATCTGTTCACTAAACACGGCTAAAGTAATTTTCAAGCAACGTCTCGATTCTAAGCAGTGGTCTTTCACCAGGGTGATACTGAGAATATGTACCGCTCTGGAAAAAAGAATAACTAGTTGTAAGAACAACCCAAACCCGTTCTCATACACAAAATTTGGGTGTACTAATGTGTCATACACTGGGATCTACGCGCCAAATATTAAAAAGGTGAAAGATTTCAAAATCCTTATTTCATGTTCCAATACATAAAATAATGAATACATTATTTTTATATGATATTAATTTATTTACGTATAAAATTATTTTCACACATTTCCAAAGTGAAATGTGGAAATAACTCAAATATTCAAATGGTAACACCGGCGTGCCGTCTTGGGAATGGTAGGAATTTTTCGAACTCGCTATTGGGAATGTTATTTCACATTGAGTGTTATATTAAAATTCAGTGCATAGAGTTATCGGAGCTATTGGTGGAGGCGGCCTTGTTGCCCATGAGATTAGCAATGATCTCCTGAATGCGGTGCATCTCTTCGAGCTGCGAGGTTAACTGGGTCAATCTCTTCTCTCGTTCCAGTAGGGTCTTTTCTAATGTTTTGATAGTCTGAAAAATATTGTACATTATAAATATGATTTCAAACAATACCTTGTGTCTACTGTATTTTAAAACAGCCAATTTGATCCTACTGACCTGTTGGGCCTGTGAGAGGTCTCCCTGAACGCTGGCGCTGTGGGCGTTAGTTTCTTCTAACTTCTTGTCTCTTTGCTTTACTCTCTCTTCAAACTTCACCAACACGCCGGCAAGCTCGCTGTTCTTGGTGCTCTGAAATATCAAACATATTACTTAGCGTTGGGAAAAACTTCAAAGTTTTGTGAACTAGCTAGTTCTTTAAAACGAACTATTTTTTGGCGAGTTCGACTTCAATTGAAGTACATATTCGCACAGTGAAAAATGAATTAAGTTTGAACTGCCGCAAAATGTAGTAGTTCGCACGGAGCGGTCACAACGCTAATATTACTGAAACGACAAACACATTACGTCAAGAATGGATCATTCAAAACACGTATTATATATGAACAGGGATTATCGTCGAGATATAGTCAAGAAGCTCGTGGTAATTCTGCTCATCGATGGAAGGTGAGAAGCAGAGGGAGGCGTTACACTGGTCAAGTGACACCGAGTAGAGTGGTAGAAATTATTTGTATACTACTCACTTGTTCGGAGAATTTATTTTTCCAGGAATTAATGCTATTCTCCATTTCTTCAAGTTGGACATTGCGTGCTGCAAGTTGCGCTCCTCTGTTTTCGATTTCGCTCTCCAACTCCTGGAACAAACAATATATTAACATTATTATTTACTTTGCAAGCACTTGTAAGTTGTAAGGTAGTTAGAACACTCCACATACATTTAAAGAACAGATAATCAATGGAAGCGCGATCTGTGCTGACTTGAAAAGAATCAAATGTAAGCATTTCACATAAGACGTGGCCGTTTCCACTTCTCTTACTACGGGTACGCCAAACACGTCTATGACACACTTATCGGTTTAACTCTTCAGTGTAAATTATTAATGTGTGGTTGATGAACCTTTTGTAACTCTTTACTAGAGACCCTGATGTTTTCCCCAGGATCCTGTCACCTTTGGGGATGCTAGGTGGAGGGTCTGCATAAGGAAAGGAAGCAGTGAACCTGCGTCTCGGAGAGATCCGCCTTTTAAGAGGGGGAAACATAAAGCCTGTAAATCATTCCCGCAGTCAAGCTGTTGAGCACAAGAAAGAGTCATTAAAACAACCAAAGGCACAGCAAGAATGGTAGATACTCTCAGTATCGCCCTGGTAAAGGACGACTATTCAGAATCAAAACTTTGCTTGAAATGGAATTAGCCCTGTTTGGTGACCAGATCTGAACAGCCAGGTACTTTACCAACCTTCCTCTTCCCCATCTCTTTTCTCTATCATTTAGCAAATGTTAACCGTGTACAATATTTTTTTTTTTTACATGAATACCGTCTAGAGTCGGTGAGACTATGGCATCCCCGATAGGGGGTATGTTGTGAGGCTGAAGGTTGTGGGGAGGGAAAGGAGATGAGGAAGGAGAAGGTTGGGATATACCTGGCTATTCAGATCTGGTCACCAAACACGGCTGAAGCCATTTCAAGCAACGTTTCAATTCTGAATGGTGGTCTTTCACCAGGGCGATACTTAGAGTATCTACTACTCTGGAACGTTTATTTGCACACGCCGGGTTTGAACCCGCGACCTCTGGGTTCGCAGTCGAGCGTCTTACTATTCGACCATGCAGGCCGTCAAAATGTTTCCCGACTGTGCACCAATAATGCTAGTTCTTTCGAGAATCACTCATTGAAACGAGGTTAAAGCAAGCACAGCATTCTCACCTAACCTCTACGTTCTAAAGATTGCAGCGAGTTTGTTAAGATAGGTGAATGGACTTGGCTAATAACTCGAGGAACACCCGAGAATACTCGAGTCGGGTCACCAACGTGAACGAAGCAAGGATTGTGTGCAAATGGCGGTCCATCCTCCTTGTTTACCCCTCCGGAGAAATGGCGCAAACGTTAGTTAGCCAAATGAAATCTATTGCCAGTTTAGCAACACGTCTTGACAGCTGTCATTAGGGACGTGAACCCACCTTAATCTTCTGCGTGTGTCTGTGATTAGAGTTGGCCAGTTGCTGCTCACGGTCCAAGCGCTCTGCAGACAGCTTCCCCTGGAACCTCTTCACACTCTGTTCAGCATCGCTCAGGTGGTTCGACAGCTTTGTCACATTAGCTTTTAACCTACAAATAATTTAAAGTAGTAAATCAACTAACAACATAACCTAAATGAGGATGCCATAATCCCACTGGCTTGTGCAGCATTCACATTTAAAAAGGGGCATAGTAAATAACATGCTTAGTAGGATTTTTGGCAAAATTCCATAATTTATATATTTTTGTATGTGGATACCCACTAAATACATATGTAATCATTTTATTTTTAATACCACACGAGAGTCCCAACTGCTCTTTAACCTTTTCCACTCTGACCATTTTTTAGAACCAATTTGCTACTCTGATTAAAAATATTATATTTTTGATGTATAAAAAATACTCTTTTTACTTATCGGAAATAATAGTTCGTAGAATGTACTAAGGTGCATAGAAATTGGTGATTAAACATATACTTGCGCCGGGCCAGACCCTCTGGCCGACAGAGCTGCCTACCAAAATCGTATGGGCCAGAATGTGTGGCCTACAGAGTGGAAAAGGTTAACGGTCTAGAGCCAGTGAGACTATGGCATCCCCGATTGGGGTATGTTGTGAGGCTGAAGGTAGCGGGGGGGGGGAAGGAGATGAGTAAGAGGAAGGTTGGGAACTACCTGGCTTTCAGGCAACTCTGAATGGTGGTCTTTCACCAGGGCGATACAAGTATCTACCACTCTGGAACGTGCCGCAAATAAACTTTATATTATTTTATATGAATTAAATGTGTTGCGCCACATATAAATTAAATAAAAGTTATTGGCAAACGCCGGGTTAGAACCCGCGACCTTTGGATTCATTGTCGAGCGTCTTACCACTCGACCATGGAGACCGTCATTTCAGCAAAAGTAAGGAATTTTTTTGCTTAATTCGGGCGCACAAACATAACTGACGGGCCTATACCACAATTCATGTTTAATCTCCGCAGTGGCGACACCACACAACAGAACTGTGGCATCTGCATTTGGAGGATGCACTAGTATAATGGAACAGAGGTAAACATTGAGTGACTTACTTTTCATTGCGTAATTGTGTTGAGTATAAGACCTCTTCTTGCTTTCTATTGATGCTTTGAAGGAGGGCCATGGAGTGGTTTAATGAAGCCACATTGTGAGTTGCTCCCTGGAAATACAAATTATTACTATACATACTCTCAGTATCGCCCTGGTGAAATACTACCATTCGCAATCGAAAAGTTGCTTGAAATGGCTGTCGCCATCTTTGGTGACCAGATCTGAATAGCCGGATTCTTCCCAACCTTCTTCTTTCCCTTCAGTTTCACAACATGCAGACATTGCAGCAGCTCTGAGCTCTAGGTCCTTATATATAAGATAACACAATAGACATGTGGAATTAAAAAAATATTTAGTAACTAACTAAATATCAAGTTTTTTCTCCGCAGGAGTAGGCAGAGAAGATGGACCGCCATACAACTCTGTCTTGGCACACACTCCTTGCTTCATTCACATGTCATACACGTCTTATACATACTGTTCTGTTATACTGGCTCTTGACAGGGCCTGACTCAAGTATTTGATTCACTTGATCGTGCCATGTGTTTGTCGGGCGTCCCTGACTTATTCTACTATTCACTTTCACGTCATATATTCTTCATCAGCTCTACATGCCCAAACCATCTAAACGTCCCTTTCTTAATCCTATTCACTACGCTTACATCAGCCTTGCACTCTTTCCAGATGTTCACATTTTTAACACGGTCATACATGGTCTTACCTCACATATGCCTCAGGAATCTCATTTCTACAGCATTTAGTCTACGTAGTGTGTATATATTTTACCTGCAACGCGATGGTCGAAGCCCGCAGCCTTTGTTCTAGGCAGTACACTTTACAACTGTGAAGTTCCATAATGTTGGATGTGGCAACATCCACCACCTGTAAATAAACCAAATAAGATTAAAATTACATTAAAAAAAATAGATTTAAAGTAAAAAACTGAATTCTCAAAAATAGCTTGGATATGGAACGAGCTACTCGTATTTATCTCATCCTTAAGCCCCTTCCTATACCCACTTCACATAGTCGCACAACTGGCTGGTCATAATGATATGTAGTTATTCTCTATCTACAATAGCATAGTGTCATAAAATAGACCTTTTCAAAATTAAACAGGATTAAGAAAGGGTACGAGTGCCAGAAGAAAATATATGACGGCCAAGTGAATGGAAGAAATGACCTCGGGAAAATACGGCATGATCAAGTGAACCAAATATTTGAGTCAGGTCATATCAAGAAGTAAGAATAGCAGAAGAGTATGTGTGATAGCTAACTAACCATCACCACCTTTTTTCCAAAGAGGTAGGCAGAGAGGATGGATCGCCACACAACGTTGTCTTAACACAGTGATTCCCAAAGTGGTCTATATCGACCCCCAGGGGTCTATGACAACCTGCAAGGGGTCTACGTCAGCGAAAAAAAGATTTGGGGGTCCATGAAATGAAAATGGGGGTCCACGGTAGTGGATCTCAACATACACCGACAGTACCTATTTAGGTACTTACGTAATACTATCTTATAATGGACTTTAATTCTCTGATTATATTAATAAAAAATATTTTTGTGGAAGATATTTTGCCGATTTGCTAGTACTTTTCGATTTCAAATCTCTACCGACTAGTGCTTTTTTTTCGGAGGGTATATTTTGTTGATTTGCTAGCACTTTTCGATTTCAAATCTCTACCGACTAGTGCTTTTTTTCGGAGAGGAATTTTTGTTGATTTGCTAGCACTTTTCGATTTGGGATCTCTGCCGACTAGTACTATTTTTTGACGAGTTCGACTACAATCGAAGTGTTCACCGCGAAGGATTCATTTCAAAGAACTAGCAGTTGCTGAAGCGTTCACAAAACTTTAAAGTTTTTCCCAACGCTAAAAAAAATCAATACTAGGAAAGCAGGGGGTCTATACAAAACAGAAAAAATCGACAAGTGGTCTACGGGACAAAAAAGTTTGGGAACCTCTGTCTTAACACATACTTTTCGCTTCATTCACATTCATACTTTTCTGTTCTGTGTTATGACTTTCGAGATGACCCGACATAAGTTTTGATTCGCTTGATCGGCCTTGTCTTCCTGGCGTCTCCCCTACTTCTTCAGCCACCGTACGTATGACGCTATGTATGAATGTGAATGAAGCAAAAAGCTTGCGAACAGAATTCGGTGGGGTTCCAACCTCTCTGTCTACTCCTGCAGATAAATGGCATGATGGTTAGTTAGTTCAAATTGAATTGTCGATATTTTATTTACTTGATTATTTTCCAATGTTTCATTCAAGCGTTTGATAACAGCGTCCAGTGACTGCTCCTGTGCGTGGGAAAACGTTGTTAGCGGCGAGACAGTCCCTCCCAGGACCTCCAGGGCGATCTCCGGTGGGAAGAGCAAAGTGCCGGTGGCGGGCGGGAAACAATTCTCAGCGGAGGAAGTTAGGTCGCCAGACTCGTGGTCGCAGAACACCTGGTGGGAGTGATGTAATAATAAATAATGAGTCATTTCTATACCCTTCCCTTGCCCACTTTCTTCAGCCTCATAGCACTACCAGAGTGGTAGATACTCTCAGGATCGCCCTGGTGAATGACCACTAATTGTTTGAAATGGCTTTAGCTATATTTGGTGACCAGATCTGAATATTCAGGTACTTCCTAACCTTCATCTTCCCCTCCCCACTACCTTCAGCTTCACAACATACCCTAAATTGGGAATGCCATAGTCTAATTGGTTCTAGACAGTTGGGAATCTTGTAGGGTATTCACTATAATTTTGGGGATGCCATAGTCCCACTGGCTGTGAGCAGTTGTCTGGTGATCACATAAAAAAAAACATTTTCTCACTTTCATAAACGACACATGTAGCAGAAAGAGAGGGTAAGACATAGTTATTGTGTCGTGTCAAAAATTACATTAATGGAAATATGTGCTTTGATTTAGAAATGCTGCACATAAAAAGCTGTGCAAATTTCATGACGCCAGAGCTGACTGCTTGAATGTTTTAGCTGCTTTAGTTAGCAGTTTTCTGCTTTGTAGTCAAGATTTGAACATCATTTTTAATAATTAATTTTCTAATGTAATATTTTTTCATCATCAAAGAACAAGGAAGGAACGTGACCAACCTGATTAATTCTGTCGGTGGGGAAACGAGGATGTTTGATAATGCTCAGAGCTTGCTTTCTTCTTTCTCCCTTCACAGTACTGAGGCAGGAACTAAGGATTTTTTGTACCTGCAAAATAAAAAAAATGACAGTAGAAAAATGGTGATATGCAAACATGTAATATTTTTGACATTCTGGAAGGCTAGCACGAACTTTAACCCTTTGAACCCTAAAGCATTCATTGTATTAGCACCATATCCCAGAACTGTCGAGCAATTTTTGACCAAAAATAATAATACTTGACTAAAAATGCAACACTATAGGGTTCAGAGGGCTAAATTTGTCAACATTGACACCATAAAGGTTCTAATTGATTAAAAGATGGTCAGTTTATCGAACCCTTCCGCTACCTAGATAAAATAGTCAGTAAACATTATTAACAAAAATTTCAAATAAAAATCAAAATTACTGTCTGCTTTTTGACCTGTCATCGTTATCTTTTCAGGAGTTTTTATCCTTTAAAACCTGTTAATAATAATAATAATTGGATGATTTGAACGCCGTTTTTGTGAAAAATCACCTCAAGGGCGCTGTACAGATCTTATTTTCTATTATTAGATTTCAATTCCAAGCTTAAATGAGAAAATATACAGGAACATACTTACCTGGCAGGTCCCATCATTTATTATTATTAACTTAAAAAGAGGTGTTGTTTGCATACTTAATGAACTGTAATCGCTTGTCAACAAAATAATCAAACCTTGGAGATATTTTGAATTGCATTAAGTTCTGTACAAGTCGAGTAATAAATATTTGAAGTTTGCGTCAATTAGGTTGAAAAATATTGATTTTTTAAAGTGACATTATTGTCTGTGTTTACAGGAAAACCTTGTGCAATTTTATTTTTATTTGGAAGGAAATTTATTCAGCCACACGAAAATACAATAAAATTAAAAAATAATCTTCACATTTCTTAATCAAACTTTTTTTAGTGATACAAGGGAGAAAAAATCAATTCTTCAAATATAAATAACTGTTCCAGAAATTGTCAAAAATATAATTTTTTAAAACACAAGTGAGTTATATCGAAATTACAGTTTGCACGGTACGACACAAGTTGCACCTTGTGGGAATCCGGCATTTCAAAGGTTAATGAATGGAGACTGTTTTAAACTTAAAACGGAGTTTCAAAAGTTATGTAGGATATCACAGATATTATATATACTAACTATTGGTCATAAACCAATCAGCAAATATCAAGTCTGCCTAGTTTTTAATAAGGCCGTGCTAGGCCCCCTGAAGCCCTAAACTTATGTATTCATGTAGAATTACTTACAGAACTATTGCTCAGCATAATGTGCAGTACCGAGTCCCACGGAGAGCATATCTGTGCTAAGTCGAGGCAAAGGTTGCAGGCTATCACCACGGAATCATATGTGGGGCCAGAATCTAGGCTGCCTTTCTGAAACGGACAAATAAAATTAACAGGCAAAAAAAATATATATTGGAAAGCTGAAACATTCAATTGGTACATAATGAGGTGTTAACTAAAGTGCCAAAATTAAAATTTATCAGAACAAGCACGTAATGAGGGTAAACTCAAAAGCGATGGTATTTTTGTTATGAATAGCACATCTATTCACGAATGCAGATTCGGAATCAACAGGAAAAATTCTATAAGAATCGCCTTCTTTAGTTCACGTAACATTAAAAAAGTTTAATTTTGTTTATCAGTGTAACCAGTAGTTATTTCATAAAACCAAATCTAGAAATATTCCCTCCATATTGTATTTGAAAAACTAACTTTAATTTCTTTACTTTTGAATTTAGAAGAGTCCCATAAATTTTACTTCATTGTGTATTCCGATTTTTGTCATTTAGGTACCTTTATAATAATTTGGTTAGGTACTTAAAAACTTTAAAAAAATATATATATTTTTATAATTTGGATACCTAGTTTGTGGACCCTTTTAAATGTAATTTTTCTGATAAATAATTTATTATTAATAATTAGACTGAATATTATTTATACTTTGAAAGGGCGTATGACTTACTTGAAATGCTGTTTGAACAATTTCAAAGATGACCCCCTCAAATTGTTCAGTTTTAACATTGTGTACGACGGCATCTTGGGTGGCGTTGCATTCGCACAGCGCTGAAACTAATTGTAGCTGAAAACAAACATTAAAATAAATAAAACCAAAGTAAAAAATATCAAAACACCACAACATTTTCAAAAAATTACCCATTCCAATCCGGTAGTTTTTGGTTCCAAGCTATTCGGAGCTAGGAATTGGTTCATCCTCGTGGACAACACAGACATCAGATCATCGGGCATCATGCCGTCCTCGTGGTGCTGGGTGATGATAGCCGCCAATAGGGCGTACATATGGGGGGCGCATGATGAGACATGCGAGGACTTGACGCACAGCTCTGCCATGATGCAGTAGAAGGGGCGGAGGGAATAGAGTTCTAGAAAAAAAAATTACAGTGTATAATAATAACAATTATTTTAGTAATATTTTTTGAATGATGAAATTTAATGTTTGGAATGCTGGATTCCCGCAAAGTACAAATTTTGTCGTGTGCCGGGCATCAAAGTCGATCTGCGCGCCATGCGATTGCCGACTTGTAATTTAGTAATAACTCACTTGTGTTTTACAAAATAGTTAATTGCGCTATCTTCTCAGATAATGTATTAATTAGAGTTGGGAAAAACTTCAATGTTTTGTGAATGCTTCACGAATTGCTAGTTCTTTAAAATGAACCCTTCGCAGTGAACACTTCAATTGAAGTCGAACTCGCAAAAAAGAGATTTGAATTTATCCGGTTATTTGTTTAGTTCTTTTTGGAACCGGTTCCTCGCCGCAAAAAACACGTCCTAGTCGGTAGGGATTTGATTGTGAAAAGAACTGGAACTGGTTCCTCACCGAAAAACACGTAATAGTCGGTAGAGATTTGAAAGTGAAAAGAACTGGAACCGGTTCCTTGCCACAATAAAACGTACTAGTCGGTAGAGATTTGAAATTGAAAGAAACTGGAACTGGTTCCTCGCCAAATCAAAAGTGCTAGTCGGTAGAAATTTTAAAACGAAAAGAACATCCCAAAAACTCACGTTCCTTTAGATCGAAGTACTTCAATTAAAGTACTTAGTACGAAGTAATGAAGTACTTCTTTATAAGCTTTGAAGTTCAACTTCACAACTGAACTGCTGCAAATTGAAGTAGTTCTTTGTAATCTAACTTCCATTGAAGTACTTGTTCAATGAAATTAATGAACACTAAAATGAACTACCAACTTCAATTGAAGTATTTGTTCAATGAACAATGAATGAAGTAGGAACTGCTGCAAAGAGAAGTAGTTCTTTCAAAGCAGTCACAACGTTAGTATTAATGTATTTTTTTAACTATATGTTAATGTTATAGATGGTTTTTATGGAATAACTACTTATACTCGAAGAGCCAGATTTTTCTCCCTCATGTAACTAAAAAAAGTTTGGCTAAGAAATGTGAAGGTTTTTTGTATTTTCGTATGGTTGAAAAAATTTCCTTCCAAATAAAAATAAAGTTGCATAGTTTTCCTGTAAATACAAACAGTAATTTCACTTTGAAAATAGTTTTTTTCTGCCACACTGACGTAAGCAAACTTCAAATATTTATTACTCGACTTGAACTGAATTTAACACAATGCAAAATATCTCTATGGATTGATTCCTCTAAGATAGCGTAATTGACAAAAACATTATTTTGTAAAACACAAGTGAGTTATTACGAAATTACAGTCAGCAAGGTAGGACAGAAGTTGTACCTTGCGGGAATCCGGCATTCCAGAGGTTAAGCTGTTTCTAAAGTTTTCTCACCTGTTTTTACAAGGGCTAGTAGAAATTTCAGGGTGCTCTCCAAACATTTATTTCCTTCACATTCAGTTTGTTGGCTGCTTGTCTTAGATAATAATATTGGAAATAACTGAAAACAAAATAAAATATTGAATATGTAATTGCAACATTGTTTTAATTTGCATTGTGCCAGACAGCAAAAGCTTAAACGTTAACTTTAATTTGTATCTGTTTATAAAATCATGTCCAGTACACAAATAATAGTAGTATAAAATGGAGGGCCATGCAATAGTTTTAATGGCGACAACAAGTTTGTGTATTTTTTTTACCTTAATAGCTTCTTGTAGAGGTGCGTCAAATCTATCATAGTTTAATACGTGCGTTTTAGTTTGTGTGTCGGAAGCGAGGTCATTGAAGAAGGAGCCACTGTGTTTTAATTGCGTAGCATTACAATCTCTGTAACAATAGACATTCAAAATAAGTTTACCGAAGAAGAGCGCATTCCACATCGCTAAATTATTATTTTATTATGCAATGGCATAATAATTCCATCTGCCCCATTTTCAGAGGCTGGAGGGAGTGGGGGAGGTGAAGGAGAAAATTGGGAAATACCTGAAATGCTGAGAAGAAAAAAAAGGTTCATGAAAATAACTTATAATTCGCCCAAATGTCGAGTGATTTTATTAAATCTTTTTGATAATTGAACAAAATACTTTGAATAAGTAAACCTCTTCGGGCCCAAGCATTTTTTCATAATTAGAATCTCTTCTCAAGTATTTTCATATTCTCTACCACATAACAATCAGATCACATTTACTAACTTCAACTCAGCACAAATGCTCCCGGTCGGTAAGATAGGAATCTTCATTAACTGATACTTTGGGCCTCTATCAGAATTAATGACAAAGAAATATTTTTTGAGCATAAAACGGCACATATCATATACGATACCTGGGGCCCGAAGAGGTTAAAAAAGGACGTAAATTAAAAAAAAATCTTTTTGGTAATGGTTCAAGCGCCCTTAGGGGCTATTTCACCACCTCTCAATAAACTACTATTCATTAGTTAACTCTAATCATCGGAATATTCGTTAGTTATCTCTTTCCGCAAGTTTGGCTGGCAACGTCGCTTTTTTTCAAACCTTATCCCGTCTGCTGTCAATACAATGCCGTTATTTCTAACATAAACTAACTTTCACAACACAACATTCGCGCGCGAAGCTCATTACATCCCTCTCACCAAATAGTTAAACGCGTCTCTATATTTAAATAAAACATATTTCTATTTTATAACTTTATTGTATTATTCAGGGGCTATTTCACCACTTCTCAAGAAGCTGTCAACGTAAAGTGCACAAGTTAGTATCTATCTTCTGATTTAAAATGGCGGCGTACTGTTTTGACAGCTGACAGTAGGCGAGTTTTCTGTTGAAGTTGATTTTTTACTGTAATTATGGAAGTGGTTGAAGATTTAAATATCTTAGACGAACAGGACATGGCGGGAAAGACGTAGACCGTGTGTTTTCAAACCAAGAGTCAATTTTTATACGTCTTAGATGACATTGAGTTTAGGTCAAGATTTCGCTTGACAAAAAATGCCGTAAAGGAGATACAAAATCAAGGATAAAATCTCTCCAAGAAGCACACGGTATGTAATTCTAATATACGCCTTCACAATGTATCACGGAATATACTATGAAATAACAACAATCTTTGGCAGTACAATATACCCACATACAACATGTTCATGCTTACAAACTATCAACCTTCACCAAGCAATAATAGACACTCCCCAATGCACTTCACTAATATAATTTAATAATAAAGTTATAAAATAGAAATATGTTTTATTTAAATATAGAGACGCGTTTAACTATTTGGTGACAGGGATGTAATGAGCTTCGAGCGCGAATGTTGTGTTGTGAAAGTTAGTTTATGTTAGAAATAACGGCATTGTATTGACAGACGTGACAGCAGACGGGATAAGGTTTGAAAAAAAGTGACGTTGCCAGCCAAACTTGCGGAAAGAGATAACTAACGAATATTCCGATGATTAGAGTTAACTAATGAATAGTAGTTTATTGAGAGGTGGTGAAATAGCCCCTTAAGGTGATACCCATGAAAACGGCGTTGTAAAAGTTATCTATTTATTATTATTATTTTAACATAACCAAAGCCATTTGAAACGAGGTTTCGATTCTGAATAGTGGTCTCAGACAAAAGTGATACTGAGAGTATCTTCCACTCTAAAATGAGGTACAAAAGTACTATATTTTAAGTAATAAAAATTTTATAATACAAATATGTAAAAAAAAAAAAAAACATTTAAAATTATAATAATTGATGATACAAAAGTAAGAAATAACAGTTGGATAAGAATAATGCACATTTTATGTTTCAATCGTCACCTTCTTCGTTCACTTTACAACTTTGTTGTCTTTCTCAAAATAGGTTGATTTGAGCAATCCTCTCTTTCGCCCAGGCTGGGTTAACCTATCTCTATTTTTGACACTGCACTGCTATGCGACAATAAACTCTAAAGCAGATTTCTATAGAGCCCATTATCGCACCTCGTTATTCCAAGGGGTCGATTTCTCAACTCGTACATTTCTCAACCATCCATACTAAGTGAATCAATAATAAAGTAGCTTCACCGACTTGATACCCTGGACAAAGGCCTGGAGGGTGATGGCCAGAAAGTTCCGGACGTCGTGCGCGGTGGGCGCGCCTCGCGTCCCCTGGAGGGACATCAGGAGGCGGCCAACCTGTATACCAGCCGAGTCGCCGTCCTGAAACATTAATACTATTATTATTAATGACATAGATATAACCGTTGAACGATGTTTGTACAGCTGTACCCAAACTTATTTATTTGCGCACGCCGGGTTCGACCCCGCGACCTCTGGATTCGTAGTCGAGCGTCTTACCACTCGACTATGCAGGCCGTCAGTTCGTAATGTACGAATAATTCTTCTCACCTTTATACTGACAAGTTTCTTGATCAGCTCCCTGGTGTCCACCTTCCTCATGAGGACTTACACGGCCGAAGGGTTGCCGTAGCAGAGATTGACCAGCACTGTCAGCGCCATGATGCCCACAGCCTTCCCCTGCGGGTCCAGGTCAGTCTTGTTCATGACCCACTCGCACAGAAGTTTCACCAGCTTTTCCAAATAGGACTCTTCTGAGTTGATCTTTACTCCGTACGAGAGCTCCTGGAAGATTAAACAAGATAGATTATACAGCCTTTTCTCGGGCAGCCAACTGGAGCCTTTTCATCTGCGACTTTCTAACAAGAGTAGAAGGGGTTCGATACCAAGCTCATCTCCGATCGTCGAACTTTTCATTTGTAGTGTTTCGTTATGTGATTCTATCTGGATTTATTTCTGTACGAATGGCTAATGAAGCCCAGAATCCATGATATTATATCATACTGACTTCTAAAGAATGCAAGGCTGATGTAAGCGTAACGTAATAAAGAAAGGGACGCTTAGATGGTTTGGACATGTAGAGCGAATAAATGAAGAAAGGAGTGTGAAAAGAATTTATGATGCGAAAGTGAATGGAAGAAGAAGTCGGGGACGCCCGAGGAAGACATGGCACGATCAAGTGAATCAAATACTTGAATCGGGCCACTTGAAAAATCAGAATAACAGAAAAGTATGTACGAATATGAACGAAGCAAGAAGTGTGTGCCAAGACAGAGTTGTATGGCGGTCTATCCTCTCTGCCTACCTCTGCGGAGAAACGGCGTGATGGTTAGTTAGTCTAGTCGCATTATCTGGAGTTTTGTTATCTGTGCCGCATTGCGGGATAATGATGAATCAGTGTACATATTTCAATAACGTCTGCAGGAAGATATTAAAAATACAATTTTGTAACTTAAAAGATATTGACAGTTTGCGGTCTATGTAATGCTTACCTCCATCAAAGTTAACAGCAACATCTTTTTGTTATAGCTCAAATCGTTTGACAGGAGTTTGGCTAGAACCGGTAGGAATCTGAAACATAAAATGATTGTTGCAATATTACTTCATTTTTAATTAAGGAGAATATTTAAAACAAATCAAACTTTCATTTTAATTAAATATTGCTGACCTACTTGTAGTAGGGTATAGTAAATATAGCATATTTGGAAATCCGAGTGTTATTGGATAGTTTCATAATAACACGTATATTTTTTGTTTGCATAACTTTCAAAACTAAAATTTGATATTTTGGTGACATAGAATATATTATTACACTTAACTCTAATAAGTTAGGTAACTACTTAATACGAACTCAACGAGGGAGTTAGAGTACTATAAACAGAACATTGCACTTGATGTTGGAAGTGGAAAATACCGCTAGCTATAGGAAATGTGTTCTCTCATTGCTCTGCATCGTCACCCCTACCCCAATTACTCTGATGAATCAGGCTCCTCCGTCCTCACAGCCTTTCGCCGTATGAAGTCGCGGACACCGACATTCAGGACTATTACAATTGATCAGTACAACCTCAGAGGAATAATATACAAGAGAGAGCTGTAGTTAGTTTTTACAAGTTCGCCGGACTCGGCTAGACCTGGGCGTGGCTAGGACTAGGGTATTTATGCATCCATTCATAGCACATGTTGATATAATGTTTTTGTTTATTCGTATAACCACTTTTTCACAGTATTTAAAAAATATATATAACATGTAACCTAATAAACCGTTAAGTTTTGTCAATTTATTTCGTGTACCATAACGTGTGGGCGGAGTCAATGGAGACGCGGGACACGAAGAACATTCTAACAATACTTTAAAGCGGTGTGATAATTCGGGAAATTTTGTCGTCTCTTTCTTTCTCATAGTGTACGACGTAAAAACCTGGAGAAAGTGATTATTATTGATTGATTTATATTTATATTTTATCCCAAATCTGTATAGGTTGGGTAAAAAGAATTAGCTCTCTCTCCATATATTGTTACTTCAAGAGTACAACCCGGCGGTGATCCTCTATTTCTCTTGCTTTCCACTTTGCCATTGATCATAAGCTTCTCCAGATTCGAATTCCGAGTTTGGCGAGTGACGTGTCTAGAGTATCTCAGCATACGCTGCAGCCAGACAGCTGAAACCCTGTTTTGGATACTAGCTCTTCCGTGATGGATAGATTGGTGGCTCTGGCTGTCCGTGGTATCCTGAACATTCTTGTTGTCAATTGGCTGATTTATATAGGGCCGTTTGCGTGACAGAAATATCACCTCAAGGGCGCTTTACAGCATAATTAACATAATATTTAAACTAAGACTTAATATGAACTTATGCCTAATACCTATAACTAGAGACTTACAACTAACATATTTACATTAACAAATATATGTAATGGTTGTTGCCCATGCTCTCGGACCTAGGGTAGAAAAAAATGAAATTAGCAATAGTAAATTAAGTATGGCACTCGGACTGAGAGATCAAAACTCTAGTGAAGCAAATTGACGTTATTGACAGTATTGATATATTGACGATATTATTGACAATATGACGTATCCCCTTGTCAAGACAGAACACATGAAATGAGCGGTTAGTGTGTTTACCTGTACTTTTGCACCAGAGCCAGTCTGCAGGAAGGGTCGTGCACTGCCTTGGCGAGCACGGCGATAGCCTGCCAATGAGGAGCCACCACCTGCGACATCACCTCCCACAGGCTCGCCAGAAAGGCACTCACTTCCAGCCTGCTCGGACAGAAGGAGACGTCCGATGAGGCTATTGACTGATAATGCAAAACAAAGAACCTGTTGAATTCATATCATGGGAAGGTCTACTAAACTAATCAATTGCTTCTATAACGATTTATTAACTCTCTGTATAATTACGTATAGTAAAACTTATATATTCAGAATCAGCGTTTGTTCATCTATATCAGTGATTCCCAAAGTGGTCTATATCGACCCCCTGGGGGTCGATTCCGACCTGCGAGGGGTCCGCGTCAATGAAAAAAAAAATTGGGGGTGCATGAGACGCAAATGGGGGTCCACGAGAGTGGATTCCATTTAGGCAGGCCATCACCAAAATGTTGGCTTCCCGCAAATGTAATAATCCACCTCACAGATAGTACCTTACGTAATACTCTCTTTTAATAGACATTAATTCCCTAATTATTTTAATTATAATATTTTTTTGTTGATTTGCTAGCACTTTTCGATTCGAGATCTCTACCGACTAGTACTATTTTTTGGCGAGTTCGACTTCAATTAAAGTGTTCATCGCGAAAGGTTTATTTCAAAGAACTAGCAGTTTCTGAAGCGTTCACAAAACTTTGAAGTTTTTCCCAATGCTAAAAAAAAAGAATATTAGGAAAGCAGGGGATCTACAGAAAACAAAAAAAATCGGCAAGTGGTCTACGGGACAAAAAAGTTTGGGAACCTCTGATCTATATGAATATATATTTTTTATATAATATTTTTCACTGGAGTTCTTTTTTCAGCAAAATTCTGCATATTAGTAAGAGCCAGGGGAAGTTTATTCCACGTGTGATGTTTTGCAACATGACTGCATGAAACAACCTAGTTTATTTTTTACAAGCAACAAATATTCCACACGCCTACAACATATTCGGATTAATTTTATAATAATAATAATTGACTAATTTCTATAGTTGATATATATTTTCAGAGTGATAGTAACTCTTAAGTATCGCCCTGGTGAAAGACCATCATTCAGAATCGAAACATTCCTTAAAATGGCAGAACAGGCAGGTACTCCCAACCTTCCTCTTTCCCATCTCCTTCCTCTTATCACTATCTTAAACCTCACAACATAACCCAGCTCTGGGCGGTTGGGATCAGTTGGGACTCTTGTGTGGTATTCACCATTAAAATAAAACCGCTGTTTTCGTGAAAGAATATCGTCCATATTGCCTCCGAAGTGACTTAATTCTTGGAATGCATTCAACTTAAAAGCCTCCGCAACTCGTATTCAAGTCCTACAAATGTGCTCAGGGATTTCAATGAATTTCTAAAATTAGAGAATACTTTCCAAGTTATGATTGGTTGACAGAGAAATAGAGCATCCTTATTGGCTAATCAAAATGTAGAAATGCAAACCTCCCGAGCATTCCTAGGGTTCAACGAACTATTACCAAAGTTATGGGCGGCAACAATTTCATTGCCGGCGGTCCGGGCGTTAGTTATTTTGTTTTTAGATGTTTGACTTTCGGGATATTGAGCCTTGCTGTGCTTACTCTTCCTTTTTGAGTCAAGGTTTCGGACAGCCTTGGAGTGTCCATCATCAGAGCAGATGTGATGATGACCACTGCAAGGCTGTCTCAAGGCTTGGCTCATAAAAGAGGAAGTGCATCGCGGTTCAAACCCAAAAGTCAAACAATACAATACTGAAGGATTACCAATGTTTTTAGTTACTTTTTTCGTGAAATAAAGAAACAACCCAATTCAGAAGGTGGAAATAAAAAGCTGATTTGAGAAGAAAAGACAAGGTTGGCCTTGAATGTAAATTGAAATAAGATTTACAGAAATACAACTTAAATGAATGGGTATTTCAATTGCCACTAATATTAAATAAGCATACAATGATATAATAACACTGAAGAGATGTATTAACAAATTATGAATGATATTAAAGGAGCGTTATTCTTGGTCAGTGATCAAATAATTCATATATTATGTAAACTAAAGTTTTTACTAACCCCTAAGGTTTTACTCATAGCACTTAAGGTCTTGTCACTGTGGAATGCAATGTATTCCCTAGCTTGCGAGACAAACTGCCTCATATGTTGAAGCTTTCCACCTTCCATGTTATTTTCGAAGTTCATCCTAAAATATGAAAAGAAGAAGTATTATTACAGAAGAAAAACATTACAAGTTTGAACAAGAACGTCCGTATTTTAAATTGTTCAACTAGAGTTCAAGGTATCGGTAAAGTCGATTCACTTACATTATGATATGAAATAAAACACACACTTTAAAATGGTTGTAATAAAACAGACATTAAAGGCAAAATAAATCAGTAAAAACTTCTCTCGTTTTTGTTTTCATAAAAATTCGTTGCCATTTAAATTATAGTCTTCATGGTAGTGACAAAAAACAGTTAAAATTTCGTAGATCGATGCCAGTAGAGATGTTAAATATTCCTGTCACGCTTAATTTTTACCGATGAACCTTCCTGTCACCGGGAATCGGTTTCAAAAGTAGCTGAATGGATAACTGGCACCGCAGTGATATCTATATTTTAATTATCAACCATCTCTAGTTCATTGTCAATTTCATGGAAAAACCCGAAAAACAGAAAAACACACGGATATGAAGTCGAAGTATTGCCATATTCAAAATAATAAAGACAATCGGTCAATTTTAGCGATCACCATATTTTTTTTATATAATGCAGCATCTACATTAACATTTTTTTTATTAGCATTGCAGTGTATTTATAATAAAAAAATATTATTATACGGAAAAAATAAAATTAATATTATAACTGTTTTTTCCGTTCGTTGTCACACGTTTGGCGACAATTTACAATGGAACTATTTTTTTATATTAAAAGAGTGAGTGGAGTTCGGTACAGAGACGCAGTATTTATTTTATATTTAAACAAGAATAAATGAAAAGAGACTTGTAAGGGTTTTCCCTTTTAACTTTAAAACTTCAAACAATATTTTACAAACAAAACAAACTGGAAGACCGACGGCGCACAATTCAATCGAACGCTTACAGATATTTCGCACTTAGAACTCAAAGACCTTGCTGAAGGGGAACAACGCGCAATCAGTATCAGGTCTTGAGACTAGGTTCTGGATCTCTCACTAAATACTCAAAGACCTCACTGAAAGGGAACAACGCGTAATCAGTTATCAGGCATTGCGACTTGTTCTGGATATTTGCTGTTTCAAGGACGAGCAGCGCCTTTTATAGGCCGGCAGGCAGCGGCCTTTAGCACTTAGTGGGAGTACTAAATGAAATTTCTGAAATTGCGTCGGCGATTTCCCAATTGGAGTCCGGCCCTGGATCCACACAGCTCGACATTGCTAGAGAGGGACAGTGCTTTAGACGGGAGCGAGAAAGTATTCGGAGCCGCGCGCCTTGTCGCGTTAAAATAATATATTAATTTGCAGAAAGGAAATATTTAACTAAATTTTATGACACAGCTTTGACCAATTTTCATTACCCTTTTTTTATTAGAACCTTTTTTTGGTACTAAATTCAAATTTAAAACACGTTTTTAATGCAATTTGTTTACGAACAATAATTAAAGAGAACAATTTTTTTAAGCCTTATCATATGTTTTATATTTTTAATTGATTAGATGTCTCAAAGCTCCATTGCTCATAATGGAAATGCCACTGCAAACTGAAAATAGTTGCGTTGACCTTAAAATCTGTCCAAGTACCGCTATCGTTTTTAGTATTGTCCTATTTAGTGGTTGGATGTTTAGTGTAGCGGTTCCTGAACTTTTTCGGCCACGGATCCAGTTAGTCAGTGTTTTTTTTTTTGTTTTTCCTCTATTTTTCCCTTCCCCAGTATTTTTTATAATATTTCAAATTCAGTTCCTTTTATCGTCAAACCTAAAAAAATGTTAAAAGGGCACCTTCATAAAAAAAACTCATAAATTATATGCGGTTATTGGGTACTTACTTACCTACCTAGTTTTATTTAAATGTGCGAGTCATAATAATCAACAAGTTGTTTTTATTCTTTCCGTAGTTTTTTGTTCTTTGTTACTTACTATCGAAGCAAATCTGTCAGAAAAAATCTCGGTACCTTTTTTAAGGTCCACAATCTACTATTCATTGAGCAAATGTAGAATTTACTTATAAAGGTAAGGATGGACAACGGTATAGTCTAATAAAAAAATAATGGAGGGTACTACAACCGTTTTAAATTGATTTAAATGGCTAAACCAAGATGGTCTAAAGATAAAAGGGTACAATTTAAAGAAACCGCTTTTGTCTAGGTGTATATTTTTAACATTATTTTCACGGTGTTTCAGAAATTAGTGGTAGGTACTTTCCGAAAGGAGGATTTTTCTTGTAATCGTTCTAACTAACCCAACTTTCTCATTTCCATTGTTTTGCTCAAATTGAAAAAGACATTAAGACAATTAAATTAATGAGACAATAATATTTTCTTAAATAACTCTTTTTATATTGCGTTGACGGCCTCCGTGGTCGAGTGGTAAGAGGTCGCGGGTTCAAACCCGACGTGCGCAAATAATATTTAATTTATGAATATGCGTTATAACACATTAAATTAAAATAAAATATTTTATAGTATATTTGTGGCACGTTCCAGAGTGGTAGATATTCTAAGCATCGCCCTGGTGAAAGACCACCATTCAGAATCGAAACGTTGCTTGAAATGACTTTAACCATGTTTGGTGACCGAATGTGAATATCGAGGTAGTTCTTAACCTTCATCTTCCCCATCTAGTTCCCCTTCCCACTACCTTCAGCCTTACAACACACCCCGATTGGGGATGCCATAGTCTCACTGGCTCTAGACGGTTGGAAGCAGTTGGGACTCTTGTGCGGTATTCGCTATAAAAAAGGTACCGCCTTCCACGTTTAGTTTGCAGATTATGAGTGTTGGGTGTTGGGTACGACGTATTTTGCTACACGCGGAAACTTTAACTTTATCTTTGTTACGTGTTTAGCGCATCATTGAGTTTCCCCGCTCGGCTTTTTGCATTTTTTGGTCGTACATTTTTTACAACAAAAAAGTGTCAATAAATTGAACCGCCGGCATCAAGTCATGATTATCCATTCTCCTTTTTTATGCGAATACCGAGTATCGCCTAAAGCCTTGTTAAGCAAAGTTTTGATTCTGAATAGTGGTTTTTCACCAAGAAGATACTGAGAATTCCTGAGTTTATACAGATCGACAATAATATCTTTGCAGGCTGCTAGAAGAGGAACCAAATACGCCATTCCCCTTTTCAGCTGTTACAAAATTTTTAATTGAGTTGTTTTGAGGTTAATTGTTTTTTTTTATGATATAAAGCGATACACCTGAGAAAACCTAAACAACGTGATACATGTACGAACCATTTATTTTTTATTCTTGCTAAAATATAAAATAAATTCATGGGTTTGGTCCATGTCTGTCTCACTAGGATATTCATGTGTCGATACAGACGTAGTGTACATAAATTATATAATAAATGCAAATATTGATAAAGATAAAATAAAAAAAAGAGAAAGAAGAAAAGAAATGAAAGTTGAAATTAAATGAAAATTAGAACAAAGTTATAACACGGAGGTTGCATTTTATAGATATTGTGTAGGTTGTGTACAATAATTAAAAGTAATAAAAAAGAAAAAAATAAATAAAAGGGAAAAGAAGAGGAAGATGAAATTAAATAAATATAAGAATACGGTTATTACGTGGAGGTAACATTTTATAGATATTGTTTAGGAGTAGTTAGAGGTTGTGCATAAGGTACATTTTAAATGTTATAATAAATTACTCTGAAGGTTTTGGCATTCCCTATAAAAAGTTCTTATAATTCTAGTATTGTCAACATATTTACCTGTTTATACGAGGCCTGTTCAAAAGAAAAGGTGAATTTTGAATTTTTGCGGGCTGTGTACATTCGAATATCGTTTTTTTAATGTTGGTACAAATATGTTTATCATATGTTAGCATTATCAGCCATTTTGGATTAGTGGTTTGTTTTTGACAACTGGAAAGGTTAGTCACGTTTTTGTGTGTTCTTCGATTTTTTACTTTTGAAAAAAATGGACCAAAGAATAAAATCCATAATTTGTTTTTCCACAATTCCAGGACGCTCATCGTCATTGACATCTTCCCGGCCTTCCATAAAGCGCTTGTACCACTTATAAACACTTTTTTGAGACAAAGTAGACTCGCCGAATGCCAGTCAACATTTTAAGAGCGTTGGAGCACTTTATTCCATTTTTAACGCAAAAACAAACCACATGATGCTTACAATAAAATTTTATAGACGGTGTTTTTTGTGCTTATGGCAATCTTTTATTTAAGCCCACTCGCCAGAGGGGGGGGGGGGTATAAGATATTATTTACCCGTTAAACAAAATATTTACTCATTTGTATCGCTTTATACATCGACCAAATATGGCTTTACATCATTTTTTTAATCGGTATGTTTGAAGATACCCTAATGAAAACATTTTGATGGCCGAGTTAAAAAAAACATGGCGTTTTAGTTCCTCTTCAAGGCGCAATTGGAGTCCGCTGTCCGGCAAATCGCCAAGGCGCAGATAGTACCCAATTACAGTGATGATATATAAAATGAAAAAAACCATACCATTCATGGACTAAAATTGAACCCGTAAGCTCATATAAAGTGCGGAATAAAAACACACGCCTCTCGTCCTATACTTGATACGAGTTGGTACCAATCTTCTGCTCGAACAAAAAAATCAACTGCGCCATGCGCCGTTTGACTCAGGGCCGGGCCTGCCAAGCTGTAAACTTGTTGATTCCATACGCTTTATTTTTAAACTTCATCAGCAGGTACTATACTAATGAGTAGGTAGAGGTGCCCTAAAAAAATCTTAGATTCGTCAAATAATTCAGATGATGCCAACCGAGTAGGAACTAATAAATTTAAAAAAACTTTTTATTGTTTCTAGGAAATAAGGTGATTCAAAACAAATTCAACGGAATGCGGATGTACATGATTATCTATGCAGTCGGGGGCGTCACTAGTTGCTACCATAGATATAGACACACCTCTCAACCTCTTTGACGGCTTGCGTGGTCGAATGGTGAGATGCTCGACTGCGAATCCAGAGGATGCGGGTTCAAACATTTAATTCATATTCGTATAAAATAATTTGTAGTATATTTGCGGCACATTCAGAGTGGTAGATACTTTAAGTATCGCCCCGGTGAATGACCACCATTCAGAATCGAAACGTTGTTTGAAATGGCTTTAACCGTGTTTGGTGACCAGATCTGAATAGCCAGGTACGTCCCAACCTTCCTCTTGTATATCTCCTTCCCCTCCCCACTACCTCCAACCTCACAACATACCCCGATTGGGGATGCCATAGTCTTACTGGCTTCTGACGGTTGGGAGCAGTTGGGACTCTTGTGCGGTATTCACTATGAAATTAAAAATTAAACCTCCTTTCTCATAAAGATCGATAGCGCAGAAAATATTGGTGTGGCCCTTGGAGTATAAATAACCTAGCCCTAGTCCTAGCCACGCCCAGGTCTAGCCGAGTCATGCAAACTGACTACAGAAGCGCTCCCTCCTGTATATTATTGCTCTGAGGTGTTGCCATTAAAAAATAAAGTATCTTGGTTGAAAGAGGTTCAATAAATTATTTATTCGGAACATTGATACTTAGAAGAAAGATATAAATAATAATTAGGTTTTAATCCACATAGAAAATGTTCCCAATTTTTACAAATTAAATTGGCGGAATAATTATACATTACTTGAGCATTAAAATAAATGGAAAGAGATAGTGCGATAAGTAATAAATTAATAAACTTAATTTAGTTTTTGTATATTTTTATAGTCAATACCGCATCAGAGTCACAACTGCTTCCAACCGTCTAGAGCCAGTGAGACAATGGCATCCCCAATCGGGGTATATTTTGAGGTTGAAGGTAATGAGGAGGGGAAGGAGATGAGGAAGAGGAAGGTTGAAAAGTACCTGGCTATTCAGACCTGGTCATCAAACACGGCTAAAGCAATTTCAAGCCATGTTTTAATTTTGAATGGTGGTCTTTCACCAAATACTTATATGATACAGAGTATCTACTACTTTGATACGAGATATTAATAATTAAATCAAGAAATAAAATGGTTTTATGTATGTATTGAATACATTGTACATTACACAGTAATTAACTATAAATAATTTCCTTTGCGAGTACGTACGACCGTACGAGTGGGAACTTTGCAAATTTGGAACCAATGTTATTTTTTTTTTTTTTTTAAAATCTTTTCAAATCCCTACCTACCTAATTAAGTACCTACCTATAATGTATTTTAGCAGACATTATTCTATATTTTAAACGGGTTAAATAAATCAACAAATATTTTTTCTTAGCAAATCGAGTCAAGTTACGTCCCGTCATTTTTCAGGGGTAACAACTAGTGTACTCATAAATAATATATGGATGGATAGTATGTAATGTTTTAACGAACTAATTAGCGGTAATTAAGCCTCATTCAGAAGGGGGTAAAATATTGACCGTCGCCGAGTAATATTTTTTGTCGCTTGAGTTCACCGCTTCTTGCCACAAGCGTCTTATCAGTTTGACGTTTGTAAAGTAGATAACAACTATCCATCTCGCCTTCGTAATTTTAGGCTTATGAAGAGAGACGATAAATTTGCATTCCTACAATTTTTTTATGGTGCAAAATCACTTGCAAGAAATATTTTTATATAGTTTTATGCAATAACATTACAAACCCATAGACATGTAGTTGTCTAAGAATATGTATACCTTGTAGTATGAATATATATGGAGAGAGAGCTAAATATATTAATTATTCATAATTTTGAAACTGTTAATTCGTGGTGGAACTCCATTTTAATGTTTTTTTATAATACAAAATTTATAACTTTATTCCATTATTTAAATAGTGGAATAAAGTTAAAAACTTGCTATTGTTAAAATCTCTAAATATTTTTACCCAATCAATACAAGTTGGCGATAAATCACTCCCTCCGGGTTTTTAAGTCGTATTTCATGAGAGAGAAAGAGACAAGAAAAGTCGTCACATAATATTGCAGCACTTCTAAGTATATAAGGATGTTATCTGTCCGCGCTAACTTCACATAATCGCGTCGCATAACTTACGTCTTATTTGTGTTGATTAAAAAACTTGCTGTGGTTTTACAAATAAATCAAACATGATGGTGATATGTGATATGCGCGAATGTTCAAATAAGACCAAAGAAAGATTATTAAACATCACTTTTCAGAGGTATTCCAATAGTTTTAAATATTATTGACCGAACTTTAGAATTTCCACATTTTTAATGATATAAAGACATAAAATCAACAAAAAGCTTCCATCGTTATTTAGGCCAACCTTCTGTTATTAGTGTTTGTGTGATATTTTGACTTTATAAGTCATTTTAATGGTGTATTGATATTGTTTTGTTTAATGTGTAAAAATATGTTTTAAAAAATGTCCGAACATGTGGGCGGTAACTGATAGGCTATCCAACATCCTATATATCTTTGTCTCTTACTATCAAGTCAGTATAAAGTCAACCGTCTTAACTACACTGTTTCGCAAAGGTACCTCTCTATGTCTTCCAAGATTTACACAAAATGTGGCAAGTAACAAACACACAGTGGCATGTGCAGAGTTTTTATCAGGGTAGGCAGTAGGAAAAACAGCATAGGTATCGGTAAAGATACTAACACAAACAAGCCACTTGAACGCGCAACAGCTCACAGCATACATATTTTATGTAGTCTAGTGAATATAGAATAATCTTTTCTGACGTTAGCGGCGTTTGAGCATATGTAGTTACTGATTTTGACACATTATAGTACGAAGATCGATGGGGTGGGATTTCGCACGCATTTTTGAAAGTGTAAATTTATTTTTTGTAATAATTTCATATTATATTATACATATTTTATGCGAGTACGGCAGGGTAGGCAGTGCTTATGTGCCTTTATGGAGTGCACGCCTCTGAAAACACACGTACGTTCCCAGTTAATTCAAACATTGTTAATGTGTGACAAAGATAGACATGTATGGACCAAATATACATATGATTGGGTGCGTTACATCAACGAATATGAAACGCCGTATAAGACGACCTACTGCCAGTAGGTCGTCCTTCTTATACGTATGTGTTGCTACGTTCACCATCTCACTCTCTTTAATGGCGCTTAAAATCTTCGGGAAAGAGTGTGTGTGTGTGTTTTTTTAATAATAAATCAATTGCGTGTACTTACGAATTCAATATTATTTCGCGACTTTAACTTTATTTATGCATTTTTTTAGATATAGTATACGACCTCAAGCGACGCTTGACAGTTTAATATTAAATTCGCTGTCGATAGTACGGCAATTACAGTATCTTTTGCCACTTTAGGAGCTCTACAACGTGTCTATAAGTTTGTAAGGTCATTGGTTTTAATGGAAAAAATGTCACTGTACTTTTGGCAAAGTCTTCTTTTATTGCTATAAACAAAAACAAAAACAAAAACGCAGGGATAGTGAAATTTATAGAATGAAACATTTTTTTCCATATCATAATAATTGAATTTCATTGAATTAAATTTCTTTTGAATATTTGATGAAATCCTTGAGCATTTGCAACTTGACACTATTAAAAGCAGTGCTTTTGACGATATTGCCACCTTCTAATTCAGTCTGTAGTAATAGAAGATAAATGAATTATTTTAATAAAACTGTTGACGTTGAAAATATCGCTAGATCAGAAAAAAGCCTTTTTTGTCGGTTTGAGCGCATAATATTAATTTAATTCAAGGATATTGTGGTGTTAAGAACACCTTCAATATATTTAAACGATATATGAAAATATTTTTCTTAACCTACATCACATTTTGTTTTAATTGGAGTGAATATAAGTTTTTTTTTACAATTTAAGGTTACAACCATTTAATTCATAAACAATAATACATATTATAAATGTGGTACGTTCCAGAGTAATAGATACTCTTAGTATCGCCCTGGTGAAAGACCACCATTCAGAATTGAAACGTTGCTTGAAATGGATTTAGGCGTGTTTGGTGACTAGATCTGAATAGCCAGGTACTTCCCAACCTTCTTCTTCCCTATCTTCTTCCCCTCCCCACTACCTTCAGCCTCACAACATACCCCGATCGGGGATGCCATGGTCTCACTGGCTCTAGTGGCTCTATTGTCGTCTATTTGCATATGACTTTTTGACTTCCTGGCCTAAGCAGGCAAGCTCATGAAATTTGTTATGTGTTCAAGGAAGAATTTCGAAATTCACATTAGTATTTTTATTGACTTCCATGTTTTAATATGTATTCACAGATGTGAATCTCGGGCAAACCTCCTGTTTTCGGAGTGATATATCGTCTTAAGCTGATACGAAATAAAGATCACGGTCCACATTTTGGGCACCCCTAGCTTTGATGTTAATTGAATTTCAAATTGCAAAATTCTTCATCAAGTATTTGATCTCCGGAGATTAAAAAAATGGAACACGTTTTTAGTCCTTCTCTTCGTAACTAACACAATACAACTTCATTATAAAAACACTAGTTATAACCCTCGAAGAATCCCGGGATAATAATAATAATTGGCTGATTTATATAGCGCCGTTTTCGTGACAGAAATATCACCCCGAGGGCGCCTTTTTTTGCAGTGAATACCGCACAGGAGTCTCAACTGCTCCCAACCGTCTAGAGCCAGTGGGACTAATGCATCCCCGATTGGGGTATGTCGGAGGAGATGAGGTAGGGGAAGGTTGGTAAGTACCTGGCTATTCAGATCTGGTCACCAAACGCGGCTAAAGTCATTTCAAGCAACGTTTCATCTCTGAATGGTGGTCTTTCACCAGGGCGATACTTAGAGTATCTACCACTCTGGAACGTGCCGCAAATATACCAAATATTATTTTGTATCAATCAAATGTGTTGTGACACATATTATTAATTATTAAAACTAAGACTTAATATTAACTTGTGCCTAATACTTATAACTAGTGACTTACAACCAACATATTTACATCGACAAATATATATAATGGTTGTTGCCCGTGCTGTCGGACCTAGGGTAGAAAAAATAGAGTAAGTGATAGTAAACCATATATATAAACTATGTATAGCACTCGGACTGAGTGATCAAAACTCAAGTGAAGCAAATTGGCGTCATTGTGAGATCTGGATGTAACTTGACTTGCCAAGAAAAAAATATTAGTTGCTTTAAAACAACCATTTCAGATATAGAATAATGTCTGCTAGATTACATTATAGGTAGGTACTTTATTAGATAGGTAGGAATTTGAAAAGATTATTTTTAAAATTCATAATTTTCTGAACACATCCATCGGTTCCAATTTTGAAAAGTTCACATTTGTACGTATGTACGTACCTACTTACACAGAAAATTGTGTTGTTTAATTCTTATGCAAATTAACACAAACACAATTGCATACAAAAATTAAACATTAAACAATGTTATCAACCAATTTATAAAATTACTCTTGCGGAAAATTAATATTTTATGCATATTTACGATGTTTTTAAATATTGGAATTGTTTAATGTTTTTGTTTTTGTTTTGTTTAGCTGATAAGTTTCTGAAACGGAAAGGAAAACAATAAATTTTCGCAATAAAATGATTTTATTCTTCTACCTCGACGCATTTAGTTCAACGCTTTTCGAGCGTCATTTTATTGTTTTGGTAGAACGACTTCTCAAGTCTTTCAATAGAGCCATTTACAGCATTAATGACTTATATATATTTTTATATAATATTATATATTCTTCGAGAGGTGGAAAGGCTGATCAGGATATTGAAAGAAGCGTTTTTTGATTTTTATGGATTCTTTCGCAATCCTCTGCTAACTAGCTGGGGCTTATTCAAATACCCCTCATAATGTCTATCTAACTACTGCGGCTCATTAGGCCTTATTACTATTACCATCTGATGGTTGTATTTAATTGACTGAATTTAAGTTTACATTAGTGTTAGGGAAAAGGTCTTTACTGGATAAAAGGAAAGAAGGGTGAATGCTGGAAACTCCATTAATGCAGGACTGAACGCTGTTGGCGCAAATACATTGTTTAAAGAAGCGAATCTAGCAGTCCACAATGGAGTGCTTATACCAACCCTGATGATGAAAATAAGGCTTGGAACTGGTAAAGAAAGGGATGAAAGTAGACTGAATGCTGTAGAAATGAGATCCCTGAGGCGTATGTACGTAAAACCATGCTTGACCGTGTTTAAAATGCGTAAATAATGCAACGTTAACAAGCGTCATGAATAGGATTAAAAAAGGATGCATAGGTGGTTTGGAAATGTAGAGCGGATGAACGAAGAAAGGAGTGGATGAGGAATATATGACCCAAAAACGAATGTCGGGCCATGTCAAGAGTCAGAATAACATAAGAGTATGTATTATTATTATTAATACCTGATATCCTGGCGGAAATTGGATTTTATGTCCCTGATAATTTCACGCGAGGCCGCCAACACAGGCTTCTGTTTCTTCCCAGGTGCAGAACTAACTTACCAATGGTGATGCCCCTGGGAAGACTAACTAGGTTATGGATATTTTTCACACGAGCTACAACAAGTTTAAGCAAGAACTAGCTATCAAGTTCTAACTATATTATGTACTTATTGAAAACTGTTTTTTGTTTGTTTTTAAACTTCTTTTTACCTTAATCTTTGTGTAATTATAATTACCATTTTTTGTGTTTTTTGCAATGTTTTGGTGTAAAACTGTTTTCGCAAATATAAAAAAAATAAAAATATGAAACGATTTATGTATGTGATTGAAGGAAGGAGTGTGTGCCAAGACAGAGTTGTATGGCGGTCCACCCTCTCTGCCTACCCCTGGGGAAAACGGCGTGATGGTTAGTTAGATACTTGGTAGTTATTCTTCGAAAAATTATTTTCAATTCACCAATTTATTTTTCATTTTTGCGAACAAACGGAAGCCGTAAGGAGTCGAAAAGTCTTTTGTCAATAGTTTTTTTACCAATCGGTACAGATCAAATCTACAGGAATTTTCTGTTCAGTGCCCAGAAGCAAGAAGAAAATTTTATTTTCGCAACCACTCTATACATTTATTTATTTAATTAATTAATTTATTATTAACGCCCTGATGGGCTTTTACATAGTAATATAACATAAGTAAGTGCATGAGTACAGTTTAAAAAGGATATACGTGAAATAATACAGTAAAACGTTTTGAGAAATGAATAGCAAAAAAAAAATAAAAAATACAAAAAAAATGATAATTAATAATAGTTCCAATACATTAACGATAAGTGAATATTTCGTTTAAAAGTCTTTTAAATTTTGGCAAATTCATATTAAAGATATCAATATTTGAGGTGTATTCATTCCCGAGTGTATGTAGGCGAGAAATGGGTGCATGTATGTGGTAGTTGGTAGTGACATTATTGTTGCAGAAAAGTATATTTTGCCGAGTTGCTCGCTGAGGTACTCTGAAGTTGATAAGGTGCAGGAGTTCACAACAGTCGAATTCGGAGTGAATTATTTTGAACAGAAAAGTTAAGTCGGCTATTTTCCTTCTGTTTTCTAGGGTGTGGATTTTGAGTGTGTTTAAAAGGAATGTGTAATTTATGTGTTGAATTGGAATGTGTAGTTTGAAGTTTATGAAACGTAAAAATTTGCGCTGTACACGTTCAATATTGTTTATGTGGATTAGATAGTATGGGGACCACACTATAGAATTGTATTCTAATAGACTACGTACTAACGACAGGTAGACTATTTTTATGACTTTTAACGAGTCGAAGTCTTTGATAGTTCTAAGAATAAATCCCAACATCTTCATACCTTTACTAGCGATTTGTTGATAGTGATTAATAAAATTTAATTTTGTGTCAAACATGACTCCGAGATCTCTAATTTCAGTGACTTTTTCCAAGATATTGTTGTTGATATAGTAGTTAAATGATAACGGGGTCTTGATTCGACAAAATGTTAATGTTTTACATTTATCTACGTTAAGGAATAATTTGTTAACTATGCACCAATTGTGTAGTTTATCGATGTTTGACTGTAGAGTTAGGCAATCGCTAATATTAGATATTTCTTTGGATAATTTTATATCGTCTGCAAAAAGCAGAACTTCTACATCGTCGAAACAATTTATGATGTCATTTATAAACATGAGAAAGAGAACTGGGCCAAGATGACTTCCTTGCGGTAGACCACTTGTTGCGGAAAATACATTTGATTTATAAACCGATGTAATCACTAATAAATAATTATATCAACAAATGTCCCCGTGTAGGAAAATTAATTAAATTTGATGCGATTATGATTATGACTTCTGGTTAGATTATTGTTTGGAAACGTTCTATTTTAATATCGTCCGGCATGTTAAACACATCTTGTAAAATGCATGCAATGAAAAGTGCTTCTGTAGCTACAGGGTGACTGGATATTGAGGCGAAATATTAGAGTGTAATAGAGGAGGCATGAACAAGAAAAAACTTTGTTTGAATATAGTGGCAACTCGCAGAAAAGCTAGTCATATGGATTTATTATTATTATTATTTATTTATTTATTATTAATATCTTGCCAACATACATGGCAATCCCGATGAATTATAAAAACTTACTGTGAGACAATGGATATTAAAGAAATACATGAGTTACAACAGAACACAGTGATCAAACTAACATAAATCAAACAATATAATACAATAAGAAATATAGTGTAAAAAAATAATTAGGTACTTAGTATTAATATAAGATATATAAAATTATAAATAGAAACGAAGGCGACAAAATCAAACCCTGAAGTGCAGTAAATGAGGATGTTTTTACGCTACCGGGAAAAGAAAACTGATTTCAAAATGAGGTATTTTCATCTTTAAACGAATTAAAAAATATATTCTTTAAAGCATTTTTTGTATTTTTTTATTAAGTTGACTATTTTTATATTTATCTGGAAGCGAGTTATATACTGTATAGGCAATGTATTCCAAAGATTTTATCCCATACTTTGTGGTGTGAAATTGGTAATTATTAGTACATAAGTTTTATTGTACATGGTTTTATTCGTTTAATACCTTATTTTGAACATCTCAACACTCCCGTTTCGAACTGGGGTTCTAATGTCACCCCACCCGAGAGTTTTGTGCGATATGTCAGATAAAGATTACTGAAATATTATCAAAATATTGCTCTCTTCAAAAACAAATTACCTAAGATTATATCATGTAAACGCTTTAGTAAGCAAGATCAAATGGTGTAACTACGTCACTCCCCTTTGGGTCGTACATTTGATTTTTACTTTTGAGGTATCGGGAAAATAAAAGATGTTTATTATAAATTTAAAAACGAGGTATTTTTATTTTTTTATAGTGAATACTGCACAAGAGTCCCAACTGCTCCCAACCGTCCAGAGCCAGTGAGACTATGGCATTCCCAATTTGGTGTATTTTGAGGGGCTGCAGGTAGTGATGAGGGGAAGACGAAGGTTGGGAAGTACCTGGCAATTCAGATCTGGTCACAAACACGGCTAAAAAAATCTGATCAAAACTACATATTTCAACAAAGTTTCGCTTAAGCCCTTTTGCCTTTCTAGTGACGATATATAAATTATTTTAACCAGTAAGTTGTAGTGAATTGTTATCAATGAATCTGTTAAATTAATTGTAATTTTAAATTCTTTAATATCCCAGCCTATAAAACCGCTTACGGATAAAAAAAAAAAAAAAGGACAACACCACTAAGCAATTCAATTCTCTGCCCAGCACCATCAGAAACATACAAACCAAAAGCTCATTTAAAAGCAATATCATTACTCATCTTAAAAACCGAGTTTAATTTAGTTTTTAATATGTAGATTCTATATCTTCAAATTTGTCATTTACTTATATTATTTTTATTATGTAAATACTATATTTTCGATATTAACATGTTTCTAAAGCTAAAAAACAACACTTTTGCAAATTGCCATCCCAACAAAGGCTTATGCCTAGTGGGATGGGCAATTTACCAACTAATGAAAAAATGTATGTTCAAGTAAAATAATTAAGAATTAACTAATAAATAATTTTAAAATTTTAAATTAACTCAATCCAAGGATAGAGAAATTACTATTAGTGACAAAAAAAAATCACGTCGAATAACGTGTGATAAAATGCAGGAAATGGTGGAACTATTTGAAAATAAAAGTAGGTTTTCTTTAAATCACTTCTATTATTTTCCGAATCCAGTCGGTTGTTGAAAACTCCTGTTTATCACAAAAAAATATATTATTTCTTTTCCCTTGAACGATTGCGATGATTGCGTTAATAAAATAACCTTCGTAAAGTCGCCATATAAAAACGAAACAATTTGAAATGGAAGCCATAACATTATTTACAGCGGTAGCACCGTCAGCTACTTCAAACGTACTTTTTTTAAATCTACAAAACTTAGGAAAAGTTGTTGAAAATTGGCCTTCATAGAGGGATTTTAAAATTTAACAAAGGGTAGTTTAAAAATAAGAACCGACGTTAAAACCATAGAAAAAGTAACTGAAAGGGACTGTTTTAATTTTCAAATTGTACAAACTAATTAAAATGGCGACAGATCTGCAGTACAAACCGGTGACGGATGACTTCGGGAAGATTTTGAATGAAGATTTTGTGTCGCGATTTCGAAAGGGTTATTTGTCGCTAGATGGCACCATTGTTCCAGAGTACTATCAAAACTTCGGGAGTGACATTAAAGATCTAAAAGTTAAGAAGGATGATGTTTGGATCTGCAGTTTTCCAAAATGTGGTAAGCGTCTTTTTTATTTATTGATTTTACAATAAACTTTGATAGTTTTGCTGATTTTTATGAGTTTTTTACCTAACTAGGTCTCTGGGGACCTGTTCTAAGGTAAACAATAATATGGCTTTAGATATCTAAAAACAGATTTTATGATTTGTGTGTTATGTAAATGCTAAAAATTAAGCTTTACTTCTTCTTCTGGTACCCTCTCCTATCGGAGGTTGGCTAACATCAGATCAATCTTCACTGCAAGGGAGCATGATATACAGTGTCTTCTCCATCGACGTCTCTCATCAATCTTCCACCATTTCTACACCATTCGATAGATAACTTATAAATTAGACATTCAGGGAATTTTAGAGGGAATTTTTTGGCGGAGGTTATGGGTGGGGGGAGTGTTACTAAAATGGTTACTAGTAGGTATGGTAAATTCACGAAATATACAGAAGAAAATTATAGTTGTAGCCTTGATGATGTTCTAACTGATATTAGAGATAATATTTTAGTTTTCTCTAAATTTGATGTTACTTGTGGACGCTTTCTAAAAACGAAATATTTTGATGTCCTGAGACTTTCCTTCGGGACAACGGGACAGAGTAAAGAAGAGTGGGACGTAAGGACTTATATCTTCCGTGTAAATTTTTGGCGTTTTGTCCAGTGTTCGATGAAAAATACACTAGACTACCCCTAAACATTTATTGTTCTGGAGAAATTATATAGAAATTAGAGTTATGATAAACATTAAGTCTTGCAACATTCACACTACCTTTCTTCAAAGCAAACTGCATTTAAAATGCACTACCCCACATCTGCACAATGCACAGAAGTTCAATAAAGCATGTCGCAACATAATCATAATGTTATGCATTTGTAAATGAATAGTTTTGATGCTGTAAGCCTCTAATGTCGTGTAACGGTCCATTGACTGCAGTGATTCGTGCAATAAGTATTGCGATTCACAATATCCTAACTATAAAGCAGAAAATATGTGTGCCAAACTATTGGGGCATATGAATAAATAGACATTATATACATACATATCGGTGCTTACGATCTTTGCCGAATAACAGAGGTGGGTCAACCAATGGTTTTCATAAACTCCAATAAAGTGGAGCCATATGCGAATGCTTAGTCATAATGTCTAATTTATTTTTGACATTCAACAATTTACTTTCATTTCATTTCCAAAATATGATTGATTGCAATTGGATGCAATTTAATATTAATTAGGGTTGATGCAATGTTGTATTATATATTAATGGTTTATCTAGTCGATATTATTGCGTAATTTAGGAGGGAGAAAACACAGAGGCTGGCAAATAATTCCACAGCCGAGCTGTTAACAAAAAAAAATGAGTCGCAGGAGCGACTCGTTTTCATGTGACAAATATCAACCGTGTACAAATGTTAAGCACGCGTTTGGCGTGTTTCCCGACCACGCATCGGTGTCGAAGGAATCGATGACGCAAGTTCTTCGGAGCATCTTCCATTGAAATACCGGTAGAACAAGGACAGCATTCTCACCTTACGTCTGCGCTCCGAAGATCGCAATCCATTTCTTAAAATGAAGAATCTATCAAACGGACCGCCCGTTTCTGCGCAGTACGCCCTGTACAATACGCCCAGCTTCTGAAAGGCTAACTTTACTCTGGCTTCGATGGAGCCCCGGTGCCTTAACTGGTCACTTAAGGTTACACCAAGCATTTCAATGAAAAGTTTGTTGGGAAGATTACTTCCGTTGAAGGAGACTAAATTGTCATTTGGATCCCTTTTAGTCGTAATCAGACATGATTGGGTCCTTGAAACATTAAATTCGACGAGATTATTCTTACCCCAAGAAGAGATTCTCTCGAGGTAATCGTCCATTCTCTTCTTCAAAGCCCTCCGAGCCGTTGTTGTTTTTGTGCCCTTTGGGAGCTTGTCCAACAAAAACCATCATGAACTGTACTGTCATCCGCGTAGCAATGTATTGGTGCACATGACATAATCTGCGGGACTTGTATAGTACGCCCAGCTTCTGAAAGACTAACTTAACTCTAGCTTTGATGGAGCTTCCGTGCCTCAGCTAGTCAAGGTGCCTCAGCTGGTCAGCTGGTCAAGGTTGCATAAAGCATGTCAATAGAAGCATTGTTGGGAAGATTGCTACCGTTGAAGGACAGTTGATTTATTGTGTATTAATTGTTTCAGGCACAACTTGGTCGCAGGAAATGGTTTGGCTAATTGCTAACAATTTGGACTATGAAGGAGCTAAAGTTTTACTGGCGCAGAGATTTCCTTTCCTTGAGTGAGTAGAATTTAATCAACTTCTATAATTTGATTGAAATTTTTATATCAATTACAAATTTCCGTCTGCATTTGATGGCCAACTACATTTCTGATTGAATAAACATTTAAAAAATATATTTTATACAGTAGATAATAATATTCTCTTTCAAGTGTCTTAAAACCTGAATAGATGGATGGCATAAAGCAGAAAATCTGATTGAGTGTCTTACTAAAAAGTTTCCAATGGTGTACTCTGGCGTCATGAAATTTTTACAGATAATTCTGCACTTGTTTAGGTCAACACAAACATTTTAATCACGCAATCAATTTTTCATCACGATATAATTATGGTTCTGCCTCTCAAAGGTCCTTTATAATTTATCATTCTACTACATGCGTCATTTGTGAGAAATATGGAAAGGTTATGTTAGAGCTTGACGGCCTGCGTGGTCGAGTGGTAAGACGCTCGACAACGATTCCAGAGGTCGCGGGTTCAAACCTGGCGTGCGCAAATAATTTTTATTTAATTAATATGTGTCATAACACATTAAAAATGTATAAAATAATTTGTAGTATATTTGCGGCACGTTTCAGAGTGGTAGATACTCTGAGTATCGCCCTGGTAAAAGACCACCATTTAGAATTGAAACGTTGCTTGAAATGGCTTTGGTCGTGTTTGGTGACCAGATCTGAATAGTCAGGTACTTCCCAACCTTCATCTTTCCCATATCACTCTCCTCCCCACTACCTTCAACCTCACAACATACCCCCTTCAGGGATGCCATAGTCTCACTGGCTTCAGGCTGGTTGGGACTCTTGTGCGGTATTAATTATAAATAAAAAAGAGGTATTAGCGGCACATGGAACTTTGAAATGCCTAATATTATGAGTTTACCAGTTGTTTTTTCTTCTTAAAAGCGTTCATTATTTTACATCGAATTGAGAGAAATATGAGGGAATATGAAATTAATATTCACAAATAATCAGATCATGAACTAAACCGGGCAGTAATATAAGTAATTATACAAAGCCATCTTTCTGTCACAAAACACGACCAATCAAGTGATTCTATTCGTTAATTATTCAACAATCGTTATTAATATGTATGTGTGTTTTATCCAGGCATACAACTCTATTCGACTACAGAGAAATCATTAAAACGACTCCTGATTTTCAAGTGCCCATTTTCGCCACGAATTCGATTGACTACATCAACGACATAAAAACTCGGAGGTTTATCAAAACTCACCTTCCCTACAATCTCCTGCCAGAACAGATTAAAAATAACTCTGAATACCCGAAGGTAAGACAAAAAATTTATCATACACCCATTAAATCAATCAATCCGTCAATCAATCAATAAATAAATAAAATAATAAAAAATCAGTCCATAAATAAACAATTAAAAAATAATAATATTTTTCAACCAATCAATCAAACAATCAATCATCACTCATAAATCAATCATCCAATCAATAAATACATACATTACTAAAACAATAAATGGAATAATTAATCAAGAGAGTAATAATATATTTATTTATTTTGATAAACGCCCATTGGGCTTTTACAGTAATAATAATAATAACTTTTATAGCGCCGTTTTTGTGGGGAAATCACCTCGAGGCGCAAGAGTACATAGTATAGCAAAACAAGTGTAATAAACATTTTTTAGTAACAAGTGCTCGGATCAAGAATATTTTATTTTACTATAAATTGTATTGTATTCAACTTTTGCTACATATTAATAGAGATATGTTAAAAATGCATTAATTTGGGAGAGATTTAGAGAGAGAGTGGTTGGCACCCACCGTCTACTCTGTATAATTTTTTTAAAATCTCTCAAAGGCTTTTCAAAAAGTTTTATCAACAATTCCTAGGTTAACAATATTTAAAAAAATTAATCATTCATTCGATCAACAAATCACTTGATCAATCACTGAAACAATCAATTGACTAATCAACCAATCAATCAACCAATCAAGAGATCAATAAAGCAATCAATCATGTAAAATTTGACGGTCTCCGCGGTCGAGTGGTTAAGACGCTCAACTACGAATCCAAAGGTCGCGGGTTCAAATCCCGACGTGCGAAAATATTTTTTATTTAATTAATGTTTGTTAGTTCACATTTTTTTATTACAAAATTATGTAATATAGTTTATTTGCTGCACGTTCCAGGGTGGTAGATACTCATAGTATGGCCCTGGTAAAAGACCACCATTGAGAATCGAAACGTTGTTTGAAATGGCTTTAGGCGTGTTTGGTGACCAGATTTGAATGGCTAGGTACTTTCCAACCTCCCTCTTCCCCATCTCTTTCCCTTTCCCACCATCTTCAGCCTCACAGCATACCCCGATTGGGAATGTCATAGTACCACTGGCTATAGCCGGTTGGGAGCAGTTAGGACAGTAGGTATTCACTATTTAAAAAAATTATATATATATATATATACACTCAAACAGGGTCATGTAAAGACTCGGAATAACAGAAGAGTATGTATGATCCAATGCTTGAATGTAAATGAAGCAAGGGGTGTATGCCAGAGTTGAATGGCGGTTCATCCTATCTGCCTACCCTGTGAGGCCCTGTTTTTTTTTTTTTTTAAATCAATCATTCAAAAATTTAAATAAAAATCACCTAATCAATAAAACAATCAATCAATCAGGATGCTATGTTTTTGCAGATAATTTACGTAAGCAGAGACGCCAAGGATTGCCTCATCTCTTATTTCCACCATTGCACACTGATGGAGGGATACAAAGGGAGCTTCAGTAATTTCTACAAACTATTCCTGGGAGATAGACGTAAATAAACACTTTTTATACATAACTGAACTGACCAATGTTTTGTCGCCATCTTAAACTGCGCTTTAGTACATCATGTAACAATAATTCTCTTTCGTGATGATTCTTAAGCTTTATTTATCGGTTTATGAATTATCTCTAATGCATTCGATATTTAAAAAAATCTTTTCATTGTATTTAAAAAAAATTCAACAATATTTTGGAAATATCACATTGTGACGTTTTTTAATGTAAGACATGAAAATATCAAAACCAAGTTGTCAATATTTGTCAAATTACATAATAGAATTCAAGTTTTATTATCAACTGGTTGTTACCCGTGAAAAATTACGGGATGTAACCTTAGAAATAAAATACAAGACACGCCATATTCATACAAATCTTACGAAAAATGTACAACCAATCACCGTGCATCATACAAAGGTGAAAATGAACCGTTAGAGATGGTACATATTTTTGTCACGGCGACATTGTACCGGTAACTTTGCGCTTATTTGGTTTTTCAGAATTAGTTTACAGTAATATTTTTTTTGTGGGAGGAGGGGGGGGGGGTTCAAGGGCGCACAAGCACTTACTGAACAGGGCGCCAGATGTCGTGGAACCAGCCCTGGCGATTTTTTTTAAATGCCATAAAATATTTTTCTTCTAGACTAGCGGTTTCAAATTTTGTTGTTTTTTTTAAGTTTTATTCGCTCCTTTCTGGCCCCACATCCTCGGCTATTGGGAGCGAAGACACCAGAAAAACATCCTCTTCATTAAGTTCGAGGACATGAAAGCTGACCTCCCCACCGTCATAAGAAAAGTGGCCAATTTCCTGGACAAGGAGTACAGCGAAGAGCAGATAGAGACGTTGACCAAACACCTCAGCTTCGAGAGTATGAAGAGCAACCCGGCTGTCAACTACGAGTCAGTCATTGAGACCAACAAGAAGTATGGGTTGACCCACGCGGAAGGGAATTTCATGAGGTCTGGCAAAGTGGGGGACTCCAAGACGCATTTGACGGCTGAGCAACTTGAAGAAATTAATCAGTGGAGCAAAAAGTATATCGAGGGAACTGGATTCCAAATGTAAATTTACAACTGTTTTTATTATATTATCTGTAATCGATGCGAAATGTTGAAGGGTGAAATGATGAAGAGTAACAGATAAAGAACAGCACATATTATACATATTATTAGAATGAAGCAATGACAAAAATATTTTGATAGAACATTCAAGTTAAAGCCTGATCAAGGGTTTGGTAGAGTCAATGATGTTAGACACAGTAAATTGTATAATTCGAAGATTATTATCGTAAAGAATATCAATGGATAAATATATAATATTTATTAAAGGAAAACTTTCGAATATTCAAAATCCAAATACAAATGCATACACTTGTTGTACCTTTTTTGATAATAACAAGAAGTAGGCGTAAGCAAGGTAAAAGTCTGTTTCTCAGTGGCTTTTCTCGAGGATATCGCTGTCGAAAGTGTATACATATGCACCAATACACACTATCTTAAATATGTGTTGTTCGCATCGACTCTAATTGCGTGACCTATAATAAAGAAGATAAAATCAATAAAATGTCAGGCTTAAGATTAAAAACAAAGACGTAAAAAAAACGTTTTCGCATTGCGGGTCGTAGGAGGTAGGAATATGACTTATGAAAAAATATATAAATTATATCATCCTAAAACATGAAGTAGGTACTAATCAGCATGTGTGATAAAATATTATTTAAAAAAAATTATCCTTCTACTTTAATTATTTTTTTTACTACCATCTTTCTTTCTGACTGCATCTATGTTTCCAGTAGCTAAAATTAACTTTCTCTTTTTTTTTAGTAGGTACATGCAACGTTATAACTTGAAAAACATTTTCCATAATTTTAGAATATTTATTATAAAATTCTTGCAAACATGTCAAATAAACCTAATATGTTTTATCTATGTTATATAATTTAAGGGAGGTGTTCCCACTACGAACCATAGCACATAAAATAAAAATAAAATCTTTTCTTTTTAGGCTGTTAAAATCTTTCGATTTACGATTGTTTCAATCTTAATAAAATGGTGTAAAATGATATTTAAAATATTTTATCTTTATTAAAAATAAAACAAATTTAGTTGGCTTAGATTTTTGTATAACCGACTGGTTTCGAAAAATACCGCTCTATATTTAAGGGTAAATAGATACTATTAGTAAAAAAATTCTGTGAAACTAATATATTAAATATATATATAATAATGACAACCGTCTAGGGCCAGTAGGACTGTGGCATCCCCAATCGGGGTATGTTGTGAGGTTGAAGGTAGTGGAAGCAGATAGGGAAGAAGAAGGTTGGGAAGTATCTGGCTGTTCTGATCTGGTCACCAAACACAGCTAAGGCCATGCTATCTTCCATGAAGCAGCAGAAACCTATCTAACCGTGAGCTCTGACGTTATAAAATTAGCACACCTTTTTCCATTAAAAAAATATGGGTTAGCGCAACTATTTTCAGATCGTTACGCTATAAAGTTTTGAAACATTAATTTACCCGTTAAAAATAGTAAAATTTACCAAATTTATTATTTGTTCGATATTATTTATTTATAAATTAACGGACTAAAGTCCAATTACAAAAAACATACAAAACACGAAATGGAAAAAAAAAACAATGGAGAAAGAACAGCACATACATAATATTAAATGAAGCGATGACAAAAATAGGACAAAATAAACATTCAAGCCAAGGTCTAGTCAAAGTTTTTGGTAAAGTCGTAAAGAATGACAAAAAACATTTAGACTGCTACCAAAAATGTCAAGACCATAGCTTGAGTTAACAAGTCTTGACATTCTGGACATAATAATGATACCCATGATTAGGATAGTGATGATTGAGGAACAGTAATTCATTGTTTCTGAGTCTACGGCAAGGAATGTTGAGCTGGATAAGTTGCAACAGAGAAGGTGAGTATAAAACAATTAATAATTTTGAAAATGCAAATTAAATCAAAGTCTTTCCTGCTTATTATGTTTTGAGTATTGCCACGGTTGACAAATTGGTCAATTTGTATGTATTGTAAGTAAGGTAGACTAATAAGCTAACTTTTATAATTATGATGTGTGATCTATATTATCTGTTCAAGAAATTTCGATGTATGAAAATGTTGAATCTATTTCACCAGAAGTAAGGAAACGTTGACCCACACGGACACGCCTACAAAACACTTCTATCGATTCATCTCTTCAAGCATAATCAACTATACATAATCTCCTTTGTGAGTACGTACGGTCGTACGAGTGTGAACTTTTCAAATTTGAAAATGATGTTAATTGAAATGATCAAATTAATAAAATATTTATATATATTTAAATCCCTACCTACCCAATGAAGTACCTACCTATAGTGTATTTTAGCCGACATTATTCTATATTTGAACTAGTAGGGTTAAAGCAACAAATGTTTTTTCTTGGCAAGTCAAGTTACATCACGTGATTTTTTTTTACGCATCAACTAATAAACAAAAATAATAACTTTCTCCCCTCTACTGGAAAAACGAGGATTACTGAAGGTGGTTGCATAATAATAATAAGTTCGCACTTGCAATGAATAACAGGATAAACGTTGACTCGACATGGCAATAATTTATTTATTTTATCGGAAGTTTGAGACCGGAAAGTTGAAAAACACACAGAAGCAAACTTGGGAACCGAGTAAAAAAATAAATCTTTTTCTTCTTTAGTTGTTTTTATAGTAGGTTCCTATATAATTATATACGCTGAGCCTTGAAGTAACAATATATGGAGGGAGATCTAATTATTTTTACCCAACCTATACAAACTTGCGATAAATCACTTTCTCCGGGTTTTCACGTCGTCCACCATGAGAGAAAAATAGACAACAAATATAATACACCGCTTCTATGTACTGTCACGATGATCTTGGTCTCTTGAGTCACCGTGGGACTCCGCCTACATTTTTCATTGCGCCACTAAACTTGACACAACTAAACGGTTTTTTAGGTTATATGCTATATTTTTGTAGATAACAATACTGTGAAGAAGTGGTTATCCGAATTAACAAAAACATTATGTCGATATGTGTTGTGAATGGATGTATAAATACCCTAGCCTTAGTTTTAGCCACGCCCAGGTCCGCCGAGTCCGGTAAATACCATTAAAAACTGACTACACTGCCTTGGATAGGTACCACTCTATGTACTCTAAGCGTTAAACAGATTCACTAATGTAATTGTTTTCTGGGCGTGACCGTGTGTCCAGAGTAAGCTCTTTTTTTTCTTACTTCTGGTAAAATTGTTCAAATATTTTTAAATACAGAAATTCTTTCGTAAACAGATAATAAATTTAATTTCACCTGTCTGTCCTTCTATGTATTATCCGATCAGTGCTAATATTAATCTAATAAACGTTTCCTACTAGCAGTTAACTACTTTAAAAATCGTTTTGCTTATTAAGGACTCAATCTTAGAGTACATGGAGTAGTACTTATCCAAGGGAGTGTACTCAGTTTTTGATGGTTTTTTGCCGGACTCGGCAGAACTGGGCGTGGATAGGACTAGGCCCATGGTATTTATACATTCATTCATAGCACATGTCGACATGATGATTTGTTTATTCGTATAACCATTTTTTCACAGTATTATTTTCAACAAAAAATTAGCAAATATCCTAAAAAACCGTTTAGTTGTGTCCAGTTTAGTCGCATATCAAAACATGTGGGCGGAGTCCCCGGAGACGCCGGAGACCAAGATCATCCTTACAGTACATAAAAGCGGTGTGTTATTTTTGTTGTCTCTTTCTCTCTCATGGTGTACAACGTAAAAACACGGAGAAAGTGATTTTTCGCAAGTTTGTATAGGTTAGGTAAAAAAATTTGCTCTCTCTCCATACATTGTTGCTCCAAGGACTCAATTCAACTATTTTATTGTATACGCCCGAGAGGGAAGAGGGATTATGGAACAAACAATACGGCGTCTTATATGTTGACAGTTGAATGAATATTTCCAAACTTCATAGCTGACGATGGAAATGACGTTGCTTGCTGTAAAAAGTTGCATTTTCTAGAACTTCTGTCCAGAAATACTTTCAGTATCGATTGGCGAAATTCCACAATTCAGAATTAAATGGTTCCAAGAGTTACTTTAGTTATGTTTAATTACTAGCTCTAAATAGCAAGGGTATCTTAAAACCTAAAATCCACATATTTACATTTAATCCTTTTACCCATTTTCCTTCTACTTCATAACATTCTCAAATAATTCGAATCTACAACATTGATCCATGAATAATATTATTAATAGCCATAATTTCACCCATAATAAATGCATCTGTCACCGATACTGAACTGCACCGAGATGTTTCTTGCAGTGGAAAGTTGTTTACGAAACCGAAAGCGGAGGCGCATAAAAACAGGAAGTGGCATAAGTGCATCTCGGAGAAATGCATTCGCATGCAGTGACTTTCTTATGCGCATTACACCGCAACCATTTGCAATTTGATATTGGCCGAGAATGGTTTAGCATCGCGAGAAATTAAAATTAAACTCCCCAAAAAAATTACGTTCAAAAGTTCTTGACTAAATTCGATATCCAGCATTTTCGCGCTATCATTTAACAGCCTTTATTTTTTAAATTTAAAATTACTGGGGTAGACACATCGATCTATTTTTTTCAAATAAAAAAATCTGCGATAGACATACAATTCTACTTTTTTCTTAACCTTTCGTTCCATTTTTCAAAATGAGACCGCCAACAGTGTTGTCATACTCGGATGTCGTGGGGGAGACTGGGGAAAAACTGGACAGATTGTTCCAGAAGAAAAATTGCTTGATTGAAATTAACCCCGGAAAGGTTCTGCTGCCGAACGCGTTTAAAAAAATTGGGCAAGACATTTTGGATCTCGCTATTCTGGACAATGACGTGTTTATGTGCTCCTACCCGAGAACAGGTAATTAAAATTAAATAATATAATTTAACTTAAGAGGTTCCATTTCATGCCAAACTGGTGGTTAATTACCTGGCTTCGGGTGAGGTTCAACTCTTTTTTTTATTTTTCTGATTGTTTAATTGATTTTTTTCCTAACACTGTAGCGTTACATTTTATTTTAAGACAGTTGCATGGATATATGTTGCAATCTGAACGTCGCGTCAGTGCGTCGACCTATAAATTCCATATGGAAAAATCTGTGTACATTTCATGACGCCTGAGTTAATTATTCGAGGGTTTTTATTGGAACACATGAATATTAAAAGTGAGATTGTCTGCTGGAAAAATGGGAACTGAAATATATTTACTATAAATAAATACTAAATGATTTTTCAATAATTGATATCAAAGCGGAGAAATTAAATACATACTAGTTGTATTAAACATATTTTTTTTACGTAGGAGAAAACTATACAGTGTGAAAAAAAAATAAGAACCGTTTAGTACCTACAAAGAATTTGCCTGCATACTAAACTACTTTCCATATATTAGCGTCATAATAAGTTCTCATCGCTAATTGTCAGGTACCTACCTAACTAACTGCAATCAAATAATTTGAAAAGATACCTCCTTGGCTAGAACACTCCTGTGGGGTGAAAAGCCACAAAAGAAAATAAAAAGAAACCCTCTTTAAATTAAAAAAAAAAACATCCATATGTGTTTCAAAGATAAAATTTGAATTAAAAACTTATTGTTATTGCAGGGTCAACTTGGGCTCAGGAAATGGTCTGGTTGATTGGACACGACTTGGATTACGAAGGGGCCAAAAGCTTACAGCAGGTGAATAATTTTTATAGCGACATTTTTTGTGAAATTTCAGCGCTTAACAAGGTTATAAAATTAAAATTAAAGTTGGTTTAACAGTCTACTTAGATTTTAAAGATCCATAAGATATGAGTTACATATTATAATATGATATTATACATTTAATGTTTTATTATAGTTTAGTTTCTTTTTTTATTTTATTACTATTACCCACATGTTTAAGAAAACTCAATTAATGGAGGACTGAACGCTGTTGCCACAAATAAAATAAATGTTAAAAGAAGCGAAGCTAACAGTCCACAATGTAGTATTTATACCAACCCTAATGTATGGCAGTGAGGTATGGAAGTTGCAGAGGATGGATGAAAGTATACTGAATTCTATAGAAATGATTTTTTTTTACCCCACGATTTACTTTAGGAATGCCAGTTATAATGTATTTAATTTTTATGTTTAGTTGCGTTGTCCCCTATTGGAGCTCACGGCCGTGATCGTAGAGAACCACGAGCAGTGGCATAACGAGTCCATCAAGGGCACGTCCGTTGACCTCGTGAAGTACAGCATCCCCCATCCGCGCTACGTGCGCAGCCACCTGCCCTGGGAGTTGCTGCCGGCGGACCTCACCATGAACGACAACAGCATCAAGGCCAAGGTAGGCACTTCAAATATCCCGCAGAATCACAAGCAGCTTCACAACGACTCCACCAAGAGCACGTCCGTAGATCTTGCAAAGTACAATAGTAATACGCCCGGTATGGTCTTCTCCAAGTGAGTCTGCATTAAAAAAATATATGAAGCATAATCACTATCGTCGGCACTAGTACTGTATCAAAATATAACTAGCCGTTGGAAATAACAGCTAGATGCCATCAACGTCCAACGCTATTGAACGAAATTTGCACCAACAGTTAGATATCAATAGCTAAATACACATATTATTCAACGCGACGCGGTACAAATACTCATTGATATACCTATTGTTTTAGCTTTAGCGTCAAACAAACAAAAATATGTAAGAGTGTATGCTTCGTGAACAATATTATGTGTAATTTGGAATGATATTTTGGTTGTATACTTCCCTACTAGACGTCTTTATGGATTTTCCTATCCGAAATGGCCGATCTGTAGCGCCTAGCGTCAAGAAAATCTATCGGTGGCAAGTAAGATATAGCTGTTGCGTTATAAAATAACACCCTCAACGGCATCAACGGTTCAACTGTTTCAACTCTCCTAACAAAGGATTATTATTATTAAAATCAATATCGTCGCGTCAACCCCGGCGTTATTTTCGGATTATCGTTAACTCCCAGTATTAGTCGACACTACAATCCTTGGAGTTCGACCATTTCAGCTTTAGGTATATTATTACGTTATTTTAAATTAACTTTTTTTCCTTTCTGTTTAGGTCATTTACACGGCCAGAAATCCAAAGGACATGTGCGTTTCCTTCTATCACTACTGCACGCTGGTGCATGAACTGAAGGGGTCGTTTAACGAGTTCTGTGAACTGTTTTTGGAAGGAAAGGTACCAGTTGGTCCTGTTTGGAATCACATTTTAGGTAAGAGAGATAATTTTCAAATTATGCTATTTATCATTCTGCTCATGACCGTGCGTTGCGAACATTTAGACGACTGCTACTGCGTGCAGTGAATTTCTCTCTGTTTCGATCGCAGGCCCTCACGTTTGTGTGTGCAAATAAAACTTAAGAGCGAAAAACCGGCATGCCCTTACATTTAAAAATAAATCGATTGTTATCTGGCATAAACTACTAAAATTTAAATAAAACTCCTTATTTCAGCCAAAATAAGGTAGAGAGGGTGTATTTTATCCCAGTGCTTTGTTGTGACCTGCATTTTTACAAATTATTGCTTGCACATTTTTTTATCAATAAACGTGACACACTCTTTGACACACTTGACCAGGGCCCGTCCTGTGTAGGAGCAATTAGAGTAGCCCGCTCTAGATGGCGAATCACTAAGGCGCTGATTGTACTTAATCACAATGCTTCAACCACACCATTCATGGACGGCAATTGTAAATTCCCAGCCCGACGGCGCAGAATAAAAACCTGCACCTCTCTTCCTAACCTTGATACGAGTTGATGGCAAACTTTTGTTTGAACAAAGACTAAACCTGCGCCATTTAAACTTCATTTTAAAGTAAAATAAAAATCTTTTTCAGGGTACTGGGCCCGGAAAGACGACCCCAATCTGCTTTTCCTAAAGTTCGAAGACATGAAGAGGGATCTCAGCGGCGTCATACGCAAGACTGCGGCGTTTTTAGACAAGACTCTGACGGAGGGCGAAATCGAGACTTTGTGCGAACACCTTTCATTCAAGAACATGAAGAACAACAGGGCCGTCAACTTGGAGCCGATCATAGAGAGGACCAACGGAAAGGAGTATCTGGAAAACACTAAAATGAGATTTATCAGGAAAGGGGAGATCGGAGATTGGAAAAATTATATGTCAGACGAGATTGCGCAGAGATTTGACGAATGGGCAGAAGAAAATTTAAAAGGAACCGATCTTAATTTTGATTGATTAAATTGCTGTTTTTGAGTGTTTTTTATTAGAGTCTGTATAGGTAAGGTAAATAATATTATCATTAAAAATGGTAAGAAACACTGTAAAAAAAAATTAAAAGATTTGGTTACAGCTTTTATATCCGTATTGTATAAAATTAGACATTTAGGTTGTTTAGTTCTAATGGTGAACGTTTTTTAATAAGTTTTGAATTTTACTTTTAAAAAATAACATTTCTTTGTTTTTCAACTGAGATTATATAAAAATAAATAGCTTAGTTTGAATTATTTAAATCGTAGTTAAGTATTCAATAAACTTTGAAAAATATATATGATGGAGATTTATAAGACTGAAAGAAATTGTTTAGATAAAAAAAAGAATTGTCACTGTTATTATATTAATTTTTAGGTTTTTTACTTTTATTTAAACAATAATAATTATTGTTTAAATAAAAGTAAAAACCTAAAAAATTAAAATGGAGTTCTACAAAATAAACTTTATAACCATAAAAAAAAAAGTTATTATATTATATTGGAATACATTTTAAGCTTTTTGTTGTTGTAACTGATTTGTAAGGAAAATACTTTCCGCATTAGATATTATTAAGTGTATTTTATTTAAATAAGTTGTTGATTTGTTTCGTTATCTAAAAACAATACGTTATTTTAATATATATACATATGCATGTAAATAAATACCAATAAAACAAATAAAGAAATCATTTAAATAACATTTAACTTATCTCGAAAAAACAATTTGTTTTACAAAGCCGGTGTACGCATGGATGTACTGACTGACTACTTACCTACTAATTCTAATCTCGTTCTGACATAAAAAAATGACAATTTTAAGTCACCAAACACGGCTACAGCCATTTCAAGCAACGTTTCAATTCTGAATGGTGGTATTTCACCAGGGTGATACTTAGAATATCTACCACTCTGGAAAACTAATAAAATAAACTTTCTATTCATGACCTTAAAATATTTTTTCTGGGTTCAATGATTAGTATAATCAATAAGATTTAAAGCTAATAATAATACAATTTGTATTGAAAATAATTTAACTTTGGCGAACTCCTCGTAAATATTAATAATTGATAAATCGAACCACCGTAAAAGGTATACATTTGTGATAAAGTACCCACGATTACGAAAAAGATTATTTTAAATAAGCATAAAAAACATATTATATCCACTAGTAAAGGTGACTCACTTCACTCATCAAATGAAGTTTTAGTTAATAAATCAATAATTAAATTGGGAATATAACGATCACGAGGGTCGCAGTCTTGTCAGTATATAATACGATAATGCACAATGCACATAAGTCAGATGTTGTAAAATTACGCATTCGACCGCAATCGACCTGTTGGGTAATTCCTGCTAAGGCTGATTCGTCCGCAAAACTTTAATTTAACGATTATTTTTTAACTTTGACATGAAGCACTCACTTTGTGGTAAGACATAATTAAATTTTAAATAAAAACAACTTTGTTTTGACACCCCCCTACTCCTACTCCTACAATCTCTTTTCTACTTAACCCCCACCTAAGTTGATGTGCCCATTTAATGTTTTCCCCAAGCATTATAATTCTGTTTTAATTTAATGCATATTTGTTCAATCCTGAAGAAGGTTCAGGTAGAGCCGAAACCGGTTGGTATATGTATCTAATAAAGTGGTGTCAAAACAAAGTTACTTTTATTTAAAATTTGATTATTATTTAGTACTTACGTCAATATTTTTGTTTCTGCACTTGCAACACTGAATAGAGCGCAGAATAGGGTAAATGTCATTTTATCTCTGCCTTCTTTTGATATTTTTGTTCTATGGCTTATTATTGTAATAATTTATGTGATGTTCGGACTTAAATCGGGACATTGAATCATTTTATTTGTGTGTTTGTGAAACGAAAATCTCAATTGGATCAGTGGCGTGTTAACGTGTGATGTGGGCCATTGAAGGGTCGCTGAACGCCAACATGAGACACCCACTCACCAACAAGCAGAAGGAGGCGCTCTTCACGGAGTTATTGTTGGAATGCAAACACAGCGCTCCGGGGGCCAGGTTCACTGCCAAACTCCGCACTTCCCTCGAAAGGTAAACAATTTTCCCTTTACAATCTACTAACTATACAAATACGCTTTTATTCCTCGCCTTATCTCCAGCTCGATCTCACCATTTATAGGACTTCAAGGCTGTTCTGAATTACGTAAATAAACTTTCTATACATATTTTTTGCACGAATTCTTTAAAATTTGAACAAATTCTGCGGGTTTATACTATCAGGATTCTAAGTAACGCAGAACGATGTAAGTAAGTCCTGTTTTGGTTGTAAATATGATTGGGTAAACTGTTTTCTAACCAAACCTATAAATGTGCAATATTATACTCTCACATTCGATTTCTCTAAACTCGGAAGTACTTCTTACTGGAGAAATCTTCAATATAATGGAAGGTTGCATTTCTTTCCAACTAAATAACCAATAATATCTTAAATATATTTTATTTATGTTAATGTGAAAATGTTATTGTCATTCATTCATGACAGTTAGTTTGTTTACAATAATTAAATGCAATATTTTACTTTCACTGTTTGTGTAACATGTGTTTTTATTATGTTAAAATTAAGTAACCGTTACGGTTATGGTTTATGAGTTCATTTTTCATAAAGCACCTCCACATTCTCTGTTAAAAATAACGCCGTAGGAGTAAAAGTGAAATGCATTATGTTTAGATTACATATTGATTTTGTTTCGAAGGTGATTTGCGAATAACTTAAAGCATTCAATCTATAATTCTATTTCAAGAAATTATTTCTGCACCACATTTTTAATCTTGTTTTTAGAAGGAAAAACATTTTTACTTTCCAAAAAATTATAAGGAAGTTTTGTTGAATGTCAAATAGTTTCTGATAACAAAAACACTTGCTAACATCGGATTGTATGTTTGCAAATTTCTTGACACCAAATGTCAAGAAATTTGCACAGATTTGTCTTTTTGAAATTTCTAGGTCACTGCTAATATTTTAAATTCGCCACGTCATTTCCATCATGAGATATGGAGCTTTGAAATTCAGTATCATTACAAAATTTGAATATCTAGATACATATTAAAATAATAGACAAAAAAAAAATCTTTATCTTTACTAATAATGATCAATGCAGACATCTTTAGCTGTACCTGGGTTAGGTTAGGTTAGGTAAGTGATAGCCAAATCAATGACCTAGTGTTAATTACAATAGTAAATTAACTTTTGACCAATGCATTAATGATTTGGCCAGCAGAGCGTTGAAGCTTCTCAGTTTCGTAATTCGAAATTCACACTCGTTCTACATCGGATATTATACAACACGTGTTAGCGTTAAGTATATTGGAGTTGTATTAAATTATTTGGGCCCGCACGAACTTACTTTCATCGTGCGCATTGTACCCAAGAAATTTTAAAGTTATTTATATTCGCGTCTTTTGGACGATACCCATCTACTTGTGTTTTATGTATGACCAATTACCGCTCCTTAGACCACACGTAGCGGCTAAAATATATTTTTCTACTAATTAACAGTTAGATTCTGGCTTGAATACATCTTTTGTACCAGAATCTCACTCGCAATGACGTCATCACAACCTCTTGTACTGTCGAGCGAGTTACCCAAATTTTTATATGAACTAACCAGTATTGCCCTGGTGAAAGACGACCATTCAGAATCGAAACGTTGCTTGAAATGGCTTTCATACCAATCGGGGTATGTTGTGAGGTGAGGTTAAAACCCTCTGGGTAGAGCTACTTGCTTCCTAAATGTGAGGTATCTAAAATTCGACCGATTAATAATGCATTTACAGGGTTTTTAGCATTACATACACACTGTAATAGTGGTAAAATAATGATCAACTGGAATTTATAAATATCTGTAGCGTCATAAATAATCGATAAATTTAATTACGAATTGTGTCCTTTTAATTGTAATATGAAATATTTTCATTCTAGACTGCAGGTGCCTGCCCGCAAGGAGCTATGTTGCCGCGTCAAGGATGGATGTGCTCCTCTCTTTATCAGCTGCAAGCGAGGCAACCTGGAGATCGTGGAGTATCTCATCGCAGTCTGCGGGGTGGACATTGAGCAGAGGGGGCACTACGAGGTCCCTGACGACAGGTGAGGCGACACATCAAATTGGTAGTATTTATACATACTTTGGTAGGTGCGTAAGGGCGATTATGGGTGCATATGGGTCGATGAAACTTTGGTGTGTATTATTTATGATTATATTTCATAACATTTATTTTTAATTAATTTTAGATCCGTCCACTACGTGACTCCCTTGTGGTGTGCCTCCGTGTCTGGTAAACTGGAGGTGATACGCTGTTTGGTACGCCACGGGGCCGACATCAACGCAGGATCCGACAGCGGCTCTACGCCAGTCCGGAGTGCGTGCTTCATGACGCATTTAGATATCGGTAATTATACTGTTGAGTTTTTAGATTTCTTACCGTGCCTAAAATACATGGCTGATTGTGTAAAATGTTCTCCTAAGTAGTTTTGAAATACAAGAAATAAGAAATTATCACGAATGAAAACAATACATATTCATAGCACTCGCTATAAGTCTTACATGAGTAGCACTAATCATAAGTTTTCTCGGCCTTCTGTAAAGCGCTTGTACCACGTATAAACACTTTTCAGAAGGCCGAGAAGATGTTAATGACGATGAGCGTCCTGGAGTTGTGGAAAAACAAATCATGGATTTTATTCTTTGATCCATTTTTTTCAAAAGTAAAAAATCGAAGAACACACAAAAACGTGACTAACCTTTCCAGTTGTCAAAAACAAACCACTAATCCAATATGGCTGATAATGCTAACATATGATAAACATATGTCTACCAACATAACAAAAAATAAATAAATCGATAATCGAATGTACACAGCCCGCAAAAATTCAACATTCACCTTTTCTTTTGAACAGGCCATGTATGTATATATCTTAGTGATAAGTTGTAGGTTATGTAGATCAAGTTTTAAAGCGCCCTTGAGGTGATTTTCGTACAATCAGCCAATTATTGTGATCAACTGTCAAATTATGATATGTACGTCATAGTTAGAAAAATAGATGGAAAGTACATAATACAATATAACGAAAATTAAACACGTTCCATAACACAAAACAGGGAAGGAGTGCGTAAATAACATTGTTGTGATTTTTTATTTTTCAAGACACATTTTTAATTAAATTGGATTAGTAGAAAATATCAGTGTTTTATAAAATGTTGTATTTTGTGGATTTAACAATTATATTTGTATGTAGTTGATTTATTAATGCAGCAATTTCGGTTTGAGTTTGAATCTGCGTTGATATTCCAGTTCGCTTCCTGGTGGAGAATGGAGCAGACATATGTCAGGCCAACTACAACGGGGGCACCTGCCTCATTAACTCCGTTCAGTCGGCCAAACTGTGCACCTTCCTTCTGGAGAACGGGGCCCAGGTCAACGCCACCGATATGCAAAACAAGACTGCTCTCCACTACGCCATTCAGGAACACAGGTAATGGATTTTTTCTTATTGATTCTCGTAGATTGTCACATTTAATCATTAATCATTTAAACAAGAGAAGTAGCCTATTTAGGTTAAGGTGTTTTAAACTTCAGCGCCATTTAGATTTTTTGACATTCAAACGATCTTCGTTAAACGTCAGCTTTTGATCGAATTGTGATCAGTTGTCAACCACAACGGTCATGCTTGAAGTCATGCAAAAAGGTCACAATTTGATAGAAGGCTGTGACGGGTCGAGAATCTGCGTTACTCGTAATCGTGACCGTTCACCCCGAGCTAAGAATAGCTTTTAGCATTGATTTGTTCCATTGACTGCACTAATTTCAATTTTAAATGGAAGTTACTTTTAGTATTGCCCTGTTGAAAACATTTGGAATTAAATTGTTTTTGAAGTAATGTTTGCTATGTTTAGTGACCATATCTGAATAGCCAGCTACTTATCAATCTTGTTCTTCCAAATTACCTTTCCCACCCCACACAGCCTCACAAAATTCCTCAAATCGGGGATGCCATAGTCCCACTGGTTCCGAGCGTTGGGACTCTTGTGTGGTAACACATCAATTTTTATTCATTTTTGAGACTTCATCTCTAGTATTGTTTGTTTGTGAAAAATTATTTATGATTTATACTCGCTTTATCTTTTGCGTTTTTTCATTTGCTCTAGTAATGTTTTATTTTTATAACTTTTTGAGCGTGACCTCCGTAGATCAAAAAAGTATAAATCACAGAATATTTTTCACAGACGGCCAAATCCAATAATGAGCTTGTATCGAGGAGAGGCGCCCAAACTAGATGATGTGTAAGTCAAACCAATCATTTTTCCTGGATGTTTTTAAAAAATATATCGTCTGCACTCTGCGAAAAAAAATTGATCGTAATTTTGCTGTTTTGACTCAATCCTTTAATACTGGTCTGTGAATACTCTGTATTCTACGGAAACACAATTGTTTCATATCCTACAAACTCTCGAGTTATTTTCTGCGCTAAGTCAAAAACACACAAATCTACAGAGAATAAGCATTAAGCTAGACTTAAAGGTCAAACCGCACTAGCGGGTCGTTGCACATCACTTCTCTGACTAACCGCACTACAACTGCAGTAGCGCGGCAGTACGCGTCATTATATCGATCATTTGCATTCTAACTGTTGAACAATATGGACGACTCTGACTCTGAAGAAGATATTATCATAGTGTCTGTACCAGACGTTTTGTCAGCACATTGACTATAAATTTTGAGGGGCCAGTTTCTTCAAGTCAATCAGCGAAGCGGGCCTGGGTCGGTTGCAGCAAGTCGAAGTTCCAAAGGCGGGAGAAGGCAGATGGTCCAAGGAAAAGCAGTCAAACGAAGTTGTAGAGTCCAGGCGGGAAGAAGCGGTCAGAAGCGTAGAGTCAGGAGAGATGATGTCGGTAGAGATGCTGAGAGTGTTCTACTTTGGACCGGTTTGGGCCCTGTATTTATATCCCCGGCCCAGCATCCGCTGGACCGGGATTCGGGCGCTCAAAACGCCCGGTTTCTTGCGAAGCTCTCCTCTTTGAGAGTTCGTAGCTCCCGCTAGCATTTTTCTAGCGGGAAGGCAACATATACCAACATCAGCTCTCTTTATGACCTTTCGTTTCCAATAAACCACTTCTTCCCAGCATTTTTATTAATCTCAAAGTTTTACAATTTACAAATTACTAGGGGGGTTACATAAGGGGTGGTGGTACATGTTTTGTCTTATAACTACTTAATTAACATAATCACAACATTTTATCTTATACAATTATGTAGTAGGGAATTCAGCCGTCAGATCTGTGTACTTTTATTTATCGTACCGATGACTGAATTCCCGCCAATCTAGTTAACAAATTAATACCTAACCATAATTACGCAACAATAAGATTTTGAAATACGCCGAATCTCTGCCTAGCGCTCATTGGCTACGGATCGGTCCATTGACCGGGGCGGCCAGCCTCCGGGCGCTAGAGAGGGGATGCGGCGTAAAATACTGCCAGCCTAGTAAATCGTTTGACAAACGGCCGGTAGAGCGCCATAAGCTCGGCCGTCGCCGGGAAGGGTCGGGAGCTAGCTTGTTGTATCGCTTAGCCTCTGATCGTTGTGGAATGGGACGTATATATAGCGTACCCCGCCGCTAGGCACGTCAGATGAGTCCGGCCAAGCGGCGTAAACATAGCTCCCGGGCAGTATTTGCTCGGGAACAACAAAACATGAAATTTTAACATTATTATTTACACTTAATGCTAAAACATATTTAATTATTTATTATCACTCTAATGAGCAGCCGGTGGAGGCTCAAAGCGTCCGGATACACCCACCCCGGTGCTAATCCATTGGCACCAGCTATCCTCGGACGCAGCGGGGTCCCCTGGTCCAGCGGCGTCCTGTGCGGCCTTCCTTTAGGCGGCTGTGGGCGCTCCTCTGTGGGGGGAATCTCCGGCGCGGATCCTCGGACTTGACGGGGCTCCTCTCGTACAGCGGCGTCCTGCGCGGCCTTTCAGGCGGCAGGGGGCGCTCTCTGCGGGGGTCTCTCCGGCGCAGACATTTTGTCAGCGGGGCCGAGAGAAGGGTTTCCTCACGTGGTGCTCGTTTTTGTGTGTTGAAACGCTCCCCGGCTCCTCTCATGTAGGGAGACGGGGTGACAATAAATTTAGTTGTTAGGCTCGTTTGTGTTTGCCAAACGTGCGGCCATCAATGCTGTCTGTAGTTGTAGGCGCGGGATGGAAAGGGTCTTTTTATGCCACTTTAAACTTGCTTGCCAGGAAGGTTGAATGTGTACCTTCCTGGGATTTTTCAGTGAGGTTACGATTGTGCAACACTTTAACTTGCTTGTCACAAAAGGCTAATAGCTGTTCAACACTGTTTTTCCATCAGGCAGCTTCTCCGGTAAACTCGTCGCTATGGCGGAGGAGTTGTAGCCGGTTCGTCCATTTTTGGACGCAATCTTTTTTAACTTTTCGCCTCTTTCAGGCGTAATCCTCTTTTTCTTTTTGGTCCATTTTGGACGTAATATGTTTTTCACTTTGGTCCCTTTTGGACATACATATATTTATTTTGTTTTGTAGAGAAAACGGTCGCCTGTAGAGTTTAATACTAGGCACCGTTTCTCTTGTTTTTACCGCCCAGCTGCGTATCGATGCGGCCGGCTTGGCGCGCCGTTTGGACGGCACTTCCACCAATAGGAGCGGGGCAGTTGGGCGCTCAGTTCTTCAGTAGAAAGCCCCCTTTTGTAAGAAGGGTGCTCTCATCTCGTACCGTGGCGGTGTCGCAGGGCCGTGTTTTGTTAGCCGTGAGGGATTCTACCCTTTGCGCGGCTGCGTCCATTCGGGCCGCTGACGTCACGCCGGGCGAGTCAATAACGGAGCTTTGTTTTATTGACACAGAGAGGCGATCTGCTTCGTTCGGTTTGCCGATGACGTTGAGCGTGACGTCATCTTCGGTTTGTTTGCTACCTCCGTGTAATATCCAGGCGGCACGAGATAGCATCCTTTGTCTCGCATCCTCACGTACCTCCCTCGACACGATGAGGTGAGCATTATCTTCTCCCAGTAATAACATGGGCTTTATTTGCCGTTTACCGGCTACTGTTTCTTGCGGCCGGTCAACAAGGTTTTCGACCGTATTCGCCGAAAAAATGTTTTTGTCACTGTTACCGCGCACTGATAACTTCACGCGCTGTGACGTATTGTTCGTCAAACGCGTTCCACTGGTCCCGCGTATTTGAAGAGCGCGGGTAGGCCTGTTCACTCCCACTGAATTTAGACACTTGTGACTCAGGCGTTCGTCTCATTTTTTGCCATCGCTCGTGAACACTTTTCTCTCGGAACACTTGGCACTCGCGAATTTTGTAGGCGTTTGAAAATAGCGCACAATTCACATTTTTTACCGCACTTTCTTCATTGCGACCACTTTGGGCGAACATTTGCTCGCGGCGAGCGCGCGGCGACCGGGTACTGTCCACTAATCCCAATCTGGGAGTCGCATTTATAAACCCCTTGAGAAAGGCGGATAGTTCTCGGATTGTTTTCCACATCGCGACATTTTTGCCGATCACGGCGGAAAACTTGTGGCGTTTTCGCCCACGCACTTTGACACTTTCACTTTTAATTGTTTTCCACAACGCGAGATTTTTTCCGATCGCGGCGGAAAACTTGTGGCGTTTTCGCCCACGCACTTGGACACTTTTGATTGTTTTCCACATCGCGAGATTTATTCCGATCGCGGCGGAAAACTTGTGGCGTTTTCGCCCACACACTTTGACACTTTTGACAGTGGCACTTTTGACGGTGAAGCACTTGTAGTATTTTTTATCACTTTTTATTACTTCACCGCCATTATCCGGGCGGCCGCTCTGCAGGTATGTACGCGTGTACCCGACAATTTGTGAGAGCGAGTCCGCTCTATTGTTGACCCTGTCTTGGGTCTGTCGCGCCGTTTCGTCCGCTGTAAGATTACTCGGGAATGTTGCGTATGCACTATTCGCAGCTGGTATTTGATCCATCATCTGCGTATATGTGGTTCCCAGCTGATATTCCCGGGTGTAAGGGGCGGTAGGTATCTTTACAGCTCCCTGGTTCGATGATTGAGGCTGCAGAGGAGGTATCGGGCCGCGCATCGCAACGTGGGATGCTGCTGGCTGACACTCTGCGCCATGTGTGTCACTTTGTGTGACACTCCGGGTAACACCTTGTGTGTCACCTTGTTTGACACCTTGCGTGTCAGTGGCGTAGACTTGAAGCTGCAGAGGGGGTTTTTTTCCGTGAATCGCATCGTAGGATGCTACGGGCCGGTACTCTGCGCCGAGCGTGGCGCCTTCCAGGGCGCCTTGCTTTTCAAATGCGCCGATTTGAGGCTGCAGAGGAGGTATCGGGCCGCGCATCGCAACGTGGGATGCTGCGGGCTGACACTGCGCCGTGTGTGTCACTTTGTGTGACACTCTGGGTAACACCTGTGTGTCACCTTCTTTGACACCTTGCGTGTCCGTGGCGTCGACTCGAGGCTGCAGAGGGGGTGTTTGTCCGTGCATCGCATCGTGGGATGCTACGGGCCAGTACTCTGCGCCGAGCGTGGCGCCTTCCAGGGCGCCTTGCTTGTCAAATGCGCCGATTTGAGGCTGCAGAGGAGGTATCGGGCCGCGCATCGCAACGTGGGATGCTGCGGGCTGACACTGCGCCGTGTGTCACTTTGTGTGACACTCCGGTAACACCTTGTGTGTCACCTTCTTTGACACCTTGCGTGTCCGTGGCGTCGACTCGAGGCTGCAGAGGGGGTGTTTGTCCGTGCATCGCATCGTGGGATGCTACGGGCCGGTACTCTGCGCCGAGCGTGGCGCCTTCCAGGGCGCCTTGCTTGTCAAATGCGCCGATTTGAGGCTGCAGAGGAGGTATCGGGCCGCGAATCGCAACGTGGGATGCTGCGGGCTGACACTCTGCGCCGTGTGTGTCACTTTGTTTGACACCTTTCTGAGAGTTGCGGAAGGCTTCGGCCATGACCGCGGCGATTTGTGAGAGCGGATCGGCTCTGTTGTTGACCCAATTCTGGGTATGACGCGCCGTTTCGTTCTCTGTAGGACGACTCGGAAATTCCGCGTATCTTGCATTGGCACCCGGCTGATACTCCGGTGTAAAAGGGGCGGTAGGTATCTCCGTAACCCCTTGAATTGAAGTTGGAGTAGGCTGGAACGGCTGATGCATTATCTTCTCCCAGTAATAACATGGGCTTTATTTGCCGTTTACCGGCTACTGTTTCTTGCGGCCGGTCAACAAGGTTTTCGACCGTATTCGCCGAAAAAATGTTTTTGTCACTGTTACCGCGCACTGATAACTTCACGCGCTGTGACGTATTGTTCGTCAAACGCGTTCCACTGGTCCCGCGTATTTGAAGAGCGCGAATTTTGTAGGCGTTTGAAAATAGCGCACAATTCACATTTTTACCGCACTTTCTTCATTGCGACCACTTTGGGCGAACATTTGCTCGCAGAGCGCGCGGCGACCGGGTACTGTCCACTAATCCCAATCTGGGAGTCGCATTTATAAACCCCTTGAGAAAGGCGGATAGTTCTCGGATTGTTTTCCACATCGCGACATTTTTGCCGATCACGGCGGAAAACTTGTGGCGTTTTCGCCCACGCACTTTGGACACTTTCACTTTTAATTGTTTTCCACAACGCGAGATTTTTTCCGATCGCGGCGGAAAACTTGTGGCGTTTTCGCCCACGCACTTGGACACACTTTTGATTGTTTTCCACATCGCGAGATTTATTCCGATCGCGGCGGAAAACTTGTGGCGTTTTCGCCCACACACTTTGACACTTTTGACAGTGGCACTTTTGACGGTGAAGCACTTGTAGTATTTTTTATCACTTTTTATTACTTCACCGCCATTATCCGGGCGGCCGCTCTGCAGGTATGTACGCGTGTACCCGACAATTTGTGAGAGCGAGTCCGCTCTATTGTTGACCCTGTCTTGGGTCTGTCGCGCCGTTTCGTCCGCTGTAAGATTACTCGGGAATGTTGCGTATGCACTATTCGCAGCTGGTATTTGATCCATCATCTGCGTATATGTGGTTCCCAGCTGATATTCCCGGGTGTAAGGGGCGGTAGGTATCTTTACAGCTCCCTGGTTCGATGATTGAGGCTGCAGAGGAGGTATCGGGCCGCGCATCGCAACGTGGGATGCTGCTGGCTGACACTCTGCGCCATGTGTGTCACTTTGTGTGACACTCCGGGTAACACCTTGTGTGTCACCTTGTTTGACACCTTGCGTGTCAGTGGCGTAGACTTGAAGCTGCAGAGGGGGTTTTTTTCCGTGAATCGCATCGTAGGATGAGCGGCCGGTACTCTGCGCCGAGCGTGGCGCCTTCCAGGGCGCCTTGCTTTTCAAATGCGCCGATTTGAGGCTGCAGAGGAGGTATCGGGCCGCGCATCGCAACGTGGGATGCTGCGGGCTGACACTCTGCGCCGTGTGTGTCACTTTGTGTGACACTCTGGGTAACACCTTGTGTGTCACCTTCTTTGACACCTTGCGTGTCCGTGGCGTCGACTCGAGGCTGCAGAGGGGGTGTTTGTCCGTGCATCGCATCGTGGGATGCTACGGGCCGGTACTCTGCGCCGAGCGTGGCGCCTTCCAGGGCGCCTTGCTTGTCAAATGCGCCGATTTGAGGCTGCAGAGGAGGTATCGGGCCGCGCATCGCAACGTGGGATGCTGCGGGCTGACACTGCGCCGTGTGTGTCACTTTGTGTGACACTCCGGGTAACACCTTGTGTGTCACCTTCTTTGACACCTTGCGTGTCCGTGGCGTCGACTCGAGGCTGCAGAGGGGGTGTTTGTCCGTGCATCGCATCGTGGGATGCTACGGGCCGGTACTCTGCGCCGAGCGTGGCGCCTTCCAGGGCGCCTTGCTTGTCAAATGCGCCGATTTGAGGCTGCAGAGGAGGTATCGGGCCGCGAATCGCAACGTGGGATGCTGCGGGCTGACACTCTGCGCCGTGTGTGTCACTTTGTTTGACACCTTTCTGAGAGTTGCGGAAGGCTTCGGCCATGACCGCGGCGATTTGTGAGAGCGGATCGGCTCTGTTGTTGACCCAATTCTGGGTATGACGCGCCGTTTCGTTCTCTGTAGGACGACTCGGAAATTCCGCGTATCTTGCATTGGCACCCGGCTGATACTCCGGTGTAAAAGGGGCGGTAGGTATCTCCGTAACCCCTTGAATTGAAGTTGGAGTAGGCTGGAACGGCTGATGTGCTGGTCCCAGGCTCTCATTGTTGATTGTTCCCGGCTCATACTCCGGTGTTAAAAGAGCGGTAGACATTTCCGCGGCTCCTTGATTTGTCATCTGAGCAGGCTGGTACGGCTGATGTGCTGGTCCCAGACTCCCGATGTTGGTGCTTGTTGAGGCACCTCTTGTAGCACCTTGTAGGGCGCCTTGCACCCTGGCGCCCTGTGTGCTGATGTGAGGCTGCAGAGGGGTTGTCCGGCTTTGCATCGTCGTCACGAATGCTGCGGGCCGGTGCTCTGCGCCGTGATTGTCGCCTTGTATGGCGCCTGGAGTGACTCCTTGTTGGAGTCCTTGGATGAAGTCGCTGTCGGCTTCCTTCGTGATGCAGTGTGGCGGCACGGTGGCAGGCTCCCTGTATGCGGTGAATTCAGGTCGCGGAGTCTGCTGTGATGAGGCGTTTATCGATGAGATAAGGGCCTCCTGCAGCTTTCTGGTTGCGGCGCCTCTCATCTCGTAACTCACGTCGTAACTGTCTGATTCTGTCAGCAGTTGCGGCTTCGCTGTCCGACGATGTATCGTGGCTGGCCGTGAGAGCGGGAGAGGCGTCAGAAGGTGCGATTTGCTCAGCAGCCTGGGAGGCAGCCCGGGCCCATGCTGCGGCAGCCGACGAGGTAGGCGGTTGGGCGTTGGCCCCTATCGGGGGCGCAGTGCTGCTGGCGGCTTGAGAATTTTCCTCAGCGGGTGCAGATCCCTCCGGGATGCTCTTTCCTGAGCGCAGTGTTGGTGACATCTTGGCTGCTGATGAAGACGAGATGATCCTGAATCGAAGGACCACAATGTACCAGACGTTATGTCAGCACATTGACTATAAATTTTGAGGGGCCAGTTTCTTCAAGTCAATCAGCGAAGCGGGCCTGGGTCGGTTGCAGCAAGTCGAAGTTCCAAAGGCGGGAGAAGGCGGATGGTCCAAGGAAAAGCAGTCAAACGAAGTTGTAGAGTCCAGGCGGGAAGAAGCGGTCAGAAGCGTAGAGTCAGGAGAGATGATGTCGGTAGAGATGCTGAGAGTGTTCTACTTTGGACCGGTTTGGGCCCTGTATTTATATCCCCGGCCCAGCATCCGCTGGACCCGGGATTCGGGCGCTCAAAACGCCCGGTTTCTTGCGAGCTCTCCTCTTTGAGAGCTCGTAGCTCAACAACAAGGCAACATATACCAACATCAGCTCTCTTTATGACCTTTCGTTTCCAATAAACCACTTCTTCCCAGCATTTTTATTAATCTCAAAGTTTTACAATTTACAAATTACTAGGGGGGTTACATAAGGGGTGGTGGTACATGTTTTGTCTTATAACTACTTAATTAACATAATCACAACATTTTATCTTATACAATTATGTAGTAGGGAATTCAGCCGTCAGATCTGTGTACTTTTATTTATCGTACCGATGACTGAATTCCCGCCAATCTAGTTAACAAATTAATACCTAACCATAATTACGCAACAATAAGATTTTGAAATACGCCGAATCTCTGCCTAGCGCTCATTGGCTACGGATCGGTCCATTGACCGGGGCGGCCAGCCTCCGGGCGCTAGAGAGGGGATGCGGCGTAAATACTGCCAGCCTAGTAAATCGTTTGACAAACGGCCGGTAGAGCGCCATAAGCTCTCGGCCGTCGCCGGGGAAGGGTCGGAGCTAGCTTGTTGTATCGCTTAGCCTCTGATCGTTGTGGAGTGGGACGTATATAGCGCGTACCCCGCCGCTAGGCACGTCAGATGAGTCCGGCCAAGCATAGCTCCCGGGCAGTATTTGCTCGGAAACAACAAAACATGAAATTTTAACATTATTATTTACACTTAATGCTAAAACATATTTAATTATTTATTATCACTCTAATGAGCAGCCGGTGGAGGCTCAAAGCGTCCGATACAGTGTCTTTGCTATGTGAGGAGGCAGAAAGAAGGTACAAGAAAAGATTGTGGGTACATGATATTCCCAAATCATGCAGTAAAGAAGGAGAATATTTCACACTACCATCTCTCTTAAAAGATCCCGAGAGATTTCATACTTACCTCAGGATGTCGGAAGAAAAAATCTATGAATTATTGCGGATGGTAGAGGATAACACAAAAAAAAAAACAGGACACTAAATTTAGGAGAGCTATTAATGCTGAAGAAAAACTTTTTGTAACAATGAGGTATTTTTATTCTGAATCATTAATATTAGTTTTCAGTTTCTGTTGAAATGATTTCTGTGAGGTCTTCTGTGTATTGTACACCATCCGAGTTGATTAAATATCTTTTTCTTCGGATCGTTTGAGGACGGAGTAAATTTTGAGAAGTGGATGGGTATAGATTAGTTTGTTGCTGAAAGCTAGTAGATGCATGCCGTTCCCAGGATGGTAGAGAATTTTCAAATGGTGAATTGGGTTGTACATTTACCATCTCGTATTCTGCTTCGGACACAACTGCATACACTTTATTCTTAACTTTCAATTGCAAATTCGGGGGAAGGCGGTTAACTGTATCAGCCATTGCTGAAAAAAATTATTGTATTGGATCTGAAGTCGTAGTTAGTTTTGCATTCAAATAATTTTGAAGCACGGTGGCGACTGACGCGCAGTGAAGTGTAGCGCACTATACCACACTAGCAGCAGCGGCACTACGCGTCAAAATATTCTCCCGGGGGCAACTCTGCCGCGCCGTGCCGCGCAGTGCAGCTCCGCTTTAGTGTGGTTTGCTTATACAGTGAAAACATATTTCGTGGTGAAGCGACGCGCCGTGCAGTGCAGCGCCGCTGACGCGGTTTCTAGTGCGGTTTGACCTCAATGCTTATTCTCTGTAATAAGCGTTAGGTTAGACTTAATGCTCGTATGTACAGATTTGTGTTGATCTAAATTTATTTCAATGAAACAACGTATGATTTAATGTTTCTTCACAGAATACTGACAATATGCCCATGCTAACTGCATGTTATCAATTGTTTAGGAGAATAGTATTATTAAATGTATCCACAGATTTTATTTGTTTTGCAAAATTTAATTAGATAAAATTATCGAAATCATATTTCCTTCTTTTTTTCTTGGGGCATGCACAATTTTAGAACCTCTGTGGGCTGCACAGCCCTATTTTAGGTATTGAATCAATTGATTGTCAAAACAAGCGAAGCTAGCAGTCCACAATGGAGTGCTTATACCAACCCTGATGTATGGCAGTGAGGCGTGGAACTGGCAGAGGAAGGATGAAAGTAGACTGAATGCTGTGGAAATGAGATCCCTGAGACGTATGTGCCGTAAAACCATGTATGACCGTATTAAAAATGTGGATATCCGGAAAGAATGTAAGCCTAATGAATAGGATCAAGAGAGGGACACTTAGATAGTTTGGGCATGTAGAGCGAATGAACGAAGAAAGGAGTGTGAAAAGAATTTATGATGCGAAAGTGAATGGAAGAAGCAGTCGAGGACGCCTAAGGAAGACATGGTACGATCAAGTAAATCAAATACTTGAATCGGGTCATGTGAAGAGTCAGAATAACAGAAGAGTATGTATGAGACGATGTATGAATGTGAATGGAGCAAGGAGTGTGTGCCAAGACAGAGTTGTATGGCGGTCCGTCCTCTCTGCCTACCGAAAAAAGAATCTCAAATTCTTCACAACTCACCTATAGTTCAAAGTGAAACCTGCCTATAAATTTCCCACATAAGAAGTTCTGTTTTTTTCAGCCCCTTGAAAATAGTAATTAAAAGCAGTATGATTTAACTTGCATGTGTATAAGGTTTTCCTACCTTAAAGGTTTTTTTTCCCGTCCCTTGAAGAAGTTATCAAAGAGTTTCACCATATTAATGTTCTCAATTGACTAATTAACACTTTGATCCAACATCAATCCTGCACGTTCCTACAGAGTGGAGACTACAAAGCTGCTATTGGACAATGGCGCGGATCCCTACGCAGTTTCTCGCTCAGGTGATGACGCACTGCAAACCGCCTGCCTCAAAGGCGCTACGCAGATATTCTCCCTATTGACGGGACGCATACGTTATAGCCAGGAACGGATGGCAGACGCGCACGAGTTGATTGGTAAGTCTATATATTCATTTATTTATTTTATTTTATACCCCCAAGAGGGCTTTTACGCAAAAAGGTTTACAATTGACAGTAAAAAAAATTTAAAAATTATATGCATCAGCAAAATAAGGAATAGTTGTAGAGTAGTAAAAAATAGTGTTGGAAAATTAAAAATACTTAGTATTTTTCTCTGCTAAAAACTAAACACTAATTTATTATTAGAGCGAAATTCCCTCACTAAACACAAGAATCTTGTTCTTTATGGTGTGAAACAGTATATATGGTTATTATGTTATACACTGTGCAAAAATTTGTAACAATTATCTTATTGTAAAAAATATATATTAAATAATAAAAAATAAAAAAAATCACTATTGATTTAAGATATATGATGTTATAGCCTTCTTGTATCTACATTCCGTGCAGTTAAATACACCAGCCACCAGTGAAATCGATTTTACCCATGGATGCGGAGTTCAAAATTATGTTCTTTTACGTATCTAAAACCAGGCGCGCACGGGTGACTTTTGTCACCGCAACAGTTTTGTCACTGTCACTGTCTTCCAATCGAGCACGCACACGGTGGGTGACTGTCACCCGTCACCCTTTCATTCCGGCAATGGATTTCAAACAGGCGGATGAGTCATCGAATGACATTTTGTCACCCATGCGTGAGCGCCCATACAAAAATACTCTCTACAGACACAGTGACAGTTTCATCATTCAAAAGTCGCCGGCCAGAGGTACTCTACTTCCTACTTTTTTCTCAAAAATGTTAGTTGGTGACTTTTCTCTCCACAGCGAAGATATGGTCAAAAATAATATTATCATATTTAAGTAGAAAAGTCACTAAAGATGATATCGAAATTATAGAAAAGAAGTAATCAAAAATAGACACAGGTAACAATCAAATTGACGCCAAAATGTATGTTACTGTCATGCAAATTCATTACCAAACATTGTTACAAGTACAAATTAAGTAAACAATGTAAAACCGAATATTTCTTTTTTTTTCAGGATCAACATTGCTGGATGACTTTAATGACATAATGTACGCCATGCAACACTGGAGGATAGCCAACAGAATAAGGAACAGTTCACCACCTCATTACATAGGTAAACTATGTAACCTCCATCTTTCTTTCAATCGAATAATTTTTTTTCAATTTTGAATAATTAAAAAAAAAAACCTGTATTTTTTCACTTCCAGCCAAGCGCCCCCATATGGCTCCCCGGGTGGCGTATCGCCAAGCCGTAGAATTCACCTCGGAGGCAGAGCTGGACATCATCTCCACGGATATTGACGCCATGCGCATTCAGTCGCTGCTCATCTGCGAGCGGGTGCTGGGCATTGCGCACAAGGACACCGTGTTTAGATTGATGTACAGGTGAGATCATGGCAAATAACTTAATAGTAAGAATATACATGGAGAGATGGCTATACAAACTTGAAAGAAAGAGATAAGAAAAGTCGTCCCATAATATTACAATACTTCAGTATGTAAGAATGTTCTCCGTCTGCGCTAACTTCACATCATCGAGTTGTATAAGTTACGTCAACGGATTTTAAGGTTATTTCCTATATTTGTGTTGATTAAAAAACTTGCAGTGGTTATACAAATAAACCAAACATGATGGTGATGTGTGCTATGCGTGAATGTTAAATAAGACCAAACAAAGACTTTAAAACATCACTTTTCAGAGGTACTAGTATTTCAACAGTTTGAAATATTTTCGACCGAACTTTAGAATTTTCACATTTTTAATGATATAAAGACATAAAATTATGAAAAAGCTTCCATCATTTTTTAGGCAAACCTTCTGTTAATAGTGTTTGTGTGATATTTTGACTTTTTAAATCATTTTAATGGTGTATTGATATGTATTGTTTTGCTTAATGTGTTCAAATATGTTTATTAAAAATGTCTGAATTCCTTGTGGGCGGTAACTAATAGGCTATCTAACTTCCTTTAACATATCTTTGTCTCTTTCTATCGAGTGAGTATAAAGTCAACAATACTGACTATACTGTTTCTCAAAGGTACCTCCCCATGTATATTCTTACTCCATGACAAATAATGATCCTTGTATGGTGTAGAATTTTCCAATGATGATTGATTATTTCTAATATTTCCTATGTTTCCAGGGGTGCATCGTATGCCGACGCTCTTCGCTACCAACGCTGCATTGACCTGTGGATGTGGGCTCTGTCCATACGAATCGAGAGAGACTCCATTTTGTATACAGGTTATTGAAAAAAGAAATTCTTTTAAAAATTCATAATTTTTTTAGTGAATACCGCACAAGAGTCCTAACTGCCTCCGATCGTCTAGAGTCAGTGAGACTATGGCACCCCTGATTGGAGTATGTTGTGAGGCTGAAGGTAGAGGGGAGGGGAAGGAGATGGCGAAGAGGAAGGTTGGGAAGTACCTGGCTATTCAGATCTGGTCCCCAAACATGGCTAAAGTCATTTTAAGCAACGTTATGATTCTGAATGGTGGTCTTTCACCAGGGCGATACTTAGAGTATCTACAGTATATTAATTATAATTAAATTTATTTGCGCACGCCGTGCGCGAACCCGCGACCTATGGATTTGTAGTCAAGCGTCTTACCACTCGATCACGGAGGCCGTCACCAATCTGCACTAAAAGTCCTGAAACAATTTTTTTCAAAATTAAAAAATCGAAGAACACACAAAAACGTGACTAACCTTTCCAGTTGTCAAAAACGAATCACTAATCCAAAATGGCTGATAATGTTAACATATAATAAACATATGTGTACCAACATAACAACAACAAAAAAATCGATAATTGAATGTACACAGCCTGCGAAAATTCAAAATTCACCTTTTCTTTTGAACAGGCCATGTGTGTATTGGGAATTGATTATTTATCAATTTTGCGATAAATCTTGTAATTGTCCTGTTTCCAGACACCTGCTACTCTGCGCAGGCCATTGTGAAGATCATGATAGACCTAAAGGTGGGGCGGTTCGACCTCACGGCCGATGACTTCATCGACACGAGGTACTTGCCGCGCTTCTGCGACGTAGTCAACACCTTCAACATGCTCACTGAAACGCTCAAAGGTAATAATACAGGCTACTCTCCGCAGGCCATTGTGAAAATCATTGTTATTATTTATGTCACTATTATTTTATGTTTTATATCATATGTTATGTAAAAGGCCATGAGGGCGTATATAATTAAATAAATAAAATCACACAAATTTGAATTGGTTATATTAACCTCTCATTCTTGTGCAATATTTGTAATGACTCGGTTGTGAAATAACTTGCTAGGTTTTGCATATCTTTTCTCTTATAACATGACTCACTCCTTCCTCTCAAACTCCACATTGAAACACCCGCTCATCATCTGTTTCTAAGGCGTCTACAAAATATAACGGGCATTTTGGTTTTCTTTGTAGGAGTCATTTTTTCAACTCTTATTACATAAAACGGTTCTTATATGAAACTAGATACTGGTATTTTGAGTTTCTGCAAAATTGAAGTGTCAAAATTTGTGTTTTTTAATGTCATCAGCCATCAATCTCTTTGTCAAATTCATTATGTCTAATTACAAAGCTTCTCAGACTAACAGACATCTGATTAGCACGCTTGTACTGTCACTAGTATTAAATATGTTTATGTCGATGATCGAAGCTCTGAAACTCCAAATAATGCAAGGCTGATGCAAGCGTAATGAATAGGATTAAGAAAGGGGTGCTTAGATGGTTTGGGCATGTAAAGCGGATGAACAAAGAAACGAGTTTGAAAAGAATAGTTGACGTGAAAGTGAATAGAAGAAGAAGTCAGGGATGCCTGAGGAAAATGTGGCACGATCAAGTGAATCGAATACTCAAGTCAGAATAACAAGAGTATGTATGAGGCGATGTATGAATGTGAATGAAGCAAGAAGCGTGTGTCAAGACCGAGTTATGTGGTGGTTCATCCTCTGCCTACCCCCGCGAATAAGTCGTGATGATTATTTAGGAATTAACATGTAATTTTTTTATTAAAAACATATTAATATTTTCCCGTTATATGTATAGAAACTCGCACCATCCTGGACATCAGGCCCGTGTACAAGAAGCAGTCGGAGATGTTTGACCGGACCCTCAAGTGCATCACGCACCTCATCTTCCTGCTGCTGGCCACCGCCACCACTCCGGAGAGCAGACTCAAGGTATGACTTATATTATAAGTGACTTGCAAATTTTCAATCAAAACTATTTGTTCCGTCAGTTTATAGGTTAAGGGATGCATATTACGATAGTGTCTTGCTGTTGGTTCAGTTTGGAATGATCAGTTTGACTGACCGACAGAAGCAACTCTATCAAAATTATTAATATGTATTATATTCGATTCGGTAATATTTCGAAAATTGTATCTCAAAGCCAAACGTACTATTGAAAATTGTATTTGGAAGAATACATACGCTTCTACAATGTCAACTTTTTTACTTTAGAATTTTCATGGGTAGTAAAAAACTTCACATTACAAATGCAGTGAACCTCAAGGTAGTCATTACTCAATAGTTAATAATTTAATTGGACTGCTAGATTCACTGTATATTGTGTCCATTAGTTGTGTTTTTTTACTGTCGATTTTTTTTTATCTGCCAGCACATAATTCATCTCTCACATTGAATGACTGCCCTTGAAACTTTGGTGAATTCCAAATTTGATATATATATATATTAACAAAAAAGTCGAGTAACATTATTTTTTAGCTTGTGTAACGTACCTAATTTTTTTTGATCATTTCTTATTTATTTGAAACTGCACTGGTGTTATCTGCTACAGGTATCTTTATACTGATATTATAATGAAAAAAATTAGTAGAATATCAGAGTTGCGGTAAGAAGAGGATAAAAAAGTATATTCTAACCACCGTATTAAGACAAAAGGTCGCTCTTCCTACAGGCAAATGAAAGTACAGATTTGTGGCCCAAGAAAATTATGTAAATATTTTTTTATTCTAGACTAAAGAGCTGGTCACCAACCTGGTGGCTATGAACGTGAGGAGTTCCTACACGGGAGACACTCTCCTGCACCTCTCAGTCTCGCGCCTCAACGTCATCAAGAGCACCTACTTCGCAGAGGATATGGATGTAAGAGTAAGTTTAGTATCCCCCCTGGGTAGCGATTAGCGCCTTCTCCTTGCAATCTCCAAACAAATAACTCGTACCGTCTCCTAGCACGTATCTGATGTAGCTTTTCACCACCTCTGCTTTTTTAAATGTTGTTTAATGTATATGACATAAGAAGCAAACAGGGGAGGGAAAGTTTCTGATTATTCAAATCTAATCACCTAACACGGCTAATAATAATACATACAGTAAACTTCTGTTTTACATTTTCCCTATTTCAGGAATTATTCTTCCCCTGATTTTATGTCAGTTTTACGCCCTGACTCTTTTCTGAAATTATCGCCAAAACCCAAAACTAGCCTACCAGAATGAACCCTTTTCTACAAAGTCAACATTGTGTTATTATTAGAACATAATTACGCAGTGGTTATTGGCCTAAATCGAGGTAAACAATCAAGGTCGAAAACATAGCCATTCTTTCTCACTCCGTTTATACGGGTGTGACCTACGACCCAAGACTGGTAAGATTTTGAGATAGGCAGTTAAAAACGTAAATAAAAGGGAATAGCGAGTTCATCCATATGCCATAGGCTAGTTCTGAGTTAATATCTTAATCTTTAATATCTATAGATATGACTTTCTGAAAAGATTTCACAACACGAGGAGCCGAAGATTAAAATATCTTCCAGCGGGGGTAAGAGTAACAGAACCGGATTTCATTTTCTGAATATCCTGCCCGTGTCACCCAATTCTTTACCATACGATAAAAGAAGATTAAAGAGTGTTATAATATTTAATACAGATAACTATGGATAATTGATTGTTTTTACAGCCGATTTTCCCGGACTGGGGGGTGGCCAAGCTGTTGCTGGATTGTGGCTCCAATGTCAACGCCAAGAATGAGTCCAAGTCAACCCCTCTGCACGTTGCCTCCATACCTTACAATTTCTCTAATAAGGTAATTACAATTGTTAAATTTTCTCAGCTTTGCAGTAATGACCTCTCTCAACTGAAATTTTGTAGATATCCGTAAATTATGAAGCCCGACATATTAAAGTATTGCTCACAAACGTTTTAACAACAGAGACTGTAGACGCCTGAAAAACTTTAAATCTCCCTGCTAGATTAACCATGGCCAAATCTCATTATGGCCAAATTTGCAACCACTTTATACGAATGTGTAATAATAATTTTATTTTTTTGCAGCTAATTCACCTTCTTCTGGAGTACGACGCTCATGTTGACCAGCCCAACAAGTTCGGCGACTCTCCCGCTTATCTCATACAAACCAATCCTCTGAACGATGTGCTTCTCCTCAAACACGTCAACCTCAAGTGTTTGGCCGCGAACGTCGTTGTGGCTAACCACATACCCTACGACAACGGGCAAATACCCATGACTTTGGTTCCGTTTGTTCGGTTCCACGAACCGTGAGTGAGTTTACGAGTTGTTCGTAAACATATCCATTAAATTATTATCATGTTCGGATCGGAATTCGGATATTGTTTGTGGATTAGTTGTTTGAATGATCTGATGAAGTGAATCTATGACATTTTGTCTCTATCTCATTCCGCTTCGTACATCTTAAAGTTACTGTATGCAAAATTTAATAATCTTGGTAATTTTATCTGATAATGGTTGTCGAAAATGTTGAGTTAGGTACAAATTAGATACAGAAATGTATTGAAATGTCAGCTAAGGTGTCCAAATTAGTTAGAATGTCAGATTCGGTTACCACATAAGCAAAAAATTCAGATTCGGTGTCCACATTAGCAAAATTGTCAGATTCGGTTTCCACATTAGCAAAATTGTCAGATTAAGTGCCGAAAGCGACTGATTACTGAAATGATGTAAAAATATGCCCGGGGAAATGTGTGCTAGTTCGTTATTAAAGAAATATATAAAGCAATTACCAAAGAAAATTGATCGGTGATGTCCACTCTTTAAGTAAGTTGACTTGAATTGACGAGTTCATACAGTAGGTATCTATTTTAAAATTACAAATGACAAAACGTATGACAAAGCACTCAAATAATGACTATGAATTGTACAGATCGATGCATGTATATATGTGATGTAAGTCTGTTTGCAAGAGAAATAATGGGATGACCAAGAAATTTAATTAAATTTGCAAAATTGCCCCATAGGAAAATTAAGATAAGCCAAATTATTTACGTGGAATTTTATTGAAGCAAAGAACATATGATACGATTTAGTGTTTGAAAATCATGACATTAATATGTTGAGTGTATGAGCGACATTGCTAAGGTGGGTCAAGGAAGGGGCTGTAGGAAGAGATTTGTTAATGCAGGTCTTTAAGAGACCCGTATTAAACGAGGGAAGAAAGAAGAATGCCAGTAGCTTGTTCCTGGAAAAAAACTGCTCATTCTAATACTGCTGGCATTAACTGTGAATGGGGTGTTCCTGTCTTGTCCACCGAGCTTTTCGATGGTGCACTGGTGCCCGATCAATACTACTCTGAGCAGAGTCTATTATAATACCTATGAAACAAACTCAGCGTGCCTACTGTTTCGTCTGCGAATCAGAGATGGGAATTTATTGATCTGTCAATAATGGACTGTTAATCAGACAATTCTCCCTCCTTTGCACAGAGTCAAGCAGAGTATTTTGGTGCTCCAGCCCGAGGCGGCAACCAAATTCAACTGTCAGACATACTCGGGATCTATATAAGGTCAGCAGCTGGTCACTATTGCAGAATCAACCACCTTTTTGGAAGTCAATTTTTAAAAATACATAATTTTGACTCGTCCCATTATTTTTTTGGTGTGTTTACAGAAATTTATTCTGGTAACAAAACTTATTGGACGGATGCATTGCAGTTTATGTTTCAATACATATGTACCTAATTATGATATGGGGGAGTGACTCAAATGCCGGAAGAAAAGTGGAATGATATTTCTACTGAAAGTACCTAAAATAATAAATGATTGATTTATCTGACTGAATATGTCAATATGTATAGCAGATATCATTTTATATTCTTTTCAAGCCTTTTTCACACGAGGTTAGTCTAAGCGCCATGCAGTTTTGACAATCTGACAGGTGTTTGCATACGGGAGTCGCAATTGGCGTCTTAACATTATACACTTCATGTCTGCCTGAAAATGAATTATTACAACATAAGCCTGATAGGTTACTTGTACCAAAATAGAGTCCATTGCTCGGAATGAGCAACACCTTCCTATAGAAATCCCCGTACACTGACAGCCAAGATGGCCGCCGATTTAGTTAAAAACATAATTTCTTAGATGGTGGAAGTTTAGTTATTGACTTAAGTTCTGCTGTCATTGTATGGACTTTTTTAACGAAAGGTTTTAGTATGCGTGTCCAATTTCCAACTCCTGCACTAAAATGTCTCGGTGCTGAAAATTTTACTCTCGTGTGAATGAGGCTTAGCATTGTATTATTATCGATTTGACTATGAACATCACAGGATCTTTACAATAATCATAACATGCAGTAAATTAGACAATCTCAAACAATTTTATTGTATAATATCTTTTGAAATCTCAATTGTATCTTACACATGTATTTTAACAAGGTCTTTTTAGTGAATAATTTTATCTCAAAGTATTTTTTGGTTAATTTGTTTTATTCAGAAAATTTATAGTATTTTATTGCACTGATGTCTGCTTTCACCACTCAAAACTGAGCTATACTCTAGCGTCATCTACCAACTTGACCTGATAAAAGAACAATAAGAAATATTCGTCTATCAATCAAGAACAAAACTTTGAGTATTTCTTTAATCAATCCGAACTTAGCAAACGCTAAGTTGACTCGGCAGAATATTCAGCAAAATATAACTCAATTTGATTTCACCAACTTTTTAACTACTCGTAAGTAGTTGCTCGGTTTGATTTGTGAAAATGGTTTAGAATATTTCACTTGCCTCGTTCTAATTAGGAGTAAATAAACACCCAGTGTATTTTTCTAGTCATAAAATTGTCCACAATTGGCAATACTTGGCTAAAAAAAGACTAGTGTTTTTTTTTTACCCCTATCTGAATGTGGCGTCTTTTGTTTTATGATAAAATATTATTAAATAATCAGTATATTATATTAAATTTTATCTATCATTTTGTGTTCAGGGCTAGTTGCAAAATGCATTATTTTTTTAAATTTCGTTTATCCTTCTCTTCCTCTAATACTGAAGGTTTTTACCCTTTAAATTAAGTCATTTTAAAATCATTAATGTATTTTCTTTATTTAATTTTTAATCTAAATGTCTATATATATTTAAAAACAGAGATAATACTAATCAATCACATTATGAATATATCCTATTTTAGTAGGGTTATATTTTAAAAAATGTGTTTTTGAAAATTTGAGATTATGTACATTTAAAATTACACGTAATATGAGTCTGATATATATACATATATTATTATTCAATTAAAAATATTTTCTGAAGTAACTATTTATTCCTTCTACCAAATCTGTAATTTTGGGACTATGTAAATGAGCTGGAAAACTGTTAACGGATGTATATTATTATAAAATAATCTGTTCATTAATCAATATTCATAAATATAATGTAAAATATATCAGTAATGTATAAAAATTATTATTGTTAGTACCTACTCTGATAAATATATGGTCTGAATATTATACGTTTCAATATTTGCAGTCCTAATTTTATATTGAAACTTTTACTGTCTTATACGCTGGACAGATAATCATAACCATACGACTCCTGGGCCTCAGCCAGGCTGGTAAAATTGATTATCTGTTCAAGTGAAAATTTCTAAAAATTCTGAAAAGGTTTAATGAATTTCTCCCGAAGTAGTGTTTCGATATTTCTATCGGTTTTTCTCTTTAAAACATTAAAAACCTAACCGACTATTCAAATTATTGAATTTGACGTACCAAATACGATCTGCTGCGTAGAGCAATGATTTACGCATTTGACTTTAAGTTGGGAGGCTTCGTGTTCAACCCCCATCGCGGTGCAAAAGTTTATTATAAATTATTGCATTTCTTTTCATAGTGGATATTCTTTCAAAACTTAAAGCAATGCCAATTTAATGCCATGTCATTGGATTTTTTTAAATGTTTCATTAGGGCCCTTCTAAGCATATTCATTTACGCCTTGTGTATTCAATAAAATTCTAGTTTGTAGCTTGCAAATCACAGGTCTGCATATTTATCCAAAGATTAACACCACTTAACTGAAGAAGTTATTAATAAACATAATCACATTACAGAATCAGCATGTTTAAGATATCGGTGTATTAAAAATTATTTATAGTATTGTGCTTGTATGTGATATCAAGTTATGTAAAGTAACTAATAATTCTTCGTTCAAATAAAAAAATTTGAAGTAATTTTTTGTTGTGTATTGAATTTTTTCGTGGTCGAGCGGTTAAGAAGCTCTACAAAGCGCTACGAATCCAGAGGTCGCAGGTTCAAATCCCGGCGTGCGCAAATAAAATTAATTTAGTTAAAATGTGTCGTAACACATTTAAATCGTATAAAATAATATATAGTGTATTTGCGGCACATTCCAGAGTGGTAGATACTCGATACTCTAAGTATTGCCCTGGTGAAAGATCACCATTCAGAATTGAAACATGCTTGAAATGGCTTTAGCCGTGTTTGGTAACCAGATATGAATAGCCAGGTACATCCCAACCTTCCTCTTTCCCATCTTCTTCCCCTCCCCACTACCTTTAACCTCACAACTACCCTGATTTGGGATGCCATGGTCTCACTGGTTACCTGGCTCTGAGTATCTACCACTCTGGAACGTGCCGCAAATATACTATTTTTAAATGTGAAATAGCGCATATCAATCAGATAAAATGTATTTGAGCTCGTTGAGATTTGATCCCGCAACCTCTGGATTCTTAATCGAGCATCTTAACCACTCGACTAAGGAGGCCGTCTAATCATCCTTTCCTGCCCTAAATATTATAAGTACTTTTCAGGTAGAATTTGAATGATTTATTTTAATAATATATTTACACCTTGTTTCAGAGTGGAAGTTACTCATTGTCTTGGTTGGCGATCACTATTCAGAATCGAATCATTGGTTGAATTTTTGCATTTCACGGTAAGTATGATATTGTTTTTTATTCTGGGTCCATAAAAAAATAAAACACAGTTAAGGATACATAACATTTAATCTCAAATATAATCACAACGACCTAATAAGGTCTTAACCTTAAAATTATCACAAAGAGCGGAGCGATCAACGCAAGCAGAGTATTGAGGGGGTATGAGAGAGGGGAGGAACTCTTCCTGTACTGGTCCACTATGTGGATCTTCCAGCCCATGTTGGAGTGGGTGAAGCTGTTGTAGTAGACTATGTCGGGCCACGTGGTGTTGGGAGTGATCTCCAGGATCGCGGGCTCGCCTGGTTCGCAGCTAAATTCTAAGGAGCGGTTGTATTTCTTGAAGGAGGGGTAGTCGTCGTCGAGGCGTCGGTCGCGGCCTTTGGCGTGTTTTGAGACGCATAGCGGACCAGCTGAAACAGTAAGGTGACAATGTTTTACACCGCATAAAGTTGCAGCAAAATTCAACAGCAATCGTACTACATCGTAATGGTGGATAACAATAGCTTACCGGCTATCGGCTTTGGTCTTCCTCTCCTGGTGAACTCTACTCCAGCCAGCACTCTGATGTTCTTCTGCGCCGCATCGCTGAGGCGGTCAAAGCCTCCGTGGGGGTCCACCGAGATGATCAGAGGGTGGTACCATTCCGCAGAGTGGGGGTTGTTGCCTCCAAATACCTGCAACAAAAATACATATATACATCAGATGAATGATATTCCAAAGGGGTAGATATTCCCAGTAGTAGATATCTTATTGAGAGACCACAAATAATCATAATGTTCTTGGAAATGGCTTAATTCAGTAACTAGTTCTGAATAGCCAGCTTTGACAAGCTGACGGCTCCTACTATCATCATAATAAGAGGAAGATATTGCTTGTGCATTGATGGAGGATCTAGTTAGCAGAGGAATTGAACCCGCGGCACTCGGGTGGGAATCTGACGCGTTTGTCCAGTCATTTCCCAATATCATTTACCCTTTTTATTCAACCTATTCTGATGCAAGAAAAGCGCTCAAAAGCGAGCTCTGGTATTATGAAATTTGCACAGGTTTTTTTTGGAATTTGTAGGTTAAAACATCTCTTTTCAGCTCTAAATAAAATGTAATTTCTATAATTAACTACTTTATCTTTGAAATATTTACTTGACTGTCCAAAAATAAAATAAGATGCCATATTGTTTGTTCCATGTTTTTCAATTGTTCAGTTATTAAAGAAAAGTCAATTCTCAGGAGAAGTTAGGTAATAAATTCCTTGTTACAAGTAATTTACAAACATTTTTCTTATACGATTTTCATGGCTCTCTAAAATTAGTAGTTTCTGCGGTATTTTAATGTTTGAAAAAACGATTGCATTATCCTTACCCATTACCCTTAGGAGTAATGAAGAATGTGAAGTTTCTTGTTAAACGTTATTTTGTATGTCTGTTATTGTTGTTTTGAACATTGAATAATTGAAACATCGAGAATGTCTTATTATGTAACATGTCATTTAATAATTTTTTTCAAACATAATGTTTATTCAGGATTGTGGAGAGGTTAGTGCAATCCCATGTGAAAAATGTATAAAAATAATAGTGGTAAACAGTATGTCAAATGTTATTATATAATAATATATATTTAATGAATCATTTACATACCTTAAAAGCATACGTCAATCCCCTCCTTAGCCACAGTTCGGGAGACAGTAGCCCGTTGATGTACCAAGACAGCCCGTTGGAGGTTTGCCCCGTGAGGGCCTGGTAGCCCCTCTTGCCCCCGGAGGGCCCCACCGTGGCCGTGAAGGTGCGCACCGACCTGTCGAAGATCTCTGACTTTTCCCACGGCTCGCGGAGGGTTAGGTCAGATCTGGATGTCAAAAAAGTGAGGTTAGTTTTAGAAATAACACTTAATCTTTTTAAGAAGAAGGGTGAGAAAAGTATTTAAGTAAGGTTGATTATGGTTCGAAGACATCCGTGACTGAGCGGTATGCTTCTTGGCTCCGGACCCAGAGGTGATGGGTTCAAAAACCGGTATCGGCAAATAATTTTTTATTTATTTACTTTGGTTATTTCACAAATAATTTCAATAGAATAATGTACTTATAGTAAATTTCCACCTCATTTCAAAGTGGTATATATTTTCAGTATCGCCCTGGCGAAATACCACCGTTCAGAATCGAAATGTTGTTTGAAATGGCTTTAGTGACCGGATCTAAATAGCCAAGATCCTCTTTCCATTTCCTTCTCCTCCCTGCTTCTTTCAGCCTGACAACACACTCCTTATTGGGGATGCCTCAGTCCCACTGGCTCCAGGCAGGCGGGACTCTTGTGCGCCAATCACATAAAAACATACATAAAAAAGATGTTTGCCTTCTCACCTTGTAAAATCGAAGCAGGTATTGATTGGTTCCTTGACTCCAAACTCCAGAATATTATTTCTCTTGGGGTAGATATCGTGGAACGCCGGCTCTTTGTTGTTATCTAGTCTTCCTATCGCCCAAATAATGTAAGTATTGCCTTCAGTTATGTACTCCTTGTCACCATGATCAGCTACAAACAAAAAATAATATTAGAAACATGACAAAACTCTCTGAAACATTTCGCCGTAAGTAGGTTCTTTGCAGGTGCAAAGGATTTAGTTATAGAATAATCACACTTGAAGAAAACCGAAGGAAACTAACTCCTGTTGACCTTATAGTTCGATAATAAAAGATAATTCTAATTTTTCTTCAGAAAAATTGCAGAAACTAAAGGCTGCCAGTTACTTTTTCTTTTCTACTTTGATACAAAAGAATACCCTTTGAAACGCTTCAAATAGTTGGTTCTACTTTTGTGTTGTAGGAAGGCCCTGTAGAATTATCAGGTTAGTTTGATTGTTAGACTTACATGATATCAAAGTCCTTCTGTAGGTGATAACGTTGATGCCATTTTCTCTGACGGCCGTGTGGATCTGATTGCTGTCCTGACCTCCTACCAGGTCATCTCTGCAGACTCCTTTGTATCGGCCTAGCACTTGTATACACTGAAATAAAATTATTAAACAATATTAATTTATCTACACTTTTCTCGGTCACATTCAAACATAATTGATACATTGTTTATACACTTAATGGTACAAGGGTCTTCGGCCATTCATCTGGTGGAAATTTTCTTCATTAACCACTATATAAACAGTTCCTTCTCAGGATCGTTCAATTTGTAACACATAATTTACATTTGAACTGTCACACTTTCACTTTACGCATGGCTTTGATGCAAGAGTCCCTTGTGCATACTTCCTAAATACTAACATGTTTCAGGGACTGCTAAATTCAGTCATCCGTTAGTTGAATTTTCCGCATTCACCCTACTTTCAACCTCCTCATAATCCATTCAATCGCTTTGAGGATTTACCATTCACAATTATATTACAGTGTTTTCTTAACCTCTCTTTCAAATACCATGACTTTGGGCTTGCTTAAATTCATCATTAAATCATTATGCATACTTACTGCCTTCCCTAGACATGAGAGATTGCAGATTTTCCATACTGTTAGAAATAAGCACTGCATCATCAGCATACAACAGGCAACATACTTTCAGATTGTCCATTTTCACACCCAAGCCCACACCATACAATTCTTGCATACATTTATACATGCACAAGTAGAATAACCACTGTGGCATTACAGATTGTGATATCAAACTACCTTGTGAAATTGCCGTTCACTCTAGCACACGCAACGTTTTCCTTGTACAGAGACGAGATTGCCTGTAAAATATTCATACCCACTGGATGCACGGATAACACCTTCCATAACCTTTCAAAGTTTCAGACTTTTAATATTATTTATAGATATTTTGATTAAATACCGGAGCCAACGCTGTGATGTTGTAATCAACAGCAAATCCTCTATAACCATCGATGTACGCCACGGTCACATCAGCACCAATCATTTGGCTCTTCTCTGTCGATCCGGATATCCCGAACGCCATATATTCCTCTTCATTGACCTGCCCGGATAGTTCTATTGTGATCTGAGGTCCAAACACCTCCCAGGAGATCTGCAGGTCCTTGTGCAGCTGGACACAGTTGGGGAGGCTGTTCTTGTGAGGCTGGATCTTGACTAAAGACGGTGGAACGTTCAGGCCATCGGGGATCAGGATGGAGCCGAAGCTTTCCTTGGTCTCCAGGTCAAAGACCGCCAGCCAGTCTACGTTGAAGATGGTGATGTCTCCGGGAAGCTCCAGGGTTATGGTCTCTTTGTTGTATGCGCGCAATGGATCTAGGCTGTAAAATAAAAATAAGATTTTTTATTAGTTCCCATTACGGCAGCTGTAAATTGTGTATTTTTGTAGATTACACACTAACGGTATCTGTTTCCAACAATTTTTGCAGCGTACCAGGAATTGAATTCTTAACCTTCTGACTAAAATAGAAATGCCAATATAACCACGCTTAAAAATCTCCTATCCATATTGAAAGCAGATTTATGAGTAAATAACAAATGGCTAAACTAATTTTGTATTACAGTAGAGACATCCTAGACCACATAGATAAGTACGTCGATCTATATACATCCTTTCCAAACATCAATCACCTCTAACTTCTACCCAATGTCGAACCTCCTATTGTACATAATAATATGTGCAATTGTGAGGTTATTTCTAAATTTACTTCTAATGATTACTTATTAGGTTTTTAATCACTTACTATCCATACTCATCAGGAACTTTTTTGCCTTTGGAAGAAGGTTGAGGTCCAACTCCAACCCAGAAGTAAGTGTCCTTTCCCAGACCGTCGTAGCTGAACTCAGGAATTCTGCAAACAGGCGAAATGTATTAATATTAAGTGCATGAAACATGAAACTTAACAGTGTCTGTAAATTACACCATTAGTAAATTATTATTTAAAAAATAGCAACCATCCATAAGATGTAAAGTGCAGATCTTTCCACTAATCTATAACTTGTGTCGAAAATGGATTAAGTCAGTTATCCGCTGTGATTATCAAACTCGATCTGTCTGACAGCTAGCCAAATGCGATACCCACTGTGTTTTTGACCACTCATAATATAATTAGTATTTTTGAAGTCAACGTAAGTAAAAAAAAAATGTTTCTCACAATATCTTCCTTTGTAGAAAACCATCAGATAAGAGTGGTAGAACTCTTAGTATAGCCCCCGACAAAGACCACCATTCGGAATCAAAACATTGCTTGAAATGGCTTTAGCTGCGCTTAGTAAATTACAAAATAAATCTCTTACCTCAGAGTCTTAGCGTCCAACATTTCCACGTTGTCGGACCCCACTCCGTGGGACCTCCCGATGAAGCTGCCCCCCTTCTGCGGCGCGGGGGGCTCGAACTCTTCCGGGATGTAGATGTCCCCGAAGGTGTTCTGGTTGGACAGGTCGTAGATGGCGAACCACTTGATCTCTGTGATCTTCTTGCCGTCCGGGAGGGTCAGCGTGAAGTCTTTGTTAAAGTAGCGGTCTAGCACGTTGGTCCTGAAAGAGGTTACATATTAACGTGGTTATGAAATACCTTCCATAAATAGGAAAAATACAATTATATTAAATGAAACTGACTTCCCTTGCAGTTCTCACTGTAATCTTTGAGTAAACACAAGTGTATCGAACGTGTCTAGAATAATCTAGTTATAAGATTGAAAAATAATTCTGTACTCTCCCGGGTGCGACAGTAGCCCAATAAATGCTATGCCAACAGCTACTTGCCGACACTCGGGAGAAAAATATATATACGCACTAGGATAAATTGTAAATATTTATGTTATCACATCAATGTAAACTCCACGGGCCTAACCCTTTTTGTAGCTTGGATATTGAAGTCCGCAGAGGATCAACACACTCAGCCGCTCATGTTAATAAGCATGAGCTAACAGCTACATTAGAGGAAGATCTCAAAAAACGTTATCTTCCTCTTTCGGCGCTACTGGATTATATTAAACAGGTCACGAGTCTCCTCTGACCACTAACGGGACTTTTCCTCAAACCCCGCCACCCTACTTGGCCCAAAAGCGGTCAAGACGGACGTCTCGCTCCGATTCACGCAGGTGTCTCGTACTTCCACGACCCGGCCCGGATTGGTTGAACCGATTTTGGCCGTTTTGAATCCTCAGACAGACGGCAAAACGCCGTCTCGATTACAGACTATTCTGCTCAATTTTGTACACAACGGCAGACGTACAAGCAAATAAATATCACCAATCTGTTTATATACAAATTCTGAACATTATGAGATAAAAAATATAATACAATGTACTCCAGGAACTCCCGTTATCGTCCGAACTCTAGAACCTGTAAAGAGATTCGCGGACATGTAAAAACCTAAAACATTTTTCTGTGACTCAATAAAAATTCTTGAGACAAAGTAGGTTAGGCAGAGTGATAGGCAATTTAATAAACTAGAACTAGATTTTTTTGTTTACTGTTCTACAAAAATCTGGGACGACGGGGCAGATAGACAAAGTTAACGCAGAGCGAACTAGTCACCCCCACTCCGGCGAAATTCGGGCTAGACACCGATTCCCGGCTCCGGGTATAAATACAGGGTGCAAACCGATACTCGGCACTCTGCTCTCAGCGCCCGCCGCCTTCACTCACTCTGCCCAGCCGTCTTCTCTCGCATTTGGACCTTGACTTGCTCTTTGATTTCGCCCCCCTGGACCCGTTCTCTCCGCAGCTCGAAGTGATTCCTCGCCAGCCGGAACCGGATCCAGAAGTCACCGTCTCAGAGAAGTATCAGCGTCACTGAGAAGCCAAACGTCTTTTTCAAGACGAGGGGATTTCGATTTGGAAGGTTTTTTTCTGCGTGCCAGTTCCCTATTGCTAATTACTTTTATTTTTTGTGCAGGTCCCTTCCGTCCCGTACAACAAGAGTGTCTAACCTTAAATGATTTTTTATTGTGTCCAATTTTTTGTTTGCAGTTTTGTAGACGCTTGTGCATAGCATTATGTACGTTGTATTATGTGTTTACGTTTACTGGGCGGTTGGCAATAACATGCATCACAGAACTCCCTATTACTGGTTTTAAGTTTTTTTGTGTTGTTATGCTGTGTTAACATTAGCTTTTTATAGTGATTAGAGTACCTATTATAACAATAATATTGTGATTATATTTTAGGACTATTTATATCAGATTTACAATCTGGCAATGAGTAAGCAAGAATAATTGTATTTGTGACATTAAAGTGCAAAAAAATCCTCATGATTTGCCCATATCTTTGCTGGAAAGGCAAAAGGGCTTAAGCGACACTTAAAAATTGGTTAAATATGCAGTTTTGGTCAGTTTATTTTTCTGCATCGAATGCTATGACTCTCGTTTGATTCTGAAGACTTTTGTGGCCCTTCAGCCGTCCAAAATATATTTACCATTTGGAGAAGGCTTGACTCAAGCGACACAAGCTTGGGACTTTTTTAGCTTTTTGTCGCTTTAAGTTAACTTTTTTTTTTCAAAATCCAACCAGGTACTGAAGACTTATGAATTTTATTGTAAAATAAAAAAAAAAACTTTAAAGTGCTCTGGTGTAAGCTTCCCAAAATGGCGCTTTAGCCCTTTTGACGACGATATAATGATGGACAGTAAAAAATTACAACAGTAAAAGTTAATTGAAAAGATATAAGAAAAAAAAAATTGTCAATCATTCGCCTAATCCCTGTATACGAGTATACTACTATTCTATATTTGCTCTAGTTTGCTGTGTATTCCAGCTGATTAAATTCCAATCTCCTTCCCATTCTCAGAGCACATGTACCAAGATCCCAAAATACAGTGCCCCTGGTGTACCGACTGCACCAAGGCATGTGTCAGTATTGTCGCTACATTTGACTTATACTTCTAAGGGTTGGTGTCACTCACTTGCCATACTCGTCGGGAATAATGAACCCCTGGGGGCCAGGCCGGTTGGCCGCCCCTGCCCAGAAGAAGGAATCGGCTCCGTTGCCATCGTAGCTAAAGCCTACCAGCAGCAGGGTGTACTGGTCCACTGCGTACACGTCTCCGCCCACCTGCGGAGAGAGCGAGAATGTTAGCTATCATCGTTACTAGATCACAAGGAACCACTAATGTAGATATCAAAGTTATATAAATACCCGAACAAGAGTTTTAGATAAAGATTTGACAGTCAAGTAGAGATTTCAAATATAAATAGTTAATTATATAAATTACATTTAATGTGAGCTGAAAAAAGTTTTTTTCACCTACAAATTTCAAACAAACAAAGCTGTGCAGATTTCATGATGCCAGAGCTCACTTTTGAGCGCTTTTTTGGATCAGGAGGGCATATTGCTTGGACATAGTTACATTTGATAGGTGCACTACTATATATAAACAGTGTTTCCATTAATGGAGAGCTGAACGCTGTTGGTGCAAATAAAAAATTGTCCAAAGAAGCGAAGCGAGCAGTCCACAATGGAGTGCTTATACCAACCCTGATGTATGGCAGTGAGGCATGGAACTGGCAGAGGAAGGATGAAAGTAGACGGAATGCTGTGGAAATGAGATCCCTGAGACGTATGTGCGGTAAAACCATGTATGACCATATTAAAAATGTGGATATCCGGAAATAATGCAACGCTGATGTGAGCGTAATGAATAGGATCATGAAAGGGACGCTTAGATGGTTTGGGCATGTAGAGCGAATGAATAAAGAAAGGAGTGTGAAAAGAATATTTATGATGCAAAAGTGAATGGAAGAAGAAGTCGAGGACGCCCGAGAAAGACATGGCACGATCAAGTAAATCAAATACTTGAATCGGGTCACGTGAAGAGTCAGAATAACAGAAGAGTATGTATGAGACGATGTATGAAAGTGAATGAAGCCGGGAGTGTGTCCCAAGACAGAGTTATATGGCGGTCCGTCCTATCTGCCTACCCCTGCGGGGAAATGGCGTGATGGTTAGTTAGTTAGTGTTTTCAGATCTCTCTGTTAACAATGCAAACTCCTTCTTCATGAGACTTATGGCGTCCAGCTTTGGAGATATGTCTTCCTCGAATTTCTCCTGTTATGCTGATTCTTCGAAACGTGCAGTTCTTTTCAGGTCGTCACCCTTTCTCATCTGTGGGCTAGCCCTGCTTCCCTACCAAAGAAGCTATCAGATTGAATGGGTGTTTCTTTTTATTAAATTGACTCGGTAGATAAATAAAATGATACGTATGTTTGTTTTCATACCTGATGATGGTAAGAGTTTATTTTTCCAAGATATTTCCCTTGGTAGGGGCCATCTTCCTCCTCTGCACAGTCGATATCTAAAATAAATAGAAAAAATATTTATTTACAGCTATTATTGAGCATTTAATTAAAAATAATATGAATACCGCACAAGAGTGCTAACTGATCTGAGCCAATGAGATTGTGGCTTCCTCGATTAGGGTATGTTGTGAGAGTGAGAGCAGCGGGGAGGGGAAGGAGATGGGGAAGAGGAAGGTTGGGACATGCCTGGCTATTCAGATCTGGTCACTAAACGCAGCTAAAGTCATTTAAGTAACGTTTGCATTCTGAATTGTGGTATTTTACTAGGGCGATACTGAGAGTATCTACAACTCTGGAAAGTGAACAGGACAGAAGTGACAGCTTATTAGATTTTCGAAGAAGAAGCCTGTTTTTTTTATTATTTATAAAATACAAAAAAGCAGAAAATATTTTAACTTTTCAATCTTACTAAAAAAAAACAGTTTTTTTTTTTTTTTTACATGAATACCGAACAAGAGTCTCAACTGCTCCCAACCGTCTAGAGCCAGTGAGACTATGGCATCCCCAAATAGGGTATGTTGTGAGGCTGAAGGTAGTGGGGAGGGGAAGTAGATTGGGAAGAGGAAGGTTGTAAAGTACCTGGCTATTCGGATCTGGTCACCAAACACGGCTAAAGCCATTTCAAGCAACGTTTCGATTCTGAATGGTGGTCTTTCACCAGGGCGATACTTAGAGTATCTACCACTCTGGAACGTGCCGCAAATATACTTTTTATTATTTTTACGTGAATTAAATGTGTTCTGACACATATTAATTAAATAAAAGTTATTGGCGCACGCTGAGTTTGAACCCGCGACCTTTGGATTCGTAGTCGAGCGTCTTACCACTCGACCACGGAGGCCGTCAAAGGTAAAGTCATTCTAAGTAACGTTTGCATTCTGAATTGAGGTATTTTACCAGGGTGATACTGAGGGTATCTACCACTCTGGAAAGTGAACAGGACAGAAGTGACAGCTAATTAGATTTTCGAAGAAGAAGCCTGTTTTTTTTTTATAAAATATAAAAAGCCGTAAATATTTTCACTTTTCAATCTTACTTGAAAAAAAACTGTTTCTTTTTAAAACAAAAATATTTAGGCCTTCTCTCGAAAATTATGATTAACTCTTCAAAATAAATCACATATGAGACTGCGCAACGCCGGGTTACCTGCCGCAAAAAATGAGTCAACTTCGTAAAGTAAAAGTTTGCGGGGGTAATTATTTATTTCTTAAAATCGTAGTCCCACCATTTTCTAATACGTTCAAACCGATTCCTATTAGAAACACTGCATAAAAAACCGTCTTAGAAATTCAGTTACGCTGGACGTAGTCTTATTAAAAACTTTCTCGTCAACGTTTTGTAGGTTAGGTTCTTCCATACGCTGTCTCACACAACTCACTGACAAAACATCAAAATAACACACTCACCTCTAAAACTGAGTATTAAAACTGTAAAAAACACACTGACTACGCTCCTCCGACATGTTATTTTGCCAAATCCACCCATTTTAATTCATAACACTTCACAATAATAACGCTAGCTTCATTTTCTTTGTATCGGGTACTGTTTACTACAGATGTTTTCGTGGTTTTCGTACGACTGAAGCTCGGAACTGGGTTTTTGCAATTTTTGGTGAATCACCGAATTCTGGTACTGATGTGTCAGTTGTATTTATTTGTCGTACGTCATAGTTGAACGTCTCATGATGGGTGTCAACACTGTGCAGCGCTCGGTGACCGTGCTTGCCAAAGGCGATAGAGCCGAAGTCGAGACAATGAACGGCCGAGCAGAATTCACAAGGTGAAATGGTCGACCAACAGTAGCGGAGTCGAAGTTGAATGAATAACAAATGTTCTAAGAGAAAGAAATGCCTCGCCCAAACGTTATCACTTTGTTCTTGGTGTGGTTTAATTTGTGGTCTGCTTCATTGTATTACTCTTTCAATTGATGACGAGTGTATGAATGTAAATAAATGCATTATCAAACCTACGAAACGGTTCGTCCACAAGTTGCAAATACAGTCAAGAATATATATGGAGAGGTGTCTTTGCAAAATAGTGTAGTCAGTATTGTTGACTTTATACTGACTCGATTTAAAGAGACAAAGATATCTTAAAGGATATCGGATAGCCTATCAGTTGCCGCCCACATGGAATTCGGACATTTTTAATAAACACATTTGAACACATTACAAAACAATATCAATACACCATTAAAATGATTTATAAAGTCAAAATATCACACAAACACTATTAACAGTAATAACAGAAGGTTTGCCTAAATAATGATGGAAGATTTTTGTTGATTTTATGTCTTTATATCATTACAAATGTGAAAATTCTAAAGTTCGGTCAAAAATATTTATAACTGTTGAAATATCTCTGAAAAGTGACGTTTTAAAATCTTTGTTTGTTCTTATTTGAACATTCACGCATAGCACATATCACCATCATGTTTGATTTATTTATATAACCGCTGCAAGTTTTTTAATCAACACAAGTATAGGAAATAACCTAAAAATCCGTTGACGTAAGTTATACGACTCGATGATGTGAAGTTAGCGCGGACGGAGAACATTCTTAAATACTTAGAAGTGTTGCAATATTATGTGAAGACTTTTCTTGTCTCTTTCTTTCTCGTGGTATACGACGTAAAAACCTGCAGAAAGTTATTTACCGCAAGTTTGTGTAGGTTGGGTAAACATATTAAAGCTCTCTCTCCACATATATTTTTACTCCAAGGTTTCGCCAACGATTTTTTGACAATAAGTTGAAAAAACCGAACAGTCGATTTGTCTAATTTTTTTGCAATTGCATGGATTTGACATTGCGAGCTGAAGGTAGTTGCGTTGACGTGATTGACTGTTTCATCTACATAATGTCAGGCTGATGCAAGCGTAATGAATATGATCAAAAAGGGACACTTAGATGGTTTGGCCATGTAGAGCGAATGAACGAAGAAAAGAGTGTGAAAATAATATATGACGTGAAAGTGGTAGATATGGTACGATCAATTGAATCAAATACTTGAGTCGGGCCATCTGAAGAATCAGAATTACAGAAGAGTACGTATTGGATTTCAAAAGTGATTATTTGTTAGGTTCTTACCTTCATGTTTTTCATCCATTTCCTACCTATCCCGCCATTTCGCTATTCGATTTCCTTATTCAGCGACACTGTGTTCGAAAACAATTGACAATCGAAACAAGAGAGTTTTGTGAAAAAACGTGTTTTCGTGTTGGTTCGTTGGCGTCTCGCTTGGTCGTCGGCTTGTTGTTGTTCTTCAAGTAATATAATATTAAGTGTGGTGTTTTGTTGTGATTCGTGCGTTAATAATACAACGTGTAAGAAGAATCAAGAACTTCCACTTCAACTAAATCGGTGAGTGAATGGTTTATCATTTTCCCTTCATTCCAAATCTTTACACATCCATAATTAGACACTTTCATCAAGTAGTATAGTTTATTGTTTACAGTCCACTATTTTCCAAATTCATCTGAAGCTGAAAACACATTCAGTGTTTTATCGCAGCCTCGGAACCAACAGTGTGAATGTGAATGAAGCAAGGATTGTGTGCCTAGACAGAGTTATACGGCAGTCCATCTTATCTGCCTACCCCTTCGGGGAAATGGCGTGGTGGTTAGTTAGTAGTTAGTCTTGTGGTTAACTACACAGATTTTCTGATTTAGATACTGAAACGAAAGCTACGAAATGATCTCAACGCTAGGACAAGAAACAAACCCGCAGTTAAAAAAGACTAATCTAACGACCGTTGTTCCCAATCAAGCTTAGCAACCGTTGAGCTGAGTTTTATCGGAAATCATGCCAAATGTGTAATTACGATCTTTCCGATGTTACTCTACTTAACTTACGCCAGTTCGGATACTTGAGTTAGGGAATCCAAACAGCAAGGTTACAGTCGGCTAACCAAAAGAAAATTATGATAAACTGTCAACAGAGTAAAAAGGGTGACATTTCTGACCTTAGCGTAGTTCTACATTTGAATTTCGTAGATGTTCAGTGAAATTATTTTTGTGATGTGGTGGGATGTTATTCAAATTCATATAGGTAACTATTTCAACTATGTGTCTTGGCAATAAATTTATTATTACTAATTTTGAAACTGTTAATTCGTGGTGGAACTCCATTTTAATGATTTCAATAATACCATTTTTTAAACTTTATTCCACTATTTTTTATTTATTATTTTAATTCGTCGCATAGGCGTGTTTAAAGCAGAATTGTTACAATAGTATGGCAGGTTCTGCCAGGAACATGAAATGCAATTCGGTATAATGGTTCAGGGCTGTCAATCATTGAATTTACAATTTTATATAAGCAAGTCAAGTCGGTAATTATTCTACGTTCAGACAATCTCAATATATCATGTTGTCAGCAGTGGCGGCTCGTGACTTTTTAGTGTGCTAGAGTGGTAAGATTGAAAAATAACATCATTATTGATGTTGTTGTAGCCGAAAACATTTTTTTTTTTTTTTCGAAATTTCAACTTTTTGAAAATTTTTCAGAAATCCGTGCAGTGCACTACCAACACTGAAAAATCCTGAAAATCTTCATACAAAAAATAAAATCTTGAAAAAAAAGAAAAATCATTTTCGGCCACAACAACACTAACGATATCGTATTTTTCAATCTTAGCACTCTAGCACACTAAAAACTCACGAGCCGCCACTGGTTGTCAGAAGAATTCAATAGTATGTTGTTACGCTTTAGAACTGAATCCGCCTCTGTCTGCGTCTTAACTAACGGTTAGTTGGCAAAGGAAAGTCGCTCCAGTCCGCGCAACTACCTACATACCTTCGTACCTACTGCTCAATATTATACTTGAGTGTAGAAAAAACTAGTCCCCGATACAGTCTTGAGACTTGCCTGTCTACTGTAGGCAAGGCGAGGCGACCAGACCAGACCAGGGATTTATTATTTTGAACAGTATTTTCATTTCACGCTTGAAAGAACTCGACAAGGTTACTTTGTACTTTACTTCCGAAGGCATTGCGATTTAACTATCAAATAATTATAATTATGTATGCAAGTACACGAAGAGAACAATATTCTGTATGTTGTTGCATTCGGAATTAATTCGCAAATCGTTGCTGAGGAAAAATTTGCGGATGCATTTATTGAATAAAATATTTATGATGTTTTTTGATTAATTTAAGAATCGCGAGTAGGAAGTAACTAGTTTATGGATGATTTTATACGAATATAATTTTTAAATAATTATTATAATTGCAATAGTTGATTATATGGGAACTACTTTCGGAATGTGGTGATTATATTTTGGTAGGTGTATTTGGGGAAAATCAGACCTCAACTGTTTTTAGGAATATTGTGAGGCTGATTTAAAGCTGGTGGGAGGAGAATATTAAAAAAAAACGAAGGCTTAAAATACCTAGCTATTCAGGCCTAGTCACTAAACATAGGTCATTTAAAATACCGCTTTGTTTTGAGTGGTGGTCTTTCACCAGGGCGATACTGAGAGTATTTTCCACTATGAAACAGGGTGGTATTATATGCAGGTTATATATTTTAATTAAATACGTGACAAAAAACCCTTAAAATTAAATAGGTACATTTTAATTTGCACGTGTCGGGTTTTGGGCCAGCCTCCTCCGGGTGCAGAACCAAGTAGCCCAGGTTTGATCGGTCAATAGCTGAGTGAACAAACGCGTCAGATTCCCAACCGGGCGTCGTGGGTTCAATTCCTCTGCTGGCTAAGTCCTCCGTCATTGCACAAGCAACATCTTCCGCTTACTACGATGGTTGTAAGAATTTTTCAAATATTGTCAGGTTATTCGTAACCAGGGAATGTTAAAAAAAGGTTCGCAGTTAACTATGGCATTCTATTCTCTTTGGAACTTTTTACAGAGATCTTTTTTTACAGTGAATACCTCACAAGAGTCCCAACTGCTCCCAACCGTCTAGGGCCATCGAGACTATGACATCTCCGATTGGGGGGTATGATGTGAGGCTGAAAGTAGTGAGAAGGGGTAGGAGATGGGGAAGGAGATGGGGAAGGAGATGGGGAAGGAGATGGGGAAGGGGAAGGTTGAAAGTACCTGAATATTCAGATCTGGTCACCAAACACGACTAGAGCCATTTCAAGCAACGTTTTGATTCTGAATGGTGGTTTTTCACCAGAGCGATACTTGGAGTATCTACCACTCTGGTGTGCATGAACTCTAAAGTGCATGTCACCTTTTTAAATTCCTTTGTGAATCAACTTTACAAGGCAAAAGAGTTGTTGGGTGAGAAAGAAACTACAATCGCCAAATAACTCAAAAATAGTATTAAATTAATTAAAAAATAACACGAGTTACCACGCACGAGCTCGGATAACTCCAATCTACGGTCAACAGACAACGGCCAATGATAATACAAAAGAAAAACAAGGAAATCATATTTTATTCTTATTATGCTATCATCGCTGTTATGTGTGTTTGATTGTTGCCATATTTAAATCAGAATCTAGGTTACTTGTCGAAAAAACAATTATTTCAGAATTGTGTTGTTAATTCATGCCTTCGAAATTGGTTATGACACTTAATAGTCGAATAAAAATTATTTGCGCACGCCGGGATTGAACCCGCGACCTTTGAATCCGTAAGCGAGCGTCTTACCACTCGACCACGGTGGCCGTCAATGTGGAGTTAATGTAAAAAATATAGATATAAAATATTACATAGTATATTTGCGGCACGTTCCAGAGTGGTAGATACAAGCGTTGTGACCGCTTTGAAAGAACTGCTTCAAAGAACTACTTCTTTTGGCAACAGTTCGTACTTCATTCATTGTTCATTGAACAAATACTTCAATTGAAGTCGGTAGTTCATTATAGCGTTCATTCATTTTAATAACTTCATTTCATTGAACAAATATTTAAATTGAAGGTGGTAGTACATTTTAGCCTTCATTCATTTCATCAACTTCATTTCAATAACTTCATTTGAAGTTGGTAGTTGATTTTAGCCTTCATTCATTTGATTAACTTCATTCCATTGAAATAAGTACTTCAATTTGAAGCAGAACCGTTGTGAAGGCATTGACATTTCAAAATGAAGGAAACAGTTCCAGTTCCTTTCGTTTTGATACCTACTTGTAAGTGATTTTTGTGGCGAGGAACCGGTTTCAATGCTTTTCACTTTGAAATCTCTACCGACTAGCATGTGCTTTTCGGCGAGGAACCAGTTCCAGTTCTTTTTACTTTCTAAACTCTACCGACTAGTACGTGCTTTTTCGGCGAGGAACCGGTTCCAAAAAGAACTGAACAAACAAGCGGATAAATCCAAATCTCTTTTTTCGCGAGTTCGACTTCAATTGAAGGGTTCACTTCGAAGGGTTCATTTTAAAGAACTAACAATTCGTGAAGCATTCACAAAACATTGAAGTTTTTCCCAACGCTAGTAGATACCCTAAGTATCGCCATGGTGAAAGACCATCGTTCAGAATCGAACCGTTGCTTGAAATGGCTTTAGCCGTGTTTGGTGACCAGATCTGTATAGCCAGGTACTTCCCAACCTTCCTTTTACCCTTCCCACCACCTTCAGCCTAACAGCATCCCCCGATTGGGGATGCGCCAGTCCCACTGGCTCTAGACGTTTGGGAGCAGTTGGGACTCTTGTGCGGTATTTACTATAAAACCCAAACTAGATTATTAAAACTAACCTCCCATCTAATCCCGTCCTTCCCTTATTCCATTCCCATGTTCCCTTCCACCTTCCTCTCCCCCCATCAAAGTTAAGTTATTAATATTATAATAACTGTATATACCTTAGAGTATATAGAGTGGTATCTATCCAAGGCAGTGTAGTCAGTTTTTGATGATTTTTACCGGACTCGGCGGACCTGGGCGTGGCTAAGACTAAAGCTAGGGTATTTATACATCCATTCAAATGACATATCGACATAATGTTTTTGTTTATTCGTATAACCACTTTTTCACAGTATTGTTATCAACAAAAATATAGCATATAACCTTTAAAACCGTTTAGTTGTGTCAAGTTTAGTGGCATAGTAAAAAATGTGGGCGGAGTCCCGCGGTGACCCAGGAGCCCAAGATCATCGTGACAGTACATAGAAGCGGGGTATTATATTTGTTGTCTCTTTCTCTCTCATGGTGTACGACGTAAAAACCCGGAGAAAGTGATTTTTCGCAAGTTTGTATAGGTTGGGTAAAAATAATTAGCTCTCTCCCCATATATTGTTACTCCAAGGCATATACATTGTCACACTTTATTTATAATATTTGTCATCAGCAGAGGAAAATTTGTAATTTTCATTATTTATTATTATTTAAATATGTACTAATTAATAAATGTTGATTTGATGTTGATTTTCCAAAAAAAAAAAACATTACGATATCAAGAGTTAGAATAATAGAAGAGTATGAGACGGTGTATGAATGCGAAAGAATCGAGAATCGTGTGCCAAGACATCGTTGTGTGGCGGGCCACCCTCTCTGCCTTCTCTTATGGGAAAACGGCGTGATGGTTAGTTAGATAGCGTTTTATCACGAAATAATGGTTTATGGTGATACAATATTTAGCCTTTTAGTCATCGTTACACAAGTTATCTAACGATCCATGATTACCTGTTGCCATTAATTCCAGTTTTGCCACTGTGGGTACGCCATACTATGTTCCAATCAGCTCTTGTAAGTAAATCATTGGTCCACATATTATAGATTAAGTGTCGATTCACACCAACGTCCGGATCCGCTCAGTGACGATATTGTTCCGCAAGAGAGCTTATTGATATGGTATGAATATCAATCAAGGAGTATGTGCCAAGACAAATTTGTGTGGCAGTATATCCTTCTGCCCACCCTTGTGATATTTAACTACTTAGTTAGTTAAATAATTATTTTGAAGTGTAAAAATACTAACATCGCAGATTTTTTTTTTAAACCATTTTTTTTATCACTAAATAATATTTTTAATAATTAATAAAAATATTATTTAGTGAAAAAAATAAAATATTTTTAATAAAAAAAAATCTGCGATGTAAGTATATTTACACTTCAAAATAATTATTTAACTAATTAAGTAGTTAAATATCACAAGGGTGGGCAGAAGAATATACTGCCACCAAATTTGTCTTGGCACATACTCCCTGATTGATATTCATACCATATCAATAAGCTCTCTTGCCGAACAATATCGTCACTGAGCGGATCCGGACGTTGGTGTGAATCGACACTTACTCGTCGAGTAGTTTAAAGTTGCCACCAGTAGGAGTGGAATCTTTCGCCTTGCGGTCCGTTCAAAGTACCTACCTAAAGTTGTAGATTACATTTTTTAAAAGAAAAATAAACACCCCCGGATTACGAAGAACCTGAAAATATTTTAAAAACTCCCACTGCCATCGTAATTAGTGGAAGACGTTGCTTGTGCAATGATGGAGGACCTAGCTATGATAGGAATTGAACCCGCGACGCCCGGATGGGAATCCGTCGTGTTTGTCCACTCATCTACTAGCCGGTCAAAATACTTTCAGCTCAGTGTATTTCCCGTAAAAAACGCTTTTCCGAGTCGGAACGTTGCTTTAAATGATTTTAGCCGCGTCAATAACTAGATCTGAAAAAATCAGACAGTTCCCACCTTCCTCTTACCCTTTTCTTTCCCCCGCCACTTCTTTCAGCTTCACGACATACCCGAAATTCAGATTGCCATGTCCCACTGGCAACTGTCACCAAGACTAGCGGTATATAGACACATGACGGCCTCCATGGTCGAGTGGTAAGACGCTCGACTACGAATCCAAAGGTCGCGGGTTCAAACCCGGCGTGCGCCAATTACTTTTATTTAATTAATATGTGTCATAACACATTTAATTCATGTAAAAATAATAAAAAGTATATTTGCGGCACGTTCCAGAGTGGTAGATACTCTATGTATCGCCCTGGTGAAAGACCACCATTCAGAATCGAAACGTTGCCTGAAATGGCTTTAGCCGTGTTTGGTGACCAGATCTGAATAGCCAGGTACTTCCCAACCTTCCCCTTCCCAATCTACTTCCCCTCCCCACTACCTTCAGCCTCACAACATATCCTATTTGGGAATGCCATAGTCTCACTGGCTCTAGACGGTTGGGAGCAGTTGAGACTCTTGTGCGGTATTCACGTAAAAAAAAAAAAAATACAAAAAAAGAAATACGAACGTCGTTCAAATATTAATATTTACGTGAATCCTAAAAATGTAAGATTCCTTTCGATGTCTCGGTCCGAAGTCAATTTTGCATGGTCCTAATTTACTCGAAACCTACACTGTTATATGACGCACCTACTAACATATTCGTGTGTTATATGTTAAAAGTTAACCACCTTCGCAAACTATGTTAATATAATAATTACACGCGCAAATTTGGGCGTGTATCGTAATCTCAAAGTAAATGTTCTACTTTGTCGGCTTCTGGCGATTTGACCATGGACGCCATCTGTTAAACTTAGACTGAAACGAAATTGAAGGAATCTTTATAAAAAAGGTGTGCGCCTCGGCTAATGTTGAACACGGTTAGATTTTAAAGAACAGAATGCAGATAGTTAATTTTTTTTACAAGAGATCTTGCTTTGTTAGTAATATTTGAATATCTACCTGTTTTCATAGGAAGGTGTTAAATCACAAAGTAGGTAGGTACAAAAAAAAAAAACCATAACTTATCTTGTTTTGTTCTCAGAAGAATCTGTGTGGATTTCAACTTGATTTCAACAAGTTAGTTTTTATTTTAAAAATCGTTGGTAAAGTTATTGAATTTAAGAATTATTTACAATCTTAACTATTTCTAGATCACCTCCGTGGCAGAGCTGTAAACTATTTGGCTCTGGACCTAGAGGTCTTGGGTTTAAAATTCGACGTAGGAAAATCAACATTTTTTTATGTGGTTTTTTTTCACACTCTTGTACAAATGAAATAATTTGTAATAGAATTTGTACCTAGTTCCAGAGTGAGAGAGAGATCGATGAGAGTTCATCATTCAGAATCAAAACGACTTTGGCTATGTTTGGTGACGAGATTCTACAGGGTGTTGCAAAATATACCCGACAGACATTAACGAGCGATTTTTAAACTAAATTTGAGTAAAAATAGTAATTTTGGTTTTGGGTGTCATTTTTTTAAAACTAAAAATAAACAAACGAAAAAAATCTGTCACAATGCTGTATGTAGCAGGTGGTATACAGATCATTGAACAGTATGGGTCGGGGCGGGAGCGGGCGGTATGCCATAGTCTTACTGGGTTCGAACATTTGGGACTCTTGTGCGGTATTCACATCTAACTATCATACATTTTAAACAAAACGGTAAGATTCATTATTTAAGTGGAGATTTAGATGTAAATTACGGATTGTAATGACGATTAAAATTTTGATGCATTGCACTCAAAGGTTAAATAAATTGATTATCAGCACTTTTATCCTTGTAAAGTGGTTGGTATTTTATCCTTTCTCGAAGATTGTATGCCGTCGGCCATCAACTAGTAGCCACTCCTTGTGACCAGGGGAGGACCTTTATAATTTTGTGCCCGGCGGAGAAAGGCATAATTTCGTGCCCGGCGGAGAAAGTCATAATATCATGCCCAGTGGAGAAAGTCATTATTTGGTGCCCGGTGGAGAAACTCATAATTTCGTGCCCGGTAGAGAAGGTCATAATTTTGTGCCCGGCGGAGAAAGTCATAATATCATGCCCGGTGGAGAAAGTCATTATTTGGTGCCCGGTGGAGAAAGTCATAATTTCGTGTCCGGTGGAAAAATTCATAATTTTATGCCTGGTGAAGAAAGTCATTATTTCGTGTCTGGTGGAGAAATTCATTATATTGAGCCCGGTGGAGAATGTCATTATTTGATTTTGATGCCCGGTGAAGAAAGTCATTATTTTGTACCCGGTGAAAAAAGTCGTTAATTCGTGCCCGGTGGAGAAAGTCGTTATTTCGTGCCCGGTAGAGAAAGTCATATTTCGTGGCCGGTGGAGAAAGTCATTATTTCATGCCCGGTGGAGAAAGTCATTATTCAACACTCGTGAAAAATTATTTAAGAAACCAATTTGTTATCAAAAAAGCCGAAAAATCAAAAGAATCATCTGAAAACATCAGCCCTTTGCAGCCATTCCCGGTATTTTGTATGTAATATAACAATAACAAATTAAAAAAAAAAAACAAAACCCATAATAATTCACTGACTTATATATATGGTCAATTATCAAAAAGGCATATACTTCTAAATCTGCAATCAAACAATGACAACGAAAAAAAAGAATAATCAAAGTTTAGTTGTGCTTCCTTAATGTTATATGGTTACCTGCCAATGTAATCAATTTTGAAAATGTTGCCACCTTCAGTTATTATTTTCACGTATCTGTACTTATATTCACAATAAAATAATTAAAATGCCACCTTTTTAAAACGTATTTTTCTCTACAAAGCAAGAATACAAGTACGTTTTTCTCCCGTGTTCATAATTTATGAACTTCAGGTCATTTCTTGGCCATCGTTTCAATACATGGAGAAAGGGAAGGCAAATCTATTTTTAAGGGTAAATTTACAAATAATGTAATATTTACTATTCAATATTATTGAATCGATTAGAAAATAAGCTTGTACCCTTAGAGTACATAGAGACTTACCTATCCAAGGCAGTGTAGTTATTTTTGTAAGAATTTCGACTGACTTCTCTGAACAGGCGTGGCTAGGGATTTCGTAGACACACCTTTTTTACAAACAAACAAATATAGGACATAACCTCAAAAGCCGGTAAATCGTGGGCGGAGTCCCCGATCACGTGGGTCACAAAATACATTCTAACAATACCTACAAGCGGTGTGATGTTTTGAGAAAAAAATGTTGTGTCTTTCTCTCTCATGGTGTACGATGTAAAAACCCGAAGAAAGTGATTTATCGCAAGTTTGTATAGGTTGGGTAAAACAAATTAGCTCTCTCTCCATAGATATTCTTACTCCAAGCTTCTACCAAAGCTTCATCCGGTCCGTACAATCCTAAACGTAGTTAATTATATGAAGTTAATATTATTCAGCTCTTATGAAGCTTAGGTTTATAATCTATACTTGATCGGCATCTAAGATCTAGTTTGGTTGGAAGAAATTGCCATCCGGCACTAAGCCCGCTTTGTAATGTAAAATGTATATAAAGTGTTAATTAATAAATAAAAAAAATATTGGAGAGAAAACATGGTAATGCATTTAATTTATAGTGTCAAGTGATAAAGTATGAACTTTCAATGAATATATAAACGGCATTACATATTGATTTCATAGCAAAAGTAGATATTATTATTTAATACTTATTATTACCCTTAATTAACATTAATTTCACTCAGGGCTTATGTCATCTTTGGGGATGGTCTGTGGAGAGTTTTATTGAGGAAAGAGGTTTTATTGAAGAGTGAACCTGGAAATTAAAGAGGCCATTTTGTAGGAAGGAGGAAATACAGAAGCCGAAAATCGTTTTACAGTAAAGTTGTTGAACACTATAACGAGTCGTAGAAGCAACCCGTTCTCATGTATCGAATGTCAACCGTGTAAAAATGTTAGGCGCGCGTTTGGCGAGTTTTCCGACTATGCGCTGGTGCCGAAGGAATCAATGACGCAAGTTCCTCGGAGTATCTTCCACTGAAATACCGGTAGAACAAGGACAGAATTCCCACCTGACGTCTGTGCTCCAAAGATTGCAATTCGTTTGTTAAGATAGGAGAGTCTATCAAATGAACCGCCCGTTTATTGCAAAGATTTTGTCAACGGTTAATGTGGGTATTTAACTATAATGTAGAAGGCTTTTAATAAAAGTAATGAAACATGCATTTCTCGTGAGAATATCAATATTTTACTGGTTTAACGGCTATAACAATTATTGCCATCACACTTATTTCGTAAAATAGCAGCTTTGTATTTCTTCCACGAGTTCCTTACACATCCGCGTTTGATGTAACACAAAACAAGAGAAAAAATCTTTCTTTTTTTTTCATCTCGACTTTTGCTGAGTGAGATTATACGTAAGTGTTAATAATATAATGTACCAGAGTAGTGTGTGGTCCAGTTACGAAGCTGTTCGAGCGCTCACGATTTATGATATTCTGGGCCCAGAAAATCCCGCAGTTTTGATTAACTCCAATTAATAAATAAGTGAAAGTAATTCGGTAAAACGCTCTCGGCAAGTATTATCTATTGGTATCAGATATCAGCGGTAGCCAACTTCTTTGGTTTTGGGATCAACTTTTTACATTTGAAATATTTGAGAGCTACTATTCAATTCACAAAGTGTTAAAAACTGTCATTGGAAAAAAGACATTTTGAATAAAACATGACGATAATGATTTTTCTCCGAAGTGCGTCAGCATGTTACGCTACATGTTTTGATTGCAAGAGCATGAGTATTCACGTAGGAACACTAATGGGTTATCTCCGGAGTGCGTTAGCGTGTGAGTTTACAAGCATGAACATGAATATGTGGATTAATAACACTAAAAAATGATTTTTCTCCGAAGTGCGTTAGCATGGAAGTCTCAAAGCGTGAATACGATAAAATTAGTACTGGGTGTTGACGAGAATTCGAAACAACACCACCGCCGTTAAAGTTGACAATTGTCAACTGTTGAATATAACTGTTGGAAATAACGCCGACGTTGACGCGAAGATATTGATTTTAATAATAATAATCCCCTGTTGGGAGAATTGAAACCGTTGGATCGTTGGTGCCGTTTGGGGTGTTTTTTTATAACAGCTATATATTACTTGCCATCGGTAGACTCACTTGACACTAGGCGCTACGTATCGGCCGTTTGGATAAGAAAATCCCCAAATACGTCTAATAAGGAGGTATACAACCAAAAGATCATTCCAAATTACGCATTATGCGTTCACGAAGTATACACTCTTACACCTTTTGTTTATTTGGCGCTAAAGCTAAAACAATAGGTACATACTCAGTGAGTGTTGAGACTGCGTTGCGTTGAAATATATTCGCATGTAGCTATTGATATCCAACTGTTGGCACTAATTTTTGTCAATAGTGTTGGACGTTGACGACATCTAGCTGTTATTTCCAACTGCTAGTTATATTTTGATACAGTACTAGATTAAATACATTTTGAAAACGAGATAGACTTTTCTTCGGAGTGCGTCAGAAAGTTAATCTACGATGTTGAAATTAAAAAAAACATGAATAGTTGCATTTGGGACACGAGGTACGTTTCACCAGGAAATGGTATACCTACCGGAAAAAATCTAGAAATGCCAACACAGGACTGCATTAATGAACGCGTGCGTACTAATATTTGAAGATTAGGCAACATTGCGCGCTTATTAATAAAGGATATCTTTAAATGTCTCCGTGAAAAATCTCTCAAAGAACGCTTTAAGCGAAATGGCGTGAGATGTAGCTAAATTTCGAATACGGCCGCGATCGGACTGTTGGCGATCCCTGATCTGTGTATCTATGAGAACACGTCAATCTTTTACAAAAGGAAAACTAAAGCCTTATTTGGAATTTCAACAGGCAATATTAGAGCAAATCATTGTTTCCATTTGCTCTAATATTGTCTGTTACAACAATTATTTTCGGAGGAAAGTGGTCGATGGTAATATTCAATATTTACTAGTTAAAAGTTTAGTCTTTACACACGGATCAAAAGGGACATAGTGAGTAAACCTAAAGTAAAATTAAATTTCAGACTATTTAACGTATGAGGAAAAATTAGCATTTTCATTTTTTTCTTCGTGTATAGGAGAGACGGTTTAGTAAATAAGATTTTTCTTTGTTTCAAACCCACATTAACGAACTAAGTTATTCCAAAAATTAAGACATATATCGCTCGTATACATAGAAATAAAATACAAGACACGTCATATTCATACAAATCTTACGAAATATGTAGCACCACTAATGTTGCACCACTAAATGTTTCACCCGCGAATGAAAATATTTGTGTACGGAAGAGATAGCTATATGAAGCGTGTTTCGAATGTCTCGTTGACTTGGTTTAGTGCAACCAGACGCGTTGTCTCAGTAACGTATCTATATTATTTAATTCATCCAAGCTCGTATAGCGATACATTTTTAAATCGTACTATTTAATGTTTATTATCATTATTGAAAATTCAAAGTCTCTTTTGTTTAAATTTTGTTAAAGGTTATGCATGGCGATCTCTTGGGTCAGAGGTCGCGGGTTCAATATGCGGCGAAGGCAAATTAATTTCTATTAAAAATGTATGCATTTTAAATATGTAATTTAAAATGCAAAGTTTAAATAAATGAAATCTCATTTCAGTTTGAGAGGAAAATTCACTCACTACTCACAATTTCTTAAACGGTCCATAGATATATTTAGTAAATTTTAACTCAAATAACTTTAATTCAATTAAGATGTGTCATAAGCGCCCTTAAGGTGATTTTCCCACGAGAACGGGGCTATAAAAGTTATCCATTTATTATTACAACACATTTTATTCTTATAAAATAATATAAAGTATATTAGAGGTACGTTACAGAGTAGTAGATACTCTAAATATCGCCCTGGTGAAAGATCACCATTCAAAATCGAAACGTTGCTTGATTGAAATGGCTTTAGCCGTGTTTATGACTTTCCTCTTCCTCATGTCTTTTCCCTCCACACTACTTTCAGCCTTACAACATACCCCATTGGGAATGCCATAGTCTCACTGGCTCTAGGCGGTTAGGAGCAATTGGGACTCTTGTGCGGTATTCACTGTATTTAAAAAAAGAACCAACATTTTATGATGTATTCACTAAATTAAACGTAAGATTTTACGAAGAGAAGTGGTATAAATTTAATTGAAAGTTTTATTTGCCTTCAGAAGAGATATTTATTAAGCTTCGAGGCCTGATATTCTGAAAGGGCAGTACGAATTCGAAATTAGTAACTAAAGTTGATTATTCCAGTGTCCAGATAGCAGATGTTGCTGTGGTCTAAGTAAGAGATGGTTGTACATGTATTTGTAAGAATACGCAGCTCGGATATGCAAGGCGGAGCTATTCCGTAATGTCTAAGTGAAAGTAAAATCTAAACTGGATCCTTTCGGAACACCTGAGTGTGTAATTATAATTGCATACGTTGGATTTCAAAATGATAATTTAAAAGGTTCTTCTTACCTTCGTGTTTTTCATCCAGTTTTTACTTATCCCGCCATTTCGCTACTCGATTTCCTTACTCAACAACACTGCGTTCGAAAACGATTGACAATCAAGAAACAGAAGTGACATGTGAAAAACGTGTTTTTTATTCGTTCGTCGGTTCCTCGCTTGGTCGTAGTTTAGTTGGTTGTTCTTCTAGTAAAATTGAGTTAAGTGTTGTGATTCGTTGTGTAAGAAGAATCGAGAGATAAAACATCAACTTCATCGGTGAGTGAATTGGTTTCCTTACTTCCTTCACTCCATAATCTGTCCACATCCATAATTAGGCACTTCCATCAAGTAGTATAGTTTTATCGTTTTACGGTCCACTTTTTTCAGAATACATCTGAAGCTGAAAACATATTCGGTGTTTTATCGCAGCTTCGGATCCAACAACTATGCATGTAGAAAAAATGATTTATGAATCTTGCGAGAGGAAGAAGTAGAAAGGTACTATTCGTCATCATAATCAGGTAGCGTCTTCAAACCGACGTTGGGTGATCTGGACACTGGATTCCCTCCTGTCATTCGCTTTTGCTTCAGTGGTTCCATTATGATACTCGATCCTTTTTTAATATTTTTTATCCTTAACTCAGGAGGCCATCTTTGAGGAAGCTGTCTTCTTAGTGTCTTCTTTAAAAGGGCTTATGTTCATAAAAATCACGAAGATTTCGCAGCAAAAGTGGAAGATATTCTCTGTATCACCCTAGTGAAAGATCACCATTCAGAATAGACACAAATGGTAAATACCGCACAAGAGTCCCATCTGCTCCCCACTGTCTAGAGCCAGTGGGACTATAGCATCCTTAATTGGGGTATGTTGTGAGGCTGAATGTAGTGGAGAGGGAAAAAAGATGGGCAAGAGGGGAGTTAAGAAGTACCTGGCTATTCAGATCTGGTTACCAAACACGGCCAAAGCCATTTCAAGCAACGTTTCGATTCTGAATGGTGGTCTTTCACCAGGGCGATTCTTTAAGCATCTACCACTCTGGAACGTGCCGCAAATATATATTTTTATTATTTTATATGAATTAAATGTGTTATAACACATATTAATTAAATAAAAGTTATTTGCACCTTTGAATCCGTAGGCTAGCGTCTTACCACTCGACCATGGAGGCCGTCTTTAGTCGTGTTTGGTGACCAGATCTGGATAGCGAGGTACTTCCTAACCTTTCTTTTCTCTATCTTCTTCTCCTCTTCAACTCCTTCAGCCTCACAAAATACCTCAATTGGGGATGCCATAGTCCCACTGGCTCCAGACGGTTGGAACTCTTGTGCGGTATTTATTAAATAATAAATAAATAATTTCTGTTGGAAGTATGTTGCATTTTAAAATGAAATTAAATGCAGTTTTAAATTTGGGGACCAAATTGAAGAGCTATATTCGACTTGACTATGGACTAATGATGCATAATTTAAATCTAGTTTATTTTCAATTTTTAAAAGAACACAGATATTTAAAAAAAAAACGAAATCTGGAACGTACCGCTAATATACTTTATATTATTTTACATGAATAAAATGTGTTATAATAATAAATTGATAACTTTTATAGCGCCGTTTTCGTGGGAAATCACTCCAAGGGCGCTTGTGACACATCTTAATTGAATAAAAGTTATTTGAGTTAAAATTTATTAGTAAAATTTATTATAGTATCTACCACCTTGGAACGTACCGCAAATATAATATATTTTATTTATGTATTATGTATATATTTTATTTATTTTCTTGTGAGCCTGAGTCATGGTCTATGGCATCCCCAGTAGGGGTATGTTGTAAGGCTGAAGGTAGTCGGGAGAGGAAGAAAATTGAGAAGAGGAAAGTTGGGAAGTACCTGGCTATTTAGATCTGGTCACCAAACACGGCTAAAGTTATTTCCAGCAACGTTTCAATTCTGAATGGTGGTCTTTCACCAGGGCGATACTTAGAGTCTACTAATCTGGAACGTACCGCTAATATACTTTATATTATTTTATATGAATAAAATGTGTTATAATAATAAATCGATAACTTTTATAGCGCCGTTTTCGTGGGAAATCACTCCAAGGGCGCTTGTGACACATCTTAATTGAATAAAAGTTATTTGAGTTAAAATTTATTAGTAAAATTTATCATAGTATCTACCACCTTGGAACGTACCGCAAATATAATATATTTTATTTATGTATTATGTATATATTTTATTTATTTTCTTGTGAGCCTGAGTTAGATGTTTACATTTTTTCTTAGAAATTCAAATGATAAATGGCCATTAATCATTTTGTAGCTCAAAAATAAAGTGTCCAAGTAAATAATTTGTTTGAATGAAAAAATATTTAACTCCTTCAACATTTCCTTCGATTTTGTATATGTATTTTTCTTTAATATAATTCTCATGGCTCTATTTTGTAGTAACGTCATTTGTGTAATATATCCATCGTTGGCTAAGAATGAATGCTGCTACAGTAATTGAAGTGTGTACAGTGATTGGAGTAAGTACAATTTAGGAATCTTTTTATTCTACCCAAAAATGATTTTTTTTGACAATTTTTTAAATACTTTTCTTCGTGTTTTGGAAAAAAAAACAGTTTGGAGTCCAGTGTTACTCCTAAATAAAATGTTGCAATTTTCGAGTATGAACGATTCGTTATTTTTGTCGAATCTTTGTGCTTGGCTTGAAATGAATGAATCGATTCATAATGATTCATCCAATTGTCGTTTTTTTCAAATACTTGAATCGGGCCACGTAAAGAGTCAGAATAACAGAAGAGTATGTATGAGACGATGTATGAATGTGAATGAAGCAAATAGTGTGTGTCAAGACAGAGTTGTATGGCGGTCCGTCCTCTCTGCCTACCTCAGCGATGAAACGGCATGTAGGTTAGTTAGTTAAAAACAGAATATTCGCACTCAATAAATAATATTCATTAAAATCGAGACCTATTTACTTTTTATTAACCTTTCAATTCCGTCTCACACTTTCGAATGTCTTTTAATTGGCCCGGGAACAATGCAAGTGTCATAAAAAGAAAGATGACTTATTGCGTGCTCTGAGCAATATGCTAATTGCCTAACTGTTTGTGAATAACGTTTTCATGCATCGTCAAGTGAATGCACAAGTTTTGCATACAATAGACATTTAATGTTTTATTGTCGGTACTCGTGTGTACCTGAAATAATGTGATGTACCAATATGTCTGGAATTGTGTTAAGTGTATTTTACTGTTTGTGGTTTTTCGGGGTAGTAAATGGGGAAAAAAGGATTTATAATTGTTTTAAAGGAAAGAAATTACTAAGATTTACTCATTGAAACGTCCAGGATTTTAATAATATTCCAATTGTTTAAATAACTGGTTAGCCGCTGTGTGGACAAACGCGTCGGATTCCCATCCGGGCGTCGTGGGTTCAATTCCTCTGCTAGCTAACATAAGTCCTCCATCATAACAAGTTATGATGCCAGTAGAGTAAAGTTTGAGAAATACCTTTTGTAACTGACTAACTAACCATCACGCCGTTTTCGCGCAGGAGAAGACAGAGAGGACGGACCACCATACAACTCTCTATTGGCGCACACTTCTTGCTTCATTCACATTCACACATCGTCTCATCCATACTTTTCTGTTATTCTGACTTTTCACATGGCCCAACTCAAGTATAAAGATTTTTCAAGGTCCAGAAGTCAATGTGGGATAACAAATAACATGTTTTCGTAGAAACCAACCACTTTGTGGTTTGACATATATAAATAAATTTAAAAAATATTTTTGCATAAGACCACAGATATATCATACAATATATTTATCCGTGTTCATATACAAAGTTTTTTTTACATTTCTTTAACGAATAATACTTTGTAAGTCTGGAAAAAAATAAAAGCATTCATAAAAATAAATTCTCATAATTAATTAACAATTAAAATACAAATATCTTTATATGCTGCCATGTTACAGCAAAAAACTAGTTTTTATTCCTATCTGCATGAGACTATTTTTGACAACTCTGACATTATTTAAATAAACATTTGGTTTTTTACCTAATTCTTGTTCACATATGAAAATGTAAAATCATTTTTACAAATCCTAAACAGCGCCGTTTTGTTAACATGTTTCTAGTTTCTACTGCTTTTATTAAATCGTTTTGACAGTATGATTTTGAAATTAAGTTCACGAAAATTTTGTTTCATTCTCATTTTGGCTATTGCCACAATGGAGTTCTTATACCAACTCTGATGTATGGCAGTGAAACATGGAGCTAGTAGAAGATAGCTGAAAGTAGACTGAATGCTGTAGAAATGAGATCCTTAAGGCGTATGGATGGTAAAACCATGTATGGCCGTGTTACAAATGTGGATATCCGGAAAGATTGCCAGGCTGGTGCAAGCTTGAGAATAGGATTAAGAAAGGGACGCTTAGACGGTTTGAGCATGTAGATCAGATGAACAAAAAAGGAGTGTAAGGAGAATATTTCACGCGAAATTGAATGGTAGAAGAAATATAGCGGCTCTAGACGGTTGGGAGCAGTTGAGACTCTTGTGCGGTATTCACGTAAAAAAAGAGAAGAAAAATGGGAACTAATTAAATCTAATATGTCACTAATGTACTATTTTAAAATAAATAAATATCACAATACTCCTGTACTAGACAGCTTCTTTTGTATTTGCCAATCTACGCCTAGCGTCGTGTGGGAAATTTACGTAATAACGTGAGAAATACGGCCTTAATAGATACTAGAAATCACCGAAGAGACAAACTAATGGAACTGTGTCGTAGGTGCGTTTGTGTGCCCCGAGTAAGCTTGATTTATCCTTACTTTTGGTGAAATTGATATATGTAAAGTGGCGACATCGGTTTTCTCTCAAATCGTAAAGATTTGACACTTCTAGGCATCCATAGACTATCTATTCAGTGTTAGGACTAGAGATATACACATATACTTTAAGGAAGCTGGAGATAATAGTGCGATAATTACAATGAAATTATCGGATTGAACTCTGAGATCTTTTGATTTTGATCTCGAATGATTCAAACATGGTTTATTATGTTCCATATTTAAAATAAATACACTTCCCTCTTATGTTATGGTATGGCTTTGATGCAGAATTGATAAGTGTACAGTTAGAGTGATGTGAGCGTAATAAATAGGATCAAGAAACGGACGCTTAGATGGTTTGGGCGAAAAAAGAGCGTGAAAAGAATATATGATGCGAAAGTGAATGGAAGAAGAAGTCGAGGACGCCCGAGAAAGACGTGGCACGATCAAGTAAATCTAAATTTGACGGCCTCCATAGTCGAGTGGTAAGACGCTCGACTACGAATCCAAAGGTCGCGGGTTCAAACCCGGCGTGCGCCAATTACTTTTATTTAATTTATATGTGTCATAACACATTTAATTCATGTAAAAATAATAAAAAGTATTTTTGCGGCACGTTCCAGAGTGGTAGATTTAGAATTCACCATTCAGAATCGAAACGTTGCTTGAAATGGGTTTAGCCGTGTTTGGTGACCAGATCTGAATAGCCAGGTACTTCCCAACCTTCCCCTTCCCAATCTCCTTCCCCTCCCCACTACCTTCAGCCTCACAACATATCCTATTTGGGAATGCCATAGTCTTACTGGCTCTAGACGGTTGGGAGCAGTTGAGACTCTTGTGCGGTATTCACGTAAAAAAAAAAAAAAATCAAATACTTGAATCGGGTCAGGTGAAGAGTCAGAATAACAGAAGAGTATGTATGAGACGATGTTTGAATGTAAATGAAGCAAGGAGTGTGTGCCAAGACAGAGTTATATGGCGGTCCGTCCTCTCTGCCTACCCCTGCGGAGAAACGGCGTGATGGTTAATTAGTTAGTTAGTTAGAGTAAGAATATACATGGAGAGGTAACTTTACGAAATAGTGCAGTCAGTATTGTTGACTTTATACTGACTCGATAGAAAGAGACCAAGATACGTTAAAGGAAGTTGGATAGCCTATTAGTTACTGCCCACACGAAATTCATAAACATATTTTAACACATTAAACAAAACAATATCAATACACTATTAAAATGATTTATACAGTCTCAATATCATACAAACACTAATAACAGAAGGTTTGCCTAAATAATAATGGAAGCTTTTTTTAAATTTTATGTCTTTATATCATTAAAAATGTGAGAATTCTCAAGTTCGGTCAAAAATATTTAAAACTGTTGAAATACCTCTGAAAGGTGATATTCTATAATCTTTGTTTGGTCTTATTTGAACATTCAAGCATAGCACATATCACCATCATGTTTGTTTTATTTGTAAAACCACTGCAAGGTTTTTAATCAACACAAATATAGGAAATAACCTCAAAATCCGTAGACGTAAGTTATACGACTCGATGATTTGAAGTTAGCGCGGACGGAGAACATTCTTACACACTGAGAAGCGCTGCAATATTATGTGAAGATTTTTCTTGTCTCTTTATCTTTCGTGATATACGACGTAAAACCCGTAGAAAGTGACTTATCGCAAATTCGTATTGGTTGGGTAAAAATATTAAGCCATCTCTCCACGTATATTATTGCTTCAAGAGTGTATAGGTTTACTGTCCTATTGAACGATGAAGAACGGCCAGGTTGTCAGACCACTTCCTTTTCGATGGTCATCCCGTAATGCAGCGGCTGGCATCGTAGTGTGGCACGCTGCATATGGCGGAGAGTGATCTGGTCGTCTTGTTGTCCATGGCGATATTGCCGGGCAGCTCGAGCACCTTGACGTAGTTGCGATTCTTCAGTACACTACACTTCTCTTTCTTCAAACTTCCTCCAGGAAATTTCTGGATTACTAACAAATTATTTATTTATTTAATTATAAACGCCCTCATGGGCTTTTACATAACATATGATAAAATAATAGTGATTAGTGATTTAATAAAACAAATTTGTAACTTTATTCCACTTTTATTATTTTGACTGGACCGGTTTCAGCCTATGACGGCCATCTTCAGACTAGTACAAGTGTTTATTAACCTACGGCTTATATACTATTTTTAAGGAAGTGTTAGGGGTAGTAAACAATGATTTTACTTTAATTATATTCATCAGTATTGTTGCATGATTTTAATAGTTACAGGGTAAAAGTTACTTTTAATTTATTGGTATTACTATTTTATATATCTATCTGGAATATTTATTTATTTTATTTAATATTTAAGATGGGTAACAGTTGCATTTCTATAAATATGAATTGACAATGTATTTATATAATGAAAGGTTGGTGAATACTGATTGTTAATGAATTTACTTTAGGTTTTCCCATCTCAATTGTGATGTCCAGATGTACAACATAATTTTCTAATTATTGGGTTACTCCCAGCATTATGGTATATTAGTTTTATGATTCTATTCATTATGCACTGTTAGAGTAGATTACTTCTATTATTATAATTTCTCGGTATCAAGGAATTTTTGAGTGCTATGCACTTTGGTAATAACTTACATTTATTGTTATTACCTATTGATTGTTTGGGATTTTTTAAGTGCATTTACATTATGATATGTTTTTAGTTAGGTATATACATTATTACATTGGATCGGATGATAAAATTATAATGGGTATAATAACGGAGACTTTGCAAACACCGGTCCAGTCAAAATAATAAAAGTGGAATAAAGTTACAAATTTGTTTTATTAAATCATTAAAATAGAATTCCACCACGAATTAACAGTTTAGAAATTAGAAATAAACAATGATTAGCACCCAAAAACATGACTAAGTTGATAGAAATATTATAATTCAAATTAACACTAGTATTTTTGAAAGAGGTATGTTATTATAGCCTTCTTGTAACTAGATTCAGTGCAGTTGAATATATCTACTATTTCAGCGATAGAATTACTCACTGCATTATGATCAATTGACAAACATAACTATAACTATAAGTTGATTTCTGGATGTATTTAAACACAATCATATTTACTAAAGGAGATTAACTTGCTTGCCCCAAGTAAGTACATTCGTGCGAGGCACCATGTGACGTTTTACACACAAGTCAGAACTTCCTCATACAAAAACACGCCAATATATAAAGCGATGGAACTATTCAATGAAGCTGCATCTACCTTAGATGTATTTAGATGCACATATATAGAGTTCTGTCATTATCTCTCGATATACGTACAAGAGTGACCGTTAGGTACATAACGACCTACATACTCTTAAATAAAATGTTTTTTTACAGACATTTTTCACTTGTCAATTCAACGATTATCTCAAAACATGTGTATGAGAATGAACCTCTCTTATATCTTATCTTTTTTTTATTTTTCATTGCTCACATTATTTGCGTTATTATATCATATATGATGCGTCACACTACTTCAGTTTGTACTCAAATAACTCCATCGAACATATAATACGTTGTCTTTATGTGTAGTGTAAATAAATGTTTAGTTTCTTTTACAACACTATGCATGTATCTACAATATTTTTATATCATTCATTTCTTAATGTATTTGGTGAACAACTGTTTTTATGAGATCTTTGTTTTATAAATAAATAACAACTTGACTGCTATGCTTTTTAGATGATGGCAGTTTGTTCAAAAGCTGAAACGGACCGACAACCCGCGTTTAACAGAGACCATTCAAATTTCAAAAAAGAAAAATATGCAAAAAAAAGTGCCTTTGTTTATTTTGATATCTTCTTCAATCATTTAAGGCTTTGTTGGTTTATCATCTCTGCGTAACCTTTTGGAGAAATGTACAAAGCAGTAACACAGCGAGCCGTGATTTTTAGAAATACGTGGGTGAATGAAACCTATCGGGGTTAATTCTAATGCGCGCGAGCCTACATAACGTAATGGTCTGCATGATGCATAATAATGTGTGGCGGATAATTAGATCGAATTACTTGACGTAGTTGGAGGGGTGGGGGGGAACTGATGCGGTGATCTGCGTGGTGTATCCGTCTCTCTCTGCGAGGTGTTCGTTCTGTCTTACCGCTTAAATTCATAATTACCTGGTTATTAGTTACGAACAGGTGAGCCCATCGATCGAGTCTCTTGATTTTGTTGTGTTAAACGACAAAAAAATATGCTAGAAAAAACCTCGCGAAGAGTGATTTTTGAGAGTCGACTCCCTTGGATTTATTTTAGATTCCCGGAACTCTCCGGGAATATCAATTTAAATGAAGACGGCCTCCGCGGTCGAGTGGCAAGACGCTCGACTACGAATCCAAAGGTCGCGGGTTCAAACCCGGCGTGCGCCAATAACTTTTATTTAATTAAATTGTGTCACAACACATTAAATTCATATAAAAATAATGAAAAGTATATTTGCGGCACGTTCCAGAATGGTAGATACTCCAAGTATCGCCATGGTGAAAGACTACCATTCAGAATCGAAACGTTGCTTGAAATGGCTTTAGCCGTGTTTGAATAGCCAGGTACTTCCCAACCTTCCTCTTTCCAATCTCTTTCCCCTCCCCACTACCTTCAGCCTTACATCATACCTCGATTGGCGATGTCATAGTCTCACTGGCTCTAGACGGTTGGGAGCAGTTGAGACTCTTGTGCGGTATTCATATAAAAAAAATATTGAAAAAAATGAATTTACTAATGAATACTGTTCTTAAGATTTTGGCTTGCAAAATTTGGAGTATATTTCATTATCTTTTTTTGTAAAGTAATTATATTATTATTAGTAATTATATAGTAATACATATTTTTAATATTCCGAAAAAAACAAAAACCAAAATGATAAACTAACCATAAAGCCGATTCCCCGCAGGCGTAGACAGACTAGATGAACTGCCATATACTTCTGTCTTGGAAAAAACCTATGACTTAATTTACATTCGTACATCATCTTATTACTTATTACTCTTCTGTTATTCTGACACAAGTATTTGATTCACTTGATCGTTTCACTTCTTCCTCGGGCGTCACCGATTACTTCTACCATTCAATTTCGCGTGAAATATTCTCCTTACACTCCTTTTTTGTTCATCTGATCTACATGCTCAAACCGTCTAAGCGTCCCTTTCTTAATCCTATTCTCAAGCTTGTACCAGCCTGGCAATCTTTCCGGATATCCACATTTGTAACACGGCCATACATGGTTTTACCATCCATACGCCTTAATGATCTCATTTCTACAGCATTCAGTCTACTTTCAGCTATCTTCTACTAGCTCCATGTTTCACTGCCATACATCAGAGTTGGTATAAGAACTCCATTGTGGCAATAGCCAAAATGAGAATGAAACAAAATTTTCGTGAACTTAATTTCAAAATCATACTGTCAAAACGATTTAATAAAAGCAGTAGAAACTAGAAACATGTTAACAAAACGGCGCTGTTTAGGATTTGTAAAAATGATTTTACATTTTCATATGTGAACAAGAATTAGGTAAAAAACCAAATGTTTATTTAAATAATGTCAGAGTTGTCAAAAATAGTCTCATGCAGATAGGAATAAAAACTAGTTTTTTGCTGTAACATGGCAGCATATAAAGATATTTGTATTTTAATTGTTAATTAATTATGAGAATTTATTTTTATGAATGCTTTTATTTTTTTCCAGACTTACAAAGTATTATTCGTTAAAGAAATGTAAAAAAAACTTTGTATATGAACACGGATAAATATATTGTATGATATATCTGTGGTCTTATGCAAAAAATATTTTTAAATTTATTTATATATGTCAAACCACAAAGTGGTTGGTTTCTACGAAAACATGTTATTTGTTATCCCACATTGACTTCTGGACCTTGAAAAATCTTTATACTTGAGTTGGGCCATGTGAAAAGTCAGAATAACAGAAAAGTATGGATGAGACGATGTGTGAATGTGAATGAAGCAAGAAGTGTGCGCCAATAGAGAGTTGTATGCTGGTCCGTCCTCTCTGTCTTCTCCTGCGCGAAAACGGCGTGATGGTTAGTTAGTCAGTTACAAAAGGTATTTCTCAAACTAATGTAAAAAAAAAACTTTCACCATTTTTATAGTCTGCCATCATAGTTTTTAAACTAACCTAACCTAACCCGGCGTGATGTAAAAAGTAAATTAAAATATAACGAAACAACAAACAACGATTGACGGCCGCCGTGGTCGAGAGGTTAAGACGCTAGACTGCGATTCCAGAGGTCCGGGGTTCGAATCCCAGCGTGGGCAAATAAATTTATTTAATTTATATTTGTTATTCCACCATTCAGAATTCAAACATAGCTTGGAATGGCTTAAGCCGTGTTTGGTGACCAAAACTGAATAGCCAGGTACCTCCCAACCATTCTCTTTCCCATCTCCTCCCCACTCACGACTTTCAGCCTCACAACATACCCTAATTGGGGATGTCATAGTCCCACTTAAATAAAAAAATAGCCCGTTAGAACTATTAAAAATGCAAATAAATCAAAATAATAATTAGTATATAAGTTAAAATATTATAAAGTTAAAAATAAAATGAAAAAATTAGCTACTTTGTAAACTTGAATGCACAAGTAACCAATAAAAAATAAATAAAACTAAAACTAAGCTGGTTCCAGACGTTTGGAAACAGTTGCGACTCTGGTGCGGTATTTACATAAAAAAACGAAATATGTTTGTTTAAAAAAAGTTTTACGCAATACAAATTACTTCAAACCAATATTTTTTAAAATTAAAAACTAGTGCTGTCATCTTATGTATATTGAACAATTATAATTCTTGTATTATTGATACAAAAACAGTCAAAATACTTTTATTATCTTTTACTAACTATCGTGACAAGACGCAAAAACGAAATAACGAAACGACAACTTTTTTTGCAAAACGCAAAATAAGAAAACAAGAATGATAATAACGATGCTTCGCGCAGACCCGGTCCATTGCAGCTTCCCTCCCATGATAATAAGATGACATACCTATACCCTATACCCACTACCTCCAGCGGAGATATTATTACCTCTGCAACAGGCAGAGAGAAAGAGCCGATCTCATAAGTACTGGAGGACTCGCCAACGCGCATTCAGTCGGCGCAGATCTTTCAACAAGTGCGCATGCTCGGGACAGACTAAAAAAAAACACAAATATCTATGGCTAATGAGTTGATATTAATTTTGTAGTAAAATTGCGGCCAGTTATCATTGTTATGCATGCGGTCGGTTTGAAGAATTTGTAGATTAAAACAAAATTGATTTGATCAGTGATTGATTTTAGTTTTTGTCCAATTGTTTTTTGAAAGACGTTCGTTATGGCGTATTCGCTCTTGTGGATTTGCGTGTGCAGTGTTCTGATGTTTGCAGGTATGTTATTATTAAATAAATAATTAAGAAAAATATTATTGTTACAACGAAATATATTGTTTTTTTTACATTACATCGATAGGTCTTTTTTTAATGTGGGTATTTTTTGATTTAATTTAAAAAATATATAAATGAATAAGAGAAATTATTAGAAATAAAATAAGCGTTACTGGTCTTTTTTAGCATTGTATTATTGGATATATTCGTTGAATACGAACTGTTGTTAATTGAAGAGGATTGTTCGAAGAAAATGTAAAATGATCAAATCAGGTTTTATGAATTACTTTTATGAAAAAATAGGTAATTTACTATGTTTTTTAGGGGATACTGAAACTTCTGTTCGGCGTCAGTGTCTTTTCAAATTTTATAATAAATGTAGCATCACAAGGAATGCTAAATCTTGCTTGTAAGGAATATAAAATATATCCGAATTGTCCTAAAATAGGCGTTATGTATATATTGTTTTTCGTTTGTTTAAAAAAAAATATATGTATATATTTTTGGGTTACAAATAACCTTACAATATTTGAAAAACTCCTACTGCCATCATAATAAGCGGAACAGATGACTTAGCTAGTAGAGGAATTGAACCCACGTCACCCAAGACGGAAACCGACGCGTTTGTCCACTCAGCTACTAACCGGTCTGTCCTTTTCACACCCGTCCTTTTCTCATGAGTCACATAACATATTATATATATTATCGAGATTTATCATTCTGTTAGTTTTTCAGCTATATTTATTTAGGGACCATTACACATTGAAGAATACTATATACGTTGCTTGAGCGGTTCTTAATCTTAATTTTCAACTTCACAAATATATACTCGTACATCACATCATTAATATCCACAGATTGTCGGACAGGATTTCTTGTATAGGCCGCATCTGAGTTATGACAAAACCTTCGACAAAATGCCCAGTAAGTAATCTACCCTTTCTCCTTATTACGGTCCACAGAGAAGGTTAAAAATACTGCTAGTGGATATTAAATTAAGCCTCCTTTCCGCTACACAGCCTACTTTAAAATTAATTTTAAAAGGCGAGGTTTTTTTGCTAACACCACACCAGTGTCCCAACTGCTCGAAGCCAGTGTGACCATTTACTAGTGGTCACCAAACACGGCTAGTGCCGTTTCAAGGAATGTTTCGATTCTAAATGGTGTTTTTTCACCCAGGCGTTACTGAGGTTATCCTCTACTCTGGAGCTAATCTAACAAGGCACTTAATAATATGAAAATCTTACATCTCTCAACGCTGCTTGAGTAATGTTACAAAACGATTTGAGTACACCATTATAGAGAAGTTATTGCATGCAATTAACGCGTACGTGCGGTCAGAGAGTAAACGCTCGAATGTGAGAGGACAGAGTCGTTAATATGCTGAAATAACTTGCGGTTCGTTGAAGATGCATTTTCATCCGTCGAAAGGTCAACACAATATTTTACTGACCTTTTAATACATAGACATGTGTACAAACCGCTTTTTGATTTAACCAGCCATATTTAATAAAAAAAACATATTAATTTACACGTCTACGTAGCGAAAATGTCCGTTGTTTCAAACGAATTTAGGTGTTTTAATTTTTGGTTTAACCAATATCCAGAGAAAAAAACAACTCATTGCAAAAAAGATTGCGATGAATGAATAAGATTAAGAAAGGGAAACTTAAATCGTTTCAGCACGTACAGCGGGTGAACAAAGAAAGGAGTGTGAGAAGAATAAATGATCCGTAAATGAATGGAAGAAGAAGTCGGAGACACCTCAGGAATACATGAAAAGGTCGAGTGAATGAAATACTCGAGTCGGGTCAGGTTGATGGACGGAAAAAAGTAGAGTATTTTTGATAAGATCTATGAATGTGGATGAAGCAAGGAGTGAGGTGTGTGAGTGAGTATTATTGCTAGTGAGGGGTTTCATATAAATAATCAGATAGTAAAAGCATAACTTCACGATCCAATACCTAGTATGCTCCAGAATCAGGGATGCAATAAACTCAGCGAATTCTCGTTTTTTAGTTTCCCTCATTCAAGTGTCCCTTATTGGAGTGTCCCTCACTGAAGTTTTTATTTTTTTTAACTTTTCTATTTCTATAAGTGTTCCTATCTCAAATTTCTTTCTTTTTAGTATCCTCTATTAAAGTGGCCCTTATTGAAGTCTCACTTTTCAAAGTTTTTTTCTATTTCAGTTTTTCTATTTCAAGTTTATCTCTTTTTAGTTTCCTTCTTTCAAGTATTCTTTATTGAAGTGTCCCTCATTAATGTTTCTCTTTTAAGTTTTCCTCATTCAAATATCTCTTATTGAAGTGTCCCTCATTGATATTTCTCTTCCTTCAAGATTTCCTATTTCTATAAGTATTCCTATCTCATAATTCTTGGTTTTTGGTTTTCTTTATTGAAATCTCCCTTAATGATTTAATAAAACAAATATATAACTTAAAATACCAACTAATGATTTAATAAAACAAATATAAAAAGTCTCCCTTATTGAAGCTTCACTCTTTAACGTTTTTCTATTTTAAGTTTTCCTATTTTAAGTGTATCTCTTTTTAGTTTCCTTCTTTCAAGTATTCTTTATTGAAGTTTCCCTCATTAATGTTTCTCTTTTAAGTTTTCCTCATTAAAGTATCCCTTATTGAAGTGTCCTTCTTTGAAGTTTCTCTTTAAAAAGTTTTTCTTTTCTTAAACCTCTTTCTTTTTAGTTTCCTTTATTGAAGTGTCCCTTATTAAAGCCTCACTCCTCAAAGTTTCTCTATTTTAATTTTTCCAATTTTATGTTTCTCTTTTTAGTTTCTTTCATTCAAGTTTCCACCCTCAAATACCCTTCTTTCGCGTTTCAATCTTTCAAATTTTAAATTGAATTAAATTAGGTAATTAATTCTGGAGAGTTCATTCATCAATCTTTAAGCATGTTTACCTTGAGTATACCATTACATATTTTACTCTAAGCCTTCTCTGAAATTGCATTTGTTAACGATTTCGAATTTGATAAAGTAGCTTTTTTATAAGCTTTTCCATATCAGTGTTCAATTGTTTTTCATATATAAAGTGTGTTCAACAAAATAGTTTATATCAAAGCAAAGATCTGTAGAGAAAACACAAAGATTTTTTTTTTTGGCAAACAGAAAAAAAAAGGTTTTAAGATTGGTTAAAGTCTACATTTATATGAATAATATAACAATGCAGATTTGTATTTAGAATGTAACTAATTTGATAATAAAATGAGAGCTCTATTCACGCAACTAATAATTTATTCCAATGTCTGGAAACAATGCAATTCGTCTTTGTAATCTTATTTTTTAATATATACTGATACTTACATCTAGTTTGCATTGATGCAATATACAATCGTGACATAAAACATGTATTAAATGAATACAATGGTCAATTAACAGTTTTTTTTTCACTTTAAACAAATTTAAAGTAAAATAAAATTAATTAAAATTTGTTTACATAAGTTGTATTATTTCACAATTAACTAATTTGAAATAAAACCTAGTATATTTGTGGCACGCTCTAGGGCGGAATATACCCTAAACATCGCCCTGGTCAAAGACTAATATTCAGATTAGAAACGTTGCTTAAAATAACTGTAGCCATATTTGGTGACCAGATACTTCTTCACTTTCCTCTTTCCTATTTCCTTCCCCTCCCCACTCCGTTCAGCCTCACATCATACCCCAATTAGGGATGTCATAGTCCCACTGGCTCTAGACGGTTGGATCAGTTGGGATTTTTATGCGGTATGTTTTTCAAGTCATTTAATGAGCACGATAATACGAAAAGCCTAATTACGTTTGTTGCATTCGTTTTTCATTCCAAACGGGGACAAGACTTTAATGTATCTTTGCTAGATTGAATAATGATGAACTCGAAGACAGACGTGAGTTCGTCACAGCGAGAATACCCATTAATACATATTTGAAACTGTTACTTGAACTAGAACTAAAGTACCATGTAGTGGGTACAACAGTAGGTACTTACTTAACATAGTTTACTTGCTGACATAGCGAACAATAAAGTTGTGTTGAATATCAAAAAGCATATTGAAATATTCCTGTATTTTGTTTGTGACATAATATACCTCCTAGCCAAAGAAAATTAGCCTTAAATCCATTAAAAATTCATCATATGAATTGAAATGCAAAAAAAATACATTTTCCACAAAGATTTTTGACAAGCAATAAAAAATAAAACATCCTTTTAGTTAGGCACTTACCTGACGTAGTTTACTTGCTGACATAATGTGACTGCGTACATTATTTTTGATGGAGGTAAAAAAAAAAACACATCGGAACACTCTCCCTTTTTATTTATTTATTTATCTATATATTTTGTAACACTAAATGTAATTTTATGCGTCAAATGTAATCTGGTCCCTCTATCTCAGAAAGCGGGATGTTAATATGAGAGGGAGAGAACATTAATTCACAAATGAAAATATTTGTTTTGGTGATAACGTACTTTATATTCTTAGTCCTCTTCAACGATGAAAAATGGCTGCGATGTTAGGCAAAACACTTCCCTGGCGATGGTCATGTCGTCGAACAGCTGACGGCCTCCAAAGTCGAGTGGTAAGACGATCGACTACGAATCCAAAGGTCGCGGGTTCACACCCAGCGTGCGCCAATAACTTTTATTCCAATAATATGTGTTATAACACATTCAATTCATATTAAATAATAAAAAGTATATTTGCGGCCCGTTCCAGAGTGGTAGATGCTCCAAGTATCGACCTGGTGAAAGACCACCATTCAGAACTGAAACGTTGCTTGAAATGGCTTTAGCCGTATTTGGTGACCAGATCCGAATAGCCAGGTACTTCCCAACCTTCTTCTTCCCTGTCTCCCTCCCCTCCCCACTACCTTCAGCCGTACAACATAACCCTATTGGGGATGCCATAGTCTCACTGGCTCTTGACGGTTGGGAATCTTGTGCGGTATTCACTATAAAAAAAACTGATCCGAACCTGTGGGACAATGGCATCTCCATTTGAAAAATGTTAACTTGAAGGAAATACGGGAAAGGACGAGATGAAAAATACAAAGTTTGTTGAAGTATTTGTCCATTCGGGCACATGGTTTTCACGAAAAAAATATCTAAGATCATGTTTTAATCCTAGATAAGCTGAGATTGGTTTTAAATCCACTCTTATTAATATGCTATATGTAATAGTTGCCATATCTAATTATACGAGCCTATATAATCAAATTAGCGAGGGTCGCAGCAGATCAACAAGAGATGGGTTATGCAATGGTCTCAATTCACACCCGATCATAAAATAGGTTGATTGATGAGCGAATAGAACGCCATAATTACACTTCTAGACCGGATAAGATCAATCGAGTGAAGACGCATGATGTAATCCATGAAATTGAAGAGAATTTTTTGTATTATGCAAGGATGGGAGATCTAATCTGCCAAACACTAACCAATTCGATCGCGAGTTTTTCCTACATCATTTTATTCATTCTTTTTAGTGACGTTATTCGTCACCTTGTGATTTAGGTCGAGATTTCTCGAGTTTACCGAAAGATGTCGATAGCTCTTGAGAAGAAATCTCCGTGGTCTTGTTTCATTCGAATGAAAATGGCATCGCAAATTTGAAATAACACATTACTCAATAAGTTCGTAGGATGATTGATAAAACAACAACTTTTAGGCGAAATTTCATTTTATTCATCAACATAGCCTCTTTCAAGAGTGGTGTATTCATTTCAACGCTTCTCTAACATTTCGATGCCTTTTTTAATATCTTTGGCCTCAAAGTAAGCTTCAGTTTTAGCAATCACTTCTTCATTGGAGCCAAATCTCTTTTCCTGGAGCATTCTTTTTAGGTCTGCAAACAGTTAGTAGTCGCTGGGAGCCAGATCCTGATAATACGGTGGGTGGGGAAGCAATTCAAAGAGCGATTCATGCAATTTTGCCATTGTTGCGATCGACTTGTGACCCTCTGAATCGTCGACGCGTTATTAGTTAGGAAACTCCATTAATGGAGGACTGAACGCTGTTGGCGCAAATAAGAAATTGTCCAAAGAAGCGAAGCTAGCAGTCCACAATGGAGTACTTATACTAACCATGATGTATGGCAGTGAGGCATGGAACTGGCAGAGGAAGGATGAAAGTAGACTGAACGCTGTGGAAATGAGATCTTTGAGACGTATGTGCGGTAAAACCATGTATGATCGTATTAAAAATGTGGATATCCGGAAAGAATGCAAGGCTGATGTGAGCGTAATGAATAGGATCAAGAAAGAGACGCTTAGATGGTTTGGGCATGTAGAACGAATGAACGAAGAAAGGAGTGTGAAAAGAATATATGATGCGAAAGCGAATGGAAAAAGAAGTCGAGGACGCCCGACAAAGACATGGCACGATCAAGTAAATCAAATACTTGAATCGTAGTCAGAATAACAGAAGAGTATGTATGAGACGATGTATGAATGTAAATGAAGCAAGGAGTGTGTGCCAAGACAGAGTTATATGGCGGTCCGTCCTCTCTGCCTACCCCTGCGGGGAAACGGGGTGATGGTTAGTTAGTTAGTTAGTTAGGGGAAGCAATTCAAAGAGCGATTCATGCAATTTTGCCATTGTTGCGATTGACTTGTGACCCTCTGAATCGTCGACGCGTTATTGTTTTTGATTGACTCTGAGCAAACGCGGTACCCACTTCGAACAAAGCTTCGTCATGGATAAATTTTGATGCGAAATGGTGAATTCACTGCCTTCTGATATCTTCAAGGTGTCAGTTGCCTACGCAACTTCAATTTACGATCGGCCAAAACTATTTTGTGGAGTTTATTTTTTATTTTTTCTGAAACAACTGCCGAATTTGGGCGACCAGAGCGTTCAGCATTATCGGTGTTTGTGCGGCCGTGTTTAAAATCAGCAAACAACCTCTCTACTATTTGTCTCGATGGAGTAGAGTTTAAATAACACTTTTCAATTCACTGCTTTGCTTGTATGGTATTTTTCCCATTAAAAATAAAAACACGCAGGTGAATGGAATAAGATGACACCCCAGGAATACGCAGCAAGTTCAAAAGAATCAATTGGTCGGGTTATATTAAGAATCAATACAACGAAAGTACTATGTATGAGACGACGCGACGTATGGACGATTGAAGCAAGGAGTTTTGCCTATCCATTCGGGAATTTTTATAATGGTTAGTTAGTTTTTTCGTAAGATTGTAATATTTTCGAAGAAGTAAGAAATAGTGATATTTGTTTTTTTTTTTAATATCTATATATTTCACTCTCATTTCTCGATATAATGTATGAAGGGTCATTTGAAGGAAATGAAGAATTAAATCTGGGTTTTGAAAATACGCTAACAGTTTGTCTTAGAACCAAGCCGTTTAACTTAAGAATGAATTGTAAAAAAACTACAAGTTTTCATAAGAAATAACATGCAACATTTTCGGATGCAGACGTTTACCTTATCTTAAATCGTACACAGACGAAAAAATCAACAAAAATACTGGCGCAGCGCCTTCTAATGCCGGTAAAACAGACACAATGTTCTCACTTGTCGCATCTGCTGAGTGATTTTTTAAATTTACATCATTAATTATACCGCACAAGAGCTCCTAATGCTCCTAACCGTCTAGAGCCAGTGGGACCATGGCATTCCCAAGTGAGGTAGAAAGTAGCGGGGAAGAGAATGAGATGGGAAAGAGGAAGGCCAAAAGTACTGGGCTATTCAGATCTGGTCACCAAACACAGCTAGAGCCATTTCAAGCAACGTTTCATTCTGAACGATGGTCTTTCACCAGGGCGATACTACCGTATATATATCTATCTACCACTCTGAAACGTGTCGAAAATACAGCATAAATTATTTTATATTAATCAAATGTGTTGTGACACATTTTAAAGAAATAAAATATATTGGCGCACGCCGGGTTTGAACCCGCGACCTTTGGATTCGCAATCGAGCGTCTTACCACTCGACCACGGAGGCCGTCAAATGCTGATCAAGTTTCGCATGGTGGCGAAGGTTTTATTTGTTGATTAAAGCACATATTTTGTATTACGTAGTAGCGCAGATTTTTCACTGCCTACATTCCTCCTATAAAATACGAAGCGATGTTTGTGATTGTGGAAGTTTAGTGAACAAAAACCAAATGTAAAAGAGTTTCAGTGCATTCGGCCATGTCCGTCTATCGCCTCTCTTCAAATATTATTCAAGTTCTGAACCGGTTTGCCGTGACCACAAATATTCTAAACTAGGTAAACTTGTTATTTACTTAACATTTTAATGCTAATTTTGGCGAAAATGTATTTATAACCCGTTTTGCACAAGAGTGAAATAATTCATTCTGAAAATCGTCGTTGAAATTTATTTATCAAAATTAGTTTTGTATGATAGTCCCAAATAGTTCTATGGTTGATAGTTCAGAGTCTGAATCATCAAGTGAATATAACCATCTTGAGAATAAAACATAATTAAAAATGATAAAATAAAGTGAGAGGAATTGATTGACATAATGACCGTTTTGTTTTGGCCAAAAAGTAATACCCACATAGAGATGTATTAGGAATGGTAGATAACAGATTCACTTTGTTTAATAGCTAGATATGAATAGCCACTTTTCCGCCTTCCTCCTCTCCATCTCCCACTGTGACTCTTTTGTGGCAAGTCTTTTTACAAATTTTTATATGCGGGTCGGCCGGCCTTCAATAGCCCCCGTGGTCTAGTGGTTGAGATGCTCGACTAGGAATCCAGAGAACACGGGTTCAAATCCCTGCGTGCGGAAATAATTTTCATTTAATTAATACGTGTTATTCCACATTTAATACTATTAAAATAATATGTAATATTTTTGTGGCGCGTTCCAAAGGAGTAGATACTCATAGTATCGCCCTGACGAAAGACCACTATTCAGAATTAAAACGTTGCTTGAAATAGTTTTAGCCATATTTGGTGACGAGATCAGAATAGCCAGGTACTTTCCAACCTTCCACTTCCCCATCTTCCTCCATACATTAAGCCTCACAACATACCCCGATTGGGGATGCCATAGTCTCACTGGCTCTAGAAGGTTGGGAGCAGTTGAGACTCTTGTACGGTATTCACTATATTTTTTCTATTTTAAAACACGTTTCCTTAAGAAAGTAGAATTTATTTTCCTGAAGTATTTAAAAAAAAAAAAATTATAACGAGAAACTATCAAGCCTTGTCAAAGACCCTCGAGGAATTTTGCTTGAAATGGCTTTAGTCATGTTTGGTGACCTGATCTGAATGGCCAGACACTTCCTAATCTTCCTCTTCCAAATATAAAAAAAAAATAGTTAAAAACTTTGTTGCAAGATACGAGTATGCTGTTATAGTGAGTATACTGCTACCGAAAAAGTTTGTCAAAACAAATACAAATTTTCGCAGATAGCAAACAGTTGTTACCCGATATTATAAAAAATAAATACAATTTACATTATTAGTACAGATTAAGTAAAGTTTTAAAAGTAAAGTTTATGTGTATGTCAATCAATAAAATCAAATAAATAAACAAATTAGATATTGCAACACATTGTTATTTAGTAAAGATAATAAAAAAAAGGATTGAGGAAAAATGATTGGTGCATAATGAAAATTAGAAATAAAAAGACCTTTGGATTTCGGTCTGAATGTTTATTGGTTGAAGTTGAAAGAATGGATAAACCGCTTTATCACTTGATACTAGGCGAATGTGGATAGATAAAGATGCCAAGGCCAGTCTCAGAAAAGCCGGTAAATTTATATACCTTACCAACTTGCAACAAGATTGCTGATAATATTAATCAGTATTATTTTTAAAAATACGCGTTGAAACGTGTGTATTAGCTGAGCTATAAAAAACTTTGAATTCATTTAATTAAACAATGTGTTTCTGCTAATAAGACTGGTTGACTTTCCCCAGGGTGATATTGAAAGTAGGTATCTTTCTGAGTAGTTACATAGATGATAAAGACGATGGTTCATGAGAAGATATTACTTCATTATCATTTACACAAATTAATTTTATAATTTTTATATGAAAACCGCACAAGAGTCTCAACTGCTCTCAACCGTCTAGAGCCAGTGAGACTATGGCCTCCCCAAATAGGGTATGTTGTGAGGTTTAAGGTACTGAGGAGGGGAAGGAGATTGGGAAGAGGAAGGTTGGGAAGTACCTGGCTATTCAGATCTGGTCACCAAACACGGCTAAAGCCATTTCGACCAACGTTTCGATTCTGAATGGTGATCTTCTACCAGGGCGATACTTAGAGTATCTACCACTCTGGAACGTGCCGCAAATATACTTTTTACTATTTTTAAACGAATTAAAATGTGTTATGACACATATTAATTAAACAAAAGTTATTGGCGCACGCCGGGTTTGAACTCGCGACCTTTGGATTCGTAGTCGAGCGTCTTACCACTCGACTATGGAGGCCGTCAATGGTCGTTGAGTAGCCAGATACTTCCCAACCTTCCTCTTTTCCATATCTTTTCCCTCCATACTCCCTTTTGTCGTACAACATACCACAACTTCGAATGCCATAGTTCCTGCGGCTCCAGACAGTTAAGGTCTCGTTGTATGATATTCAGAAAAAAATATTTTTTACATTAATTTTGTTTTCAACTAAAAAATTACAGCTTATTTTTTTTTATCAAAGTTTGTTGAAAGCCATTATACGTGTCACAGTAAAAGTACACTAAGACATGCGGAAATTAATAATACACTTTTAAAGTGTAATTATTTAAAAAATAAATAAAATATCTACTTTCCCGAAAGTAACACATTTTGTGCAAAGAGAGCTCAACGCATCAGTATCCAAGAAACCCGTTTTACCCGACAGATTATAATATTTTATTTAACGGACCTTTACAATATAAAACGAATGTTGCAAGTTAAAAAATCAAGTTCAAACGTGCATTTTCTCAGTTATTTTTCATTGCGATATGAATCGTGGCGTAGTGTTTTAGACATTAGTCGGGGAATTGCGCATTCGATTCCCGTCGCGACTCGATAATATTTTTTAATCCAATTCCAGCAAGAAAATCTTTACAAGTTTCATTTAAATTATTATAAGTGTGTTTGATATAAAAGCTGATAAGAATATTAAAATAAGTTTGAATGTAGTAAACTTCATCAATAGAGGACTGAACGCTATTGGCACAAATAAAAAAAATGACCAAAGAAGCGGAGCTAGCAGTTCACAATGGAGTGCTTATACCAACCCTGATGTATGGCAGTGAGGCATATAACTTGCAGAGGAAAGATGAAAGTAGACTGAATGGTGTAGAAATGAGATCTATGAGGCGTATATGTGATAAAACCACGTATGACAGTGTTAAAAATGTGGACATCCAGAAAGAATGCAAGGCTGATGTAAGCGTAGCGAATAGGATTAAGAGAGAGACGCTTAGATGGTTTGGGCATGTAAAGTTAGTGAACAAAAAAAGGAGTGTTAGAAAAACACATCACGCAAAAGTGAAAAGTGGAATAAGTAAGGGACGTCCGAGGAAGGCATGGCATGATCAAGTGAATCAAATTCTGAGTCGGGCCATGTCAAGAGTGAAGAGTGAATGTGAATGAAGCAAGGAGTATGTGCTAAGGCAGAGTTGTATGGCGGTTCATCCTCTCTGCCTACCCTTGTGGAGAAATTGCTTCCTAGTTTGTTAGTTAACAATCAATATGAAAACCTTTCAAAATAACCGATGTTTTAAATGATAACTTTGATCACGTTATATCTTTGAAAAGCAAAAATATGATTCGGAAAAGGACCAAACTATTCAAACTGCGCTACAATTCAATAACATCCGAAACTCAAATATTTTTACAAAGTGTCCCCTTTTACTTGTTAATAGAGTGTGTTATTCGGTGTGTTTCGTCCGGCCGTACAACAGTTTCATCGTAAACTGTAACATCACGAAAATAAAAAAAGGTGGGAAGGAGAGGGAACGAGGAAGGTTCGAGAAAGAAGGCGAGGAATGCGACTTTCCAACGGAATTGAACAGCTGATTGACATCCGTTGGTTTTAGTAAAGGTACAATTAAAAAGATATTCGATTCGGTCTTAATTCTCAATGTTTTCGCAACCTGGTTGGGCAACGGCGTTTGTATGTAAATGAGATTTTACGCATTGATAATAAGCGCCGTAGCGTAATTTTTAAGTGGTTGGGAGGTTGCGGGTTCAGTTCCAGAAGCGGCTCGAAAACCATGTTGAACAAAACAAAAATAAAGTTGTACAAATAAAAAACAAATGTCAGTATGGATAGAATGATGTTGGTTGTTACAACGTGATTCGCACATTGAGCATGTGAGTAATTGGCCATATAAAATTATCAAAAATTAAATAAACCCACAGTAGCTGAGTGGAACCCTAGTGAAAGACCACCATTCAGAATCGAAACATTGCTTGAAATGGCTTTAACCGTGCTTGGTGGCCAGATCTGAATAGCCAGGTACTTTTCAACCTTTATCTTGCCCATCTTCTTCTCATTCCTACTTAAAGTTTACTCAATCATCTCAGTGAGTTACCTGAAGTGGAAAAAAGCTAAAAAAAGTCATAAATTTGTGTCGCTTGAGTCGAGTGTTCTCCCAAACGGTAAATATATTTTTAATGGCTGAAGGGCCACAAAAGTCTTCAAAATCAAATAAAATAAGAGTCAGAGCATTTTATGCAGAAAAAAAAACTGGTAAAAACTGCACGTAAATTTTTTTTTTACTAATGTGTCGCTTAAGCTCTTTTTCCTTTCCAGCGACGATATTTTTTAAGAGCAATTGCCAATAAATATTTTTGTTTTTATCCCCGCACTGTATATTTAATTTTTCTGTATGTTTATCAATTGTGTTGTAAGTTTTGCCTAATTTATTTTGTGTATTCCTATGTCTTATACCGTAAACCAAAACTGATACCATAATAAACAAGCATAATTATTCAAAAAAGAGAAACGCACAATCTATAATATATTATCCACAATTATTAGATAACAATAAAAAATCTGACCAATTATTAAACCCTAACAATATAATCTACATAATATAAAAGAAAATAAACGATTAAATTAAAAATGAATTATTAGTAGTCAAATACATTTGCGAAACCCGTTACACGCTGCACCAATCGCTTGAACATTTTTAATCATCAATTTCCGTCTTCATCTCGCTGAATTCCAGCCTCCACCTGCCTTTGCCCGAAGCAGTATTACATGGTGTGATGTGGTGATGGTGTTATGGTATAGTGCTGCGATGGTAGCATGGTGTTAGTGGCGCCTCAGTGGATTGTGAGCGAATACCTCGCTCTGATCCCAGCAGGCCTAACGGGACTTTTTATAGCTTTAGAATACCTTCTGGTATGCCAGCATTTCATGTCAGATGTACTCCTACATCTACCCGATACGATTAGCTAGATTTTTTGATGGAGTATGTGAAATTATCCGATCTTTTTAGTTTGGAATGCAATTAAAACAATGACTTTTTCTCGTACTTGTATTATTCATTCAAAATATCTCAGTTGCGGATTAAATTATTAGGAAAATCTGTTTGAATGAGTTAAACTTAAAAGATTTTTCTTTTGATTATATTGAAAATTATATACAGAACAATATAGCATTTTGCAAATTGGTGTGAATAATATTACACATGCTTAAGTGACGTCAGCCTTCGTGGTCGAATGGTGAGATGCTCGACTACGAATCCAGAGAACGCAGGTTTAAGCCCGGCGTGCGCAAATAAATTTTATTTATATAATATGTGTTTTAACACATTTCATCAATATATAATAATATACAGTATATTTGCGGCATGTTCCGGAGTGGTAGATACTCTAAGTATCGCCCTGGTGAAAGACCACCATTCAGAATAGAAATGTTGCTTGAAATGGCTTTAGCCATGTTTGGTGATCAGATCTGAATAGCCAGGAATCACTTGGAACCACTAGGATTGTAGTTAATTAAAATTTTGTATTGATAAATACTGACCTTTACCATGGTTTTAGCAATAACGTTAGCTTTCAGAAATATGTTCATTGGGTATAATTAAGATTTGTCTCTTTTTGCTTCATTTGCGGCTCGACAACCGACCGGTATGGACGTTTACGCTGTGCCCGACGTCACGACAATGTCGTCGCTGGAAAGGCAGACGGACTTAAGCGACACTTTGGTCAAAATGAGTTAAATATGCAGTTTTTTTCTGCATCGAATGCTCTGATTTTCGTTTGACTCTGAAGACTTTGTGACCCTTCAGCCATATAAAATATATTTACCGTTTTGGAGGAGGCTTGACTCAAGCGGCACAAGTTTGGGATTTGGTTAGCTTTTTGTCGCTTCAGGTAACTCAGTGAGAGTATTGTGTTACTTTATTTAACTTTTCTTTTCAAAATATAACAAGGTACTGAAGGCTTATGAATTTTACTGTAAAACAACAACAAAAAAGTGCTCTGGTGTAAACTTCCCAAAATGGCGCTTCAGCCCTTTTGCCTTTCCGGCGACGATATATATATATATATATATATATATATATATATATATATATATATATATATATATATATATATATATATATATATATATTTAACGAATACTTAGTGATATCTAATGTTTGATTTTTTATGATTAAGATATATTGGCTTTACGCATTTTTTATAATCTTTCAGCCGCATATAAAACATGGATTTAGTTTGTAATATTATACCCATATATATATATAATGCATAGCAATAATGTATTTAACTGCCCAATATACAAAATAATTACTTCGTACGTAGGTTCGGCCTGATATTACGAACGGAACTTTAGCAGTTAATTAAAATTTATACATTTAAATGAAGCATATAAACTTTTATGAACTTTCTTGATGTCGTCTGAATAAGCCATTTAACTGTTGCCGTGAGATCGAATTTCCCGTGGTTAATGACGAAACTGATTAAATCTTTTTAGTTTGTTTCCGTGGTCTAACGGAAAAGGCAGACTTGACCAGATTACCGTAGCGTGGAAACTCAGACATTGAGCCATGCATCGGCATGGAAGATATATGGCTTTGAAATGTTTATTTACAGGCTTATCCTTAAAATTCCTTTGACATGTAAGGTTATTTAACCAATTAAAAAAGTTCTTTATCAGATGGCTAAAAAGTTAAAATTTTTACTGCATCTAAACAGAAGAAAATTCTTTGATCTTGGTCATCTCACGGCTTCAATTCTACGGGAATGGTACGGCCAAAGGCGTGCACTCCGTAAAGGCACATGAGCACTGCCTACAGTGCCTACCCTGCCGTATTCGCAGAAAAATATGTTTAATATTGGAATAAATAGCATGAATTTATTGCACAAATATACAATTAAGCTGGATTCACACCAACGTCTCGATCCGCTCAGTGACGATACTGTTCCGCATGAGAGCTTATTGATATGGTATGAATATCAATTAAGGAGTATGTGCCAAGACAAAGTTGTGTGGCAGTGTATCCTCTCTGCCCACCCTTGTGATATTTAACTAATTAGTTAGTTAAATTATTATTTTGATGTGTAAAAATACTTACACCGCATATTTTTTAGAAATTAAAAACCATTTTTTTATCACTAAATAATATTTTTTAATAATTAAAAATATTATTTAGAGATAAAAAAATGGTTTTTTATAAAAAAAAATCTGCGATGTAATTATTTTTACACATAAGTTAAAATAATTATTTAACTAACTAAGTAGTTATATCACAAGGGGAGGAGAGAGGATATACTGCCACACAACTTTCTTCTTGGCACATGCTCCTTGATTGATATTCATACCATATCAATAAGTTCCCATGCGGAACAGTATCGTCACTGAGCGGATCCGGACGTTGGTGTGAATCCAGCTTTACACTTTTAAGAATACGCGCAAAATTTGGCTGATTGGACCACCGCTAGCGCCCCACCGACCTAGTATGATGTGTCAAAAGCAGTAACTACATACGCTCAAACGCCGCCATCGTCAGAGTAAATTGTTCATTAGACCACACAATATGTGCATGTTATGAGCTGTTGCGCGTTCAAGTAACTCATTTGCATTAGTATCTTTGTTAGTGTCTAAGGCAGTGCTTTTACAGAATAAATCCAATGGCAATCATCGACATTTGTTGGTACCTATCTCTATAATCAATTGATTCGCTATTTTTCCTAGTGCCTACCCTCAAAAAAAAGCTCTGTGCACGCCACTTAGTACGAAGCATGCAGAGTATAGATCGCACTGATGATAGATAAACTCCGATAAGAAAAAGCACCACAGGAAGAATGAGAAGATCGCAAAAGTTGCGTGTTTGATTCTTGGCGAAACGCGAAATTATATTTAAAAAATTCTATTCACCAACTGCTAACGAACTAATCGTGATTTCGCGATTGTTGGAAGCTTTTTATTGTAAACGCCATTTTTCGACGTATGGCTTAATTGAGCTTTTATTTGGTCGTTAGGTAGGCACTCGCAGGTTGCAAATACTTGCAGGTTGCAATAATTTGCGCCGTTCTTAAATTACCATCGTTTACGCGCACACATGACTTTGAGTAATCAACATGTTTTTAAACCGCCTTTCTTTGGACTACTAACGTAGTAGGTTAATTTTTCCACCAACTTATTCACGTAATGACTCGGTACAATGTATGTTATGTTCTCTTTTAAAATAATTAAATTGATGATGAGTGGAAGCTGACACGTGTGGTTTTTATTGTTTAAACAATAAAACAAAGCCGTCAGCGTGATTAATTAGAAAAAAACTCTGGCGTCATGAAATTTGCTCTAAGTATCGCCGTGGTGAAAGACCACCATTCAGAATCGAAACGTTGCTTGAAATAGTTTTAGCCGCGTTTGGTGACCAGATCTGAATAGCCAGGTACTTCCCAACCTTCCTCTTCCCCATATGCTTCTTCTCCCCACTATTTTCAGCCTCACAACATACCCTCATTGGGGATGCCATAGTCCCACTGGCTCTAGGCGGTTGGGAGCAGTTGGGACTCATATAAAAAATGTGAAATAACACACATTAATTAAATGAAAATTATTTCCGCACGCCGGGATTTGAACCTGCGACCTCTGGATTCCTAGTCGAGCGTTTTGTAAAAAAAAACACAATTTTTTGTAATGTGACCAATAATTTTGATGCACCATTTTCCAACTTTATGGACTTGCCACAAAAGAGTCACAATGGGAGATGGAGAAGAGGAAGGTGGAAAAGTACCTGACCATTCAGATCTAGCTATTAAACAAGATGAATATGCTATCTATCACTCGTGTGCGGGATTCACTATAATAAAAAATAAATAAAAAACTGTTGTTATAAAGTGATAAAAAATCATTGATGGCAATTACTTACACTAAGCTGACCAGGTAAAGAAACAATGATAGCCAACTTCCAATAAGATAAGGCACTAAAATAATAATCCAAGCAAGTGACGGTTTCCATGGTCGAGTGGTAAGACGCTCGACTACGAATCTAAAGGTCGCGGGTTCACACCCGGCGTGCGCCAATAACTCTTATTTAATTAATATGTATCGTAACACATTTAATTCACATAAAAATAATAAAAAAGTATATTTGTGGCACGTTACAGATTGGTAGATACTCTAAGTATCGCCCTGGTGAAAGACCACCATTCAGAATCTAAACGTTGCTTAAAATGGCTTTAGCCGTGTTTGGTGACCAGATCTGAATAGCCAGGTACTTCCCAATCTTCCTCTTCCCAATTTCATTCTCCTCCCCACTACCTTCAGCCTCACAACATACCCTGTTTGGGGACGCCATAGACTCACTGGGTCTTGACGGTTGGGAGCAGTCGAGACTCTTATGCGGTATTCATATAAAAAAAATATAAAAAAGTGTATTTCTGCTGACTGACCCCTACTTTCTTTTGTTCGGGTCAACACCTAATGCCATTAAATATAAGCATTGTTGAATTGAAATAAATATTTTAATTTATCATGAAATTATCCCCTCATTAAATTACTTGTTCTTCAAATTGATTAAAAAGAAACACGATTTTGACTGCTGAGATAATGGCCGACTAAAAAGATAGGTAAGGCGATAATTACTGTACGCCGAATGCACGCAAACTACTTTCGCTTTTTTTTTACCATGAGGGTCAACTTTCTCTCAGACATCGACACATCTGTCTAAGCGCACAGCATTATCATTTCGCCAAGAGCCTTCTCGCATATTCTCCATCTGCACGGTGCCAGAGATCACACAATACACAGCATCGTTTCCGGAAAGGCAAAAAGGCTGCAGCGCCATTTTGAGAAGCTTACCCCAGAGCATTTTAAAGTTTTTTTTTACAATAAAAATCATCAGTGTTCCGACCTTGAAGTAACAATGTATGGAGGAAGAGCTAATTATTTTTACCCAACCTACACAAACCTGCGATAAATCACTTTCTCCGGGTTTTTACGTCGTACACCATGAGAGAGAAAGAGACAACAAATATAATACACCGCTTCTATATACTGTCGCAATGATCTTAAGCTCCTGGTTCACCGCGGGACTCCGCCCACATTTTTTTTATTATGCCACTAAACTTGACACAACTAAACGGTTTTTTAGGTTATATGCTATATTTTTGTTGATAAAAATGCTGTGAAAAAGTGGCTATACGAATAAAAAAAAACATTATGTCGATATGTGATATGAATGGATGTATAAATACCGTAGCCTTAGTCTTAGCCACGCCCAGGTGCGCCGAGTCAGGTTAAAATCATCAAAAACAAGTCAAAAACTGACTTTACTGCCTTGGATAGATACTACTCTATGTACTCTAAGGGTTGGACCATAGATAAATCTCAGGTAACTCAACGCTCTCACTGAGTTACAACAAGTGACAAAAAGCTAAAAAAAGTCCCAAACTTCTGCACACTTGAATCAAGCCTTGTCTAACTAACTAAACTAACTAACCATCACGCCGTTTCACCGCAGGGGTAGGCAGAGAGGACGGACCGCCATATAACTCTGTCTTGGCACACACTCCTTGCTTCATTAACATTCATACATCTTTTCATACATACTCTTCTGTTATTCTGACTCTTTACATGACCCGATTCAAATATTTGATTTACTTAATCGTGCCATGTCTTTCTCGGGCGTCCTCGGCTTCTTCTTCCATTCACTTTCGCATTATATATTCTTGTCACACTCCTTTCTTCGTTCATTCGCTCTACATGCCCAAACTATCTAAGCATCCCTTTTGTGATCCTATTCATTACGCTTACATCAGCTTTGCATTCTTTCCGGATATCCACATTTTTGAGACGGTCATACATGGTTTTACCGTACATATACCTTAGAGATATCATTTTTACAGCATTCAGTCTACTTTCATCTTTTTTCTGCCAGTTCCACGCCTAACTGCCATAAATCAGAATTGCTATAAGCACTCCATTGTGCACTGTTAGCTTTAATTCTATGGACATTTTTTTATTATTTGCGCCAACAGCGTTCAGTATTCCTTTAATGGAGTGTCCTGCATTCACCCTTCTTTCAATATCCTTATCGGTCTTTCCGTCTCCCGTAAACATATTTTCCAAATACTTTGACCAAGAAAATAAAATTCACGTATTTGAAAATGCATTTATTCAGAAAAAGCTGTATGTAATTTCTGAACGTTATGAGGGTATCTGCTCGCTTAAGATGACGACGTTAACTTCGAAACCTTCACAACAAAAAGGCCTTATGTATAAATAGCTCTCAGCTAAAGTTTATTTCACCCCCGTCCAAAACCCTGTCATATAAAATATAAAATATAAAATACATAATATTTTGTATTATTTGTACTTTGTTATAGTCGCAAGGTTACTTAATTTTATAAATATTTTTCAGTGTGCTAAATTTGCATCAATTTCTTGTTATCAACATTAAAATGAGGTTTTCCGTTATTGAACGTGGTAAACCGATTGATCAATTCATTTTTAACGCGTATTGGAAATTGTTTATTGCAATTAGCCAGTAACCTATTTCTTTAATTAACGACAAAACTACAAGGACGTGTAGATATTTAGCAAAACAGTTTAATACTTAGAATTTTAGATTGTGGTTGTTGAAGCCCAGATACTAAACAAACTTGTCAATGTAACCATTACTGCTACTGATTTATGATTTATCGGCCTGAGAGAATGATAGCTTAAAAGTAGCATGACCACAGATAAAGTGAACATAATTACCAGATGAATTGATTTAGAACTAGACTGCGTGCTACTAAGAGCGAGTATTGAACCAATATTATAGCCAATTACTATTTTCGACATCCCCCTCTTTAGTTAAACCACGAAATTTTATACAGGTGTAGTAAATAATCTACCAAAACAATACGATATCAGCACCTTTGATTATGTGTGCTAATACATGCGTAGAGACACGCTAGTGTTTATTGAGAGAACAAACATGGACTAAAAGAAAATGTAAAAAAATAACTAGTGAATTAGAAGCAAGACTAGATAACTGAAAATACTGTCATGATCTCCGCAACCTGGAGGACTAAGAAAAAGAAATAAAACGAAAGGGAAATAACACGATCTAACTAACTAACTAATCATCACGCCGCTTCCCCGCAGGGGTAGGCAGAGAGGACGGACCGCCATACAAATCTGTCTTGGCATACACTCCTTACTTCATTCACATTCATGCATGCTCTTCTGTTATTCTAACTCTTCACATGGCCCGACTCAAGTATTTGAATCACTTAATAGTACCATGTCTTCCTCCGTCCCCGACTTCTTCTTCCATTCACTTTCGCATAATATATTCTTTTCACACTCCTTTTTTTGTTCACCGCTCTACATGTCCAAACTATCTAAGCGTCCCTTTCATGGTTCTGTTGACTAACACGAACAATAATACAAAAAAGAAAAGAACAAGAAAAATGATAATCTTAAACAAGGTTAAGAACATGACCAGTAAAAACAAAAGAACGAGATTAATAAATCGACAATAACAAGAAATAGAAAAAAAACAAGAACGTAAAAAATATCGTTAATTTTAATTCTTGTTTGCGGTAACATTTTTTTTGTAAAAAAATTAGAAATCAGGATAAGGACAAGGATAAACGAATTTTAGAAAGCACCCTACTTTTCAGATCTAGTCATAGAACCGAGGATAAACAGTAAATAACTCTATTAACAATAATGTAACACGCATTCGTGTTTTATAATCGTGCGGCAATAAGTGCATTTTTTCTTGCTTCCTTACCAAATAATCACACGAAAGGTTCACTCGCGTAGCTTCCCATGTTCTTGCGGCATCGAGTTCAAACCGAGCTTACGGAGGCTCTAAAGGTTATAGTTGAACGCTCTCGGCTCTCCGGTGGCCTGTTGGCGAGGTGGTTATTACAGCCTACAATCTCCCGCCAGACACGTAGCAACGTGCTTGTTATGCAACACCAAGGGGTATTTCACACGGCTCATATCATATGTTAATAGTTTAAGGCAGTATAAGTATTGTTGCGTTGGTCATAATAAATAATAAAAACACATTGTTTATCGCTAGTGTGGAGTCTAGAAATTATTTTGTAAAATAAAGTTAATTTAGTTTTGATCCATTCGACCCCTTCCAATGACATGCTTGGCGTTACTTTAAATATTCATTGTTCTTTTGTTACTTGTTATATTTACACTGCTTGCATTTTTAGAATCGCTTACTTTTAATACTTGAATATTAATGTTTTTAAGTACCAACATGTTAAATGTCCTCAATCAAATTTCCTTTTCTTTGATTTAACAAATATGTTGAAATGAATTCATACGTTTCATTTGGATTTTATACCCTTAGCTTCTGGTAAATTGTTTTTGTGTTGTTTTAAATCTGTTGATGTACACATGCACTGTTATACCCATATCTGAACCCTTTTCTCTCGTAATTTATGATGACGATCATGATTTTAGATAGTTTTCATTTGTATGCATATTATATATTATTTTCACCTCGTTAGTTAGTCTTATTAGCATAATTAATTTAGTATAAAGCGCACTTGAGGTGACATATCACAAAACTGCGCTATATAAGTTCACTGTTATTATTATTATTATGGGTTAGTAAATATATATATATTTTTTTTTTTTAATATAAAGCTCTAAGATAACACTATATTATTATTTTTGAATAATAGCAATAATCTAAAACACAAATATGAATCAGAAAAAGCCACAAAATAAAAAAAAGATAATGGTCACAACCAAAAATGGATATTTATCCAAGACACCATCTAGGTATTCAATGAGCTTGGGTTGAGCTTTGAATTCATAACAAAGATAGCTGCCAAAAATCTGAAGAAATTATAAATAATATTCATAATTTTCAATGAAAATATGAGATCGATTAAAATGCCACTTTCTAATAAGGTCCCAATGGACGAATTGGTTAAGGCGTTACTCCCGGCTAGAGTAGAGGATCCGAGTTCGAGTACTGGTTGTGACCGTTGTCTTTTTTTATTTTCTGGCTTTTTCTGTTTCATATTTGTGTTTGAGATTATTGATATTATTTAAATGCTTTAAAAACATAAGCATTGATGCTTTAAAGTTATTTCCAATTTCAACCATATTATTATTTTTACGAGATTGTACGGGGCCTCAAAAGATGTTGAAATTGAGTGATTACATAATTGGGACGAGAAGAAGAATAACGGATATAATTCAATTTAATGACCACAGTGCGCTGGCGGTTACAGTTTTACCAAAATGCTCGCTTAGCTTCCTAAAGATTCATGGCGCGTTCAGCAAAAAAACTTAACCGTTTTAATGCGCTGTAAAAATGGTGTCACACTAATTATTTAATCATATATTTTTACCTAGTTATGGGCAGTATACGTTTCTCATCATAAGCGTTTTCTCTTTCCTCCTGTTTATTATATAAAATATCATTTTTTGTATCATTTCTACAACACATTATAACTACCATATGACGGCCTGCATGGTCGAGTGGTAAGACGCTCGACTACGAATCCAGAGGTCGCGGGTTCGAACCCGGCGTGCGCAAATAAATTTTATTCAATTAATATGTGTCGTTAAACATTTAATTGACATAAAATAAAATACGGTATATTTGCGGCACGTTCCAGAGTGGTAGATACTCTAAGTATCGCCCTGGTGAAAGACCATCGTTCAGAATCGACACGTTACTTGAAATGGCTTTAACAGTGTTTTGTGACCAGATATGAATAGACAGTTTTTGCCAAACTACTATCGGATACGACTTTTTGTAACGGTTTCGCATAAAATAAGCAAGACCAGGGCGATACCGAGAGCATCTACCACTCTGGAATGTGTCGCAAATATATTATTGTTAATAAAAAATAATTAAACTTTTATTATTATTATTAGTTGTTGAATAAAAAAAAATCAATTTAATCAAATTTATTGATTTCTGTAAAATAAACTTTAAAAGTATATCAATTTTTATTTTTTTAATTTTTGGTTCTGACAACGTCTTAGGACGGGCAGACTTTTAGTATAAATAATATTCAATCAAGTAAATTAAATGATTCTATTAATAAATCTATGAATCAAATAAAATGATAAGTAATAATTCCATCCATACTTTCTAAATGCCAGCCCCATTTAAACATTTGAAAATTCGAAACAATATTTTCTGACCTTTATAAAGTAATCATTGTTATTAAATTTCACAATTGGTCTACAGACAAAGTACTACACACTTGCCTGAAACACGTAGTTAAAGACTTAATTCACCTGTATTACTATTTGCATTGCATTCTCACCATCAACACATGCACTCAGCGGTTGCAAAATGCATTCACTCGTCTTTATATTATGCATTTCATTCAAAAGGTAAGTATGGAGTTGGGCAAGAGTTTTAAATGCGCAATAAAAGCTATCAGCACCATTATGGCGCAAGTTTACTCAGTCCGTCTTAGTGTCAAAAAGAGACGTGTGGCGCGACGTGTCAATACAGCACGCGTGATATTAATTGTTATTTGTTGGATCGATAAACAGATTAGCATAAAAAACGTCGACATTATTAAATAAAACATAACATTCAAATGGCAATGTCAAACGGTGAACTATTTTCTTGAAGACTTTATTGGAAAGTTTGCAGTCGAGAAATATTTGTTTAATTAATTAATTATAAACGCCCTTATGGACTTTTACATAACTGCCTAATACATAATATAAAATAATAGTGACACAAAAATAACATAGAGGAAATGATTAGCACCCAAAAACAAAAGTAGGTTAATAGAAATATTATAATGCAATAAATAAACATTAATATTTTTGATGGATATTTATTTTATTTATTTATTTCATATTTGCAAAAACAGTTTTCCACCAAAACATTGCAAAAAACACAAAAAATGATAATCATAATTACACAAAGATTAAAGTAAAAAATAAGTTTAAAAACAAACAAATAATAGTTTTCAAGAAGTACATAATATAGTTAGAACTTAATAGCTAGTTCTTGCTTAAACTTGTTGTAGCTCGTGTGAAAAATATCCAAATTTCCTGCGAGGCAGTTAATTAACCTAGTTAGTCTTCCCAGGGGCATTACCATTGGTAAGTTAGTTCTGCACCTGGGAAGAAACAGAAGTCTGTGTTGGCGGCCACGCGTGAAATTATCAGGGACATAAAATCCAATTTCCGCCAGGATGTCAGGTATTAATAATACACCGTTCAGGAGTTTATGAGCAAAAAGCAGTAATGCTATATCTCTCCTTGAACTAAGGCTGCAGATACCCAGCATTCCCTTCAAATTAAAGTCTTCATGTAACTAGATTTAGTGCAGATGCAAATCGGAAACAAGCCTCCTATCTGAGAGTGTTAATAATTTTAATTATTTCATTTATAGTTTCAATAGGCAGACCGAGTTTGTAGTTAATGTATCTTAGAAATTTATGTTGCAATTTTTCAATGGAATCAAGAGGGGATTTTAAAGTGAGGGGACAAGACAGAAGAAATATATTAGACTTGACTTCGAACTAAAGAAAAGTACAAAATTTTTAATTTTGAAATATTTCTAAATTCACGGGCATTTCGAAGAATAAAGATGTAATTTCAACCTATTCGCTGAGATCAAGGTGTTAGAAGCGCTGGATTCCCACTAGACGTTGTTGTTTCAATCCTCTGCCAAACTAAGCCCTCCGTCATTGAACAGGCAACATTTTCCGCTTATTATGACAGAGGTAGGAGGAATTTTAATATTGTCTAATTATTCGTACCCTTGGAATGTTTGTCTTTGAAAAAAAGAAAATAATTTGGTTTCAAATACATCTAAAGTATGAAAACATTGAAAACTGTAAATCTTTTGAAGGTACAAACTTAAACGGAATCATTTAAAAAAATAATTGTTTAGTTTGCGATAGGTCAGGCTGTATTATATTAGGTTAGAATGTGAACAACGTTTTTGTTTTTGATAAATTCCTTGGTCTTTTGTAGAAAAAATCAAATACTGTTTTCATACTTAATTTATAAACCAACATGTTCAACATAATAAATTAATTACAATCATTGCCGTAAGATTATTGGCTTTAAGCCAAAGGTTGCAGGTTCAAAACAAGAAAAAAAATGCAAATACTAAGGTTATGTTTGGTTATATTTAAACAGGTTTAAAAAAACACACAAATAAATAAATTTAAAGCAATGGCAGAATAAACCCGTTGAGACAACATTTGCATTCGATACGCAGCGTAAAATAGTTTTAGCTGTGTTAAGTCACTAGATCTGAATAGCGAGGTGCTTCCTAGACCTTCTTCTTCTCTTTCTTATCCTCCTCTACCATTCACAATATTCCTCAATAGTTGACATAATACAAAAAAAAAACACCTTAACGCTTCTTGTGTTTCATAAAATTAAAAAAAGAAACGCATGAAGTCAAAATATGACGAGGTTTATTTTGACAGTAAGGATCATATCGTTGCCGGAAAGGCAAAATGGCAGAAGCGCCATTTCAGGAAGTTACTGAAGCGACGAAAAGCTAAAAAAGTGCCAAACTTGTGTCGCTTGAGTCAAGCTTTCCTTCAAATGGTAAATATATTTTAGATGGCCAAAGAGCCAAGTATTCAGAATCTAACAAGAGTCAGAGCATTCGATGCTGAAAAAAGAACTGATCAAAACTGCATATCTTACTCATTTTTGACCAGTGTCGCATAAGCCCTTTGTCTTTCCAGCGACTATATAATGTATGGCATATTAATATGTATTTAAATTATGTACAGAGAAGATAAACAGAAAAAATATTAAATATTCGTAAAAAGCATTAACTTTGTGGCTTGTCATATTTATAAATAGAACACATACACTTTGTTTTTAACCACTTTTTTATTTAATATTTTGTCTACCGGTTTCGGAAGTACCCTTCCTTCATCAGGACAATATTAAATTAATCTGAAATACAAAATACTGAGATAAATATACATATTTAGGAGTTGGAAGGAGAAGGAGTAATTGAGGAGATTATGGGAAAAACCGAGCGGTTTATTGGAAAAAAATATTTAGGATAGGACTATAAGATAAATTAATTTGATTGTTTAAAATATTGCATTTACTGTTTAATGATTTTCTAATTTCTAGTGCTTCTAAGTTATCTAATTTTATCCCTTTATTGCAACGGTGAAGAATTTTAACCCCTGTATCCCTATTAAAATCATGATTAGTAGTAATGAGGTGATTGGCGAACTCTGAAAAATTATTTTTTTTAAGCATCTTAGATGTTCACTTATTCTAATGTTTACACTGCGAGATGTTAAAAGATATTAAAAACAAAGTGTATGTGTTCTATTTAGAAAAAATATTTACCAGGCAGGTTACTTCAGATAAACCCAATTATTTTATTTATAATACTTTGGCAAAATTATAGTTGATCATTATTTATGTTTGTTATTGTTTAATTTTAAGGCACGAGAGCAACTTTATTAATGGGCTCTTTGAATTTGTAGCACAGTGCGAAATGGTAAATACATTTTAGATGGTTGAAGGGTCACAAAAGTTTTCAGAATCAAACGACAGTCAGAGCATTTGACGTGGAAAACAACTGATTAAACTGCATATTAACCCATGATTTAAAACAGTAATAAAATCTGCAAAAATATGTTTTTTTTTTTCAAAATTTATGCTCGGTTCCATAGACATATGAGACAAAGAGACAAACAATTGTTATTAAAAACATATGATTTGGGGCGTGCTTAAAGCCGTGTAGCCATTTTTCAATATATTACTAACTTCACACTAGTTTACTTGTCAGTCGAATTGACAGACGAAAAGCTTAAAATATATAATTAATTTAATGAATTTAGTGCAATATTAAAAAAAAAAAACAAATGGTTTTATGTGCAGTTGTTGGTTGCTTCAACTGAAGTAACAAAGTACCAAAAAATCAGTTTCCACAGGTATTTATCCAAGAATTCGTATTTTTTAGTTTGACAACAAATATTTAACGTGCCAACCTACAAAACAACTAGTTACCTACACCAATATTTAGTTAATCTTTGCATCATTTGTTTAGATATAATAAACTTCCGTTTACAATGAGTTTTAATGCATTTTGAATATGTTTTACTTAGAGAGATATACGGGATTCTCACGTAAATTTGTAAGAATGGGGATTCCCTGATTGGTCCAACATCTGAACGTATCCATGTCTTTTTCTTTCTCGTGGTAGCAACGCGAAATTGTTCGCAAACATGTAGAGACGGAATAATATTTATCTTTACGGTTTTCTTCGCATCCTATTGGCTGGAAGCTTATACGACATACCTCCTTCGGTCAAGCTTGGTCATAAACTGGTTACAATATTTCGAAAAAAGTTAGATCTCCAGGTTACTCTAAGGAATAAAATACGTATGGGTATTTTAGATGCGCAAAACGTAGATGGGGCGAAGCCCAGAGTTCGCGCGGTGTGTACTCGATACTACGTGTTGAAATTAGACAAAACACGCACTCGAAAACCATGACACATGCTCTCGACAACAGTTATGTCAGATGCTATTTATGTCATTAGGACATTTACCGAACTGGGTACTCAATGGTCACGAAAACAAGTACTTCACTACTCAGTGCCTACTGGCTTGTTCCGATTGGCAAATGTGTGAATCGGTCACGCTGCTTCAGCGGTTTTTGAGTGGTTTAAATACTCAGAGCCATAGAGTTGGTAGAGTAGTATCTATCCAAGGCAGCTAAGTCAGTTTTTGACTTGTTTTTGATGATTTTAATCTGACTCGGCGCACCTGGGCGTGGCTATGACGAAGGCTACGGTATTTATACATCCATTCATATCACATATTGACATAATGTTTTTGTTTATTAGTAAAGCCACTTTTCCACAGTATTTTTATCAACAAAAATATAGCATATAACCTAAAAAACCGTTTAGTTGTGTCAAGTTTAGTGGCATAATAAAAAATGTGGGCGGAGTCCCGAGGTGACCCAGGAGCTTAAGATCATTGCGATAGTATATAGAAGCGGTCTGTGAAATTTGTTGTCTCTTTCTCTCTCATGGTGTACGACGTAAAAACCCGGATAAAGTGATTTATTGCAAGTTTGTGTAGGTTGGGTAAAAATAGTTAGCTCTCCCTCCATATATTGTTACTTCAAGCTCAGAGCAATAATATACAGGAGAGAGCGCTGCTGTAGTCAGTTTTGATAAGTTTTGCCGGACTCGGCTAGACCTGGGCATGGCTAGGATTAGGGTTAGGGTATTTATACATCCATTCATAGCACATGTCGACATAGTGTTTTTGTTTATTCGTATAACCACTTTTTCACAGTATTGTTATAAACGAAAATATAGCACATAATTTAAAAAACCGTTGACTTACGTCCATTTATGTCGCATATTAAAACGTGTGAGCAGAATCAACGGAGACGCGGGACACGAAGAACATCCTTACAATACTTTAAAGCGGTGTGATGATTTGTGAAATTTTGCTGTCTCTTTATTTCTCATGGTGTACGACGTAAAAACCCGGAGAAAGTGATTTATCCCAAATTTGTTTAAGTTGGGTAAAAAGAATTAGCTCTCTCTCCATATATTGTTACTTCAAGTTTAAATACTTGAAAATGTAAAGGCTTCTGAAATTATCGAAAGATGGCGGGTGTTATGTTTTGAGTATTTTAATTGAAAATTACGTGTTTGTCATTTACAATTTTGAACCTGTTAATTCATGGTGGAACTCCATTTTAATGATTTTAATAATACCATTTTTTTACTTTGGATGTATTTTTAAATGTTATTTTAAAGCCGCCTCCGTCAACAATAAAACAAACCCCAAAGTCACAGATGTTCACTATGAGACTCAATAAGCGTCCATTCCGGATACTAATGGTATATATGCCATAGATTTACTTAAAATTGTACAATACTATGATTTAAATGTCAATTCTATACGGGTACTTAAATACATGTCTAAGTTTATCAGGGAATAAAATTCTTAAACAGCAATCTTTTAAATTCTTTATGAAATGCATATTAGTATGTTTTTCATAGAATTTAAAGGATAAAAAATGGTATTCACTGGAAATCTTAGACATTTTTCTAACTGGCAGTAGATAATTTACAGTTACATCATTTTTTGTAGAATTGCTTGTATTAGAATGCTAGAAAGTAACGTTTTGCGTCATTCTTGAGTGCTGACCCTTAACATTAGTTCCTATTTTGTTAAGTTCAGTTACCTACTCGCAGAGGAAATTATTTATTTTTAGTTTTTGTGTTCAATTTGTAGAACTCCATTATTTTTTTATGTAATTCAGTTGAATTAAATTTAATATTATTATTATTTGGTTCTACTATTTTTAGTTTTTTTTTGTTTTTAGTGATCGGCGTTTTAGGCCACTATCAAACTGTCGCACTTCCTTTAATGACAGTTTGATACTGACCTTAAATGCCGAAACAGCTGTCACTAAAAACAAAAAACTAAAAATAGCATAATATGTTCTATTTATAGAAAGGGTTTCTGTCCAGTTTGTTCTGTGATGTGTTGAATGCAGTGAGAGTAAAATGTCTCGTGTATGAAATTGAGACTTTCGAGGCATTCATGCAGCGTGGGTGTAAAAACGACACAGTGTGCCAGATTGCAAGAGAGTTTATCACTTCTAATCACGAATAGACGTTTCTCGATGCATTGGATTGATATGGAAATTTCATCAAATCGAAACTTTTTGAAAGTGTTTCGTGGATATCGTATTTTGTCAATGACGAATCTGAGATCCCCACCTTAATATATCCTCAAAGATATATCAACCCTTTTTTATAAGATTTAAAAAAATATATGAATGTCGCACTAGAGTCCCAACTGCTCCCAACCGTCTGTAGTCAGTAGGACTATGATATCCTCGATTGCGGTATGTTTGTGAGGCTGAAAGTAAAAAGATGAAGAAGATAAGGTTGTGAAGTACCTGGCTATACAGATCTAGTCACCAAACATGGCTGTACCTATTTCAAGTGACACTTAGATTCTGAATGGTGGTCTTTCACCTGGGTGATACTTGTAGTATCTACCACTCTGGAACGTGACGCGAATTTGCTGTATTATATTACTTTATACAAATTGAATGTGAAAAACCACATTTTAATAAAATTCATTTTATTTGCGCACGCCGGGATTTGAACACGCGACCTCTGGATTCGTAGTCGAGCGTCTTAACTAGCGTTGTGACCGCTTTGAAAGAACTACTTCTTTTGGCAGCAGTTCCTACTTCATTCATTGTTATTAAACAAATTTTCAATTGAAGTTGGTAGTTCATTTTAGCGTTCATTCATTTCATTAACTTCATTCAATTCATTTTATTGAACAAATACTTCAATGGAAGTTACTTTTGTTTTGGCGAGGAATCAGTTCCAGTTCTTTTCACTTTTAAATCTCTACCGACTAGGACGTGTTTTTTTCGGCGAGGAACCGGTTCCAAAAATAACTGAAAAAATAATCGGATAAATTCAAATCTCTTTTTTGCGAGTTCGCTTCAATTGAAGCGTTCACTGCGAAGGGTTCATTTTAAAGAACTAGCAATTCGTAAAGCATTCACAAAACATTGAAGTTTTTCCCAACGCTAGTATTAACCAGTCGACCGCGGAGGCCGTCTTGATCTGCCGTTTGACTTTCAACCGTGGATAAAATAATATTCATTTAGGGATAAGTTTGATTGGACCTACCAAAACAATTTTACATGTTATGGATAGCTTAATGTATACTGTTCATTTACTTATCCTTGTTTGTGGTTTGTTGTTCTAGGAACGTCCCAGTCCGCGCATTACCTGGGAAAGTCTCTGGGGAAACTGTCCGAACTGCACCACGCCGTGTCGGGACACGTGTACGCCGTGGACGGCAGGACGCTCTTCATCAAGAACTTCAAGTATGACGGAGAAGGGCCAGGTAATTGAACTATCATTGACTACTCTGTTACTGTTACTCTTCCATCTGCTGTGATCCTGATACAAGTTTCAAACATTTCACTTGGATGCGGGTCCCATACTTAGGAATACATTCCAGCTTAAATGATATTGCACACTCCACAAAATAACGCTGAAATAATAACATATAAAATTGTGATTATTGCTCTTCATTTTTCTGTGATCCTGATATAATATTTAGCCAGAATAAAGTTAGCCTCCTGTGTGAAGTTAAAGTAAAAATAATTTAAAAAATCATCTTCTTTTGATATGAGTCTGATTACAGCTTCAATGAGGAAGGATAAGTGCAAAGAGTTGGCTTACGCAGTTTGATTCGTTTTAAACAATTTTTCATTAATGAAATGTATTAGGCCTCTACTAAATTTAGTCACGTTAAGAGAAGTTTATGTTTTTAGAGAGATTTTTCATCAGACGCCTTTATTATTAAGAAGCCTTTTTCGAGATCAATTTTTCTATCTTTTTACATGCCAGTTGTATAAATCTTTCAATGGCATCTCTTTAAAATTTGACTCATTGTTGTATTTTGTCTACCAGACACCATTTTTTTTATAAATTGTCAGATTTCCTACTTCGTAAACAGTTTTCTTTGTTGTTTTTTTTTGTATAGTGTGAAAATTTTGGTTTTTCACAGTGTTATTTTCTCATAAAACACAGATGTTCAAGTAAAGCTTTAAAGAACAGTATAAAAGGTATTGAAAAACTTCTGAAATTGGGTATTTGCTTGTAGACATCATCTAGGCATAACTGCAACTCGTTAAAAACCAGTAAAATCATATTTTAATTACCTTGGAAATTATTGAACACATGCACGTGATAGGTTAATATATATTTATATGGTCTCACTTTAGGTTCCAGTTTATCAAAATCCGGTTCAAATCAATTATTTCATTTATGTGTGCTACGGCTCCGATGCATTCCGAAACCTCTGCGATAGCCTTATTGTCAGGTACAGACGTACAGAAGTACGGAGGTACAGAGTTGGGCACGGTTGCTGGTTACAAATTGCCGCAGGTATCGCGAAGAACCTCCGCTGGTATGGAAATTGAACCCAGGAAAGTATGCTAACCTGTTCTCGTATCTCCCATCTACCTGCCACCGAGTGGGCGATTGACCTGATCTGAATACTAGACGGTTGAGGTTCGCTCGGTGCACTAAACTTGTCAATTCATCTGAGATAGATAGTTGCTGGAAGGTTTATGTGTTGGCTAGATTGTGACCGAGTAAGGTAAAGGTTCCGTCTGCAAGGGGTACTTATTCGAGTATATTATCTGCACAATTTCCATATAGTTATAGCAACCTAACCGTAGAACACATCAACTTTACGCTGGTTGACTTTTGGAAAAGCTGTCAGAAACGTTAGCTGAATAAGAAACGTTTCACAAGTTTATAGCTGAGTATTCTAAAGTGTCGGGGTTGCACTCGGATGTCGCGGGATCAATGCTCTGCATGTTAAATCTTCCACCATTGGAGAAGCAATATTTTCAATTTCTAATACGGTACGAAGATTTCAAATACTATCAGGTGATTTTTAACTCGGGAATGTGTGTCTCTCTCTTCAAAATAAAAATAAGGAGACTACACAAAACGACACCCAAGTCATTAAATAAAATGCGGTAATTAACTTCAGCTTCAACACTATTTAAAATAATAATAATGACAGTTAATTTAAATGGTGTAATTTTCATAGTTCACCTCAAGTGCGCTTCACATTAAATTACTAAACCTAATATAACAACGAAAATACAGTATATAACAGAGATGTATGCAAACTAAATCTCAAATCATGATCAGTATCATAAATTATTAAAAAAATGTTTAGATGTGGGTATAACAGTGTATGTGTGCATCAACAGATAAAAAACATTTTACTTAAAGCTAAGGTTATGAACAAAACTCAGCAATATCCCATAGCTGTATTATAAACGCCTGATGAAGTATTGGTACAAGCGAAACCAGCTCGGCAAATATAAAACGAAGAAGTTATTTTTATTGCTTTTCGAAAAAAGTTTAGTCAAAAGTTTTTGCTTTTCGTCTATAATATCAGACTGCAAGCTATTTCTTTTGTACGGAAAGGTAAACTTATTCGATTGGCTGCGAGAATCTTTAGTCAAATTGTCACTTGAAAATCTTTACAGTGTCGTTACTTTTACGTAAGTTTATCAATATCAATAAATTAATCTGAGTTTTCTATATATTTTTAGTAAAACCGTTAAAAGCCCTCACAATGTATTCTTGCACGATTTTTGTGCTTGGTCATAAACATTTGTAAATTATTAAATTATGGCATATGTTTTTGCTTCTAGGTATTGAGAGAAATACAAATAATTTATCAAACTTAGGGTTAACTTTAAAGCATTAATGCTTATTTAAAAAAATATATTGAATAATATCAATACGGTATCAATGGTTGAATTGGTTGAAGCGTTACTCCCGGATAGAGTAGAGGATCCGAGCTCGAGTCTCGGTTGTGACCATTGTCTTTTTATTTTCTACCTTTTTCTTTTTCATATTTGTGTTGTTGATTGATATTATTTAAATATTTAAAACAAAAAATAGATACTTTTATCGTTTAGAATTGCTTCTTTCAAAAAAATTACTTTTATTTTACTAAGACATTTACATTTACCTTCAATTAAAACTGTCATTTTAAATTTGTTTGGATTTTTATAGGTAAAAGACTGTAGTTAGATTACAAACAACCTTGCTTTCAATCCCCTTGAAGTAAAAAAGGCATATAGTTCAGTCTGTCTTTCGACATCTTTTCAATATCTAAAAACAATCTTTCAGACTTCCGTCAAACAAATAAAAAAACACCCGTTGTTTAAATCCACTTCATTTTTTTTATATGTCAACTAGTTTCGATTCTGCTGAATCTCCATCGGGACTTAAAAATATACTAATACATACTAATATTTTTAAGTCCCGATGAAGATTCAGCAGAATCGAAACTAGTTGACTTATAAAAAAAATAAAGTGGATTTAAACAACGTGTGTTTTTTTATTTAATTAATCATGTTAATCCACAAAGTGTTTGCTTATTCTGATAATTCGATATAATTATTATGTGAAACACCATTGCGCATATACATTTTGCTACAGTGTATATGTACGAGTATACTATAATTATCTTTGTACCAACTGTCACAAGAGTTCAAGTATTGTATTAATTTTCTACACAGAGTTATCAAGATGTCGATCGCCCTTCTGAACAATTATATAGTTTTTTTTAAATCTAGTAATAGTGTGGTGAACACAACATATTCTTATTCTCAGATATAAACATTATCTATTACCACTGTCGTAATTAATAATTCAAATTATCTGTTTAAAAAAATACATCGATGGTTTAATCAACCCGTTAGGAAAGGTTGTCGGTCTCCCATCGAATGAATTCAAATTAGGACAGACGAGTACAACTTGGTCGGAATTACAGAACGTATTGTACGATATCCTCGAGTGCTTGATTATTGTATGAAAAAGATTCATTTGTGCCAGATTTTTACTGCTCACTACGTAAATATAATTCTTATTAACACTAGGTTTACGGGCATTTTTAATACACATATTTCTACGGGCACCCGTCAAATTGACGAATTAATACAAATCCTGTTTATATAAATGTTTTATTTAACTGAAATTAGACTCCACGCCTCCACACACTGACTACAATTCTATAACTGAAGATAGGTTTATTTACTTATACTAATGCAACCGTATGCTCAACTTCTCCAGACTTCCACCCTCGAAGAGACTTTTTTATTGTCCCATAAATCATAATGCGCCGAATGTATTACGCAACAAACGCGTGTTTGTAATTTGGACTTGAAACAAAACATCCTTCACACCGATGACATTCTTCCTTCATTGCTTCACACAAATAGTTACACTGTGATTATTTTATTTTAAAAGTAATTATTTCACAAATGGGACAAATTCAAAAGCGTTATTTCAATTTGACGAGTGTCCATAGAGATAGATATATAGCGACTAGATTTAAAAAAAATATAAAGTTTCCGAAAGTAAAAATGTATTTAAACTGTCCAATTATAAAAAGTCGTAAAAAAAATACTGTCTGTCTGGTAAAATTTGCAAAGCAAATCGGAAATCCGTCAATTTTACGGGTGCCGCAACTTTAAAGCATTAATGCTTATTTATTATTAAATACTTAAATAATATCAATAATCTAAAACACAAATATGAAACAGAAAAAAGCCAGAAACTATAAAGAACGATGGTCATGACCGAGACACGAGTTCGGAACCTCTACCCCATCCGGAAATGAGAATGAAAATGAGCCATCAAGACCTAATGAGAAAGCGGCATTTTTAAACGATCTCATTCTTTTATTGAAAATTATTTCATATTTAAATTTCTTCCGATATTAGGCTGTCATCTGTTGATGATATTTCTCGGTAATGACTCATGGCCATTGTTATTTTTAGTTTCTGGCTTTTTTCTGTTCAATAATTAATTAATAAAAGACAATGTTCACAAACGAGACACGAACTCGGATCCTCTAATCTATCCTCGTTTGACGACCTCCATGGTAGAGTGGTAAAACGCACGACTACGAATCGAAAGGTCGCGGGTTTAAACCCGGCGTGCGCAAATAACTTTTGTTTAATTAATATGTGTCTTAACACATTTAATTCATATAAGATAATACAAGTTAAGTAGCTCTAAGTATGGCCCTTGTGAAAGACCACCATTCAAAATCGAAACGTTGCTTGCAATAGATTTTGCCGTGTTAGGTGACTAGACCTGAATAGCCAGGCACTTCTCAACCTTCCCATTCCTCATCTTCTTCCTCTCCCCACTACCTTCAGCCTCACAACATACTCCGATTGGGGGGGGGGCATAGTTTCACTGGCTCTAGACGGTTAGGAGCAGTTGGGACTTTTGTGCGGTATTGACTATATAAAAAAAGTGTTTTAGATTATTGATATTATTCAAATATTAAAAAAAACATTAGCATTAGAGCTTTAAAATTTTTCAATTTCAATAACCTTTTTCTACTGCGACAAAACAGAGTCTTGCTGCCTCAACGCAATATATGACTTTAATCACTCTTTCAACCACACATCTCGCAATCATATTTGTCTTTTCCACACTCTTGCGCTTTTTACGCCTGTGACATCACATGTTATAACCTCGGAGTAAGAATATACATGGAGAGGTACCTTTTGCGAAACAGTGTAGTCAGTATTTTTGACTTTATACTGACTCGATAGAAAGAGACAAAGATATGTTAAAATAAGTTGGATAGCCTATTAGTTACCGTCCACATGGAATTCAGACATTTTTAGTAAACATATATTTGAACACATTAAACAAAACAATGTCAATTCATTATTAAAATTATTTATAAAGTCAAAATACGCACAGACACTAATAACAGAAGGTTTGCCTAAATAATGATGGAAGCTTTATGTTGATTTTTTGTCTTTATATCATTAAAAATGAGAAAATTCTAAAATTGGGTCAAAAATATTTAAAACTGTTAAAATACCTCTGAAAATTGATGTTTACAATATTTGTTTGGTTTTATTTGAACATTCACGCATAACACATATCACTATCATGTTTGATTTTTTTGTGCAACTACTGCAAGTTTTTTAATCAACATAAAAATAGGAAATAACCTCAAAATCCGTTGACGTAAGTTATACGGATCGATGATGTAAAGTTAGCGCGGACGGAGAACATTCTCACATACTTAGAAGTGCTGCAATATTATGTGAAAACTTTTCTCGTGTCTTTCTCTCTTATGGTATACGACATGAAAACCCGGAGTAGGTGATTTATCGCAGATTCGTATTGGTTGGGTAAAAATATTTAGCCCTCTCTCCACGTATATTCTTATTCCGAAGTTATACGGCTCAATGATTTGAAATTAACGCGGACGGAGAACATTCCCACATACTTAGAAGTGCTGCAATATTATATGAAAACTTTTCTCGACTCTTTCTCTCTCATGGTATACGACGTGAAAACCCGGAGAAAGTGATTTATCGCAGATTCGTATTGGTTGGGTAAACAAATTTAGCCCTCTCTCCACGTATATTATTCCGAGGTGACATCACACGTTATAACACTAACAGTACCGAGGGAGAGCATGCTATTGAGGAGATGCCACTGCCCGAGGAAGCTGGGCCGATCAGCTAGTTTTTGTCTGCGTTCTCGGGCAGAGTAAATGCACCGGGAGGCCGTGCGGTGCAGATATTCCATTCACTCGGCGGTGCCGTTACGTTCTCGGAACGGGAGTGAGCATTTTTCTAGAAAATCCGCGCGTTATTAAATCATTATTACAATGTGTACGGCGGAGATTGAGGGTGGTCAGATAGCGATTTTACCGTCGATTGGAAGACAACTCATCGAGATTAAAAAAGGCACGTGTTTGTTTGAAATGATTTAAAATAAATCAATACATGAATAACTCAAAATACCGAATGGAAAAGAGAGGGTAACAAACTTAGAAGTTATAGCTATGGAATGAAGAAAACTACAACATCTTGACCATATAAAAAAAACAATATTATTTCTTTGCACTACGAATTTATTATGTTGACAGCCAACCGTATTTGCTTAAATTGAAATTAAAAAAAAAAAACATTTATATTAAAGCGAAACCGGTTAGCTTTTAGCATAATAAATTCGTACTGTGAAACAAAGTGTTCTTTTCTCTAATATAATGTTAAACTACTAAGTAATAGAGATGGTCGATATTCCTGTCCCGGTTAAAAGGAACCGTCGATATTATTTCTCCGAGAAATCGGTTATTTTTAGAACCGGTTCCTAATTTTCGCAAATAAAAATATCCTTCAGAATTTCTCTAACACCCCCCCCCCATGTTTTTCCTGTCCCGGTTAAAAGGTACCGGCGTCAAGCCGGTCACGGGAACCGTTGATTTTTTTTTTCCGAGGAACCGGTTATTTTTTAACCGGTTCCTAATTTTCTCAAATAAAAATATCCCTTAGAATTTCTCTAGCAACCCCCCCCCCATGCTTTTTTTTCCTAAATTATAAAACAATTTTCTCGGAGGAACTTTTCTGGCACCAGGAACCGGTTCCAAAAAGAAATGGATAAATAACCGGTTCCTCGCCGGTCACCGTTAACTGAAACCGCAAGTACACCCAATTCTGATATCGACCATCTCTACTAAGTGATTGCTACAAATGAAAAAAATAAACTATTTTATAAAATTATGCTCTAGTATTATCTATTATTATTATTATTTTTGTTTTTTTCTTAATGTTATCTCTTTCTTTCTTATTAAAACGTATGTCGTACACATTCGCTATGGAAGTATCTCCACGACCAAGCTACAAACGAAAGTGCTGCCATCTATATTCAAAGAGAACTATTAATTTAGATGGTAAAATATAAAATTTTATCAATTACTAGTATGTATTATTTATATGGCAGACAGAGTATTGCACCCACCGCTCTGTTCTGCTGAAATAACCAATTTATTATTTTATTGTAAGAAACGAAAAATAAAAAAAATACTCAATTGATAATTCAGACTTCACGGATTCGTAATCTACGCGACTGGTACGAGCGTAATTCCGCAAAGTTGTTTGAAGTTGTTGGATCGAAGATTGCTCCGATGATAGCCGACCTTCAATAAGACAGGGCATCAGAAGAAGACAAAGATTTGAAATAATATTTATTATGAGAAGAAGCCGAAGACGTCGAATATAGACTTTGTACGATCAAGTGAATTGAATAGTTGAGTTGGGTCAAAAGTCTGTACAACTAAATAATAATAATAATAATTGAACCAAGGAGTATGTGTCAAGACAGAGTTATAAGGCGGTTCATCCTCTCTACTTATAACTACGGGGAAATATCGTGATTATTGGTTAGTTGAATTTTGTTTATTATCAACAAAATACTTATAAGAAAATCAAATCAGGAAAAAGTTACTATGGAAATTAGTTACTTTATTACGAAATAATATTCAATAAACCACTGGTTGGTCATTAGCCAGTTGATTCAAAGCGTCGGGTTCCCACCCCATCCTTTGCTCGTGAAGTTATAACATACTGACCGGTTTCGGCATAAGCACGTTTTCAAGCTAGGTATAAACTTATATCTGCTGAAGGCACTTTGTTCCAGACCCCCCTTTCTTATCTGTTCTCCCCTTCTTCTACGTTCTAAAGCAGTAGGAGGTATTTTCTCTTATCAAATCATATAATATTAATCACGAATTAAGCATCACCAGTAACAAAAATAAACCACTTCGATAGATTGATAACGAGTCTGGCAGAAGCACATACAATGAACATTTCTCTCGAGCGGCCAAATTTCTATTAATTATGAATTCAAGTCTGTTGAATATTTACAATGGGTATTTTCACTTCCCAAATAAACAATTAATAATGATTTAGGTTTGTATGCTTCAAACTTTCGACAATCTTGACATCGTCGCCATCTTGTTTTGACGCGAAAACGTCTTTAAAACCGACGCCTGGTGTGGAGAGGCAATCGCACCCTAATGAGCGGCAGTTTTTGTTGAAGTAATTTCTAACTTCAATAACTCGACTCAAAATAAACGTAGCGCCACTGTTGGATTTCAAAATTATAATTTGATGGGTTCTTCTCACCTTCGTGTTTTTCATCCAGTTCCTACCTATCCCGCCATTTCGCCATTCGATTTCCTTACTCAACAACACTGTGTTCGAAAGTAATTGACAATCGAACAGAAGAAGAGTTATGTGAAAAAACGGGTTGGTTCGTTGGTGTCTCGCTTGATCGTCGTTTTGTTGTTGTTCTTCAAGTAATATTTAATTAAGTGTGGTGTTTTGTTGTGATTCGTTGTGTGTAAGAAGAATCAAGAACTTCTACTTCAACTACATCGGTGAGTGAATGGTTTCCCATTTTATTTTCACTCTAAATAATCTTTCTAAAGCCAAAATTAGACACTTCCTTCAAGTAGTATAGTTTATAGTTTTACAGTCCAATATTTTCCAAATTCATCTGAAGCTAAAAACACCTTCGGTGTTTTATCGCAGCTTCGGATCCACCAGCCACCATATAAGTCTCGTTTAAAGAGGAAGGATGAAGGTTTGTGTCAGTATTTCTCCGACGTTTATAATTTTTTTTTAACATTTTTACTGATTCCAGCCAAACGCCGATTGTCAGTCTATTTTAACTTTTGAACAAATTGTGATCAGTTAAAAAGCATAACACAGTCGTGTTGTTATACTTAGCAGCTTACCACAATTTGTAAAAAAAACAGAAATGAGCCTAGAATCACCGTTCGACGGCGACCATTAGAAATAAATAAAAACGAAATGGCGCTAATCTTTGAATTGTGGCGACAGTTTGAAACACCCCAACCTTATCAAACGGCGGTTGTTTGATTTCCCCCTTTTTATGACAATCTTCGCAGCTGAGCGGTGAAGAGTCTCGGCTACGAATCAAGAGGTCGCGGGTTTTAGGCCGAACAAATTAAATTAAATTTGTATGTTTTATTTCACACATAGTTTCAATAAAATAATAAATACTATACTTGCTGCACGTTCCAAAATGGTAGATACTTTAAGTATGGTGAGATACCACTATTTAGAATCAACGTTGCTTGAAATGGTTTTAGCAGTAGTGACCAGCCAGTGAATAGCCAAGCTCTTTCCAACTTTCCTCTTCCCCTACCTACTCCCTCAACCTCACAACACATCCAAATCACGGATGCCATAGTCCTACTGGCTCTAGACGGTTGGGAGCAGTTGGGACTTTTGTGCGGTAATCACTATAAAAAAAAAATCGTAACCCGGGAAAGTTTGTATTTAAAACAAAAATAGTTCAATCAGAAACCTGTGTTGATACCCGGGCTAAGCCGGGTTGCCACTAGTAACTATTAGAAAATTTCAAATTTATGCACCTTCTAATTTTCAGCTATCTTCCATTCTTCATCTGATCTGATCAGAAACTCAAGACTTCCACGTTATGAGAGTTGGAGAAGTGAAATGAAGTGATTAGTATGCAATACTTTCTATTTGATCGTTGTTATATAATTTATGCAAGACTTATCTTTGACTTCTGCCTCTGAGACCAGATTCAAGATCGTGCCTCGAAGTTGTTGTTGTCAGATTGATGGATATACTATTCATCTTAGATATTATTTTGAATACACGTTTTCGAAGATAAAAACTAGCTAAAATTGAGTTTTTTTAATATGTTTTGGCAATACTGCGGTCAAGGTAGTACCAGTACAATGTTACAACTTTATTTTTATTCAACGTGTTTCACGCTCATATTGCGAAACTTTGAGAGTAAACCTAACCTAACCTAATAATAATAATAATACTTGGATGATTTATGTAGCGCCTTTTTTTGAGAAATATCACCTCAAGGGCGCTTACTCGTGATAGTCTGATAAGAAATTCTAATGAACCTTTTCGTGCTAAGCATATTTTTAGAAAAAAAAACTGTGAACCAAGCTTTATTATTTAATTTTGAAGCTTACGCGCGTCAAAAATAACTAGTAATTATGTTTGACGCGTGTTGGCAATCACCTTTTTAAAATAATATTGATAGTAAATACCGCACAAGAGTATGTTCTGAGGCTTAAGGTAGTAGGAAGGGGGGGAGGAGATGGAGAAAAGGAAAGTTGAGAAGTACTTGACTGTTCTGTTTTTTTTTTAAGTTTAATTTAATTTTATATTAGTTACTTGTACATCAAAGTTTACAAAGTTTCTAATTATAATTCATAATCTTTTTTACATAATAACAATATTAACTTAAATACTAATTTTTATTACTACGTATTTTAAATGGTTCTGACAGGCTATTTTAAATTCAATAATTGGCATAATTTGGATGGTTTCCGGCAGCGCATTATAACATTTCATCCCTTTATAAAGTCAGCTATTTTGTGTATTGGTTTTATTGTTTTTCGGTAGTCTGATTTCTCCGCGTGTCCATATATCCACGTTGTAGAAAATTTTGTCCGAAAAATGTTTTGGTAACAAGTTGGATTTCATTTTATGGATTTATTTATTTATTTAACAAGATCTCATAAAAACAGTTGTTCACCAAATACATTAAGAAATGAATGATATAAAAATATTGTAGATACATGCAAAGTGTAAAAAAAAAGAAATTAAACATTTATGTACATCTCACATAAGACAAGTTATTATATATCCAAATGAGTTATATAAGTACAAACTGAAGTAGTGTGACGCACTATATATGATAAAATAACGCAAATAAGGTTAGCAATGAAAAACAAAAAAAGATAGGTTCATTCTAGTACACATATTATGAGATAATCGTTGAATTGGCAGGTGTAAAAAGGTGTGTAAAAAATATTTTTTTTTTATTTAAGATTATAAATTCTTAATTATAAATTATTCGTTATGTACCTAACGGTCACTCTTGTACGTATATCGAGAGATAATAACAGAACTCAGCATATGTGCATCTAAATATATCTAAGGTAGATGCAGCTTCATTGAACAGTTCCATCGCTTTATATATTGGCGTGTTTTTGTATGAGGAAGTTCTGACTTTCGGTGTGTAAAACGTCACATGATGCCACGAATATAATTACTTGGGGCAAATAAGTTGATCTCCTTTAATTGGATAAATATCAATGCGTTTAATGTGATGATCTGGTCACCAAACACGATGAAAAGCCATTTATTAGAATGGTGGTCTTTCACCGGGGCGAGACTTACCTTCCTATCCGATGTAAATCAAATTCACTCCTTGAAGTTTTCACTCCAAGCCCACATTTCCTTGTATAAATCATTTTCGTTAATAAAAAAATCTCTTTTATTTGTATATATTGAGTTCATTATATATAATCAATAAAAAAAAATGAATTGTCTAATACATCAGTGGAGCTGTACATTTTGATTGAGATAGTGTAGTGATATTTAATACTATTTTTTGTTTAAAATTTATACGGAGCATAAAGTTATTAATATAGATTATTTTATAATTTAATTATACGGTTGCAATCAGTTAAACACATCTTCCGCAATATATAATGTTATAAGCCTCTTGAACCACTTTCCGACTTCATATAATATGACAACTTACTCCAGTTAATAAAACGATCAAATTCAATTAAGTTTACCGTCAAACCGCAGCTGAAGGTAATGCTTATTTACAATCGAATCAACAAACAGAAATAAACCAACTCGGTAATTGCTTATCATTTGCTTTTTTATAATAAATGTTAAGTATGTCATCTGCAACACGTTCCACTTATTTTTTACTATCGAGTAATGAATCCGAGAGTGGAAATAAGTCAATAAAGTCGATAGAAATTTATCACTTTTCGATGTGAAGTATCGGCATTTCTTCGTTTTTCTTTTACTTTCCGTTCCGATTCGCATGAAAAATGAAATCTTTCTGTGAAGATTATCGTGTTTAGAGATGGTCGATATTTCTGTCCCGGTTTAAAGTAACCGGTTCCAAGCCGGTCACTGGAACCGTCGATATTTTTCTCTGAGAACCGGTACCTTTTTTTTGGCAAATGAAAATCGATATCACTTGGCCGAGGAACCGATTTTTTTTGTTGATTTTTTAATAAAGTATTTGGGGAAGAATTTTTGTCGATTTGCAAGTAATTTTTCGAATTCAAATCTCTACTGACTAGTACTTTTTTTTCGGGAGGAACTTTTGTCGATTTGCTAGTACATTTTGATTTGAATATAAGTCTCCTTTGTTGAACTTTTCTAGAACCAGGAACCGGTTCCAAAAAGAACTGGATAAATAACCGGTTCCTCGCCGGTCATCGGTAACTGGAACCGCAGGTACAACCAATTCTATCGACCATCTCTAATCGTGTTTGTTGAGAGGAATTTCGTGGGAACACTTTAAAATATTTATATTCGTTAGGTTGGGTACTTTGTTAAAAGTTGAGTAGGCAGAAGTTGAGTGAAGATGGCAAATTCGATGAAGATTTTAAGCGTTGTGCGTGCTTTTGAAAATAAAAGTTTCATTTGGTATGGGTATGGGCAAGTGAGAAAGTAGCAACGTTTTCTGTTCGATTTGATAAATTGATGTCAGTACTAGAAAATTTCACGCACAATTACACGGCTTGGTTCAAGCGATACATTTGAAAATTCAATACGTTATGTTGTCATTTTACCCTAGTTCCTATGTAAATGTAGAGTGTGAACTGACATCATTTACTGTCTGCCTTGCACTGGTTACCATTTCTTATTTATTCTTTTCATTTTTGATATTTTGAGCTTTGTGTAGGTTTAAAATATAATTTTTAAAAATATTCATATTATTTAAGCAGTTATTTAAGTGACGATCATCAACCATTGTTTGTATGCCACTAGATGACAACTTTAATAATGCATCTTTTTCTCCCTTAATTATTTATCTTGCTTTAAAATCTTGCGTTGCATGTGTCAGAATGAACGATGACTTTACGAAGTGGTATGATATCACAAAAGGTGTTAAATAAAGCTGTATAATGTCACCGTTGTTGTTCAATCTGTACGTGAATAATTGAATACAAGAAATGAAAGGTGTGGGCTTGGGCGCAAAATGAACAATCTGAAAGTATGTTGCCTATTGTATGTTTATGATGCGGTGCTGATTTCTTACAGTATGGAATATGTACAGTTTCTCTTCTAAAGGATGAAAAAATTATGTATTCAGAATGAATTGATTATGATAAATAAGACCAAAGTCATGGCGTTTGAAAGAGAGGGTACAAGAACAGCGCGCAATATAGTTGAGAATTATTTATACTTAGAGCAAGTGGATGAGTTTGTGTATTTAAGAAGTGTGATTACGAGAAACGGAAAGGATGATAAGGATATTGAAAGAAGGGTGAATGCAATAAACTCCATCAATAGAGAAAGGAACGTTGTTAGGGTAAATAAAATAAAAATGTCCAAAGATGCAAAGCTAGCAGTCCATAATGGAGTGCTTATACCCTCCCTGATTTATGGCGGTGAGGCATAGAGCCGGCAAAGGAAGAGTGAAAGTAGACTGAATGTTGTAGAAATGAGTTCCCTGAAACGTATATGCGGTAAAACCACGTATAACCGTGTTGAAAATGTGGATATCCGGAAAGAATGTAAAGTTGATGTAAGTGTAATGAATACGATTAAGACAGGGATGCTTAGATGGTTTGGGCATGTAGAGCGAATGAACAAAGAAAATAGTGTAAGAAGAATAAATTACGCGAAAGTGAATGGTAAAAGAAGTCTTTAACCATCTTGGTTCCGCTCCACAGCTTCTTATTTCATTTACGAGATGCGGCGCAAGAGTTGCAACTAGAAAAATGAGTGAAAGAGGGATATACGAAAGGAAGTTCCTGGCAAATCAGATCTTGTCATAAAACAGAGCTGAAGCCGGCGCGAGTAACGATTCAATTCTAAAAGACAGTCTCTCTCACACATACCAAATGCAGGTAAATATCTTAATCTCTATTTGCAATCTTCTTTCGTTTGTCCTCTTTTCAAAAGTAATCTCCTACCCTTCGAGGTTGTTTTGATTCGTTAACTTCCACGAACTAACCACGACCGTGCCTGTGTTGTGCGCTTTCTTCGAAAAGTCCTGGCTTCCAGCCACCTTATTTTTTTACCATTTAACCAAGCAATGCAAATCAGGCATTTAACAGTTGCAGCTTGTTGGCTCTGCCTGCCTTGTGGTTATATCATGTGTTATAGCTTATAGCTTTGCTTTAGCCATTCTATTGCCCAGAGGCGAATCGTTACGAAACGTTTCTGATTCAATCATATACAAAAGTAATAAGCGACCTGTTTGATTTAAATTGACGGTTTATTGATATTGTTAACTACACTGCAGCCATCCTTATATATAAGGACAAGCGATTATATGACCTCTTGAAATAATACAGCACTATTCAATAACTTTTGTGTAACACGCATTTTACTGATTAATATGTTAACTATAGAATATGAAGTTGCCATATGAACAATTGCTGAGCAATTATTTATTTAAATATTGTCACTAATCTAAAACACAAATATGAAACAGAAAAAAGTCAGAAAATAAAAAAAGATAATGGTCACAACCGAGACTCGAACTCAAATCCTCTACTCTATTCGGGAGTACCGCCTTTACCAATTCAGCCATTAGGACCTTATTAGAAAGTGGCATTTTAATCGATCTCATATTTTCATTGAAAATTATGAATATTATTTTTAATTTCTTCCGATTTTGGCAGCCATCTTTGTAATGGATTCAAAGCTTTGAGCTTCCGTATTTAAAAAAATGGATGTTTATCTAAGACACCATCTAGGTGTCAAATGAACTCAGGTAAATTATGAATATTATTTGGTCATACAAAAGAAAGAACAGTGAGTAGTAAAAAATAGTGTTTGATTACATCAAATAAATATTTATTAAAGATATATGATATTATAGCCTTCTTGTGTCTACATTCCGTGCAGTTAAATACATCAGCCACCTCTGCGTACGTATTACCAACTGCATGCAGTTTAGGTACAAGCGAGTATCTGAAAGACTCAGTCCTGATATTGTTGTGTCAATTGGAAAGGATATTAGATCAACTAGTTTTCGTTGGTATATGAAAGGAAATAAGGTTCAATAAATCAAGGCTGTCTAAAATACTAACTATGAACGATTTGCCTTTTCAATTTCCAAGGTTTTCGGATTTTTCTTTCAGGAAGGAATAGGATGATTTTGGCGTGAAAGAGGAGGAATTGGGATGGCTTTTTAATGTTTTCTAAGAAAAATATTTTTTAACTGCAAAAATACTAAACAAAACCGGTTTTTTTTGGAAAAAAACAAATATTGAAAAATTGAAACTGTAAGTTGGCGGTACTTGATACAACAGTGTTGAAACATTCCGTACCTGAAAGTAAAATACAAACGTACGATCCGAAGGGCGGTGACGTAGTTACCCCACTTGGTCTTGCTTATTAAAGCGTTTTCACTATCTAGTCTTGGGTAATTTATTTTTGGTAATACTTAGAAAGAAGTGTAACAACTGCTCCCAACCACCTAGAACCAGTGGGACTATGGCATCCCCAATTGGGGTTTGCCGTGAGGCTTAAGGTAGAAGGAAAGGGGAGGAGATGGGAAAAAGGAAGGTTGGAAAGTATCTGGCTATTCAGATCTGGTCACCATACGCCTGAAGCTATTTCAAGCAACGTTTCGATTCTTAATGGTGGTCTTTCACCAGGGCGATATTTACACTCTCTACCGCTCTGAAACATGCCGCAAATATTCAATATATTAAAAAAATACTTATGACATGTGAAATAACACATGTTGGTTAAATAAAATTTATTTGCGCACGTCGGGTATCGAACCCGCCACCTCTGGATTTGCAGTCGAGTATATTATCCGTTTGACTACGGAGATCTACAAGGCAATCAGTTAATATACATTCAATGACTCTCCACGCTCAATTGTCTGTAATCAAATATTGATTCTTTAAATAAATAATTATTATATTGTAGAACTAAGGAACTATAATAAATAAATGTAGTGAGTAAATGTCAAATAATTTTTATTTATTTAATTATTATTTAAATTGAACATACCTTTTTTTTTGGCTGGTATATTGCCCATCTCACTAGGCATAATCCTGTGTTGGGATGGCAATTAGCAAAAGTGATTTTTTAGCTACATAGTAACATGTTAATATCGAAATAATAGTTAATAATAGTCTTTAAGGTTAGGTAGATCACGTTTATTTAGGAATTAAAACACATTGACGGAAGTAATCAGCAAATAAGAGGTGTTTTCCGTCACGAAGGGTAAATCGAAGTGTCAGAGAGAAAATTCCTCCTTTCCCGCTAGAAACACCTTCCTCTGCTAGACTGTTAATAATAATAATAATACTAACGAAGTTTTATTCCAGAAGGTATGCAGGAGTGGTCCAATGCAATACCTTCCATAATTGATAATAATAAATAGTTACAATATTAATAAAATACAAGTTGTGATACACAATAATAATAATAATAAAATATATATAAAAAAAACATAAATTCGTAAGAAAAAATAAATAAAATAGTGAATATCGTTTTAATCGAGCGTGCTTCAGGGTGGTCGCCACATCATCTGCATCCATAGCTCGTTGAAAGGAGAGCTGAGCCATTCAGATGCAGCCACGACAATAATGTTGTTTGAATTCCGTGTCTCCCCCTGTTAAGTGCGCCCCATTGCTGGCCATGTATTTAGGCTTACTTTATTTGAATTAAGCTGTGAGAGACTAACTTCATGGCTTCAGCTTAGTGACTCGATCTGAATAGTCAGGTATTTCCGGACCTTCCTCTTCCCTTTCTTCTTACCCTCTGTGGTACATGTTTGGTAAAACTCAATCTGTTATTTGCTTCTCCTCAACAGTAACATATTTTTTTTACGGCATATGTTTATTTTTCATCCCACGGTACAACGAAATTTCTCTCGTTTTTTCCAATAATAATGTTGTTTGATCATTTGCCAGTACCAATTATGAATTTATATTAAAGTTTCCATTGTTGAAAGAACTAGAGGATATGGAAATATAAATAGACGCCCTGCGTGGTTGAATGGTCAAGATCTTTGACTGCGAATTCAGAGGTGGCGGGTTTAAATCCCAGTGTGTTCAAATAGTTTTAATTGAATTAATTTGTATCATTTCACAATAAATTAAATTAAAAATAATATACAGTTTATTTGCAGCACGTACCAGTGGAATATACTCTCAGTATCGCCCTGGGGAAAGATCATCATTCAGAATCGAAACGTTGCTTAAAATGGCTTTAGCCGTGTTTAGTGATCAGATTTGAATAGTCAGGTACTTCTCAACTTTCCTCTTCTCATCTCGTTCCCCTCCCAACTACATTCAGCCTAAAAAAATTCCCTAATCGGGGATGCCAAAGTCCCACTGGCTCCAGACGGTTAGAGGGAGTTGGGACTCTTGGACGGTATTTAAAAAAGATTAGAAAAGGAAAAGTGGTTGAATTGAATCACTTCTTTCTCTGAACGGTTTTAAAAAAAAAAGTTTAACAATGCATTGTTTTTAGAGAGAATAAAAAATATACTATGTTATGCCGGGTATAAAAACTAGTACAATTAATGAATCAAAAGAGATCCATTATTATTCAGTTATTCCATATTAATTTTAAATAATTTACTTGGTACGTACGTACGTACATAAGTACGACTGTGGATTTTTTAAAAATTGATACTTAAAAAAAAATCTTTTAAAATCTAAACAAGCAATAGTGTACCTATAATACATTTAAAAAAAATAGTAATTTGACTGTCAGATCTGTAGTTTTCGGTCTCTGTGTCAGATATCGTTGTATGTCAAGGTTAATTCCTTTATTTTTCACGGGTAACAACTAGTTTACTATAGTCTATTTTATTTTTATAAATATTTATATAATATCGATAATCTAAAACACAAATATGAAACAGAAAAAGCCAGAAAATAAAAAAAAGACGATGGTCACAACCGAGACTCGAACTCGGATCCTCTACTCTATCCGGGAGTAAATCTATTCGAGTATTGGCTGTGACCATTGTCTTTTTTTTTTCTGTTTCATATTTTTTAATAAAAATTAGCATTAATGCTTCAAAGTTATTTCCAATTTCAATATTACATTTTATAAATTCATAAAAGTCATGCATTTTAAAACAGTTCAGTTTTACAAAGTGAAAATGTTTTTTTTTGTATATTATATATTTTTTTTATATATCATTCTTTTTATACATAAATAAAAAATATTTATAAAAAAATTAAAATGGAGTTCTACAAATAGAACACAAAAACTATAAATAAATAAAATATTTATGTTTAAGAACTGTTTTCAGTTGAATAAATACATCTTAGTGCTGCTATATCCACACTTCTAACATATAAGACATTTACAAGGGAAAACTCTAATTATTTGTTCCAAAGAAAATTCTATTGTCTCGAATAAATGGCCTGTTTTCTATTGTTTGTCTGTAATTAGTCATTTTCAATATGAAAAATGCAGATTACACTGCAAGTGGTATTGCAGTCGAGCATGAAAGCGCATGCTGTATGCAGTCGATGTCAAACAGTAGAAATTTTATAAAAAATGTGTTAATTTGTTGTGAAAATCTTTTTTTATAACACGAGTATAACATTATTTTTTCATACAACTTCATTTGTTGACAAAAAATCTCAGCTTTGGTCTGATTTTTTTAAAATATTAAACTTTAAAAAAAAAGACAAACATTCCTGGATTACGAATAACCTGACAATACTTGAAACCCTCCTACTGCCATCACAATAAGCGGAAGATGTTGCTTGTGCAATGGTGGAGGACTTAGCTAGCAGAAGAGTTGAACTTACGACGTCTGGGTGGGAATCCGACGCGTTAGTTTATAACTACTCAACCATGACTACTAACCAGTCATGGTTTTATGTGTGACTGCCTTAAGGTTCTAGAAATTTTCCTTTCTTCAAACATATGGAAATTCTTAAATTGGTGCACTAAGATATTTTTACAGTATAGTTGTTTCGAGTTTAGGACGTTTATCTCCTTAAAAACAAATTCAGTACTCGCCCTTAAAGGAACTTTAAGGATAACTTTCGGAAATAATTTTTGGATGTTTATTAGAGGCTCCAGGCAATAGTTGGTGGCACTACCCCAACTGATAATGCCAAATTCCAAAGAAGATTGCACAAGTGCACAGTAAACTTGCCTTAGTTGTTTTTATTTAATATGTGTCTTGCATTAAAAAAAAAAATAGTCTCCTCAATTTCGTTATTAGATTTGTGACCTGAAGTTTCCATTTTAGGAGATCATCTATATATATGCCGGGGTATTTTATGTGTTCAGCTTTATTTACTGAAATTGCAATAAATCACTTTAATTTCTGATCTACCAATATAGTTATTTAGAATCTATTAATGTCGAGAAACAGTTGGAAACTAAACCACCTTTTATGGGCTCTATTATTGCTCACCTTAAGTTCTGATCAGATGCTAGTTTCATGCCCGTCAATATCATTAGATCATATCGTTCCCGCACCTTCAAATCCATGTTGTTAATTTATGATGTTGAACTTTCTGTTGCATTGTTTATTCAAATTGGTCATTCTGACCTTTCTAGGCGACCCTGACTCCTTTTACCGCTAAACCATTTTAATCATAACCTCTCACGGACGGCTATCTTAATATTGCTAAAAACAAACATTAGATATTACAAAACAACAATGAAATGAATTAATTCGTTTGTGACTCAACGTGGATTTGAACTCAAATCATCAAGGTCAAGAAAAAGCTTTACCATTTTGCTATTGGGGTCAATATCAAAAGAGACACGCAGTACATCCACCATAAATCACATTAAGTCCAAGATTTTGACACAACTAATAACTAACGACAAATGAGATATGTTTTTTTACCGCAATCCAATTTAGCACCGTCAAAATAATAATCAAATCTTATTATTATTGCCGCTATCTTTTCTGGCTTTATTTTTTTAGAATTTGATTGTAGTTGGATCTATTCAATTCATAATCATTTTATTATCCTTGAAACGCTTTAAGACCTAATCGATTTTTTATACAGTATCATTACTTACTAATGACGGTTAGATTACACACATTCAAAAACCTTTTATGTATACATTGATTTGAAAATTGCCACTTGTACTATTTGAAATCTGTTTGTGGATAGACAAACAGATTTAACTCATAAATACATATCTTCCGCCCATCAAAACTATTCCACTTTGTTTATTGGAAGTATGTTATCATATATTTTGTATACGCTGACAAGTTAGTGTTGTTTGTCAAATGAATGTTAGATGGCCGCAATATTGTTATGCATTTGTCAAAACGGGAGACAAAGTTAAATAAAGAAAAAAAAAAAATCAAAACAAGGAATTAAGAAAAAGAGGTAATATCTACTACTCTTAATAATTAAATTGTAAACAGTTTTTATATTTGTCTTTATATATCTAAAGGCCTGATTCATTAACATTATTGAAAGCACGTACAAAAAACCACTGATGCACAGTGACAGCAGACGATTTATGGATAAAAAAGTTTGAAAACCTCATAATTATCTAATAACTACGAATGCCGAAAGCTGAAATACAGTGTATCAGTGATTTTTAATAAACTGAATTTTACTGGAGAAAAATGAGAAGGCTAGTAAAAAAATACACGTATCTTTAAAAAATAATTAATAATTAAGACAAAGTGTATAATTTGGTAGAACCTGCAGGCAAGCTGTCATGTGACAGCATTGAATGATCACCTTTTTTGTTTTTGTAAACACCGTTTCTTTAAAAAAATGTCATCTCTGGACTAGGAAAAGGGTACCTACCTACAATATTGATGTTTTTCACATTGAAGATTTAGTTGTTTCATTTTGACTCTTTACCTCGGTGGTCTTTCCAACTATGACCAACCTGAGAATCTAAACTTAGTCATCCCTTTTATGAACTGATTAAAACTTGAACTATGTTTTTTGGCATTACCAAATTAGTTAATTAGTAATATTTTTTAAATTTCTATAAACACTACTTGACCTACTTTCACTCTATGGTATCCTGGCAATCCAAGAGTTTTCCTCTTTCTGCCCACATTCTAAGGAAATTGATATCCTCAGCAACTTGTCACTCGTCTGTATTGGATTTTATAATAAAGGCACTAAACAATATTGATAGAATCTCTGACCAATAATATACCAGAAAGGAGCGCTAGTGTAGTCAGTATTGATGATTTTTGCCGGACTGGGGGTGGCTAGGGCAAGGGCTAGGGTATTTATACATCCATTCATATATCAACATAATGTTTTTGCTTATTTGTATAACCATTTTTTCACAGTATTGTTTTAAAAAAAATGTAGGATAAAACCTAAAAACCGTTAAGTTCTGTCCTGTTATGACGCATAACAAAACGTAGTGGGCGGAGTCACCGGAGATGCGAGAGACATAGAACATACTTACATACATAACAGTGGTGCGGTATTGTGTGAGAACTTGTCTTATCTCTTTCTCTCTCACGGTTTACGACGAAAAAACCCGGAGAAAGTGATTTATCGTAAATTTGTATAGTTTGGGTAAAAATGTTTAGATCTCTATCCATACGTTTTTTTCTCTGGCGGCAGAACCTTCTCAAAAGTTCAGCCATTGGACTCTTGAATAACGCCATCAAATAAGGTATTTTAGTATTCTATCGTGATCTGCTCATCCAAATCATAAGATATTTTTATGTTATTGATGGTGATTTTCTCCGTTCATGAAATTATTCTGTTTGCCTTTATTACCTGTCACAATAATATTGTTTTTTTCTCCTTTCGTCTAGCCGCCTACTTCTACGTGGGCAGCGGCAAGTCGCCCAGCAACGTGGGCGCCCAGCGGCTGCGGGACGAGCGCGGGTCCGCCGAGGTGCTGAAGCCCTATCGGGGGGCGGACATCACCCTCACGCTGCCCGAGGGCAAGACGCTGGGCTCCATCAAGTGGTTCTCCATCTGGTGCGACGAGTTCTCGGTGAGTTCATTTTTTATCGTATTCATTACTGTGACCTCGTTTTTTTCTCCTTCTTCCCGTCACACCTCTGCAAGTCTTCCTCTACATTTCCAGCATCATCTTCTTTTTTATCTTCTCTGTTTTTTCCTGACTCAATAATTTTCTACTCTGCTTCCACTTTTTCCCTGTCTTCCTTATTTACTCCCTTACCTTAATCATTTCTTCCGAAATATTTATAATTTTTTAACGCTTCTTCGTTCGGTTGCTTTTTTTTCATCACTGTTCTTCACCATTTTGCATTTGACTAACTAACCATCACGCCGTTTCCCCGCAGGGGTAGGCAGAGAAGACGGCCCGCCATATAACCCTGTCTTGGCACACACTCCTTGCTTCATTCACGTTCATACATCGTCTCATATATGTTCTTCTGTTATTCTGACTCTTGACCTGGCCCGACTCGAGTATTTGATTTACTTGATCGTGCCATGTCTTTTTCGAGAGTCCCCGACTTTTTCTTCCATTCACTTTCGCATCATATATTCTTTTCGCACTCCTTTCTTCGTTAATTCGCTCTACATGTCCAAACCATCTAAGCGTTTCTTTCTTGATCCTATACATTACGCTCTCTTTAGCCTTGCATTCTTTCCAACTATCCCCATTTTTAATACGGTAATACACAATGACGTTACATATATAAAGACACGTTGTAGCGCTCTGAAAGTGGCAAGCAGTAATCACACTAGTTGGTGTGATTGGTGTTTAAGCCGATTTAGTACTAAACGGTCACGCGTCGCTTGAGGTCGTTTCAAGCAAGTATGGAACGCGGTCCGAACTTCGGATCTGTTTCGTTCATACACATATATTCCATGAATGTCTATCTTTGTCATACATGACCGATATTTTAATGATGAATTAACTGGTAACGTGTGTGTTTTGCTTGCCACATTTTGTATTAATGTTCTAAGGCTATAACGTGTCTATATATGTAACGTCATTGGTCTTACATGGTTTTGCCGCACATACGTTTCAGGGATCTCATTTTGTATTTGGATGCTTTGATTTAATGGCCGCCGTACAAATATTTACCATTTTTGTGACAATGGGCGAAAACCTACTTATGCAAGCAGGTTAAAATAGGACATGTCACTAGAATAAAATATATGAGGATGACCACCAGCTCAACACACACACAGGCTTGCGAGAGAAGGGAGAGTTGAAAGGCCTAAACTAGGCAGCAGGAAACCGATATAACTAGAAGCGTTCTCTACAGATGGTAAAGAATCTCCAATAACTGCAATGATTCGATTCCTTACATTGCCAACTCAAGCTCGCTTCTCTAGGAGGAAGTTTTTCCGATGCAGCATTTGACAGAAAGTGTTTATTCCAGGTGAACTTCGGAGACGTGAAAATCCCCCGCTCGTTCGACTTCCCCAAGCCGCAGAAGGTGGGCGCCCTGTCCGGCGTGCACGGAGTGTCCTCGGACCACATCGTGCTGGTGGACGCGCAGACCCTGCTTATTCCCAACTTCAGCTACGACGGAGAGGCGCCAGGTAAATCAACTAAACATCAGTTCACCCCACTAACCCACGATCAATACTTTTCCAAGTGACTGCCGTAGGAGAGCCCTTAAGCTCTGGATTCCGAGGTTTTACTAATATTCTTCTTCACCAGCCTATTAGCGTCCGCTTTTGGACTTAGTCCGGTGTTGGACATAGTCCGCTTTTGGACATACTCCGCTATTGAACAAAGTCCGCTTTTGAACATAGTCCGCTTTTAGGCATAGTCCGCCTTTGGGCATAGTCCGCTGTTGGACGTACTCCGCTTTTAGACATAGTCCGATTTTGGACATAGTCCGCTTTTGGACAAAGTCCGCTTTTAAACATAGTCCGCTTTTGGGCATAGTCCGCCTTTGGACATAGTCCGCTGTTGGACATAGTCCACTTTTTAACATAGTCTACTTTTGAACATAGTCCGCTTTTGGGTATAGTCCGCCTTTGGACATAGTCCGCTTTTGGACATAGTCCGTTTTTTTGGCATAGTCCGCCTTTGGACATAGTCCGCTTTTGGACATAGTCCACTTTTGAACATAGTTCGATTTTAGACAAAGTCCGCTTTGGAACATAGTCTGCTTTTGAACATAGTCCGCTTTTGGACATAGTCATCTTTTGGACATGGTCTAATTTTGAACATAGTCCGATTTTGGATAAAGTCCACTTTTGAACTTAGTCTGCTTTTGAGCATAGTCTGCTTTTTGACAGAGTTTGCTTTTAGACATAGTCCTCCCTCAAAGTTGTTTAGTTTTGCTAAATTTTGGCAGCTCTCACCATTCGAAACTAATAATTATTTTTAGGTTGAATGCAGTAGTGCAATATTGTTTGAAATGGCTTCAACTTTGCTTAAAATTCAAATCTGAATAGCTAAGTACTTCCTACTTTTTTTCTCCATTCCCTTCCTCCTTCTGCTTTGCAACATTTTGAATCCCTACGGACGCCACTGTTCCACTGGCTCCACAATACATATACAAGTAACTTAGGTTTTAGAAACATTTAAAAAAACGACGAATCAAATAAAACCAACGATGATTGTAATAAGTTATGCAATCTTCAACGTGCTCCAAATAGTCTACAAAAACACTTAATCCGTACAAAAACTAGCTCGGTAAAAAAAACTGGTCGAGTCGTGCATTTCTTTTTCACGTATATGGAAAAATAAGCTATTAAATAATAGCTTTTTATGGAGTCGAGTTTTTACATCAGAAATATAAAACAGGAGCGGCGGTCTTGCTTCCACATTTATGTAATAATCTACGAAAACACGATTTGAAAGGAAGTTCTCAAATTGGGCTTAATCTTTTCATCACGACTATGGTTGTATGCAACAGTTATTTAATCATACGGGTATTACCGTCATCAATAGAGCTGCCATTTTATGCAATGAACAAAGGAGTGGCGATGTTTCTTTTTGAGATAAAGTCGGATTACGAAGCAGTTTCGTTTCACGAAGGGACCGGTAACTGACGCATTAGTACTCAAAAAGGAGATGCGGTGATAATTACGATGACCAAAAGCACTCAAGGGAAATTCATTTGACCAATAAACGTGTAGTGATCGTAGGATTTTGAAAGAAAATGTTTATACTCGACAAGATTTGGCTGTCCGAAAAGCATGTTATGAACTTAGATTTATTAAATAATGTAGATACAATACTGAGACAACGCGCGTGGATGTACTAAACCGAGTCCGCCAGACGTACCTGAGATTTACTATGTTTAGTTTTACACAAAAATTCGTTCGAGAGACAAGCTGTCACCAGCTGCCACAAACGCGTCGCTGTAGGCTCATTTCTGAGAAAAAATGCTTTGAGAGATGTAAAAATCATTCGGGAGTAAAAAAATATCTCATGGAGTTTCTTTCCATTCATAATTATCCACAAATCACATAATATTTAAATTCAATAAATACAATTATTGCTAAAGTTTAAAAGTTCATGAAAACGGTGTGAGATAGCAAATACCGAAGTACATAAGTGTGTGAAAGACAACCAGAGCTAGTAGCGCAATACCCGATTATAACAGTAGCGTGGGAAGTTCATATAGCTATCTCATCCGTACACACATATTCTTTGAATGGCTATCCTTTTCATACGCGGGTGAAACATTTAGTGGTGCAACATTAGTGGTGCTACATTTTTCGTATGATTTGTATGAATATGACGTGTCTTGTATTTTATGTCTATGGATATGAAATGTTAAAGGAACCGGGGTAAGCCGAGAAAGCATACTAAAAAATCCCAAACTTGTGTCGCTTGAGTCAAACCTTCTCCCAAATGGTAAGCATATTTTAAATTGCCGAAGGGCTACACAAGTCTTCAGAATCAAACGAGAGTCAGAGCATTCGACGCAGAAAAAGAAACTGATCGAAACTGCATATTTAACTCATTTTTGACCAAAGTGTCGCTCGATCTCTTTTGTCTTTCCAGTGACGATATATTCTTAGATAAAAACTACAAATTTATTCGCATGGTAAGGTCTAAGTGGAGTTTTTAATGTTTACAAAAAAAGATTTTAAGAGTTCCAACTGCTCGGAGCCAATAGTACTGTAACATCCCTGATTCGGGGGATGTTGTGAGGCTAAAGGAAGTGGAAAGTGAAGGAGATGAGAAAGAGGAAGGTTACTGACAAATTTATTTTCAAGAGCTTTCCTATCCATACTAACAACAAAGAGAACTACTCGCCACCCTAAAATCTAACTAGATGACGTTGTGATATAGTTTAAGGCATGGGCTGTAAGAAGAGATTAGTTGATACAAGCCTTTCAGATGCTCGGATGTAATGAGGGAGGTAAATTGTACTTACGTTGGCAGCTCGTTCCGCGCGCAGGTAGAATTTTAAACACGCAACGTTTTGTATAAGAACGAGTTCGAGAAACTCCTCGTTATAATACAGCCGACATCAACTGTCAAATTTTGTATAATAATGTGGAACTAAAACAACGAGACCCGTTCATATTGTCAATAATTGACAGTTATCAATACCACTGTTGACAACACAACGCAGAACTGGGTCGGTCTGAATAACGAACAGGTCTTGCAAAAGCTTGAATGAATAGCTAACAACACAATATTATGATATCGTCTATTCAAAAATCCCTTCACTAAATCAAATTAATAAGTTCTTACTTGTAACTATTCAAGAATAAGTCACTTCCCGATGATTTTTTTCGGATTAGGATTTTTTTAAAAGCCGCAGCAGTTTTTTGAAAACGTGTAGTTTTTAATTCATTCGAAACGGAACCATTTTTTTTATAAGCCGTGGAAAGTGTTTTTTATTGTTGTTCAAAGGCCGTATACATTTAAACAAAAAAGTTCACTCGGTCACTGCCAGTTGACTGTCAATTTATGTAACTGAAATCGAGTCATTGTTAAATATTGTGAGCTTAACCAAGTATCATAGGGTTCAAGATCGTAGAAGTAAACAAATGGTTTTAGATTAATAAAAAGCGATATAAAAAAAACACAACCAATCAGGCTTTTAATGTACTGACGTTTCGAGCTAAAAACACAGATTTGTTGAATTTATTATTAAAAAAGCGCATATCTTCAAAAATATTTCTAGGATTTATTATAAAATCGTATTAGTCAGTTTCCGTGCGCAAATTATTTTTCTTTGAATATTATGTTTTATTTTACATTTCGTTTATATAAAACAATATGTAGTATATTTTCCGCACAGTACAGAGCGGTAGTGGCAGATATTCATGGTATCGCCCTGTTGAAAGACAGCCATTCAGAATCGAGAAGTTGCTTGAAATGGCTTTAGCTACGTTTGATGACCAGAAATGATTAGCCAGGTACTTCCCAACCTTCCTCTTCCCCATATACTTTCCCCCACTACTTTCAGCATCACAACATACCTCAATTGGGGATGCCATAGTCTCACTGGCTCTAGACGGTTGGGAGCAGTTAGGACTCTTATGCGGTATTGAATATAAAGAACAAGCAGCAACAAATCTTGCCGTTGCGAATACCGCACAAGAATCCCAAATGCTCTCAACCGTCTAAACCCATTGAGACTATGACATCCCCAATCGGGGTATGTTGTGAGGCTGATTACTACTTATTACTTCCCCATTATTACTTCCCCAGGTAGTGGGGAGGGAAAGGAGATGGGTATGTCGGTATCCGAAGCGATTCTATTCAACCGCAAGGGGGCCCTCCCCACCGGTATGACCATTGGCAAGTTAGTCCTGCAGGCCGGGAGATAAAACAATCTATGCTGTCGATGGCGGCGATAACTACCGGAAACATAAAAGCATTAAAAACACAGAAATAAAAATAATAATATATCAGTAAAAGTTGATGATCTCCATTATGGTCAAGTTTTCGAAACATCAAATAAATTTATTTTTATTCTATTTATTTAACAAAGATCTTATAAAGAAACAGTTGTTTAAAACCAAATACTCGTACATTAAGAGAAAAATGATATATAAAAATATTGTAGATACATGCATAGTGTAATAAAGGAAACTAAACATTTATTTACACCCCACGTCTATACATATATATATATATATATATATATATATATATATATATATATATAAGGCATATCCGAAGGAGTGTACAAACTGAAGTAGTGTGACGCATTACATATGATATAATAACGCAAATAATGTGAGCAATGAAAAAAAAAGATAAGATATAAGAGAGGTTCATTGTTGTACACATGTTATGAGATAATCGTTGAATTGGCAAGTATAAAAATGTGTGTAAAAAAATATTTTATTTAAGAGTAGGTAGATCGTTATGTACCCAACGGGTCACTCTTGTACGTACATCAAGAGATAATGACAGAACTCTATATAAGTGCATTTCAATAAAGGTAGATGCAGATTCGTTGAACAGTTCCATCGCTTTATATATTGGCGTGTTTTTGTTTGAGGAATTTCTGACTTTCTGTGTGTAAAACGTCACATGGTGCCTCGCACGAATGTACTTACTTGGGGCAAGCAAATTGACCTCCTTTGGTATATATGGGTTATAAATACCTCCAGAAATCAACCTATAAAAATGTTTACCCAAAAACATCTTCCGGCGGGCTTGCAGGGTGTGAAAATCTAACATTCCGCATAAAAATATCGAAGGGAATAAAAATGGGTAATGTGTATAATGCAAGTGGCTCACTATACCAAAAGTCTGAGCCTGCATAATCGAGCTTCCAGTCGAGAATTCCACGATTGCATAGCACGAGATATCGATACATAAATCAGTCGATTATCTTCGATAAAATTGCTCATCATTAAAAAAACGTAGATCACGACATTGCGGCACGATCTTTCTGAATTAATTTAATTGGGTGAACTTTTGAAAACGCATAAATCCACGCCAGAACTTTAAAGGTTACTAATGTGTTAAGCATAGGCAATAATCAGGTCGTCTTGGTCATTAGGCAGACCTAAGGTAAAATCAAATGTAGTTTTATTAAGATTTTAATTTAATTTAAATAGAAATCATTGCGACCTCTTAAACTTAATCATGTTCACGTAGTTAGTTCTAATGAAACGTGAATGTTCCAAATTCAAAACTGATTGAGATATATTTATATACCATATATATTCAAATCTTAATTAAGCTCAGGTGTGCCTTATAAAATACTTAATACCCGTAACAAGTTCAAGGTTTTTAATCATAAAATAATAGAGGCTTTTGAATTAGTTTTATTTGAGGTAGTTTTTTATTATTTAAATAAATTAAAAACTTTTAGAGGGTTCTGTTCTCACAAATTAAATCTGTGTGCTGAAGACGCAAAACTCTCTCGATCAGTGAGCTCTGGCGCTGTGAAATATGAACACGTTTTCTGTTTGCAATTTCAAAAACAATGAAACTGTTTTCAGCTTTAATTGCCATATTCATCATGAGCTAAGGAACTTTGAAATATCCGAAAAAAAAAGAGTTATTATTTTTTTATAGTAAATACCACACAAGAGTACGGACTGTCTGGAGTCAGTGAGACTGTGATATTCTTAATTATGGTATGTTGTGAGGCTATAGGTAGTGCAGAGGGGAATGCGATGGGGAAAAGGAAGGTTGGGAAATACCTGGTTAAGCAATGTTTCGTTTCTGAATGGTGGTCTTTCACCAGGGCGATACTTGGAGTATCTACCACTTGTATTTAATGGAGCACCTTTGTTTTACGTAGGGTTTATTAATGGAACTAATAATAAAAAAAATATATAAAATTCGAAATAGATGGATTATATATATTTATATCGGCTCGATAAAACGAAATTTTTACTTTTTCAGTTTTTCGAAAAATAATTAGAAAAAGCGTGTTACAAAGTTTTGGTTTCCATTTTTTTTCAGTGTTTTTTCAAACGAATGTTTTTGTTTGAAACAGTTGGCATTGTACTGATAATTAATAATTGGTCATTGAAATTGCTTTGATTTGATTGAGTCATTGTTCAGGCGTGTTTCTAATCGATATCTAATAAATATAAATTAAACGTTTTTTTTAATTCTATTTTTTTGCATTGCTAATGATTTAAATATAATATTGAATTCAATAGTTATAGTAAACACAATTAAATCTTATGTGTGTGTTACCTTTTGTGAAATGATTTATTTATGAAGGTCACCAAATTAAGGCCAACCTAGCTTTGATTGACATTTAAGATGACTTGATGATATTATAGAATTATTAATGTGGTTCTTATCAAGTTCATTTCACACCGCGAGTCATCGTCTCTATGGCATACATTTTAACATATTGTAATTAAATGATTTTTTAAAATAAATTACGTCATGCAAACGTGTATGTAGTAGGTTACTATATACATTTTGCCAGTGGCGTGCTGCAGTCTATGGTAACGGAACACTATATGCTAGACTCTGATATAAATTTAATACCATTTTTAGAAATAGAAATTCCACCTAACGATAGGTTATTTTTATTTATGCGTGAACTTTGCACAGGACAGGTGCTAGGCCAATTTGTAAAAGCCGTTTAACTTATCAATGAACAAATCAATCCTGCTGCCAACACCAATACTGAAATTAAAAGATGTATTATATTTTTGCAGAAAGCAATCACTTTGTGGTTTGAAATATTTAATGAAAATAAAATAATAACTTTGTATAAGACCACACAATAATTTTAATTTTTTTATGACCGACCGGTTTCGATTAGCTTAAGTATCATCAAGGTACAAATTAAATCAAACAAAAAATACATAGTGTTTGATTATATATACTCATACATACAAAAGGAGAACACAATATAAAATAAAATAAGAGAACAGTAAGAAAAAATACCACAATTAACATAATTGAATTTTCATTATAACAAAGGAACGGAGAAAAAGAGACAGATATTATAAAATTAAAGTGACAAAACGCCAACTGAAAAGGTGATAAAAGAATAATGAGAAATTTGACGAGTTTATTGTTTATTTATTTATAATTTAAAATTTCACGTTATAGGTTCTGAGATATGCAAAAAAACTCTCCACTTTATATATTTGTATGACTTTGGACACTAGCGCCATTTCTCCCCGTGTATGGCGATACTTTGAAATAATTTTTCAAGGATTTTGTTTTCGTGTGAAATTTAAACATACATGACATCTACCCATTTTTTCCTGTCTCAAAGAACTTTTTTTTTTTGCGAAATTCAAAATAATTACGCACATTAGATTTTATAATCTAAAACCGTTTAAGCAAGTAAGAAAAATAGCGTCAATTATTTATTTTAGGAATACGTATTTCAGAAAAAATCATAATTGATTTTAAAACCTAAGACGGCCTTTGACGGCCTGCATGGTCTAGTGGTAAGACGCTCAATTACGAATCCAAAGGTTTGCAGGTTCGAACCCGGCGTGCGTTAATACATTTTATTTAATTAAAATGCATTACAACACTTTCAATTCATATTAAATAATTGGTAGATACTCATGGTATCGCCCTGGTGAAAGATCACCATTCAGAATTGAAACGTTGCTTGAAATAGCTTTAGCCGTGTTTGGTGACCAGATCTGAATAGTCAGGTACTTCCCAACCTTCCCCTTACTAATTTCCTTCTCCTCTCTACTACCTTCAGCCTCACAACATACCCCAATTAGGAATGCCATAGGCTCCAGACAGTTGGGACTCTTGTGCGGTATTTACTATTAAAAAGAAAAGAAAGATGAACACTATGCTAGATTTCCACACCCTGCAAGCCCGCCGGAAGATGTTTTTGGTTAAACATTTTTATCAGTTGATTTCTGGAAGTATTTATAACCCATAAATACTAAAGGAGATCCACTTTTTGCCCCAAGTAAGTACATTCGTGCGAGGCACCATGTGACGTTTTACACACCGAAAGTGAGAACTTCCTCATACAAAAACACGCCAATATATAAAGCAATGGAACTATTCAATGAAGCTGCATCTACCTTAGATATATTTAGATGCACATATATAGATTTATGTCACTATCTCTTGATGTACGTACAAGAGTGACGGTTAGGTACATAACGATCTACATACTTTTAAATAAAATAAAAAAATTACACACATTTTTACACTCGCCAATAATATTAAACCTCTCTTATATCTTATCTTTTTTTTCATTTGTCACATTATTTGCGTTATTATATCACATATAATGCGTCACATTTGTTCAGTTTGTACTCATATAACTTCTTCGTATATACCTTGTCTAAACGTGGGGTGTAAACTAATGTTTAGTTTCTTTTATTACACTATGCATGAATCTACACTATTTTTATATCATTCATCTGTTAATTTATTTGGTGAACAAAAGTTTTTCTGAAATCTCTGTTGAATAAATAAATAAATTATTGAATTTGATACGCCACTTGTCTCTTGATATAACGAGTCATGATATATTAATATTATGACCTTGTCAGTCTAACGCTTGGCCATTTATCAATCCCAGATTCATATCATTAATGATGTTTTTTCAAACGTGATCATCATATGTATGTTAATTAAATCTGACAATCAGATCTGGCGGTGCGAAACAGATTTTAATGTGCTCTCGACCCACTAATAATTACAATGCATTAAATGGTAGAGATTTCACTCATTCAAGTAGAATTTAACATTATTATTAACCATGAGTTTATCGTAGGAATAATTTGCCCTAGTGTTAAGGTCAAGTCAAAGAGCAATTGATTGCATGGGCTCAATTAGGTTTTCGTCATGTTGAATCCAAAATTTAATTTATTTATCGAGCACTCATTTTACCATTGTGTACCGTTTGCACAAGATTTAAAAAAAAAATGAATACCGCACAAGAGTCCCGACTACTCTCAACCGTCTGGAGCCAGTGGGAATATGGCATCCCCAATTGCGTGATGTTATGAGGCTGAAGGAAGTGGGAAGGGAAAGGAGATTGGCAAGAGGAAGGTTGAAATGTACTTGGCTATTCAGATCCAGTCAAAAAACACGGCTAAAGCCTTTTTCAGCAAAGTTTCGATGATTTCGAATGGTGGTCTTTCGCCAGGGCGATACCATGAGTATCTACCAATTATTTAACATGAATTGAAAGTGTTGTAATACATTGCGCACGCCGGGTTCAAACCCGCGATCTCTGGATTCGTAATCGAGCGTCTTACCACTAGACCATGCAGGCCGTCAAAGGCCGTCTTGGGTTTAAAAATCAATTTTGACTATTTCTGAAATACGTACTCCTAAAATAAACAATTGACGCTATTTTTCTTACTACCTTAATCGGTTTTAGATTATAAAATCTAATGTTTGTAATTATTTTGATTTTAGCAAAAAAAAAATACATGTACATAATATATGTGACACTTAAGGCATATTGACGGCCTGCGTAGTCGAGTGGTAAGACGCTCGTCTAAGAATCCACAGGTCGCGGGTTCGAACCCGGCGTGCGCAAATAACTTTTATTTAATTAATATGTGTCATAACCTCATAACACATAACCTTACCTAACCTAATATACAATAATAAATAATATATTTGCGGCACGTTCCAGAATGGTAGATACTCCAAGTATCACCCCGGTGAAAGACCACCATTCAGAATTGAAACGTTGCTTGAAATGGCTTTAGTCGTGTTTGGTGACCAGATCTGAATAGCCAGGTACTTCCCAACTTTCCTCTTCCCCATCTACTTCCCCTCCCCCCTACTTTCAATCTCACAACATACCCCGGTTGGGGATGCCATAGTCTTACTGGCTCTAGACGGTTGGGAGCAGTTGGGACTCTTGTGCAGTATTCACTATAAAAAAAAAGAATTAAAAAAAACAAAGATGCCATTTCTCTCCAGGTCAGCCAGCGCATTCTTCATGTAACGCTGTCCTGGTCTACCTAAAAGTCACTTGTCTTATAAAAATCATTTTTTTTATTTTACTTTTATATGAGTCTCCACTGCTCCCAACCGTCTAGAGCCAGCGAGACTATGGCATCCCCAAGTAGGGTATGTTGTGAAGAGAAAATTGGGAAGAGGAAGGTTGGAAAGTACCTATCTATTCAGATCTGGTCACCAAACACGGCTAAAGCCATTTCAAGCAACGTTTCGATTCTGAATGGTGGTCTTTCACCGGGGCGATACTTGGAGTATCATCCATGTTGAGAATATCATCAAGAATGTCGCTTTCTGTTGGAAGAGGAATGAAGACTAATATGTATTTTTGTTCCAGATGCCAAGTTCTGGGTGGGCCGAGGAGACAAGCCCTCCCCCCAGGGAATCCGGATTCCAGACGAGAACGGCAAGGAGGCGCCCCTCATCAAGTACGACAGGAAGACCATAGTCCTCACTCTACCCGGGGTAAGCCTCCGCCAAGAAACACCAACCCTCACCACTTGTTTTGGAAAGTCAAGAAAATTTGATGAAATAATACCACTGCTGGCCAGAAACACATAACCAACTGACTGACCATCACGCTGTTTCGCCGCAGGGGTAGGCAGAGAAAACGGACCGCCATACAACACACTCTGTCTCGGCACACTTCATTCACATTCATACATCGTTTCATACATACTCTTCTGTTATTCTGACTCTTTACATGACCCGATTCAAGCTTTTGAATTGGTTGAGCGTGCCATGTCTTCCACGAGCGTCCTCGACTTATTCTTCCATTCACTTTCGCATCATATATTCTTTTCACGCTCTTTTTTCGTTAATTCGCTTTACATGCCCAAACCGTCTAAGCGTCTCTTTCTTGATCCTATTCATAACGCCTACATCGGCTTTGCATTCTTAACGGATATCCACATTTTTAATACGGTCATACATGGTTTTACCGCACATACGTCCCAGGGATCTCATTTCCACAGCATTTAGTCTACTTTTGTCCTTCTTCTGCTAGTTCCATGCCTTACTGCCATATATCAGGGTTGGTATAAGCACTCCATTGTGGATTGCTAGCTTCGATTTTGTTGACAATTTCTTGTTTGCGCCAACAGCGTTCAGTCCTCCATTAATGGGGTTTCCTGCATTCACCCTTCTTTCAATATCCTCATCAGCCTTTCCGTCTTTCTAGAACATACTTCATAAATACACAAACTCATCCACTTGCTCCAAGTATTCATCATTCACAACTATATTGTACGCTGTTTGAAATGGTTCTATTTGAAAATCTAAAGATCCAGTGGGACGTCAAAATTACGCTTTATAAAAATAGTTTTACTCGTATATTTATCCACTGACTATTTTGTGGTAGGCCAGACCTATTTTAACAGAGAGCTTTTCTGTTGCTGAGATAAATTGAATATCGTTGTAATGTTTTATTTATTTGTAACTTTTTTGAAAACTGCCCTTTTCACGTGAACCGAGAAACTGAACAAAATTTGAAGCGATTTTCAAAACAATAAAAAAATGACTAAAAACCATATTGTAGTACTAGTCTGTAGCACATACATTATGTCGCTGGAAAGGCAAAAAGCTGATACCGCGCATCGCGCGTTGACAGACATGTGACCGGTATGCGCACACCACGCCACGCACGTTGTGTCGTCTCTTTCGCTTTGAACCAATCTAAAACAGACGCAGCCATGTGGTTTTGAGTCGCTCCACAGGGCACAGAGAAACCCGTCACTGTTCGTCAGTTTGAATTAATTCGTCATTCATATGACATTAATATGTACGAATCTAAGTTAGTAATGAACGTGCGATACTTTGGTAAAAAACGTAGTTAAATATGCAGTTTTTTTTCGGTTTGTTTTTGTATTTTTATTTAGATGTATGCAAATATATTTTTTCACACATCTAGTAAGAAAAAACATTTTTACATTTCACAAATATAGAACAAAGCATATAAGGTTCCTATAGAGCAGATACAAATTGAAATCTTAGTAATCTTAAGAATCGTAGGTTTTTTTTTAACATATTCAGCACAAATCCTCCGAAAAGTGCCAAGACCTGAGGCTTCTTTTAAGGCATTTGGAAGACTATTAAAATATTTTTGGGCTTTATAAAACACGCTGTTTTGAGTACACACAAATTTCGTTTTGGGAAGCCTAAAATCATGACAACTTCTCGTAGGATAATTGTGAATATTTACATTATATATAATATTATTTTGCAGATATTTAGGGAGCATGTTATTTTTAAGATTGTAAATCATCGTTAAAGTATTATGTATTACATGTTATTTAGGCGTCATCATATTTAAATTTCGTAACATAATTTTAACTCTAGTAAAAATATTACATTTCAAAATCGTCCTCATCCCCCTATTTTGTATAACCTGCAGTTTATTATTTTGGGCTTCGTTACATAAGTACGTTCTAATTTAAATGCGGAGTTACAATAGAATTGTGATTCTGCATCAAATGCTCTGACTCTCGTTTGATTCCTAAGGCTTTTGTGGCCCTTTAGCCATCTACAATATATTTATTATTTGAGAGATGGCTTGACTCAAGCGAAACAAGTTTGGTACTTTTTTTAGCTTACTGTCGCTTGGGGTAACTCAGTAAGAGAATTACATGAGTTTTTTTTTTCAAAATCCAACCTTATCAGGGTACAAAATAATAATAAAAAATATTTATACTTGTATTATTATTTTTTCAGGAAGTGACTGAAAGAAAGTCATCTTGGAATTCGAGTTGGTGAGGATTAACAAGTACCTACTCGTTCTAATACTGCTTGATTTTTCTATCAGGACCTGACGATATTCGACATCCGCCACTTCGGCGTGTGGTGCGAGGCTTTCACCGTGGACTTCGGCCATATCAAGATACCCGAGCTGCCCAACGTTCCTCCGTCCCTCAAGATGCTCGGAGTCAGCCCTCAGGTATGCAATTTGATTCAACACACTCAGTAACAAACGTACCTCACACTCACCCAAGAAATAAACCGATAGACGTATAATGTGGGCGTATTCGTGTGCCAGAAGTAAGGGAAATTTATCGAAAAATTTCAAAATATTTCTTGAGCAGACATATAACTTCGTTTACCTGTGTAGGGCCTAGGAATCTAAAGGTCATATTATTTTATACATATTGGAGATATTTGTATAAATCACAGTTCTATCTACAAATCTGTAGATGAAGTGGCTGATGAGTTTGACTGCATGGAATGTAGAATCAAAATGGCTGTAATATTTATTTATTTACGCTCGTTATAGGCTTTTATACAAATGTTAACATTTTTTTCAAAAAATAACCTCATTAGTGCAAAAAATATTGTAAAATAAAAATGAGTATTGAACAGCAGATAAAAAAATATTGTAGATGAAAATAACTAATAATATTTAAAAAATAAAAGGTTCAAAAATATTGTAGAAGAAAAGAAAAAAATAATATTAAATAACAGGTCGAAATATTAGATAAACTCTGCCAGATGATAACAACTGTACTAAATTAGATTTATAGTTTGATATTGACGTGTTAAATATATCAGTGACATCGGAGTACGTGTTTCCCAGCTGTTGCATTCGTCGCATAGGCGTGTTGAATTGATTAATTCAATATCATATATCTTCAATCAATTTTTATTTAATGTAATCAAATACTATTTTTTACTATTTTACAACTTTTCTTTATTTTGTTTGTGCAAATTTTTTCACTGTTCAATATAAACCTTTATATATAAAAGCCCACTCGGGCGTATACAATAAAATAAACAAATCTAGAATAATAAAAAATGAATAAACATCAGACTATTACAAACTAACTCAAAACACTTTAAAATCGAGAAATTTGCACGTTTTAACTGACTTATATTTGATAATAGATACCTTCTTAAATATAAAGCAAGAAATCTGTTTTTACTCTCAATAAAAAAATACTAAAGTTGAGTTTTGACTTCGTAAATTATATAGGTAGAGCTTTTTCCGTTGGTAATTTTGGCATCGCTAACAAGTTCATTTCCATCCGCATTTAGTAAAGCATTCAAAAATGGCAAATGGATGCCGTTTAATAATACGATAATACAGATTTACTCGATGGAATTTTTAAAATCGTTAAAGTAGCTAGCAAAAAGTTTGTGTTCTTTGAGGCTGGGCTTGGTGTTAAGAACTTTGCACAGCTTTCTGTTTAGAATTTCAGCGTTCAATCAACTGTGTTAAGTGAGTAACGTTATTTTTGCTGAACAGAAAATTCAAAGAAGTGTGATAATACCGATTTGAAACAAAAGCGCTAATTTACACAAGGCATTTCGAGTCCTAGGGCCGAGGCAGGCTTATCAAATTGTCTATTTGCTCAAAAAATAATTTTTTTAGTATTTGAAAATTTTTGATCAATTTCAGCAGAAGTAAGGACAAATTGAGCTTACTTTTGGTACACGGATACGCCAACAATACACTTCTATCTGTGTATCTCTTCGGTGATATGAACATTAGTCAAAACTAATACATATAAATAAAACACATAAACTTTGTTTATAACCACTTTATTATTTAATATTACGTCTACCGGTTTCGGAAGTACCCTTCCATCATCAGGACAATATTAAAGTTTATTTGTTTTATTTATAAATATGGCAAGCCACAAAGTAAATGGTTCTTACGTATATGAAAACTAATACATTGTAAAATTGCGAGAATTCTCAGGTTTTCACTGACTTATCTTTGTTTATCTTATAAAAAAAAGTGAACGGTGAGCTCTGGCGTCGTGAAATTTGAAGAGGATGTTCAACACTATTGTTTTCAGCTTCTACGTAAAATATCCATTAACTGAAAAAATAAAACAAGATGTCAAGTTTTTTGATTCATGTTCTTCAATCGGTTAGCAAGGAAAATATATTTCGATTCGTTCAAACACGAGCGAAACCGGGAATCAATCTCGCCACGTACTACAAGTAAATTAAAAATAGATTTGGTTTATTATCATTTGCCGATAAGTTTCACGGTTTTCGATTAAGACCTACAACAAAAGGTGTATTGACTATTCAATGGTATTGAAAGCCACTTTATCATGTTTATTTTCAACGAAAAACAACCTTGCCGAAAGGACATAAAAACACACACGCTTTAATGATTTAAACGGCGTTATAAACGACTTCTCAATTGAAAAAACTACAAGATAAATTAAAGTTATAAAAACGAAGCGTGAATTCAAAGCAGGAACACAATTAAAAACAAAACTGTTTACAAAAACAAAAAATAACAATAGACGAGAATAAAAATACAAACTTATTGCATTCTAAGGTTGTTCTGTTTGTGTCTAGTAACAGTAAAATATTTTTTTGAAGCATATTTTATTGACAATAAATATGAAAATAAAAAATACTTTAAAAATTAGTAACTTTCTTAGTTATTATATTAATTTATTATTGGGGTATGTTGTGAGGCTGAAGTATTAGGGGGGGGGGATGAGATTTGGAAGAGGAAGGTTAGGGAGTACCTGGATATTCAGATCTATGTTAAAAAAACACGGCTAAAGCTATGTCAAGCAACGTTTCGATTCTGAATATTGATCTTTCACCAGGGTTAAACAGAGAGTATCTACCCTTAGAGTATAGAGTGGTATCAATCCAAGGCAGTTTTTGATGATTTTTACCGGACTCGGCGGACCTGGGCGTGGCTTAGACTAAGGCTAGGGTATTAATACATCCATTCACAGCACATATCGACATCGTGTTTTTTTTTTTTTTCACTTTTTCACAGTATTGTTATCAACAAAAATATAGCATTTAATCTAAAAAACCGTTTAGTTGTGTCAAGTTTAGTAGCATAATAAAAAATGTGGAGCCCAAGATCATCGTGACAGTACATAGAGGCGGCGTTTTATATTTGTTGTCTCTTTCTCTCTCATGGTGTACGACGTAAAAACCCGTAGAAAGTGATTTATCGCTAGTTTTTGTAGGTTGGGCAAAAATAATTAGCTTTCTCTCCATACATTGTTACTCCAAGTATCTACCCCTCTGCGGCGCAAATATACCATTCTTGATTTTATATGAATTAAATATGAAATGACCCATATTAATTACGTACAATTTATTTGCGTACGCCGGGATATGAACCAGCGACCTCTGGATTCCCTGTCGAGCGCAATGACGCCATAGTTTCTGCCCGAATAGATAAATTGTGTAACTGCAGATTTTAATATTCTTCGTCTTCAATATAAAAGTAATCAAAACGCATGCCTTGATGAAGGACACTGAAAAACTGTCCGAAACGTTGGCTTAAGGAATAGAAAAGACATTACGGCTTGTTCTTTAAAAAAATCAATGATATCTATTTAGAATAGGTGCTAGATACGGGTTGAGATGAAACGCAGGTTTTATATATAATTAATTTAATCGTGAAAGTGCAAACCGTGTTTGAAGAGGCATTACTACTTCAACCATAGTAGGCTGTACAATGTACGTTGTGAACAGACGAAGACGTAAATAGAGTGTAAATAATGAAATCGCTCATATGAGGAAAAAACTGTAATAAAGTTTACTGTTAGTCATTACTAGAGTAGGCAGATAGTTAGTGGGTATTGCCCGTGGCATATATGAACAGCGTTGTACTCTAAATGCGTCTTGAACTACATCCGAATTTCTAGCGAACTAACTAACCATCACGCCGTTTCTCCGCAGGAGTAGGCAGAGAGGACGGACCGCCATACAACTCTGTCTTGGCACACACTCCTTGCTTCATTCACATTCATAATTCGTCTCATAATACTCTTCTGTTATTCTGACTCTTTACATGGCCCGATTCAAGTATTTGATTCACTTGATCGTGCCGTGTCTTCCTCGGGCGTCCCCGACTTCGTCTTTCATTCACTTGCGCATTTTAAATTCTTTTCACACTACATTCTTCGTTCATTCGCTCTACATGCCCAAACTATCTAAGCGTCCCTTTTTTGATCCTATTCATTACGCTTACATCGGCCTTGCATTGTTAACGGATATCCACATTTTTGATACGGTCATACATGGTTTTACCGCACAAATGCCTCGGGGATCTCATTTCTTCAGCATTTAGTCTATTTTCATCCTTCCTCTACCAGTTTCACTCACTGCCATACAGGTTTGGTATAAGCACTAAATTGTGGACTGCTAGCTTCGAATTGCTGACTTTAAAAGCGTCAATTTTTTCAAATTTTATTTATTAGTTGAAAACAAATATTAGGTTATAATCACCAGTCCTGACTACACTAGCGCTCCCTCCTGGTATATTATTGCTCTGAGGATATTTTGGTTTTTTTATTCTTTGACAGTAGAGCCACGTGAATTTTGAGTAGGCCAAACGAAAAAGATTTCTATAATTTTTTTAAGCATAACTTTTGTGTGAAGATTGTTCAGTAATGCAGGGTAGTACCCTCAGAGCAATAATATACAAGAGAGAGCGCTGCTGTAGTCAGTTTTGATGAGCTTTGCTGGACTCGGCTGGACCTGGGCGTGGCTAGGACTAGGGCTAGGGTATTTATACATCCATTCATAGCACATATCGACATAATGTTTTTGACGATTCGTATAACCACTTTTTCACAATATTGTTATAAACAAAAATATAGCATATAACCTAAAAGAACCGTTGACTTATGTTCATTTATGTCGCATATCAAAACGTGTGGGCGGAGTCAACGGAGACGACGGACACAATACTTTAAAGCGGTGTGATAATTTGGGAAATTTTACTGTCTCTTTCTTTCAAATTTGTATAGGTTGGGTAAAAAGAATTAGCTCTCTCTCCATATATTGTTACTCAAAGGTAGTAACCCCATATAAATGAAATAATCCCAAAACTCTCCACTAAAAAGTCACGAACCGCTATTGTTTTTTGGTAATTCATTTATGTATCACACTGTTTTACCTATAAAATTCGCAAAGTAATAAATATGTCAACATTGAAATTTAGAACGTTGTGTTTTGGAAACATTTTTTTTACTGTTTTTTCAGACCACAAATTACCGACCCATCTCTAGATTTATTTGCAGATAATAAAGAGATTTGAATATTAAAAGATGGTTAGTTGATAGAGAAAAATATCATAAATTTATTGATTAAAAATAGAAGCGAGAGATTTTTCATTGAATTTCTACCATCATTTCGTTTCTTCGAAGCGGTAATCAGAAAGGATAAACCACCACGCAACTCTGTGTTGGCACATATCTTGCCTCATTTACATTCATGCATCGTCTCATATATATGTATACTATTATATTATACTGACTCCTGAATAGTTTGACTCAAGTATTGATTCACTTGAGCAAGATATCACACGGTCGAATGAATAAGCTGTTCAAAATGGAAATCTTTAATATTTTTGTCAAAGATTTCCTTGTTGAGTTTTCCACTGTTTTCAGTAACGTTTTGTCGATTTATCATCTATACAATTCCTTACTTATTATATCTAATTTCATAATTTAATCATAAAAATGACACATGACGGCCTGCAGGGTCGAGTGGTAAGACACTCGACTACGAATCCAGAGATCGCGGGTTCGAACCCGGGGTGCGCAAATACATTTGATTAAATTAATATATGTCATAAAACATTTAATTGATATAAAATAAAATATAGCAAATTTGCAGCACGTTCCAGACTGTATTATCTAAGTATCGCCCTGGTGAAAGACCACCATTCAGAATTGGAGCGTTGTTTGAAATGGCTTAAGCCGTTTTTGGTGACCAGATCTAAATAGCCAGGTACTTCCCAACCTTGCCTTTCTTCATCTCATTCCCTTCCCCACTACCTTCAACCTTACAACATACCCCTATCGGGGATGCCATAGTCTCATTGGCTCTAGACGGTTTGGAGCAGTTGAGACTTTTATTCACGTAAAAAAAAAAACTTATGAGATGTAAAATTAACAATTGAGGCTATATTGCGTTGACTCTTCTGTATCCTATGTGCTGATCAGCCAAGGAGCTGTGTGCACAGTAATATAACGTCTATACGAAATCATGTATGCCCGCCTTAAAAATGTGGATATCCGGAAAGAATTTATTGTTTTTTAAATAATTCCATTAAAAAACAACCATTCCCGGGTTACAAATAACCTGACAATATTTGAAAAACTCCTACTGCCACTATAATAATCGGAAAACGTATCTTGTGCAATGATGGAAGACTTAGCCAGCAGAGGTATTGAATTCACGACGTCCGGGTGGGAATGCGACGTGTTTGTCCACTCAGCTACTAACCGGTCAAATTATTGTTATTATTATTATTTATTTATTAAAAGAAAGACAAACATTCCCGGGTTACGAATAACCTGACAATATTTTAAAAACTCCTACTGCCATCATAGAAGCAGAAGATGTTGCTTGTGCGGAGATGGAGGACTGGGCCAGCAGAGAAATTGAACGCAAAACCGCCCGGGTGGGAATCCGATGCGTTTGTCAACTCAGCTACCGACCGGTCCATATTAACCCGTCCTTTTATAATTTGTTACGAAAATGTATTTTAAGAAGACTTTTTTTAATCGCGTGACTGTGAAACGATAACACGGGTAATTCGAGGGACAGTTGTACATGAACTAATAACGCACACAAACACACACATACTGTTGAATATTTATTCAAAATTGAAAAGTAAAGTTTTTTTTATGAAAATAGGTGTCATATTATAAATGCGCCGATGCGATTGGTCTGATTTGCTGATATCATAAATACAATCGACTGCTTAAAGAACAGAAAAATATTGTGCTTAATAATGTCGTATCTAATTTTATGATATTCAAAATGCTTAGGTACTTTTTATTCGTAGGTACCTCGATTCTTTTTCTCCTGCATCGCCTTTTTTACCTCATAGGTTGTATTGCAGTGGGGTTAACCCGCCTACACAAAAGGCCAGTCTACCAGCGGTGCTTTTGGCGGTAGCTTTTAGATGCATAGGTGCTGTTGGATCCGAATCTGCGATAAAACAACGAATGTGTTTTCAGCTTCAGGTGAATTTTGAAAATAGCGGACTGTTTTAACGATCAATTTATACTACTTGATGGAACTGTCTAATTATAGATGTGGATAGAATATGGAATGAATGAAGTAAGAAAACCAATTCACTCACCGATAAAGTTGATGTTTAATCTCTTGATTCTTCTTACACAACGAATCACAACAATTTTACTTGAAGGACAACCAACTAAACAACGACCAAACGAGACACCAACGAACGAATACAAACACGTTTTTCACATAATTCTTCTCTTTCTTGATTGTCAATTGTTTTCGAACACAGTGTTGTTGAGTAAGGAAATCGAATGGCGAAATCGCGGGATAGGTAGGAATTGGATGAAAAACACGAAGGTGACAACCTAACAAATCATCTCTTGTTTCATTCGAGCTCTTCTGTTTTCTATTGAAAAGCTTTAAATACAGTGTATTTTCAACGATATAGTGTCACTCAAATTACTGTAAAAGTGAATCAAATATTTTTTGAAAGAATTATAATTGTGTGCCAAATTGTTACAGCAAGTTACTAAAAATACCAAAGGTTCACTCGTCTGTTTACACCAAAGGTTGTACCATTTTTTACCGATGCATAATTTTGTTTTTTCCTAAATTTGAATGGTTGATCCTTCTATGTCAATGTGGATAATACATTGTAAAGACACATCTAGCATGTAAGATGTGGTCAGTATAAAAATTGTGGTCATCTTGGTTTCCAGTGTCTAAAACTTTTATACAGGTGACATTGGTGAAAGAGGCATTGGTTATATATGTGTTCGAAAAAGTCGCATTCAGACGATAGCATAAAAAGTAGTCAGACGAACATTAGGCGCCTCAGTTAATAATGGAGACTATTTAAAGTGACTATTGATAGCAAAAAAACTGTTTTTCTTTTAAAAAAATATTTGCCACCTGAATGTGTTTTAACAAATAAACCAAATTAAAGACGTTTGTGAATGTGAATTTGGTTTTTCAGCTGTTTTAATGGTATAATTGATATATTCTTCTGTATTGTGCATATCCACATATGCACAATACAGAATGCTATATTTTTTATAATAAATCTGCACAGAAGGCCTTGAGGGAAATAATTTCTCTCAGGGTCTATGTCATCTTTGAGGATGGTGTGTGAAGGGTCTTTTTGAGGCAAAGAAAGAGTCAACCTGGGTCTTGAAGAGGCACATCCGTGTGTTAAGATAGGAGAATCTATCAAATGGATCTCCCATTTCTGCATAGAGTCAGGGGTTTTTTTCAGATATTTAGGTATTTATTTTTGATTAGAAGGGCTTTGTTGAATATTTCTTGAATTTTTGGACAAGGATGTACAAACATAAAAATTAGTGCCACCTTTTTGCTTGAGAAATTAAAACACATTCGCTTGAACCAGCTGTGTTATTCACGTGGAGAATGTGATCGAACTGCTAACATACCAAAAGTGACTATTATATCGGTTAAGAGGATTTTATACTTATCTTAAACCTCGTTTCAATAGCTTTCATCATTTGCCCATCTTCTCCGAGGGATCTCTTTCTATTGAAATGTGACGCTGATCTTTAAAATCGACCTGTTAACGTCTTCACCCTCAAATCACCAGATTTTTTCAGACACAAATCGAAAAACATTTGTTTTGAGAGTCAATTGAACACAATGAAGGAGAAATTATTATTTAAAAAAAAGTGTATACCAAGAATCACACCTTCAAAGTTTCCAAAAGCTCTGCAAGCTTCAGTTAATTACATTTTCAAAGGAAGCAAACAAGTTTTGGTTTGAAATTATTATTCAGCAAATTTTGTTTTTTTTTTTTTTAAATCATTTAAGTCAAGCTTATATTTTAATCAAATTGATACCTAAAATAATAAATAAAGGACGCATTATACAACAGATGGATTCGAAGACCTTGCTTCAAAAAAAAATCAGATTATTATCCTTTTACTATTAAAACTGGCTCTTTACAATCTTCTTGCATCATTTGAATTTAATGTCAAGCCGTTTGGTTTTTTGTTACGAAACCAGTTAAAGATCCCCGCGCTACAGTCGAAAGTGATCGGCGATCACGTAATACCAAATTGAATGAAGAATAAAATAAAGAGATAAATCCACAAAATGCAAATTGTATAAATATAGGGATTGACGTCGCTAACGATACTAAGACAATGGAGGTTTTAGCTGAAACGGCTTTAAAACCCCCACTACTTTGATTCAATTTGCTTTCATTTATTATAATCATTGTGAGAGGCCCCTTTGAAACTTACGTGATCGTTTATAATAGCTTGCTTTGTCTTGTTTTAACAGCGGAGGCTGCGGTCCACGCCATTAGGAGATGAAATTTTGCAATGTATTAATTAAGGCCATGCTGGTATAATGGTCTTATTAGTTACTATACGGAGATGGCAACAGCACTGTGTGTACTGTCGTAAACGTATGAACAAATATTGCTCAAATCAATTGTTTAGAATGGTTTACGACAATTTAAAAAAAAATGATAACCTCCGTGGCAGAGTGGTAACCTCCCTGGAAATTAGTAGCGGATTCGTAATCAAACTTAGGGATCTATTTTCACTTACTCTGCGAGAGTTGTTACACAAATAATAAAAACAAGATATACAAGTACATTCAAACCTCGTTTCAAAGTGGTAGATTCTCTCACTGTCGCCCTGGTGAGAGACCATAAAACACAATGGGAACATTGCTTGAAATGGCTTTGGATCTTATCAAATTTCCTATTTCCATTCTCATTCTCTTACCGTACATCCTTTAGACTCACAACATTCCCCAAATCGAGCTAATATCACTGACTCCTGACGGTTGGGACTCGGTGCGGTATCACATTAAAAAAATACATAGAATTTCCAACTTGAAATTGTATAATATGTAGCTGTCTTTATGGTCAGTTAAATTAAGAAAAGGTTGGCTTGATTTAAAAATCGTGTTAATAATTTGGTATCACGCTCGAAAGTGGAGTAAACAAATAATGAATGGCTTAAGTAGGAAATGTTTGTGTTGTTTGGAATTGGCCGAGTTGGTAGGTCTGATTCTTTCAAGTTGCGGTTCAATCGCAACGAGTCCTTCCAGTTATCCTAAGCTCTCTACATCCCGCTTTACCTTATTTCACTACCATCTTTGAAGAGCATCCGTTTTTCTGTTGTTACAGAAAAGAAACCAGGAACTCCTTTCCTCCACTTCCACCGCCGGCCGAACCAGTTCCTCCTCAAAGCTCCAGAACCAAGGGAACCTCAAGGCGACCACCTACAGGCCTCCTACTAGATTCATAAATAGCGCAGTCGCGAGCCTGGAGCCAAGTTCCGGGAGGTTCCAAGCCCCTCTCAACGTGAACGACGCCAACTTCCAACTCGTGTACCCAGTAGCTCCCTCTCTCATCCACAGAAGAGCCGATGACTTCCAGCCCCCTCAAGCGCAACAACTCTTGGGCAGCGACTACAATAACTACGACAGACAGACTGGGAACATCGATAAGAACTCTCAAAGAGCAGAGAAGTCATTCATTCAACCCTCGCAAGAGATCTATGTTAATCACGAACCGCCGCAAGAAGGAAGGGCGTTCTATAACCAATACCCTCAACAGTTCCAATACGTACAGCAGCCACAGTACCAACAGCAAATAGCGCAACAGCAATATCAGCAACAACAGCAACAGCATCAACAACAGCTACAACAGCAACAGCAGCAACAACAGCTACAACAGCAACAACAGCAAATAACAGCGCAACAATATCAGCAGCAACAGCAAATAGCACCACAGCAATATCAGCAACAACAACAAATAGTACCGCAGCAATATCAACAACGCCAAAGACAACTGCTTCAAAATCAGCAAGTGACACAACAGAATCAGCACCAAGGAGTGCAACAACAAAATCAACTACAGCAAATAGCGCCACAACGGCAACTGTTGCAGCATCAGTACATAGCTCAGCAAACAGTTCCCCAGTTGCTACAGAACCAACCGCAATACCAACATCAACAGCACTTCCAACAGCAGCCTCTTTATCAGAATCAGCTGGTTCATCCTCAGTACCAATCCCAAGGCTCTTCTCTCAACGGCCCGGCCGACCTTGAGAGAAGAAGACATGACCTTGACCTTGGCAGAGGTCAGCAGAGCGGCGAGTCGTTCGGTAGATTCTCGTTTAATGGCGGCGACACCAACTCCAACTCATACGCGCAACTCTCCTAGCCAGAGCGTTAACCACAACGGTACATTATGTAAATGAAGACAGGCATTGACGGAGATCCGTCCTATGCTAATTTTACAGTTATTTCTTTTAAAGTATTATTTATAATATTCATTATCTATATTTATAAATCGCTAGCCATAACCAAACAACGAGATTCAGCCATTCTACTGCGTTTTATCAGGAGCCGCTGAATTGTAGAAAACGTTTCCAACTATTTAACACTGCCATATAAATACTACTTTAGTCGCGAAACAATATAATATATCGCCGTGCCTGTATTTGGTAGCGGCGTGACCCACTTTGAACTAATAATGTACATATTATACCGACTACTGCTTTTTAATCACTCAGCTTTTTTATTGTAGTTTTATCTAAAATTACAATAGACACGGTAGGTTTAAGATTATTCTAAAATACCTGGCAAAAGTTACAGTTTTAGTTACCATTATCGATAAAATGATAATTCGTCATTATTACCACAAAGTGATATAAAATATTAAAATGCATTAACATTTTTTAGGTGTTACAAAAAACTGTATATTTTTGAAAGATTATTTTAGTTGCCTCGACGTCTTGTTACTATACTAACCCTTAGTTTGTGAGTCACTTTACAATAATATTAGTAATATATAGTGCAGCTTTCATTGAATCATCAAAAAATGCTAAATACTTTTGAAGTTTGTGGTTCAACCGGGAAAGCTATGTACCACTTTGCTTTTTGTATTAGTTAGGCTATATTTTATTCTCTGAATGCCCGATTCTTTAGAGAATCTTGGTGATCATTCTGTTATATCTCTTTTCCTTGGTGTTTAACCTCTCGGAATACCTCTACACACGTTGAACTTTATTTCATTGGAAAGTGCTCCATGGCACTTTCAGAAATTCTCCTACCTAGGAGCAATTCCTAGCTAAAGAGCAGAAATCTTTTAGTCCATAAAATTTGGCCACCCTTTTCGGTCTCACCAGTAATGTAAAAAATAAGAGTTATTTAAAAACACTTGCCCACATGCATTTATGTTTGAAATCCAAGGAATCCAAATAGCGTACACCATGGATGATACTACATTTATAAAACCTTCGGAAAATTCTTGGATACAGAGCGAAATCATTTAGTGATAATTGTGTCTAATTGTGTACCTACGTGATGTGCCGAAATCTCTTTAAAGACATGATTGGTTCCAAATGTGTTTTGTTCAACGTACGTACCGCCATTACGGCCCATTATCACGATGCTGAATTATGAATGCAGAATACAGATTATGCATCCTCGGCGGAGCAACGGTACATTGCGCAAGTGGACAGGTATCGGGCAACAGGTGGACTATCTACCTGATTCTTATATCACTCTTTTCAGTGATGCAATCCGACCAGTGGCCACCTGGCCGGTAACCGCGAAGTTGACTTTGGGAGGTTTTTTGGATTTGTTTATTTATTTTCACAAGTCGCAATCGTTTGTTGATTCGTTTCATTATCACAATGTTGCTTTATTTTGTTAATCTTTGTGTTCCAACTCTATTCTTCACAAGCCTTCCATCAAGCAAAGACATCCATCAAAATTCCTGCCTATCTTTTCATTCATAGTGACTCTTCATTGTCCGCTGATAATATATTCACATCTGGCCTCTGTTAAACAGGCTGTTGTACGGACGATTTTTTTCTCGCAACGTGGTCTGCCCATTCTCATTATGGCTTTGTCATTCTTTTGGCAATATCTGTAACGTGAGATTGGCTATTTTTAAATTTACGTCTACCACGTGTCTTACCATAGCGCGAAGAGCGACTTTAATTTAATTGATTATTCTTCACAAGTCTTTTGGCGTTCAGCTTTGGACATAAAACATTCTCAAAATTTTTCAGATTCTTAGCGACACCCATTCGTCCAAAGCCGGCGGATCTTTTTTCCAACAAAGGATTTCATCCGGTGATATTTGGATTCCGTCTTTTAGTCGTGGTTCGTATCCAGCATAGTCCAACTTTGTGATTGTGATATCACTAACACTCGTCTTTCTCTCTTGCAATGAGATGCCTAGCTTGGCTCTTTCCATGGCTATTTGTGTGGAGGCCATTTTTCTTGATGAGCTTCTATAACGTGTATAATTTTCAATTATTGACATCCTCATCATATTTTTTCTCTTTATGGTTAAGTTTGCTAAGGGTGGCCCACTTCATTTACTTTTTATCTTAATTAGTATGGTTCTCTTTACCTTATTTGAGAACTTGATCCGAGTATTTGCCTGGATGTATCTCTTGAGGTAACAGTGTTCTCTTCTTATAATAGCCCCACTAGCTCTCTCGTAGAATTTATATTCTGATTGAGTAATTTCCAGGCTTATTTATGGATTGATCAAGAATTAAGTAAGTAGATAACTGAAAGCTCATTTTCTCAGCAAACATAAAAAAACACAAATTCAACAACTAAAGTTTCATACCCATGCGTTTCCTTATTATACAATGGATGTTTAAGGTGTGCGTATTATGCAAGATTGATTATTCCCATGGCTAAATAAACGACACGCCAAAACGTGCGGTGAAAGTTATCCAGACTAGTTTATTGATGATATGAGCAAATTAAAATTACATGTACCCAACTGTTTGTGAAATGTTTAGTCGATTGAGATGAGAACCATTTGATCTATTGGTTAATAAGAGCGATTATCTCAATTCTCCTGAGAAAAAAATAGTAATCGAATACGTGCTAACAGTATTCGATTCGGTTAGTAGCTGAGTGGGTAAACACGTCGGATTCCCACCCGAGCGTCGTGGGTTCAATTCCTCTACTAGCTCTGCCCTCCATCGTCGCACAAGCAAAATTTTCCGCTTAATATGATGGTAGTAAGAGTTTTTCAAATATGTTCAGTTTATTCGAAACAAGGAAATGTTTGTCTTTCCTAAAAAAAAAATTCTAAATGCAGTGTTTTCGGTAAATCATAATTGTTTTTCTGTGGGTAAAACTGTGGTTTTTTTTTTAATTGCCTATTTGTTCTTCAACTACTTTCGTAAAACTAATGACGGGAAAATAACATCTCGAATTTCATGTTTCTGTTGATAGGCCGAACGTTGCGAACTCTTGTCTTCTGCTAATGCTAGCGGTGAATTTCTATATCTCGTACAATCACCCTTTGTGTTTATTGCGTATATATATAATATTCTTTGACACTCTTAAAGATATAGTTTCAGCTTCCTAGATATAAGGTTTAATCGTTAAAAAGGCAGTAAAAAATGCAGCAAATTCATTTGCATTCGTACATGATCTAAAACATTTTGTAAAAATAAAATTACCTTTTATTTATTATTATTTAAAAAAACATAAGATTTCACGAATATTTCGTGGAAATAATTTCAAGATTCATCGTAACGTGCATAGAGTTCGTGTCCGTATCGGCCGGCTGTTGAGCCGCGAATGAAGCAAAACGAGAGTAACCCCCAAAACGCCAAACGGCAAAATGATATTTTACGCATAGGTTTTACCATGGGCATAGGGTCGAGTTTGCTGTAGCACGTTTAGAAAAGCAAACTAACTAAGATTTGAACTATAATCTCAAATGTTCTTAACTGCATCCCTCGGGAAGTAACTAACTCACCGTGATTGATTTTGAGGTATTATGCCATTTGACTGTGAAAATCTCAAATCATATCTAACTGATTCATCTTATAGAAAAATAAAATCTGGTAATTACTGCTAATTTTACTATTGAAAAACGATTCGGAGATTTTTTAAAATCGTTTTACGGCAAGAATATAAAAGGTGAGATTTTATTATTCTAATACTTGCTTCACGAGTGCGTCAGTTGAAATCATTTTATATTCAGAGTTGATTCAAATGTGAATTCGTTTTTTTCTAATTGTCTTATTGCTTACTAATAATAGAAAAAATGCACAAAGTTAACCAAGTTAAAAAAAAAAAGATTTGCAAAAAGGTATTATCATTAACCCGCTAAAGCGTTGTATATAATATAGAAGTGCGAAAAATGTAGTTTTATGGACGGCCGTACAAAAATTCATTTAAATTTGAGACCATTGGATAAAAATAATTACCGACAAAAACAATTAATTAAAATGTATTGAGATTTCATCGATTTTATTCGGACGTGCAAGAATTACTCGGTGTCTTACAAGAATTACGAAACTCACGGATTTAATTATTTTTTAACAATATTCTGTAATGCTTGTCTTAAGGGAGATCTTTTACAAAAGCTTAGTCGGGCTTGCCTCACCTCTCCGATTTTGACGTCACGTCACCTACGCTCCCTCCCGTGTCGGCTTTTACTTTTAAAGAACGCGAGGCAAATCGTCACCGTAGAGAGAGTAATGTTTTGAATGATGATTTTAATAATAGGATTTTTTAAACTTTATTCCACTTTTTTAATATTTAAGACCTGACCGGTTTCACCTTATGACGGGCGTCTTCAGACTGGTACAATTTTAAATAAATCTATGGCATATCGTCGTCAACACGAAAATACCTCTTATGCGGCCAACTCTACAAAAATAAGTTAAATATGATTTTGCGTAGAGTTTCAATTTGTACTTCAATTTTCGATGTTTTTTATTGATGAAAATACATTATGACATCTAAAACTAGAAAGCGTATTTTTGACGTCTCAAAAATCAGTTTTTAATTTCCTCCTGAACAATTACACTTTTGACATGTAGGAGGTATTTTCGCGTTGACGACGATATGTACTATTAGTGTCCGGAATGGACGCTTATTGAGTCTCATAGTGAACATCTGTGACTTTAGGTTTTTTTATTGCTGACAGATGTCCGTCATAAGGTGAAACCAGTCAGGTCTTAAATAGTAAAAAAAAATAATTTTTCGAAGAAGAATTCTTCTTCTGAAAGGTTTTCACTTTTTGATGTCATTATGTATTTAAATTAAAAACAAAATAACTTTGTATACATCACTTTATTAATATACAATACTACTACTACAACATGTTTCGTGAGCGATGCTCACATCTTCAGGTATTAGTGTATACACTAATATTAGTATACACTAATACCTGAAGATGTGAGCATCGCTCACGAAACATGTTGTAGTAGTAGTATTGTATATTAATAAAGTGATGTATACAAAGTTATTTTGTTTTTAATTTAAAAGTAAAAAAATAGTGGAATAAAGTTAAAAATTTGGTATTATTAAAATCATTAAAATGGAGTTCCACCACGAATTAACAGTTTCAAAAGTTTTCAAGGATGTCCTGATAATTGGCGAATGCAGTCACTATATGACCAATGATAATTCAAGCACCAACTGGATGATGCGAGGGTAAATCGGTGACGCTCGGAGTCCTTCGTCAGGGAAAAGCCTTTCTAAATAATTCAGCGAGACACCTTTCCGAAAGTGTAGAAAAGGCACTACAAGAATTACAAAACCAATTGATTTTAGTAAATGTAATGCAATTACCACTAAGACTTTGGTTTGTACGGCGATGGAAAGATACGAAGGAATCATAAGCGATTTTTACCAGTTTAGTTACCATTTATTGTGATAATGTTTATTTGAAAAGAATTTTTCGTGTAAAAGTGAAGAGAAAGAAGCACGCCCTTCGTGGGCTGCAGGGTTGGAGGGCAACAGTATTTTGCGGCCAGTAAACATATTCAGTTTTGATTTGCATTATAACAAACCTTTAACATGATAGTCGTAAGTTACTCATATTATTTTATACTTTTGTATCTGTAATAACGAAAATAAAGAAAGTTGTATATAAATCGAATTTTCATTTTACCATAAATTTAAATAAAAGTCCTGTGGAAGAAAGCGGTTCGGTACCTACTTGTTTTTAAAAACATTGGCATTTTTTTCTGCAGTCTGAAAAGCAATAAAAATGGTTGTGCATTTGTGGAGCTTTCGAGTTATGCTTAGTCTGTGGTTTGTTTTGTTTCTCCTCCGTAGGCGAAACTGCAATTTTCAAATAAGACATTTGAGTTTTGTCGTGTTCTGTAATTAAGTTTTCTGGCTTAAAGTTTTGCTCTTGGAAAAAAATACGTATATCTGTGTAATAAGTAAGATTCAAAACAAACTTTAAAATATTTCAAAACAAATTGCAGCTTTTGATATAGAGTTAAAATTTTTGTTGTCTCTGGGTGCAAATATGCTTAAGTAAGGCCCTCTGCACACGGAGATACTCGAAAGAAACTGATCACAGACGCAAATAACTAACCAGTCCGCGATGAGTTTGAACTTTTGTGAATGAAATGAGACACCGCACACGGCGCTACCGTCACTAAACAGTCACTAACGCTTTAGTAACCACTTGGAAGAAAATTCGACCTGTCGACTCGTTTTTGACTTGAGTCTTGAGTCGTCTAGTTTTTTGTCTGATTGAATACATTAACGATTCTTGTTACATATTTTTATTTTAAAACATTTTCATTATTTTTATATCATTTCATTGTATATATTTATTTTTTACTCACGAAAATAAACGATCAACAAGTGAATACAAAATTAATGGGAAAATTAGAAAGATATTAATTTTTATGTATCTTACTTTGAACACCACACAGAAAACTACCAATTTCGTTCACTTCTGAATAGCCCGCGTGTGCGGAGCTGCGTCACTAAAGAATTAGTAACCGGCTAGTAATTTCAATCACAAACCAGTTCAGTTTCTTTTGAGTATCTCCGTGTGCATACAGCCTAACCATACAAAACGTAGTACGCTGTAGTCAAAATAGTCACTAGACAAAACAAAACCTTTTTTTATAAAGCCGTAGGTATCTGTTCCACAGTCGGCAGGTCGGCAGAGTGCAAAGGGTCAACCGAACAAAGAGAGTGAAAACCTGCGAAGTATCGCAACATGACGCCTTACATAACCTATTCAAGGTGTAATGTTAATAAATCACGTTGTTTTTTTCCAGTCCAAGCTCAACTGCGAAGTGCTGTATGACGATTTGGCCTTTGAGGTGAGATGGGCCGTCGCCGGAGAAAGTGTTGTTATTCAACTAGTCGCTAAATTAGGTAAGTGAACTTAAGCGAAGTACCTGCACGCGTCCGAAATGTATACTGTACGAGTGAGTGACTTCATTGGCACATTGTTAGAGTCGAACGGTACTTGAATTGGAAATTACAGAGTCAAAGATGCTCGCAAATTAAAGTAATATCTGTCTTCTTGTTGTTGGTTTATTTTCTGCATGTGTGCATGGCGTGGTTCTGGTAGTATGCCTAGCAAGACGGTGTTCACCAAGGATCGCCAGTATGTCCACAGAAAGGAGAGTGTTACATTAAAACAGATAGTGCCTTTAATTCATATTTCTTTTCTCCTTATTGATTTTACTTAAAATGTTGCATATATTATAGTACCGATAACGTCACTACTAACCAATGATCATTAATATTTGCCCAGACATTAAAGTATTAAAAAAGGGTGGTACGCTGGAATCTATTTTCCCTTATATATCTCTTATTTTTCATGAATTGGATCATTTCTATTATCTTCACTATTTGACTCTTCAAAATAACGTCTGTATCTCAAGCAGGCAAGACAGCGTTCACCAAGGCTCATTCACAGGTCCACGAAAATTATTTGATTTAATAGTAAGAATCATTTTACTTATTTTTGTTGATTTCGGTTTTGCCTACATGCATAATTGCGATCTCCATTCTTTAGCCTGTCATGACCGGTCGGTAGCTGAGTGGAAAAATGCGTCGGATTCCCACCCGGGCGTCGGGGGTTCAATTTCTCTGCTGGCTGAGTCCTCCATCATTGCACAAGCAACGTCTTCCGCTTATTATGATGATCCAGCCTTGAATGTATTACAGTACTGAAATTTTATGTGACACGGTTACAGAGTTATTTTACTGGGCAATCTCAGTTGTCAGAAATCGAAATGTGCCTTCAAAACATGGATTTTTTTTTAAAAAGAAAGGCAAACATTTTTAGGTTACACCAGACAATGTAAAAAAAAAACTACTGCTACTATCATTATAAGCGGGAAATGTTGCTTGTGCAATGATGAAGGACTTAGCTAACGAAGAGTTGAACCCACAACGCCTGGGTGGAAACTTGACGCATTTTCCACTCATCTCAACAGGCCAAATAAAGGATTAAAATGGATGACTGCAAATGCATAATTTACTATATTCCGTTGTCTCGTTATAACCAATTGTTGTGATTGATATTCCAGAGGACGGTGAGTACATGTCCTTCGGCATCTCGGGAGAAGAGGACCACAGCCGCATGGTGGGGGCTGACGTGGCGGTGGCGTGGGTGGACCGAGCCACCCTCAAGGGGTACGCGGCGGACTACTTCCTTGACGCCAAGAGCCAGTGCGCTGGGCAGAGAGGCAGCTGCCCTGATGATCGACTTGAGGTTAGAAATTAACCCTAATAATATTAATATTTGGATGATTTGTGTAGCGCCGTTTTTGTGAAAAATCACCTCAAGGGCGCTGTACAGATCTTATTTTCTATCATTACATATTAATTCCTAGTTTAAATAAGAACAGATACAGGAACATACTTACCTGGCAGGTCCTATCGGATAAACACACTTATTAACTTAAAATTATAATTATGATTTTTATTTTTTTGCCCGATTTAGGGAATGGGAGCGAAATAAAAAAATGGACTTTCTGAATTTGTCGTACAGTTCAGCATTTGGTTATATTTGTATATCTAAAGGTGATTCGTCGCGAGACCGATTATGTTGAGATTCTTTTAAATAATTTAAGGATATGAGAGTCTGAAAAGGTAAGTTTGAAGCGAAATTCTGTTGGGCTCGTTATACATCTTAGTTCCGGAGGGAGTTTATTCCAAGCCTCCGGCCCCGATACTCCGAAAGCGCGATCTCCAAACTCAGTATTTGGGTTGCGTTTGGGTTTTGTTAAATTGAAATTATAAACCTTCGTTTATAACCTCCTCCTTCCTCATCCTTATCCCATCGCCATTTCCATCAGCTTCACAACATTTGTCTCCAAACAGTTATTTATGGTGAGGCCTTCCTTTATTATTGGTAGGGTTCGTTTCTATAAAAAACATTCACCAAACAGAGACGGAAAAGTCAAAGAGTATATACAAAAATAGCCAACTGTTAAAAATAAAGCTGACCTCTATATATATTATACAAATTTAAAAAAGCCCACAGACGCATCTAACGCATCACCATGTAACCCGTCTCCTAGAAGGTAACTACCAGAATGTATTTTTGAATGTTATTGTAAAGCCGCCTCTGTCAGCAATAAAACAAACCCCAAAGTCACAGATGTTCACTATGAGACTCAATAAGCGTCCATTCCGGACACTAACGGTATATATGCCGTAGATTTACTTAAAATTGTACCAGTCTGAAGATGCCCGTCACGAGGTCAGGTCTTAAATAAAAAAAATGGTGGAATAAAGTTAAAAAAATGGTATTATTAAAATCATTAAAGGAGTTCCACCACGAATTAACAGTTTCAAAATTTGAAAAAAAAATACATAAGAAGCTCTTCTGCATGATTCTTTGGGCTTAGACTAGACGAAAAATAGAGCCGAAAATTTAGCTCAGCAAAAAAAATGGCCTTAACGGTCCCTCGTACTAGCGGTCAAATTCAGGTTAAAATATTACGTAATATCGAAAAGAAAAAAAAAATCAACGCTGCCACTAACTAACCATCAGCCGTTTCCCCGCAGGGGTAGGCAGAGAAGACGGACCGCCATAAAACTCTATCTTGGCACACACTCCCTGCTTCATTTACATTCATACATCGTCTCAAACATACTCTTTTGTTATTTTGACTTATCACATGACCCGATTCATGTATTTGATTTACTTGATCGTGCCATGTCTTCCTAGGGCGTCCTCGACTTGTTCTTCCATTCACTTTCACATCATAAATATTCTTTTCACACTCCTTTCTTCGTTCATTCGCTCTACATACCCAAACCATCTAAGCGTTTCTTTCTTGATCCTATTAGAGAAAGAAATTCCATGACATATGTTTTTTGCTCCCGAATGATTTTCACACCTGTCAAGGCATTTTTTCTCAGAAAGGAGCCTACAGCGACGCGTTTGTGACAGCTGGTGACCGCTTGTCTATCGAACGAATGTTTGTGTGATACTAAACGCAGTAAATCTCAGGTATGTCTCGCGGACTCGGTTTAGTGCACTCACGCGCGTTGTCTCAGTAATGTATCAACATTATTTAATTCATCTAAGGGGCCAATGGATCATGTTCACTCTGAAAGTAAAACTTTTATGGGTTTTTGTTCTTGGGTCAGAATTTGTAAGCATTTTGGCCCCTGGCTTCTAATTTATTTTATTTGACCCATGGCGAACATATATTAGCATTTGATATCGCAGTAGTTGGTGTGCACGTATAGTATGATAGCACGGGAAGATAAGTTGTGTAAATTCAATAAGTGTTTCATAACATATTTCAACTTTGACATACACACGTTCACATACTCTAAGACTAATCCAAAAATATATTTTACATTCAATTCAAGTTGATGCAACCCAATTCAACGGATACAAAACGGTCGATTTCGATAAAATTAATTGATTTCATTCTTCGCCTTCGTTTTGCAGAACGTGGGAAGGAGGCTGTATTCGAAAAGTAATTACTTAAATGGCAAAGGCTCCACCCCGTCGCCGTGCCATTATGCAATAATAGATTTGTAGATATCGATCGTCTGCGGTCAGAAAGAAAATATTTAGTCCAAATTACTTTCATTTCAATTCGACGTCTGATTCTGATCTAATAGCTTCTTTGAAATCCTCGTCCATTTTGTAAACTTGCTCATTAATTAGAAACATTTTAGAAAAAAAAGTATGAAGCAAGATTCAAAGCACTTGCTCTAGCAAACGTTTTATCGCTTTCCTAAATAATGTGAAGAAAGTGTACTGAGCTTAAAAGGCAATATTTCATAATGTTAACATTTGTGGACCCGTACATAGGTATAGGCATTTTAAGCAGCTTTTACACTAGGTCAATACTGGAAAAATCTACCAATCTGACAGCCTTCGTGGTCGAGTGGTAAGACGCTCGACTACGAATCCAGAGGTCGCGGGCTCAAACCCGGCGTGCGCAAATAAACTGTATTCAATTAATATGTGTCATAACACATTTCATTTAAATTGAAAAAAAAAAAAAAAACTATATATTAGCGGCAACGTTCCAGAGTAGCAGATACTCACAGTATCACCCTGGTGAAAGACCACCATTCAAAACCGAAACGTTGCTTGAAATGGCTTTAGCCATATTTGGTGACCAGATCTGAATAGCCAGGTACTTCTCAACCTTCCTCTTCCCCTTTCCACTACCTTCAGCTTCACAACATACCCCAATCGGGGATACCAAAGTCCCACTGGCTCAAGACGGTTGGGAGCAGTTAGGACTTTTGTGCGGTATTCACTATAAAAAATAAAATAAAGATCTCGATAGAAGCGCAAATATATAATATAATACTATAATTATTAATTATTAAAAATAAATAAATAATAGTGTATACCACACAAGAGTCCCAACTGTCTGGAGCCAGTGGGACTTTGGCGTCCCCAATCGGGGTATTTTGTGAGACTGAAGGTAGTGGAGAGGAGAAGAATACGGGGAAGGGGAAGGTTGGAAAGTACATGGCTATTCAGATCTGGTCACCAAATACGGCTAAAGCCATTTCAAGCAACGTTTCACACAAAAGTAAAAAAAAAGAGTCTAGAGTTAAGGAGTTTACCGTTCTGTCACGGTATGCGGCTCATACAAACTTTAACAGTCAACTATGTAAACTGAGTTGTTGGATTTCAAATAGGTCATTTGTTAGGTTCTTACCTTTTTTTTTTTCATCCAGCTCCTACCTATCCCGCCATTTCGCCATTCGATTTCTTATTTAACTACACTATGTTAAAAATCGATTGTACAGTAAATGTGGTTTTGTGAATTAAGAAGACTTAAGCCAGTGTGGTGTATTCGTGTTCGTCAATAATATAATTGTTTAAGAAGATTTCAAGAACTCCAAGCATCAACTTCATCGGTGAGTGAATTGGCTTCCTTTATTTCCCTCAATCCCAAATCTGTCCACATTTTTAATTAAACGCTTTCATCAAGTTTTGGTAGTTAATCGTTTTATAGGCCATTATTTTCGAAATTCACCTGAAGCTGAAAACACATTCGGTCTTTTATCGCAGCTTCGGATGCAACAGAGTATTGTTTTGTTTTGATGTTGTTCTCCCCTTAGAAGTATATTTTTTTTATGTCACAGGATAAAACCAACTCGGTCCGTCTGCTGAACGCTGCCATGGTGAACGGCTACTCCATAGTGACGTACCAGCGGCCGCTGAAGGCAGCCGATGACCTGGACAAGCCAGTCTTCCACGACAAGCCGCAGCCCATCGTGTGGGCCGTTGGGCCGCTCAACTCCCGGCAGGAGGTATCTTACCACACGCACTTCACCAAGGTAAGTCACACACATTACCTCTGCTGTTTGCTTGGAGTGAGAATACATGAAGAGGTACCTTTGCGAAACAGTGTAGTCAGGGCGGTTGACTTTATTCTGACTCGATAGAAAGAAACAAAGATATGTCAAAGGATGTTGGATAGCCTATTAGTTACCGCTCACATGGAATTCTGACATTTTTAATAAACACATTTGAACACATTAAACAAAATAATATCAAACCATTATTAAAATGATTCATAACGTCAAAATATCACACAAACACTAATAACAGAAGATTTGCCTAAATAATGATGGAAGCTTTTTGTTGATTTTTTGTGTTTATATCACCAAAAATGTGAAATTCTAAAGTTCGGTAAAAAATATTTAAAACTGTTGAAATACCTCTGAAAAGTGATGTTTTGTAATCTTTGATTTATTTGTATAACCACTGCAAGTATTTTAATCACCACAACTATAGGAAATCACCTCAAAATCCGTTGACGTAAGTTATACGACTCGATAATGTGAAGTTAACGCGGACGGAGAACATTCTTACATACTTAGAAGTTCTGCAATATTATGTGAAAAATTTTCTTGTCTCTTTTTCCCTCGTGGTTTACGACGTAAAAAATCCGGAGAAAGTGATTAATCGTAAATTTGTATTAATTGGGTAAAAATATTAAGCTCTCTCTCCATATTTATTCTTACTCTTTTTGACATAAGTTTGGAACTATTTTTGTTTGTCGTTTGAAATCTGTTTGTCGCTTCACGTAACTCAGTGAGAGCGTTGAGTTAATTTTTTTTTCAACATCCAACCAGGTATCGAAGACTTGTAAATTTTATTGCAAAACAAAAAAAAACTTAGAATTGCTCTGGTGTAAGCTTCCCGAAATGGCGCTTCATCCTTTTAGCTACTAACCGGATGTTACAACGGATTTTTTAGAAGCATGCCTTTATCTCAAAACAAAATGATTGAATATTATGGTACAACAAGAAATTAAACGTCTCTCAATACGCACAATCATCCATCACAACTCAATTTTTATAAAACTTAGTTTTTAAACTTTCTAAATTTAAGTGTTTTAATTTAAGTGTCCCTCACTTTTACTATTCAAATAAATTTATAATACTTTAAGTCCAATAGGTTATTCATTACAAACCTACGGACATTGACTTTGAATAGCTGCCATACTTAGAAATGCATATATATTCCAAAAAAGTAAAAACAAAAACGATTTAATTAAAACAAACAAAAAGAAAAATACGACAAAAACCCACAAAATAACCTACAAAAGATTGCTTATTTACAACAAAATATCTGACTATATTTACAGGTGGATAAGTTTTTGGACTTTGGCCGCCCGCCAGCATGGAACTGCCCCATGCCAGAGATGGACGAAGTTGGAGAAATGACCGAGACCATTAGGAAGAACAGCGGCCGTCAGCCTACCGCCAAACCTGCAAACAATGGCCAGTATCTGGTTGAAACATCGTCCAACGATAGAGGAGGCAGCAAGTTCCAAGTAGATGGATATGACAGCGATAAAAGTGAAACTACAGGATATAAGGTAAAAAAAAAACTATTCATATTTTAAAACAGTAATGAAACTCATAAAAATTCCAATAATCATAAAGATAGGGATTTTTCAAATTCACAAGAACCCAATCAATTTTACAATGATCGACAATATAATGGTTAATACTTCGTTGTATTTGGTTTAAAGGTTTTTTCAAAAGTTTGCAGCAAATTACTTTAAAAAAAATGTGTTTCTATAATATGGTATCACTTGTAAATAAATAAACTAACTTTCTAGACACTTTACACATCCACCCTAGTGGTGAATACTAGCGTTGTGACCGCTTTGAGAGAACTACTTCTTTTGGTAGTAGTTCCTACTTCATTCAGTGTTTATCGAACAAATACCTCAATTGAATTTGGTAGTTCATTTTAGCGTTCATTCATTTCATTAACTTCATTTCATTGAACAAATACTTCAATGGAAGTTAGATTACAAAGAACTACTGCAATTTGCAGCAGTTCAGTTGTGAAGTAAACTTCAAAGCCTATAAAAAAGTACTCAATCACAAGTATCTCAATTGAAGTTCGACTTCAAAGTACTTCGATCTAAAAGAATGTGATTTTGGTGAGGAATCAGTTCCAGTTCTTTTCACTTTCATAGCTCTACCGACTAGTACGTGTTTTTATTGGCGTGGAACCAGTTCCAGTTCCAGTTCTTTTCGTTTTCAAATCTTTACCGACTAGTACGTATTTTTTTCGGCGAGGAACCAGTTCCAGTTCTTTTCTAAAAATAACTGTACAAATAACCGGATACATTCAAATGTCTTTTATGCGAGTTCGACTTCAATTGAAGTGTTCACTGCGAAGGTTTCATTTAAAAGAACTAGTAATTCGTGAAGCAATCACAAAACATTGAAGTTTTTCCCAACGCCAGTTGTGACCGCTCTGAAAGAACTACTTCAAACAACAATTTTTTTGACAGCAGTTCCTACTTTATTCGTTGTTTATTGAACAAATACTTCAATTGAAGTTGGGAGTTCATTTTAGCGTTCTGACTGCTCCGTGTGAACTATTTCATTTTGCGGCATTTCAAACTTCTTTCATTTCATTTCATTGAACAAATACTTCAAAGGAAGTTAGATTACAAAGAACTACTTCAATTTGCAGCAGTTCAGTTGTGAAGTTGAACTTCAAAGCCCATAAAGAAGTACTTCATATCAAAAACTTCAATTGAAGTTCAACATCAAAGTACTTCGATCTAAAGGAACGTGCTTTTTTTGGGAGTTCTTTTCGTTTTAAAATCTCTTTGTTTTGGCGAGTTCGACTTAAATTGAAGTGTTTAGTGCAAAGAGTTCATTTAAAAAAACTAGCAATTCGTGAAGAATTCACAAAACATTGAAATTTTAATAAAGTTTTTAATGAAGTTTTAGTAAAGTTGTTCCCAACGCTGGTGAATACCGTAAAACTGAATGAAAGGTTGGTAATTTTGGCAAAAGTTGTTGTATAAAAGAAGGGTAAGAAGGTTAATAATTCAAAAAAAAAAAAATAACAGTTAGAATGCAGAATCAAATAATTTAAAAAATAAAACAATCTACCCCGATTTTACAAAGGGTTTCGAACAATTTTAACTCTCATGTTGGTACTTTGCATTAGCCATTGATTTGTTGTTCTAATGTCAAATTCAAATCGCTGTCAAATATCAAAGTTGCGTGAAATATGAACGCATCGTCAAAATCATATTGTTCTTCACGTAGTTTCTATAGTTATTGGTAAATTAATAATTTATTACTAGAAGTGAGCTCAGCAGAATGTATTTTGTTGTTCTTTAAATGGTAAAACGATGAAATAGTGTGACAAATTTACAATAGCTTAAATTCGGCCGAAACAACCTCAAATTTGCACTTCGTAAAAGTATTTTATGTTTATATTGGGGGGACCTGATTTGGTAAAGAATATGACATCAAAAATTGTCATATTTCGATATTTACAAAATGTGTTATGAGGTCTAATGAAGATATTGCAAAATTAAGAGAATCAAAAAGTCGAGTCGTGTTATATCAAGAGTAGGAATGTTTGCATCATATGATAAATGATTGTGAATGAAATAAGGATTGTGTGCTAGGCCAGAGTTCTGAGCACTATATACTATTCGCCTACCCCTAGAGAGAGATGGTGTGATTGTTAGTGGTTAATAGTTATTTACTTTATTTGAATATTTACGTTTGTTTTCATTTCAGGAGCAGGCCACGAGAAAATCTCGCCCAGTGCCGACGCCCAAGCCAGCCCCCAAGAATGATGCCTGGGAGATCCCCCCAATCAACTGCTACGAGCCTGAGGATGGAGTGTTCTACGCTCAGATGGGACCCACCGGAGGCAAGCAGGGATATTCCGCCATAACCGGTAACGTTTATTACAAATTAATGTGTTTTATAGAAAACGAAAAATACGAGATTACACAATTGATAATTCAGGGGAAGATTGATGAAAGACGAAGCAGGGGAAAACGCCGCACAGCATGGCTTTGTAATCTGCGTGACTGGTACGAGTGGATTTCTGCAGAGTTGTTGAATTTTTGTAATAAATAATAATAATGTAGCTGTTTTTGAAAACAAAACGTTGTACAGCTTGACACTGTCAAATTTGCAATCGATGGCATTGCTAGTGTAGATTTCGTAGATCCAAACAAATCCATGGATTCAAAGAATAGTTCGTTTGTTAGTTCCACTTTAGCTACCTGCAAAGTTTACTGTTTCAAGCTGTGACACTGAGGTTCTGAGATGCGTTTGACCGAGAGATATATTTATAGATTGATTAAGTGTGAATTTGTTATTTTTTTTATCAACCTTTGATTTATAACCATTTTGCATGATTTAAGGAGAAGGTAAGATTTAGTAGAGAGGCTGCGAAGTCATATATAACTATCCTGAGTTATATGATGCGAAAATGAATGGAAGAGAATATATGATGCGAAAGTGAATGGAAGAAGAAGTCGAGGACGCCCGAGAAAGACATGGCACGATCAAGTGAATCAAATACTTGAATCGGGTCGTGTGAAGAGTCAGAATAACAGAAGAGTATGTATGAGACGATGTATGAATGTAAATGAAGCAAGAAGTGTGTGCCAAGACAGAGTTGTATGGCGGTCCGTCCTCTCTGCCTACCCTTGCGGAGAAACGGCGTGATGGTTAGTTAGTTAGTTAGTTAGTTAGTTAGTTAGTTAGAGTTTTCATATTCTTTATTTATATTCATACATTTTCTCATTGACATCCATTATTCAGAATTTTAACATAACCCACCTTAAGTATTCAATTAAGTTGATAATATTATATCTTCCTAGAAAGTCTCTGACTTCTTCTTACATCTACTTCACATATAGTAACTTGTTCTCCTGATATTCAGTTCAATTTAAGCGATATTTTAAAAATATTGTTCTGAATTCTTGGTTTCTTTTCTTTAAATCTCCTCATTGCATTTCAATCTTACTTGAAATTACAACACATACACCTCTAGGGTACCATTTCAAATGCATTTGGTCTAATTTTTTTTGATTTTAAAGGAGCAAAAGTCAGAACTATATAATATTATAGTAAAAACTATCCAACTTTACAGAGTACCTAACCTAACTTTTATAAATCTCATTTTAAACACAATAATCACAAATATTTTAATTTCAGGACATGTTGGTTGGGGAATCTCTTGGTACATCAACGGTCTCCTGATCCCTGAGATTAATGTGGTCAGGGGTAAGACATACACCTTTGTGGTGGAGGGCGGGATAGATCCCAACGTGCCAGCGCGCTACCACCCCTTTTACATCACCGATGATCCGCAAGGAGGTTACGAACATAAAACAGACGAGGAGAGGGCAGTAAGTACCTACTTTGATAATAATAATCGCAACATTTTTAAAGCTGTTTTTTATGAAATAACCACTCAAGGGGGGCGCTTAACAATAAATAATTTCAAAGCAGTTCAAAATTCTATCACTGCCATCTTCGATTGCTGCTATTAATTACATAAATACAGTTATTTTTCATAACTTTTACTTATTAATTATCTTTACTGTATAACATTCAATCTGTGATTTGAAACAAAACGAAAAACACTCTTGCTATGGTGTAATGATATTGGCAGTGTTTTCCGACATGACTTTCTAGGACAATTCTTTTATTTTCACTTTTCAACATAAATCTAAATACCATCCTATTTTAAGTGTCAAAATATAAGACAAGATGCCATATCGTTTGATATTATCAATTGTTCAAGTAAGGTGTCTTTGAAATATATGTCTGGCAGATGTGTGCGTGCCAGTTAAAGAGTATATAAGATTTATTTTGTTCGTTGTGATGAATCCTAAACATAAATTAAACAAAACTGTCGTAAATAGAAACATAACCTCAATCTTCCAGAACATAAAAATCTTCGCCGGAGTGCAGGAGAACCGCCGCGGTGACATTGTGCCCACGGGCGTGGGCCGACTCTGCAACTGGACACCGGACATCAACGGGCCCGGGGCTGACGAGTATGGGTCCTTCGGGGCCTACCAGCGCTCCCTGACGCTGCAGTGCGACCAGGGAGAGCCCGGAGTCGTCACCTGGACACCCGGAAAGCGTACGCCTGATACTGTATACTATCAGGTATGGAAATTTACATTTAATTTATTGAAAAAACAATTGTCATTCTGTATGCAATACTGCAAATGTGACAAAGTAATTTATTTTATTTATTTGTTTCAACGATACGTTAGTACCTTTTACCATACATATTAAATAATGTAATACAAAAGATACACATAAAATAGGATAATAATAAAATCAGTTGAAAATATTACTCATTGGAGTAAGATATTGACCCCATCAATCTTAACGCTGCCAGGATGGACTCCCTCTTGATGGCCTTCTGTAGACATGAGACCTAATATCCTCCATTAACAATTTTTACATGTATTATTTTTTCCTATGAATCTATGTTTTTTTTCTTTATTATTGTGTATATATATATATATGTATTACAACTTTATTTTATGTATTATTATCAATTATGGAATGTATTGCATTGCACTACTCCTGCATACCTTCTGGAATAAAACTTTATTATTATTATTTGAACAAAAAATATATCGAATAGCAATTTTATTTTTGTAGGTTCTTTAACAGAATGCCGAATATTTGTTAAATTTTTCGTTTCTTTTACAATATCTAACACCAAGGACAATACCACATTAATATGTGCCGTTGTTTTGTTGTCTCTTGAACAATTTGTTTCTGGCACCTTTGGGGTATCACATTCCAAACGACTATATTAAATAGAGAGCATATCTTAAAACAATAATTCATTACAGGTATTTAAACTGACCTGTACAGTATACATAACCTAAAAACCACTTTTTTCATCAATTGTATTGTACAATGGGTACAGAATACATATATCAATTACATAACAATAGGAAATGAGATATAATAACTAACATACATTAACGTATATATATTTTACATAAAACTGTCAAATGTTTGCCTCAGCAAGGGTACAGCAGCACTCAGTAAAGCCAAAATCTTTATGTATTAATAAAAAATTATTACAAAGATTACAGATGACCCTTTATTTAAAGAAAATTTAATGAATGTTGTTAAAACCAAGATTCTGCCATTAATTTACATTATTTTTGTTGTGCATTATTTTTGGTTGTGTTAGCATGTTCAACATTTGTGTTACAATAAATGCAGTTAAAATACATTTTAACTTAACCTAACTAAATTAAGTCTTCATCTTAGCCTGCCTTATTAAATCTAACATCAATTACAGCTGAAAATTGATGAGTTTCTAAATACACATGCACAAGGTGTTTGAGAATGAAGTGCAGTAATTTTTAGAGATGATTCTACATGATATTACAAGCATAAAAGTGTATGTAGTTGCTATCATTTTTGTATCTGTGCACTCTTTGTTTTATGGTGTTGAGCCATTTTACACTCCCTTTTCCTTCTTAAACCAATATTTTGGACAGTTCTAAATTTGGTGCAACCTTTATCGAAAGGGTTTTAATGATGAAGAACCTATTTTAACTAAGTTCATTTCCGTTTCAGTGCTTTACTCATCGCTATCTGGGCTGGAAAATCAACGTCCTTGATTCGTGTGAGTCTTCCGCCGAAGCCAGTGAGGTCAAAGAGACCTTTACCTCTCCCGACCGCGTCTCTGCTGATGAGGATGATATCAGTGATGATCTGGTCTCCCGGCCTTCCATCAGAGTAGCCACAAGAGTCAAACCAGACAACAGCTTCGCCGAACAGCAAAAAGATTCTTCGAAACAAAACTCCGATAACCCAAACCTTATCAATTCCCCTGGTAACAGAGTCATGATCAGAGAAATTGCCAGCAAACCAAAGGATAATATCATCATTGGGGAATCTGTCAACTCGTTCTCTGGAGACTTGAAGATGGTCTCTCCCGAACAGAATCCTAGACCTGAACTCGGCAATAATAACAACAATAATAACAATAGACCCGATATCAATGTCCCGATCTCACAAAACCAATTTAAACAAGTGATCGATTTTGAATCTAATCCTCCAAATAACAAGCAGAGGGACGAGGTGTTTGAAAGACATCCAGTTTATCATCATAGTACACCAGCCTCGAATAATGGAAATAACAACAACAAGGAACAAGGAAATCAGCAAAGAATTCCTAATAAGAATAACAACAAGGAAGAGTTTCTGATGGATGTTAAGAACGCCCCGACTCACTTGGCTTTACAGAGTAACCAGAAACCCATGACTTTGCAGACATTCATGAGGCCTCACGGAAAACCACCGATGATGGGGAATAATAATATATATTTTAGAAGACCATCTCCTCCAGAAATGAGGTTGAGAAGACCGGGGATGCAAAAGCCCATGATAAACATGCCCAACAGAATGCCATCCCCTTACATGATGGGGCAGCCCAACTTCATGTCTCCCCACAAGATGTACAAGAATCCTCCTTTCAACAGACCGCCTATCAACGGGTTTGGAAGACTTCCAATTGTGATGCCGCAAGGAATGAAACCGGGAGTGAACAATATTAATAACATCGCCATGAAAAATGGCAATAACAATGGTATGAATAGCAATAACAATGGCATGAACAACAATAATAATGGAATTGGACAGAAATACAACAATGGACATGGAAATGCGAGCGGAAATAAATCTCCAAACGGGCAATCCATCATTTTGGGAAAACCTTCTCTGAATGCTCAAACTCTTACTTTAGGACAGCCCACCATCATTGGCCAGCAAGTCGTCAAGTCACAGATGTCTCTGCCACCAGCACAAGATAACTCTGATCAGTTGAATCTCCCCATAACATACGTGAACAAGCCTGGACAGATCATCATGGGTAAACCCATGGATAACCCCATTCCTTTGGACCAGCAAATGATGCCTACTAAACATCACATTGCCTATACCAACTTCCGATCAGCCAGCACTACTCCGAAGACACACACATCCAGCAATAAAGTGGATATTGTTCACGCCGTGTCGGGAATAGAAGAATCTTCTAGAAGCCCGGCAAATATCACTCCTTCGGAACTTATGAATTCTTCCGTTAATCCTTCTGAAAATCAGATAACTTTGACTCCCGCTGTCAATACTGGTTTTAAACCCGATTCCGTCGTCATTGAAGGCGGTTTCAAACCGATCATTCGCGAGCCATTGCTGTCCGGACAAGATAGAATTACCGACTACGATGAAGAAACAGATTCCAATAGAAGAAACGATTCTGAGAGCTCGGAATCGGAAGAAGAAGATGAACCTAATAACCAATTGATCAATAATGATTTCTATGAGAAACAATTGACGCAGTCGTTCGAGCCTATGTTTATTCCATCCCCTCCAGATCGTCACATACAGAGGCTGCAGAATGGCACCAGTAATAATGATAGTAATAAAAGATTAGAATACGTTGAGATTGGGCCGAGGCCCGTGTACGTATTCCCCGAATCTAAGTCTAATTCAGATAACAGCAACAAGAAGACTGTAGACGACATGACAATGGCTGCAGATCGCGTGGATGCTTATTATCTTCCGCCCATTAGTAAAGCTAGACCCGTTATGGCTGAACAACCTGACGATATTGAACTCCCAGCTGGTACTGTAGTCTCGTACGATGGTCACCCTGTATCGGACATGTCGTTGACGAGCCCGCAGAAGACTGCCGCAGGAAAATACTCCAGCAAGTTATCGAGCAATTCAGAACTCTTAACAAAAACACCGCAATTCGGCCCTTTCAAAGGAGAAATCCCAAGTTTGATACAAGGACAAATCGGCTCTACTGTACAAGTAACAAAACTACAATCAGTCAGCAACAGTCACAATTTCCCGGGGAGTATGAATCAAAACTTCAAAGGCGGCAACAGTAATGGTCCGTCAAAAGCAACGCATTTAACTCTGGTGAATTCGTTTGACGGTCACGACGAAACAAAAAATGTTAATAGCGACGCTGAATACGAGGCGTCTGAAATTCATGAAGAAATCTACGATGAGGTAAACGAGGATGATCAAGAGGAAGAGGAAGTGAAGAAGGTTAAGAGAGAGGCTCATCACACCCCCGATCATACTGATGAACCTAAACCTGAACCAGAACCCGGACACGATCATGATCATGACCACTCTATGCACAATCATGACCATTCCGGCCATGACCACTCTCATCATGACCATTCCAACAGCAACAGTTCGCAGTCAAGTCAAAAAGCCAATTCAGCTGTCAAATCCTTTGCACATTTCATGCTCCTTCCTTTATGTATCCTTAGTTCCATGTTTGTATATTGTTAACTAAGTATTCTATTCATAAGTTTGTTATAATAATCCATTGAAATAGAATCCCTTGATGGGCTATCGGGTATGTTAAATGATGTCCTTTTCAGTGGCATGATATTTATAATATGCAGCTGTGCCGGAGGATGTGACCGCCACTCCAATTGCCCTGATGAATCAGGCTTCTCCACTCCTCGGACACCGACGTTCCGGACACCTGTGACACTTGTTCAATTCATCGCATCGGTGATCGTCCCCTGCTCCTGGCCTTCCACTTTGCCAGTGACCATGACCTTCTCCGGGTTGGAGTTGTCAGTTTGGCGAGCGACGTGTCATTTAGTGTTCCAAGGCAGCCAATCTACCCGTTCTATCTCAATGCAATAAAACTACAATAATATTGTTGTGAAACTTGCCATTTGCCGTGTGCAAATAATTATTGATTTGTCTTTAATTCTTAAACTAAAATATTACATATTTGTAAAAATAAGACTGTGGTCGACGTATTTTAAAAGTTGAAATGGTTTTACAAAGCGAACTACTGTGAAATTATAAAACTATTTTATTTTGGAAATACGTTTTAAAGAGCGCTCTCTAAGCTTAATTTCCACTAAACTACTGAATGTATTTTCTAAACAAATTATTTATAAGAAGCACTTTTATACTTCTGTTTATTATTTTGGGTTACCAATATTGTTCTGGATAGGAAGAATGTAGATCTTGTTGGATTGGACATCTTTTGTAAATACGCTTATGAACTAATTAAAGTAATAAAAAATATATCAAACTTTTATTGATCTAAATCCCAGATAAGGTAAGAATTGGATAGAACATGTTATTGAAATAACAGAAGAAAATAAATTAACCAAATATTAATCGTAATTCCAAATTATGAATTGTTAACAATTACTTTATAGGAATGGTTGATATCAGAAATTGGGTGTACCTGTGGTTCCAGTTACCGGTGACTGACGAGGAACCGGTTATTTATCCAGTTATTTTTGGAACCGGTTCCTGATGCCAGAAAAGTTCCACGAAGAATAAATATATTATAAAGAAAGGATTCCTCGCCCCCCAAAAAAAAGCATTTGATGGGTATTCACCTTTTTTTGCCAAGTAAAGGAACCGGTTCCTCGGAGAAATAATATCGACGGTTCCAGTTACCGGCTAGGAACCGGTTCCTTTTAACCGGGACAGGAATATCGACCATCTCTACATCTTCCGCTTTCTTAATGAGCTGTCTGACGTAAAGCATGAAGAAGGAGACATTATAGATGATTCAGACGTCTAAAATGAATTTATTTATTTATTATTTATTTATAAATTAACAGACTAAAGTCCAGTTGCAAAAAAGACATATAAAACACGAAATGGAAAAAAAGCAACAGAGAAAGAATAGTACATGCATAATAATAAATGAAGCGATGACAAAAATAGGACAAAATAAACATAAGAGAGAACATTCAAGCCATAGTCTAGTTAAAGTTTTGGTAGAGTCGTAAAGAATGATAAAAATCATTTAGACTGCTACCAAAAATTTCAGACCATGGCTTGAGCTAACAAGTTAACAATTTGAAGATAAATGGATGGAATAACAGTCTGATGAAAGCGAAGCAGATCTATCAGCCAAATCGGAAACTGAAGATGCTATGGACATAACAGCTAGTGCTAAATTAGATGACGATTATACTTTTTTCATTGGTTATAGATTTTGAAACGATTTGGTGCAGCAAACCAGTAGCATCACATAAGCTAGGAATATAATACAAGTTTTCCCAGGTCCTAAACAAGCAGCTAGGGACACTGCTACTAAGATGGATGCGTTTTTTTTAAATTTGATTATATTTTTCAACACATTTGATAGAGTTGCATTCTTTTAGTTTGATGCGAATCAAATGTAGTGTTTCTTCCTTTTTATAGAACATTATACCGTACATTGAATTTTATGACTGTTGAAATATATGTGAATTTAAAAAGAATACCTTTATCCTTCTGGAATAATTACTTTCCACGGATGGATTGGAGTATTGAGATGCCTCACTCAGTGCAACGCGCGCCCGGTCATGTGACTCACAACAACGCACTCGGCTAGGTTATCAGGATTTACTTTTGTTTTAGAAATTAGAAATGCACGATTTAAGACTAATGCATAATATATCAGTGTATGAAGGGAAGCAGTAGTTTGCTTCTAAAAAGGATTAGAGTACCTAAATCGAGAATAATTAATTCAAGACAAAAGTCACCACAGCTTTCAAATATCGATCTAAATGTTTGAGTCAACTTTTATTTAAAATTTATCCGTTTATGCATGTTAATATAACTTTAAAGTGCATATTAAATAAACTTTTAAAACGTACAAATCTGATTTTACCTTCATATCCTAACATTCAAATGCCGTATCTCTAAACTTTATTAAAATTTAAATAATCTTAAAATTTATGTGCTCCTGGTCCCTGAGATTCAAATGGAAGAAATTTATTTTATAGTATTTATATTTTTGAGTAGACCAAAATAATTCCTTAAGCTTCTTTGATTTATGTGCTCCTGATCCCTGACATTCAAATCTGGGTAAAAAAAGTCTTTGGATTTACATGTAACGACATCTATTGTTGAGTAGACAAAACTAATTAATTAATCTCTTTTAATTTATGTGGTCCTGGTCCCTGACATTCAAATTTGAGCAAATAAAGTATTTATATTTACATGTAACGACATCTATTGTTGAGTAGACCAAACTAATTAATTAATCTCTTTTAATTTATGTGCTCCTGGCCCCTGACAATGAGATTTGAACAAAAATAGTTTTTATATTTTACATGTAACGACATCTTTTGTTGAGTAGACAAAACTGATTAATTAATCTCTTTAAATGTATGTGCTCCTGGTCCCTAACATTTAAATTTGAGCAAAAAGAAAGTATTTATATTTACATGTAACAACATCTATTGTTGAGTAGACAAAACTAATTAATTACTCTCCTTTAATTTATGTGTTCCTGATCCAATCGTTTTTTTGCTAATAAAAATTAGAAATAGTTGACAGTTACCTGTTATTTATCCAGTTCTTTTTGGAACCGGTTGCTAGTGCCAGGAAAGTTCCACGAAAAGGATTCCTCGCCGCCTAATTTTATTTCATTTGGGGGGGTTGCTAGCAATGTTCGAAAAGTACTTCAACTGTGGAACTCGTGAGAAGGACCTTTTAAGCTAAAAAGCAATTAATGGCCAGAACCGGTTCCTCGGACAAATGATATCGATTTTTATTTGCCAAAAAAAGGAACCGGTTCCTCAGAGAAATAATATTGACGGTTCCAGTGACCGGCTTTGAACCGGTTCCTTTATACCGGGACAGGAATATCGACCATGTCTAATACTTTATGGAACAGCATCCTGTTCATCAACCACATAGCTACTTGGTTTCCCTGGAAGAACCATTGTAACCTTTTTAGCCAGACTCCTAAAATGCACGATGGACCTGTTCTTGGCGTAGTTAATGTCCAGGATCTTCCGAACATCCTCACTGGACCTGATCATCTCCGCATAGTGCTTCGGCTGGAGACCCTGGGAGTCCTTGGCTTCTACGCTGCTTCCGTGGTCTACTAGGAACTTGACTATATCGGAGTCACACGATTGAAGAACTGTAACACAATAAACATAAAATTTTATTATTATTATTTTTCTTTTTCTCTTAAAGAAAGACAAACATTCCCGGGTTACGAATAACCTGGCAATATTTTGAAAACTCCTACTGCCGTCATAATAAGGGGAAAATGTTGCTTGTGCAATGATGGAGGACTTGAAGCAGAGGAATTGAACCCACAACGATTTGAAAATGTTTGATTAATTCAACCAGGAGTAAGGAAAAATTGTTGTAATACCACTCGTAGCTTGTGGTACCAAATGCAGTAGTGGGCAGTCACATCTAAATTTGAAATGGTTGTGATGTTGTCTGACCTCCAGTAGGAGATAAGAGTAAGAATAAGAATGATATGAAGAATATTATGTTAGTAATTGATTACTCGTAGGGTTTTATGTTACCTGCAGTAAATAAAGGAGTCCATCCATTTTTATCCTTGCACCTGACGTTTCCACCATTTGTCAAAAAATACTTCAAAGTGTCCAAGCTATTGGATTCAACGGCATAGTGCAGAGCTGTTAGCCCGCTGGTGTCACTGGCCTTGAGATCAGCTCCGTTCTCATGCAGTATCTTCGCGATGGACAGCTTCCCGTGGAAGGCTGACACCATGATGGCTGTCTTGTGGTCTTTGGGGGATGGGGTGTTGACGTCGGCACCACTTTGTAGGATCAAGTGGACCATTTCAGTGTTGCCTGGGTGAGAAAGATTATTATAATGATATTTTTCCATTAACAAAACATCATTCTGTGCACTTTTATTATTATAATTAAATTACATATTTTCGTAGAAAGCAATCACTTTAGGATTTGACTTAAATATTTAAAGAAACGAAAAAATAACTTTGTATAAGACTACGAGTATTATTCATATTATCTGTCTCTTTCTATTTGTTCCAGTGTTATAATTTAAATGTTATTCTATTGTTTTCTCATGGTTTTGTTATTTTATTTAATATTTTGTTCTCCCTCTGTATGCATATATAACCGCACACTTTGTATTTTTTTAAAGTTTAATTTTGTACCCTGATGATGCTTGGGCTAAGCAAAACCAGTCGGTCATAAAAAATAAAATATTCGTGGTCTTCTACAAAATTATTTTTTCATTTATTTTAATTAAATAATAGTTTTATAGGTAAGGTTCTTGGCTTTGGATCCAGAGTAAAAATAATAAAATATTAAGTATGTTTGCACTGCGTTTCAGGAATCAAGATATTATTAGTATCCTCTTGGGGAAGTACCACTATTCAGACTATAAACGTTACTTGTGATGACTTTAACTATATTTAATGACTGAATCTGTAGCCAGATAACCTAACCTTGTTTTTGTTCATCTGATTACTAAATATAAGAAAGTCATTTATAAAAATATTTCCATTTTTAATAATGGTTTCTTACTGTATGATGTTGACAATTCCTTTTATTCTGAAATGAGGTTCAAAATATATGCTAAAAATTTTAATTTATCAGTTGATGGTAGTCAAGAAAATAAAATAAAATAAATGTGGCGTTATTTTTTCTCCTGCAATATATCTAATAGATACATTTTGCAGAATATTATTTTCTCACCATTCATTGTGGCCACCATTAGAGGTGTCAAACTGTCCATATTGGTAGATTCAATCATACTCGGATAAATGCTAAACAACACCTCTGCTTTGTTTAGGAATCCTCCCTCTATCGCCAAGAACAAACTGACATTTGACGGCTCATCCAAAGGCGTGCACACCTCCAAAACTTCCGACCACTGAGTGTCAATTCGAGGCCTCTGAGGAAAAATCAACTGATCATTCTTTAGGTTCAAATTATACAATTCGTTTGTCGACAGGACTTTATCGTGAATTTCCTGAGCTGTTATGTCGAAGAGTGAGCCTTTTCTACTGATTTTGGGTGTAGTTCTACCATCTATCAAACTGATTGATGATTTATCATTGAATTTTTGTTTTTCTGGTACAGATTCCAGTATAAATTGTGGTTTATTTCTTTTTGACTGGCTTTTGAAAATAGATTCGTTCGATGCGGTAACTACAGATGGGGTTTGATACTTCGTAAGGCTGTCTATGGTGATTTTGCTTGCAGAATTTAGTTTTGATGAATTTGGTTCGGTCAAATCGTATTTTGAAGGGACGGGTGTTTCTTCTAGGTGGGTGACTATCATTTTGTAACGAAATTGATATTCTGTTTTTGGATTTAAGCTGTTTATATACGTGCATGGTTGGTTTCCACTGAAAGAAAAAATAAAAATTTAATTAATAACTTAAATTATTAAAAAAAATCTGGGAGCAATATTATGTTTCAAGTTCACACCTTAGGTCTAACTGCAAACTTACATGGGTATGTACGAGTATGTCCACTACACTGGAGCACGATAACAATACCCATTGATTTACAAATTAAAAATATTCTGTTTATTTAATTCAATATCACATTTTGTTTATCAGATAATTTATTTTAATTTTGAGTATTTTATTTTAAATTTAAGTTTTTTGTAGAATAACTTAATTTTATTTTGGTTTAGTTTTTTTTTATATTTCATATATTACGCTGGTTTATTTAATTAAATATTTGGGTCTTTTATATTTCATATATTACGCTGGTTTATTTAATTAAATATTTGGCTTTTCAATATTATATATATTCCACTTGTAATTTAAAAATAATATCATCAAATTTAAATGAAAAAAACAATATATTTTTTTTAAACCCGAAATTATTTATATTTAATCTAACTAAAAGTAATGCACCAATTCGTATTTTTTTATATGGCTGGCTGTATACGCCATAAAACTACACTGGAATTAACATATTTTAAAAATTATAACGGTTTAAAACAAAAAGAATTCCGAGTAAACACAAAAATGCATAACGGATAAGATATTATTGAAGATCGCCAAAATGAAAGTTAAGTGAAGTTGTATACATGTGGAAGAAGATTGTAATTTGTTTAATCAATAAAGGAAAAGAGCGAGAAATTCGAAGCATTGCTCCCAGATTATCATTGCACATATGGCACGATATATTATCTATGCGTTAACAGAAATCTTCCTATCATGTCCCGGAAGGAATAAGCAGAGGCGACAGAGCGCCAAAAAATACCAAACACGTCAGTCTAAAACAGTTGTTGAAGCGAAATGTGAGATGGTTCAGAAAAAACGAGGTTTTTTCAATTGCTTTTGCTATAAACCGATTTTTTATGTAATAAAAAAACACAATAACTTTTCACAAAACATTAAAAAGAATTTATCATCCCTTAAATTTAAAACGCCACTGAAAATCGTGTATAATAACTGAGGTTTTATGGCTGGATTGTTCTCACGGAAGTGAGAAAAATTGTTAAAACCCATTTTAAATAAATACATTTTAAAAAATCCTTACACCTTAAATGCACAGTTTCCAAAATTAACAGTATGTTTTTTTTATGTCTCCATTATTTTTCAAAGTAATTATAAAAGTTTTCTTTTTGATTTCAAATACTGTGTTTCACGCTAATACCGTGAAATTTTAGGGGAGTGATTCATGAAAATTTAGGATTTGTTTTTGCCATTCTGTTTTATATAAATGATAAGATTTTCAAAACAACTCTTCGACTGTTATTTTACGGGTCGGTTATTTTTGAAGTAATTATCTTTAATTTATATAGTGTGTGTTGCGCCCATACCGCGAAATTTTAGAAGAGTATTTCGACCGGTCGGTAGCTCAGTAGACAAACGCGTCGGATTCCCACCCGGGCGTCGTGCGTTCAATTCCTCTGCTGGCTAAGTCTTCCGTCATTGTACAAGCAACATCTTCCGCTTCTTATGATGACAGTAAGAGTTTTTCAAATATTGTCAGGTTATTCATAACCCGGAAATGTTTGTCTTTTCTTTTTTTTAAACAAAAGTTATAAAAAAAGTTTCATTAAAATCTAAGAAAAAAAAATTGTTACACTGTATTATTTAAATTATTAGATTTTCGGAACAACTCTACGAGTATGTGCGCATGACCGGCCATGGTATTTTAACGCATTTCCGGCCTGGTAGATATGAAACTAATATAAAAAGTAGCATATATTCCACTTATGATTAATTACACAGGGTATGAAAACCGGCTAGAGCTAGCTTTATTAATAACATTCAGCAAAACTCAATGCAATTAAAAATTTTAAAAGTACTCGTAAAAATGTTTCTGCACTATTAATTTATTTAGGAGAGAATAAAAAATAGGTTTCCCAGAACTAGTTACTTTTACACAAATATAAATAAATGAATACATTTTTTAATTACCAATAAACGTTGGTCCAGTCGTTATTCACACTTTTCATTTGGGCTTTGTAAAGGACATCGCACTGCATATTAGCAAAACGAGTGAAACCAATTACGTTAACATCTTCCCAAGCTAAATTCACGTGTTCGCTTGAATAATTTACCAGAAAAGGTTTTTCCGGCTTCAGCGGTCCAATCTCCCCTTCCAACTGTTTCAAAATATCTTCAAAGGACATTTTGCGAAATTATAAATTTAATATTTCGGTGTTGACACGGCAAAGGCGCGATTTCGTGTGCACGCATTTTTTATTGTGGTTTTATCCGTTGCCTATTTTATGTCGTATTATTTATTTATTACCATAGTAACACGATTAACAAAATATTAATTGCGTAAAGTACAAACATTATTCTCCCTTCCCTAAAAGCCTAATGGGTAGGTACACTGCCGGACAAAATTATTTGCTCACAGATTTATTTTAATTTTAAATATCTATAAATAATTTCCTCTGTGAGTGTGTTCGTGAGTACGAGTGTGAAATTTGCATATTTGAAACTGATGTCAATTGAAATTATCAAATTTAAAATATAATCGTTTCCTACTAAGATACTATAATCAACGCAATTTAAAATTAATACCGTTTAAATTTTATCGTAAACACCTGTAATTATTTCTCGATATACGTACAAGAGTGACCGTTAGATACGTAACGATCTACATAATCTTAAATTAAATATATATATTTTTTACACACCTTTTTACACTTGCCAATTCAACGATTATCTCATAATTTGTGTACAAGAATGAACCTCTCTTATATCTTATCCTTTTTGTTTTCCATTGCTAACCTTATTTGCGTTATTATATCATATATAGTGCGTCACACTACTTCATTTTGTACTTATATAACTCCTCTGGATATATAATACCTTGTCTATATGAGAGATGTACATTTTTTTTTTAAATAAAGACAAACATTCCCGGGTTACGAATAACCTGACAATATTTGAAAAACTCCGACTGCCATCATAAAAAGCGGAAGATGTTGCTTGTGCGATGATGGAGGACTTAGCCAGCAGAGGAATTGAACGCACGACGCCCGGGTGGGTAAAAAAAGAGAGAGATACAACTACCATATCTTGTATCTCTTTCTGCCATTCTTTACTGACTTATATGTATCTCTCTGTATGTAATTCTGTTTCCCTCTACTATATCTTGTATCTCATATTTGAGTACATTTATATACAATGTATATATGTACTCAAATAAAGTGGTGTTTTACAAAGCTTAATGTTTTATTTAATTTCCAATGTCACACCCCCAAGTTTTTGCTTCCTTCGAATTTTAATTAATTTATTTATTTGTTATTATTGTTTATTTTGGTGGGCAGATAAATATGGCCGCTGTGGTAAATACGTGATCAATATTTTAATCGCAAATAGGCGTGCGTTGTTGTTTGGTTTACGCATTGATATAACAACGCTAGATAAACTTTCAGATAGTAACCGACCCTTTGAAGTTGGAAACTTGCAGTCATGATAAACTTCCCCCAAAGTTGGACACAAACATTGTCGATTTATGTTAGGTATCAAACTTGGACTAAAATGTTTTTTTTTGCATTATTTTCGTCGATTTCAGGATGATTTAGTACGACTACAATAAACAATATATTTTTACAATCAGATTTTCTGCTTTATAGTTAGTTATGACTGAATGCTGGGGAAGTGAGATCCCTGAGGCGTACCTATGTGCGGTGTATGTGCTGTGTTTAAAATGTAAATATCTAAAAATAAGACAAGGCTGATGTAAAGGTAACGAAAATGATTAAGAAAGGGACGCTGAAGGAGTGTGATAAAAATACATGATGGAAAAGTGAATAGTAGAAGAAGTCTGGGAGGTCCGAAAAAGACATGACGCGGTTAAGTGAATTAAATACTCGAGTCGGGCCATGTCAAGAGTCAGAATAACAGAAGAGTATGTATGAATGCGAATGAAGCAATGAGTGGTGCCAAGACATAGTTTTATGGTGGTCCATCCTCTATGCACACCCTTGCCGGAAAACGATGATTTAATTAGTTAAGCTTACAATTTCACATTTTTCAGTTCAAAACCGTTAGTTGAGTTTTAACATTTTGTGCATAAATTATGTTTTATAAATATCATACGAGAAATGAAAATATACATGGCAGCTCTGGAAGACTATTTTCTAAAAAAAATGGAGCCTTTTCCCAATTTTCCAAAAAATTGCCGGTGTTGTATTTTTTTAAATTTTCATCCTTTTAATAAAAGTCATTGAAAGCCAATCGCGACAAAAACTACAAATTGTTTATTATATTTCAGACCTCGATTGATCGATGAGTGACTGACGAATGGGCAATTCAAAGATTACCGACACTCTCTTCACGATCTTAAAACTCTAGAGAGAATATGTTGGGCACGCAGCATGACTACTAGATGACCGTTAGAATTACAATATCATCAGATGACGTTCTTGGTTGGGAATAAGTAACATAGGTCGTCGACAGATGAATCTGGATGACAAACAAAGGAGAGCTATTAGCTGTGGACGTATCGTCAATAAGAAGCGAAACTGAAGATTTGAAGGAAATCTATATCCAAAGTTGAAAATAATTGGAATGGGTTGTTTAATGTATAGCCTAGACCTATCTAGCTTGCTCTGTCTCACCAGGCGGTAATTCTTGGATATTGTTTAGTATTTGTTTGACTAAATTATATGACAATGCCTGATAAGTTTCACGGTGCGTGTTTAGCGATGTTCGGTCACATAAATTGGATTTGTAATTCGCGAATTTTCGCAAGTTATTTAGTCATTAAAATGTATATTCAAAAATCACAACAAGGTTCCCAAAAAGTACAGACATACTAAAAACATGTGCCTCTTATTAAAAATTAATAAAAATAGTTACATAAACTTTCAATTAAAAGAAAAACGTTTTTACAACTCAAAATCTATCTTAATTATAATAAATGTGTACTATTAAGTATTATTACGCAGAAAACGTATTTAAAGTAAGGTACCCATCGAAACCTAAGTGCCGAACATATTTTTCCACCTAAATAATGTTTTTTCCAAAAAATTCAAGGTTTAACTTCTATTAGATAGTGGGCGTTGACGATAATTCTAAAAAAAGGCCACCGTCGTTATCGTTGGCAATTGTCCACTGTTGAATATAACCTTTGGAAATAACGCCGACGTTGACGCGAACATATTGATTTTTGTAATATCAACCCTGTGTTGGGAGAGTTGAAACAGTTAGATCGTTGGTGCCGTTGGAGGTATTATTTTATAACAACTATATTTTACTTGACACCGGTAGATTCGCTTGACGCTAGGCGCTACGTATCGGTCGTTTCTAATAAGAAAATCTACAAAGACGTCTAGTAGGGAGGTATACAACCAAAATATCATTCCAAATTACGCATAATATCGTTCACGAAGTATACACTCTTACACCTTTGTGTTTATTTGGCGCTAGAGCTAAAAAAATAGGTACATACTCAGTGAGTGTTGAGACTACGTTGCGTCGAATAATATTCGTATGTAGCTATTGATATCCAACTGTTCGCGCAAATTTTCGTCAATGGCGTCGGACGTTGACGGCATTTAGCTGTTATTTCCAACGGCTAGTTATATTTTGATATAGTACTAATACCTACGCATTATTGTTCGGAGGCTTAAGCTTAGGTGGATGGATGTAGTGGAGGCCAATACCACAACTTTAAGCATAAGGAACTGGTGAAAAACAGTAGGAGGCCGGCTGGAGTGCATGAGCTATGTATAAACATAATTATATATGAATCCATGTTATGTAAATAATTTATGAGATTTTTATAATTTGCTTCGCATCAACTATGACTTTTTTTGTTAGCTTAAAAGGGGTTTGTATATTATTCATTGACTTCGAAACGTCGATCAAATTTTGGATAGTGTATAATTGTTGCAGTTCAAAAGTGTTTCTGAAAAACACGAAACTGAGTACAGTGCCTTTAAATTAGTCAGCTGGGAGGGCTAACATATTGAACGTTGCACAAAAAATATTGTTTTTGTGACAAGATCTTGCTTATATTTTTTTGCTGAAATAATTGAAAAGTTAACAAGAATAGTAAATTTGAGTGCTGCTGGAGGTCTCAATTTCTTACGAAATTTTAATGAGGTGAATGTATAAGTTTTTGTTTTTGAAATTACATTTTTCATTTAGAAAGTCCATTGTTACAATTACTATTGTCAGAAATTAGAAAAATCAAAATTATTTCGTAGGTGTTTTAAAGAAAATAATGTAGAGATTTTCTCAAACTAAATTATTTTATAAATCCACTACGTGTTACCAAGAAATAAATATAAATTAGGTGCTTTAATCCATCTATTTCAAATATACAATGTCTGCTAAAATACATTGTACGTATCTACTTTATTAGGTAGGTGCATAGACATAAAATACAAGAAACGTCATATTCATACAAATCTTATGAAAAATGTAGCACCACTAATGTTGCACCACTAAATGTTTCACCCGCGTATGAAAAGGATGGCCATTCAAAGAATATGTGTGTGCGGAAGAGATAGCCATATCAAACGTGTTTCGAAGGTGTGTTTCGTTGACTTGGTTTAGTGCAACCAGGCGCGTTGTCTCAGTAACGTATCATAAGATATATCGATAATTTCAAATAACGTCAGTTTCAAATTTGAAAAGTTCACACTCGTACTTACTCACAAAGGAAATTATTTATAGTTGATACTCGTTTTTTACTTTGTACCTATTTGACCTTTTTATAAATTATATTTTTATATTATACTCCATATACGTCCATTATAAAATGGTAGGTACATAGATATCAATATTTTCCACATATTTTTTTTAAAGGATAATATGATGCTTGGGTAAACAGTTTTGTTGTTTTTTACGCAATTATGAAACCGTTCTACGCAAATCTTTCGTACCTACGTACAAAATTTTATATTATGGTTTATCGTCCATCAATTTGTAATCCTTGCATTTCAATAAGCATGCTACATTAATTTGTACTAAATCCACGCTCATTAGTAAGTTAGACTTTAGCGCCCCACGCGGCAATCGATCTAACCATGTACGACATACACTCGTATTAATATAACAGGCCGTGGTAAATCATTATTTATCAAAAGGAGTTTTATAAATTTTATTTTAGGAAGTGGATGGGAAAGAGGAAAGATGGAAATACCTAACTATTCAGATCTGGTCACCAAACACGGCTAAAACCATTTCAAGCGAAGGTTCGATTCTAAATGGTGGTTTTTAACCAGGGCGATACTTAAAAGTATCTACCACTCGGCTACGCAATACTTATTTCGTTTTCACCCATAATTGTTCTATATTTTTATTCGTTTAATAGATTCACTTGATCGTGCCATCTCATCAAAAGCCTTCTCAGAATTCGCAGTCGATTTACTTTTACATCATATTATTATATTCTCTTTATTAAATCCTTTTTTATTTTTCTTCCTTTATTTCTGCAGTTTATGTCCAAGCCATGAAATAGTCATTTTCTTGCTCCTAATCATTATGCTTACATCTACCTTGGTTTCCCTGCAGATCACCCGGTTCATATTATCACATAAACGCCTCAGGGATCTCCTTTTTACTCCGATCAATCTGCTTTCTTTCTTACCATGACAACTATATTATCTTAGATTCGGATTGGAATCAAAACTTCGCCATGGGCTGCCAGCCTCGCTTTTAATATAAAATAAAATCTTTAAATTTGTAAAAAGCTTTCCATTAGCACTTTATTCCATTGTACCAACATCGCACAGCGGTTCGTGGTTAGATATAATTTTTCCGGATTTAGCAACAGGAAACATAAAAAAACACTTTTGCAATCCTTCGCGGTACTTCCGATTGCTATCACAAGTTTTAAATTACGGGATATCTCTGTGTCTGAAATACTTTTTTATATCAGCTGTGACATTGTTGCGAGCCCCCACTGTGGTGGGAGTTTGTTTTATGTGCGGGCAGGGCCGCAGCGAGGGGCAAGTAGAAAAATCTGCATTAACAATATGGCGGCCAATTTTACAAAATAATATGCTTCAAATAAAAGTCGAAAATTGAACGAAATTGCCTAGAACTTTTTATTATATTTTTATTGAGGAGAAAAGACAGACACTAATAAATAAACAATATTAAATGTCCCTGACACTCATGTCAGGGACATTTATTCAAACACCGGCATCCTTCCAATCAAGATCCTCCCCAAATATGAAATTACAAGCACCATTTTACAAATTACTCAGCAAACAACGCACACTAACATCAAACCCCTTTACAATCAAGACATCCACCAACATAACACAGAAAATAACAATACAATTCACATTCCACTTACACACACCACAAAGTATGGGATAAAATCTTTGGAATACATTGCCCATACATTATATAACTCGCTTCCAGATAAATATAAAAATAGTCAACTTAATAAAATAATCCGAAATAATGCTTTAAAATAATATATTTTTTTAACTGTTCAATAATGAAATCCGTCAGATCTAGTGACAAACAGGCAAAACTAAGAGGCTACCTGAAGATCCGGCCGCCCGGGTGCGTCGCACAAATTGCGTGTAAGGATGTGGCGCCCCTGACTGCGCTGAATAAAGTAAGTGTGAATAATGTTCTGTTTTCAATTAGTCGAGGGATGGAATCAGTTTTCCGAGCCGGGGTTGTTTTTCCGACCCGTTCCCGCTTTTATGATAGCTGATAACTTCACGTAGATTTAGTACATTTTCTTTGTACGTGTCAACGATATTATCCCCGTGGAAAAAAAGAGTTTCTGTTGAATTTAGAAACTTTAAAATAAATGTATTTTTGCGGCATTGCGTTGGTGGGTGGTGTCTATGAGTTATTTCACTCAAAAAATATTTTTAAAAGGGTCTATTTGTACATAACTTCATCTGTAATGGAAAATTAAGCTGTATAATTTCCTTGTGCATACCTGTGTGACATTTTTAAAATTGAAACTGATGGATGTGTTAAAAAAAATTATCAAAAAAAACTGTTAATTTCCATTCAAGCGATAAAGTACCTACCTATAGTATAGTTTACCAGAGGGAATATTTGTTCCTCTTCCTGTGTCAACTGTGGTTAGAGGTAATATTTTTTCTACCCGGTAAGCGGGCTGGATTTTGGTACTGTAGAGTTTTTTTTGTACATGTTAATCTACAAGTACTTAAAGCGAAATTTTGTAGACAGTGTTTTTTGTGCTTTTTGCAATATTTTCTTTGACTTTCGACGCTCGGAAGGATGAATGGATTTAGCCATTTGGACTGAATAAAGAGATGATCTGTGGGGCTGCTAAAAATAAAATGGACATGTAGTCCGAGGGGGAGGAGGCAGATTTGAATTTTTGAATTAAGTCGGCGATGAGGTCACCGACTTTGGAGAAGTCGACATTTTTGATGAAAAATGCTGTGTAAATTAAAACATACCTATTTCTTTAGCATCGGATTTCATAATAATAGTTTTTTGAATTTTATTTTGCTTTCCCGCGTTTCATCAATAATATTGAGATTGTGAACGGATAGGGGAAAGGGGAAAGGGGGTATAACTCCAAACAAGTTAAAAGCTGGTAACAAACTTTCCACATTGTTAAATTTTAAATAAAAGTAACTTTGTTTTGACACCACTTTATTAGATACATATACCAACCGGTTTCGGCTCTACTTGAACCTTCTTCAGGGCTGAAAAAAAATATGTTTGTATGTGTGTATGTATGTGTAGGTTCAGATAGAGCCGAAACCGGTTGGTATATGTATCTAATAAAGTGGTGTCAAATCAAAGTTACTTTTATTCAAAATTTAATTATGTCTTTCCACAAAGTGAGTGCTTCATGTCAAAGTTTTCCACATTGTGTTAAATTTTATAATTAATATTGGTCCGTGAAAAATAACGGAATGTAACTTGACTTACCAAGATAAGAACTGAGAGATTTAGTTTTTTTTTAACAGTATAATTTACTTCTAATCTGAGCTTGAAAAAAAAAACTTTCTTTTTTACTGCATGCATACATTAGTTCCACTTTTAAAAATAGCTTGCAAAGTAAGCCACATTGACGCACATTTCAAATAAAGAATAAAAATAATCGTTTTGTCAAATATATTAGAGGTAGGTAATTTATTGCTTGTTGAGATTTTGAAAGACTGTTTTTAAAATTACAATTTTTCAATTTTTAAATTGTCATTCTCGTACGTATGCACAAAGTAAATTATATGTTTTGTTTTTATTTTTCTCATGACAAGTATAAGTCACTATAAATGTTATTCTACACCATCCTTAAAATCTAGTAGATCAGTTTTTAAGAAGTATGCACTGTTTTAATTATTTGCAAACTATTTAGTGATTTTATTTCTTAAAAGCTGTAAAAAAGGCTTCAGTCAATGGCAAAGCCAATATAACTTACAAATTTAGCGCCAAATTCGTAAAGACTACGCAATAAAATATTTGTGAAAAAAAAAAAAAATCTTGCCACAATATATTAGTTGAGGATTCTTAAATAACTATCGACCCGGAAATGCCCAGCTTACACCGGCAAAATTATAAACTTTGAAAAAATTAAGGCTGCAATTTTTTAAGCTTTTTTGTTTTGAATAAGACTAAGAAAAAATATGAGTAGTTCATTTATATTTTTTTGTCCGGTGTTGAAACTGTTTCCCTTACTCAGATCTATTCCAATTTTCGTTTATTTCTAGCAAATTTCATTTCCAATACTTATTCAGAAAGTTCGGCACTAATAATAATTAAGCGTTATGGGCTAAAAGCCATTGGCTATCATTGGCCATGGGGTTGGGCGTTGGGTGGCGGGGGTTGGGGGTTGGGAGTGGAGAGTTGGGAGGTCGATGATGTGAAACGGAGACCCAACTTTGGCAATACTTAATTAATCTTAAACTCCTTCTGCGTATTGCAAAACACATCGATACATAGGCGTAGCGGACCGGGGCGAATCAATACATTTTCAAATTGTGCCTTTTCGTTGCTGGATGCTATTCTCTTGCGTAGGTTTTCGTTTCGAAATGTATTGATAAAAGTACATTTTTGAATTTTTTACTTTCCACCGTTTTAGCTGACAAGACGTCTATACATACTTACCATAAAACATCTATACGATTCTGAAAAGTAGTTTTTACCAGAGCGATGCTAATAATATTTACCACTCTGGAACGTGTCGAAAATATACTGTTGAATTATTTAAAAAAAAAACGGTTAAATTTATTTTAGACAAAAAGTCAAGACTTTAATAATAATAATATTTGGATAATTTGTATAGCGCCGTTTTTGTGAAAAATCACCTCAAGGGCGCTGTACAAATCTTAATTTCTACTTAATATTAATTCTTACTTTATATAAATATACAGCAACATACTTACCTGGCAGGTCACTTCTGGCAGGACACAATCACCATATCATAATAACTTAAAATTTAGCTGATTCTTACGTATATTTTTATTTTTCTAATAGTTTTTCCAACAAGTTCTTTTGACATTGAACATTTTACTATGATAAGTGTAAAAAGCAGATAAAAACAAAATAAAACGTTAATAACAACTTTATAACATCAACCAAGCACTTATTCTAGCCATAATAAAATACAAGAAAAATATTGGATTTCAAAAATTTCGATCATCGTTTAGTTGTTATCTTTAAGTGAATTTGAGTTAAGTGTTGTGAATCGTTGTAAAAGAACAATTAAATAACTTAAACATCTACTTCATCGGTGAGTGAATTGGCTTCCTTACTTCCCTCATTTCATAATCTGTCCACATCTATAATCTTCCATCAAGTAGTATAGTTTTATTGTTTTCAGTCCACTCTTTTCAAAATTCGTCCGAAGCTGAAATTATCGCAGATTCGGATACCACAAAATACATACTACATAACAGTTAAAACAGGAAAACAGAGATAATAATCCAACACAATATTTATCTTTAAGCAGGTCAAGTATTCAAAATATTCATTAACGGTTTCAAATTTGTATCTAATGGCATTAATCTATTCTCATTTGTATGCGTAGGTACGATTTATTCTTAATTAAACGTAAAACGATTATTATAAGTAGTGTACTCAAGCCCATTTATATAGGGTTATTAATGTGCTTTATTTTTGTACCACAAAATTGCTCTTACTGAAAAAATTTTGAGACTGATAAAAGTATTGAATATTATGCCTTTGTTCGTATAAACTTGTTTGGGCTAATAATTGAACTAATGAATTGTACACTGATATTTATTTTATAGCAAAATCCCAAAGCTGTGATTCCATACCTCATTAAGTCATAACAGATTCAGCAAATGATAAATAAATTATCCGACGTGTACAGATTGGAACAAAGCATTTTAATAAATGTAATCTACTGTACACGAACATTATTTATTTGTAATAATAATAATTGGCTGATTTATATAGCGCCGTTTTCGTGACAGAGATATCACCTCAAGGGCGCTTTACATCACAATTAACATAATATTACAACTAAGGCTTAATATTAACTTATGCCTAATTCTTATAACTAGTGACTAACAACTAACATATTAAAATTAGCACATATTTATAATGGTTGTTGCCCGTGCTGTCGGACGTAGGGTAGAAAAAAAATGAAGTAAGTAATATTTAACTATATGTATAAACTATGTATAGCACTCGGACTTAGTGATCAAAACTCTAGTTAAGGAAATTTACGTTATAGTGGGTATGATAATTTAAAAAGATGAGTCTTTAGTTTTGCTCTGAACTCAATTGAGCTGTCAATCTTTCGCAAATGTGAAGGGAGGTTATTCCAAGCTGTGGGGCCTGCTACGGCAAAAGCTCGCTCTCCGAAGTTGGTGTTGGGATTGCGTTTAGGTACAGTGAGTCTTCCTATGGCCGTTGAAGATGCTGATCGAAGAGTAACTTGTCTCGTGTTAGTATCGCTTGGAATGCACAGTTCCGACAAGTAAGGTGGCGCCATGTCATGTTTCGCCTTAAAAATCATCCAGCATAGTTTGAATTGGAAATAAATAATAAATAAAGTTAATGTAAATCCCCATTGAAAAAAATATCAATAATACCACCTAAATAAACATATTATTTAATCAATTCAATATTTTCACATGTATACAGTGCAGGTATACCAACGTCTAAGCAATCTGAAGTGTGTTTTTATTTCAGGTGTAAAATATACCTTGGCATTGGAGAATCTAATATGAATCCACTTGGTTATTTTAGCATTTATAATCAGGTCATAGTCGAGGGACCATTTAATTTTAATTTTATTTTTTATAGTTAAATACAGCACAAGAGTCCCAACTGCTCCCAACCGTCTAAAGCCAGTGAGACTATGGCATCCCCAATTGGGGAATGTTATGAGGCTGAAAGTAATGGGGAAGGGAAGAAGATGAAGAAGAGAAAGGTCGGGAAGTACCTGGCTATTCAGATCTGGTCACCAAACACGGCTAGCAATTTCAAGCGATGTTTCAATTCTGAATGGTGGTCTTTCACCAGGGCTATACTTTGAGTATCTACCACTCTAGAAGGTGCCATAAATATACCATATTTTCTTTTCTCTAAATTTAATGTGTTATGACACATATTGATTGAATAGAAGTTATTTGCACACGCCGGGCTTTAACTCGCGACCTCTGGATTCGTAATCGAGCTTCTTACCAAGCTATTGGATCAAATAATATAGGTATTGGAAAGAATGTTTAGTCGAACACATTTGTATTGCTTGCATATAGCATGTTTTTCAAAGTTGTTATTCGAATTCAGTGAAAAAAATTTCACTGAAATTTTAAAAAAGTTTAAAAAATAAAAAAACTCACGGTTGTTTATTTTTTTTCGACTAATAAATGAAAAGAGCACAGTCGAAAATTTCACAATATTCAAAATCGGCCATCGTATCCACTCGTCGTATTTTTTAAGCTAATAACAATAAATAGGTGTAAGTACGTATTAAAAATGTGGATATCTGGAAATAATGTAAGGATAATGTGAGCGTAATGAATAGGATCAAGAAAGGGACGCTTAGATGGTTTGGGCATGTAGAGCGAATGAACGAAGAAAGGAGTGTGATGCGAAAGTGAATGGAAGAAGAAGTCGAGGATGCCTGAGAAAGACATGGCACGATCAAGTAAATCGAACACTTGAATTGGGTCATGTGAAGAGTCAGAATAACAGAAGAGGATGTATGAGACGATGTGTGAATGTGAATGAAGAAATGAGTGTATGCCAAGACAGAGTTATATTGCGGTCCGTCCTCTCTGCCTACCTCTGCGGGGAAACAACGTGATTGTTTGTTAGTTAGTTAGGTGTAAGCAGTGCAAAAGGCTGCTTCTCTGTGTCTTTCGCAAATACATAGCCTGTTCAAAAGAAAAGGTGAGTTTTGAATTTTCACGGGCTGTGTACATTCGATTATTGTTTTTTTTTGTTATGTTGGTACACATATGGTTATCGTATCTAAGCATTATCAGCCATTTTGGATTAGTGGTTTGTTTTTGACAACTGGAAAGGTTAGTCACGTTTTTTGTGTGTTCTTCAATTTTTTACTTTTGAAAAAAATGGATATAAATGGAGTTCGTGAATTAGAGAACGAACGTTTAAAACTTGTATATTTCACTAGTTTTTTTTTTTTTTTGTTCATCAAATATTTATGACAGGACCGCAACTTTTCTGGCTGGAATTTCAGGGTGATTGTATATTATCAACTGGAAAGGTTGGTCACGTTTTTGTGTGTTCTTCGATTTTTACTTTTGAAAAAAATGGATCAAAGAATAAAATCCACGATTTGTTTTTCCACAACTCCAAGACGCTCATTGTCATTAACATCTTCTCGGCCTTCTGTAAAGCGCTAAACACTTTTCAAAAAACCGAGAAGATGTTAATGACGATGAACGTCCTTGAGTTGTGGAAAAACAAATCATGGATTTTATTCTTTGATCCATTTTATTCAAAAGTAAAAATCGAAGAACACACAAAAACGTGACCAACCTTTCCAGTTGTCAAAAATAAACCACTAATCTAAAATGTCTGTTAATGCTAACATATGATAAACATATGTGTACCAACATAACAACAACAAAAAAAATCGATAATCGAATGTACACAGCCCGCGAAACTTCTAAATTCATCTTTTCTTTTGAACAGGCCTCGTACATCGCCGTCCGAGGTGTTTACCTACATATGCACCTGTACACACAATCCTATGATTCCCATCTCTTTCCCCTCCCCACTACCTTCAGCCTCACAACATACACTAATTGGGGATGCCATAGTCTCACTGGCTCTAGACGGACGGGAGCAGTTGGGACTCTTGTGCGATATTTAACTATAACAAAATTGAACTTTAAAAATGGTCCCTCGACTAAGACCTAATTATAAATGCAAAATAAACCGAGTTGAAATCTAATGATTCTTAGAAAGGATCTATAAAAAAATGATTCCTTGAAAGAATTAACTTCTTAATTTGTGACTTGACTGCTCTCTCAATACACCTGTAATAATCACGTTTACCTGGCGAACCGTACCTATACATTATACACACAGTCTGCAAAATAATATGCCCTGATAGCGAGCTAGCTACCCTTTATTGGTCCATAAAGCCCGAATAGGTTTCGATTTGTCTACATTAAGCCTCTCGACCATTTTCTCCCCAGAGCAGCACACACAAATAATTTCTCTAATAGCACGACGTTAAAAAAGACGGTCGATTTCAAACTATTTCACCATTTTATATTAAGCTCAATTCGCTTTCAATCGGGAACAATACGAAACGTTAAGTCTTTGGGTTCGACTTGGATCTCTGTCAATTTGATGTAAAGGGTGTTTCTCTTTTATGTGTAGGTTAAGGGTGAAGGTGACCATGTTTTTTATGGGCGAAAAATAGCAATACAGGACGTCTTGGTTCTCCTTACGTGAAAAAATGTGATTTTTTAAAAAACCGTTGATTAACTGTTAATAATTTTCTTTGTGTGTACGTACGACCGTAAGAGTGTGAACTTTTCATATTTGGAACTGATGTTAATTGAAATTATCAAATAAAAAAAAAAACACAAATACCCCCTAACCCTGGAGTAAGAATATATATGGAGAGATAGCTAAATATTTTTACCCAACCTATACAAATTTGCGATAAATCACTTTCTCCGGGTTTTTACGTCGTATACCATGAGAGAGAAAGAGACAAGAAAACTCGTCACATAATATTGCAGCTTTTCTACCATAAGTACGTAAGGATGTTCTCCGTCCGCGCTAACTTCACTTCATCAAGTCGCGTAACTTACGTCAACGGATTTTGAGGTTGTTTCCTATATTTGTGTTGATTAAAAAACTTGCAGTGGTTATACAAACAAATCAAACATGATGGTGATATGCGCGAATGTTCAAATAAGACCAAACAAAATTTATAAAACATCACTGTTCAGAGATATTTGGACAGTTTTAAATATTTTTCACCGAACTTTAGAATTTTCACATTTTTTATGATATAAAGACACAAAATCAACAAAAAAGCTTCCATCATTATCTAAGCAAACCTTCTGTGATTAGTGTTTGTGTGATATTTTGACTTTTTAAATCATTTTAATGATGTGTTGATATTGTTTTGCTTAATGTGATAAAATATGTTTATTAAAAGAGTCCGAATTCCATGTGGGCGGTAACTAATAGGCTATCGAACATCCTTTAAAATATCTTTGTATCTTTCTATCGAGTCAGTATAATGTCGACCGTCCTGACTACGATGTTTCGCAAAGGTACCACTCCATGTCCTCCAAGCTCCCAACCTAATAAAATACCTACCTATTATGCTTTTTAAGAGATATTATTCTATATTTGAAATGGGTGGATCAAAGCAACTAATATTTTTTCTTGGTAAGTCAAGTTACGTCCCGTGATTTTTAACGGGTAGCAAATAACCAGTTAATAAATTAACCGTTACGTTACGTTGTTGTACGACAGTGAAAATGTTATTCTTAATGAATTCTCATACATGAATATTGTAATTAATCTATATACTAGGAATTGACCCGTCTTAAGATGTGATGTGGCTAAGCTTGACTTGTTTTGTTGCAATAATGTTGTAAAAGAAATAAAAAAAACTAAAATGTCATTTTTATTTTTAGATTGAATGCCGAGCAAGAATCCCAACTGCTCCCAACCGTCTAGAGCCAGTGCGACTGTGGAATCCCCGATTAGGGTATGTTGTGAAGTTGAAGGTAGTCGGTAAGGGAAGAAGATGGGAAGAGAAAGGTTGGGAAGTACTTGGGTATTCTAATCTGGTCACCAAACACGGCTAAAGCCATTTAAAGCAACATTTCGATTTTAAAATTGAATAATTGTCTTTCACCAGGGTGATACTAAGAGTATCTACCAATCTGGAACGTGCCGCAAATATACTTTGTTATTATTTTTATATGAATTAAATGTGTTATGACACATATTTATTAAATAAAAGTTATTTTCGCACGCTGGGTTTGAACCCGCGACCTTTGAATTCGTAGTCGAGCGTCTTAACACTCGACTATGGAAGCCGTCATACACCTAGAAATCTTCAGAGTGGAAAATACTTTCAGTATCGCCCTAGTAAAGAACCTCCATTCTGAATCAAAGCGTTGCTTTAAATGGGTTTAGCTAGATTTAGTAATCAGACCTGAATGGCCAAGAACTTCCTCTTTTACTGTTTTTTTTTCCCTTCCTTTAGCCTAAAAACATTCCTCAAATGTAGGTGACATAGTTCCACTGAATCCCGGCAGATATTACTCTTATCTTTTGCAATCAAACGTCGCCATAATGAGCTATGGAGCTTTCTTATTACGCTATTTAACTGTAAAAAAATAATTCATATTTTATGGTCCGCATTTTTAAACCGCTCATTAAAAAAATAATGCTTTGAGATTCGGGCAAGGCCGGGCAGTAAAAACCTACTGGAACTGTATTTTGAGATCTACTTTACCAGACATATTAAAACAAATAACACCCTTCCAAACTGAGTCGAGCCAATTTCCAAAACGGGAAAGACATTTTGTAGATTCCAACTGCAGACATTAATTCCTTTTACCCAACATTTACTCAGATATCTGGCAATATTCTCAGTACCTGGCAATGCTAGGAATTCAAAACTCACATTTACCGCAAGTTGGAGAGTTTCAAACCTAAAAACATCAAACAGGTAAAATTCCAAGTACAAAAAAATATTTCACCCAAAATTAAATGCCTAACAAATGATTTGACCAAATAAAAACAGCGAAATGAATCACATTCTATAATTTCAAAGCAGCAAAATGGTTCATTTATCAAAATGATAAACATTATTACAAAGGTAAATTTATTAAACAGAATGAATGAATCGACCTTTCTTTGCACAATTAGTTAGGCGTCATATTCCAAAACATGAACTAGCAAAATGTGACACAATAAAAAGTGCTAAAAATCATAACGCACGTAAATTCAAGAAACAATAGATGAATTGATTCTTTTTTCGCGTAATTAGTTCATTATAAAAACTGGAACAGTGTTCCAAAACAATAAACAAACAATTTACCACTTAATAAAAAATGTTCTATCATTAGTATTAAAATGTAATATGAGATATATCAAAATGTTTACGATTTTTACTCGCTTCTTTCATTTAGCTACTTTCGAAACAGAACAGACTGCACCGTGAATAGTATGAAAATGCGCATGCGCGGAAAATGGCGTACCGATCATCACCGAACTTTTCCGAACATTGCCGAAGGTCAGTTAATATGGCTACCGTTTTATTATTTGTGCGGAACCTGTTATAATATTCTTCTCTCTGCTATATTTTAGCGATGAGCATTCATTATACAAACCTACAATATTTGCGTAACGCATTGGTATGGATTATTGATTGTTTTGATATTTGTACAATGCGGACTCCATTGTTTGCCGAAATAATAATTATTATTGTTTATCATTTGCAAATGTCAATACAATTTGACTAATCAATGATGTTTATTAATTTCTTGTACTTCGAGGAGAAGCTATCCAACTGAAAATACAAGCTTTGATGAATACCAAGTAAAGTAATTAATTTGAAAAGCATAAATGAAGACTTTGAAGAATTATTGTATTTTTTATCATCATATTTAGCAAGGTTAGGTTAGGATAATTTAAACCGTGGACAAGATAACAATATTCTGTAGCTATGACTGCGAATAATGCAGAGTACCCAAGTACTGTGTTTTGTAAGTCTGGAAGAGCAAGTGAGTTACAGTGCCAATATATATATTTTTCTTCTAAAGTCATTATTCACTACGTTGACTGTCTGATTATTAACATATGAACCCAAACAACTGTTGTAAAAAGTTACAAACCTATCGGAATCATGTATTTTTTTGCTGTAGTACATTAGATGCTTGAAGTAACAATATATGGACGGAGAGCTAATTATTTTTACCCAACCTATACAAACTTGCGATAAATCACTTTCTGCGGGTTTTCACGTCTTACACCATGAGAGAAAAAGAGACAACAAATATAATACACCGTTTCTATGTGCTGTCACGATGATCATGATCGCCTGGGTCACCGCAAACTTGACACAACTTAACGGTTTTTTAGGTTATATGCTATATTTTTGTTGATAACAATACTGTGAAAAAGTGGTTATACGTATAAACAAAAACATTACGTCGATATGTGCTATGAATGGATGTATAAATACCCTAGCCTTGGTCTTAGCCACGCCCAGGTCAGCCGAGTCAGGTAAAAATCATCAAAAACTGACTGCACTGCCTTGGATAGATACCACTCTATGTACTCTAAGATTAGATGCTTTTGACCTCAGAACAATAACACACCTCTATATTCTTACTTCAACCCTCCGACTGTACAGATAGTTTGTAAATTTTTACCAAGAAGTGGTTAAAATTCACATCATATGGGGCCGAAGGTAAAAAAACACCACATTCACGAAAAGATTCTTAACATTTCCGCAGTTGTGGACCAACCTCGGAGTTCTCTCCCAATATATATGGAGAGAGAGCTAATTTTTTTTACCCAATCTATATAAATTTGGGATAAATCACATTCTCCGGGTTTTTACGTTGTACACTATGAAAAAGAAAGAGACAGCGAATTTTCCCAAACTATCACACCGCTTTAAGTACTGTAAGGATGTTCTTCGTGTCCCGCGTCTCCGTTGACTGCGCCCACACGTTTTCATATGCGACATAAATGGACACAAGTCAACGGTTTTTAAGGTTATATGATATATTTTTGTTTATGACAATTCTGTGAAAAAGTGGTTATAAGAATAAACAAAAACATTGTTTTGACATGTGCTATTAATGGATGTATAAATACCCAAGCCCTAGTCCTAGCCATGTCCAGGTCTAGCCGAGTCCGGCAAAACTCATCAAAACTCATCAAAACTGACTACAGCAGCGCTTTCTCTTGTATATTATTGCTCTGAGGGATCAACATATCGTTTTCATTTGTCGAAATGTTAAGGAGGGACAAAAAACGTTTCCATTTCACGCTGTCTTGCTTGCTTCTTTGTATTGACTTGGCCGAGTCCACGCATTCGATCGGTCAATTTCAAAATTTGAATGCGCCAATCAATGCAGCTTGTGCCTCTCAACCGAAAACGTAAAAAAAACGTATTTTGAAATAATTTAAAATATGTCATTTTGGAGATTCTACATCCATTTGAGACAAAAAACCAGATGGAGATTCTACATCCATTCGGAGAGACAAAACGATCACCAGATAAAAAAAATGTTTGCAGGGAAAAGGGTAAGCGGGATAGTTGTGAGTTTTGATAAATACATGCTTCCCTCGATAAGCCAACACAGAGACAAAACCCAGTTTGAAGATTCTATCTAAAGAAGGATTTTATGATGAACATCCGATGGTAAACTTGAGAGAAGAATTGAATCTTCACAGAGAAAATAAAAGCATGTTCCTTACGATGAAATATGGTGTCTGAAAATTCAGAGAAGAATTGAATTTCTTTTAAGATAAGAAAATTATGTTACTTACGATGGAATTTGACAAAGAAATTGACGTTGTGACTAGTTTTACTACCCGGTTTCGTCCTTTTAAAATTGATAAATTTGACACAGAAAATATGACGTCTTCTATTGTTTATTTATGTCTAATAGTTAAAATAAGACTACCAGCTGAAATCAGTTGCGTTGAACATGAATATTAAGAATGAAATAACTGTACAAATTTAATTGCGCCAGAGCTCACCGTTCGAAAGTTTTCAGTTGGACACGCAAACAAATTTTCTGCTTTATAGTGTAAAAGTCGTTATAAAATCTGCTAAATAAATAAATAAAATATGCATGTTTGCTTTTTAACACAAAAAACGTTTATTTTAAAATCTTTCATTGTTCTTAAAATTATTGTTTTCAACAATCTTTTTTTTCTTTTCTGCCTCTCATCTCTAATTTATTTCTGCGTAATTTTTTTTAAACAATTTGTAAGAAAACTACTACACTTCATCGAGATAATGCGGTGAATGAATTAACTCCCTCATTTCGTATAAATTTAACTGGTAGGTGTGAGTATTTCAATTTGGAGTTTACAGCTGTGATATCTTAATATGACAACCGCCGCCATTACGTTGGCTCCTCTCGGCGGGTAGGCACCGCATTTTCCGGAAAATCAAGCGCCGAATCCTCCTCGTAGCAACACTGCGCGGGCGAATCGCGCGCGCCCCAGCAACTTTAGTTTCATTCAGTTGGCATCCGCTTCTTGTCGGGTCAGGTTGGCCCCGTGCACGCCGCACCATCACGCTAACTGAACTGTCAAGACATACATTTTACAACAAAAAGAGCCAGTCGCGCCTCCCTGTGATGACATTTACCCGATAAAACCCGCACGTTGATAGCCGAAGCGTCGAACAGACGATCTGTCATTTCGAAAATCGCCGCAGAGCCGACGCGCCAAGTTTTTGGATACATTGATTTAGCGCGGATGCGTATTTTTGGTATGGATTCTTTGATTTTTAAATAATAATTCTAACAGTCTCACACGGCCGCACTTATTCGACGGTTTGCCGCAGTTAGGTGGTCGCATCGCCTCGAAGTAATCGTTCAAATTGTAATAATTCAACGGTAAATTAGCGTGTCAGTTTAGGATCGATTTTCTTACGGGCGCTTGGGACCTTTTGGCACTGAGGGAGCATCCATTTGTTGTTACAACAACACTGCATTGTTGCACTGGACATTTGCCACCCGATTTGCTGCACTAACTGGTAAGCCTTTTAAAATAATTCATAATTATATTACTTAATATTTCAACGATTGCCAACGAATAATTTTAAGTTTAATTTTACTTGTTTTTACAACCAGTATTACCCGATATGTTCAAATTAATTAATTTTTCAGGTGTTTTAACATTTTTTACTACTTTTCGCAAAGGTTTCGTAATTATGTGACAGAGCAAAAATTATGTATTGTTTTTATTTTCAAATAAGGTTATAAGTAGAAGATAATTATCTTTTAAGTAAACGTTTAAACTGGACAATGATTGAGAGATACGCTATTCGTTATTTGCTGTCGATAAAATTATATCTGAACTTGTAAAATGTAAGATACGTAATCGATAAAGCATTTTTTACAAAAGATGACTTCATTGCATAAGTACTAGACTTTCTGTGAACTTGATCAATTACCGTATAGAGTTGAGGGATTATTATTATCATTCTGGTAATATTAATCCCTACCATTCGGAATACAATCGTTGCTTGAAATAGCTTTATCTATGTTTAGAAATCGTCTCTGAATATCTACTAGGTATAACCCAATATTTATCTTTTCCTTCATTTCACATTTTTCAGTTCAAGTTCACGTCACTTGACTAGATCTGAGTAGCTAGGTACGTCGTAATCATCCTCTTCCCCCCCTGTTTTCCCTAATTTCCATCAAATTAACAACGTTGCTTGTACGACATATCATTTAAGAGTTAATGATGTCAATAATATGTTTTGTCTATTTATCCTGTTTTAGCATGAAGTATGGTACCCCAGACAAACAATTAGAAATACGAGTATCGTCATGGTGACAGATCATCATTAAAAATCGAACATTTGCACACGGTTACCATTCGATACATCAGAACGGGTCGCTTTTACGACTCGTTCTTGTTGTTCCTCCCTCCTAAAACGTGGGCCTCTACAAGACCCAGGTTCACTTCTTCCTTTCCTCAAAAAATCCCTCCACACAGCATCCTTAAAGATGACATGACAGGTCCTGAGGAAACTTATTTCCCTCAAGACCTCCTGTGTGGAGTTCATGTAAAAAAATTAAAAAAAGTCGCTAAAATAACTTTAGCCATCCAGAGTGGTAGATACTCTAAAGTATCACCCTGGTGAAAGACCATCATTCAGAATCGAAACGTTGCTCGAAATGGCTTTTGCCGTGTTTGGTGACCAGATCTGAATAGCCAGGTACTTCCAAACCTTTCTCTTCCCCATCTCCTTCCACACTCCACTACCTTCAGCCTCCCAACATACCCCAATCGGGGTTGCCATAGTCTCACTCGCTCTAGACGGTTGGAAGCAGTTGGGACTCTTGTGCGGTATTCACTATAATTAAAAAAAAGCCAAATGTAGTATCCAGAACTGACTATTTAGGTACGCACTTCTCCGTTTTCCTATCTTCGTTCTCATCAAATTCGTAACATTTCTTAAAACGGGCTACCAAAGTTCACCAGAAAGAAAGTTGCCAGATACAATCGAGCAGTATCTCATCAAAAGGTCTACTATATAAACTGAAGAAGAAGTTTATTTGTCTCTCTATCCTCTGTTCTAACAAAGTATTGAAGTAAGTTAACCATTAATTCATATCTAGTATCAATCAGCTAATTAAAAGTTAAACGAATAACCTTATCAGCTTTCTTATCAGCAATTAAAAAGCGAAAAATACTTCATTCACGCGACCAGTAGTTACATTACTGGATGTCGATGCAGGCAAGGTATAACTACGTGTATAGTTTTATCCATAAAGGTCAGAGTGGAGTAGATGGATGGGAAACCTTGATTTCAGATCTAGTTCCTCATATATCAATTATAGAATCATGACGTAATCGTAGGTTAGTTGAATCGAAAGGCTGTTTCGATATTTGCATATCTCTCTTTACTATGATTTACGATTAGCATTTACACATATCGTCGCTGGAAAGGTAAAAGGGCTGAAGCGACACTTTGGTCAAATATAAGTTAAATATGCAGTTTGGATCAGTTTCTTTCTGCATCAAATGCTCTCGAATGATTCTCGTTTGATTCTGAAGACTTTTGTGGCCCTTCAGCCATCTAAAATATATTTACCATTTGGGAGAAGGCTTGACTCAAGTGACACAAGTTTATGACTGTTTAGCTTTTTGCCGCTTCCTGAGTTAACTGTTTTTTTCAAAATCCAACCAGGTGAAGACTTGTGGATTTCATTGTAAAACAACCAAAAAATTTCAGGTGCGCTGGTCTAAACTTCCCAAAATGGCGCTTCAGCCTTTTTGCCTTTCCGGCGATGATATGCGTAGTTCTATCCTGTATGCGGTTGCAGGAAACATTAAAAAATCAAATTTATATGAGAGTTACCCGCGACATCTTGACCCAGAGGCCGCGGGTTCATAACCTTGAAATGTGCAAACATAATTTACAATAGGTTTTTCTCATCTTAGGTTTCTACATAATCCTTCTGGCGTCCAAATTATTATACACAGCCTTAAATAATGTATCTATTTTTCGATGTTTGGTGTCTATCTGTTTGACGGCCTCCGTGGTCAAGTGGTTAAGACACTCGACTACAAATCTAGAGGTCAAGGGTTCAAATCCCGGCTTGCGCAAATATGAGTTATTTCATATCAAATCATAATATAAAATACCAATAATATAAAATATAATAATATCAAAACAATAATATAAAATACCATAATAATATAAAGACCATAAAAGAAAATAATATATACCTAGTATATTTGTGGCACGTTTCAATGTGGCAGATACTCTAAGTATCGTCCTGGTGAAAGACCATAATTCAGAATCTTAACGCTGCTTTAAATGGCTTTAGACTTGTTTGGTGATCAGATCTGAACAGTCATGTGCTTCCCAACCTTTTTCTTCCGTATTTCATTCCTCTTAACCACCTTCTGCCTCACAACATACCCCTATTGGGGGTGCCATAATCCCACTGGCTCCAGACGGTTGGGAGCAGTTGGGACTTCAATACATGAGAACGGGTCGCTTTTACGACTCGTTCTTATGTTCAACAGCTCGGCTATGGAACGATTTGCCGGCCTCTGTGTTTCCTCCCTCCTTCAACATGGGCCTCTTCAAGACCCAAGTTCACTCCTTCCTTTCCTCAAAAAGACCCTCCACACAGCATCCCCAAAGATGACATAGGCCCTGAGGGAAATTATTTCCCTCAAGGCTTCCTGTGTGGAGTTATTGTAAAAAAAATGAGAAACTTCTGTTTCTTTTTCCCAATCAAAGACGCCTTCCGATGATGTTGGAATTCCAACGGTCATCTGTTAGTCGTGCTACGTGCCCAGCATGGTTCATTAGTTACACTAGAGATCGTGACGGTAATATCGGAAAACTTCATCTTGATATTAATTCACGCATTTTTATCACGCAGGGAGATACCTAGCATGGATCTTTCTTTAGAATCGCACTTATTATGCACCCTTCGGGTGATGTAAGCGCCTTTCGGATGAAGTTTTTACCAAAACGGCGCTATATAAATTATTCATTTACCAAACATATTTTGTACACAGTCAAAACATTGAATTTACAAATTGCTCTTCTCAAAACAATATCTCGTATTCCATCCATTTGTTAAAAGTGACTTTTCAGTGTATTCTGGTACAAAATACCCAATCTGGCCAAATAAAACTTAAAAATGTTTTTTTCTCATTTAAAGTAATTCCTTGTAAAGCCTTAAAACCAGTCATTCCTCCGATTGTCACCGTTTCTATGAGAGCCTTCCCAATGGTTAGAAGCGTAGATAAGGGTACATTAGAATTTAAGATGGACATTTTTTTACAACTGTTAAATTATGTAACACGCAAATTCTTGTGTTAAAAAACAGATTTTGTGTCCTCTGTAACATTTGATACAAAGTATTGTTTTATCATGAGCGATGTGAAGTAATCAATTTTTAACAGTCGGATACTTCTAACCAATCTTCCTCTTTCTTTTCTCCTTCCAACCATTTTGGGTAGTATGACAAAAATAACTTCAAACCGGGGTAAAAACAATGTTAATTTTTCGTAAAAAAATAAAATTAATTGGGGCTATGGTATTTATTATATGTTTATTTAACGATTTAAATAACATTATTGAAACTTCGCAGTGAGATGAGAAGTATGACAATACTGTGGCGTCATCACTATTATTGTAAATGAGAACCTACTTACATCACGATTTAATGGACACGGTTATTGTTTGGTATTTAAACATACGACCTACGTATTGAAATAGTTCAGAATGATGTTTTAAAACCAGAAATTGTGTTATAGATTTACAAACTTATATAAAATACATATGGATTTAAACAGTAGTTCATATTTTAAGTATAATAAACATTCAATTTAATCGTCGATTATTTTAAGAACCGAATGAAATTTTTCCGAATATATTAAGAATAAAATTAGTAACAAAAATGTTTCGAAAGGTTTTGATTTTTTGTCACCTAACATATTCATGAGGAGGTGGGAATATTTTTGGTTATCGCCTAACAGGGTAAATCATTAATGACCACCTACTTAGGAACAACGACTATATCATCGCCGGAAAGGCAAAAGGGCTGAAGCACCATTTTGGGAAGTTTACACCAGAGCGCTTTTAAGTTATTTTTGTTTTACAATAAAATTCATAAGTCTTCAGTACCTACCTAATTGGGTTATGAAAAAAAAAGTTAACTCAGGTAACTCAATGCTCTCACTGAGTTAGCTGAAGCGACAAAAAGCTTGAAAAGTCCCAAACTTGTGTCGCTTGAGCCTTCTCCCAAATGGTAAATATATTTTAGATGGCTGAAGCGCCATCAAAGTCTTCAGAATCAAATGAGAGTCAGAGCATTCGATGCAGAAAAAATAACTGATACAAACCGCATATTCATTTTTGACAAAAGTGTCGCTTAAGCTCTTTTGATTTTCCAGCGATGATATAATATATTTAATATAATTTAGTAGAATTGTCATTCAGCCCAACATCAAAGGCAATTTATCAGCCTTGTAATCTTTTCAAATCTTCTCCTTCGTAATTCTGTCGCATATAATTTTATCACACATCGCCTCAGACATCTCATTTTACTCGACTGAAGTAAAATTATTCGTCTATCATCATCCTTGTAGAAAAGATCACAAATCATTTTTTTAATGATCCGTTTTGTCAAAGGTGTCACGTTATTTTTCTATGTTTTAATTTTTACGAAAAATTAAGGTTGTATTTTTGTAAGAAAGACGTAATTCCTCCCTTCAAATGGATCTTTTCAAGACACAGGTTCTCTTCTCCTTTTATCAAAAATATCCTCTACACAGCATCTTTAATACGACGAAAACCTTGAAAGAAATTCAATAAAAATAAATAAATCTCAAGATTAATAAATATATTAAAAAATAAACCAACTAAACCAATGACGTTACATATATAGACACGTTTTAGCCTTAGAATATTGACACAAAATGTGGCAAGCAAAACACACACGTTACCAGTTAATTCATGATTCAAATATCGCTCATGTATGACAAAGATAGACATTCATAGAATATATGTGTATGAACGAAACATATCAGAAGTTCGGACCGCGTTCCATACTTGCTTGAAACGACCTCAAGCGACGCGTGATCATTTAGTACTAAATCGGTTTAAACACCGATCACACCAACTAGCGTGATTATTGCTTGCCACTTTGAGAGCGCTACAACATGTCTGTATATATGTAACGTCATTGAACTATACCTTTGGCTGTAGTAAATCTGACCCATCAAGCCAATGTTTCAATTGATACGATAAAGATTACATAGTTGTCTAATTTTTTATTGTTTTATTTTTTACTGTCTTTACTTTGCATTCATTGCAATTTATATTTTTTTTAGAATTAATTGTTTTATATTTATGAATATTGTGTATTAATACACTTACTCGCTCTATTTAAAAACGCCTTAAAATAAAAATTTTGTAATGTTTTTAAATTAATAAATAACTGAATAACTGAATAATAACTAGTTTGAACAGATACCTGTCCGGTGTATAATAAATTATATATTTTTTAAATTCCCTTACTTTAACCTTTAACCCTTCCACGTGCCGCAATGGTTCAGTTTAAAAACGTAAATACTCAAAAAAACATGATAATTTTCGCTGTTGAAGGAATATTAAACAACCTTCAAAAAACAAGAAAATATAAAAAAAACACTAATTCAAAACAAACGGCCTGAATGGTCGAGTGGTAAGACGATCGACTACGAATCCAGAGGTCGCGGGCTCGAACCCAGCGTGCGCAAATAAATTTTATTCAATTAATATGTGTCATAACACAAAATAAAATACAGTATATTTGCGACACGTTCTCCAGAGTGGTAGATACTCTAAGTATCGCCCTGGTGAAAGAGCACCATTCAGAATCGAAACGTTGCTTTAAATGGCTTTTAACCGTGTTTGGTGACCAGATCTGAATAGACAAATAATTCCCAATCTTCCTATTCCCCATCTCTTTCTCCTCCCCAGTATCTTCAGCCTCACAACATACCCCAATTGGGTATGCCATAGTATCACTGGCCCTAGACGGTTAGGAGCAGTTGAGACTCTTGTGCGGTATTCACTACAAACAAAAATACTGTTCTGTTATTCTGACTCTTCACATGGCCCGATTCAAGTATTTGATTCGCTTGATCGTGCCATGTCTCTAGCGTTCCCGACTTCTTCTTTGATTCACTTTCTTTAAATAAGTTAATTTTAATTTTTAAAACGTAATTTTTGTTAGTAAATAGGGTTATCGATTGCTTACGTTGTATTAGGTTATTTTCGTGGGTAAATAAAATTATTGATTGGCTTGATGTATGCTTGATTAGGTTATTTTCGTGGGTAAATAAAATTATTGATTGGCTTGATGTATGCTTGAGTACTTACCAGCTGCTTTAGTATTCCCCTCTGCGATGTTTGAATTCTTCTTCACAAAGCGTGTCAGGCAAATATGACAAAATGTCACTTTTGACGTTTATTCTAATAACGACAATATCGAAATCAGGCTCTAATCTGGTAGCGATCCCAAGGTTTTGTTATTTCGGACCCTTGAATTGTCAGTCTCGAAGGTTGTCCGTCAAGGGTTGTGACTGGAAAGCGAATGAATTTGTTTTGTGTGCTTATAGAAATCTTTTATGTAAGTCCACTCACCGAGTTAGAGAGTCAATAAGGTTATGAAAAAATGTCGTTGATGGCATACATTCTCTCATGATTCGTCAAAAATGTCTTTCCGCCGTGCCAATTTTTTAGTTTCAGTACATAATAATGTCACATGGGGCAGGTTCAGAGAATATGGTAAATGCAGAAGCAATTCGAAACCCAAATCTTACAATTTTGCCATTGCGACGTCTGACCGGTGCACCGGCGTGTTGACGTGGAGAAAATACCCCTTTGCGAGTCAATCTAGGCCGTTTGTTATTTAATTCAGACTTCAAATGGTTAAAAAAATCAGGAAATTCCGCTCTCGTTAAACCTTGCCCTTCCAAAAACAGTCGATCATGGCGATTCCTTGGGAAAAAGTCCAAACCCCTGAAAACAGCCATCATTACCGTGTTTGCTAATGTAACCGCCTTGGTCTTCTTTGATGGCGGTTCACCTGGTGAAGTATTTTGACTGTTTTTTCGAATCTAACATATGTTAGTGGATCCAAAACTCGTCCACAGTTGAAAATCGTTCGGATGGCGACAAAAAATCGTCAAACACTGCCTTGAAATGTCCATTCGATTTCGTTTTTGGTCAGCAATCAAACTGCCAGCAATCGCTGCACCCATCGCGCAGACCGCTTTTTTATACCTAAATATTCATGCAGGACCTTATAATCTAGTGCAATAATGCAATCGTTGGTCTTCCAACACGATAAAATCAGTTTTCAATTATTAGATATGGCATACTAAGCTAAGGCAGAGCAGCCAAAACAATTTTAGATCCGTTAGCTAAGGCGCAAAAAGCTGTAGTAAGAGTGATAAGTAAAAAAGAAATACGTGTACCCAAGGACACCCCTACTCAAGGAAACACAATTATTAGATGTAAGGCAGATGTATATACATGTACTTACAATGTAATATACGAACAACTCTAACCTATACAGTCTTGTAGATCATAGCTAGACGACACGATTAAGAACTACACCAAGGGTGACAGTACCAAAAATAATTACTTTCCTTTGGAAAATTATTCCACATTATCATAGCTCCTAAGGCATATATTGAAATGCATTCAATCAGCAATGCATACAGCAAAATACAAACCCACTAAAAAAAAAACGAATAGCAACATGGCTAATAGAAAATTGACGAAAAGAATCGGCAATCTCCTTCAATAAAATCATTGTCTGAATGAAAACCACTCGTTGTGGTGCCTGAAATAAGTGTTGCCCTTTACACCATCCCTATTCCTATCACCTGTCAGATTCTGCTGTGGTCCACCATGAAATCCCCAGACTGACTCGTGACTGAGCAGTACTATGTTCCAAATGATACTTTTTATAGAATTCTGATCACCATGAAACGGGCTTATGCCTAGTTTGGGAGGTCGTAATTTGTAATGTTTTGTAAATCTGTCTCCTATTTAATAATTTTGTAAAACATTAAATTAAACGAGTAAATGGAATTTAAAAAAAAATGGTGGCTTCAATAGGGCGCCAGGGGCGCGGTTCATACGGCCACGATTAACACGTAAAGCCTGGGGGGTCGAACAGAACACATGCGGCGGTAGTCTAGTGTTTTGACGGTGCAAAAATTGACTTTAAGCACCTTTTATGTGATTTTTAAATACACCTTTTTATTTTCAATATGATTTTGGGCAATTTAACATATATTCCGTAAGTTTTCTGTAAGAAGATGTAAGTTTTTCTAAAAATATATTCCACAAATGTTGCGAATCATCGTATGCAGAGGCATGTACGCACTGCGCCACTACAAATCAAAGACTGGTGAGAGAACAATAATTTTGCGTTTAAAGAACGGGTATGGTGTTCTACCCATCTTTGTCACCACTAAGTATGCCAGGTACTTCTTTATGGTACTCTACGTAGAGACGTGACTATAGCGTAATGATGGTTGAGACCATGCCGCAATCCCATAAACATTGGTGAATTATTGCAATGCAATTACATAAACTTTTTGCTATCACCCAACTCGAACGATCTTAGCCTAACCCAACCTATCCCAAACTTATCGAAACTAGCCTTAAATGACATAACAAAACTTAACCAAACATATTTTCTTATTCTAGTCACTACGTCAGTCTAAATCAAAACATTGTCCTTAACAAATAAAGTGTATAACTAAGAATCAATTTAGAAAAAAACCCAACCTATATATCCTCACATAATCTTACCAAACCTAACCTAACCAAAGTTAACCTAACCTATCCAAAATAAACTAACGCATCTGAGTGACACTGACAGCGATTTCCTTGTATCACAAAATGGCAACTTACTAAGATGTTACTGTTTTGCTTTCCTCCGTTATAAAACATGTTTTACATAAACCAACAATATGTTTCAGCGTTTCAAGTAATGTTTAACGTCTACAACGAGTGTTTACATCTCACCTTTCAAGTATCAGGCCCTCAGGCCTGGAGTAAACTCCCACGTAAACTAAGACGAATAAAAAAAATACCCAACAAAGTTTAGAGCGAAAGACAAAACTCATCTTTTCCGAAAATCATATCCATAAATAAATAGTGAAGTTTTTAAAATTATTTTTGTTTTTTTAATTATCGAATTAGTTTATTAAAAACGTAGTCCTACAAAGCGGTTCGAAGCTTGTCTGTAGGTTCTTTCAAAACAATTTATCATAAATAGTGATAAATAAACTTAAACATAAATCTTTTCTCTTTTTCGTTGTTACCATTATTTTCAGAGTGGTAGATATTCTCAGTCTCCTGATAGGTCACCATTCAGAATCGCAAAGTTGCTAAAAATAGCTTTGACCGTCTTTAGTGACCAGAATTGAATAGCCAGGTGCTTTCAGTCTTCCTCTTTCTCATCTCCTTTTCATTTCCACTAATTTCAGCTTCACAACATCTCTCTTTGAGGATGCCATAGTCCCACTGAATCCGTGCTGTCGGGATTTTTTTTTAAATCCACAGAAAGCCAGTTGTACCAAAAATTTATGACAGTAATTTTTATTTTTTTTACCATTTTTTTGGATTCTCTGTGTTTTTATTTATTTTTCCTTGTAAACAGTTTATCCCATACGAGTGAATATTATTTTCCTTCTGTTTCTCCAATGTAATATAATGCTAAAAGCTATGTACTTTAAAGGGAAGCTCAAATGGTTTTGGCATGTAGAGTGGATCAACGAATTAAGGATTGTAAGGAGAATATATGACGCAAATGTGAATGGTAGAAGTAGTCGGTGACACCTGAAAAAGACATGGCACGATCAAGTGAATCAAATACTTGAGTTGGGCCATGTGAAGAGTCAGAATAACAGAAGAGTATGTATGAGACCATGAGTGAATGTTAATGAAGTAAGGAGTGTATACCAAGGCAGAGTTGTATTGCGGTCCGTCCTCTCTGCCTTACCCTGTGGAAAAATGGCGTGATGGTTAGTTAGTTAGTTAGTTAGTTAGTTAGTTAGTTAGTTAGTTAGATATCAAAAAGATTTTCCTATTAATTCTCTTCTCATTGTAACATGGTTTGTCCTTAGAATTTGTCTCCTTCAGCGTTAATGAAAACCGTTCTTAATCGCAACCACGTTTGACACAAAAAGTTTTCCCACTGACCAAAGAAGCCCAACTTGTATTAACTCGTTGTTCATACCTAAAAAGCCCACGTTACATGAACTAACCTCATTGATTTTTGAAAAGGTCGATTCTGAAAGGTAGAAACCTTATATATTCAATACAGTCTTCCATTATATTACAAAGAGGTCGCCTGGAATACAGCCACAGTATTAAGGCATCCCCCCGATCTAGAATATGCGTGATAAGTGGATATAAAGAAAGTGAATCGACTGCTGGAAAAATATTTCGTCTTTGAATTAATCAGCTAAAATCAATCGATAAATCTTCTTCGTTATACACGACGTCCAGAAACTGGTGGGACAAGCGGGAAACTGGTGAATTTACATCACATTTTAAGTTGCCACTGTCAGTCATTTGACCGGTCGGTAGCTGAGTGGAAAAACGCGTCGGATTCCCACCCGGGCGTCGTGCGTTCAATTCCTCTGCTGGCTAAGTCCTCCATCATTGCACAAGCAACATCTTCCACTTCTTATGATGGCAGTAGGAGTTTTTCAAATATTGTCAGGTTATTCGTAACCCGGGAATTTTCGTCTTTCTTTAAAAAAAAAAAAAGGCTCAGCACTCAAAATGGCGCTAAACGTCACTTTTTAGCATTCTAATGCAATCAATACTGCACATGATATATCTGCAAATTATACATAAGCAGTTAGGAAAATGTTTAAAGTTTGTAGTGAATAATTTTTTTAAGCTGCAATCTTTTAAATACTATGAAAAACACACTGAAATGGCACTAAAAGGTGCAGTTTTAAAACCAGCGCAGCCATTTTTGAACGTTTTACCTATAATTTCAGTATGTGATTCATAAATAATTTAAAATATTTCTGTTTAAAAATTGTATTCACTCGAAACCTTAGACATTTGCCTAACCTCCCATATAAAATTAACAGATAAATCATTTATAGTATTATCTGTATTAGAAAGCTAAAAAGTATATATTTTTGGGTGTTGACCCTTAACCTCAAAGTTGGATAAAATGTGGAAATTTTAATTTACAAAAAATTAAAGTAAATATTTTTTAATCTAATGTTTATTTGTGTTCTCCTTGTGCTACAGATAAAAAACTCTTCTGTAACACGAATTTTCGGATACCGTGTATTTGGGTAGTTATTTTTTTTTATGTCTACTAAGTCCGAAATATGTGTTGAAATGTTAAGTTATACAACAATTGATCAGGGTTTTGATGATAAACAAGAAACTATCATTTGAACCTAACACAAAGTGTCTAACCTAAGCTAAATATAATGGCAGACGTGTGCATAGTTGACCAATTTACGGTATATTGACACGTTACCCAAACTATCCTATTTCAGCCTAGTTTATTACTAAGGCATTATCCTCAAAGTTGACTGTTAATGGTCTTATTTATTGGCTAATTTAAGCTCTCATAACCTAACCTAACCTGGTTTATAATAATGATAATTATACAAGTTTTAAAAAATCTGCGATTTTACAATGCTATAAATTTTCATAAATATCGTCACTGGAAAGGCCAAAAGCTTCAGCGACACTTTGGTTAAAAATGAGTTAAATATGCAGTTTTGAACCGTTTTTTTTCTGCATGTTTTTTAATCATGTTTTTTCAGCGCTTCAGCCATTTAAAATGTATTTACCATTTGGGAGAAGGCTTGACTCAAGGGTAACAAGTTTGGGACTTTTTAAAAGCTTTTTGTCGCGAGTTAACTTTTTTTTTCAAAATTCAATCAGGTACTGAATACTTACGATTTTTAACAAAAAAACTTTCAAGTGCTCTGGTGTAAATTTCTCAAATTGGCGCTTCAGCCCTTTTGCCTTTCCAGCGACGATATTATCAGACTTTGTGATACCCGTGAGAAAAAACTCGACTTGACAAAAACACATATAAGTTGCTTTGATCCACATTTTAAATATAGAATTACGTCTTTATAAGGTAGGTTGGATTAAAAAAAAATAAGGTACAATTGACATCAGTTCAAAATTTAAAAAGCAAATAAAAGCTGGTATTTTTGATAGAAATTAACTTAGTAAGACAACAAAAATAACTAACTGTTAGGTAATTACCGAAAAGTTCTCTGTTAGTTATCTTTCCTGGTGAGGTGTTCATGATTCATAACAGCATAAATACACCTTTGCAGTCATTCATTCGCACGCTCACCTGACACTTCACAACAGTGCAAACTATTTATTGTACTTGTGTATTTATTTTTGTAAGCAGCGTTAATTTGTTTTATTTTAAGATTACGTTATCAGTTAATAAATAGTAAATTCTTTTTTTTTTACATGAAAAAAATTAGCACGAATAAAGTAGATATTATATCCTTAAGGTAAATTCTCATTAAAAGTGATAATGATCGAGTATGCAACGGATAATCGTCTTTGCACATCGACTCCATTCTGTTCTAGATAATGAAAGTAACAATCCAAGTGTTCTAGATGTGTTTATTTCACTTTCATATTGCGGTAAAAACTCTGATGAATAACCACTGAGCATGCAAAAACCGGATCTGTATTTTGCGGTAGAACAGCTTGGCCGATTTTTAAACATTATTATTTCAAATTAAAAATTGAATTGAATTATATCAGGAAAATGCCTACGTCTACGGCTTTGCAATGCCACTCAAATAAATAAAGTGCTTGTGATTTAATTCTGTTTAAGTACTTTTTAATATTTTTCTTTCCCGTATGGTGAGTATATGAATAAATCAGAAGGTTTTCCGACGCGTGAGCAGGCCCCATACAGGTGTCTATGTGAGAAGCACGGATTTTCTAAATTTAGTCCACACACTTCTAGCTTACCTCAATAAAACATGACGGGTTCAATGTTTTTTTGTTCTAATTTTAAAACGTTATAGAAACAGTTTTACATACTGAATTTTATTAAAACTACTCTCTAAACCTTTCCATCACTAATAAGAACAAACTGAGCTATTTTCAGCAAAGAAAAACGATAATACACAGACAAAAAATCATTTTTATATATAGAGAAGATTCTAGTCCTGGTGAAAGACCACCATTCAAAATCGAAACTTTGCTTGTAATGGCTTTAACGGTGTTCGGGGACCAGTTTTGAAGAGCTAAGTACTTCCCCGCCCCCCTCTTCCATATCTTCTTCCCCTCTACAATACCTTCAGCCTCACAAAATACCTTAATTGGGGATGCCATAGTCTCACTGGCTCCAGACGGTTAGAAGCAGTTGGGACTTTTGTGCAGTGTACAAAACATTGATATTGATATAATATAAATATAACTTAAAAGTTGAACATCTATTTGTATTTATTATTTAAAACTCTAAGAACGGTAAGCTCTGAGCTAAGGAAATTTACACAGTATTTTCTCTGGAATTATAAGAACTAAATTTCCCACACTAAAATCATTGTATCTGTTGATGAGTTGAAGATTCGACAGTTCACAGTTATTTTTAAAAAATTGAATTGGTTGTAGTATTTTATAAAATAAATAAATTATAAAAACTAAAACTAGCAATTCAATTTATAATAATAATTTTAAATTTGATTAAATCAAATTGTAAAAACTTACGTTGATTGTAATCAATTTTTTTTCCTGTTTGAGCAACAGTTTCAAACGAATCAAGTAGGTTGCTCGTATGAGATTCATTGGTTAGCCGCTGCGTGTACGATTAGTATAAGGAATGTAGGCAGGTACCTGTTTAATTTGTTAAACGATGATGTTGGTATGTCGTAATGGGTACCAACCCACTCATAGCTAGTCTTCGCTTGATCAATATGGTCATCTCACATACGAGGTGTGTTCCATTATTGATGATGATACTGTAGGAGCTAGGCATATTATGATATTTGTATGTATTAGCTTTGTGACCGCTTTGAAAGAACTACTTCTTTTAGTAGCAGTTCCTACTTCATTCATTGTTCATTGAACAAATCTTCAATTGAAGTTGGTAGTTTAATATAGCGTTCATTCATTTCATTAACTTCATTTCATTGAACAAATACTTCAATGGAAGTTAGATTACAAAGAACTACTTCAATTTGCAGCAGTTCAGTTATGAAGTTGAACTTCAAAGCCTATAAAGAAGTACTAAGCTCTACCGACTAGTACGTGTTTTTTTGGTGAGGAACTAGTTCTAGTTCTTCTCACTTATAAAGCTCAACCGACTAGTACGTGTTTTTTTGGTGAGGAATTAGTTCTAGTTCTTCTCACTTATAAAGCTCTACCGACTAGTACGTGTTTTTTTGGCGAGGAACCAGTTCCAGTTCTTTTCGTTTTCAAATCTCTACCGACTAGTACGTGTGTTTTTCGGCGAGGAACCGGTTCCAAAAAGAACTGAACAAATAACCGGATAAATTCAAATCTCTTTTTTTGCGAGTTCGACTTCTATTGAAGTGTTCGCTGTGAAGGGTTCATTTTAAAGAACTAGCAATTCGTGAAGCATTTACAAAACATTGAAGTTTTTCCAAACGCTAGTATGTATGTATGTATGTATGTTTGTATCTGCGTTGAATGTAGTAATGGGTGTATTGTTTTTACTGCCCGCTATTCGGCGTATATAATTTATGAAGGTGAACATAAAACGCGAGTAAAAATGATAAGAGAAAGATATTGCTGTTATTGTTGTAGGTTATTAAACTTTGCAAGTAGGCAGTGAGTGCGTCAGAGATTGTCTTTCTCGTGACCTCCTTTCGTCTTCTAAATATGACGAAGATGCAGTTTTGACGGCCTCCGTGGTCGAGTGGTCAAGACGCTCGACCACAAACCCGCAAATACATGTTATTTCACATTTTATAAATTAAAAATGATACATTGTATATTTGCGGGACGTTTCAGAGTGCTAGATACACCAAAGACCACCATTTAGAATCGAAACGTTGCTTCAAATAGCTTTAGCCGTGTTTGGTGAACAGATCTGAATAGCCAGGTACTCCCCAACCAGATTAAACTCCAAACTAACTGCTTCCAACCGTCTAGAGCCAGTGAGGCTGTAACATCCCCAATTTAGGTTTGTTGTGAGGCTGTAGGTAGTGGTAAGGGGAAGGAGATGGGAAGAGGAAGGCTGGCAAGTACCTGGCTATTCAGATCTGGTTACCAAACACGGGTAAAGCCATTTCTAGCAACGTTTAGATTCTGAATGGTGGTCTTTCACCAGGGCGATACTTGAGATTATCTACCACTCTGGAACGTGCCGCAAATATACTATATGTTATCTTATATTAATTAAATGTGTTCAAATATTTTTTTTTACTTACGCTGGGTTCGATCCCGCGACCTCTGGATTCGTAGTCGAGCGTCTTACCACTCGACCACGGAGGGCGTCCAAGGGTCTGAAGCCAGTGGCTGCGGGTGTACATACCAGAATAGGTAAATAAAATTGTATATGCCATGACGTAAAGACATAAAATTACTTTGCATTAAGTGAGTTTTTTATATTATATTAATATCACACATACATTTTACTTACTAACTTCTTTGAAATTTATCATGCTATGTATTATATACGTATCACAATATTTTTTTAAATATACTATTTAATATAACTAATTGTAAAACCTACGCTATATATATTTGCGTTTTACATGTTACCTTTTTTTTTAAACTCTTGCTTTAATGTTATATTCTTCTCATTTATTGTACTCCTTTATTTCACTAAATTTTATTTTATTTAAAAGCCTTTATGGCGTTAATAAAATAAAACAAATAATTTAATTCGTTAAAGACGATTGCAATATTCGTTTGAAGAACGAATCTCAGAAAAAGTGTGCAAACCATTATACTATGTAAGCCATCTGTACAATTTAACCCCACCTTTCGACAGAGAATAAGTTCACCCCTTGCCTTTTTTCTTCAAACGCTAACATTTAATTCTATAGAATTCTTTAATTGCTCCTTATGCGATTACCCTCCGTATTGTTTACCAGTAAACAGCAATAAACGTAAACAAAAACCTTGTATTTGTATAGGCCATCTTTTGAAAATATCCACAATATTACTAAAACAAAAGGTATTGTAACGATTTTAAGCCTTCGTACAACTGTTCGTAAATGCTGCTATAAAACGAAAATAAAATAAAAACAGGTTCGAGAAGGAGAGATTTATTGCCATCGAAGTATTATTTGTAGGAAAGCAGTAAGATGGATGGCACATTGTAGAAAACGGGGAAATTAAGAAATAAAAAACTAAAATAGGTAAGTACCTGTTATATTTAAAATAAATGTTGTCGTGTTTGTACAATTTTAAACTATTTCCGACTAATAGGACTTAACCTACTCAAGTCTTCATTAAGTTTATTTAAAAAAAGATTTGTTTCGAGAAAATTATTTGATTTTTCGGAAAATCAACAGTTTGTAGTATTACATATATCACTGTGTTTAAGTGAAAGAAGTTATTCCAAACTTTTTTGCTGTTATACTTGACATCTGAATAATTTGATCAAATGCTAAAACGGGCCGAGAATCGGTGGTTAACGCGGCCGGTTATTTGAAGGGGTAACGGGTAAAAAACTACAATGACGCTAATCATTGATTTGCGACAGTGTAATATTTGAAAGTGGTTCAAACCACAGTCGATGTAGAATATATTTAAAAAAAAAGTATTAATATCATATACTTTTAGTGACTGTATCTCTTATACTTGTAATAATTATAAATTTTGAATTTAATGTTTTGGTTTTATACAAAATATTAATCCTTTATATAAGGTATAAAAATAAACCTAACAAGATTTTATAAGGTTTTATAAGACTTGCCGTAGACTCAGAAACAATGAATTGCTGTTCCTCAATCATCACAATACTAATTATGGTTATAATTTTCCAATGTCCAGAATGTCGAGACTTGTTAACTCAAGCCATGATCTTGAAATTTTTGGTAGCAGTCTAAATGATTTTTGTCATTCTTTACGACTCTACCAAAACTTTGACTAGACCATGGCTTGAATGTTCTCTCTTATGTTTATTTTGCCTTATTTTTGTCATCGCTTCATTTATTTTAATGTATATGCTATTCCTTCTCTGTTACTCTTTTTTCTATTTCATGTTTTATATGTATTTTTGTAATTGGACTTTAGTCCGTTAATTTATAAATAAATAAATAAATAAGATAGGCAAATATAAAAAAAGATTTATTTACTCATAATGTGTTTTGTTAGAGTAACGCTCTTTTATGGAGTATTTATATATATTCAGGTGGAAATCGAATTAGACCACATTATTGTGGGCATCTTAATTCAATTAATTTAACATTTCTCCAATTTGAACAAGACACAGAAACGTAGATCGTTTGAATTTTATTTTTAAACAATTTCGGGCAATAAAATTTAACGCGTTCATTGCTATTTAAAATTTGTACATATTAATGCTAAATGAATGACGGATCAATCCATACTGACGAACAGTCCCGGGTTTCCCTGTGCCCTGTGGAACGACTCAAAACCACATGGCTGCGTCTGTTTTAGATCGGTTCAAATCGAAGAGGGGGTACAACGCGCGTGGCGCGTTGTGCGTATACCGGCGTTAACGCGCGACGCGTGGTGTCAGAAATGAACGTGTTAAGTTTGTTTTGGAGGATTTTCTCTCTGAATCGTTTCCACAAGGACCGTTTTTTTTTATTCATTGAAATTGCTTGGGTTTTATAGATATTCTAAGTTTTGATTCTTAAGATATATAACGAACAAGAATCAGAACAGAACACTGCATGTATGGATATGATGAGTGGATGGACTGAACAAGAAATGCCACGATAATGAATAAGATGTGTAAGTGGATTGATGAAGAAGTTGTATACGTCCCAGAACGACGTGACAAGATCGAGTGAAACCAGAGTTGAGTTGGGTCATGAAACGTAACAACAGAACGTGTTTGAATATGATTTGAAAAATTTACGAGACAATCTATAAATTTAAATGAATTAAGGTGGGTCTTTCAGAACAGTTATGTCACGTTAAATCCTCCCCGTCCATCCTTGTGATGAAATTGTGTAATGGTTTATTAGTTTTGTTCCTGCCCCTCGTTAACTTCAGATTTACATTTTTTCGCAATTGGGGCTGTCATGGTACCCCTATCTTCGCTTTGTGGATTATTGTGTAGGGTCAAAGAAGTTTATATTGCGTACTTATAATATTTTTTTTTTCAAGATGACGGTAGCAATTTTTTACCCGCTAAAGGTAGGTCCATCTTTTGTCGTCACGTTATCAGAAGCTACGTATATATTGAATTCATATGTCAAGAACATTGACACTTCAATTCAATATGTAGGTAATGTATTATTTTTATATTTTCCAATTTGCTTCCAAGGAAAACATTAAGCAAACAGCTGGGTTTTTATTTAGAATATGTAGTGGTAAATTTTTGGGTTGGTAAAAAAATTGGCATTTCGAGTGCTCCAAATTGAACTTTCCTATTGAACAAACACATCGTTACACCATTTACACGTAGGATTTGACAGATAGCCTATAAGTATCACCATGATTCACGCTAAAAAATCTTGATTCATACCTAAAGCAGTTCATTTCTATTGCATCACCATGCTAGAACTAGTACTGGGCGTTGACGATAATTCTAAAAAACGCCATCGCCATTACCGTTGGCAAATTGGCAACAATGTAATAAAATCGTTGGAAATAACGCCAATGTTGACGCGATGATATTGATTTTAATAATAATAATTCCTTGTTGGGAGGGTTGAAACGATTGGGTCATTGGAGACGTTGAGGGTGTTATTAAAAACGCAACAGCTACATCTTACTTGCCACCGATGGATTTGCTTGCCGCTAGGTTCTACGTGTCGGCCGTTTTGGATAGGAAAATCCACAAACACGTCTAGTAGGGAGGTATACAACCAAAAGATCATTCCAAATTACGCATAGTATCATTCACGGAGTATACACACTTACAACTGTTTGTTTATTTATTGCTACGTACATAACTAGTGAGTGTTGAGACTGCGTTGCGTTGAATAATATTCGTATGTAGCTATTGATATCTAACTGTTGGTGTTGGACGTTGACAGCATCTAGCTGTTATTTCCAACGGTTAGTTATATTTTGATGCAGAACTAATGCGAATGGAACATAGTACGCTCCTGGAAGAGACCACTTTGAACACCAACGTTCTTGAACTCTGGTGAAATAGCAACAGTAGCGCCTCCATAGTATGAAAAGCGTGCGATTCCCCCACACGCTAATCTACGCTGGGAATTGACGTAAAGAAGCCACGTTGGTGTGTGAAGCAATACATGCTAGGCAATATATGGCCGGCCGCGTTAATTAAAGTTGAATTTCAGTTTGATTCTTGCAAGTGTGTTGTGTTGAATTGTATATTTAAGGTTAGTGATGGTTACCATGGATCTATGGTATGACTCAGCTACGACTTTGATTGCCTACTGCGTTGTTTACAAACCAATCCCAAGCTGATCACTTGTACACTAGTACCGAAAGTAAAAGCTCCTCGGTTAAGCGTCTTTTATGAATAACTAGCAACGTCTACCTGTACCTACTGTATCGTGTTCTCGCCCATCAGTCTGGTGACTGTTCCCCGGATAGCCACATGACTCGTTCTTCGTGAAGTCCACGCCACGTCATCCAATTTGAGGCTCATCTGCTGGTCGTAGCCGTTCGCTGTCAGGTTTGACTGCCGTCAGGTCTGACCGACTCGACCATGGAGGTCTGACGGCCTCCATGGTCGAGTGGTGAGACGCTCGACTACGAATCCAAAGGTCCCGGGTTCAAACCCGGCGTGCGCCAATAATTTTTATTTAATTAATATGTGTCAACACATTTAATTCATATAAAATAAAAATAATAATATAAAATAATAAAAAAGTCGATTTGCGGCACGTTTCAGAGTGGTAGACACTCCAAGTATTGCACTGGTGAAATATCACCATTCAGAATCGAAAGGTTGCTTGAAATGGCTCTAGCCGTGTTTGGTGACCAGATCTGAATAGCCATGTACTTCCCAATCTTCTTCTTCCTTACCTCCTTCCTCTCCCTACTACCTTCTATCTCACAACATACCCCAATTGGGGATGGCACGGTCTCACTGGCTCTAGACGGTTGGTAGCAGTTGGGAATCTTGTGAGGTATTCAATATAGCAAAAAAGGTCCTCTGGACTCCGCTTTAAACTGTGGTCTTTGGTCCAGTAATCGTCCACTCCGTTTCCTCAAATAAGAGTACAAGTACGTCTTCGTTTTGTAGATAAAGGTATCGCGTTCCGTCTATAACCTGTTAACTTGTTAACCGGGGAATTTTCGTAAGGACGTTTCAGTACGTCACGCCCGCATGACGTAATTTCATAATAAATATATTTATATATATATATATATATATATATATATATATATATATATATATATATATATATATATATATATATATATCAATGCTTAGAATTAATGAATTTACAATTAAATATATATTTTTTCGTTTTTTTATATACAAAACGTAAAGAAAAATACAAAATTTCAATACAAAGTATACAAAATGACCTACAAAAAAAAAATGGAAAAATGGAATCCTATAAAAATATATTTAAAGAATAATTTAAAAAGTAATGAATCACACAAACATTCAGAAAGATAATGAAATGTATTTTATTTTATTTATTCGATACATATAACTAACTGGTAAAATAGATTAATAAAGAATGCAAAGCTGATGTGAGCGTAATGAAAAAGATCAAGAAAGGGACGCTTAGATGGTTTGGGCATGTAGAGCGAATGAACGGAGAAAGGAGTGTGAAAAGAATATTTGATGCGAAAGTGAAAGAAGAAGAAGTCGATGACGCCCGAGAAAAACATGGCACGATCAAGTAAATCAAATACTTGAGTCGGGTCATGTGAAGATTCAAAATTACATAAGAGTATATATGAGGTGATGTATGAATGTAAATGAAGCAAGGAGTGTGTGCCAAGACAGAGTTGTATGGCGGTCCGTCCTCTCTGCCTACCCCTGAGGAGAAACGGCGTGATGGTTAGTTAGTTAGTTAGTTAGTAAAATAAATTGTATATGTTCCTAAAATGTACTATTTTACCCCTCTCTCCTGACTGTAACCTCAAGTTAACCTGACCCCGTGCCTTGAAATAGAGCCTCCGGCGCCCATCTCGCTCGCTCATGTAGAGCGCTGTTATTGTTGATTAATGACTGAGCTATTGCCGAAAAGTGTTGGAGACAGTGGCCTGTCATGTAAGCACCATATTTCAACGTGGATAAAGCACCCCTAGTTCGGACCCTAACCCCATTGTATACTCGTGTGATATAAGTATCGCAACACTCATCTCTGATAATTCTTTATAATAATAATATTTGGACGATTTGTATAGCGCCGTTTTTGTGAAAAATCACCTCAAGGGCGCTGTACAGATCTTACTTTCTATCATTACATTTTAATTCCTAGTTTAGATAAGAAAATATACAGGAACATACTTACCTGGCAGGTCCCATCAGATAGACACAATTATTAACTTAAAATTATGATTATTATTAAAAAATAAAAAAATATATATTTTTTATTTTTTTTAAATTTTTTTTTGATTTAGGGCATGGGAGCGAAATTAAAAGAATGGACTTTCTGAATTTGTCATACAGTACAGGAATTTTAAAGAAGTGATTTGTGAAATATCCTACTTATTTGGCGAAAAATAACAAGAAAGACTAAAACACGTCAGGCAGCTGCGAAAGCGCCACGACATATCTAACAGGTTATATGCGCAGGCAAAAAGAAGAACTTACAAACAAATAAAAATATTGTAATGATGATTGTATTGAATTGACAAAAAAGGCCGCCTCTCTCAGTAAAAAAAACATTTGTTGAAAACGTACGTAGAGTCTATGTATGGCTGTGTTTAAATGAGAATATCTTGAAAATCGCAAGGTTGAAGGGACGCTTAAACGGTTTGGGCACGTATAACAGATTATTAAAGAAATTAGTGTGGAAATAACATATGAGACGAAGGTATGAAGTGAATGGTAGAAGAAGTCGGGGACGTCCGGAGAAGCCATGGCACGATCGAGTGAATCGAATAGTTGAGTCGGGTGATCTCAAGAGTCAGAATTGTAAATATACTTTTTATTATTTTTATTTGAATAAAATGTGTTATGACACATATTAATTAAATAAAAGTTATTGGCCCACGCCGGGTTTGAACCCGCGACCTTTGGATTCGTAGTCGAGCGTCTCACCACTCGACCATGGAGGCCGTCTTGAGCAGATAGAGGATTTCATTGGCCTGTGTGGCGCCTAGGAGTCGAAAAGTCTTACGTAAATTAGCGGCATTGATTTTACTTCAAATCGATACGGTTCACAGTTCTAGGGGTTATCCGTTCGGCGCCCTAGTCGCACTTTAATAAACTGACCGCGCTAATAAATGGTTGAACTCCGGCGATGTTACCCACCCCGGAGAATTATAGCCGAGACCCGAACCGATCGATATCAAACGCGTTGGTAAGCAATAATCGTCCTAATACCAATAAATTCTTCATTCCAACAGTGGCCACGACTGCCCATTAATCTTGTTTTTCTCGGGAAATGGGAGAACCGTTTTGGCGGGGGGAGGGGCGGGCGGATCGAACCCGAATCAAATCAATGATTGATTGTACAACTCCATCAATTTTGAGGAGTTGGAATGTGTTCAACTCGTTATATTTTGATGTGGGATCTTTGAGACATATACGTTGTACATTACACGTGTCCACTGAAAAAAAATCGATGAATCCATTAGATACAAAGTGCCTTGCAAACGTTAAGGGAATAAAGACTTGCACAATATTTAGAGTTATGAGTTATAGACAGTAAAATACAAGACACGTCTAGCGTTGTGGCCGCTTTGAAAGAACTACTTCAAAGAACTACTTCTTTTGGCAGTTCCTACTTCATTCATTGTTCATTGAACAAATACATCAATTGAAGTTGGTAGTTCATTTTAACATTCATTCATTTCATTGAAAAAATACTTCAATTGAAGTTAGTAATTCATTCATTTCATCAACTTCATTTCATTGAACAAATACTTCAATGGAAGTTAGATTACAAAGAACTATTTCAATTTGCTTGCAGCAGTACCGACTAGTACTTTGTATTTTGGCAAGGAACCGGTTCCAGCTCTTTTCAGTTTTTAAGCTCTACTGATTAGTACGTGCTTTTTCCGGCGAGGAACCGGTGAAATCTCCACCGACCAGTAGGTGTTTTTTTCGGCGAGGAACCGGTTCCAAAAATAACTGAACAAATAACCGGATAAATTCAAATCTCTTCTTTGCGAGTTCGACTTCAATTGAAGTGTTCACTGCGAAGGGTTCGTTTTAAAGAACTAGCAATTCGTGAAGCATTCACAAAACATTGAAGTTTTTCCCAGCGCTAGACACGTCATATTCATACAAATCTTACGAAAAATGTAGCACCACTTATGTTGCACAACTAAATATTTCACCCGCGTATGAAAAGGATAGCCATTCAAAGAATATGTGTGTGCAGAAGAGATAGCTATATAAAGCGTGTTTTGAAGGTATGTCTCGTTGACTTAGTTTAGTGCAACCAGGCGCGTTGTCTCAGTAATGTATCCACATTATTTAATTCATCTAAGGTAATTGAACCTTATTTCTTTTCACATACCAACGAGAACTACTCGATTCAAAATTTTATTTAGTTGTAACAATAACATCAGGACTGAGTCTTTCAGATACTCGCTTGTACCGAGATTGCATGCAGTTGGTAATACATACGCAGAGGTGGCTGATGTATTTAACTGCACGGAATGTAGATACAAGAAGGATATAACATCACATATCTTTAATCAATAATATTTGTATGTATTTAAACATTATTTTTTACTACTCTTCAACTATTCTTTATTTTGTTTGTGCATAAAATTCTTATTTTTTCATTATTAATTGTAAACCTTTAATGTAAAAGCCCTCTCGGGCGTATACAATAAAAAAATATCGCATGAAAAAAATCCAAATTGGTCTGTATTTGGTTTTGGACTTGCATTCATGGACGGTCTCCACGGCCGAGTGGTAAAGACGCCCTACTACGACTCCAGAGGTCACGGGCTCAAATACCAGCACGTGCAATCAAAATGTATTCAATTAATGTGTGATTTCACATTTAATTAATATTTCTCTTTTTTTCAATAAAGGCAAACATTTTCGGGTTGCGAATAACCTAACAATATTTGAGAAACTTCTACTACCATCATAATAAGCGGAAAATGTTGCTTGTGCAATGATTTAAGACTTAGCTAGCAGAAGAATCGAACCCAAGACGCCTGGGGAGGAATCCGGCGTGTTTGTCCACTTAGCTACTAACCGGTCAAATATATAGTATATTTGCGGCACGTGCCAGAGTGGTAGATACTCCAAGTATCGCCCTGGTGAAAGATCACCATTCATTATCGAAATGTTGCTTGACATGGCTTTAGCCGTGTTTGATCTGAATAGTCACGTACTTCCCGACCTTCGTCTTCCCCATATTCTTCCCCTCTCCACCACCTTAAGTATTATATCATACCCCGATTGGAGATGCCATAGTCTCACTGGCTCTAGACGGTCAGAAGCTATTGGAACTATTGTGCGGAATTCAATATATAAAAAAAAAAACAAATCTCTATTGAAAAAAATGTAGTACTATACTTATTATGTATTAATTATTTTAAGGGCCAATGAGGGATGGAACGTAAAAACAACCCTAGAAAGTACTAGATGCTTTCATATTAAAATCAAATTCGCAATGTATTAGTTTTTTGAAAAGTGTGTATTTTATATATAAACTTTTTATAACTATATAATAGATAATGTAAAGAAACATTTATTTATAAGGTTCTTAAGATGCGATATAAATATAGAGTTTTCATTCTGAACACAAATTTTGCAAAACAGTTTTTTTTTAATCATACACTTGTGGAAAAAAAACATATAACATTTATTTCAGACCTTGATTCACAAATTTATAAAACCGTTACAATTTGCAAAAAGTGGTTTAAAAAAGCCACAAACTTTTGAAAAGTTTATACTGTGGCGGTAAGCGAGTTTTCCGTCTTCCGTAAGTGGCGTAAATTCGATTTTCCCCTTGCTTTTCTTCCATATCCTGTTGAAGCAGATTCTTTCTAATCTCATGAAAAATTTCATAGGAAGTCTCCGTCAACTCTCTGATATTTAATGCAGCGCAGAGTAACTTTTATTTACCGTCGCAGCCTTCTTCTTTATGGCTGCATGCGAGTTTGCAATCGATTTGAAACCTCACATTAAGTTCTTGAGAAGTTTAGAATCAGATGGCACTGATTCACATATAGATACATTTTTAAGTTCTACAAAGGAGTATAATAAATGTATAATACATAACATTATAACAAAAGTTGAAAAGAAGTAAGTAGGTACAATAGAGGTATTTAGTTAGAGCGTAATGCAGTTCCTGCGTAGGTTTTTCATTTAGTTAAATTATCATAGTAAGTTGCACAAAAGTGTATTATAGGTAGCATAATAACAAAAGTTATGTATTATCCGGGATGTTGTACCCCCTTGAACATTTTTTTTTTTCATGTATTGAAGATAAGTTACAAACTGTGGGGATGTTAAATAAGATATATTACTAATCAGTCCAAAGTGATGGTGTTTGAAAGAGAGAGTACGAGAACAGCGTGCAATATAGTTGTGAATGATGAATACTTGGAGCAAGTTGATGAGTTTGTGTTTTTTGGAAGTATGTTTACAAGAGACGGAAAGGCTGATAAGGATATTGAAAGAAGGGTGAATGCAGGAAACTCCATTAATGGAGGACTGAACGCTGTTGGGGCAAATAAGAAATTGTCCAAAGAAGCGAAGCTAGCAGTCCACAATGGAGTGCCTATACCAACCCTGGTGTATGGCAGTGAGGCATGGAACTGGCAGAGGAAGGATGAAAGTAGACTGAATGCTGTGGAAATGAGATCTTTGAGACGGATGTGCGGTAAAACCATGTATGACCGTATTACAAATGTGGATATCCGGAAAGAATGCAAGGCTGATATGAGCGTAATGGATAGGATCAAGAAAGGGACGCTTAGATGGTTTGGGCATGTAGAGCGAATGAACGAAGAAAGGAGTGTGAAAAGAATATATGATGCGAAAGTGAATGTAAGAAGAAGTCGAGGACGCCTGAGAAAGACATGGCACGATCAAGTAAATCAAATACTTGAATCGGGTCATGTGAAGAGTCAGAATAACAGAAGAGTATGTATGAGGCGATGTATGAATGTAAATGAAGCAAGAAGTGTGTGCCAAGACAGAGTTGTATGGCAGTCCATCCTCTCTGCCTAACCCTGCAGGGAAACGGCGTGATGGTGAGTTAGTTAGTTAGTTACTATATATATAAGCTACCAGTCTAGGGAATAAGTAGACTTTATTTTTTATGGTGAATAGCGCACAAGAAACCCAACTGATTTCAACCATCTAGAGCCAGTGAGACTATGGCATCACCAACTGAGGAAAGTTGTGAGGTTGAATGTAGTGGGGAGGGGAAGGAAATAGGAAGAGGAAAGTTGGAAAGTACCGGACTATTCAAATCCGGTCACTAAACACGACTAAAGCCATTACAAAAAAAAGAAATACAAACATTCCCGGGTTACGAATAACGAATAACCTGACAATATTTGAAAAACTCCTACCGCCATCAAAATAAGCGGAAGATGTTGCTTGTGCAACGATGGAGGACTTACCTAGCACAGGAATTAAACCCACGGGTGGGAATCCGACGCGTTTATCCACTCAGCTACTAACCGGTCTAAACTCATTTTAAACAACCTTTCAATTCTGAATGGTGGTCTTTCACCAGGGCGATACTTTGAGTATCTACCACTCTGATATCTTAATCTAACTCTCTTTTTCTTTTGATTCTTACTCTCTTAGAGTCAGAATCAGCTCTATTTATTTGCTCTGTATTGTATTTACAAAAAAAAACTTAATTCGGTCTGAATTTATTTTGTATTCTTTATCAAACGATTCTCTAAATTATATTTTGTTATTTTTTTGTGTGAATTCCGCACAAGAGTTTCAACTGCTCCAAGCTGTGCGGAACCAGTGGGACTATGGCGTCCTCAGTCAGGGTATATTGTGAGGCTGAAAGTATTGGGGAGGGAAAGGAGATAAAAAGAGGAAGGTGGGAATGAATCTGGCTACTCAGATCTCGTTACAAACCCGAGAGTATTTTTCACTCTGAAACGTGTTAAAAATATACTATGTAGTAATATTTTGAATAAAATAATTGTGAATTAAAAAAAATAAATTATGACAATTTATTTGAGCACACCGGGATTTGACCTCACGACCTCTGGATTCGTAGTTAGGATCTTAACCAGTCGAACATTGAGGTTAAATATAGAAAAGGCATACATACCTATCTGTTTCTTTTTGTTTTAAAAAAAAGTTAAAACAACTTTTTGTCTTTTGTCTCATTTAGGTAAAAGTGGGGTCAGATAGAAAAGGTAGTAGGGATAACCTAAAGAGGATATGTCACACGGAGGTGTTTAAAATATTTGAGTCGGGTCATGTTGATTGTCGTGATTACAGACAAGTTAAACGATGATTGAATATCGATGAAGCAAGTAGTGTGCCCCAAAATAAAGTTCTATTGCGCTCCATCCTCTCAAGTTTCTTTGTTTGTTTCTTACATCGCGTTTTAAAACATTATTATGACGAATGTGAGAATTTATTGCCACTTGAGGGGACGTGGATATAAATACCCCTCGATCATGCGAAGGCCTATTTCAGATGGCTGCAGTGTTGGTTCTAGTTTGAGTGACAACCAGCCCTCTCACATTGAGGTGGTTGATAGTATAGTTGGTATAACGCTCGACTGGCAGTTGGACGGGTCAAGGTCGATACTCATAGCGATTTTTTATTAATTTTATTTTACTAACGCTCTAAAGGCTTTTACATAAAATACATTTGGGTTAAATAGAGGAGAATAATAGGAGGATAACAAAAGAAATATATTTTTTTAATAAACACAAATTGATAGATTATAAATTATCTAATTATAATAATGCCCATAAAGAAAAAAAACACTGATATTCACTTTACAAATGTCGATTACGGATATTAATGCTTTTTTATCGTCATATTTTCATACGTCTTTTTTCAATTTCATATTTTTGGGGTTGAACGCTTTTTACATAAATACGCCCAATTAATGTTAAGTTTAGTGGAAAAGTCTATACTTTTAATTTTAGCTAGGTACTAAATAGCTAGAAAACGAAATAAGATCCTTAAATGTTTAACGTACCACCATTTATTTGTGAAACAGTTTCAACGTTTTTAAAATATCTAACTCCCCTTCTTTATCTCCTCCATTATACTTCTCTTGGGTAACTTTGTCCATTAATTCTCGTCTCTTCATTTATAAAAAGGCTTAAAATCTGTATAGCGTGACCTGATAGTGTAAAAACTCTAAAAAACTTAACTTCACGCAATAGTTTATTCCCTTTTTTCTTCAGCGAACTTATATTAAAGCGAGAAAATTCTTACTCTCACTACATTACACAAAGAAAGAGATATGCTTTAGCAGGGAAGAGATATGTATACGGGGGGAATTTAATATCTTGACTCCATATTAATTGGCAATCATTTTGGTAAGGTATTTTTTGTCATTTCCCATTTGACAATCGCGAAAAACTTTATTTTTTTCTAGATATTAAAACAAATAAATGTGTTTAATATTTCCTCGGTTACGATAGCAAAAATGAGTAGCGGCACCCGCATTTTTACTAACATTCTTACTGCAACAATGTTTTACGGCGTGTGCATACTAAGAGCTCGTCCCGTCTGCGCCTTTTCTACAACTGCAAGCACAGTTTAAAATTTATTCACTATACGCAACTTGGTTGACTTGCTAGGCTCATGATAAACCAATAATTAATTTGACGAAGTTATGCAGAAAGCTTCCAACTCACAATTTTCCGTAATCGAGTTTGACATGTTTTCCAATAGATAAATACGAGATTTAAATATGCTGAATACATCCAAGCTCCAAATGTATTAGATTTTTGGTAAAATTTTTTTTTTTCACTGGCGAACAGTGAAGACGTTTGACTTAAATTGAAGTTTAAAAACATTAAAATGTAGGGTAACATAGGAAAAACTTTTTTTTTCAATTACTATATTGATAGATTATAAATTACCTATTAATTATAATTCTCATAACGAAAAAAAAAAGAAAATATGCTTTCTGCATAACTACGTCCAATTTTGATTTCTTTTTACCTGAAAACGTCTCTGAAATCAACGCTGAGTGTGCGGAGGCAATCGCGCTCAGACGAGCGACAGTTTCTGTCGAAGTAATTTCAAACTTCAATAACTCAGCTAAAAATAGACGCAGCACCGTCATTTTAGTCTCGTATTAAACAAAATTATGCCACACTGCTTTTTTGAACCCACAATTTTCGACTATCCGCATTCGACAAGTTTCCATAAACGGGATTATATCTCAGACTAACCATCTGATTCGAGTGAATCAAATGTTGTTTTGAAGAACAGTGTAAATATAATAACTCATTTTAAACTTAATGTCTGCGTCAAAAATCATAAAAGACATGGCTGTAATTTTGAAAAATAAAAATGATGCCAAAGTACTAGTACAGAAATAATTTCAAAACTTGGGCACGAATGCGTAGAGTATAACATTTCAAAGAGAACGACACCAAAAACGCTGGGCCCGGACTTAAAATTAACGCGCAGTACTGGCGCGAATATAGGCAACGTAAGCGCGCTATGACAACTGGCGCCAACTGACGAGCCTGTGTTTTCGAGGCGTTACATCCTACATAGGTAATAATTATCAATGACTATTTACCAATATCAACTAAGAATTGAAAAACATGCACTTAACCAAAATGGCGGCCAGTTAAAATGGTGTCGAGATTTAAAATTCACCCTGTACTTAAGTGGGAAAGAGAAATAATTCAGCGCAAGTTCTCACGCTACGGTAAGTAAAAGAGAAATGATGGACCTATCTGTTTTTTAACATCGCTGTACAGGGTGTTTGGTTATTGAGGTCACACCCGTTAGCCGGATGTGGGGGAGATAGCAGAAACAATAAAACTGAAGAGACGGGATAATGGGAAGGGGAGTGTTTTAACCTAGTAGCTGTTACGCGATGTCCAAAATTATGTTACCTTGATTACACAGTTTCATTTTTTAAATTGCTACCTACCAGGTATGCGGTGATTTTCTCTGATTTTAGATGGTATTTCGCTGGTTTTTTTGTAGTTTTTTTCTTTATAATTACTCTTTTTGCATTTTCATAGCTGACGAATATCGTAAATTGGCTTAGCCGCAGTACTGTGTCTGTATTACGTGTCTTAGTAGGGTCATTGCTTTCATATTGCTTGATATAAATATTCAAAAGTCAGTGAGGAAAGATTGAAAAAGTTAATCCTATTGCTTCTTGAAATAATTTTTCCCCATTGACATGATCTTCACTACTGCCTTAATTTTAATTTAATTTATTTTTTCTTGCAATTATATATGCCTTAATTTGTAACTATTTTGCTAATATTATATCTGATTTCTTATATGTATTAATTTAATAACAGTTTGTAATGCATAAGAAATTATTTAAATAAATTATTATTATTATTATACTTCAAATAGTATCTAATATATATAAAGATTTAGCAAAAAAGTTGGAATTAAATCAAATACTGTTGTCAAAATATTACTAATACCTTCTTAAAAGTCGGGAAAATTGTTTAAAAAATGGTTCACGTTTTTTGCACACTTATGTTTCCGATGGATTTTTGCGTATTTTAAATTAAATATAGGTATCATTATCTTGTATTTCTGTTGCAACCATCTTTTCATATTGATGTGTTATAGTTTATTATTTGAATGTTTTTTACTACACTATGTTTCAGTATACTATATATACAGTTGATTGTTGTTATATACATAAATTGTTAAAAATATATCGCAATTTGCTCAAATAAAGCAAAATATTTAATTGGTTTTGGAATTTAGCCAGTTTGTACACATAAAACAAAACAAAAAAACTGAATAATTGAAGAGTGCATTCCATCAATCACAACTCATGACCTATAGCTGCGCAGAAACTTTATGTAATTCTAATATTTTAATAAAACGAAGTTCGACACAGTGAAAGTCCTTCCAAAAGATTGTAGAGGATTTCTCCTTAACTGAAAATCAAGCACATTCCAAAATTATAGAAAAACGTGATAGATAATTGACAGACCATGTAGCTAGGACATTTATTATTTTGCGTTACCGTTAACTGGAGATAATATATAAAAAACTTAATAGAAGGTCATAGAAGAGATATAAAAATATCAGAACCGTAGCCGAAAATACTGAAAAGAGTCTTTTACCAAACAATGCGTAGAATAAAGAAAATAATATGAAATTTATTTATTGTTACGGTAAGTCATTTGCTATGATTTTATTAGCAAAAATTTTAGCTGATTTTTCTACTTCTTTTCTTCACCCTATAATCCGCCACCCCACCCCCTGAAACTCGGGTCGATATAATTCACAGTAGATTGAACAAGTGGGTCACGTTGCTCTATTGCATTCAACGCCCGGTATCGCGTAGCCACAATATATTTACCTTTATTAATTATTCAAATATGCATAGTTTGTTATTTTAAAAAGATTTTTTGCAAGGTAGCGGTTAATGCGGTTGAATTATGATTCGTTGGCTACAGTGTTAATAGGCATCGAACTAATAAATGCCGTTGTATTAGTTTTTCCTTTGCATGACCAATATTTGAGTTATATCAGCATTTGTCGGATAATTTTGGCGAGTCGTACCATTTTCAATAATATTCTAACGCAGCTGGATATTATTAAGTAGGTATTGACGTAAGGGAATTCGACACTTATTTTGAAAGGTTTCACTGTATTTAAAAAAATATATATATGTAATTGAATTTTATTAAATTCAATATTATTATTATTAAGTTCTAAATTAAAATAGCTGACTTAAGGGTCAGTATCCAAAATACACACTTTTTTGCTTTCTAGTACAAGCAAACGTACAAGTTATTTATCTGTTAATTCTATACGATTAGTTGGAAAAATGTCTTCGGTGAATACAATCCTTAAACAGCAATCTTTTAAATTCTTTATGAAATGTAAACTACAATTTTTGGTAAAACATAGAAAAAAGCCTTTGCCTGTTTTCAAACGGCACCTTTTACTGACACTTTAGAATGTTTTTCAAAGAATTTAAAGGATTATAATTTAAAAAAAATTGTGTTCACTGAAAACCTCAGACATTTTCCTAACTACCAATAGAAAACTTACAGATAAATCATTTGTCGTATTGCTAATATTAACGTGTAGCGTCGTTATTGAGTGCTGACTCTGAATAATAATAATATTGAAATTGATAAAATTATATGAAAAAAATGCTCTTCTAAAACTGAAAAACAAACACTGTAAAAAAAAACCACGCTATGTATTATCTACAGATTTGTAAATTTAATTAATTCAAATTAGAATTATCTTATCAAATCTTTATGCTTTATTTTGATATTGATTATTAAAACAGTATAAATAGTTCAAATATTAATTCTAGACTTAGTGAGAAATAAAAAGATTTTCCGTAAATAAAAGTGTACAGTTTATCCAAGACACTTTCTAGGTGTACAAGTATACTGGAGTAAAACTTGGAATGCCAATTCAAAGATAGCTGCCTATATCGGAAGAAGTTGAGATTTTTTTTTTCAAAGAACTATGAGATGGATAAAAATGACGATTTTTAAAAAGGTTTTCGGGAGCCAAATTGACAGAGACGTTATTAACACAGTAGATCTTTTGAGTTCAAGTCTCGGTTGCAATATAATCTTGGTGTCTTCCTCTGGTTCATATTTCATTGAAAATCAATTTATTTTAAATTCATGTTTTTCTGTATTACTGTTTAATAATTTTTACACCAAATAAAAGTGTTCCAATTTTAGATTTGTGCAACATTTTCGTTTTCCAATTCTGACAATGTACAGTTTTACTAAGCTCATTTTAATGAGAATATTATTAAGATACAAACAAATAAAAGAGATCCTACTGACAGCAGATAATTGAGTTCTTCAGAGGAGCTTATACGAAAAGAATTTCACTTAGATAAGCAGATTATTTAGATCGTACTGTCTTATTATATCGGCTGTAATACATTTCGGCATTCCCGGACTGGCCTGATTATAATAACATTTGCTATTTTTCTCAAATAATCTTGAATTAATGCAGACTACCATGTATTTTTATTTTATTTGTAATTTTAATATCTTGCTACATAGCAATCCCGATGAATTATAAAAAACTCCCTCTGAGACAATGGAAATTTAGATTACATTTATTATAAATGATAAAACGATAGACATGGTTCTAAAATTATATTAATAAACATAATGGATAGATAATATAAAGTAAATACGAGTATATGCCTAGTTTGTGGGCCGTACTATGTAATATTTAAAAGAAAATATCACCTATTAATGATTTTGTAAGGTATGAAAATAAAATTAAAAAGTATGTTTTTAAATACAAATAAATTAAACGAAGTGGCTGATGTATCACACTCCACGGAATGTAGATACTATACGGTTATAATATCATATTTCTCACAACTATTCTTAATTTTGTTTGAGCAAATAATTTTTTAAAAATCTCTGTTTAATGTAAGCCTTTATATGTCAAAGCCCACTCGGATTTATACAATAAAATAAATCACTAACATATATCTTGATCTATTTAGCTATAATTTATAATACATTTGCCTCTTTTTTTCAAAATAACATCACTAAGGCATATTTGATACTTTAAATACTTGCATATCGTAAACAATATTTGCCTCTCCATTTGCATTTTATTGTTTGAAACGAATCAGCAATTTTAACATCGATAGTAAAATACGCTCCCCCCGATAAACGTCATATTTGGAATTTCACACAAACAGCTTAAGGTTTTCGATACGTGAACGATTTAACTAGTTTTAATTCAAACGGACAGATTTGCGCCTTAATTGAGGGAATGTGCTCTCATTATTTTACTAATTATGGGAAAAGTTTTACGGTGGGTTTTCGAAACGCGAATACTTTAAACTATATTTTTATGAAGCTCTTGGCTAATTAAAAAACTACTTTATTGTATTATGGACTGACGCATTTGTTCGTTTAATTTCTATAAATTGGAAAATGTGCTCTGGTAATTTAAACCTCATGGTATTTTATACGGATATAAAAAGTTTTATGTTAAATATTCGATATATGAATACTTGAAATTATTTAACTCTGAACGGATTAGAAAATACAAATTGATGGTTAATTCCTAAATTACAAAGCCGAATTTTCTACAACTTCGATGGCAAAGTGAAGTTTTACGCGGAGTTAACCGTTTTCCTTTTGTACTCCGGCAAACATGGAGCCGCCGCTAATTATTACAGTGGAAAGTTTAGCGAAGGTAGGACCGTCGGAGGGGAATTAATATTATTAGCGGCCATTTCTGGAAAAGGGTAAATTCCTGGCGTTGAAGTCGGACGGATTTTATCGATCGGTGGTAATGATTTGCGGATTACGCTAATTAATGGGAAATTTTATCAATTTTGAAACTTGCGGTGAAGACTAACTTATCTTGGGAACAATTCCTTTCTTCTTTGATGATTTATTCATGATTAGAAATGAAAATTTAATGTGATATATGTTCCTCCATTATGCCGATCGTTGAAAACTGGGAAACATTTAATATTTTCTCAAATACAATAGAAATATAATTTTTGTTGGCCTTCATGTCTTGTCTGTTCTCACGACTTACTTATGGTTGTGTGACAATTTTTAACATATTTGTAATCAAAGGAGGGTTTGAAATAGTTTAGATTACAGTATATTTCAAGAAAATCGGGATGAAATCAATGGTGTTTCGAGTGTGTCGATATAAAATGATGCTTCGCGGTAGATGAAGTAACGGAGATGTAGTGTTTTTTTTTATTTAAAAAATATTAACTACACATACGAAACCTTGGGATTCCCTTTGGGGCGTAAGTTAGTTTTGAAGATGCTGTACAAATGTTTTTTTTAAGAAAGGGAAGGAATGAACCAATGTAATAGAACCCGAAAATAAATAAACAACATATTTGTAAAAAGCATTTACTTTGTGGCTTGCCATATTTATAAATAAAACAGATAAACTTTGTTTAAAACCACTTAAATTATTCAATTAAATTTAATAAAGTGGTAAAAAAAAAGTTTTTCTGTTTTATTTGTAAATAAGTAAAATAAAATGCCCATTAGGTTTAGCTTATATCTCTATCCTAAATCTTGTAGTTAACCCGATAAAAAAAATTAAAAAAATACCCTAATGTGTTTAATGTATTTATTTGAGTAATATCTCAAAAATATATTACTGTTATTCACCAATGAAATTAAAAGATGGATGATATTGGCACGGTTGAAATGATTTAATGATAAACTAAATGATTATTGTATCTTACGTCCCATCCGTTTATTTAATAGGAAATAGATGAATGAACCAGTGCACCATTAACACTTTTCATTGTTTTTCTATGAATACATTTAGAATTATGTCCAATTATTTTTAACTCACACTTGGTTTTCTTTGAATTCATAATTATTCCTACACCATATTCTCATTCAATTAGTTCGTTGATGTCGGTTTGTAATTCTCGAATCGCTACTAAATATTTTTTATTATAAACTTTAAATGCAACGTCATCTGCGAAAATGTATTTACGTGATATTTAAAAAAGTTTCGACACAGTAACATATATTTTATATTTTTGGACCTAAAATAAACCCCTGTGGGACTCCTGGAAAAAACATAATTAAAATATTTCAATATTAATTTCCGACTTTGTAAGAAGTCAAAAGATCTTCCATAATTATATTTGTACCAAATGATATTTATCCAATACACTATCTAGGTCTTCAATGTGCTCGGGTAGAGCTTTGATTATCACTACAAAGATAAAAAAGAAAGCAGCCATATCGGAGGAAAAAATATAAAATAATAATATCAATAATCTTCAATGAAAAGTATGAGATCGATTATAAAAATCGGTTTCAGATAAGATCCTAATGGTTTAATTGGTTGAAGCGTTATTCCCGGATAGAGTAGAGGATCCGAGTTCGAGTCTCGGTTGGGACCATTGTCTTTTTATTTTCTGCCTTTTTCTGTTTTGTATTTGTGTTGTTGACGATTGATATTATTGAAATATTTCAGCCATAATATATGTTTAGTTTATTTAACTTGACAATCTATGGTTACACCTTGGTTAATAGTATTATTATGCACAAAAAACGAGTTCAATTAAAATTATTTTTAGAATTGGTGACACAAATCCGCGTTCAAATAAAAGCCGTGAGTAATGAATGATTAATCCATAATTAAAAACAAATTTAATTTCAGGCAAAACACTCAGCAAAGGCAAGTGGCGGGTACCACCGAACGACCAATACCTAGAAGTGTGATATACGAGTATACCGATTTAAAACAATATCGTACATATGTCGCCGATTTATATAAGAAGTTTCGACTCTTGGTTCTCAGACGGGCAACGAAATTGATTACGTGTAAGTACTGGGTTTACGACACCCATCAAATTGACGGATTTAAGATTTGCTTTGCAAATTTTAGTAAACAGACAGTGTTTTTTTACGACTTTAAATAATTGAACAGTGTAAATAAATTAACCGTATTTTTATTTTCGGAAACTTCTTTTTTTGAAAATCTAGTCGCTATATACCTATCTATATAGACGCCCGTAAAATCGACGGATTTGGTAATATAACGCTTTTGAATTGGTCCCATTTGTGAAATTATTACTTCTAAAACAAAATAATGATAGTGTAACAATTTGTTTGAAGCAATGACGAAAAAATGTCATGGGTATGAAGGATATTTTGTTTCAAACCCAAATTATAAATACGCGTTCGTTGCGTCACACATTCGGCGCATTATGATTTATGGGGCAATAAAAAATGTCTCTTCGAGGGTGAAAGTCTGGCGAAGTTGACCATACGGCTGCATTAGTGTAAGTAAATAAATCTGTCTTCAGTTATAGAGTTGTAGTCAGTGTGTAGAGACGTGTCTAATTTGAGTTTAATAAAACAATTATTTACGGTATTTGTGTTTATCCGTCTATTTGACGGGTGCCCGTAGAAAAAAGTATTTAAAGAATGTCCGTTCATCTAGTGTTAAGAAAGGTTTTTTGATATTTGATATTTTTTCATCAGTTTCACCCGAAGTGAGATGTAATTGAGCTTACCACAAGCACACGGACACGTCAACAATACACGTTTAGTGGTTTATCTCTTCACTGAAAAGTACTCACACGTTGTGTATAATTTGTCAACGTCAAATGTTACAGTGATGTAACTCTTCCTGTCGAGAAAAATGTATTTCAGTTTTGGGTAAAGCTAGTTTAGAATTATTGTTGTAGGAAATAGATTGTGGTAGTTACTGTATCTAATGTGGAAAAGCGATGATAGTTATCGGAAAATACAACGTGAGAGTGTAATCTTAAAATTTCGGTTCGTAAAAACACAGCCTCATTGAATGCCTAAATAAACAATTACTTTTTGTAAGTTTGAAAAAAAATAATCTAATGAAACAATGTTTGTTTCATTATTTATAATGGATAGCCGCAAGGTGATAGATTCATACAAAAGTATGTTTTTTTTATTAAGTTAGTTGATACCGATATAAGCATGTACTTACAAGTTTTTCATTTATTCTTTAATTTTCTAGATGGTAATAATATCCTCCCTATTGCAGAATATTCTCGTGTTTATGAAGGAAGTATTATCACGAGTTAAATAACGTAGTTAAGGGTCAGAACTCAAGAATGACGTTAAACCTTACTTTCTAGCATTCTAGTACAAGCAATACCACAAATAATTAACCTGTATTTTTTGTTATAGGTAATTGGAAAAATGAGGTTTCCAGTGAATACAATTTTCTAACTATTATCCTTTAAATTTTATGAAAAAAATACTAAAAGGTGCAGTTTAAAAACCAGCTAAAGCATTTTTGAACGTTTTAACTAAAGTTCAAGTTTGCATTTCATAAAGAATTTAAAAGCTTACTGTTTTAGCATTGTATTCACTGGAAACCTTAGACATGTTTCTAACTATCAGTATAAAATTAAAAGATGTATGACGTGTATTATTGCCTATATTAGAATGCCAAAAAGTGTGTATTTTTGAGTGCTGAACCTTAACTCCATACACTAAATAAATAAATAATAGTTGTTACCCGATAAAAATGCCTAATTTATAAGTCTGCAAAACATACATTTTGAAAGAAGAAGAGAAGATGAGTTATATTTTCTTATTTAGCCTTAGCCTAATCATTATTGAGTTACTAGTGAAACCTGTGAAAAATCGCGGGATGTGACTTGACTTGCCAAGATAAAAAAAAATATTTGCTTTAATCCACCTATTTCAAATATGGAAAAATGTTTGCTAAAATACATTATAGGTAGGTACTTTTTAGGTAGGGAAGGAAGTAAGCAAATAAAATAAAGATTCTTGAAAATGTAACTCATTCTTGGTTCATCGTTCACAATTAATGTTTCGCAGACTTAGTAATCAAATATATTACAAGATATAATTTAACTGGATTTTCAGGACAAATTTCAAATTTGAGTTACCCCATCTTTGTAATTTGTACTAAAAAGTAGAAAAACGGCAAGAAAACGTATCAATGTCAAGGAAAATTTTAATTAAAAATCTTGCCCAGAAAACGCGACAGTATTCGAGAGAGAATTTTCGTTTAATTAAAAATATGCATCCTGGCATTTTTTCATTTTCATGCATTAAGCGAGGTTTGTTGGCTTTAATATGTCAACGATAATAGGCTTTGTTTTTTGCAAGTTGACAGATTTCACCCCAAGTTATTTCGTTTAAAATAAGGGTGAATTAAGAAGTAACTAAAAAAATGCCAGAAGCGATTTAAAACGAAGATAAATTTGAGTATTTACTCTTTATTGAGTACCTTTTTAAAGGTTTTTACAAACACTGTTTAATAATGAGCAAGATTATTTTTTCTAATTTTGAAACTGTAAATTCGTGGTGGAACTCCATTTTAAAGATTTCAAAATACCAAATTCTTAACTTTTTTCCACATTTTTTTTTTTAAGACCTTACCGGTTTCACCTTATGACGGGCATCTTCAGACTGGTACAGTTTTAAGTAAATCCATGGCATTTATACTATTCGTGTCCAGAATGGACGCTTATTGAGTCTCATAGTGAACATCTGTGACTTTGGGTATTGTTGACAGAGGCGGCTTTACAATAAAATTCAAAAATAAATTCGGGTAGTTTATAACTTTCTGATAGACGGGTTACATGGGATGCGTTAGATGCGTCTATGGTTTTTTTTTAAATTTATATAATATCTATAGTTGTCAGCTTTGTTGTAACAGTGGGCTATTTTTGAATTTACTCTTTGATTTTCCCGTTTCTGTTTGGTTAATGTGTTTTATAGAAAGTATATTTACATTGGTGGGTTGGTAAAATATCTTATAATAGTAATAATAGGTACACTTTGGGGTATGATCTTTTGTAGTTTTCCCCTTAGATGTCTGCGACATGACTACGTAATGAATAGTCAATTAGAAAAAAAGGTTTTATGAGTTTTATTATAAAACAAACAAAAAACTTTAAAGTGCTCTGGTGTAAACTTCCCAAAATGGCGCTTCAGCCGTTTTGCCTTTCCAGCGACGATGTTTTTAGATACGATTTCGCATTATTATTTCTAATTTTGTAACTGACATCTTAGTAAATTCCATTTTAATATGAATACATGATTGTAACACCTTTTAAACTTATTTCAATTTGTTTATTTTTGATCGAAACGGTTTCACCTGGCAACTGAAATATCTCGTAATTTTTAAAAATTTAATTTTGAAAAATCTAATAAATTTACATACACCGTCAAATATGAATATCCATTTTCCACCATCTAATGAAGGATTTTTTTTTATTATTAAAAAAGATACACAAAAGGATTTCATTTTGTTTGACCAATTTTACGAGGCTTGGTCCCATTGAAAGCGTAATGCTCAGCTTTCCCTCCAAAGGGAATGACGAACCTTTCATGCGGGATTTTTCCCCAAAACCACAAATCCCCAGAATCGGGAAAATTAGGCTAATTTCTTGGGAGGTACGTTCTATCGGCCGGCATTCTATAAAGGCTTTCTCTATTTCAGAATCTAAATCCTGCAAATTACAAATATCGGAATATAAAACAAACGTGTCGCGACACGTGCAGCACAGGACAATGCCTCGGTGTGGAGAATTTAACAATATTATTATTTTAGTTTGAAAAATATTAATAACGCTCACCACGTAAATTCCATGGGTTCGAAGTCGGCGAAACAATGACATAATATTTTTTTTCTTTTGTATATACAAACTAACCAACTAACCATCACGCCGTTTTTCCCGCAGGGGTAGGCAGAGTGGAGGGACCGCCATATAACTCTGTCTTGGCACACACTCCTTGCTTCATTCACATTCATACATCGTCTTATACATACTCTTCTGTTATTCTGACTCTTCACATGACCCGACTCTAGTATTTGATTTACTTGTTCGTGCCATGTCTTCCTCGGGCGTCCTCGACTTCTTCTTCCATTCACTAAATAATAAATTTAATAAATATATATACCTAAATAATATACTTAAATAATGAATTCAAATTAATTAATATACTTAAATAATCTTAATATACTTTATTACTCAAATTAATTAATATACCTAAATAATAAATTCAAATTATATTAAATTGTATCTATAGTGTAGTCTTTAGACAAATCAAAGTACTGTATTGATATGTGGTAGATACTCTCAGTTTCGCCCTGGTGAAAGACCATAATTCAAAATAAATGTTTCTTATATGAGCTGAATAGACCAGTGTTTTCTAACCTTCCTCTTTCTCACCTCTTTTCCCTCTGGAATTTTTTCAGCCCCATTAAAATTCCAAGTTGGGGATGCCATAATTCCGCTACCTCCGGGCAGTTAGCCTTTTCGGCGGTAATGACAAAAACAAAAACAAAAATTGTTCATAAAACCTTTGACAACCTCCGTGGTCGCGCAGTAAAGATCCTCTACTACAAATCCAGAGATCGTGGGTAAAATCCCGCCGTGTTTAAATAAAAGGAGAATTTTTTTTTTTCAAAGATAATTCATATTAAAAATATAAATATATATATTTGAAATACTTGCGGCACGTTCCAGAGTGGTAGATACTCTCAGTATCGCTCTGGTGAAAAACCACCGTCCAGAATCGAAACGCGGCTTGATATGGCTTTAGCCGTGTTTGGTAACCAGATATGAATAGCCAGGTACTTCTTAATTTTCGTCTTCCCCCAACTCCATCCCCTCCCCACTCCATCCATCATCACAACATAACCCAATTGGGGATGCCCTAGTCACACTGGCTACTGACATACAGTATTCACATAAAATAACTTGAAAAGTCATTATTTGAAAATGTTTCTAACGACATGTATAGCTTATTTTACATTGGATGAGAATTAAATAAAATAATTGAATCGTTTTTAATACATTTCTTTCAAGGTTTATTGTATTTATAGACAAGTGTGCAAGACTGATCTGAAAGGTTATGAAGAAATTTTGGAATTACGAAGAAGGGACCAATTTTGGAAAAATTGGACTACTTTTGGTAAATTTGGATCAGTTTAGTTGAAATGGCACTATTTTGGGTTAAATGGTAATCCCTTCGGTAAAATTGTACCAACTTTGGAAAAATTGTGGCAGTTTTGGTACATTCTTTTATGGCTTAGGATCTAAAAGTTGTGATCAATTTCAATAAAATGGAATTAATTTTGTTTTAGTAAGACCAAATTTTGGTAAAATTCGATCAAATTTCGTAAAATGTTACCAATTTGGGTAAAATTGTACAAATTTCCGAAAAGTCTTAAATAGTTTGAGAAATTAAAATTAGGACCGATATTGGTAAAATAGGATTATTTTCGATAAAACTAGATTAATTTTGATAAAATTGATTCAATTTCCGTAAAAACTTTATTGTTTTTTATGAATATATCTAGGTTCTTGAAATCTCGTAACCAAATATTACTAAAATCACTTTGCACCGGCTTAATTCTTAACGTTAGCTTTACACCATGACAATATTGAGAATGTTTTTTATATATCTAATATTCGATTTCAGTATTCAACAACACTGAGTTTGAAAACAAGTGACAATCAAGAAACAGAAGAGAGTTATGTGTAAAAACGTGTTCGTTCGTTGGTGTCTCGCTTGGTCGTTCGGTTTGTTCTTGTTCTTCAAATAATATTAAATTTAGTGGGTTTTTTCGTTGTGGTGTTCGTTAATAATACAATGTCTATGAATAATCAACGACTTCAACTTCATCGGTGAGTGAATTGGTTTCCTTGCTTCCTTCATTCCATAATCTCTCCACATCCATAATTAGACACTTCCATCAAGTATTATACTTAATTGTTTAAAGTCCACTATTTTCCGAATTCATCTGAAGCTGAAAACACATTCGGTGTTTTATCGCGGTTTCGGATCCAACACTTTTAATGTGTTGTTAGGATGAACCAGAGGCCTTAATTGAATGCTTAACTAAATAGCTTATATCTACAGACTTTAATTTTGACAAAACACACGAATCAATTATGTATTATAACTATCGACTGGGTAAAGAGCAACTTGTTCAAAGTTTCAGACCAAACCAACACTTTGTCATTTGAAATGCTGATTTATCAGGACCAATTATTCCGTACAATGAAATCAAACCATGACTATTGGAAACTTAATTAATTATTCAACAATAAGTGCTCATCAACAAAATCGGTAGAGACAATTACAGTTAACAAATAGAAGCTTGTTCCCCTAGAAGCCTTGGATTATACTCTAACTGCTGAGGTTTTGGAATAAAGCAGTGGTGTGCCGTGACTTGAATAATTTAAAACTAACCGCACGTCACTGGTGTAAAGAATTCGTGTCCCTACTCTAAGATGGCTGAATGTTGAGTTAGATTTTGAAATTCCAGTCAGCTGTGCAGAATCTCACTTTTATTTTTGAGACCTTCGTGGCGCAGTGGTAACCTACCTTGATTTGGGTTCAAGAGATACGATCTTCAAAACGGCATTGACTTTTTTAATTATACAGACCCGAACGAAATGAGTAAAAAAAAAGTTTTGTGTAAAGTATGCAGAATTGTTCCTTAGATACATATCTCGCAAGGAAAAATGAGATTATTCAGAAAATAAAATATTGTGCTATTATTTTTTAAAAAAGGACATATGTCATGATTACATACAAAAAATAAAATTTCCTAAATTCTGTTTTGATCTCCTGAACATCTGCGTTTATTGACTTGTTTCGTTCTTCCTTGCGCACACAGAAATATTCCATTAACAATATTTCGAATATCCATTGCTGGAAATCGAAAGTTTATTCGTTATTACCTCAGAGCAATAATATACAAGAGAGAGCGCTGCTGTTGTCAGTTTAGACCTGGGCGTGGCTAGGACTAGAGCTAGGGTATTTATACATTCATTCATACAACAAGTCGACATAATGTTTTTGTTTATTCGTATAACCACTTTATAGCAGTATTAAAAAAAATATACAAAAATATATCATATAACCTAAAAAACCGTTGACTTATGTCGATTTATGTCGCATATGAAAACGAGTGGGCGGAGTCAACGGAGACGCGGAACACGAAGGACATCCTTACAATACTTTAAAGCGGTCTGATAATTTGGGAAGATTTGCTGTCTCTTTCTTTCTCACGGTGTACGACGTAAAAATCAGGAGAAAGTGATTTATCCCAAATTTGTATTGGTTAGGTAAAAATAATTAGCTCTCTCTCCATATATTGTTACTTATTTGGTAAATACTTTAGGAAATTTTACAAAAAATAACCGGAAACCCTTGGAAATTAATTGGTTGACAGAACTGGATGTAGGGTAACAAGTAACAAAATTCTTTACATGTATATCGGACACGGGTGAACCAAAAATATGTTCTCGTTTTAACGTTCTTGTACCTACACACGCTGATACGCGGGCGCCCCAATAAAGAGAGCGCTCTATCCAACATTAATTAAAATGAATAATATTTTTCATAGGTACTTACCTAGAGTAGATAATAAATAGGTATTCTCTTTTGATTAAAACATGAGACAATCCAATCCAGGTATAGTCAATAATTGAGCTAACCGTGACTCTGAATTGATTTAGGTCGATTCGGTTTGTTTTCCCTTTAATGCATAATCTATTTTCACCTGATTCCGAATCGTGTTCATCAGAAATAATACACACAGTAGCCGCAAGTTATCTATTATCCGTTTAGTTGCCGCGGGGTCCAAAGCATCGGGTTCTTACCCAAATATCGCGGATATAATCTTCCGTTAGCTTGGTTCTCCATCATTGCCAAAGCAATATATTTTGCTTACTATGGTGGCAGTAGAAATAATTCAAATATTGTCAGGTTATTCATAACTTTTACTTACTTAAAAAACTTTTTCAAATAATGATTTCTTGTATCTTTCCAGTACGGTATTCGCTAGCAATACCTGCATAACCTTTTTCATTAATCAATGCGTCATCTGTTAATAGGCAATATTGAAAAAAAATAATTTACATGTATGTAATGACGTATGAGTCCTAATTGACCGGAACTAGTGGAACTTATTTGATTAATGTTGTGAGATTGAAATAAGTAAGAGGGAGGGGCGAGTAAGAAGAAGATAATGGGAAGAGAACATTGGGTGTTACCTGGCTGTTCAGACTAATTATAGCTTCAGCCATTTAAAGCAACATTTCGATTCTAACTGATGTTCTGTCACCAGGTGTACTTTATTCTATTCTGTAGTGATGTAAAAGTATACGTTAATTATATATCTAAAATTTATAAATATGAAAAAAACTCCATCAAAAGTTTGTGACAATTTTTGGTTTTGGATCAGTACTTCTGGGTCTAGAGCTAAGGAGCTAACTGGTTTTGTGAAAACGAGTTTAAAAAATCAACCTTATTTATCAAGAGTGGTTGATACTCAAAGTATCGCCCCGGTTAAAAATCACCATTCAGAATCTAAACACGGCTTTAGCCTTGTTTAATGACCATATCTGAATAACCAGGTACTTTCTGACCTTCCTCTTCCCCATTTCCTTCCCCTCCCCACTTCCTTTAGCCTTACAACACACTTTAATTCGGGATGCCATAGACCCACTGGCTGCAGACGGTTGGGACTCTTGTGCTGTATTTAATTAATTAAAAAAAACTTGCGATGTTGATTTCTAAAAGAATATTCATAATCCTCAAGAATATGAAATAGAAAAAGACACAAAGAATCAGGTTATTAAGAGCTTTTCTTTACCTTGATAGATAAATATTATTTGAATATTGTAAATATTCTTTCACTTATTAATGAATACATTTTTCGGCGAAATGTAAGCATTTTGTATGATTTTAGAAGTTGTTTACAAACATAACTTTATTTTTATTTATTAAATTTTTGTTTCTAACATTATTTTATACATTACCTACCTCACTAGGTCATTAGAACCTGTTCTGAGTTAGGTGGCAGTGAGTACAAGTAGAATAATATTAAAAAAATATGATGATATTTGTTACACAATGTAAGATAATGCAACAGATACTGACCGTAAAACTCTTTTGATACCATATAAGATACATTGACAGTAGGTAAAGTTGCAAGGCACTAAATCCTTTAATTAAAGACAGTGGATACGATACAAAATAATAATGATACTTATATTATAATAAATATGATACTAAATAATAATGATGAATTATTATTATCTTTGATCCAGAAGACTCTTGATGTTTAAAGCCAATAATAAATAAACAAACGAAGTATTCTTTGAATACAAAACGCTACAGTTTTTCCAATAAATGAAACAATTTGTTTATATTTTGTGTTTGATCGTCGGAATCTCTAATTAAAATTTCGTTTAGTTTTGGTATAAATCGATGTTTCTCTGATCTATTATAATACATAACTATTGGCCTTGAGTAAATTTGTCTATTTCCGAATTATTGATTGTGTATTTGATTTGTCTGAAGAGCTGTCATTTCTCTTAACCCAATTCAACTCTTGATTTCGTTTGTTCAATGTCCCTCGAACAAGTCAAACCATTTCGTATTCAAGTACATAGTACTACACGAATCGATTTAACCTTAGATACACAAGGGGTTTGAGTGTACTCAACTAGAAAGGGAGCAAGTAGCAAGTTTGCCAGTTGACCAGACATTTTGATGTTCTGAGAACTATTTGTACGGAAACACTGTACAAGAGTATTACTAGATGTACTAGAGCAAAGGTTCTCAATCTTATTTTGGCCACCGCCCACTTTGAGAATATTTTTTTTTCTACAGCGCCCCCCCCCCCCATTTTTAAAAACTTTTTATCTGTCGCGAATCTAAAACAGCTATTGCCACGATTATATTTTAACATGTAATTGCTTACTATTGAGAAGTATTATTTAGTATCGTCTACCGACCCCCTGAAAGAGTCAAACGCCCCCAAGGGGGCGTTATCGCCCACGTTGAGAACATATGTACTAGAGTATTCTCAAAGACGTCTTACAAAATATAGGTTAGCCAGTGTCAAGGTTTTTGTGTACAATTGGTTGTAGTTTTATTTGTTTAGCATAGCATATTAAATATTATGTGACTGTTTTAATTTTAAGACAATAGCAGTTGCTACCCGGTTTCGCTTTAGTTTGAACACTGTTTTTTCTTGTTGAACAAATGAAAAACTTGAATCATACAATAAGGTGTATTGTCTTATTTTTCACAAATAAACATTTTATATTTCGTAGCACTATTGGTCACGTTGGGAATGATTTTAAGATCTGAAAATAGTTGCGTTGTCTTCTGACTTTCTGACTGCTTTGAAAATTTCGCGACGCTACAGCTCACCGTTCTAGTGTTTTTGCTAGGGCGAACATTTTTTCAGCTAAGTATTGCATATATTTGTAGAGTATGTGTAAATTTTGTAGTTTGAGTTCTGCTAGTTTTGTGATAGCTTACTTCAAGTGCGCTTTACACTAAATAACCTCTCACAACGTAATGACGAGGAAATAATATATAACAGGTATGTTTTCAAACAAAAATTATGATTGTTAACAGAAATCATAAATTAATGTTCAGATATGAATAAAACAGTTAATGTGTACATCGACAGGTCAAAAAACTATTTACTATAAGGATGGTTAAAGACACAGATGTAGAGCAGGTGTTAATATAAACAAATTTGTTAGAGCGAAGAAGAAAAGCAAATAATATTGAAGAAAATCAATATCAATGTATACAAAGGTAACTATTCTAACCTTACAAATAAAAATAGTGTGAATATAACAATGAAAAAAAAATGTTTTATGAAAATAAGTAGGTAGGTATATGGTTTACAGTTGACTGAAATAACATTGAGTTGTAAGGATACGCGTAAGAAAAAAACTGAAACTAAGCAATTTAAGGACTATTAAAAGAAATATGGCTTTAAATTTTATTTTAAATTACATGAAGTTTTTATTTATTTTTAAGACTTGTTTGAATTCTGCTAAACTCCGTATGTAAGTAAGATTTGGCTGTTGATGTTTTTCGTATTTTTAATTCCGTGCTAGAAAAGAAAAAAAAACACATTAAGGTAGTGAGTATATACTCGTATGTTTGAGATATCAATATTTCTTTTTTCATTAAAACTCTTGTACGTAAGTAAACATCCTGCAACATTTTTTTGTGGAGTTTCCCTTTCCTGTATATCAGTCGTACCCAATTTCCATATTTCAACACGAAGGCAAACTCCGATATGGCAGGGAGCTATAATAATAGCCACCCACTCCCACCCTCCTACAACAGAGGTAACCAAACATTTAAAAATGGTTACAAAGTTTGATTTAATTTTCACAAAGTTTCGCTGTACAAAGCGTTTTTTGTGAATATGGCACAAGTCTCAACTGCTCCCAACCGTCTGGGGCCAGTGAGACTATGGCATCCCCAATTGTTGTTGGCTAGAGCCATTTCAAGCAACGTTTTGTTTCTGAATGGTGGTCTTTCACCAGGGCGAAGAGTCCCGAGCTAAAATCATGTAAATAAGTCGTTTCCATGTGGCCTACTCACAGCTTGATAATTTGAACGCAAAACAGCTGTCACCGAAAATATTAACTGAAAATTGCACAACTTGATAATGTTGATTTTTATAATTGAAATCAATTGAATTTAATATTTGATTTTTTAATAATTTGATCAAATTAAATAATAAACACCTACATGGATTTCTACAAATTAAACACAAAAACCATTAATAAAGTCTTCCTAGTTGGACAGTCAAAATATTTCTTTGAAATATTTGACTTTAAAATTATGAAAATTGTTTTCTGTACAAAATAAATAAATAAATCCTTAAAAAGACAGCTTAGAAATAAGGGTTGCAAGAATTTTCGGGGATGATTATTTATAGGTACCTTCTTACTTTTTTCAAAAATTTTCTTTTTGGTTTCAATATAAATTGTACTTTATATTCTTATTACTTAACGTGAGAGCTTAAATTGATTGAGCAAATTGCAAGTTTGGGTTTTTTAAGTGACGAAAAATTATAAATAAACCCATATAGCTTTTCAGGTGCTTTCTGCATTCGTGTAAGTACCACTTGCGTATCCCGTGCCTTAGTTTTCCACCCCTACCGGCAAGTAGACACTCAGCTAGCGCTAGAAGCACTTGACTGCCAGGCAAATACTAAAGATTTAATAAACCTCACAGCGGCCCCCCTAAAGCCAGCCGCACGAATCGCATTGCTGTACCAACACCGTACAGTGCTGAGGGCTGGGGGCCCCAGACGTTCCTATCTTCCTCAGTGGCGCTGGAGACCATGTTAGTCTGATGTGCACGCTCTATCTGATTGGAGATGCAAAAATAAGATTAAATTGTATTTGATTCGCCTCTGGGTCCACAGCGTGCAGCTTCGAAATCGAATACAAAGATACTTTATTTAATCTGAGTGAGCCTTTTGCGAGATGAAATATTTTAGACTAGGTAAATAGCGTGTTTCTCGTGATATTACTTTATATTACGATGTATCATATTATGTTGTTATTGCGCTAGGAAATATTTTGTTTGAATCTTTCGGGTGTATATAAAATAAATAAATATACTCCATCGTTGTCTTCGTGAAAGACAAATATTATTATTAAGTGAATACCTCACTAGAGTCCCAACTGCCTGGAGCCAGTGAGATTATGGCATCTCTAATTTGAGTATGTTGTGAGGCTGAAGGTAGTTCGAAGGGTAAGGAGATGAGAAGAGAAAGGTTGGGAAGTAGTACTTGCATATTCAGATCTGGTCACCAAACACGGGTTAGGCCATTTCAAACAACGCAGTGTTTCGATTCTGTATGGTGGTCTTTCCCCAGGGCGATACTTGAGCATCTAGAGTCAATGCGTAAATTTAGTTTTGTTCTTCCCTCCTTACTCACAATTCTTTTGCCTTATAATATACCCGAATATTGGGGTTACTATAGTCCCATTGACTCCAGGCAGTAGAAGCGTTGTGTTGTATTCATCGATAATCAACTTGTTAAATCCATTTGCGTTAGTTAATATGATATATCCGTGAAATTGATTAATCTTAAGAAGCTGTATGTATTCAGCCAATATTAACACATTTAAGATAAGGACCCATACACATTATGATATTTTTATGCTTTGAAAACTATTGAAACTGACATTTCCGGATCCGAGTTAAACACGCTTTACCACTACAATAAGGTTTTTGATACCGTCCTATAAAAAAAAGTATTATTTGCTTCATTCTCATAATACAATGTTTTCACGCCTTACTTAAAATTACCGTAACATGCCATTCTCATTAATTTTATTTCCAATACATTGATAATTGAGGGGCTTAGAAGCATAGGCAGCAATCTCCAAAAACGGTTCTGTAGCATTGTCAACTTTTGAATGATTATTATAAAGAAATGGAGAATGAAGTGTACAAAAATGTTAGTGCACATTGAACTAGGAACAATTTGAAACAATTATCTCTAAATTTATCAAAATATTCACAAAAGATAAGTGCGTTAAACGTTAAATCAACTTTTCAAGAAATAATTTAAAATGAAGGAGATTGCTGCCTTCGCTTCTAAGCCCCTCAATTACAACCCACGAAGACCAACAATCAATTTACCATTTAATTTATCCAAAAAAACAAATCTTAATTTAAACCTTTGATAACATTTTTTTGCATTTCTCAGCCTTATAAATCAGCCGCAGTTGTTTCACGGAGACGTCACCAAGGCAACCATAGATAAGGCTTGTCTATGGAAATGCCTAACCAAGTAGCTCGGTTCTTGTGGACGACATTTTCACTAGCAATCTATCTAGAATCAGCCTTCTATGGCGTTCCATATCCAATTGAATCATTCGGGGCATCACATTTTCAAACATTTTTTTGAATAGTGCTTTTGGATCCCAAGCTGTGATAAAAGACCGAATGTGTTTACAGCTTCAGATGAATTTCGAAAATAGTGGACTGTTAACGATAAACTATATTACTTGATGAAAGTGTCTAACTGTAGCTTATGGAAAGATTATGTAATGAAGGAAAAGTAAGAAACCATTCCCTCACCGACGAAGTTGAAGTTAAAACATCTTGGATTCTTCTCACATAATTATATTACTAACAAAACGAATACATCACACTGATTTTTGTCTTATTATTCACAAAACACCAAATTTATTTTATGTTATTTGGAGATCAACCACAAACCGACGAACAAGCGAAAAACCAACTAGCAACACGTCTTTTCACATCAAACTCTTCTGTTCGATATTCGATTGTTTCAAACACGGTGTTGTTGAATGCGATAATCGAATAGCAAAATGGATGGATAGGTAGGGAACTTTGGTGAAAAACATGATGGTAAGAACCTTAAAAATTATCACTTGAAATCCAACATGATCCTATCGCCGAATTTCATCAATATCGTGATTAATAATCATAAAGTTCTTCATTGACTCTACTTCTTAATTAGTTGATAAATTTTCTCGTTTACTCACGCCCATGAAATGCAAAAGATAATAAATTAACTCAACATTTCTCAGCCTTATAAATCAGGCGCCATTGTTTCCCGGCGGCGTCACCAAGCCGACCGTAGATAAGGCCTGTCTATGGAAAGTGCCTAACCGAGTAGTTCGGTTCTGCGGCCGACATGTCGACTAGCGATCTATCTAGAAACTGCCTTCTATGGCGTAGGTGTTTAGGCTAGGTGGGAAGCTCCCCGGTGTTTTGTCTGTGGGTTTAAATCGGGAGGCTTCGATTTTCGATTAACGACCGCAGCGCGCCGCCACTGTGTTCTTGGAGGGTAAATATATTATTTGGCGATAGAGTGATCGTTTAAAATGGTACTAAACGTTGTTTTCGTTTGTTAATTTCCATTTTCGGAGGAATGTCGCCCGAGTCAGACATGAATTAAATATTTGAGTGAGGTTTTTTTTAATAGTGAATACCGCACAAAGGTCCCAACGGTTCTCTACCGTCTAGAGTCAGTTAGACTGTGGCATCCTCAATCGTATGTTGTCAAACTAAAGATAGTGAAGAGGGAAATGAGATGGAGAAGAGGAAGGTTGGAAAGTATCTGGCTATTCAGATCTGGCCACAAACACGGTTAAAGATAATGTTACGTCGAGAGTAGGAATATCGAAAGAGTTGCAAAGAGTTTGCAGTTGAGTTTTGGACGATGTACGAATGTGAATGAAGCAAAAGGATTAGTGTCGAGACAGATTTCTGTAGCAGTCTCTTCTCTTTGCTTATTCTTGTGGAAAAACGGCGTGATTAATTAATAGCTATGCAGCATTTAGGGATGGAGTGATAATTTCAGGCAGTGATGAACCTTATTTTAATTTACTATCATTATTTTTCAATGTAAACTAACTAATCATCACGTCATTTCGTGGAGGGGTAGGCAGATAGCTTAGAACGCCACAAAAATCTTGTTTTATCCACATTTTTAGTTCTTCTCATACCTGGGTATTCTTAAAATAGTAAAACAATATGAAGTCAAGATATACTTAAAATAATAGGTTGACTATATAAAAATAGTCAGGTACTTCTTAACACCTCTTTTACTTATCTTGTTCCTCTTTTCCACTTCCTGTAGTTTTTAAAAAAATTTTTAAAAGTATATAAATACCATAGTTCCATCAGTTCTGAGCAGTTGAAACTTTTTAAAGATTCAAACAACTGCGAAAGGAAGCTTCTATTTCAACCAAGAATTCAATAGCGTTCTTCAAAGGATTACGCCAGGTGACTTGCCCCAAATAATTCTCCGTCATCCCTTATTAAAGCATATAAAAAACCTTTCGTTACAATAACGCACAAAGCCCAACAGGCCATAAAGGATCCCTGGAACCTGTAGCCGGATTGTCCGCATATTAAAATGTCAAGAATTCATCAGTAATCCCGTAATCTCCTTGTGCATGTTTTCCCGGTGCGGGTTTTTCCCCAAAAGGTTTCTTTCTAGTTGATTAAGCTACATTGGCCGGGGGTGTCTTGTTGACAAAACAAACAAACACCTTATTTACCCTCTAGACTCTAGCTCTAGACTTTCCTGTTATATTATTTTCCTTGAGGCGCCCAGAAAGCTGGCAATAGCTGTACTCGTGTACAATGTACATAGTGTATATGTGATACATCTAGGGGTGATATAGATGAATATAAAGTCGCACGCATTTCTTTCGAAAAAATACTGAGAATACGTGTGAAACAAATATACGGCATGAGGAAGACACAGATATAATAAACAGATAGATAAAACAAAACAATATAGTTTCGGTTGTGATGTGAACACGTAACATTCTGAAATTGAATAATGCATAATTCTTACATTCAGTACATTACTTCGCTGGAAAGACAAAAGGGCTTAAGCGAACGACACTTTGTAAAAAAATGCGTTTGACATGCAGTTTTGATCAGTTATTTTTCTGCATAGAATGCCTCTGCCTCTCATTTGATTCTGAAGAATTTTGTGGCCCTTCAGCCATCTTAAATATATTTAGTATTTAGGAGAAGGCTTGACTCTAGCGACACAAGTTCGGGACTTTTTTTAGCTTTTTGTGGCTTCAGGTAACTCAGTGAGAGCATTGAGCTACCCGAGTTAACTTTTTAAAAATCTAACCTGGTACTGAATACTTATGCATTTTATTTAGCTACAAAGATCCTAAAATTGTAATATCTTGTGATTTTTCAGGGATACAGTACAGAATTCGCATTATGTTAAAAATAAAGATAATGTTTCTGCTCAACATAGTACGTTATACAATCTTATTTACATAATGCACATTATATTATAATTTACCCAACCTAACCTAACCAAACCACATCAAATTTTATGATAGGGACCTCGACACGGGTAAAGTTCCCGTTGAGGTCCACATCATTATTACTTACAAAGTATCTTATTTTCTTGTGTTCTCTCCTAATCAGAGGTTTGCTATCATCTGGGTAATTTTATCCCTGCAGGTTGCAAAACAGAACAACTCAGTTAGGTAACTAACTAACTAACCATCACGCTGTTTCCTCGCAGGAGTAGGCAGAGAGGACGGACCGCCATACAATTCTGTCTTGGCACACACTCCTTGCTTCCTTCGCACCATGTTTTTTCTCGGGCGTCTCCGACTTTTTTTTTCGTTCATTCGTTTTACATGCCGAAACCATCTAAGTGTCCCTATTCATTACGCTTTCATCAGCCTTGTATTGTCCTTCCGGATATCCATATTTTTTAAACGGTCAACTAGGTTTTATCGCACATTCACCTCAGGGATCTCATTTATATAGCATTCAGTCTAATTTCATCCTTCCTCTGCCTGTTTCATAGCTCACTACCATACATCAAAATTGGTATAAGCACTCCATTGTGGACTGCTAGCTTCGTTTTTTTGGATATTTTTTTTTGTTATTTGCGCCAACAATCTTGGCACTTTTCGTAGGATTTGTGCTGAACATGTAAAGAAAAACCTATGATTTTTATACGCTGCCAGGATGGACTCCTCTTGATCTTTTTGCAAAAATAAGACCTAATATCCTCCATTTATTTTTCAATTTCATTGCTTATTTATTTTTTTCTTATGAATTTATGTTTATTTTTCTTTATTATTATTTTTGTGTGTATTATAACTTTTATTTTAATATTATTATAACTATGTATTATTATGAATTATGGAAGGTATTGCATTGCACTACTCCTGCATACCTTCTGGAATAAAACTTTATTATTATTATTATACAAACTAAAATTTCAATTTATTTCTACTTATATACATATACGAGTACGTGTATAAGAAACCTTATGTGCTTAGTTCTACTATTGTGAAATGTATTTTTTTTTCTTACTAGATGTGTAAAAAAAAAAATTTGCATAAATCTTAATAAAAATACAAAAAAAAACGAAACAAGTTTCGTTTGCACACGGTGATCATATTTAAAAAATAAGTATTCCGTTTACCTTTGCTCTAATACATAGTCTACATCCCTACTTTGTTCGTGACCCCCTAGGCGTTTTCCTCTACAAGCCCGGGAGTACCTTGTTTTACCTTGTTTCTTGTATGTGCTTTGTACCCTGTGCCATGTGGTCGTACCCTGTTGGTACCCTGCAGTCTGTCAAATCCGGCAGTGTTTTTGCGATGTTTGTGTTTGGTTAGTCACTGAAGCGCCGCCTCAAGACGTTAATTGCTAACTAAAATTCGTACATATTAATGCCGTATGAATGACGGATCAATTCAAACTGACGAACAGTGACGGGTTTCCCTGTGCCCTGTGGAACGACCCAAAACCACACGGCTGCGTCTGTTTTAGATTGGTTCAAAGCGCATAAGCGGCAGAACGCGCGTGGCGCGTTGTGCGCATACTGGTCACCTGACTGTCAACGCGCCACGTGCGGTGTCAGCAATGAACGTTTTAAGGAACTCGAGTTCAAAATTGTGAAGAGAAATGACAAAGAAAATATATTTTCCCTTGGATATGATAATATAGAAAGGTTATACTATAAAAAAAACTGTCAATAAATGTAAGGATTTTTAAATGTGTAAAAGCTCACCTCAATACCTAAAAGCAGCGGAATATCTGAAGCATCAAGAACTCTGTAAGATCTTTGGTCACGAAAGTTGAACAGCTTTTTTGTCCAGAACTTTTAGGTCTACCTAAAAAAATTTGCTCCGTACTATCGCTTTTATTTTTCAAAATACAAAACAGCGATGGAAATTCGTGCGTCTTCGGGTTTCAAGAACCTACTTATTTGTATGTGAGAGGATTTTTGCATTCACTCGTATGATACCCTATTAAAAAAAATACAATTAAAATACGGTTAAAATAAAATTTTCCTAAATATAATTTTTGTACTTCGTTTACTTCGATATATTGGTTTGTGAATATCTTGGCTATTTATATTTATAAATACTATTTTTTCATAAATAAAACTTATAGCTAGAGATCGTTTAACATGATCTAAAATATTACAAAACTGCGCTATATGTATGTAATGTAATAAATTTGATTGTATTAAAAGTTAAGAATATGCACTAACAATGTCAAAATATGTATGTAAATATGCCTAAACTAATCTACCTACTGCAGGGGTAGGTAGATAGTATGAGTTGCTACCTAACTCCGTTTTGGGACAAACTTCTGGTTTCATCCACATTCAGACATCGTATCATTCACACTCTTCCGTTATTCTGCCAACTTAATAAAAAAAAAATAATAATTTAACAAAATTGCGCGTTGTCAAAACGTCTTTAAACAAAAAATAGGTACTCACGCAAGATTGATAATATTTTGCTGCAACTGAGTTTCAAACATAGGAACCTTTCATTTCCTGTCTGGGCAACTGTTGTAAGCTACTGAATTAGAAAGCAAACCCTTAGAACTATATAATGTAAATATTCACAATTATCCTACGAGAAGTTCTCATGATTTTAGGCTTCCCAAAACGAATCTTGTGTGTACTCAAAACAGCGTGTTTTATAAAGGACAAAAACTTTTTAATAGTCTTCCAAATGCCTTAAAAGAAGCCTCAAGCCTTGGCACTTTTCGGAGGATTTGTGCTGAATATGTAAAAAAAACCTATGATTAAATGCTTTGTTCTATAATTTTGAAATGTAAAAATGTTTTTTCTTACTAGATGTGTGAAAAAAATATTTGCATACATCTAAATAAAATTACAAAAACAAAACAAAACAAGAACTGCGGTGAAAAGCTATTTTTTTATATTCTTTTATGTTTTGTACGTTAGATGCCCATACATTGGAACCTTAAGTTTAATTGAATGATTTGGGGTGGAACGGAATTGAGTACGAAACACAGAAATTGAAAGAAAAGAGTGAGGTTAGGTTAGGTGGTTTGTGTTTGGTGGTTTCAGGGTGCAACGAAATTGAGTACGAAAAACAGAAATTGTTAAAAAAAAAGAGTTTGAAAGTACTTGGCTATTCAGAATTCGTAAATAAACATAGGAAACAAACATCGGTGTTTTTTTTAATAAGCTGTTAATATTGCGTTAGCCTTCTTGAAAATGATACTCTCCAAGAATTTATCAGTGATTAGGATGGTCTTATGGTTTCAATGAATATTTATTTAACTGATGTTTGCTAGATCCGGAACTGGAGAGATTTTACGGAAAATGTCAAAGGACCTTTTTGTGCAAAATTTTCAACCAAATAATTAGAATTAAATTCACCGAATAATATAAACCGATCTAAGAATTTAGCTACATTCACTGAGTCGAGATTTTCAATTTCACAAACCTAAATAATGCGGGGCTACTCAAAAAGAGTTTCAGGCAATCGATTAAATAACATTCACTTTCTTTTCTCTTTATTATTCTTATAAATTAAATTCATTAAACTACTAATTGTACAGCTGATTTTAAACACAAAATCTAAATTATGCAATAAATATTATTTAAAGCACCCTGGTCGAAAGTAATGTATAATACAGTGGTTCCCAAATATTTTTTTGATCACCCCATGAAAAAATGTATAAATCGCAAAAAAACAATCAAATTAAACATAATATGAACTTTTTCACAAATTATTCTTAAATTAATTATTAGTGTTGGATTCGAAGTTGCAATGAAACACAGATTGTGTTTTCAGCTTCAGATAAATTTGAAAAATAGTGGACTGTAAAACAATAAACTATACTACTTCATGGAAGTGTCTAATTATGGATGTAAATAGAGATTATGGAACGAAGGAAATAGGAAAACAATTCACTCACCGATGATGTTGATGTTTAAGTTCTTGATTATTCTTACATATCGTATTATTAGCAAACACCACAACAAAACCCACTTAATTTAATATTATTTTAAGAACAACAACAAAACAAACGACCAAACGAGACGCTAAATAACGAATACGTTTTTTTTTTACATAACTCTTCTTCTTTTTCTTGATTGTCACTTGTTTTCAAACTCGGTGTTATTGAATACGGAAATCAAATATAGTGAAATGGTTGGATAAAGTAGGAACTGGATTAAAAACAAGAAGGGAAGAACCTAACAAATCATCTCTTTGAAATTTAAGAATTATTTGTATGTAATATACAAAGGAACATTCAGAAATTGCTGCTCTAGGCAAAAGAATATGTGTGGCTTCAATAATTTAAGTATGTAATAATATTAATTTCTTCAAAACCAAGGTGGAAAAAAACAACCCTTTTCGCAAGTGCTTGATGAATTTTTTTTTTACAAAACCCACGTTCCTCGCACAGAAAAAAAAAACATGACACTTAGGACCACCACGAAAGAAAGCTTTAATTCGGGTTTTTACAAAACCCCAAGGGTAGCGACAGAAAATTAAAAAGCCACTTACCCTTTCGTGGGGAAGAATCGCTACTTGGAATAGCCGAGTTATTCAAGTTCCGCGGAAATGCGGAAAACTTTCGACGCGTTGTTTTTTCCCTGAATCAACCTGGAATTGGGTCGTTTTACCAATAATTTGGCTCTGTTTTCGTTTTCAGTTTTTTTTGAAATGTGAATATTACCACCCCTCCAGAATATCATATCTATAAATTAATTTATTAAGTTGAAACCCCTGTAGCGTAGCTAACCTTTACAATTTTGCACATTTTCTGATTTGAACATATTAAGTTTTTTAATTTATTTAATCTAAAAAATAGCACAATTCTGAACCATATTAACAGCCTGTTCTGTTGATGATTTTATTAATACCAATTTTTCAACTTTCTTTCACATTTTTTAAATTAAGACCTGACCGGTTTCATTTATGACGGGCATCTTCAGACTGGTACACTTTTAAATAAATTTAGTGTCCGTAATGGACGCTTATTGAGTCTCATAGTGAACATCTGCGACTTAAGGTTTTGTTTTATTGTTGACAAAGGCGGCTTAACAATAAAATTGAAAAATACATTCGGGTAGTTTTATTACCTTCTGAGAGATAGGTTACACGGGATGCGTTAGATGAATTTTTGTTTTTTTTTTGTTAAATTTATATTATATCTATAGTTGTCAGCTTTATTTTTAACAGTGGGATATTTTTGAATTTTTTCTTTGATTTTTCCGTCTGTTTCGTTCTGTTCAGTTTAATTGATTAATTGTCTCTTGAAATCTTAATATGTTAAGGCCGTATGCACACGGAGAAACTGAACTGGTTTGTGATTGAAATTACTAGCCGGTTACTAACTGTTTAGAACCGCAACTCCGCACACGCGGCTTCTGACAGTGATCAAAATCGGTTTTTCTACTTCTCCCACTTATTTGTATTCGCTTGTTGATCGTTAATTTTCGTTTAGTTAAAAATGAAATTATTATGAATTGATATATATATATATTCAATGAAATGATATTAAAATTATAAAATATATACAGAAATACGATAATATTATAAAATAAAACGATGTGACAAAAAACGTTGATGTATTCAATCGGACGAGAAACTAGGCGACTCAAGTCCAAAACGAGTCGATAGGTCGAGTTTCCTATCAACTGGTCACTAAAGCGTTAGTGACTGTCAACCTTAATATGACTGAAATGGTACCCGAGGTACCCTTTTTGGTTTTCAACATAGATTTTTTTAATGTTCCAGTAAGTCTAACCGGCTGAAACTTCCTGACTTCTCCACAATAGTGAAAAGTAACAATTAAACATAACCGTTGGATATGTGGAGGGTGGTATGTGAGCGGAAAACGCTTAAGTTAAACTTCCACCTTCTGATGACTAAAAGGGTACCCGGGTACCCTCATGTGTTTCATATGGAATTTGAAGCTTATCCATATTTATTAATAATTTCATCTTATTTTAAATGATGAATATGATGTATTGTTGTGTTCAAAGTATATCACCTGTATCCAGTATTTTTAATCACCTACTGAATTAAAAACCCTAAGAAAAGATGGCACTGGGTGAAATTTCCACCCACTTCCCCAAGTCTTGAACTGAGTCGAAATGTTTTACATTATAAAGGTGTCACCAGCAAACTTCAGCAAATTATATACTGTAAAAGAAACCATCATATTAATTTTAAAAAGGTGTGGTTTTCTTCAGTCACATTAGGGTTAAGTTAACTGTGTGCGGGGTCTTATTAAAAAACAAAGGTTCAAACCTTAGAGTACATAGAGTGGTACCTATCTAAGGCAGTGTAGTCAGTTTTTGGTGATTTTTGCCGGACTCGGCCGACCTGGGCGTGGCTAGGACTAGGACTTGGGTATTTATACATCCATTCAAAGCACATGTCGACATAATGTTTTTTTTTTATTCATATAACCACTTTCTCACAGTATTGTTTTCAACAAAAACATAGCATATAATCTAAAAAACCGTTTAGTTATGTTATTTAGCTTAGTCGCATATGAAAACATGTAGGCGGAGTCCCCGGAGACGCGGGAGACCAAGATCATCCTTTCAGTACATAAAAGTGGTGTGTTATTTTTGCTATCTCTTTCTTCCTCATGGTGTACGATGTAAAAACCCGGAGAAAGTGATATATCGCAAGTTTGTATAGGTTGGGTAAAAAGAATTAGCTCTCTCTCCATACATTGTTTCTCCAAGGTTCAAACTCATCACGGATTGGTTAGTAATTTGCTTCCGTGATCAGTTTCTTTTGAGTACCTCCGTGTGCAGAGGGTTTTAAGTAAGTCTTAAAATTTGTGAAATTGGATTTCTTTCTTCTCGTTTCACATACTTCAATGTGTATATTTCGTATTAATTATCAAATTCATGCGTTACGGGAACGTGATTATTAGAAGCAGTACTGGAATTCATCTATCGTTATAATATATTGAATTTCCGCGATGTTTTGAGTAAACATCTGAATATAATCTGTGAATAACGTTGACATTTTCCTTAAAATATTGGATACTTCCATAATTTTTCATCGCCACATAAAATGTTTACGGGCCGTTAAGCAGATTAAGGCTTCTTTCTTTCGTCATGCGTTGGATGAAAATGATGCTGTCATTTGTATTTCAGGAAGATGATGCCCAGCGTCATTTATTTTATTCGAATAACAATTTATCATGCCTATATAATCAATCTCCAACGTTTTAATTGTAGAAAAAAAAATCTTCTTTGTTTTAAAATATAAACACCCTAATTTTGAAATGAAAATATATAAAGATTTTGATAATATCGAATTTTAAACTTTATTTAACTATTTTTTTTATTTTAGACCTGACCGGTTTCACCTTATGACGGGCATCTTCAGACTGGTACAATTTTAAGTAAGTCTATGGCATACCGGTCGGTAGCTGAGTAGACAAACGCGTCGGATTCCCACCCGGACGTCGTGCGTTCAATTCAGTCCTCCATCATTGCACGAGCAACATCTTCCGCTTCTAATGATCGCAGTAGGAGTTTTTCAAATATTGTCAGGTTATTCGTAACCCGGAAATGTTTGTCTTTATTTTAAAATTAATAGTCATATAGTTTACTATTAGGTCCTGAATGGACGCTTATTGAGTCAATTTCATAGTGAGTTTCTGTGACTTTAGGTTTAATAGCATTCATGTTTTAACGTTAAACGTTTTACCCGATATTTTGATTTACAAATATGCAAAAGATAAAAAAAAATAAAAAAATGTAGTAACTTTTTGACAAATAATAAATACAAAGATGCCCGTCTCAAACAGCTATTTGTAGTGAGGCATGTAAGGAAGGGAAATAAATAAGAAAAATTAATATAAAAAACCACCCGGTTGCCGACAATGATATCAAATCATAATGTAAAGCTTCATAGCTCATCATGTAAATTAAGTTCCGAGATAAAACTAGTAGGGTTGACATAAAAATACGCTAACATAATACGAGTTTGTTGTGCAAATTAGACAAGGTGTCCATATCAGATAAATATCATGTCCCCAACGCTGTTTTATACATACAGGTTTTCAACATTGTAAGTAATTTAAATTTCAGACGTCCATTTTTTTGTTCAAATTATTAAATTTAACGATTTCATAAAAAAATGCTGCAAATTCGTGTGGCAAAAAGTGTAGAAAATTGAAAGGTAGGCTAGCACTCATTCACCGAAATTTTAATTAAATTTTCATTATTAATATTTTGGGATGTGACATTGCAAAAATTGTAAAATAATTTTGCGGAAATTTGACAGCTGGGCTGAAAACGATTCTTATTAATAAATGTACAGAATATTCTAGCTTCAGAATTTCTATCCATTACATTAGTTATTTGGAATTAGTAAGTGGATGTGAAACTCGGGGAGTAAATAGTATTTTTTAAAAGCTGAAATCAAAAAAGGAAAACCTTTATTTTATTTCCATACGAAGAAAGGCTTGCGATCATAAAATATCACGATATATTGACAGCTACATTGAGCAAAAAACCTTGGAAAAATATGAATTAAATGTCGATTTTTATTGCGAAATATTATCAGAAATGCCGGGAGCACAGCAGTGAGGCGGTACGGGATTTGGAAATGAACACTGAACAAGCGACAGATGTTTCGTTATTATATTGAAAGGCAAAAACGTATTTATATCAGCACGCTGAATACTACAGCGTATTGAAATGGTCGGTTTGTATATGCTTCAAGCTTATCACGAATATAAGAAATATGTTTATGAAACGATTTGGAAAAGCTCCGAAAGCTTGTTTCGTGTCGATTAATGAATATTATTTACTGATTTTATGTACAGTTACCAAACAAGATTTGTATATAATTACAATAAACAAGTGTTAGGAGTTTTATTTTTATTCAAATCTCTGATTAGAATTCTTTTTCTGGGAACCAGTAAGACTACGGTCGTAATGCTTATTGGGAGATCGTACGCAAGGAAATGAGGAAAAAAAGTATACTTTTCAAATACACAAAATACTTCCAGCATCCTACACTTTTGATTAAAGTGCAAAAAAAAAAAAAATTTAAAAAATTATCGCTGTTTAATTATTATTGTTTTAGTTACTCGCTGGGTTTTGAATCTGTCGTCTTTTGGCGAAGAACCGTAGCTTTTTCCACTCTGTCACGTACGTTGTCTAAAGTCATATTGCATGGTATCTAGATTTTTATTTAAAAAAATATATATAATCATATATAATAATGTAATTATAAAAATAATAATGTAATTATTTATTAATTTGTACTTAATTGAAAATATGTCTAATTTCTTATATGGGTTTTACTATGAAAAGTTTGTAATGCATAATAAATTATTGTTGTTTTCATTTTATTTTATAAGCATTATATAAGCTTTGGTTTAAATTTTTACTCTATGTTACAATATCGCTGAACCAATTATTTCAATATAGTAGAAGGCAATTACAGCGGAATAATTATTAGTTAAATTATTTTCTCAAAAGCGTAAATTTGTGTGGGTTAAGTATTTTTACTTTGAGGATTACGAAAAAGTTTAATTAATAAATAGTCGTACGCTTACGGTAACTTATTTATTAAATTTTATATGTGCGGAAAGTGTATGATGCTGTAAAATTTATTTATTTATTATTCTTGTTACTAAATTAGTTTTAGTTGAAAAAAATATTGCTTAAGTTCGCAAAGTACCTTATTTCGTTTTATATTATTTTTATATTTCAATATTATTTACATACAATTTTCATTTGAAAATCATTATTAAATTACATAGTCTAGTATACAAGTCGGCTATCCAAATTTAAAACCTAGTAAGGGATATGTTTTCTTAAAGGGATTTTGTGACATTTCGCATTTTGTAATTTGATTGGTCAAAATGTGTTTTTACACAATGAGTTATTTTGACAAATGAGGGATACTGTTAAAACGTGAGGAGTATTAAACAATTCGTTTCTGATAGTCTCACTAAAAAGGTAAAATTTTAGTATTTTCTTGAATAATTATCGATTTAGGTTACGACCGAGACTTAACCTCGAAACCTCCTTTCTATTCGGGAGCAAAGTCTTTGTCGATTGAGCTACTGAAACCTTTTTAAATACTGTCATTTATAAAATTCATATTTGTTGGCGATTATTGCTACCGTTTTAATGATTGATATCAAATAAAGCTTAAAGCTTTAATAAGTTAATTCTGATTTAATTGAATGAAAATGAAAATAATAACTTGGTAAAAGACCGCAGATTTAATTTTAATTTTTATGACTGACCGGTTTCACTTAGCCTAGAACACAATATAAAATTTAAAAAAAGTACAGTAAGAAAACAAACATTTAAATTATAACAAAGGAACAGACAGAAAGAGACAGATAATATGAAAACAGAAAGAGACAGATAATAAGAGGCAAAACGTCAACTGAGAACATGATAAAAGAATAGTGAGAAATTTTATGAGTTTGCGGGAAATATACCTGATATTAAAATAATATGCTTAATATTGGTCATAAAAAAAACAACTGTGGTCTTAAGCAAAGTCATTATTCAATTTCTATTAAATATGTCAAACCACAAAGTGATTTCTTTCTACGAAAATATCTAATTTAACAAATTATACCAATACCGTACGAAAAATTCAGAAAGTCCATTTTTAATTTCGCTCCCATGCCCTAAATCGAAAAAAAATATATATAAATAAATATATATATTTAAATCATAATTATAATTTTAAGTTAATAAGTGTGTCTATCAGATGGGACCTGCCAGGTAAGTATGTTCCTGTATATTTTCTCTTTAAACTAGGAATTAATATGTACTAATAGAAAATAAGATCTGAACAGCGTCCTTGAGGTGATTTTTCACAAAAACGGCGCCATAAAAATCATCCAAATATTATTATTAATATTATAAACGAACAAAACCATTCAGAAATAATTCCAATAACTGACTAAAAAGATCAATTAAAACTGTCACACTTTACAACACGAATAAAAATAAGATAAATCCACGTGAATTTGATTTCTGTTGGCGTAATAAAGCTCCAAGCACCCGCGATAAGAAATAACAGCTGATCCATGTAGGTTACAAGGCGCCAGCGGATAACGGCCAGGAAACACGGGCTAGTGCCCTGATCCTTGAGAAACGAGGCGTTCGCCCAGCCTTCTCCCCGCGGAATGATCTCGTTCTACGGCCCGACGTCTCTGCCAGGCGGTAATCATAATTAAAGCTTTGTTCCGGAGTCCGCAGCTTTTGTGCCCGTTTTAATTTCGTCTCGCATTGTCTCTTTTATGGGCGATATTTGTTTGAATATATCAGGGGATCATATTAACAGTACTGCAGAGTACAATGATGAGAAAAGGTTGGTGAAATTATCTTAACCGCGATCTTTCTTTAGAGTTGTTGTTGTATGCCGTTCAGGTTTTAAAACATCCAAATGTTTATTTAATTTTTATTCTTTAAAGAAAGACAAATATTTCCGAGTTACCGATAACCTGGTAATATTTAAAAAAAACTTCTACTGCCATTTAAAAAAAATAAATTTTTCATATAAAATTCAATTGAATTAAATTTAATATTATTATTATTGAGTTCTGTTCAGCTGTTTTGGCGTTTAAAGCCATTGTCAAACTTAAACGCCGAAACAGCTGTCACTAAAAACAAAATTAAAAAAACTTAAAATAGCAGAACTCAATAATAATAATATTAAATTTAATTCAATTGAATTATATAAAAAATTAAAATGGAGTTCTACAAATTGAACACAAAAACTATAAATTCTACTGCCATCACAAAAAGCGGAAAGTGTTGCTCGTGCAATGATGAAGGACTTAGCTGGCAGATGAATTAAACCCACAACGTCCGGGTAGTAATCCAACGCGTTTATACACTGAGCTACTAACCGGTCAAATTATTTTTTTAAAGTGGCTTATTAATTTATTTAAGTTATAGTGTAACCCATACAGGTATCATCATTATTATTTTATTTAAATTCCGCACAAGATTTTCAACTGCCCGGCGCCAGTGGGACTATGAAATTCCCGATTGGGGTATGTTGTGAGGCTTAAGCGAGTGAAAAAAGAAGGAAATGCGAAAGAGGAAGGTGGAGAAGTACCTGAATTTTCAGATTTCGTCAAGAAATACAACTTCAATTCAATTCAATTCAATTTCAATTCAATTTCTTTATTCATTTTAATAACATTACAAAATAAAATTTTAAGGCGTTATAGGCGTTATTAAAGATATGTAGAAAAATATATATGGAGTAATCAAAAAACAGAGTACACTGCATATAACATACAATATAAGACAAGATTTTATAACTAAACAGAATAGGTAAATAGTAAATACAAGTTAAGCAAGCAGCAATAAAACTTGCTGTTTAAAGACAGTTTCGCTGATGCAAAAAATATCGATATCCGAAGCGATTCGATTCAACAGCAAAAGTGCCCTCCCCACCGGCATGACCATTGGCAAATTAGTCATGCAGGCCGGGAGATAAAACAATCTATGGTGTCGATGACGGCGATAACCATCGGGAACATAAAAGTTAATGCTCTCCATGATAGCTAAGTTTTCGAAACATCCACGTATCACTTTGAAGAAATGGTTGACGATGCACACATCCCTTCTGACCCGTAGGTGGCTTAACTTAAGACTTTTTAAGCCATGTTTCGATTCTGAATTGTGGTTTTTCAAAGTATTACTATTTTATATTTATAAAATTCGAAAATAACACTTTCATTGAAAAGCTAAAATTCATAGCTGAAGTTGTTCATGGAGGTCGAAATATATCAACATAAAAAATGAGGTGTTCGTTCCCTATAAAAAAATGAGAAAAATATAAAATAAATTATCGACTTTGCATTTTCAACCCCCGAAAAAGGTTTTTGAAGACTTTTCTCGTACAAATAAGGCAAAAGAAAGGTCAAATATTATATTAACAAAGAAAGTAAAACGAACATTATTATTGAGAATTTTTTATTTAATTTAAAAATGAATTATTCTGGTTCTTAAGTGAACTCAGTGAGAGTTCTCAAGTAACTCAGTGAGAGCATTGAGTTACCTGAGTTAACTTTTTTTTTTAAACTCAAACTAGGTACTGAAGACTTATGAATTTTACTGTGAAAAAATAAGGTCTAAAGTGATCTGGTGTAAATTTCCCAAAATGGTGCTTTAGTCCTTTTGATTTTCCGGCAACGGTAAAGTATATTTATGACACGTTCTAGAGTGATAGATACTCTAAGTATCGCCCTGGTGAAAGTCCACCATTCTAAATCGAAACGCTACTTATAATGGCTTTTGTTTGGTGTTTGGTGACCAGATCTGAATTGCCAGCTTATTCCCAACCTTCCCCTTCCCCATCTCTATCCCTTCTCCACCACCTACTGCCTCACAACATACCCTGATTAGAGATACCTTACTCCCACTGGCTCTAAACGGTCTCCTGTATAAAAAAATGCTTTCACTTAAATTTATAATATTGACCATTTCACTCCAGTATAACTTATATTGAAAGTAGTAAATCGATCCGACCGTCTGTTAGTCGGTTGTTCTGCACCCCGACCAATTGAAGCCAAATCTAATAGCTGACATCTTTATAATGTAGTGTAGCAGCAGCTGTTTCAAGGCACGCAATTTTGGAAGGCAATATCAAAGTTAATAATAAATTGTAATTGTATTTATTTAATATCAAGACTTATCCGATAAAATGTATTTTCTTAATCTCATCTTGTTTTCCATTTCACAGCATCCTTATTTGCCAATTTTCCGCCGAGCTTCGGGCATCTCCGGCATTTTCCGCCGCCCTTCGTGTCACGTGATCCTGTTAATAAAATAAAGGTTTTCCTTTTCCGCCGCGGCTCAAGCGATCTACATGCAGCAGATTCATTTATTTCCCTCGCCCTTTGTTTCTATTCCTTCAATCTTCCTTCGTTCATTCGCTCTTCTTTCTCTCGCTAGCCCCGCTTTTTCTACTACTGCTGTGTTTTTGTCGACTTTCGTAATTATGAGAACATTTGTTTATTTTACTTTGCCGAGAGATATGAGGATTCATTAAATTGGCATTGTGGAAAAGAAGATTTCGCCAGAATTCAAAGGTCAAACGTACATTCGTTTGAATCTAGAACTGAAGAAAGAAGATTATAATAATTTCGTTTGGATTTAAGGACATTTATGATTTAATAATATATGTTTCGCCGATTTCTATTAAAGTCTTCTTGACAATGGCTTATAAGTAACTAAGTTGTTTTATATCTCTTGAAATTACAGAGGTATATCGTCGCTGGAAAGGCAAAAGGGCTTAAACGACACTTCAAAAATTAGTTGAATATGCAGTTTGGATCAGATTTTTTTCTGCATCGAATGCTCTAACTCTCGTTTGATTCTGAAGACTTTTGTGGTCATTTAGCCATCTAAAATATATTTATTATTCGGGAGAAGGCTTGACTCGAGCGACACAAGTTAAGGACTTTTCAAAAGCTTTTTTGTCGCTTCAGGTAATTCAGTGAGAGCACTGAGTTCTTAGAGTACATAGAGTAGTACCTATCCAAGGCAGTGAAGTCAGTTTTTGATGATTTTAACCAAGTTTTAACCTGACTCGGCGCACCTGGGCGTGGCTAAGACTAAAGTTAGGGTTTTTATACATCCATTTATATCACATATCGACATAATGTTTTTGTTTATTCGTATAGTCACTTTTTCACAGAATTTTTATCAATAAAAACATAGCATATAACCTAAAAACCGTTTAGTTGTGTCAAGTTTAGTGGCATAGTAAAAAAATGTGGGCGGAGTCCCGCGGTGACCCAGGAGCTTAAGATCATTGCGACAGTATATAGAAGCGGTCTATGAAATTTATTGTCTCTTTTTCTCTCATGGTGTACGACGTAAAAATACGGAGAAAGTGATTTATCGCAAGTTTGCGTAGGTTGGGTAAAAATAATTAGTTCTCCCTCCATAAATTGTTACTTCAAGATTGAGTTATTTTTTTTTCAAAATCCAACCAGGTACTGAAGAATTATGAATTTTACTGTAATAAAAGTGCTCTGGTGTAAACTTCCCAAAATGGCGCTTCAGCTCTTTTGTCTTTCTGACGACGATTTTATAATTTTGTTGTATTTGGGTGAATAAATGGGGACAACTTTAGACCGATTAGTCCGGGTGTAGTTTAATTAGTAACTAAGTTTAACTACACCGGTAAGTATTCGAGTGGACAGATGCGTAGGGGGTTCAATTCTAAAGGATGAAAGTAAACTGGATGCTGTAGAAATGAGACCTCTGAGGCGTATGTTTGGTAAAACCATGTATGTACGTGTTAAAAATGTCGATATGCGGAAATAATGCAAGACTGATGGAAGCATAATGAATAAGATTAAGAAAATGACGCTTTTGTGGTAAGGGCATGTAGAGCGGATGAACGAATAAACGAGTGTGAGAAGAATATATGACGCGAAAGTGAATGGTAATAGAAGTCAGGGACGCCCGAGAAAAACATGGGTCGATCAAGTGAATCAAATACTTGAGCCATGTCAAGAGTCAGAATAACAGAAGAGTATGAATGAGACGATTGTGCAAAGGTATATGCTCCCTGCCCACCCCTACGGGGAAATGGCGCGATGGTTAATTTGTTAGTTTTACATACATATAGGCAGACACATCAATTAATAAAGATCATTGTGTGAATTCACCGAAAGGGCGCATCGATAAACATGTTTCAGCGAAACATAATAATTATTCCCACTGTTAACAGAAACAAATTACCGACAACGGCAACTACTGTAAAATGGCAGTGACTTATGCAGCAGTATTTAACTCTCCAGTTTGCAGTGGCTACTCTACTCTACACGTTCAGCTGCACATAATTTCTTAGTTTTCTCATGGTTTTTTAACGAGGCTTCTCTGTGCCCAGTTCCTTCGCAGCCGGCACGCCTCCCCTAAGATTTATGAGTTTAGTTTGCGGGGGGCGTTTTTATGAAAAGTTTCCACAACACATAATAATTACAAAGTTTTCTAGCATTTCCCAATTCTCATTTTCCACATATATTTTGCTGTGAGTAGACTTTGATAATAATGAACTTGTGGAAAGTTTTATCATTTTGCAAGTATGGTAGAACACGTTTATAATTTTCAGTCACAAACGTAGCAAATATAAGTTATTATATTGATTTGTGCTAGAGACACACTTTTATAAATTCTGATTGTGGGAATTAATAAGAGTTTTCAATGAACTTGAAAACGTAGGTTTTTAATTATTTAAAAATAAAATCACGGTATGTAACTTGACATGCCAAAGAAAAACATAATTTACTCAAATCCACCCATTTTAAATATACAATAGTGTTTGCTGAAATACGCTATAGGTAGGTACTTTATTAGAAAGGTGAGGATTTGAAAAACAAATAAATAATATTTTTTTCACCATATTCTTAATTTGAAAAGTGCACACTCGTTCGTATGTGCGTTAATACTCACAGAGGATATTATTGATATATTCGTAAAAAAGTTTATTTGTAAATTGCCATAATTATGATATAAACACAATGATTTAATTTAAACCACTTTAATTTAGTATTTTTGTCAACTGGTTTCAGAAGCACCCTTACTTCGTCAGGAAAATATTAAAACGTCTATTGATTTAGTTTTAATGTTGTTTTGACGAAGGAAGGGTGCTTCTGAAACCGGTCGATAAGAAATACCAAATTAAAGCTGCTTAAAACAAATTAAAATGTTAATATGAAATTATTTATAGTTTATTGGAAATATGTTTTGCCTACTATTTAAGGTGTTTTATTACCTAGTTCGTTCGTAATATCAAAAAATTATCTAACAATTTATACTACTCTTTTTATCATTCAATTCAACCATGTATTCAAGCCTTCGAAGTCACCCACCACCTTTTTTCCAAGGTTTAGCACATGGTTCAACCAACTACGCCGCCCATGGGGGTTTGGTATGTATTACACATACTATAACATCGTTCATAAGACCACAACTCTGACATTTTAAGATTGTTAGAAAAATAATTTCAACGTAGAAAAATCCTATTGTGAATAAATTTGACGTGTTTATGTTTAGCGTGGTGCTTAACATAAAACAAATTAAAAAAACGTGCAATTCAAGAATTAGAATTAAAATTGAAATGAATTTGCGATAAGGGTTTTAAGGTACGCTCTTTATGACTAGTTGGATATTTTACGGATCCGACAAATAATTTATAAAGATACAAAAATTGACCCTTAACCTTTCCTTTTCTGAGAGTAAAAATCAAACGTACGATCCAAAGGTGGGTGACGTAGTGTCCCATTTGATTTTGATTATTAAAGCGTTTTCATGACAAGATCTTAAGTAATTTGTTTTGGATAATGCTCGTACTTAGAGAGAAGTACATTTATAATATTTCCGTAATCTTTATCTAAGAAACCTTAGAGCAACAACATACCAGGAGAGAGCGCTAGTTTAGTCAGTATTGATGATTTTTTCCTGACTGGGGCCTGGCTAAGGCTAGGGTTCACTCATATCACATGTATTTGTTTATTTCCAAAACCACTTTTTCACAGTATTGTTATAAACAAAAATAAAGCTTATAACCTAAAAAAACCGTTGCGTTATGTCAATTTATGTCGCATATCAAAACGTGTGGGCGGAGTCAACGGAGACGCGGGACACGAAGAGCATTCTTCCGATACTCAAAAGCGGTGTGATAATTTGGAGAATTTTGTTGTCTCTGTTTTTCTCATGTACGACGTAAAAACCCGGAGAAAGTGATTTATCCCAAATTTGTATAGGTTGGGTAAAAAGAATTAGCTCTCTCTCTCCATATAGTGTTCTCCAAGGTCAAATATCTTAATTGCTGAGTAGTAATAATGCAATTTTTTGACGGTCTACACAAAGTAACAGCTATTCATTATATAATTTTCTAAAAGAAAATATTCTTTTTGTTCATTATTAATAGTTCATATAAAATAATTTTATGTACATGTATAATATTAATCACAATCATCTACCGACGGCCTCCGTAGTCGAGTGGTTAAGGAGCTCCACTTTTTGTTCATTATTAATAGTTCATATTAATTAATTTTATGTACATGTTTAATATTTATCACAATCATCTACCGACAGCCTCCGTGGTCGAGTAGTTAAGACTCTCCACTACGATTCCAGAGGTCGCGGATTCAAATTCCGATGTGCCCAAATAGATTTTATTTAATTAACGTGTTATATCACATTTGATTAATACAAAATACTACATAGTATATTTGCAGCACGTTCCAGTGTGGTAGATACTTTAAGTATCGCCCTGGGGAAAGACGCCATTCTGAATCAAAACGTTGCTTGAAATGGTTTTAGTCGTGTTTGGTAACCAGATCTGAATAGCCAGGTACTTCCCAACCTTTCTCATTCCCCAATCGAAAATGCAGTTATTATAGATCGGGTGTTAGCGTATTCATCTTTTGACCAATCTCGTAAAAATAAAAACAACTTTCCTACTGATGCAAGGCGTCAGCCAGGTATCGCTGCAACGTCCATCCAGGAAAATCTCCAATTTTTTTTATTTTTAGAAAATAATTTAACATCTACAACGAACCTGGTAAAAGTCCACCCTTTTTGTATTAATAATAATAACAAACGAATAACTTTATAGCGCCGTTTTCGTGGGAAAATCACCTCAAGGGCGCTTTACAAATTAATTTATCTAACCTATAACTTATCCCTTAAACTTATAACTTTTAAGATTTATTACTAATGGCTTGCAACTAATATTTTCAACTAGGACTAGGACTTATAAGCTAGTAACTAATTACTGAGTATAAATTATAACTAGTGACTTACATTTAAGATTTCATTATTATTACTTTACTACCTCTTTATTATTGCTCCACAAACTTACTTTTAAATTCTCTAAAATAGAGCAATGAGCATTATATTAAGGCGAAATAGATATTAAGATGTAGAAAAAATGTCAGACGAACTCAATTGGCTAACAGTGAAACAGATGCTGACCTTAAACAAATAACTATTTACTAGTTTAGTCTCGACCCACGCATCAAAAGGGACATAGTGAATAAATCGTGAAGTAGCGTAGTCGGAATAAAATTTCAGACATTTTTACGTATGAGCGAATATTACCAGTATTGTTTTTGCAGAAATTAGCGCCCCAAACGGCGATCCAACGAATCATGTAACGAATACGGCTTAGCGTATTAATAATATCAGATACATGAAAAACAACTTGTTACCAAATTATTTACAATAACAGACATAATACAAGAAAATGCTAAGAAATCAGACTATCAGAAAGAATAAATCCATTAACAGTGTAGAAAATTTGCCTACAGTAGCTAGTGAATAGATTAAGAATTCAGCATCCATGCTATCAATAGAGAAGATACGTAAAATGAAAGAAATCTCAGTGTTTGAAATATGTAAAGAAAATAAAATATTCATCGTCGACGTTGCGCCCGAAAAATTTCTTATTTTTACTACCGGTGACGTTTCAGTGGTAATTTTCTGACCAAACCAAACCTAACCTCGCATAACTCAACAAAACATTACCTAAAAAAAGTAAAAATAATTGTTTTATTAATTTATTATGATTTTTTTTGCTAGTGCAAACCATCCAAAATAAAGTAAGAGGTGCCATGTTTTAACTTTTCTATCTGTAGTGCAAATACATATTTACCTCTTGTAGATTTTTTCCGATCTCCGCAAATAGAGCTCCTACTTGAAAGTTTGCTTAAAACATTCAGAATGCGACCAGAGATCTTCATCTCGGCGTGTTTGAAATGAGATTCCGCAGAGAACTCCCCCTCTTGTAATATTCAGATACATGTTTCGAATGGGATTATGCGAGAGATGCAAGAACGAGGGATGATATCTTAAAAAAATACGTTTTGAAAGGTTCATGGAGAAATTGTTAAATTTTGAAATTTGCAAGATTTTTCGCGCTGTTAGATGATTGATGTTGTTAAGATGATTTGAAAGCCTTATCTCTCTTGAATAGTTTATTGGTAGATAATGATTATATACGTGGCCTATTCAAAAGAAAAGGTGAATTTTGAATTTTCGCGGGCTGTGTACATTCGATTATCGTTTTTTGTTTTGTTTATGTTGGTGCACATATGTTTATCATATGTTAGCATTATCAGTCATTTTGGATTAGTGGTTTGTTTTTGACAACTAGAAAGGTTAGTCACGTTTTTGTGTGTTCTTCGATTTTTTACTTAAAAAAATGGATCAAAGAATATGTATTAAATTTTGCGTTAAAAATACAAAAAGTGCTCCAACGCACTTAAAATTTTGACTGTGGCATATGATAAACATATGTGTACCAACATAACCAAAAAAACGATAATCGAATGTACACAGTCCGCGAAATTTCAAAATTCACCTTTTCTTTTGAACAGGCCTCGTATATTAATTTTCACGGCGCAAGTATCTATAGATTGTATCATGGTTTCCGACTTATTTTAAAACGTTCTTTTTCTTCGGAAAATCAGTTTTGAAAACACAATTTTTCAAATGAAAAATAAGAGATAAAATATTATGGTATGGTATATATAGATTGTTTCGAAGTTCCACAACTCCCAGAAAATCTCTACAGAAAAATCTGCAAATTTTCCACGATGCCAAACCTCATCGCATCAGAGTTTTTGCTGCTCTATGCACACGTCAGCTTAATTTTGACGGCTTCCGTAGTCGAGTGGCTTAGATCCTCGACTACAAATCCAGAGATCGCGGGTTCAAAGCCCGGCATGCGCAATAATATTTGTTTAATAAATACACATTTAATTAATATGAAACAATATGCAGTATAATTGCAGCACGTTCCAGAGTGGTAGATACTCTCAGTATCGCCCTGGTGAAATAACCTAATTTAGAATAGAAACGTTGCTTGAAATGGCTTTAGCCGTGTTTGATGAGCAGACCTGAATAGCCAAGTACTTCCCCATCTTCCTTTTTCCCATCTTGTTCTCCTCTGCGTTACCTTAAGCCTCACAAAATACCGATTAGGATGTCATAGTCCCACTGGCTTCAGACGGTTGGGACTCTTTTGTAGTACTCAGATGAAAAAATACAGGTATTTCTGCCTTACAATAAACTCATCATAATAACCCATAGACGCATCTAACGCGTCTCATGAAACCCGTATCCCATAAGGAAATAAAACCACCCGCTTGTATTTTTTAATGTTATTGTAAAGCCGCCTCGGCCAGCAATAAAACAAAACCTAAAGGTACAGATGTTCAATATGAGACTCAATAAGTGTCCATTTCGGACACCAATAGTAAATATGCCATAGATTTACTTAAAATTGTACCAGTTTGAAGATGCCTGTCATAAGGTGAAACCGGTTAGGTTTTATATAAAAAATGGTATTTTTTTAATCATTGCATCATTACCGTTGTTTTTTAATTAAAAATCGCCATTAAATACTGCATTTTAACGGTTGTCTTATGGTGAAAATTAATATAAAAAAATATTTTAAAAAAAGTATTATTTAAATGCACCCCTGCCACGCCACATGAATGAGACTTTTTGAAAAATAATACATTGTTTTTTTTTTTAAATAAACCACCATTATGATTTGTGTAGGTAAAGCTTGACGTAATATTATTTTTTTTAAAAATATTCTCATCTGAAAAATACGCCATCTTGCGCCGCTAGCTTGCGTTAGAACTTTTCGCTATAGATTTTTTTTCACGAACATTTTCTCAACAGTTGTATAATCTAATGCTGAAACTTGTTTCACCTGTAACGACATCTTACATTAAAGTAATATTCCTTTGGCTAAATAAATAGGCGCGCGTATCTCCAAATAAAATTATTTGCAATATTTAAGATAATTTAGTTGACGGAGTTTGCAATCTTTTAGAAACTTTTGAGACCGCCCGAAAGAATATAATACATTTTCGAGTCTAAATTAAAAGCGATACGAGAATTAAATGATACGACTTACTTGTACGTTGCAACATATTAAATTTACTTGAAAAAGCTTTATGTTTTTCGTAGGCTTTTTGTTTTAGAAAAATGATTTATTTGCTTTATTTATTTACTGAAAATATTACCCGGCTTGTCTCGATAGTCTGATTGAAAAATAAGGCGTAGTGTCTTATTTTTGATCAATTACTTTAATATATGTGAGAAACGACAGCCTCCGTGGTCGAGTGGTTAGACGCTCGACTACGATTCCAGAGGTCGCGGGTTCAAACCCGGCGTGCACAAATACCGGCGTGCACGAATGGTGGTCTTTCACCAGGGCAATACTGAAGACTATCTGCCACTCTGAAACGTTCCGCAAATATACTTTATATTATTTTAGATGAATAAAATGTGTTAAGACACATATTAATCTAATAAAGTTGTTTGCGCACGCCGGGTTTGAACCCGCGACCTTAAGATTCGTAGTCGAGCGTCTTACCACTCAACCGTGGAGGACTGTAAAGGCTTTTACATATAATACATTTTAGTTATATAAAGGAGTAAAACATTGCGTAGGTTTTACAATTACTTATAGTTATTATCACAGTGGATTTCACAAAATAGTGTAATACGTATATAATACAAAGCATAATAAATTTCAAAGAAATTAGTAAGTTAATTGTAAGTATGTTATTGCAGCGTAACGTAGTAACAATTTGTGATATTATTATAGAAGATTGCAAAAAATTGTATATTACATGGCATTATAACAACAACAAAAAATGAATGATAATAACAATAGTATAACCATAAAATGAGTAAGTAGGAACTATGTAAATGGTAAGTTACAGCCCAATGGGTAGTATTTTAATTTTCACATTGTAATTATAACTATAACGATAACTATAGTAAAATTAATTTTAAAACGAGTGCCTCACAACACCATAACTCCTATCAAGGTATCAAATTTTTTAATGCTCTCCCGTTGAAAATTAAATTGGAAAAAAATTATGTAACTTTTAAATCAAATATCAAAAAAATATTGGAAAACTCCACCAGTTAACACGTTTTCTAAGTAAGTAAAAATGAAAATATATATTTTTTATATTTACATGTATATATATCATATATATATATAATAATATTAAAAAAAAAATTAATACAATTAAGACACAACCTCAAAATTTCATTAATCTTTTTTCGAAAATGAACCAAACACTCTATTTGTACATTTCTTGATTTAAATTGTATTGTATAATTTTGTGATCTACCTACATGTACGAATATTTACAACGTAATAACGTTGCTCCCCAACCCAAACACGAGAATTGATTTCTCTCCTGGGCTGGGTACTCTTGTTAAAAAAAAATATAAATAAATGTAATAGTTTAAAGAACATTATATACTGTTTATTTTATATAAAAAAACTTTATATTTCTATTGAAAATATTTAAATAAGCTAAATTTAAATTTGGAAACAGTATTGTAACGGTAAACATCTATTGAACCCTTAGAGCAATAACATACAAGAGAGAGCGCTGTAGAGAGAGCTGTAGTAAGTTTATACGAGGTTTGCCGGACTCGGCTAGACTTGGGCGTGGCTAGAATTAGAGCTAGGGTATTTATACATTCATTCATAGCACGTGTCAACACAACATTTTTGTTTATTCGTATAACCACTTTTTCACAGTATTGTTTTAAAAAAAATAACATGTAACCTAATAAACCGTTGAGTTATCTCAATTTTATTTCGCGTATCATAACGTGTGGGCGGAGCCAACGGAGACGCGGGACACGAAGAACATTCTAACAATACTTTAAAGCGGTGTGATAATTCGGGAAAATTTGTTGTCTCTTTCTTTCTCATGGTGTACGACGCAAAAACCCGGAGAAAGTGATTTATCCAAATTTGCATAGGTTAGGTAAAAATAATTAGCTCTCTCTCCATATATTGTTACTTCAAGATTGTACCATATAACTTATATGAGATATGTAATAATCAGCGCAAACCTTTTCGTTTCCACTGCTGTTTCAGGAATTTCCCCTATGCTCTAATTTAATGCACGGCACAAAGTAAATCACGATTTAATTCCTTCTCTTTACATCTACTGTTAGTACTTTGTACTTTCTCCGTGCTATGATAATAGTAAGGCATTTGGGAAATACGCTTACGCGAGTTAAATCGTAAGCACTTGCGGTCAAAACAGCTTTGGTACACAAAATCCAATAAATTCAACTTGCCAACTGCAATACAATCCGTGCCATAAATTCTAGGAGCTTTGTCTACGAAACAAAATTATATTTTAGCTAGAATTGTGCTCATTATTCATTAATTTCAAAGGTGAACGTATTTATTATTATTTTAGGATTTATCTGAGACGTATGTGCGGTAAAACCATGAATAACCGTATTAAAAATGTGGATATCCGGTAATAATGTTAAAAACAGGATCAAGAAAGGGATGCTTAGATGGTTTGGACATGTAGAACGAATGAACGAAGAAAGGCATGTGTAAAGAATATTTGATGCGAAAGTAAATGGAAGAAGAAGTCGAGGACGCCCGAGGAAGACATGGCACGATCAAGTACTTGTATCGGGCCATGTGAAGAGTCAGAATAACAGAAGAGTATGTATGATACGATGTATAAATGTGAATGAAGCAATAGGTGTGTGCCAAGACAGAGTTGTATGGCGTTCCATCCTCTCTGCCTACCCCTGCGGTGAAACGGCTTGATGGTTAGTTAGTTACTGTAAAATGGGTTGATATCTTCTTTCAATTAGAATAAACTTATTAAAGCTTTTTGCTTTATTTTAATAACAATTATTGATACGAGTACAAGATGAATAATTTTCAAAAAAATATGAAACAGAAAATAAAAAAGGTTAGTTTGCAACCGAGACTTGATCTCAGAACCTTGACTTTATCAGGAAATAACTTAAGGAAATTAAGCTTTTGAAACCTTTTTATATAATATCATTTTTATCAATCCCTTATTTATTTGAAAATTATAAACATTATTTTTTTCCAATTTCTTCGGATATTTTTTATTCGTTAAAAGAAAAACAAACATTCCGGGTTACGAATAAGCTGACAATATTGGAAAAACTTCTACTACTATCATAAAAAGTGGAAGACGTTGCTTGTGCTATGTTGGAGGACTTAGCCAGCAGAGCATTTGAACCCACGGCGCCCGGGTGGGAATCCGACTCGTTTATCCACTCAGCTACCAACCGATCGAAAGACATACGTCGTTACTCCCGGATAGAGTAGATGTCCCGAGTTCAAGTCTCGGTCGTTACCTAATCTTTTTTTATGTGCTGTGTCTTTTGTTTCATATTTTGTTGAAAATCATTGATATGTATATGTATTCATTTTTTTATAAAATTAAATAATAAAAACTAAAATGGTGTTCTACAAATAAAACGCATAAAAAGAAATTATTTGTATTATTTAAATAATTATCTTGATAAATGATTATTTCTTCTTATATATTTTGGATTTATGGGGTTGTTTGGTAATAGAAAAAGCCTCCTTTCAGAAACAATGACTACCTAGTTTCATTATTTACTGAGATAAATTAGTTACAAACTGTACATCTTTTTATTTAAATGAACCCACCAACCAGTTTCAGAAAAATCCTCTTTCCGTCAGGGCAGATAAAAGTTAAATAATAAAGTTTAGTTAAAGTTTGGTATGTCTCTCAACCGCGAATCGATGCCAAAGGTATCAATGACGTTTTAAAAGTTCTGCAGAGCACCTTCCATTGAAATACAGATAGAAAACAAAACACAGCATCATGTTCTGCGGATTTCAACTATTGTGTTTAAATTTGAGTTTCTATGAACATATTAATTAAAAACATTTATATATTTGATTTATTATTATTCTTTTGCAATGTGAACACTGCACAGGAGTTCCAACTGCTGGATCCACTCACAATTATACTTTTTTTTAAATAAGACGAATTTAAACAAGGTATAGAAATACGTCTGTCGAGGGTAAGCTGCAATACGAGTGTAAATAAATTATGTCCTAGTCAACATTCGTTTCTAACTGAGCAGATGCTTCTTCTAAGGTAAGATAATCAACTGTGCAAAATTTAAATTTACTATCGGAATACTATAGTTAATATCTGACCGGTCGGTAGCTGAGTGGACGAACGCGTCGGATTCCCACCCGGGCGTCGTGCGTTCAATTCCTCTGCTGGCTAAGTCCTCCATCATTACACAAGCAACATCTTCCGCTTTTTATGATGGCAGTAAGAGTTTTTTGAATATCGTCAGGTTATTCTTAACCCGGAAATTTTTGTCTTTCTTTCAAAAAAACACTTAAATAGAAAAACAAAAAAAAAATTTAAAAAAGAAAGTAATAAAATAAAAGAAAATCAAAAAGAACAATATAAAAGTGAAGTTGATTAAAATGTTGATATATTCCAAAATTTAATATTAATAAAGTTTTAAAGTTTACACAATCGGAAGGTAGCGCAATGAAGTTATGCCAATCGGGGTATTGGAAACTTCGCTAACATTTGAGCGGAACTACCAAAATCACCCCCGTTTCAGACGTGGAAATATAAGATTTCAGCATCGGTATCTGGGGAGGTTTCGCCAGCGGATATTACGTAAAAATGCGCGAAGTGATCGCCGCGTCACAGCCTACTTCCGGTACTTGACATTCTCTCCGCTTCCGGTCTGGCGGGAGAAGAACCCGCGCTTCCGTTTGCATGTATCCCGAGAAACCTTTTGCCTTCACGCGGCTTCTCAGAGAAAAGAAAAGAAAGCGTATTATTTTCAATGGAATCTCGTTATATTTTATTTTGTTGTATAGCGGGTAAATGCTCATTGAAATGTAAAGGAAACATTTAAAATATTTTTACATCTAATCTTTTAAAATGTTAGTTTAGTCCATTTAAAAAGAAAAAAATATTCAGAGAATACTGTATAAGAGTCTCAACTGCTTCCAAGTGTCCGGAGCCAGTGGGTCTATGGCATCCCCAATCGGAGTATGTTTTGAGGATGAAGGTAGTGGGAAGAGAAAGGAGATGGGAAAGAGGGAGGTCGGGAGGTACCTGGCTATTCAGATCTGGTCACCAAACACGGCTAAAGCCATTCCAAGCAACTTTCCAATTCTAAATGGTGGTCTTTCACTAGGGTGAGTCACAGAGTATCTACCACTCTGGAACGTACCGTAATGTACTGTGTATTATTTATTTAATGTGAATGAAATAATAACTTTTTATAAGACCTTATTTAATTTTTATGACCGACAGATTTCGCTTAGCCTAAGCATCATCAGGGTACAAAATTGAATTGACCTGATTACCCTTTTACCCTATATATGACTGAGCGAAACCGGTCTGTCATAAAAAATAAAATAAAATCTAAGGTCTTATACAAAGTTATTATTTTATTCACATTAAATAGGTCAAACCGCAGAGTGATTGCTTTCTACGAAAATATATTATTTATTTAATTAAAATGTGAAGTAACGCAACAATTAATTTAAAAAAAATGCGCACGCCGGGATTTGAGCCCGTGACTTTTAGGTTCGTAGTCGAGCGTCTTAACCACCCGACCATGGAGGCCGTCTAGTGGGCAAATGAAAAAAAAAGTTTATGGAAACTAAAAAGTTTATAAAAATGGTCAACGATGAGAAAAAAAAAATACAGTTTTTCTCTTATGTTCTTATGGATATTTCCAAGCTCTATAACTCTTGATGATATGAAATTGCTAGCTTAAATAAGTTGTGTTGATCTAGACAGTTCAGACAAAATAACGTGTGAAATTTTCATGACGTGATAGATGAAGTAGATTTCTGCTTTATTAGTAAATATTATTTAACAGTTAATTTTATTTTAAATACGAAATTGAAAATTCTAACAGCAGTTGCCTTACAAACGGGTAAAACAACACAGAAGCCGTGATGTCCATTGTTCGCTTTGAAAATTCATTTTCGTGTTGACTGCATTTTACTGCTCATATTATCACGATCCTAAGTCACTTACGAAGAAGGCTGTAATGGTTGTTCGTGCTTTACCGACAATAAGCCATGCAAAAGAAAATTGCAGTAAAATTGGAAATTTCACAGCAGGCTTGACATATTTACAAAAACAGCCAAGATTATTGCACTGGTTTAAAAAACTTTGAGATTGATAGCGAAAAATATGCAGGTCTAAGATAATTGAAAAGCATTAATGTCTGTGCATTTAACCCTTATGTGACTGAAGAAAACTACACCTTTTTATAATTGATATGAAGGTTTCTTTTACGGTACATAATTTGCTGAATTTTGCTGGACTACTTTTATGACATTATAAATTTCTACTCAGTTCAATACTTGGGGAAGTGGATAGGAATATCACCCAGTACCATCTTTTATTGGGGTTTTTAATTCTGTAGTTGATTAAAAATAGTATTAAGGATACAAATGATGAACTTTGGACACAACAGTACATCATATTTATCATTTAAAATAAGATAAAATTATTGAAAAAATATGGACAAGTTGCGAATTTCATATAAAACAGATGAGGGTACCCGAGTACCCTTTCAGTAATCAGAAGGTGTAAGTATAACTTAAGCGTTTTTCGTTACACATACCACCCTCCATATATCCAACGCTTATGTTCAATTGTTCATTTTGACTATTGTGGAGAAGTCAGGAAGTTTTAGCCGGTTATACCTACTGGAACATTAAAAAAAATCTATGTTAAAAACCGAAAAGGGTACCCGGGTACCCTTTAAGTCACATAAAGGTTGAAGCAACCTTCTCTATGAATAAACTGTTGAGAGATTAAGGCCTATTTCGGAGTCACGTTGATTGTCATAGCGGACCTTCCGTTACGGACGGAAGATGAATGGTTTTTATATGGATCATTTTATGGGTCGTCAAAGATGAAACTATTGTTACATGGTGTTCGATTTCATGTTACGGCTGGACTGCAGTTCAGTGTTGTCAGCGTGACACTATTTAGGCAGAGAGAAAACCTATACAAACTTGCGATAAATTACTTTCTCCGGGTTTTCTTTAATGTCTATTGACACTGAGAGAGTTCTCAGGCAAAATACGTTCAACTTACAAGCACTTACTTTACAACTCAATTCTTACAGCCAACTCTGAACCATACTTTAACGTAAAGCGGTGGTAGTTTCTAAACAAAGACATGCTTGCTAAAACCAATAAAAAAACTTTCTCTACAAAACTTGTACCATTTTATGTTAAAATTGGCCACTTCTGTCCTAGACAGTAGTAATATCCGAAGTCCGCAGACTGCATTGCAGATCGAAACTTTCCAGACGTTAAACAGTTTTTTCGGCCCCCGAATTCGAAACGCCCCTGCTTTTTGCCGAACAGGGGCAACGACACGTGTACTCGCTTCCCGAGCGGCCGGATCTGATTGTGCCGGCAGTTTGGATTCGGCGCGCATGTGTGCGTGCCCCTGGTAGGCAGTGGCGGCGCGGCGCGGGGGCATGGGGGGCAAAAGTGTCTCTCGACAGCGCCTGGCGTGTTGCCAAATTGCAATGTGAAATTATTGGGAAGGCGAATTTCAGACTATGGAGAGTTATGGTCGTCTGTAAGATGCACGCCAAGAGTGCACTTCTCAAACCAGCGATTATTTTATAATTTTTCATAAATTTATTGAAATCTGTCTTGTTACACGTCAGATTTTCATTTCGCGATCTCTGACCCTAGAGCCAAGGATTTTACGAAAGGTTGTTAAGTAAAAAAAATGCCGATAACTTGACCTACGTCACCCATCTTTTTTTAAATCATTCCGAAATTCTCAATTTCAAATTTACAACTTTTCTCGTCAAGCTTCATAAAGAAAGTTCATTCTTGTATTTACAGGCAACAAAGTTCCATTTCAATATTCTGTACAGTACTACGTTTCGCCAAGCAAACAATATTTAAATCTACCCTCTCCCCCCAAGTCGAGCGGAGAACATCACTCGCCTTGAAGTTTTCCCATTGCATTAATATGGGACTGGTATTACTTGCAGGGCTCGGCATTGTGGAACTGAGGAATTCCTCAAACGTACACTGCGGAAATAGAACAGCGATACAATGTAGCTTTGATATAAAAAGTATCGTATCGAAAAAAAAAACTTTTTCATTTCTTTGAAGAAAGCAAACACTTTGTTGCTTCAAATTGAATAAAGTTACGCAATACTTAGTTTGAGGTGTTTAAAACTCCTTTGTTTCAGTGTTATTGACACCGCATGCCAATTTTCGACCCATTTCAGCTTTTGATCAATTTGCAATTAGTTGCATGCATTAAAGCTTGTCTTTATGCTTGATAGCTAATCATAATTTAGTAAAAAGCGGAATCGGGGCTTAACGAAGACCGTTCAAATTCTAAAAAATAATCATCGATTTGTTGTTCATCTAATGAGATTGTTGGAAATACTTCAATTAACTTGTTTTTTCATAAAAAAAATTTTTTCCACAGACTATATTTTTGGTATAGTTTATTGTTGGGTGCCACTTTCATAAATCTTTGAACACAAGTTGAGTCTAATTTGTGTACACAAAAATAATATTTTGAATAAAACAAATTGTCATTATTTAGAACCATTTTATTTTTAAATCGCCGACTGATTTCGGAACGACCGTTCCTTCTCCAGGGCAAATTGATACTAATTTAGGGTTGATATTACTTAGCACATTACGTGTTAAAGTTTGGATAGATGAGGAACTAGGAAGGAGGGTATTTTAAACGAGAAGGGAGAGAGGGGGTAGGAAGAGACAGAGACAGTGTGGTAAATGGGAAAATATTCAAGATATGACTGAATGAGATTTTTTTTGGCTATGTCCCGATATCTGAGGATAATTTTCTTACTGCATAATAAAAAAATTGCTGCAAAAAATTACTAGTAATAAAATCGAACAATCATTGAATTTTTTTCATTAGAAAAGCGTAGGAAAGACTTTGATTTAAATTGCATTTTTTAAATTATTAATTGTATAATTGACTTACCTTCTCTGTTGCAACTCATCCAGTTCAAAATTTCTTGCTGTAGACTCAGACACAGTGAATTGCTGTTCCTCAATCATCACTCTACTAATTATTATGGGTATCATTCTCTACTTTTCAGAATGTCGAGACTTGTTAACTCAAGCCGTGGTCTTGAGATTGTTGGTAGCAGTCTAAATGATTTTTGTCATTCTTTACGACTCTACCAAAACTTTGACTAGACCTTGGCTTTGATTTGAATGTTCTTTGTTATGTATGTTTTGTCCTATTTTTGTCATTGCTTCATTTAATATAATGTACTCGTATGTGTTGTTATTTCTCTTTTGGTCTTTTTTTCTCATTTTGTGTTGTGTATTTGTTTGTAATTGGACAATAGTCCGTTAGTTTATTAACATATAAACACCGGTTATGATCCAATTTTTTTTAATAGTATTAAGTAATGGCGTAAAATTTATTTTATTTATAAATTTTCAATTGATGTTCCGAAAATCTTTCTTCTAACATCAAACCAGCTTTCTCTTACAAAAAAAAACAACTTTGGAAATGTTAAAAAAATGCTGAAATAACTATTATAAATTAACTAAATTTAGTATTTATTTCAATTAAGTTGTAAATATTGTCCCTCATTATATTTAATGTCGGGTCAACAAGTCGTAATTTCGATATTAAGATCAAAGAAAACGTGAGATGACTTAATAATAATAATTTGCTATCATATAATCTCAAAGAACCACAGCCCTGATAAAAATGCAAGAAACGTTTTTCACATTAATAATAAATGTAAACGCTTAGATAACTAAGAAGCCTTAGAAATTAAGATATCCTTAAAGGATAATAAGACCATTATTAACTAAGGTGTATCATGGAACGAAAGGGAGAATGTTTTTGTGAGACCGGGTGGTTTGATATATTATGAATTATTTTATCTAACAAATTAAAGTGTTTCTAAACAAAATGAATTTGTGTTATTTGTTATAATGAATAACTACAAAATCTTAGCTACCTACACCAGTGTAAGATTATTTATATTTGAATAAGGGAAGAAGAGTAAAATTGGTAAAATAAATATATTTTTTGGAGCATTGGTTAATAAGTACAACCTTTGAATGAATATGGCAGAAATAAATATTCGCGTAATTTTGACAGCTCCCGTGGTCAAATGGTAAGACGGTCTACTGCGAATACAGAGGTTGCGTGTTCAAACCCGGCGTACGCAAAACAATTTTTTTCATTAATATGTGTCATAACGCATTTTATCCATATAAAATAATATACAGTATGTTTGCGGCACGTTCCAGAGTGGTAAATACTCCAAGTATGGCCCTGGTGAAAGACCACCATTGAGAATCGGAACGTTTCTTGAAATAGCTTTAGCCGTGTTTGGTGATCAGATCTAAATAGCCAGGTACTTTCCGACCATCCTCTTCCTCTTCCTCTTCCCCATCTCCTTCCCCTACCCAATACCTTTAAAATCACAACATAGCCCGATTGAGGATGCCATAGTCCCACTGGTTCCAAAGGATTGGGAGCATTTGAGATTCTTGTTCGGTATTCACTATTAACATAAAATAAAAAAAAAACATATTTTGTTTCGGATTTAAAAATCTAATTTTTCTCAGATTTTTATTAGATCCGAAAAAACCTTTGGAATGTATCCCATCAATACAATATTTTTTGTTTGTTTCTGAAGTAATTCATACAGCAACCCTGGAGAAATGTCGATTTAAAAACTTAGCACATATTTCACGAAGTTTGTTTCCCCAGAGGCTGCCATAGAACACCCCCAGAAAAGTGGTTTGTTCATCATTTCTGTTACAAATAAAACACTTTGCCGTAACTTCACTGATGAATTAAATTATTATTCGTGGAAGGAAACTTCGTTGGTTTTATCTCTGTTTAGTATTCAAGAAGGCTTCAGTTCTGCAACAAGATTGCATTTGTTTCGAAATAAATTGCACCCCTCCGTGCAATTTAAAGTTTCGAACGCAGTATTTTATCATGCTATTTTGTTAAAGCTCGAATTTTGCAGAAAATTAATGCATATTTAAACATGTTCTTGGAAGGTTCGCAAGAACGATATAAGCACTCCTTCAATTTTAAAGCGCAAATGTTTGACGTTTTTTGATTATTTTTCCCTAAATCGCATTTGAATTATTAAAATACTGAATTAATAACGACTTGACTTTTATTTTAAAGAAAATCAACTATGGTACTTTAGACAGCCCTGATTTACTGAACTTTATTGCCTTTTATATGTCAATAGTAACTTCTCGTTTCTAATTTATACCAGTACTGAGTCTTTCAGATACTCGCTTGTACTTATTATAGATTGCATGCAATTGGTAATACTATTAACTGCACGGAATGTAGATACAAGAAGGCTTTAATATCATATATCTTTAATCAATATTAATTAAATGTAATCAAACAAATTTAATGTGGGTAATACTTATATATACTACTCATTTTTGATGTTTGTAAGAGCAAATAATTTCACTGTGGCGTATACAATTACAATAAATATGTTTTATTAAAACTATGATATTTAAATTCATGCATTTTTGTAACGTCAATATCGCAGAAGAGTTCCAGCTGCCAAAGCCAGTGGGACCATGTCACTCCTGTTTGTGGTATGTTGTGAGGCTGAAGAGAGTGAGGAGATAAAAGATATGGAAAATAAGAAAGGTAGTGAAGTCCTTGGCTATTCAGACCTTGTCGCCGAACAGAGCTGAAGGCATTTCAAGCGACGTTTAGCTTCTAAATGGTAGTCTTTCACCAGGGCAATACTGCGAGATGATATCTACCAATCGACATTAAAATTTTACAGATTATTTAGTATTCTTTCTTTAAATCATTTTCAGTTATGTCATATTTAATATTTCCAACTCTTTTAAGAGAGTGATCTTTTTCAAAGAAGCCTTCGAAAAATATTTACATTGGCAATATTTTAGGTTTTTTTAACGGTAATGAGATTAATTTAATTATTCATTTTTCAAGTTAAAAAAATATATTCAAAGGGTTGTTTTAGTGTACCTAATTACAAGTAAATAAGAAAAAATAGTAAAGAGCTTAACGTGATTATTTCAATCATCTTTTTCTTCCGAATCGGTCTTTAACCCACCGTGAAGAATAAAACCCCTTCCCAGGGGGTGGATACGGCAGAAAAGAAAATCCAAATGGTCTACTTAGGGCCCCTTAAAATACTACTACCCTTATCGAACCTCGAGGGCTGCTGGCGAGAAGCTCTAGCCGAATTAGTTCATTCGGCGATAGGCGATGGATGGACAGAAGCTCGGATAAAGTACCCAGTATTAGGGACGTGATTGAGACTTGCTGGAACTGAAGTGTGGAAATACTACCCCATAGTAAAGCATGGTAGTGTCGATGATTTTACTTGTTTGAAAGGGGTGCTTTTTCAATTTTTTTTGTTTTATTCTGTCGTGTGACTTTCGGAAAAGTTTGTGCAGTCTTTCGTGCATGCTAAGCACTGAATAGATAAATCGATAGAAATATAGCGTGGGCGTGTCCGTGTGCCCAAAAATTAGCCCTTTTTTACATACAGTGAAATTGATTAAACATTTTCAAACATCTAAACTCTTTCTTCAACAAATAATCAATTTTACTGACCCGTCTCGGGCATAGGAGTCAAAAAGCCTTAATTAAACTGGTGACTTCAGTTTTATTTAATATGTAATATTTGTGAAGGTTCATCTCAACAGGTTAATATAAAACTTTGTTTCAATAACATCTATCAAAATATTTTTTAAATTCATTAATTGCCAACTGGTTTTATCATTCATTTGTGACATCTTCAGAATTATTAATTTACATTTATTATTATTTATCGGAAACGTTCAGCTGCATTTTATATAAAAGTATTTTTACAAAAACTTGAAAATTCTTATTATTCTATTCATTTAAGTTTTTTGGTGAAACTAAATCTGATCGGTTTGAAAGTAGGATTTTTTTTCCTATGGCTTACTAATGGACTAATGTATCAAACAGTAGGTTTCCTAAAAAATATGTTATATAAATAATCGCATTTAATTCTACTCAATGTCTTTTTTTTTGCTTTAGAACGACAATGTTAATCAATCTCTACACGGCTTTGCCTGAGTTTCGATTTCCTTTTTTTAATTATTGAACTATATTTGAAAAAAAACTCGCAACAAACAGCATGGTGTCTCATCTTAGATTTTGAAAATTAGAAGAACTTATACAAGCTTCATAGCTCACATTTGCAATGAGTTTTCACCATGAGCTGTGCATTCAAACGTATTCTATTAAACGTTATTAAATTATAAAAGACGTCATGTTTCTATTTTATTTTTCATTAAAAAAGCGATTCCGAAGAAAGAGAGATAAAATCTATTAAGATTAAATAGATCGGTTAGTTGGTTGAGCGGTCTAAAGCTCAGGGCTTTCCACCCAGGCATCGCGGCTTTAATCCTCTGCTAGCTAAGTCCGCCATCATTGCATAAGCAACACTTTCCGCTTTTAACGATGGAAATAGGAGGAATTAAAATATTGTCTGGTTATTTGCAACCTGGGAATGTTTGTATTAAATAAAAAAAATTATGCTGAGTAGTAAAACTATTCTATATTTTTGTAGAATGCGATCACATTGTGGTTTGACATATTTAATAAAATGAAAAATGTATTAGACCACAGATATCATGTTAATTTTTATGAACGACTGATTTCGCTTAGTCTAAGCATCATCAGAGTAAAAAATGAAACTAAAAAGAATACATAGTATGCGGTTATATATACATGCAGAGGGAGAACACAATTTAAAACAAAAAAATATTAGTTGTAAAACTTACTTGTAGAAGCTGCTTCATTTTTTATTATGATAAATTATGCTAGTACTGAGTCGTTTGCTAGGAGGCGTCGACATTTAAGCACACCAAACTAAATTTAAAATTCAAAATTTAATTAAAATACGATGATTAATTAAGTTGTTTTTATGGAGTTTTAATATTATAAATTTGTAACCTTTCTTTTCTTTGTTTCAGGTAATTTCACAAACTATTCACAAGTGCTTCAATACACCTACACCACACCTTTCACCAACCCAAGTTAAAGCCTTATTTCACATAACCTGTCTGCCGGCCAGCTATGTGAGCTTTTGTGAGTTTACCGCTATGATTTATAGTAATATTTATTACACCAACCTTATTTTGTACGCAGTTTAATATATAAATCATCATCACCATGCTTTAAGTGAAAAATACGGTCCATGGTGTCTTATATTATGCCGTCGCTGAAAAAGCAAAAGGCTTAAGCGACACTTTGGTCAAAAATGAGTTAAATATGAGATTTTGATCAGTTCTTTTTTCTGCATTGAATGCTCCGACTCTCGTTTGATTCTGAAGACTTTTGTGGCTCTTCAGCCAACTAAAATATATTTGCCATTCGGGAGAAGGCTTGACATAATTTTCTCAAGCGACATAATTTTAGAACTTTTTGAGCTTTTTGTCGTTTCGAGTAATTCAATGAAAGCATTGAGTTACCTGGGTTACTTTTTTTTGCAAAATTTAACCAGGTACTGTAGATTTATGAATTTCACTGGAAAAAAATAAGCTTTAAAGTGCTCTGGTGTAAACTCACCTTTTGGACTTTTCGGCAACCATCTGTTCAATGGTCTCATACGTCTTAATCGACAAAACGTTTTCACTATTTCGAAAGCTTTGTGGTGGAGCACGATATCTCAATTATGAAGCTTAATCTGAGTACATACAGTAGTAAAAGCTCTCGAACGGTGAGCTCTGGCATAATAAAATTTACACCGAATTTTCCGTCTTGAATTTAGAAGTTAGTGAATATTTTTCATCTTGTAACGTAATTTCCATCCGGAGCTGTGAAGCCTTAAAATATCTATTTCACGGTCCAAAAATAAGATACGCCATCATATTGTTGATTCGGAAATGCATTAAAAAAGATTTTTTTAAAACGAAGAAAGCTTATAATAATAATAATATTTGAATAATTTGTATAGTGCCGTTTTTGTGAAAAATCACCTCAAGGGCGCTGTACAAATCTTAATTTCTACTAAATATTAATTCTTAGTTTATAGCAACATTTTTTTACCTAGCAGGTCATTTCTGGCAGGACACAATCACCATATCATAATAACTTTCATCTTATCATTAAAATATTGCATAACTTTTGATTATTTTCTCGAACTTAAGTCTTTAAGAGAAATATTGGCAGACATTCACTCTGCGCAAACAATGCGATAAAATATTTCTTTAATACAAAAAGGTCCTACTCGAAAACTGTTGGTGTTGCTAGGTATGAAAAATAATAATAATTTTCGTCGATAACTGCACTGGAGGGTTGCCAGGTCTAGTATATCCGCCGGGTACGCGACCCGGCACCTAAGTATGGGTGCCAACACTGAACAGATAATCGTTAGAAGTGTGATCTAAACATATTTGAAAGAAAATTGATATCACAAATTTATACGAGATACTTAGACTCGTAGGTACCAGACAGGCAAATAAAATTAATCACCTTTTCATGAAAAAATAAACATTGCGTTGGAAAATGTTCTGTGTAAATTTAACTCATTGAATTTTACAGTTTTTCAGCTTTATTTTTACAAAATCTAGCCAGGTACCTACTGAAGATTTGTTAATTTTACTGTAAAACAGACTTTAAAGGGCGCTGCAGCCCTTTTGCCTTTCCGACGGCGATATATGAACAAAAATACCCCCTTTTTGCTTTTTAATACAAGCCTTACTACAAATGATTTATCTGTTCATTCTATATGGGTACTTAGGAAAATGACGAAGGTTTCTAGTGAATATAATTGTTTAACAGTAATCTAGCAGTAAAATGCCTTTGCTGGTTTTGGAACTGCACCTTTAACTGACATTTGAGTATATTTTTCATCAAATTTAAAAGACAGCGGTAAAATAATGCATTCCTGGAAACCTTAAACGTTTTTCTAACTACGATGTTCATTTTATTTATAATTAAAACGTTCTATTGCTCGTATTCGAATGCTACAAAATTACGTTAAGCTAAATTTTTTAGTTAATAATAAAAGAATACTTTGTTTTAAAATTTAAATTTTTTAGTGCTGAGGCTGAATGTATTCTCATTGCATTCGCTAGGTTTTGAGCAAGCGCCCCTTGGATCCATAAACAAACATCTTACCACTCTTCCACTGAGGTTGCCATGAATTATTTTTTTAAAAGAAAGACAAACATTCCCGGGTTCCAAATAACCTGACAATATAAAAAAAACTCCTATTGCCATTATAATAAGTAGAAAATGTTACTTGTGCAATGATGGAGGACTTAGCTAGAGGAGGATTTGAATCTATACCGCACAAGAGTCTCAACTGCTTGCAATGATGGAGGACTTCCGTCTGGAGCCAGTGAGACTGTGGCATCCCCAATCGGGGTATTTCATGAGCCTGAAGGTAGTGGGGAGAGTAGGGAGATGAAGAAGGGGAAGGTTGGGAAGTATCTGGCTATTCAGATCTGGTCACCAAATACGGCTTAAGTCATTTCAAGCAACTTTTCAATTCCGAATGGGGGTCTTTCACCAGGGCAATACTTAGAGTATCTACCACTCTGGACGTGTCGCAAATACACTTTAATTTATATCAATCAAATGTGTTCTGATACATATTCATTAAATAAAATGTGTTTGCGCACGCCGGGTTTAAGCCCGCGACCTCTGGGTTCGTAGTCGAGCGTCTTACCACTCGACCATACAGGCTGTCATCTATACCATTTCAACGCAATTTTTTCCACCATTCATTAATTAAATACCACATTACTAAAACAAGCATGAAAATCGAACGTGCCTGGAAAATTTTATAAAAATTCTGCCATAATTCACATTTTCCAAATTTTAACTGCACCAAACAACACGCTATACGAACAGCCCCTAGTGCGTATATAAGCACTAAACAGGCCCGATCCGATCCAGACTTTTCATCAGCCTGGCAAAATCGTTAACGAGGCGACCCAACAATGTTTGGCGAAAATTGCGACCGAAGCGGGTTTCCGTGCGCAGCGAAAAATGCGATATAAATTACGCCGGGTCTTTGAGCTTCCAGGCTCTAATGCGATTTGAAAGCCTGATAGCTGATGGTAATACGTATTGAGATACCGTGATGTATCTTTTAAGGCCTTTTGAGAAATCTGTATAGAAAGAAAAAACGGTTTTCTTTCGCTTTGATCCAGATACATAGAAAACAAATAACATTTTAGCAAATTAAGAATACCCACTGCTCAAACCTTTGATTTTTTTTTTCTTTAAGCACCGTTTTTGTAAACAATCTTCTCAAGAGCGCTGTTTCATCAGTATAAAATTAGTAAGATCGATAGATAAAAAAAATGTGGACAAATCGTCAATCGCCTCTCCTGAATAGTATTTAATCTTTTCTAGCCTTAATTAAACCTTCTGAAGGCAATGTAAAACAGTTAAAATAACATATCATAAATTATAAAATAAATAAACAGAAAATCTACTTTGATTATTGATATGATTTATGTTTGAGCCTTAGAGTATATAGAGTGGTATCAATCCAAGGCAGTGCAGTCAGTTTTTGATGATTTTTACCTGACTCGGCGGACCTGGGCGTGGCTAAGACCAAGGCTAGGGTATTTATACATCCATTCATATCGACATTATGTTTTTGTTTATTCGTATAACCACTTTTTCACAGTATTGATATCAACAAAAATATAGCATCTAACCTAAAAAACCGTTTAGTCGTGTCAATTTAAGTGGCATAATAAAAAATGTGAACGGAGTCCCGCGGTGACCCAGGAGCCTAAGATCATTGTGATAGTACGTAGAAGCGGAGTATTATAATTGTTGTCTCTTTCTCTCTCATGGTGTACGACGTAAAAACCCGAAGAAAGTGATTTATCGCAAGTTTGTATAGGTTGGGTAAAAATATTAACCTCTCTCTCCATATATATTCTTACTACAGGGTGGGAATATTGATCCTCATCGGTCCCGACCTGCTTCACCGTAGTATCCCCGCAATTCAATTGGTAACAATTAATTTTAGTTCGATCCAATACGTCGAACACCCCAATGTTGAGTTGGTGATCCGACTGAATGGGAATGGACTGGGTACAATTAAATGTTGACTTATTTTTTATTTATTCTTTCTAAAATGTAAAGAAATACATGAGTTTGATCCATGTCTGTCTCACTAGGATGTTCCTGTGTCGAGACAAACGTAGTGTACATAAATTATATAATATTAAATGTAAATATTAATAAAATTAAAATAAAAAATAAATAAAAAATAGAAAGAAGATAAGAAATGAAAGATGAAATTGAATGAAAATTAGAACAAAGTTATTACATGGAGGTTACATTTTATAGATATTGTTTAGGTTGTGCACAATAATAAAAAGTAATAAAGAAGAAAAAGGAGAGAAAGATGAATTTGAATCAATATTAGAATAAAGTTATTACGTGGAGGTAACATTTTATAGATATTGTTTGGGAGTATAGAGATTGTGCATATGGTACATATTTAATGTTTTTGGGTGTTTTATGATCTAGGTAAAGATTAATACAGAAAATAAAAAAATAGGATTGTATAAGCCTAGAGACAAAGATAGATTGAAAAATGAAGTATGCACGTCTAAGTAGGTGTTTTGCAGTAGTTAGCAATATAAGAGCGACCTAAAGGGTCCGCAAAATAATTTTTTTTTTTTGAAAATGCTATAAAAAAAAAACTACTGAATATTTTCTCAAATTTCTTTTTTTATTTATAAGTACAATCCTTCCGGTTAATAATGGAAAATAATTTCATTCAAATGGCTGCCTCGGCTGGTCATGCAGTAGCCTACACGATCGGTCCAATTTTTAAGCACATTATCGATTGTGTGCAGCTGTATTTCACCAATGGCTTCACGAATATTGTCCTTTAAAGCGTCAATTGTCTCTGGCTTGTCGGCGTAACATTTATCTTTGAGGGCACCCCACAAATAATAGTCCAACGGTGTCAAATCGCAGCTCCGAGGTGGTTAAACGACATCAGCTCTGCGGCTGATAATGCGATCTTCAAAAACAGGGCGCAAAACATCGAGTGTAGCTTCGGCTGTGTGGCACGTAGCGCCGTCCTGTTGAAACCAAATGTTGCCAATATCCTCCTCTTCAATTTTTGTGAACAAAATTCGTTCAACATGGCCCGATAACGATCGCCATTGACTGTAACGGCCACTCCTTGCTCATTTTCAAAGAAAAATGGCCCAATTATGCCTCTGGACCAAAATCCGCACCAAACAGTGACTCGTTTTGGGTGTACCGGCTTTTCAATGTATGCGTGCGGGTTTTTTGTGCCCCAAATACGACAATTTTGCTTGTTTACATACCCGCCAAGATCAAAATGAGCTTCATCCGAAAAGATGATTTTTTGGCAAAATCGGCATCTTCTGTAAGTCGATCGCAGGCCCACTCAGCGAAGCGAAAACGCATTGGATGGTCAGTTGGCTTCAACTCCTGAACCAATTGGACTTTGTATGGCGTCATACCAAGGTCTTTATGCAAAATTCGTCTCAATGATGTCTCCGAAATGTTCAATTGTTGAGAACGACGGTGAATTGATGTTGATGGCGCTTCACGCACACTTTCTGCCACAGCATCGATATTCTCGGGTGTACGCACTGTTTTTGGCTTTTCACGCTTTGGTTTATCGATGAGGATGCCAGTTTCTTTCACTTTTTTCACAAGATAACGAACATACGGAGCTGACGGTGCTTCTCTTCTTCCAAAAACCGTACGCAATTTTCGCACACATTCTGCAACATTACCATGATTTTCAAAGTAATGTCGCAATATTTCCCAGCGTTGTTCAAGCGTATACACAACCATATTCGCTCAGCGGAAGGATAAAACTAATTATCTGTCAAATCAGACATGAGCTAAGTGTTACCATTCACGAAATAAGCACTAGTTGAAAAAAAAAAAGTTATTTGGCGGACCCTATATTTTATAAGTCCAATGTTTTATTTCATGTTTAAATTTGGTCATTGTTTTTATTTGTCAAGTCGTAGTTGGTAGTAGATTGTATAATTTGCAGGCTATGTATTCAAAGTGTGTTTGTTCAAAATCAGTATTTGCTAAAGGAGTTTGGAGTAGTGCTTTATTTTTGGTTCGTGTGTTATATAGAGTTGGTGTTGAATTGTATTGTGTTTTATCGTTTTTGTGCAAATTAATCAAAATATTTCGTGCAATTATTTATTTATTTTTTCAATTTATTTATTGATGCGAATAGTTGATTGAAAAGGTTCTACTTTTACAATACAACGAAAGTTTTGTATGTAAACTATTTTAAATTTGGATTGTACTGCATTTTATATTGGTAAAAACACCCATAATATAATTTTAAAATCAAATAACATCTCAGATGTTTAAATAACCACAGTTTTTCAGAATTGGTTAATCATCTCATTCCAAAGAAGCGAAGCTAGCAGTCCACAATGGAGTGCTCATACCAAGCCTGATGTATGGTAGTGAGGCATGGAACTGCCAGCGGAAGGATGAAAGTAGAATGAATGTGTAGATAAGATCCCTGAGACGTATTTTTGGTAAAACCATGTTGGCTGATGTGAGCGTAATGAATAGGCTCAAGAAAGGGACGCTTAGATGGTTTAGCCATGTAGAGTGAATGAACGAAGAAAGAAGTGTGAAAAGAATATATTATGCGAAAGTGATTGGAAGAAGAAGTCGAGGAAGCCTGAGAAAGACATGGCACGATCATATAAATTAAATACTTGAATCGGGTCATGTGAAGAGTCAGAATAACAGAAGAGAATGTATAAGACGATGTATGAATGTGAATGAAGCTAGGAGTGTGTGGCAAGACAGAGTTATATGGCGGTCCCTCCTCTCTGCCTACCCCTGCGGAGAAACGGCGTTATGGTTAGTTTAGTTTATCTTATTGAAAAAGATCATACCTTCAATAAAAGCACCGGTGCTCATATTCTCCATATAAATGGTCATGGCAACAAATAAAATAATTTAAACGCATCACAAATAAAGAAAGCCATTAAAATGAATAATCATATTCTAAATAATCAGTTAAATTTGTCAAGTAGTCCAATATTAAGTATATATCCCTTAAACTCATAAAATTTCTCATTATTCTTTGATCACCTTCTCAGTTAACGTTTTGTCTCTTTCTAATTATATGATCTGTCTCTTTCTCTCTTTTTCATTTCTCACTGTTCTCTTATTTTATTTTTTACTGTGATCCCCTTTGTACGTATTTATAACCGCACACGTTGTATTTTTTGTATAATTTAATTTTGTACTTTAATGATGCTTAGGCTAAGCGAATCCGGTCGGTTAAAAATTAAAATAAAATTTTTGGTCTTATACATTTTTTGCTTTGTAACATTTATGTTCTTGGCACAGTTGCCATAAACATAAATGTTATAAGGTTTTCTTTCTATCCGTACTTTTCTTGGCGTGTATCTATCCCCGCATTATAATCCCTACTTGGTGTAACCTTACGTGACCAGCTGAGACACAGGGCTCTATCGAAGCCAAAGTAAGGTTAACCTCTCAAAAGTTGGTCGTACTGTACAGGGCCCGCAGATACTTTAACACAGAAATAGTACTTTAATAGTACACAACTGCTAACTTTGTACAACTTTGTACAAATCGCAAATGCGCCCCGCTGTTGAATTTGGAAGTCACCTCTGGTCTGGAGCCCAGAAATTTACGTAAAAAACACCCTAGACTCTGTGCAGAAACGGGCGGTTCGTTTGATTGATTGTCCTAACTTAACAAACGGATTGCAATCTTTAGAGCACATACGTCTGGTAGAAATGTTTGCCTTGTTCAACCGGTATTTTAATGAAAGATGCTCTGAGGAACTTGCGTCATTAATTCTTTCGGCACCGGTGCATAGACGAGGAAGTTGCCTAACGCGTGCCTAAAATTTGTACACGGTTGACGTTTAACATGAGAACGGGTCGATTCTACGACTCGTTTTTGTGTTCAACACTTCGGCTGTGGAATGATTTGCCGATTTCTGTGTTTCCTCTCTCCTACAACGGGGGCCTCTTCAAGACCCAGGTTCAGTCCTCCATTACCAAAAAAAGTCTATCCACACAGCATCCACAAAGATGACATATGCCTTAAGAGAAATAATTTCCTTAAGGACCTCCTGTGTGGAGTTAGTGTAAAAACAAATAAAAATAATTACTTGGTGATTAATTTTAATGGAATTTCAACAGCTGGAGTGAGTAAAGTTTTGTAATTCTTAGTTAGAGATTGTTTTGAAGGATGTGAAATGGAGAAGGGGAAGACGTAGGCGTAGGTTGGAAATTGTCTAGGTGTAGAAAATGTTTACATCTGGACACTGAACTTTCTCCTTTCTTGTATCCTTGTTACTCAATGTCCTTACTGTCTACTGAAAACCCTTAACTTACTGTCATTAAATGTTTTCTTATTAATTTTTTGCTTGTTATATTCTAATTGTTTGCATTTTTAGAATCGTTACTTTATAATACTCTTATATTAATGTTTTTAAGTACAAACCAATATTATTAACTTTTTTCTGCTTTAACAAATTCGTCCTTCTTTATACATATTTTTCATCTGGATTTTTTGTACCGTTGTTCCATGTAAATTGTATTTTTATCTGTTGATGTACACATGCACTATTATAACTGTTTTTTTTCTTCTTCATTATTTTAGTCAGTTTTAATTTGCATTCATATCTGTATTATTTTCTAATTGTAATATGAGGTTAAGTAATTTAGAGTAAAGTGCAATCGAAGTGTACTATCACAAAACTGCACTATATAAATTCAATAAAATTTTAAACACAGTTATTTAAATAAATGCTTCATTATGAATGGAGTTCTCTTATTAGGGCATAACTGATAACATATTCTACTCTGAAATGGTTTTAAACATATTAACTAAATTTGAAATGATTTATTTCGCTTCCATTTCTCATTACAAACGCAATTAAAATCAATAATTAATATCTAAATCACAAAATGAATACACAAATACACTATATCTTCTTTTAGCGAAAAATTTCTACAAAGGCTTCCGCAACGTTAAACGACCGGTTTGAAGGTTACAAGAGATTATTAATTTTACAATTCTAACCAAACAGTAGACAGGCTGGAAGTAATTTTGTTTTCAGAACTTACCTACTCGTATTAATTTCTCTTTTGTATTTAGGTGCACAACTGATGATTCAGATGAAATTTCATTTCTAAACTAAAACAAAAAACGGTAATTTGGCTTCTAATTTTTTAAGTGAATAAAATAATAAAAATTGTGGATTTATTTTCCTCGTATTAAGGGATTTTTCGATGGGAACGAATTTCGTGGAAAAGCAATTTTAATCCTAAATTTTGTAACGCAAATATATATTTGATGAGTCTGGGAAACAAATGTTCTACGCAAAACTCTAAATTTAATTTAAAAAGTTTGAATATTTAAAAACCCTTTTTGTTTGAGTTACACATAATTTATTATCACACCATGAAGTTTCGAGGTATAAGCGTGAAACGCGGGATATACCACAATATTAGCATTTATTTTCATAAAGCACTGAAAACTATATTCCCAGAGTGGTAGATACTTCAAGTATCACCCTGGTGAGAGATCACCACTCAAAATCGAAACGTTTTTGAAAATGAAATCGTTGATGATTCTAGAGTATATTCGCTTTTTCTTGTTGTTTCGGATGTTGTCCATCATTAATAAGTACCTCCGTGGCCGAGCAGTTAAGATCCTTGGTTCAGAATCTATTTGCAGTGTGTTGAAAATTCGCGTGCGCAATGAATTTAACGTACTTTATTTGTGTTTTATAATATTTAACAACAATAAAATGGTGGTAAATTTAAGGCATGTTTTAGACTGATAAATACTCTCAGTATCGCCCTGACGAAAGACCACCATTCAGAATCAAAACGTTCCTTGAAATGGCTTTAGCCGTGTTTAGTGACTAGATCTGATTTTCCAGGTAACTTTCAACCTTCCTCTTTCCCATATCCTTCCCATCCCTTCTACCCTCAGTCTCAAAACATCCCCCTATTAGGGATTTCATAGTCTCACTGGCTACAGGCAGTCGGCAGCAGTTGGTAATTCTAATACGGTATTCATTATAAAAATAAAACATTTAAATTAGTTTTGTTCTCAAAAAGACAACTGTCCAAAATATGAACGTCGTTTCAAGTAAGTAAATAATTTGTGTAAATTAGAGTTTTTTTCTTTGAATACAATTAGTTGATGCCCCCTAAAGTTTCGCTGTATGAGCACGAAACACGTTGTATAAAGGAAAAAATGAGTAATACATTTTTTTGTGTAAAGGAAAATAAGCGGAAATAAGTAAACTAAAATGCAAAAGAAGTATTCATTGGCGTTCATATTTATGAAATATCTAAAAGTAAACACAGAAATGAATAGCATCGTTACGATCAAAGCTGAATTCCTTCAACGTATTATGTTATATCGATGTTTTATGATTTCTGAATCTTCTAATTTTTTTCATTCGATACACAAATGAACGCTTGATTTGTTCGCATCTCGAGATGAATCGTATCAATTGAACTCGCCTGAATGCACAGCGAATGAGATACGAACAGAACGTATATTATTCATTCCGAATGAAGTTGTCCGCCCCTTAGAGGCATCTATGGCTTAGTGTGACTACGCTGTATCTGTGTACCATCCTTTAGAGCGCGACTCAATCCCAGGGGGTTGATTCTCTGCATAGACGAAGATATTGTAATGCAAAGGAATAATGAAACTGTTAAATAATATTTAGTTTTCAACCACTTTGTTATAAAACATATTACAATACGTTGAATAATCTTTTCCTCAATTCCAATATTGAAATTTTTAAGAAAGGAGTGTCAATATAATATATGATTCTAAAATGAAAGGAAGAAGAAGTCGGGGACGCCCGAAGAAGACATGGCCTGTATGCTTGACGACCATGCTCGAATACGAATCTAGAGGTCGCGGGTTCGAACCCGGCGTGCGCAAATACAATTTATTCAATTAATATGCGTCATGACACATTTAATTGACATAAAATATAGTATATTTGCGGCACGTTCCAGAGTAGTAGATACTCTCAGTATCGCCCTGGTGAAAGACCACAATTCAGAATTGAAACATTGCTTGAAATGGCTTTGGCCGTGTTTGGTGACCAGATCTGAATAGCCAGGTACTTCCCAACCTTCCCCTTCCTCATCTCCTTACTCTCCCCACTACCTTCAGCCTCACAACATACCCCTATCGGGGATGCCATAGTCTCACTGGCTCTAGACGGTTGGGAGCAGTTGAGACTCTTGTGCGGTATTCATGTAAAATTGTATTTCTTCCTCTTTAGGATAATTATATTTGGGTCCTTAACCTATATCACCTGTGGGTCACCTTTGTTCCTTTTCATTTAAACTAACGCTGCGCTACATGCCCAGTAGTCCTGCTTGAGTGAGACAACAAAAGCAATGTCTCGCTAAATCTTCGTCTAAATCTTTGTCTCATTTCGAAAAAACTTATAGCATGATTTTTTCTTGGTGAATAGCTTTGTTTACGAACTAATCAAGATAGCCCTAATTAAAAATAGTTAACAGTTGATATTTTTAGCATGATAACAGTTGGTTTTTGCGACTAACTTCAACGTATTTCAACAGCTCGGCTCTTGAATGACACACTGGCTTTTGTGTTTCCTCCCCCTTACAATATATGGATATTTTTAGATCCCAAATTTATTCCTTCTTCTCTTAAATAATAACCTCCATACAGAATCCCCAACGTTGATGTAGCCTAGAGGGAAACCCCGTGCCCTCCTGTGTAAAATTAATGAAAACATTAAAAATCAACATGAAAATTACGTAAAATGGTTGAGTGAACACATAAGTAAAATTTTGTAGAAATATTTGTTTTCCAAAGGAATAATATTACCATAAAGCGAAGAACAAAATAACGTTCTTGAGATTTTCTCTCAAGCGTTTTCAGAATCGACTCCATACTTCTGTATTGCTATTCGAGTGAGCTTCGATCTTAACGCAAACTCATGGCAAGCGCTATGTTCTTTATTGCAAATATTCCATCCTCTCTCCTCGTAGATGCAATTTTATTTATTGGTTCGATTATAAATTACATGTGAAGATGCTCCCGAGAGATTATTCAACTCTCATGTGACTGAAGAAAACAACACTTTTTTAAAATTGACATGAAGGTTTCTTTTACAGTAATAATTTGCTGAAGTTTGCTGGACCACTTTTATGACGTAATACATTTTGACTTAGTTCAAGACTTTGACTATGTCAAGTCAGAATAGCAGAAGAGTATGTATGAGACGATGTATGAATAGAGCAATGAGTGTGTTCTAAGACAGAGTTGTATGGCGGTCCATCCTCTCTGCCTACCCTTGCGGGGAAACGGCGTGATAGTTAGTTAGTTAGTTAGACGAGATTATTGCAAACATATTTTTCTAATAACATTTAATAAATCAAAGCATTACAAAGGATTACAACAAATAATCCCCCAATATCAATGGTTATAACCGAAAAATCGTTTTTATTTTTTAAATTAAAGAATATTGTCTACTGCAGTAATTTCTGTCAGAATTTTATTAAATACGAGTAATTTGACGACCCGGTACATGAGAGATTTCTGTGTGATTTTTTCCTTGTTGGCAATATAATTACTCGTAGTTTTGCATTTCTCGTCCCGTGTCCGTGTATCTAGTAATCGGAATGTATCCATAATTCGAATTCCTTTGACATGACTCTTAGATCAGGAACGTCATCGGCTATCGGAAGGCTGATAGAACCCAAACGCAATCCAAATACTAAGTTCGGAGATCGCGCTTTCGGAGTATCGGGGCCGAAGGCAAATAAACTCCCTCTGGAACTAAGATGTATAACGAGCCCAACAGAATTTCGGTCCAAACTGAAAACTTACCTTTTCAGACTCTCATATCCTTAAATTCATTAAAAAGAATCTCAACATAATCGGTCTCTCGACGAATCACCTTTAGATATATAAATTTTAACCAAATCCTGTACTATACGACAAATTCAGAAAGTCTATTTTTAAATTTCTCTCCCATGCCCTAAATCGAAAAAAAAAACGTAATTATAATTTTAAGTTAATAGGTGTGTCTATCTGATAGGACCTTCCAGGTAAGTATGTTCTTGTATATTTTCTTATTTAAACTAGGAATTAATATGTAATAATAGAAAATAAGATCTGTACAGCGCCCTTGAGGTGATTTTTCACAAAAACGGCGCTATACAAATCATCCAAATATTATTATTATCATTCCTATAAAAATAAATACAAATATATCATTTAATTCACCATCATAAAATTAAGTTCTTTTGACATGTCTCTTATAAGTATTTTTGGCATTACTTTATTTTGTAGTATTTGCTTTATTATTCCATAAGGATATTTTAATGTTTTCTTATGCAATGAATTGCAAAATTGACAAAACTGAATTTCGAATACCACATTTTGTAAAAGTTTTCAAAGCCAATTGAGTGCGACCAAATTTTGTCAGTTTTTATGAACATTTTCAAAAAGAAGCAGCCGCCGCAGATATTATGCGGAAACTGTCGACGGGGCACACAACTTTGCTGCATCTGTCATCATCTCTGGCGATATGAGCATTCCGGGAATATCGAATACGCAAATACATTTATGAATTCCGGAGATAGTGAACATAACTTTATAAAAATTTCACCAATATCACATATTGGTAAACTAGAACGCAAATGTCACAAACTGCAATTATGAAAGTTTTACAACGTGTTTTCGATTTCAACACTCTTGCACAAAATGATGGCTTCTGTGGTCGAGTGGTTGAGACGCTTGACTACACATCCTGAGGTCGTGGGTTCTAATCCCGGCCTGCGTAAATAAATTTAACTTAATTGACATGTGTTATTTTTAATTTCATTAATATAAAAAAAAAATAAACACTTTATTTTTGGTACGTTCCAGAGTGGTACATACTCTAAGTATCGCCCTGGTGAAAGACCACCTCTCAGAATCGTAACATTGCTTGAAATGGCTTTAGCCGTGTTTGGTCACCAGATCTAAATAGCCAGGTACTTCTCAACCCCATCTCCTTGCCCTCCCCACTACCTTCAGCCTCACAACATACTTCGATTGGTGATGCCATAGTCCCACTGACTTTAAATGGTTTAAATGGACTCTTTACTATATTTTTATTTATTTAATCAACCATTTTGCCGTTTCACCAGGGGAGTAGGCAGAGAAGATGAACCGCCATAAAACTCTGTCTCGGCACACGCTCCTTAATTCATTTGTTTTCATCCATAGTCATTTGTTATTCTGACTCATGACATGACCAGTTCTGGTATTATATTGACTTGATCTCGCCATATCTTCCTCAGGCGTTTCCGACTTCTTCTACCATCCATTAGGGTTTTTAATCCAGTTAAGATCTTTTCCCTAAGAAAACACTAATGTAAAAATAAACTCAGTCAAGTAAATAAAACCATCAGATGATGATAGTAATAAGGCCTAATGAGCCGCAGTACTAGTTAGATAGTCATTATGAGGGGTATTTGTTTAAGCCCCAGCTAGTTAGTAGAGGATTACGAAAGAATTCATAAAATCAAAAAAAAATAAAAAATTCTACCATCCACTTTCGCGTAATATATTCTCGTGACGCTCCTTTCTGCATTCATCTATCTTACGTATTCAAACCATATACAGATGTCCCTTTCCAAATTTTGCACATTATTCTTTCAACAGCCTTACATTATTTCCAGATCTCCATATTTGTAACACAGCCAATACGTGGTTTTACCACAAATTTGCTACACAGCTCTCATTTCTACAGCGTTGAGTCTAATTTAATCTTTCTCTATCAGTTCCATGCCTCACTGCCATTCATCAGGGTTGGAATCACCACTCCATTGTAAATCGATTTTAATATATGTTTAAAAACAAAACAGCTCCGAAATAATGGTGGTACACAATAAATTTCAAAGCAGGTAAATTAATTGAAAATTTATATTCAGAATAGATTAATTATTTACGCATTAAAATTAGTCAAAGGGAGAACCACTGAGGTGATGAAAATTTACAAATGCCACGCAAAAACATTAAATACTTCCATAAAAGTATTATTAGTTAAAACCTGATTTCACATATGAATTTAATTTACTAATTTCAATTTTTGTTTCTTTTCGATTATTTGAAAAATAAGAAAAAATATACAGTCAAGGGTCAGCACTCAAAAATGACACCAAACATTACTTTATAGCATTCTAATACAGGCAATCCTACAAATGATGAATCTGAAAATTTTCTACAAATAGTTAGAAAAATGTCTGAGGTTTCCAGTGAATAAAATTTTACAACTGTAATCCTTTAAATTCTATGAAAAAATACTAAAATATCAGTAAAAGGTGCAGTTTTGAAACCAGAAAAGGCATTTTTTAACGTTTTACCTAAAATTCTAGTAGATTATTCATAAAGAATTTAAAGGATCACTGTTTAATAATTGTATTCACTGGAAAACTCAAACATTTTTGTAACTACCCGAATAGGATAAACAGATGAATCATTTGTAATATTGTTTACACTAGAAAGCCAACAAGTGCCTATTTTTGAGTGCTGACCCTTAAGTATAAATTATTTTTAGAGAAATATTATCGCTGTCGTTGACATAAGAATTCTGGACAGTGCTGATTTCATGACACCAGAACTAACAGTTTAAGAGTTTTTACTACTTCATAAAAACCGAAGTTTTCATGTTTTAGGTTTCTAGTAAAGATTATGCAATCAACGTTGGGGTGTTTTAATCTCCATACAATTTGATTGTCGATAGATTTTGACAAAATTGTGATCATCAGTCAAGCATAACGATTGTTGGATTTAAAATAAATAATTTGTTAGGTTCTTACCTTCTTGTTTTTCATTCAGTTCCCATCTTACCCATTTCACTATATTTGATTTCCGTATTCAACAACGCTGAGTTTGAAAACAAGTGACAATCAAGACACAGAAGAGAGTGATGTGAAAAAACGTGTTCGTTCGTTGGTGTCTCGTTTGGTCGTTCGTTTTGTTGATACTCTTCAAATAATGTTAAACTAAATGTTATTTTGGTATGGTGTTCGTTAATAATACAATGTGTAAGAATAATCACGAACTTAAACATCAACTTCATCGGTGAGTGAATTGGTTTCCCAACATTCTTCGTTCCTTAATCTCTCCATATCCAAAATTAGACACTTCCATCAAGTAGTATGGTTTTATCATTTTACAGTCCACTATTTTCTTAATTCATCTGAAGCAGAAAACACATTCGGTGTTTTACTACAGTTTCGGATCTAACAACGGTTATGTTGTTATACTTCTCAGCTGATCACAAAATGATCAAAAGTAAAACTGGCAGAGAATCGGCGTTTAACGGGAACCGTTCAATCGTCAAAAATGCAAAGTTCCGCGGATCGTCGATTCGATGATCGTCAAATGTGATGTGGTTTGAAACACCCTAACCTATGTTAAGTAAACTTTCAGAATTTTAAAGAGTTGTGTTAGGTAAAATAGCATTTTTATCATTTTTGTTGAATAATTTGACTTTCTACTTACTGCTCGAATGTGAATATTTTACGTATGACACAACAGTCTGAAAAATCGTTGGGTTTTCTGTATAATTTTATTATTCCCACAAGGAAAAGGAAAACTCTCTTCTCAGCTTAAGAGGCCGTACGCGGAATACTTTTGGGTCGAAGAAATGCCTTTCGTTTCAAGAGTCATATTTGTCAATAAGGGTGAAAATACCCAAGCCGTGGAGGGTATTACATTAAAATTCTACTACGGAAAGCTCCCATTCTTAATTTATATACATGAAATCACACGAAGCTTAATTTTGAAAACGAAATAAACTGCCTTAAATATAGGAGAGAGTACGTTTTGTAATCATTTTATGTATGAAAATTTTGACAGTAAATATACGCTATATTTTTAATTAATCATTGAAAGAATTTAGATATGAAACCGAAATGCAAAAAAATTAAAGAATGACGATGTTATAAGTGTCTCAATCGCGACTGTTATTTTTTGGCTTTTTCGGTTTCATATTTACGTTAAAGATTATTGATATTATTTCAATAATTGATATTTTATAATGAATACCACACAAGAGTCCCAACTGCTCCCAACTGTCTAGAGCCAGTGAGACCATCGCATCCCCACTTTGATTATGTTGTGAGGCTGAAGGTAGTGGGGAAGGGGAAGAGATTGGGAAAAGGAAGGTTGGGAAATACCTGGCTATTCAGATCTGGTCACCAAACACGGCTAAAGCCACTTCAAGTAACGTTTCGATTCTGAATGGTGGTTTTTCATTAGGGCGATACTCAGAGTACCTACCACTCTCAGATATATATCGCTGTCTGCGAAAAGGGTCAGACTTGAGAAAAAAAAACCGTTAAAAAAGAAAAGAAAAAAAACCATATATTATTATATTTTAAAGATAAAAGATCAAAATTCGCAGAGCAGTGCAAAAATAAAATATTTTACAGAATTAAAGCACTGAGGCTTTTTTTCTGAAAATAGGGTTTCAGTGTGGTACCGCCAAACGCCAGGGGGTGATTATTCATGCAAAGTTAAGGAAAATATATTGACTTATTTTTTTAATAAGGCTCTAATAATTTTTTTAAATATATATTTTTATTTTTTACGGTAACGTGTAACCGTTCCTTTATAGTAAAGATTATATTCACCCACTACCGGCGGTAATTTACCTCTACTGCCTTGTTAAATGCAAAATCTGTTTGATCGACCGTAACGACTGACTGTCTATTTTTTGTTCCAAGGCTGGTACTTACTCCCACCAGATATTATTTATTGTAAAGCTACGATCACAATACAAGTTTTCGACAACTGTCAGTCAAGATATTATTCCAAATTATTGAAAGGTGAAATGTTCTGTTTTAAAAAAATTCAAAAATTTTTTTTTCGTAGAATATGGTAAATAATCATCTGCCAAGGTATCGCGGTACCACTTTAAAACGCGGTGTTTATTATAATCTACTACATGTAGTATTGACGTGACTTTCTGATGAGATAAGTTTTGAGTTACACTGATCTTCGTTCTATCTACAGTGATAGTTCATATAGTAGGTTATTCAAAGCTTTAGGGCGTGATATTTCAAAAGCGCGATCTCCGATCTTAGAATCTGGAGCGCGCTTTGATTCCTTCAACCTTCCGATAGCTGATGACTTTGCTCATCTAAAAGCTGCTTTTAGCGAATTAGTGTTTCCAGGATTGCACAGTTCGGATTAGCAAGTTGCGTTTTGAACTTTGTTGATAAATGGACTCCTGGTACTGTAGCCTATATTAGAGAAGTTATGCAATGTTTAAACCATTCTTGGATATCACTCGTGCATTATTAACATCTTAGCTAGCTATTAATTTTCCTGATATATTTCAGTGCTTTATAAGCCAAAGCTTTTTGTACTTAAAATAATATATATATATATTTTTTTAAATTTATGTTTCTTACATTATTAGTTACATTACCTACCTCACTAGGTCATTAAAACCTGTTCTAGTAGGTGACAGTGAGAGCAAGTAGAATAATATAAAATATGTTGATTTTTGCTACACAATGCTAGATGATACAACAGACACTGACCGTATAACTTTCTTGATACATTAATTATTCCATATAAGAAACATTAACAGTAAGTTGCATACGATAGAGACAGTGGATATGATACAAATATACATATATTTTACATCGTAACAAACCTACGATTATTGATAGTGAATAAATAATAGTACTAAATAATAACTAGAGTTTACGCTTTTGATTGTGCCAAAAATTTACCTGTCTTTAGACATTCTTGTCGTGGTCTCAGCGTTATTTATTTCTATACAATTTACCGGTTAGTAGCTGAGTGGACAAAGGCACTGTATTCCCACCCGGGAGTCATGGGTTCAATTCCTCTGCTAGCTAAGTCCTCCATCGTTGCACAAGCAAAATTATCCGCTTATTATGATGGCGGTGGAAGTTTTTCAAATATTGTCAGGTTATTCGCAACCCGGGAATGTTTGTCTTTCTTTTTAAGAGAAATTTAGGAAGAGTGTTTACGAGAAACGGAAAGGCTGATAAGGATATTGAAAGAAGGGTGAAGCCAGGAAACTACGTTAATGGAGGACTGAACGCTGTTAGCGCAAATAATAAATTGTCCACAGGATCGAAGCTAGCAGTCAACAATGGATTGCTTATATCATCCTTGATGTATGGCAGTGAGGCATGGAACTGGCAGATAAAGGATGAAATTAGACTGAATGCTGTAGAAATGAGGTCCCTGAGGCGTATGTGTGGTAAAACCATGCATGCCCATGTTAAAAATGTGGATATCCGGAAAGAATGCAAGGCTGATGTAAGCGTAATGAATAGGACTAAGAAAGGGACGCATAGATGGTTTGGGCATGTAGAGTGAATGAACGAAAAAATGCGTGTATAAATAGTATATAACGTGAAAGTGTATAGAAGGAGAAGTCGGAGGCGCCCGGGGAAGACATGGTACAATCAAATTAATCAAATACTTGAGTCAGGCTATGTCAAGAGTTAGAGTAACAAAATAGTATATATGATACGATGAATGCATGCGAATGAAGCAAGGAGTGTGTGCCAAGACAGAGATACAACTAGGCGGTACGTTCTCTCTGCCTACCCGTTCGGAGAAACGGCATTATGGTTAGTAAGTTAGTTACAATTTACAGGTAAATAATGTACAAGGATAATATGAATAACATTACATTATATTGAAATAGAGTGAGAGTGGAGTGTAAGGTAGGAATGATGGGTACTGTTAATTATTTCTAATTTTGAAACTGTTAATTCGTGGTGGAATTCCATTTTAATGATTTAATAAAACAAATTTATAACTTTATTCCACTTTTATTTTATGACTGGACCGGTTTCGGCCTATGACGGCCATCTTCAGACAAGTACAAGTTGTTGTTAACCTACGGCTTATATACTATTTTTGGGGGATGTCAGGGGTAGTAAACAAAAATAGTATATAAGCCGTAGGTTAACAACAACTTGTACTAGTCTGAAGATGGCCGTCATAGGCCGAAACCAGTCCAGTCATAAAATAAAAGTGGAATAAAGTTATAAATTTGTTTTATTAAATCGGTACTGTTAATGATTATATTTATTACAGTGCTTCATAAACACCTCACTATGATTACCTGTGCTGAGGTGTTCACGTGTTTAGATTAAAGCATCAGTTACGTCTATTGCTGCCTATTAGTTATTTTAATAAGGTTAAATAAAATTGTCAGTGGTATTATAGAGAGTCCTGATTTATTAAGAATTATTGTTTTTTTTATTTAACAATGAAAACCACTGGATCCCAACATTTATTTAATTGTAACAATTATATCAGTACTGAGTCTTTCAAATAGTCGTTAGTACCTAGATTGCATGTAGTTGGTAATACGTACGCAGAGGTGGCTGATGTATTCAACTGCACGAAATGTAGATACAAGAATACTAATATCATATCTAATTAAATAAATACCATATATGAAATACATATGTTTACCAATCATTTTTACTTTTTGAATGAGAAAATAATTTACACTTGTATCACTTTAAAATCAAAATTAAGACGTAAAAGCTAAAGATGGTCGACATTCCTGTCCCGGTTAAAAGGAACCGGTTCCAAGCCGGTCACTGGAACCGTCGATATTATTCCTCTGAGGAATCGGTTCCTTTTTTTGACAAATAAAAATCGATATCATTTGTCCGAGGAGCCAGGTTTTTTGTTGATTTGCTAGTGCTTTTTTGAGGAGGAATTTTTGTCGATGTGCTAGTACTTTTCGATTTGAATATAAAAATCTCCTTCCTGGTACTTTTTTGGTACCTGAAACCGGTTCCAAAAAGAACTGGATAAATAACCGGTTCCTCGCCGGTCACCAGTAACTGAAACCGCAGGTACGCCCAATTCTAATTCCATCTCTTGTAAAAGCCCACTTGAGCGTGTTCAATAAATAAATATTTCAAAAGAGTTTATTTATTTATATTCTTGTGTTTAACTCCATTGGTTGCTGCTATCAATTACAACGTTTGACATTCGTACTTTTTGCAATGAGAAAAACAATGTTTTACGTCCGATTCTGACTGTATGCCAATAGCTCAAACACTTCTACTTTCATCTCAATTACCTTCGCTAGTGTTCACCTTTCCACGAGTATTGAGAAAATACGACGTCAATATGCGTCTTTCTATTCACGAACGGAGTTGAAGATTGATATCTATACTGTAGGGCGCCCTCGTCGACAGTAAATAAACTAATCTAATCAATCTATTTACTTTTCTGACAAATAAATTACAACTATTTCCTGTATCGGAGATTGACAGCTTTTACTTTTTATAAAGAGTCATGTATGGAATGAGACATTTCATGACCAGCATATTAAATTGCCTTGAAGTAACAATATATGGAGGGAGAGCTAATTATTTTTACCCAACCGATACAAACTTGCGATAAATCACTTTCTCCGAGCTTTCACGTCGTACACCATCAGAGAAAAAGAGACAACAAATATAATACACCGTTTCTATGTACTGTAACGATGATCTTGGTCTCCTGGGTCCCCGTAAGACTACGCCCACATTTTTTTATTATGCCACTAAATTTGACACAAATAAACGGTTTTTAGGTTATATGCTATATTTTTGTTGATAAAAATACCGTGAAAAAATGGTTAAACGAATAAACAAAAACATTATGTCGATATGTGATATGAATGGATGTATAAATACCCTAGCCTTAGTCTTAGCCACGCTCTGGTCTGCCGAGTCCGGTATCCATCATCAAAAACTGACTACACTACCTTGGATAGGTACCACTCTATGTACTCTAAGGTACCAGCTTACTCTTTTGGAAACTTCGTTTGGAAGTGTTGCGAAAAAAAAATACCCGTGCTAGATTCCAACGTGAAAATTGAACTTCTGAAGTTGACGTAGAACTGATTTTTAAATCGCACACGTACTAATGTAGCAATTAAGCAAATACATGAAAAAATATGTCAAACCACAAAGTGATTGCTTTCTACGAAAATAATAAATTAAATGTTAAAAATATATTAAAAATAATTGTATAAGAGAGTCGGAGAGAATGTGGACCTTTTAGACTAGTAGAAGTTTTTCCACTATAATTTCTCTCTTATTGTGCGACGAATCACCTTTAGATATTTACATTTTAATCAAACCCCTAGACTAAACTACAAATTCAGAAAGCCCATTATGAAATCTATTGTCATGTCCTAAAATTGAACAATACATATATTTTTTTTAATAAATAAGTATACTATAATTTTGACAATATCATGTCCTCTGAGTGAAAAACTGTATTTTTCTCCAAATTAGAAATCACAAAAATATTTGTGTTTATCTGAAGTGACCTGCTAGGTTATGATGCCACTGTATGTTAGTTACCTCTGTAAATAATATAAATAAATATTAATATGCCATAGATTATATGAAGAATTACAATGGTACCTATGAGTCAGGTTATTGGTGTTTTGGGATTTTAAGGTTTTATCAAAAACGATAAGATTAATAATTAAATTATCAGAAAAAGCAAACACTTTGTGGATTGACATGATTAATTAAATAAAAAACACACGTTGTTTAAATCCACTTTATTTTTGTATAAGTCAACTAGTTTCGACTCTGCTGAGTCTTCATCGGGACTTAAAAATATACTAATGAAATTAGAGGAATGTGCATATATATATATATATATATAATGGTGAACATGGGGAAAAGGAAGATATAGTATTAGGAGGGAGACAACAATATAACAATAGGACAAAAGAAACGTATCATATAATGTATTTATTTAAGTTGGCGAGGGGAAGATAGAGGGGGTAGCAGAACGTCAAGTTTGAGGGGAGGAAGAGGTGGAGGGGAAGGGAAACATGTTTAGAATAGGGCTATAAGTTAAATTCTTTTGGTTATTTAAAAGGTGATTATCATTAAGTTTTACTGATTTAGCTATTTCCAGGGCTTCTAAGTTGTTTAGCCGTAGGCCTATTCTATTTTTATGTAGAATATTAATTCCCGTATTTTGATCGAAGGAATGATTCTTGCTTATTAGATGTTCCGCAAATTCAGAAAAACCTACACTATTCAAACATCGCATATGTTCTTTGACTCTAACATTAAAATGACGGGCAGTTTTACCTATATAAAATGAAGGGCAATTATTACATGTAAGTTTATAAATGCCTAGTTGACTTATACAAAAATAAAGTGGATTTAAACAACGTGTGTTTTTTATTTAATTAAGATTAATAATTATTCATAAGTTTGACTTAGCTATATTCTATGTATTTATTGTTCGTAAGTATTTGATTTGACTGGTTTTTGATTATTTTTAGTAAATTTGTTTATTCTAACCTTAGAATAGAGGTGTAAAAGACGTACCTAAACCAGTATGTTAAAAAGAAACCTGAATTGCTCTTGAACATTTACATGACATACTCGTACAGTATTATTAATAAAATTTACTTGACTTACACCTTAAATTTGATACTCGATTTTGAATAGAAAACACACGTAAGATTTTTTTTATTTATTATTATTGATTTTCATTCGTATATGATGCGAAAGTGAATGGAAGAAGAAATCGGAGACGCCCGAGAAAGACATGGCACGATCAAGTCAATCAAATACTTGAATCGGGTCATGTGAAAAATCAGAATAACAGAAGAGTATGTATGAGACGATGTATGAATGTAAATGAAGCAAGGAGTGTGTGCCCCGACAGAGTTATATGGCGGTCCGTCCTCTCTGCCTACCCCTGCGGCGAAACGGCATGATGGTTAGTTAGTTACAAATTATCCAAATTGTATTATTATGGTAAACGTGACAGGCTGCATGATTTGAAATAAACTAAGTCTTTGAAGTCTTTTGAGATTCTAAGTGTAAAAGTCGCTGTCTACGAAACTATTTCTGTTAAATTCAATTACAAATAATTGTCTCATTTGAGTTTAATTTCGACGAAATTTCGCCAAAGAAAACCATTCGGGTATTAAAAGTCGAAAACGGATGTGCAAACGTAGCAAGTATTAACGAGAGTATTCATTACAAATCTGTGATCCTTATTCCAAAATAATTTGAAAATTTTATATCTCATTTTTGTAAGTGCTTTCGTTTCTCTTTAAGCTACACCATATGATATAATGTACTAAGATGAATTTGTATGTTCTCCTCTAGTACCTATCACAGCTGTGTTCTTAAAGTTCATTCATTAAAATTGTACGGTTTTGCATTAACAATGTACTTATAAAGATAAGTACCTACGTGTTTGCGCGACACTTCAACTTACACGTGAAACACTATTAAACTTCACAAATTCATTATAAGATTCTGTCAACTGTGCGGGTAAAGTGATGTGCAGGTTTGAATATTGCGGAGATGGGTGTAGCGGTATTTGAACTAAATTTAACAAGCTATCTCGAAAGTTAACGTTTGGATAGGTGATTTTCTTAAAAGTTTATTTAAGTACCAGAAAACCAAGACTCATGTACGATCATTTTTATAATTTGTCTAATAACTAAGTTTAAAAAAATATAAACATTTATATATATATATATATATATATATATTTATATATATATATATATATATATGTATTTAAATGTGAAAAAATCGCACACTGAAATTAATGCCTTACTATCGCTTACAGAACATAATTACCTTCCTTCTTTTAAAACTCCCGTTCCGAAGGTTGTGTCCTGATGTCACCCCCTTCGGAACGGAAGTTTTTATTATGTGTTGGATCCAAAGCTTTGATGAAATACCACGCTTTAGATAAATTTGAAAAAATAGTGGTCTGTAAACGATAAACTATAAAACTCGTACTTGATGTAAAAGTCTAATTATGGAATGAAGGGAAAATGGGAAACTATTCTCTCACCGATAAAGTTGAAGTTTTTACTCTTCTTGTACAATTTTATCACCCAAGCAATTCACAAAAAACCACACTTATTTTAGTCTTATTATTCACAAAACACCACATTTATTTTATATTTTTAAAATATCAAACATCAAACCATCGAACAAACGAAACGAAAAAGCGACCGCGTTTTTTCACACAAAAACTCTTCTGTTAAATTATTGATTTTTTCGAACACGGTGTTGTTAAATTCGGAATACGATACGGCGTAAAGGTTGGATAGGTAGGGACTTGAGTGAAAAACATGAAGGTGAACCCAACAAATTATCACTTTGAAATCCAACATTACGAATTCGCTATTAAAACTGTGTTTAATTAAAACATAAATTTCTTTAAAATATGTAATACTTTTTTACTTATCTTATTTGACCTATTGAGATTGTTGTGTAAAAGATCCATGGGCGTACATGCAAAACAAATAAAAATTGTGATTTTTAAATGTTTACAAATTATGGGTTTAGTTTAGTGACCTGCCCCTGTTACTTGAGCATCTCCGTCAGAGTATTGAACATTGAGGGTGCCATGGTCTCACTGTATGAGAAAAATTTTCATGGTTAGACTACCCAGAAAGAGAGCAAAGAGTGGGTGTGATAAGATTATTTTCATGGTCTACCTTGATGGCAAAGAATTCCTAGAATTTTTTCGTCAATTCATTAAAACACTTAATTATTTTTTAATGTTTACCCCGATTACGTTGGTAATATCTTACGCAATATAATTTATGATAATAATTCTGCGGTCTGGTTACAAATCGTCTTGTTTGTGTTGGGACAGATCTCTGACCAATTTATCACGGGGACTTTCGACTCAAGATTACGAGTACGTCTACGTTCTGCTGCTCTTGTAGTTTTTAATTTTTATTTAAGGAGAAAACACATATACAGACGGTAATTCATAAAAAAATGTAAAAAATCACTGGAAAATTTGCCTGTATCCCAACTATTTCTCACGGATTAACATATTAAGTAGCTGATAAATAAATATAAACACTAAGTTGGTTTTTTACATGAAAACAGCTTTCAATTTTCTACTAAAAGTACCGCATGTATCAAAGCATATGTCGGGATCCATTGACGTTTGATTTTGATTGAATAAACTGCGAATTCTTCTGATTGGATCCCTGACAGCAGCAGTTTCTCGTACTCGACCCGTTTCACCGCAGAGGTAAGCAGAGATGTTGGTACGCCACAATATCACTTTGTAGCACGCATCCCTTACATCATGAACATTCATACATCAACTCACAGACATTCTTCTGTTATTCTGGTGTGTCTTTGGCGAAACTAGCAATAATCTAAAATTAAAAAAAGATTTACATCTGATGGATGGAATGCCACATGCATCTGTGCTCGCAAACACTCCTTGATTTATCCACTTTCATTCATACTCTACTGTTATTCCGACGTGAAGACATGGTCCGAATCAAGTATTTGATTAACTTGTCCGTCATGTTTTTTCTGAGGTATCTCTAATTTCTTCTTCTACACCCATTCACTCTACATGTCCAATCAATCTTATCACCCCTTTCCAAATATAGTTCATTATGCTCATAAGTCATAATTTATTTTAGGTTATCTCTATTGGTAATGGTCTTTACTACATCTTTATATATATGAGATCTGAATTCTACTGCAAAAGTTCAACAAGATACATTTAAATCGGTATCATAAGACATTCAATTAATTTAAATTATACGAGGCCTGTTCAAAAGAAAAGGTGAATTTAAAATTTTCGCGGGCTGTGTACATTCGATTATCGATTTTTAATATGTATTAAATTTTGCGTTAAAAATGGAATAAAGTACTCCAACGCACTTAAAATGTTGACTGTGACATTCGGCGAGTCTACTTTGTCTCAAAAAAGTGTTTATAAGTGGTACAAGCGCTTTACAGAAGGCCGAGAAGATGTTAATGACGATGAGCGTCCCGGAGTTGTGGAAAAACAAATCATAGATTGTATTCTTTGATCCATTTTTTTCAAAAGTAAAAAAATCGAAGAACACACAAAAACGTGACTAACCTTTCCAGCTGTCAAAAACAAACCACTAATCCAAAATGGCTGATAATGCTAACATATTATAAACATATGTGTACCACCATAACAAAAAAAAATCGATAGTCGAATGTACACAGCCCGCGAAAATTCAAAATTCACCTCTTCTTTTGAACAGGCCATGTATATAGTATATTTGCGGTACGTTTCAGAGTGGTAGATTCATTAAGTATTGCCCTGGTGAAAGATCACCATTCAGAATTGAAACCTTACTTGAAATGGCTTAAGCTGTGTTTGGTTACCAGATCTCAATAGCCAGGTACTTCCCAAATTTAATCTTCTCCATCTCCTTCCCCTCACCACTACTTTTAGCTACATAACATACCTCAGTAGGGGATGTCATAGTCCTACTGGATCTAGACGGATGGGACCCTTGGTATTTTTTTCTCAAACTAAAATATCACTAGATTGTAAAACTGTATCGATAACAGCGCCTTTGGAGTGATTTTTCACAAAAACGGCGCTATCCAAACATTATAATGATTATTATTGAGATAATATCAATAATCTTCAACAAAAATATGAAACAGATAAAGACAGAAACTTAAAAGAATAACAGTCGCGACCGAGACTCGAACTCGGAACCTCTTCTCTATCCGAGAGTAACATTTCTGTTAATTGGTGTTACCGAGACCTTATTCTAACCGGAATTGTAATCAATCTCATACATCGTTAAAAATTATAAATATTTTTTTTTCAATTTCTACCGATATAGGCTGCCATGTTTGTAATGGTATGCGAAGCTCTAACCGAGCAAAGGATGTTCCATAAATAAAACTGAATAACTTATCTAAAACACCATCTAAGTATAATGTGGATTTTAAGGAATGCATACATAAGATAAGTAAGATATTGTCATAAACAACCCAACCTAACCTAACCTTCCTTTTCCCATTTCTTTCCCCTCCCCACTTTCTTTCTACCTCACAACATACCCCAATCGGGAACGTCATAGTCTCACTGGCTCTTGATGGTTGGGAGCAGTTAGGACTCTTGTGCGGTATTTACTACAAAAAACGATTGATGATCTTTTGAAAGTCTAACTTATAAAAGATAAGGGCTACTCGATAATTCTTTTCCACCCTAGTATTTTTTCACGCTTAAATTTCACAAATTTAGTCCGTTGTTTACTAGTAAAACGAAACATATTGAAATAGCTCGAATACAATACATTTTCTAAGTAACAAAGCGAATACCTAACTACATATAATATATTGAGTAATCCCTGCTTTCTTTGAGGTTTCGACGCGTAATCTCGCCTCGTAAATCATTTAAACCGATAGAGACCAAAATCTGAACAAAACCGTAAGTTATTTTCTTTAGGCATCCCAAATCTCTCAATATATTTGATTGAGTCAAGAGCCTCCACGCACAAGAACGTAATATAATAATATCGTTGAAGAAATGGGGAGTTCCACAGGGATTCCCGCTAAGCCCGACTTAACTTGGGTGTTTTTGAGTAACGTTTCCCAGAAAGCAGCAGCCTTAAGGTTGACGGGGAGGGAAAGGGACGATTAATATTGTTAATTAAGATTGGACTTGTCAGATTTGCCGTCAGATGGCGGGCTGTTGATAGGATTATGTTTCCAGGGGATTATATTCCACACAGAGTAAACAAGCTCCACAGCTAATGTCACGAGCTATACTTTTGATATATTATATTATTATTCTATGTTAAGCCGGGCATTGAACATATAATTAATAACATAAGTCTTGAAAGCACGTGTAGAACATCCTTAAATATCAAAGGTAATATTTTGAAAACTTTTGGGACAGTTACAGGTTATTATTATACTATTTTTATATATTTTATTTTTTAACAAAAACAAATATTCTCGGGTTACAATATTTAAAAAATTCTTACTTCCATCTTGATAAGCGGAAGATGTTGCTAGTGCAATGATGAAGGAGGCATACTAGCAAAGGAGTTGAACCCACGACGCCCGGATAGGAAACCGACGCGTTTTTCAACGACAATGAAAACAAACTCACTTATTTTATTGATAAAAACCTTAACAATATGCAAAAAAAATGTTAAAAATAATATACTACACCTACACTATGAACACATTTTTATATACGTAATACGTAACTCAACATAAACTTAAAATAAATAGCCTACACATACGACCTCTCCTAATTAAAAACCCGCCGCTTTTGTATTCAACAGCTCGGCTGTGGAACAATTTGTCGAATACAAATATAACCATATAATAGAAGCATAGGTATGTTATCATTATTACTTCTGTAATAAAATTATAATTATGTTTAAATAATGTTTAATAATGTTTTTCATTATTTCACCCCAGTGAGGATTAACCCCAAACTTACTGATACTTCGTATTTACATGTAACGTGCTTACTCCATTTATGGGTGCTCCTCTCACTTTGAATTACTCTCACAATGATGTCTACATAGTTTGAACAGCCCTTCTTAAATCTATGTTTTTCATTTTATAAATAGCTCATTTTAAATAGAATATCTTAAGAACCATTAACGTTTATTTAAAATCTACAATCTTAGATCAGAATAAAGACAACTATTAAACTACCACTTTTCAATATTGTTTGATTTATTGGTACACAGGTACTTATTATAAATAATAATAATTGGCTGATTTATATAGTGCCGTTTTCGTGACAGAAATATCACATCAAGGGCGCTTTACAGCATAATTAACATAATATTAAAAAAATAAGACTTAATATAAACTTATGCCTTATACTTATAACTAGTGACTTACAACTAACATATTGACATTAACAAATATATATATAATGATTGTTGCCCGTGTTATCGGATCTAGATTAGAAAAAATGGAGTAATTAATAGTTAACTATATGTATAAACTAAGAATAGCACTTGGACTATGTGATCAAAACTATAATGAAGTAAATTAACGTTATTGTGGGTATGATAATTTAAAAAGGTGAATCTTTAGTTTTGCTCTGAACTTAGTTGAGCTGTCGATCTTTCGCAAACGTGAAGGGAGGTTATTCCAAGCTGTGGGGCCTGCTACGGCAAAAGCTCGGTCTCCGAAATCGGTGTTGGGATTGCGTTTAGGTACTGTGAGTCTACCTATAGCCGTTGAAGATGCTGATCGAAAAGTTACTAGTCTCGTACAATAAGAGTCACCTAATACTTCTTTATCTACTCTAACTAACTAATAATCACGCTGTTTTCCCGCAGGGGTGGGCAAAGAGGTTTGACCGCCTCATAACTGTGTTGACAAACACTCCTTGCTTCACTCAAATTCGTACATATTCTTTTTTTATTCTGACTTTTGACATAGCCTGACTCATGTGATAGATTCACTTGATTGTGCCATGTATTCAACTTCTTCTATCATTTACTTTCACGTCACATATTTTTCTCATACTCCCTTCTTTGTTCATCGGATTTACATGCCCTAACCATCTAAGCGTCCCTTTCGTAATCTTATTCATTACGCTTACATCAGCCTTGACCTCTTTCCGGATATTCACATTTTTAACACGGTCATACATGGTTTTACCGCACATACGTCTAAGAAAGAAAACAGAGAGGGGATGAAAAGAATGATGACACTAACGATTATCTCATAACGTGTGTATAAGAATGAACCTCTCTTTTATCTTATCTTTTTTTCATTGTTAACATTATTTGCGTTATTATATCATATATAATGCGTCAAACTACTTCAATTTGAACTTATATAACTTCCTCGGATATATAATACCTTGTCTATATATGTGAGGTGTACATAAATGTTTAGTCTATTTTATAACACTATGCATGTATCTACAATATTTTTACATGATTCATTTCTTAATGTATTTGGTGAACAACTGTTTTTATAAGATCTTGTTCCATTAATAATTTAAGGTGATATTTCACAAAAATTTTGCTGTATAAATTAGCCAAGTATTATTTTCAAAAGTACATACGAAGATTTTTATCATTCAATCTTTCTTCTATCACACACTAAACGATACGTTCGGTGATATCTCTTCTTTCAATCTATCTACTGTGACATCTTTAAAGGTATACCTACATAAAGCTAATTATCTTCAAACTTACTTCACGTTAAACCTGTTTCAAATTCGTTGGTATTTGAAAATCGACTGAATGCTGTATAAATGAGATCCCTAAGGCGTATGTGCGGTAAAATTATGTATGACGGTGATGTAACCATAATGAATAAGGATTAAGTAAGGGACGCATATATGATTTGGGCATGTCGAGAGCATTAACAAAGAAAGAAGTTTGAGAATAATATATGACGAAAAAGTGAACGGTAGATAAAGTAGAGGTCGCCCGAGGAAGACACGGCACGATTAAGGGCCAGCACCCAAGAATGACGCTTAACGTCACTTTGTAGCATTCTAATTCAAACCATACTACAAATGATTTATATGCAATTTTTCTATGGGTAGTTAGAAACATGTCTGAAGTTTCCAGTGAAAACATTTTGTTAACTGTAATCCTTTAAATTCTATGAAAAACATACTGAAATATCAGTCAAAAGTGCAGTTTCAAAACCAGCTAAGGCATTTTTGAACGTTTTATCTAAAATTCCAGTATTAATTTCATAAATAATTAAAAATATTACTGATTAAGAATTGTGTTCACTGGAAACCTTAGACATTTTCCTAACAACCCGTAAATAATTAACAGATAAAGAATTTGTAGTTTTACTTGTACTAGAAATACAAAAATTGTTTTTTTTTTGATGCTGACCCTTAAGTGAATCTAATACTTAAGTCGGGCCATTAATAAGAGTCAAGAACAAAAAAGTATGTATGAATGTGAATAAAGCAAGTAGTGTGTGCCACGACAGCCTATGCAAGGCTGATTTAGGCATAGTGAAAAGGATTAAGAAAGAGACGCTAAGGTGGCTTAGTCATGTAGAGGGGATGAACAAAGGAAGGAGTGTGAAAAATAGTTGGGATGCGGGTGAATTCTCCAAGTAATATAAACTGTTTTATTAATTATGTATCTGTGTTTTAATAAAAAATATATAAATGTACATATATTTATAGATGTATGACGCAAAATCGAATGAAAAAGGTCGAAGACGCCCGATGAAAACATGACGCGATCAAATGAATAAAATACTTGATTCAGACCATTTCAAGAGTCAGAATAGCAGGAGAATATGCATAAATGTGAATAAAAAAAAGAGTGTGTGCCAAGATAGAGTGTGTTGTATGGCGGTCCATCCTCTAGCCTACCCTTGTGGAGAAAGGGCGCGATTAGCGTTGTAACCGCTCCGAAAGAACTACTTCTTTTGGAAGCAGTTCCTACTTCCTTCATTGTTCATTGAACAAATACTTTAATGATTAATCAAATAAATTAATGCAGTTAAAACTTCATTCATTTAATTTCATTGAACAAATACTTCAACTTAAGTTAGATTACAAAGGACTACTATGAAGCGCACTTGAGGTGAAATATCACAAAACTGCGCTGTATAAGTTCACTGTTATTATTATTACTGTAACTTGCAGAAGTTCAGTTGCAAAGTTGAATTTCAAAGCCTACCAGCACGTGTTTTTTTCGGCAATGAACCAGTTCCAGTTCTTTTAGTTCTCAAATCTCTACCGACTAGTAATTTTGTTTTGGCGAGGAACTATTGTCGATTTACTAGTACTTTTCGGAAAAATATCAAAGAACCGGTTCCAAAAAGAACTGAACAAATAACCGGGTAAATGCAAATCTCATTTTTGCGAGTTCGATTTCAATTGAAGTGTTCACTGCGAAGGGTTCATTTTAAAGAACTAGCAATTCGTGAAGCATTCACAAAACATTGAAGTTTTTCCCAACGCTAGACGTGATAGTTGGTTCTGACCACACAACGTATCTGCCAACAGAACGTTGTGAACGTGGAGATTTTATTGTTATGTTGGCTAAATCTACGAACAATGACAATAATGTTTTTATTTTATTATTGTTATCTCTTTTGGTAAATTTCCTTATAACAAATTTATACTTTTGTACTGAATTGTAGTTTGAAACTTGGAATGTAATTTGATGGCTTGGCAGCAGATGGTTTAAAAGAACAAGTGTCGTCGTGTGAACATAACTTTAATAGTGTGATAGTGGAAAGTTCAAAAGGTTCCGACAAGCGTTTTACAATTGTTGGAAAAGTTTAGGGTAAAAGGGATGGGATGTAATCTAAGGCTTTAGGGCCTTTAAACAAAGTACATACAAACATACAAGTATTTTCGTTGGTAGAATGTCCACGAAACAACGTAAGGTCATACGGGTGGATAAAACTCGCACGTGTCAACGCAAGGGTAGATTGAAAATACAGAGCGCTAAATATTATTATGTACTAACAATTGAAACGTTTCACAAACCACCTGTAGTTATTAAAAAAAAAAAAAATATATATATATATATATATATATATATATATATATATGTGAATATTGTTCATAGTTTCAACTGTTCCCGACTGTCCGGAGCCAGTAGGACCTTGTCATCCCTAATTGAGGTATATTGTGAGGGTGAAGAGAAGGTAATGAGGTAGATGAAGGTTGGAAAATACCGAAAATCTGGTCACCAAACTGGGCTAAAGCCATTTCAAGCCACGTTTCGATTCTGAATGGGGTCCTTCACCAGGGAGATACTGAGAGCATCTACCATTGAAGAGATAAACCGATAGAAGTATAAAAATAGCACTTAGTTTTTAAACCACGATTTTATTATGTTTTAACTAAGCGAAACCGGTTAGCGTAAAAAAATAATAAATTCGCGGCTTAAAACAAAGTGTTCCTTTATTTTAATATACTGTCAAACCACAAAGTGAATGCTGTATTATGAAAAAAAAAGTTTGATGCGGACATGTCCGTGTGCCCGAAGTAAGGTCATTTTTTTCTTATTTCAGATGAAATTGATCTAACATTTTCAAATATCGAAATTCTTTCGTGAGCAGATAATCAATGTAGTTAATCGGGATGTACATAGGCGTGGAAAGGTTCTCTTTTTGAAATCGGTAGAGATTATATTTCTAGGGATTATCTATTTAGTAGCGCTAAACATATTTGGTCAGTAATTCAAGCTTTTTTTTTACAATCTGCAATCAGTTTATCGAGTGATCTGTCAGGTTAGCATGCCTCTGTACATAATATAAATAAATATTAACATGGCATACGTAATATGTAGCTAGTAATAAAATGGAGCCTAGGAATCAAGATTTGTAAAGCGTCCTCGGGGTGATTTTTCACAAAAAACAGCGTTAGATAAATTATTTTTATTTTTATTATTCCTAATATTTGAAAATTACAATTACATTTGCATTCTAATGTTGAGATGTAATGTTCTAATGTTCAGATGTAGCCATAAATAATGTTTTGCATGGTAACTCAATTACTGCAGATAAAAATGCAAATTAAAAAAATAAATTATGTAGGTTTATTATGTCGGTGCAATTGATTTGGGTATTTTATAAAAAAACATGGAAAAATATGATCAAATGAAATGAAAAAATAACTTTGTTTAAGACCACAGATTTGATTTAACATTTTATTACCGACCGGTTTTGCTTAGTCTAAGCATCATCAGGGAACAAAAACAAAACAAAAAATAGTTTGATTATCATTTAATTATACAATCACCTTCTCAGCTGACTTTTTACCTCCTTCAATTCAAATTATTTTTCTCTTTCTCTCTGTTATAATAAAGCTATTATAATTTAAAGGTATTCTTTTTTTTTCTCACTGTTCTCTTATTTTTATTTTTTATTGTGTTCTCCCTCTGTATGTATATATGACCGCACACTATGTATTGTTGTCAAGTTTAATTTTGCACCCTGATGATGCTTAGGCTAAGCGAAACTATTCGGTTACAAAAATTAAAATAAAATCTGTGCTCTTATGCAAAGGTATTTTTTCATTAAATTTTTACCACAAAGTGATTGCTTTCTACGAAAAAAATACAATTACTTAAAAAAACTATCTTAACCATCACACCCAATCTGCGAAGGGGTAAACATATACGATGTGCAGCCATACAACTCAGTCATATAAACTCTTCTGTTATGTTGACTTTCAAACGATCTGACTTAAGTATTTGATTCCCTTGATTGTACCATAAGTTTTCGGGCGTCTCCAACTTCTTCTTCCATTACTTTTTCACTAAATATTCAAATCAAGTACGATTATATTTGAAGCTTAAAAGCAGTTTATCCCCCCAAAGGCGATGGCAAAAATAAAGCGATTTACTTAAAGCAAAGTTGTTTCTAAAATGTGATCATATTTAATCTAACAATTTTACCTCTTTTCCAATTTTACCAACTGAATAATATTATGCTAAAACAAAAATTAACTTATTAAAGCTTTATGCTTCATTACGATATTATTAATTGAAACTTTTTGGCAATATTGTTTTAAGAAATAACAAAAATAAAAACCTTACGTAGGTTCATTTTATCAAACAATTTTTTTTTCAAATACGGATCGTACAAAAATAATACTATACTTTCTTTAGGAAATTACTTAAATTCATAAGTTTACCATTTTATCACTATTTCTCACTCTTCACATACGTACGTCGTATTTTATTCTGTCTTCTTTGTAAGCGATCACATTCCTACTGCATTTATTCCTTTACACCTTTCCTTTCTTCCAACATCATGTTTCTCTATTTACAAGTGACTCGATGGGGAATTTCTCTTGAGGATCACGTTCCACACTCTCTAGAGTTCCCCACTTCCACAGTTCTTCACTTTCACAGTTTCCCACTCGCTGGATGACAACAGTTTCCGTTTTCGTGTTCAATGCACCATTCATCCTGTGTTTTTTTTTAGTTACAATGTGATTCGGATAGCTTTATTTATTTTACAGCTCTTTGATTTACAGTTGCCTTGGTTTCTGGTTTTGTGGTACATCTCTGGAGGTGCTCAAAGACAGATTAGTAAATCTCTGTGAGTTCTAAGTTGTTGTGGAAAACTCATTAAAAAACTTTGTCTTCTGCATCGCTTTACATGAGCTTTATAGCCAACTGCTTTCGGCACAGCCATACCTTTCTTCAAGACAGATGTAAAAATAATAAATCGTGATATCAGGTGGTTTTAATTTCTATGTGCCATTTGCACTAAAAAAAATAATTAATCATCCGTCTGAGGTATAAATAACGATCCTAAATTGTGTTATTTTTCATTATAAAACTTATTACAACACATGCGAAAAAATTAAAACTTAAATTTTTTTAATAGTGCGATTTCACTGTATGGAATTCAACATCATAACACCAATTCATTTCTGATTATTGTTTATTATTAATAATAAAATAATAACTGATTGGTAAGTAGCGCAGTGAACAAAAGCGTCAGGTTCAGAGTGGCAGATACTCTAAAAATAGCCCTGGTGAAAGACCACCATTCAGAATCGATACGCTGCTTGAAATAGCTTTCCAACCATCCTATTTCTCATCTCCTTACCTTTCCACTGCTTTCAGCCTCACAGCATACCACAATTGGGATGCTACAGTCTCACTGGCTCTAGAAGGTTGGTAGCAGTTAAGACACTTGCTCGGTATTAATTACAAAAATTAAAATAAGTTCTCAAAAAGGCGTCGTGGGTTCAATTCCTCTGCTAGCTAAGTCCTCCATCATTGCTCAAACAACATTTCGCTTATAATGACGGTGGTAGGAGTTTTTAAAATATATTATTTTAAGGTTGTTTACAATCCGGGAATGTTTATCTTGCTTGTGAAAAATAGAAAAAATAAAAATGATCATAAATTACTAATTTTATTAACTCACCAAGATTTCCGCATAAATACACATTGGCCGCAAAATACGTCATTTGATCTTATTCCCGTGAACGCAAAACGTGCGAGAATTCAACAAAATACAAACTATCCACTTCAACTCGAGGATTCTTGCGGCCAGGAGATAGTACTCGCCACTGAGAAACATTTCCAACAACGGCGCTCGCAACTTGGCCCCACATTTCCTCTTACTCTCAAATTGTTTGGAATTACTTAAACTTTTAACATTTGATCTAGTTCCTTGTGAGAGAACCACACCGATGATGAAATAACTACTACACTATTTATACCACTGAATAAATGATGTCCAGAAGTGTGGTACGTAAAGATTTGAAAGATAACTGATATCATCAGTTTAACTAACTAACTAACCATCACGCCGTTCTCTGTCTTGGCACGCATGCCTTGCTTTATTCACATTCAAACATCGTCTCATACATACTCTTCTGTTATTCCGACTCTTTACATGACCCGATTCAAGTACATATTTGATTTACTTGATCGTGCCCTGTCTTCCTAGGGGGTCCTTGTTATCGGTTTAAGTAAGATATTTCGTTTTTTTTTTTACGTGAATACCGCACAAGAGTCTCAACTGCTCCCAACCGTCTAGAGCTAGTGAGACTATGGAATCCCCAATAGGGGTATATTGTGAGGCTGAATGTAGTGGGGAGAAAAAGGAGACGAGGAAGAGGAAGGTTGGGAAGTACCTGGCTATTCAGATCTGGTCAACAAATACGGCTTAAGCCATTTCAAGCAACGTTTCAATTCTGAAGGGTGGTCTTTCACCAGGGCGATACTTGGAGTATTTACCACTCTGGACCTCGCTAAAGCCCCAGACAGGCTATTTTTATTTTTCTTTTATTTTATTATAATATGATATTCTTTAACTAAATCAAAAGCCACATAAAATAATATATGGAAAGGCGAAAAGGCTTAAGCCACCCTTGGGTCAAAAAATAATTAAATATGCAGTTTTCATCCGTTTTTTTTTCTGCATCGAATGCTCTAACTCTCGTTCGATTTCGAAAACTTTTGTGGCCCTTCAGCCATGTTAAACATATGTACAACTTGGGAAAAGGCTTGACTCAACGACACAAGCTTGGGACTTTTTTAGATTTTTGTCGCTTCAGGTAACTCAAAGTGAGCATTGAGTTACCTGAACTAACTTTTTTTTCAAAATCCAACAAGGTACTGAAGACTTCAGCCCTTTTGCTATTACAAAAGAGTCCCGTTTAATCGTTAGATAGCAGTTTATCAACAACATCTTGTATTTAAAAATTAGCATTATTATAATTATGTAGATATATATGTTAATAACAATATTGGCTACTTTAATCCACCGTCTCGAATATGTCGATTTTACAATACTATTTAATTTGGCAATAAAGACATTAATAGAAAATAGCCCTGCATGCTTAGCAACTGATAAACCGTAAACTAATACATCGTGAAGAATGATGTTTTTTTAAAATTAAAAATGTTGTTTTTGCTATATTTTTTCTTTTCGTTCTCTTTCTCGTGTATTGATTTGTTCTTGTTTTCTTTTCTTTATTATAATAATAATAATAATATTTGGACGATTTGTATAGCGCAGTTTTTGTGAAAAATCACCTCAAGGGCGCTGTAAATAATATAGCTTCTTCACCTAGCTATAAAAAAATAACTGTAAATTATGCATGCCGTGAACATGTTTAACTGGATTGTTAACACTAAGACATCCGAATACAATTTTTTTTTTCGTAGAAAGCAATCTCTTTGTGGTTTGACATATTTTATAAAAATGAAATAATAATTTTGTATAATACCACATATTTTATTTTGATTTTAATGTGATAGTCATATTCTTAATAATCAGTTAAATTTGTCCAGTAGTTCAATATTAAGTATACTTCCCATAAACTCACAATTTCTCATTGTTCTTTTATCACCTTCTCAGTTGACGTTTTGCCTCTTTTATATTCATATAATCTATCTCTTTCTCTCTGTTCCTTTGTTGCCAAATGTTATTCTATTGTTTTCTCACTGTTCTGTTATTTTATTTTACATTATATTCTCCCTCTATATGTATATATAACCGCACACTTTGTATTTCTGTTGAGTTTAATTTTGTATCCTGATGATACTTATGCTAAGTGAAATTAGTCGATCATAAAACTAAAATAAAATCGGTGGTCGTGTAAAAAGTTATTGTTATATATCAAATCACGTCAAACACTCTGGACATGTTTCAGTGTAATAAATAAATAAATAAAATAAAATATGTTCTACATAATGATATAGATGCGCTCATTTTAACAAGAAATAAAGATTTTTCGATTAATTAAGGCACGCAAACACGCCCACCCACCACTTCTCTCCGTTTATTTCTTCATGGCACTATACTCGTACACGAAGACAAACTGCTTGGCAAACACACAAACCCCAAATTCTGTTTGCTAAGTTGGGATGCTGTTTTATCAAGATCGCGGCTTTGTTAGGTTTGGGTGCGAGATCTGAAAAGCATGTGACTTTCCCGGTACCCCCTCCGTCGATAGAGTTATCTCTTTGAAGTCACTTTGCCAAGGATACCATTCGTCTAGGCCGCATCGTTGCCATTGTTGTGACAGCATAAAAGAGGGGAAATAATAAAGCAGCAGGGAATGAATCGCGTGAATCTGATGGTTCGCGACATTGAAACAATGAACTTCTGATAGTCGTGAGTTCAAACGAAGGAAAACAAAATATATTGAACAACATTACTTCCTTTGTGAGTACGTATGAGTGTTACCTTTTCAACATTGGAACCGATGGATGTGTTCAGAAAATTGACAAAAAAAAAAAAAATTCAAATCTAGAAAAGCGACAAAGTACCTACTTACAGTATTAATATATTTTTATGCTGTATTTAAAATGGATGGCAAGTCAAGTTAGATCCCGCAATTTTTACGGTTGCAACTAGTTTTATTATAAAATATTTTTTTGCGTAAAGAAATTAAAGACGTTTTTTTACATTAACTCCTCAAGACACTTATAGGAGGCCTTGAGGGAAATAATTCCTCTCAAGGCCTATGTTATCTTTGGAGATGCTGTGTGGAGAGATTTATAGATGATATGTATTTTTGCGTGATTTAATAAAACAAATTTGTAACTTTATTCCACTTTTATTATTTTGACTGGACCGGTTTCAGCGTATGACGGCCATCTTCAGACTAGTACAAATGTTTGTTAACCTACGGCTTATATACTATTTTTGGGGATGTTAGGGGTAGTAAACAATCATTGTTTACTACCCCTAACATCCCCAAAAATAGTATATAAGCCGTAGGTTAACAAACATTTGTACTAGTCTGAAGATGGCCGTCATAGGCTGAAACCGGTCCAGTCAAAATAATAAAAGTGGAATAAAGTTACAAATTTGTTTTATTAAATCATTAAAATGGAATTCCACCACGAATTAACAGTTTCAAAATTAGAAATAATGTATTTTTGCATATCGTTTTGCAAATGTAAAATTCTGTAAGAAACGCCCTGGCGAAAGATCACCATTTGAAATTCAAAATTTACGTGAATTTAACTGTGTTTACTAACCAGATCTGAAGAGCCATGCCCTCCTAAACCTTCATATTTCCCTTTTCCTTACCTCACTCCTTTCACAACGATCCTCAAATAGCGATACCATAGTCAAAACGGCTCCGTGGAGTTCTACATCTCAAATGGAATTAATTTCGACCAGTTAGTTGCTAAGTGATGCCATGGATTCAATTCCTCTGCTAGCTAAGTCCTCCATCATTGTACAAGTAACATCTTCTGCTTGGCAGTAGGAGTTTTTCAAATATTGTCAGGTTATTCGAAACCCAGGAATGTTTGTCTTTCTTTTTAAGAAAATAAATTTTGATTTTAATTTGAATTACATCAAAGTCATTTATCCTTGGCAGAGTACTGATAATACATGTCATTTCTCTATTGAATAAGACAGAGCACAATCAAGTGCTTCAAATACTTGGGTTAGGTCAAGTCAAGAGTTGGAATTGCAAAAGAGTGTTAATGAGAAGACGTATAAATGTTGATGAAGTCAAGAATGTGTGCGAAGACCTTGAAGTAACTATATATGGAGGGAGAGCTAATTATTTTTACCCAACCTACACAAACTTGCGAAAAATCACTTTCTCCGGGCTTTTACGGCGTAAATCATGAGAGAAAAAGAGACAACAAATTTCTTGGCCCGCTTCTATATACTGTCATAATGATCTTAAGGTGCTGGTTCCTTGAAGTAACACTGGCGGGACTCCGCCCACATTTTTTACTATGCCACTAAACTTGACACAACTAAACGGTTTTTTAGGTTAGATGCTATATTTTTGTTGATAAAAATACTGTGAAAAAGTGGCTATACGAATACACAAAAACATTATGTCGATATGTGATATGAATGGATGTATAAATACCGTAGCCTTAGTCTTAGCCACGCCCAACTGCGCCGAGTCATGTTAAAATCATCAAAAACAAGTCCAAAACTGACTTCACTGCCTTGGATAGATACTACTCTACGTACTCTAAGGCTAAGACAGAGCTATGTGGCGGACCATCTTCTCTCCCTATCTCACCAGGAAAAAGTATGTTAGTTCTCTGTTCGAAATATTTGTCAACATAGAATTCGCCATTATTTAAAAAAAAAGTTATTAACATTTAAGAGTCCCAACTGTTCCCTGGGACTATAGCATCAGGTATGTTATAAGGCTGAGAATAGTGAGGAGGGGAAGGAGACAGCGAGGAAGAAGGTTGAGAGGTACCTGGATATTCAGATCTAGTCACCAAACACGGTTAAAGCCATTTAAAGCAAGGGTCCAATTTTTAATGGTGGTCTTTCACCTGGGTGATAATGATAGTATCTACCACCTCGGAACGTGCCGCAAAATATACTACATATTATTCATATAAATTTAATGCAAAATAACAAAAAAATAGTTAAATTAAAATTTATTTACGCACGCTGGGATTTGAACCCGCGACCTTTGGATTCGTAGTCGAGTGTCTTAACTACTCGACCACAGAGACGCCGTCAAATATTATTATATTGCTAAATCATTTCTATGTTCAAAGTTCCTAACTTCTAACTTATAATTTGATATCCTATAAAATTAGTGTGTCCGGAAGAAAATTAGTTCAACAACTTCTGACCTTCGTCAATCTCTAACTATTAACTACTCCTTGCTCTTCCTAATTTAATGGGAAGGTAGACTTATCGGAATATTCTTGAAGATTACTGTTATGTTACCAGCCAACCACATACTGTGATAATTTGTCAGTAACCGACAAAGCTTTAGGCCTCCATAACTTAGTGGTTAACTTAAAAACGAGTTTTTTTCAACAATTTCAAGCTTTGTTTATTGATTTGGAAAGAAAAGGATGTTTCGCTGGCTTAGAAAAAACTGACAATATTTGAAAAACTCATACTACCATCATGATAAGCGGAAAATGTTAAGTTGAAGAAGCTCTCAGTAACGCCCTGTTGAAATTCAACTATCTGGGGCCCTAGCACGAAACATCTCTATGGATTTTATCGACAATGTCGGTAATTTAGAATCGCTCCTGAGTCCAACTGCAGTTCGCTAGTGAACAAAGAAACATGATTTATTTTTATTAAGTTTTTTAATCAACACAAATATAGGAAATAACCTCAAAATCCGTTAACGTAAGTTTTGAACTCGATGATATATTATGAAGTTAGCGCGGACGGAGAATATCCTCACATACTAAAGAGTGCTGCAATATTATGTGACGACTTTTCTTGTCTCTTTTTCTCTCAAAAAGTAAACGTCGTAAAAACCTAGAGAAAGTGATTTATCGCAAGGTTGTATAGGTTGGGTAGAAATATTTGGCTCTCTCTCTATATATATTCTTACTCCAATATCCAATAGCTGATGTTGGCCATAAATAAGGAGTCAAGGCTTTCTATGTGGAGTTTATGTTTATGAAATATTAGTGGAAAATAACAACTACTTTGCGTGAAATGGTAGAATAAACACACAAAAATACGATTTGTGGAAATATTTCTTTAGATAAAATCAATACAAACCGAGGCGATAAATTCCTTACTAGTATATTATATCTTTGTAAGCTTTTGTTACATAAATCCACACTAGAAACTTTTAAGGTTTAAATGAAAATAAATAAATTGGTGAGTGATGAATTCTTTGTGATGACTGATGACCTTAGTGAAGTATTTTCCCCCAACTTGCCCTTGCGGTGTGATTCTCCCCGTATAATGAGCTTTCAGCTAGTACGGGGCTTTCTTTGGTGGTAAACAACACAAAAAAGTTTATCAATTATTCGGAAATTTTTCGGGATCAGGTGTAGGAGGTGATTTCCTTCGGTGATTACCCAGAGAAGATCACGTTAAAAGTTTGCCTGTAAAATCCCTCTGCCTCTCGAAATACGTGGACAAGATGTTACCTGAAATAGGCACTCGTACGTCTTAGCATGTATTATTAGTTTCAAGTTGGAAATTTATGATACGAACGCATTTAAAAAAAGTTAATTTATCTTGTAAAATTATTTTTTGAATTATGAATGCGTCTTTGTAAAGGCATAAACAAATCTCTTCTTAAGCCCATGATATTGTTTCATAATGTCTCGTTGGTCGTCTCTTATTTGTTTGTTCTTCATGTGAAATTGAGTTGTGATTCGTTGTGTAAGAAGAATCCATAACTTATACATCAACTTCATCGGTGAGTGAATTGGTTTCCTTACTTCCTTAATTCCATAATCTATCCACATCCAGGAGGGCGTAGTTGCCCCATTTGACCTTGCCTATTAAAGTGTTTTCATGACATCATCGTAGGAAATTTGTTTTTGGTAATACTTAGAGAGGAGTATTTTCATAATATTTTAGTAATCTTAATATAAGATATGTCACAAAACTCTCTTTCGGAGTGACATAAGAACCCCCTTACTTAAGCGAAGTGTTGAACAAATAACTTTTAAATACAACATTGTGTTTTTGAATCGCTATCTAGCTGGAAGCAATTATATACCTTTGTGTGCCTCGCAGAGAAAATCCCTTCAAATACAGTGGTATGCGTTAGTACCCAATACCTTGGTAACGTGCTATGACTAAACATTTAGTCTACACCTCAGCGTAAAAAAAGCTTTCATAAAATCCCTCATAAAATAGAATTTGACTATGGTGCGTTCAAAAAACAAATAATTCTTCTAATCGAATTGAATTATACTAAATAATGCGTGCGATTGTGTGGTTAAAAAAACCTTTTAAACTCAATTCCACTTATTTATTTTTGGCTACAATGGTTTTCCTTTAAAACGGGCATATTCATACGAGTATATTTTAAGTAATTATATGATATTTACACTGTGAAGAATGAATTCCAAATGTGAAAATGATTTTCAAATAAAACACACAGCGAAGTTCCACTCCGATGAGTTTAAAAAAAAACTTCACATTGGACTGTAAACTGGTACACATTTGGTTTTATATAAACAAGTTTTAAAAGCAAGTATCAAAAAATATTAAAACAATTATATACAATCAGGAATATAACAAAGAAAACAGGTGAAGACTGAAAATATACAGATACAATACAAAAAAAAAAAAAGAACAAATGAAATGAATAAAGGATGCTTATTTTTAATTTGTTATAGTGTAAATGCATATTTAACTCTAATTATTTTCCTGATATTTTAATAAAGAGAGTTATTTTTTCATTTCTTTAAATAAATATTTATTTAATGCATGCGTAACAATATTTGTATTTTTTTCCATGAAAAACTAACATTTTTTCTACCAGTCTCAGAAAAAACGTTGTCTAGTGAGGTATGCAACAAATATGACTAATTAACTAACTAACTAACCAACCATCACGCCGTTTCCCCGCACGGGTAAGACAGAAAGGACGGACCGCCTTATAACTCTGTCTTGGCACACACTCCTCACTTCATTTACATTTATGCATCGTCTCATACATACTTTTCTGTTATTCTGACTCTTCACATGACCCGATTCAAGTATTTGATTTACTTGATCATGCCATGTATTTCTCGGGCGTCCTCGACTTCTTCTTCCATTTACTTTCGCGTCATATATATTTATTACACTCCTTTCTTTCATCCACTCTACATGCCCAAACCATCTAAGCGTCCCTTTCTTGATCCTATTCATTACGCTCTCATCAGCCTTGCATTCTTACCGGATATCCACATTTTTAATACGGTCACACATGGTTTTACCGCACATACGTCTCAAAGATCTCATTTCCACAGCATTCAGTCTACAAATGTGTACATAACATAACTAAGATGATAAGCTCCCGGGTTGCCGGCAGTGAAATAAAAAAATCCATTAAGTTTGCCAAATGGTAACAAAACCTATTACAAAACCTTAACTCCTCAACTTTTGATGCACAAACAATAATAAGGTAACCGCACCACGATCAAAATAATGTTTTAAAACCATGAACCCTCCACAGTGCAACGTAGTTTCTCAGGTACTTCCCAGAATGTTGCTATAAACTTCGGTCGGCCATCGCCTTTCCGCCAACGTAACGTGGAGGCTTCGCGGATACGCTGAAAGTTCAGTCAGAGGGGAAATTACTTCCAGGATGCACTCCCGAAAGTCCTAAAGCCCGAGTAATGAGGTTGTTTGTCTTTCAACTACCACGCCGTTAGGTTTGCGGTCGACGTTCAAACGTGTTTTACGGAACGAATATCTTTAAAAAAATATTCTCAATTTGAAACAATTGTTCTGATTTTAATACTCGCACATGAGAAGATTGTTTTTTTTTTCTAATATTTTTATTCGTCAGGATTTTGAAGCAACATTAATAATAATAATAATATTAATATTTGGATAATTTGTACAGCGCCGTTTTTGTGAAAAATCACCTCAAGGGCGCTGTACAAATTTTAATTTCTACTTTATATTAATTCTTAGTTTATATAAATACACAGCAACATACTTACCTGGCAGGTCACTTTTGGCAGGACACAATCACTATATCGTAATAACTTAAAATTTAACTGATTCTTACATATGTTTTTATTTATTTATTATTTTTTATTGTTATTTTTTCATTTTTAGGGCATGAGAGCAAATTTAAAATAAAGTGTATCGGAAGTATTTTTTCATTTTTCGTAGTGAGGAACAGATAATGGTGATAATATTCTAATGAATTTAAGAAATGAGAGTCTGAAAAGTTTTCTTGGTTTGAACAGAAATTCTATTGGGCTTGTTGTATTTTGTTTATGGATATGATTTTCTGAAAAAATGGGTTTTTGAATAATAATTAAAAAATTGTAATTTATATGGTATATAAAAGTTAATTGTGACGAAATATTTAATACTTTTTTGCAACAAGAATACACATTTGCCTAAAATCTCTAAATAGATTAAAAAAACAAAGATCACTTCTTTTTTATTTTTGATAGTGAATACCGCACAAGAGACCCAACTGCTTCCAACCATCTTGAGCCAGTGATACTGTGGCATACCCAAAAGGGGTATGTTGTAAGGCTTAAGGTAGTGGGGAGGGGAAGGAGATGGGGAAGAGGAAGGTTGGGAAGTACCTGGCTATTCAGATTTGGTCACCAAACACGGTTAAAGCCATTTCAAGCAACGTTTCGATTCTGAACAGTGGTCTTTCACCAGGGCGATACTAAGAGTATTTACCACTCTGGAACATACGGAAAATATACTTTTAATTGTTTTTAAATGAATTAAATGTATTAATAAAATAAAAGTTATTTGCGCACACCGGGTTTGAACCCGGGATCTTAGTGATAACAAAACGATCATGCTATTACGATTGACACCTGATCATAATTTGATCAAATACTGAAACGGGCCGAGAATCAGTGGTTAATGGGGGGCGATTATTTGAAGTGATAACGGTAAAATGTTAAAAACACATTCAATATTTTATTGAATAATGTGGGAAATTTAGTTTATTTGATTCATGATCGGAAAAGATTTTATAATAAGATTTTAATAATCTATTCACTATAGTACAGTTAGTGAGATTTTGTGAGAATTATATTTTTGACACAATTACTTCTTCAAATATAAAAAAAAATTGTACTCAAACCGCTAGGAAAAAGCTTTACAGGAAACATAATTTCTTTAGGTAGTCCGTTGTAGTTATTGAAGTATTTTATAACAGGATTTACACATTTTTCATTGCTTTTAACACAGTGTAAAATGCATGTACAACTCTATCATTTTATGGATGTCAGTTTTTTTTGGGATTCTGTAAAACTTTAAATCATAAAGTTTAATATAAATTGTTTCGTGTTTTCAATTTACGGTTATAGTTTAGTGCCCAAGTGACATTTCACAACAATGACTGTTTAATTTGAAAAACATTTAAAATAGCTGCATTAGATTTAACTTTAAAGCTTTTACGCTTACTATCTTTATAATTCTTTATGTTTATTATTGAAATAATATCGATAATCCTCAACGTTAATATGAAACAGAAAAAATAACGGTCGCGACCTGGACTCGAACTCGGAACCTCTACTCTATTCGAGAGTAACGCTTCTGCCTATTAAGCAACCGAGACCTTATAAGAAACCAGCATTTTTAATAGATTTCATTTTTCATTTGAAAATGATAAATATAATTTTTTCAATCAAAACTCTACCCGAGCACATATTATATACCTAGATGGTGTCTTGGATAAACCATACATTTTTATTTATGGAAGATCTTTGACTTCTTACAAAGTCGACAATTGATATTAAATTAAAATTCCTTTTTTTTTATTTTTTTTTATTAATTATTGAAATAATATCAATCATCCTCAACGTTAAAAAAATAAGGGTCCCGAAAGATGGCAGCCAAATCGGAAGAAAAATTTAAAAAATGGCATTTTTCAAATAAAGAATGAGTACGATTAAAAATGTCGGTTTCTTATAAGGTATCGGTGGCTCAATTGGCAGAAGCGTTACTCCAGCATAGACTAAAGGTTCCGAGTTCGAGTCTCGGTCACGACCGCTTTTTTTTTCTGTTTTATATTTACGTTGGCGATTATTGAAAATTTAAATAGGCTTGCTGGAAATCACTAACTTTTCATTAGCCACTGTAGGTAAACCTTTATTTATAGTATTATATTATTTAAACTTAATTTTATTATGTTATGGTATGTTATTTTATCGCCTTTGGCTAGTTTCACTCATTATTTATGTGAACAGTTCTAAAATTACTGGAACATTAAATTTGTATTAATGATTCCAGCTTTTGCACCGCGCTTTGTTCCCAACTGTAGGCAGAATAATTGGCAGAGAATTTCAACTAATGATGCTAATATTTCAATTCGTGATTAGCATCGATGTTGAAACGTTATGAATTTATTATTTTGATCAGTGAATACAACACAATTTTCAATATGGTGATTAAATACATCAAGTAATACAATAATAATCATTAAATGTAGGAAAAGAGATTTTAATTTAACTACCTCACATAATAAATTGTCGAGATAATTGGGTTTTCATCGAAATTAGGTAAATCCTTTTCGTATAACCTAATAAAAACACAGTTTGATAATGGCCTTAGAATGACCCTACATTTAGAAATGGTCTTTAACTGGCTTTTATATTTGATTATTCTGTGATTGTTGTCGTCATGACCCTTAAATTGGGGGTAATTGTAAAATGCATTTTAATGTCTACTAAATTAATACGATGAAGATACAAAAATAATATTATTTTATATTTTTACTCGCAAAACACAAATGCTAACTGAGTCGTAAGATTTTAAGAAATAATAAAATGAGAATAGATAACCTAACTCAAAATAGGTATTATTTTTATTGTTAAATAAGATTTTATGAATTTGACCGGTTAGTAGCCGAGTGGATAAACGCGTAAGATTCCCACCCGAGTGTCGTGGGTTCAAATTCTCTGCTAGTTGGTCCTCCATCATTGCACAAGCAATATCTTCTGTTTATTATGATAGCAATAGGAATTGTTCAAATATTGTCAAGTTATTCGTAGCCCGGGTATATTTGTCTTAATTTTTAAATTAAAGGAAATGAAAGAAAAATCTTCAATAAGGTACTTGCTTTTTCCAACACTTCATAATAAACTAAACTTACTACACTATTTTCTAAAAAACAACAACTTTTAAGGTGAAAAACACTTATTGAACTTAGTGATCTAACCAAGTAATTGATATAAATAGATCTATGTAAGAATATGATCGAAGAAAAATTAAAATGTCTTAATTCGCATCTTTATTGTGATAAATAAATTGCATTGTGTTGTGTTGCATTTTCAAAACAATTATTTGTATTATTGACTCACCTTCTTTTTTTCAACTCATCCAGCTCAGCATTCCTTGCCGTAGACTCAGAAACAGTGAAAAACTGTTCCTCAATCATCACTCTACTAATTATGGGTATCATTCTCCACTGCCCAGAATGTCGAAACGTGTTAACTCAAGCCATGGTCTTGACATTTTTGGTACCAGTCTAAATGGATTACGTCATTCTTTACGATAAATATCTCTAATGAACACAATTTATTATGTTCAACATCATTGACTGTACCAAATCCTTGTTCAGGCTTTGACTTGAATGTTCTATCAAATGTATATTTTATTTTTGTTATTGCTTCATTCAAATATTATGTTTGTGCTGTTCTTACTCTGTTGCTCTTTCTTCTCATTTCGTGTAATGTATTTTGTTGTAATTGGACAATGGTAGGTTAATATGTATAAATAAACTAAACCGTTGCGTGGTTAAATTTTCGTGACAAGGAGCCAGGCAAACCGCCAGCAATATAAAAATGGGATTTTTTCTAAAAAGGACAAAAATTCTTATTACTTGGAAATTTTTTACAGCCCCACTTTCGTGAAATATAACCTCAAGACCGCACAATCTACGCATCGAAATTTAGTCACTTGAAAAATCCACTTTCTGAGAAATTTAAATCTACGTCTCATAATATATAAACGAAAAATTTCATTACTTTGAATATTCTCAAGATTTATTAATCAAATATTGGAAAATTCTTGGATAAACATAAGCAAATTCATTTTGGTATTTTATTTCCTTATTCAAGCGTAAAATTTATCAAGCTTAATCGGATGGAATAAAATTATCGACTATTCAAATATTTTAATCGCCGCCTTCTCCAAAACCCTCACACTTTACAAAATATCTGTATAATATAACTTTGTGTTATTATTTTTTCTATTGTTATTTAAATCCTCGAATAATTCATGCAAAAATACAAAACCGAATACCGCAGTTGAAAATAGACCTCGGAATAATAAATCAAGCTAATACTACCTTCGGCGAATACGTTTTCTAGGGAATATCGATTCCAGGCACAAAAGCCAAAATATTACGAAGCTTAATGTCAAAGCCACTCTTAATAAGAGCATATTTAACTTTTCACTGGGCAAAAAGCTTCCGTGGGGATTAAATTTTATTTCAGGGGTTGAAAACCGAATTTCGTTCGTAGCTGAACAAAATATTGAAAGCTTTAACTTCAATGCTCTTCATCATCAGTGCTTATAAAACTACACTTTTTGGCCCCGAATTTATTTTCATTTTTTTATAGCCTAATATATAACCTAACCTAACCGTCTAGAGCCAGTGAGACTATGGAATCCCCAATTAGAGTATGTTGTGAAGCTGAAGGTAGTGGGCAGGGAAAAGAGATGGGGAAGAGGAAGGTTGGGAAGTATCTGGTTATTCAGATCTGGTCACCAAACATGGCTAAAGCCATTTCAAGCAACGTTTCGATTCTGAATGGTGGTCTTTCACCAGGGCGATACTGAGATTATCTACCATTTTGGAACGTGTCGCAAATGTACTATATATTGTTTTATAAGAATTGAATGTGTGATGAAACATATCAATTAAATAAAAGTTATTCGCGCACGCCGTATTTGAACCAGCGACTTTGGATTTGTAGTCAAGCGTCTTACCACTCGACCATAGGGTAAGTAACCATAAGTATCATCAGCATTATGATATTTCTTTGTCATCGCCTGTGAAGTTCATTTATCACTTTGAGTTGATCAGAGCCCTTACCTTTTACTTTTTTTTAAGAAGACAAAAAATTCCAAGTTACGAATAACTTAAAAATTTTTGAAAAACTCCTACCATTATAATAAATGAAAGGTAATGCTTGTGGAATTATGGAAGATTTGGCTAGCATAGGTTTCAAACTCACGACGCCCGGATTGGTTTGACGCGTTTGTCCACTCAGCTACTAACCAGTCAATTCGCAACTTTTTCTTGTTTGTGTCAACTTTTGTTTTTTTTAAATTTATTTTTTATTTCTGTTTTCCACCAGTTCCCGTGGCCTGATGTCGTCAGACTTGCTAGTTTCAGTTTTCTAGATTTCGTCAACCTGTTCACGGCTTTTACTCGTGTACTGTTTTCTTCGAATGTCGAGCAATGTGGTCATCCAAAATTGGTCTTTGAGTACTAATAGATAACACATGTTATTACTCTAGTTGATAGTACATTAGTGAGTAAGATCACACTTCGTATAAGACCACGATGTACAAGATATTTTGATTTCTTCTGGACAGACATACACGATATTATAGTTTTATACCAAGATTGAAAAATGAAATAAGTAAACATAATGTTGAATTTCAAAGAGAAAATTTGTTACGTTCAGACCTTTTTGTTTTCATCCAGTTCCTACCTTAACCAACTGTTCCAACTATTTAACTATATTTGATTTCCATATTCAACAACACTGAGTTTGTAAACAAGTGTCAATCAAGAAACAGAAAATAATTATGTGAAAAAACGTATTTGTTCGTTGGTGGCTCGTTTGGTTGTTCGTTGGGTTTTTGTTCTTCAAATAATTTTAAATTAATTGTGTATTATTGTGGTGTTCGTTAAAAATACAATGTGTACGAATAATAAATAACTTAAATAATACCTTCATCGGTGAGTGAATTGGTTTCCTACTTCCTTCATTCCATAATCTCTATCCACATCCATAATTAGACACTTCCATCAAGTAGTATAATTTTTCGTTTTACAGTCCACTATTTCCCAAATTTATCTGAAGCTGAAAACACATTCGATGTTTTATCGCAGCTCAGCTTTTTTCTCAAATTCCATAAATTCATTAAAATATTATTACAATAAGCCATGGCCGATGATTTTTTTGTCTCTTTAAAATTTTAACACTTTTATTTGTTTGGCCATCGTATTACTATGATGCATGCACCCAGTTTTATATGATTTATAAGATCCGTGGTTTCATATCCATAAGATAAAAAAACATGAGATACAGATATTATTGACTAATTGGACTGCTACTTAAGAAATAATTTTTTTTTACCTGGCGGTAAAGGAAAAGACACGTGGTACTTTTCATAAACATTTAACTTTTGAGGGGGAACAGGTAAAAATAAAACGTACTCTCGCCATTTAATTAACACGAAGAACAAACAGAGTTCTGAGTGAAAATACTTCCCGTTTTTGGTATAAATATATATATTTATGTTAAATCTTTAAAAAGTTTCTTTGTTTACAAAAATCTAAACGAGAAAACTGATTGACGGGATCACTTGGCCCCTAAAGCGATTCAGAAAAGTGGAGGACGCCTTCAACTGTCATGATATCATATTTACTGCGAGTGTGGTAAATACTCTAGGTATCGCCTTGCTGAAAAACCACCATTAAAAAATGAAACGTTGCTTGAAATGAAAATTGCTGTATTCAATGACTAGGTATATAAATAAATAGAAAGATGCTTCTTAACCTTTCTCTTCTCGATCTCATTCCTCTCCACATTTATTTTAGCCTCGTAACAAGCTCCGTGATCGAGTGGTAAGACGCTCGACTAAGAATACAGAGGTCGCGGGTTCGAACTCGGCGTGCGCAGTTAAATTTTATTCAATTAATATGTGTCATAACACGCTTAATCAACAACAAAAATATAAAATATATTTTCGGCGCGTTCCAGAGTGGTAGATACTCTAAGCATCGCCTAGTGAAATACCAGTATTCAGAATCGAAACGTTGCTTGAAATAGCTTTGGCCATGTTCGGGGACCAGATCTGAATAGCCAAGCACTTTCCAACCTACCTCTGCCCCATATCCATCCCCTCCCCACTGTCTTCCGTTTCACAACATATCACAATCAGGGACGCCTTAGTCCTACTGGCTTTAGACAGTTGGGAGCTTGAAGTAACAATATATGGAGGGATAGCTAATTTGTTTTACCCAACCCATCCGAAATTGTAATAAATCACTTTTTCCGAGTTTTTACATCGTACACCATGAGAGAGAAAGAGACAACAAATTTCTTGGATCGCTTCTATATACTGTCGTAATGATCTTAAGCTGGCTATTTTCGCTGGTTAACGGCGGGACTCCGCCCACATTTTTTATTTTGCCACTAAACTTGACACAACTAAACGGTTTTTTAGGTTAGATGCTATATTTTTGTTGATAAAAATACTGTGAAAAAGTGGCTATACGAACACACAAAAACATTATGTCGATATGTGATATAAATGGATGTATAAATACCGTAGCCTTAGTCTTAGCCACGCCCATTTGCGCCGAGTCATGTTAAAATCATCAAAAACAAGTCCAAAACTGACTTCACTGCCTTGGCTTGGGATACCTCTTGTATACTCTAAGGTTGGGAGCAGTTAGGACTTTTGTGTGTTTTTCATTATAAAATTTAATAATACTTTAATCGGGAATGTCATAGTATCACTGGTTCGGGACAGTTGGGATTTCCGTGCGGGATTGTCTAAAAAACTGTTTTGTTACCAAGTCAACACTCGAGCCTTTTTTATTTTTCCGATATTTTAGAATATTTCAAAGTGTGAAATAATGCAAAATATGATTACGGATTCTAACGGCGTAATATTTTTGGCATCGAACTTGGATGCAGGTCTTAAATAAATATTAGCGCTCTTGTTCTTTTGCGAATTATTTAGTTTCAGGTAGTATGTATACATAAAGCCACTGAGATAATCTAACAAGCTCAAAATACTTCGCAGCTACTAAATAAACACATCTTATCTTCAATCCATTTCCCTAAGTGGAAATGTAGTGTTTTTTTTACTGTGAAATACTTTAATCATCCATAATAATTTTATTGTGCTTCTATATAATTTGTTTTTATGCCAATGGCACATGTTGTGCCATATATTTATCGACTGTGTTTAGGCAAAAGCAAAGTCAAAAATTACACATTTTTTAGCAAGCAAACTTAGGCTCAGTGGTTCGTACCACTGTCACATTTGACACTGTCGCAAATCGACGATTAGCGCCATCTTGATTTTTTTTCATAATCGCCCCCCATCACCACCGATTTTCAGCCCAAATACAAATACAAAGGATACATTAAATGTAAAATTACAAAATTTAATCAATGATAAATAATATCAACAAAAGAGACAAAAGTGATCATATAATAAATTAAGCTCAATCATTGCTATGTATTTAAAAGCAATGACAGGACTTTTTTTCTGAAACTGTAGAAATTATCGACAAAAATGTATGCATTAGTAATTAGTATACTCTGTTTTATTATATAATCGACACATTTGCGACAGAGGGCTAAAGTAGGCAATATTATATCTGAATATACTCTCGTGGAATGTGCTATGGTGTCTTAAACAATATGAATTACGTACATTTATTTCAATACCGCTAAGACATACTGTAATATCGAGATGTTCGTGAATTATTTTATGTAAACATATATTAAATCAGTTGTTTGTGTTCTAGTTTAAAGTTAACTAATGTTAAAGTATTCAAGGTGTGCCTCATATGTTCTAAGATGGTCATGCAGACCACATTCAAAAGTATTTGATCAAATTATGATCAGGTGTCAAGCATAATAGCATGATCGTTATTTTATGCCCAAATTTCCCTGCAAAAAATAGAAAAACGCCTTTCACCTAAACACAGTCGATATGTTAAGTAAAATAACTAATTTTTTCGATACGAAATGTTGAATTATACGAGTTGTTTACCAGTTGGTATTTTTTTTCTAGAGCTGTTTCAACTCGGATAATGAATTCAAAGCTCTGTGCTCTATTTTATCAAATAGTTTAAGGCTGCGGTGTTTGACGATCGCTGCCTCAAAACCTTGGGGTTTTGCAACTTAAAGTTGCCGCCGCCTCCACTCGGAAAGATTAACAATAATAATTCCGTATTGGTCGGGCAACTTTCCGATAACTCTGAAAGCTTTGTCAATAACAGGGTTTAGCCATCAGGGTGATTGATGCGGTCTGAGAGGCTTTGCAGGGGGACTGGCGGGCGACATGCAATAAGTTCTGATGGTGGTATTCATAAAATTGCCGATACTTACCGTCATTTAATCGAACGTAACCTTGCTTAGCTCAAACTTAGCTCACCTCACCTATCATAAATCACCTAACTTAATGCTGCCCGACCTAACACGCCCAGTAAAATTCCGAGAAAGTCACAGTTTGAGTTTTTGATTCACCCAATTCTTCATAGAAAATGAGTCAGCGAAGCGTTAATAATAATAATACTTGGATAATTTATATAGCGCCATTTTTGTAAAATATCACCTCAAGGGCGCTTTACAAAACATAAAAGCTTTGGATAAATTTACCATTCAACTATCTAAATATCTAAAGCTATAGCTGAAATTACCTTTACCGGCTGTGAAAAATTGAAAACTTTTTTGTTCAGCAGTAGATCGAGGATTGAGGATCGCGGATCATTGCATGAAAAAATATTACAAAACTGGTGAGTTAAGATGACAAGGCATTAGCTGTGTCAATTAAGCCAATTCTGTCAATTATAGATTTTGTGAAAAAATGAGTTTTAAGTCTTTGATTATTCTCAGATCATGTGGTAGTCTATTTTAGGCTTTGGGGCCTAATACTCCCACAGCACGCTCTCCGAATTTAGTGTCTGGTGTGCGCTTTGGTTCCTTCAACCTTCCGATAGCCGATGACGTTGCCGATCTAAGGGTTGACTGTCGCGAATTGGAATCTTCAGGAATACACAGTTCCGATAAATAAGCCAGAGCTATTCCTTAGATTGATTACAATACCACCCAGGAAAGCTTGAACTGGGTTCTTTTGAGACATTTAAGCCAGTGAAAAGTTTTGAGGTGCTCTGAAATATGGTAATATTTTGATACGCTGGTGATAAGTCTTGCCACGGCGTTGAAAAGTAGTTTTACTTTGTTTATTTGATATTTGGGAAGACTTGCATAAATTTACTTTCACAGATTATAAATAATTGACACCTGTCCATACGATGATATATTTTTTCAAATTTTCCGCCTCCTAATGTCCTGTATCCTTTTCACCATGGACAGATTTAAATTATATGTAGAATGCAGAATCTGCAACAGGACATATCAGAATGGTGATAAGCCACAAAGATTCATCACCACTTCTGGTTGACTTCGTTACTAAAATTATAAGGGCAAAACAAAATTCGTACAAGCAAAACGTATTCCCCAAGATTAAAAAAAAACAAAAAACAAACCCTCGCACCGTACAGCTTTCAAAAGCTCCTTGATGATGCAGTTCTACTTCTGATCGATTGCTTTTTGATTCCAACAATCTCTTCTGATTTCTCCTGGTCGACCAGCAAACTGTTCGTAAAGCGTTGTTGTCTCGTTGTGTTTGTCACATGTTTTAATAAGGAAGCCTCGAAGCTTTCATCAGTATTGAGAATGCTATGCAAAAGATTTTACAAATGAGATGAAAGAGCTTGAATACTCAAAATAAACATGTTGTAGGAAGAAATTGATAAGTCGTTTCACAGCCGAGCTTTTAAGCACAGTGATGAGTCGTAAAAAGTATTCATGACGACTGGTTTGATAGTGGATTTGTATTTAACTTTTTTTCATGGTTTTGGACACTTTGATTTTCTCATAAACGTTGCGGAGCGTTCTTTAATCGCTCTTTCTGTCGTTAAGTTAAAAAAATAAGTCAATTTGTGTTATTTTTTAATGCCTGCAGTTGAATTTTATGCAGTATCAATAAAGTGATTTTTAATGGCTCGTCTTAGACAAAAACGTTTTTTATAATGAATTGATTATTTGAGCATTTCTTACCATCGTGTTTAATATTCTTGTAATCATACTTAATTTCGCGTTTACAAGTCACAACTACCTTTAGCTTCCAAACAATATCTAGAATCTCTCTAACCTTAATCAAAACTGGTGTATTTTCAATGATATGCACTTAAATGATGATAAATATTACACTTTAAGCTTTGCTCGAAAATAAAATTGTAAAGATTTTTTCCCACGTTATTAATAATACTATCCTTGACAAAATTCCTTCGATAAGAGATCTAGGAGTCACTCGTGACTTTAAATTCATATTTGATGTACACATTAACGAAATTAAGTGTAAATAATTCAAAGTTATGGAATTTATTCATAGAATATGTAAACCATTCAAGAACCCTCAATCAATACCTAAATTAGAAGTTAACTGAAATATGGAATCACTATTTGGAATCCTTATTACTGCAAATATGAAAACCTTGTTGAATCTGTTAAAAAAAAGGTAAGAATGTTGTCTTTAAAGTGTGTTCTACATGACCATCTTAGATCATATGACGCACGCCTTGAATATTTCGACAGTAATACACTTTAAACTAGAAGGCAAATAACTGATTTAACATATTTACGTAATATAAATCACGGTCATCTCGATACTACAGTATGTCTTAGCAGTATAGAAATTAATGTACCTAATTCTTATTGTTTAAGACGCCATACCACATTCCACTTGAACAAAATCAGAAATAATATTGCCTACTTTAGCCCTCTGTCTCAAATAAGTCGACCATATAATAAAATAGAGTGTACTAATGTACATGCCTGTATTTTTATCGATAATTTTTACAGTTTCAGAAAAAAGGTCTTGCTATTGCTTAAAAATATGTAAAAATGATTGGGCTCATTGTATTATGTATCACTTTTGTCTCTTTTTGTGTATCTTGCTTTTATTTGTATTATTTATCATTGATTGAGTTTTTGTAACTGGATTGTTTTTACGTAAGTGAGAATTTCTGTCAAAACCCAGTTTAAATACACAAATAAATAACACCCCACTGACTTTATTTCTCAAGCTGTGACTTCTTTATAAAACGATTCATCTACCAGAGTTTCCGTATTTATTGTAACATTGTTTGTGCATGTATCAAATAAATAATTTTCGTTTAGTTATTTACTCAAAATAAATATCTTAGTAATAGCTCAATTGGTAAAGCATTTATCCGATCAGTAAAAAAAGATAGCTTTATCTCCGAGATTCGGTACTCACGCTGTTTTTCTTCAGCAATTGCTGAATAATGCGTGTATTAAAATTCTTCTTTAAATTCCTAAATTATCTTCAGTAGGTAGGTACGCAGTCAGCGATTTTATCGCCAAACTACTTAAGTTAAGCTTCACTTCGTTACCTTAACGACTTAAAATCGTGCCATTCGCTATTTTATTCTCATCGATCACCAGTCACCTTTCACAAGAAGCTCTCAAGACAAATCTGTGATGGTTAACTGTCGCTTCGAATCTCTTTCCACCAACAAAGAAGACTTCGAATTTTGTTGACAGATACTTTTGACTTTTTCTTATTGGCCAGCTCTAGTTTCTCGCAACTTTTGCTTTGTTTCTTCTACTTACTAGTTTGAGATACCTATTTAAAGATTCTGACCTTTGAGCAGGTAGAGAGCGACTTCGTACAATATTTAACCGATTCTGCAGAATAAAATACCTTATGATAGAAGAACGTATTTTTGTTTGTACTAGTTTTCAATTCTTCTGAGTGCGCAGTGAGATATTAGGGGTTAAAGGTCAGCACCCAAAAATAGACACTCTTTGGCTTTCTAGTACAAGCAGCACTACAAATGATTTATCTTTAAATTCTATATGAGTAATTTGAAAAATCTGAGGCTTCCCGCGAATACAATTATTCAACAGTAATATTTAAAATTATTAATATTAGAATTTTAGTTAAAACGTTTAAAAACGCCTTTTCTGGTTTCAAAACTGCACTTTTACCGACGTTTTAGTTTCTTTTTTCTTGAAAACAAATTAAAAAAACATTATCTAAAAGACTGCGACATATGATAACCAATGCAATGCGACCTTGAGGTGAATTAGTTTCTAAACGATGATACGCAAAGCTGACAAAATATAATGATATGTTATATATTACATGGATTGAATCATCACATTGGGCATAGTGGTTAATTAGTATTTTCTTACAATTCCACTGATTTGACTGAGATATGATAAATTAGCACCGAGTAGCGGTAATAATGTTAAAGGTTTTATTATTTTCATTTATTAATCTTAAGTTAGATCACATCATTGTGTGTTCGAATGCAAAATATTGATTATTTATTATTTCAGTCCAAATATTTACCGAACTGCACACTTTTTGAAGTTAGAGTTTCCACAATCACGCGAACGCTAGCGTAGCGATATGGCGTGCACTTACTAGACTTGTGATATACTGAAAAGCTAGACAACCGACTCTGAGCATTGTATAAAGGTTGTTTCAGGGCTTAAACAGTTTATTATTACATATTTAAATTATATCAATAATCTAAAACACAAATGTGAAAAAGGAAAATCAAGAAACAAAAAATAACAATGGTCGTGACCGAGACACGAACTCGGAACCACTACCCTATCCGAGAGTAACACTCTGCCAATTAAGCCTTCAAGACCTCATTAGAAAGTGTCATTTTTAAACGATCTCATATTTCTGTTGAAAATTATCAATATTTGAATTTCTTGCTATTTTAGGCTGGCATCTTTAATGATATTCAAAATTCTACCCGAACACATATGGGTGTCTTGGATAAATATCCATTTTTTTAAATAAGGAAGATCTTTTGAATTCTCACCACATCGAGAATAAATTTTAAAATTGGAATTAACTTTAAAGCATTAATGCTAATTTAATAATAAGTCTCAGTGTTTCAGATAATTAATATTATTTAAATATTTCGTAACAAACGACCGGTCGGTAGCTGAGTGGAGAACGCGTCGGATTCCCACCCGGGTGGCGTGCGTTCAATTCCTCTGCTGGCTGAGTCCTCCATCATTGCACAAGCAACATCATCCGCTTTTTACGATGGCAGTAAGAGTTTTTCAAATATTGTCAGGTTATTCGTAACCCGGGAATGTTTGTCTTACTTAAAAAAAAAATAAAAAAACAGTTTATTATTATTCTTCCTCTACATTAAAATGGGTGATAGTGTGGTGCCTGTCTCACTAGGAACTAGTTTCAAACTTTATTTTCTGTTTATCCTTCCATGCCCATGACGTTAACCTTTCTAATCCATATGAGATGAGAAATATAGTTTTTGTGTTAAATTTTGTAGAACTCCATATATTTTTTTATAATTAAATTTAATTTAATAATTATTATGAAGTTCTGCAAGTTGTGATTTTTGTTTTTAGTGACAGTTGTTTCGTCGCTCAAAGTCATTATCAAACTATGGTAATGCCACACAAAAACGTCTTATTTTTATCGTTTTAATTTACTGGTTAATTACTAATTTCGAAGAAAACCGAATTGAACTTGAAAATCTGTTGATGATGCATTTTTTAAATACTAAAATTATATACGAGTATATTATTAGTGAATTAAATTCAATTAAGTTTATTTATAATTATTATAACATTTTTTCTTAAAATAAAATAAAATAGTGATTACCGCACGAGAGTCTTAACTGCACCCAACTGTCTAGAGCCAGTGAGACTATGGCGTCCCCAATCGGGGTGTGTTACGAGGCTAAAGGTAGTGGGAGGGGAAGAAGATGGGGTAGAGGAAGGTTGGAAAGTACCTGGCTATTCAGATCTGGTCGCAAAACACGGCTAAAGCCATTTCAAGCAACGTTTAGATTCTGAAAGGTGGTCTTTCACCAGGGCGTCACTTAGAGTATCTACCATCCCGGAGCGTACCGCAAATATCAATATATTAATTCGTATGAATTAAATGTAATTAAAATAAAAAATATTTTTGTTTTAAGCCACTTTATTTATACACATATAACAATTCGACCGGTTTCGGTTAAACTTAACCTTCTTCAGGAACGTATATATATAAACTGTATAGAGTTAACAGTTTATATATATACGTTCCTGAAGAAGGTTAAGTTTAACCGAAACCGGTCGAATTGTTATATGTGTATAAATAAAGTGGCTTAAAACAAAAATATTTTTTTATTTAAATTATAATGTCAAGCTACAAAGTGATTGCTTCCTTCGATAAATGAATTAAATGTGTTATGACAGATATTATTAAATGTGTTATGACAAATATTATTAAATGTGTAATGACATATATTATTAAATGTGTTATGACATATATTATTAAATGTGTTATGACATATATTATTAAATGTGTTATGACATATATTATTAAATGTGTTATGAAATATATATTTTTTAAATAAAATTTATTTGGGCACGGCAGGCTTGAATCCTTGGATTTGTGGTCGAGCGCCTTGCCACTCGAGCACGAAGGTCAATAGTATAATGCTTATGGTGGTATTCACTAGAAAATATTATTTAATACATATTGATAGATATCAATGATAAAAACAGACCAAACAATTATTGAAAGTAAATGAAACAAAATCTTAAATTATATTTAAAAAAACTTAAATTCTTATAAATAAAACTTTTTTTTTTAAACCACTTTATTTTCAATGTTTTGTCGACCGGTTTCGAAAGCACCTTTCTATCTTCAGGGCAGTATTAAAATTAAGCTAAAATACCCAATACTGAGATACATATATAAATATTAAGTGTTAGAATGGGAAGGAGTAGGGGTAATTTTGTATTAGTATACCCACGCACTGGCTTTGCCTATGTGGAATTTTTTGCCATGTCTTTGTTTTTCCTTATTTTGTTTTTCTTCTCTTTATGCTTTGAAATATGTTTTTTCTTTTTAATTAATGTTTTTATTTTTGTAAAGAAAACATAAAAAGAAAAAGATTATAATTAATTAAAAGGTTACAAAAAATCACATGAAAAAAAATTAAAGGGATTACAGGAATAACAATATATGACATGTATATGTATATATCTCAGTATTCTGTATTTTAGTTTAATTCTAACATTGTCCCGAAGATGGAAGGGCGCCCGAAACCGGTCGACCAAATATTGTAAATAAAAGTGGTTTTAAACAAAGTTTATCTGTTTTATTTAAACTTTTTTTTTATCCTTTCGAAAATATATGAGGTTTGATTTCGCGATACTTAAAATCGTGTAGGATAACAGAATAAAGAATAACAAAAAGCGAACAATTTAATTTTTGCCACGAGGCAAAAAATTAAATTTTTAATGAACCATTTGACTAATGTTTACGATTAGCAGTTAACGTCGCTTATGCAGGCGTTTCAGTCAGATGAGATGCCTTTAAATCTGGTGTGTGCTTTGCGCTGACATAAAGTTCACCTCCAATGTTTTTAGGGACCTAAATGCTCTGCTATTACGAGTCACCATAAGCTACAACCTATCAGATATGCAAATTGTAAATACTCACATTAGTGAAGCGTCGCTGACATGACGTAATTGCATCTCTGATCTTCAGGTACTAATTCCAGTACACTGTACCGTACGCTAGACAGATTAGCTTTGGATGGGAAGATCATTTACTATTTCGTACTAAATAAACAGGGTGACTGATGCTTAGATCAAAATATTAAATGGCAGAAATGAAGATGAAGGAAAATATGTTTTTCTCGGATTGGAGAATAAGATAATAGCATCTGTATTTTCTCTCTCATTTTGTTCGGACCTCTTCAAGACTCGCATCAACGAATCTTTAATTGCCGCCCCTGCCTTATCCAACTAGTTATATTATACGTCTTAGGGATCTCATTTCTACAGCGTTCAGTCTATTTTCATCCTCCCTCTGCCAGTTGCATGCCTCACTGCCATACATCAGGTTTGGTATAAGCACTCCATTGTGGACTGCAAGCTTCCCTTCTTTGGACAATTTCCCATTTGCGCCAACAGCGTTCAGTTCTCCATTTACGGGGTTTCCTGCATATGATATCACGATATCATATTCAATCTGAAGAAATGTGTAGTGATGTACACATTCCTTCTAACCCCTAGATGGTACGTTCCGAGCATACCCGAGAGAAAGTCGGTAGAATAGAGCCGCGAAGCCTTAAGATGTGGTATTCCCTTCCAAACGGCCCAGTCACTATACTACAGACTTGCAGGCTAGTTATAGAGCAGTTTCTTTATTGGTCGGTTATCTCCCGTCCTTGCCACACTGCCTCATCCCGCCCAGCGGAGCCGTCGATCTTTTATAAAGTTTTTATTGCCGGCACTTCAAACATTGTATTTTGATCTACACCAAATACTATAGGTAACGGGAACTAATGGCAAACCATCGGGAGGGGAAGAAAAAAGCTCGCAAGTTCGCTTCTATCGAACAAGGCCGAATATCCCATTATCCTACATAATTCAAAGGATTTTTGAAGTATTTTTTTCAGTTTTTACCGTCTCTCGTGAACAATTGCGAATTTATGGCATAATTTCATTTTTTCTAGCACTTAAAATACATAAAAATCGTCCCATTATATTTAAAACTCGTTTGGAAAATTGACAAAGCTCATAAAAGCTCTTATGGCACTTTACTTTATACAGTTTTACCCCGATGGAACAATATTAGGTCTCCTCAAATAAGTTAAATTTCCTCTTGGGTAAGTGCAGGTTAAGTAAGGTTCAGAATCGAAATGTTGCTTGAAATAGTTTTAGCCGTGTTTGGTGACCAGATCTGAATAACCAGGTACTTCCTAACCTTACTCTTCCCTATATCCTTACCACTATCTTTAACCTCACAACATACCCTGATTGGAGATGCCATAGTCCCACTGGCGGTTGGATCTTTTGAGATATTAACTGTAAAAATAAGTGGGCTATTCTTCTTCTTCCAATACCCTTCCGATCGGAGGCTGGCTATCATCAGGATAATCTTCACACTGCAAACTGCAACTCGGAACTGTATTCGTACTAGCCACGTATTTTTTTAATGAGTAATGCGTCTTCTACTACGTTCTTCATGAATTTACCGCATAATTATTAATTGGGAAACCATGTAATGTCGCTTGTGTTGATGCGAGAAGAATATTGAAGTTTGCATCCTTTAGTACCTATTACAATTTTGAAAATTTTGACCATAAACTAAATAACTTCATAATCAGTCCTATAAAACATTGATTAATATTTGTTTAAATTTGAATCAACCATTTATCCCGCTCAGAATCGAAATGAAGCTATTTACTCTCGGAATGTTTATTTTACTGTTTATCAAAGTCACAAAAAGTATTTTGTAAATATGTGTTTTTATTTTCGATAAATAAATCTTTACAAACGTAGAATCGTAATGTTTCCATTAGTTTTATCTTAGCTTACTACATTCGTAGCTCCAAGAATTCAGACAAGGAAAAGCTTTTGTCAGTTAAACATACACACGGAACTTCGAAAAATATATAAGTTTTTATTTCTGGATCAAATTTCCTCCTGGATAATATAATAAAATACGACGTTGTTTATTGATCCCTTATACAAATACCATTCACTTAATCTCCCAGATAAAAGCGTAGGAAATAATCTTGACACTTTTTCTATAGTATTATTTTTATAGTGATTTTTACTTTCAATCATCTTTTTCTTTTTTTATGTATTTATTTCTTTTGGTGTATTTTTTGCCTCACGACTGATGTTAATATATTACACTATTTAAAACATGTTCATTTTTACTTGTAACAACTGAATTATTATTTTTTTCGTAGAAAGCAATATAAAAGGTAGGATATAGATCATATGTTCAATTAAAACACCAGTGCTCAAATTCTTCACAAAAATGATCATGGCATTAGATCAAATAATTTAGAGGTACTAGAAATAAAGAAAACCTTTAAAATAATCGTCATATTCTAAATAATCAGTTTAATTGGTCCAGTTAAGAATCTTGTGCAATATTTACAAGAAAAACAACAACAATTCGATTCAAGCAACGTTTATATTCCGAATGGTGGTCACCAGGACGAAACTGAGAGTATCTACCACTCTAAAATGTGCTTTAAATATTCTATTTTATTAAATGTACTATGTCATTTGTGCAATCTTGCATTTGTCGTTCCTCATAATGTGGCTTAAAAATAATGTGGCTTAAACTTAATGTGGTTTAAACATAATGTGACTTTAACAATGTCAGTTTTTATTATTTCTAATTTTGAAACTGTTAATTCGTGGTGGAACTCCATTTAATGATTTTAATAATCACATTCGTAAAAATTTTATTCTACAATTTGGTATTATTAAAATCATAAATGCAGTCAGTATTTTACACCTCGTACAAATTCATAATATTTTCCCAATGAAGAACTTCTCGATTGGTTTTTCTATTCTATTTTAGGAAAGCTTTGAGAATTCGGTTTCTACAGACATTTCAAACCGGAATTATACAGCCGTTCGTATCAGATTTCTGAAAGTTTGCGGTAAAATGTTATCAAAATGTCAAAGTATTATGTGAAAATATTACATTTCAAAATTGCGACCTCATTTGATAATTTTAAAAGCATTCTGAAGCCACCACAGCAAATACTTATTTGTTTATGACAATATCTTACTTATCTTATGTGTGCATTTCTTAAAATCCACATTATACTTAGATGGTGTCTTAGATAAGTTATTCAGTTTTATTTATGGAACATCCTTTGCTCGGTTAGAGCTTCGCATACCATTACAAACATGGCAGCCTATATCGGTAGAAATTTAAAAAAATATATCAATAATTTTTAACGAAGTATGAGATTGATTAAAATTCCGGTTAGAAAAAGGTCTCGGTAACACCTATTAACAGAGATGTTACTCTCGGATAAAGTAGAGGTTCCGAGTTCGAGTCTCGGTCGCGACTGTTATTCTTTTAAGTTTCTGTCTTTATCTGTTTCATATTTTTGTTGAAGATTATTGATATTATCTCAATAATAATCATTATAATGTTAGGATAGTTTGGAAAGCGCCATTTTTGTGACAAAACACTCCAAAGGCGCTGTTATCGATACAGTTTTACAATCTAGTGATATTTTAGTTTGAGAAAAAAATACCAAGGGTCCCATCCGTCTAGATCCAGTAGGACTATGACATCCCCTACTGAGGTATGTTATGTAGCTAAAAGTAGTCGGGAGGGGAAGGAGATGGAGAAGATTAAATTTGGGAAGTACCTGGCTATTTAGATCTGGTCACCAAATACGGATAAAGCCATTCGAAGCAACGTTTCGATTCTGAATGGTGGTCTTTCACCAGGGCGATACGTAGAGTATCTACCATCACTCTTAACTATCTTACATGTTCCGAAGCTCCATATCTTATGATGGGAATGACTTGAGAAGCTGAAATTGTTACATTGTCCTTAAAATTAGAGATTCAAAATCTGTGCAACGTTTTGATGCTTTTGGGTTAAGGTTAAAAAGTCTCGTTGATTTTGATGCGCGTTGAACATAAAAAACGCACTTGAAATTAAAACCATTAATAATAATGATATTTTAACCAAAATGCAAGAAATTTTACGAGCCTTCCGCAGGGAAATCAAAAATCAAACCAGGCACAGTTCTCTGGAATTTTTCGTGCTTGTGAAATACTTGAATTTTCCGAGTCCTTAAACTTTGCATACATTAAATAAATTACAGCCTTTGGGAATTGAGGCTATACCGCACTATTCCAGTTCAAAGGCATTTGCTTGGAAGAGTCAAATAGATCTTTTTATGGAAAATATCGCTAGGCCTCATTTATAAAACTATCCTTGTTTTATAGTCTATTGAAAGAAGTCCTTTTTAACAAGATTTTTCGATCTCTTAAGTCTTCCCACGTTCTTAAAAGCTTAAAAAACTAAACTCACTCTTTTTTAAGTGTTATATACAGAGATACATATATTATGACGTATGGTTTCAGTTTAGAAAATAAACCACTTTGAAGTTGTCAATTCGCATTCTGTTAATATTTTTTTTGTAATCAGAACAGAAAGAGAAAGAGTTTTCTTAAGCTTCCACGTTAGTATTGGTATTATTAAGAATTTATACGAATTGATTACACAATATTATATTTCTTAGTTACTCTCAGCTACATCCCTCAGTATATCGTATTTAGTGACCAGAACTGAATAACCAGGTTCTTCCTGATGTTTTTCTTCTCTATCTTCTTCCCTTCCCCATTTTCTTCAGCCTCACAACATATCCCGATTGGGGATGCCATATTCCTAGTGGCTCAGGACAATGAGGACTCTTGTGCGGTATTCAGATTTTTTTTGTTAAGGCTTACATATTTTCCATGTTATAATATTAACCACTTCCTGCGAATTGGACTGACCAACCAACTGCCAGAGCAACCGGTCTAATAATGTCACTGTCATAACAATCGTCGTTGTTACAATACATACAAATATAACAGTTAGCATAAAGTGACGGTAGATAAAAATTCTACAACACCATCAAGATGAGCGACATCTGTTTAATTATAAGAATTATTATAATTTTTTCATTTCATATGAAAAATATAAAAAGATGGTTAAAATCTTAACTTAATAATACACATTTCTTTTCAAGTATACAATAAAATATAAAAACGGTCCCTCAGTTTCTTAGCAAACCATGTTTTGTTAAAAATAAAATATATAACATAAAACACACCCCTCCATTTGATATTAAACCCCACTTCTTTTAAACACACATGTGTCCTTTTCAGGTTTGCTTCATGGCTCTATACATACGTTATTTTGAAACCCAATGAAATAGGCAGGTAGAAAGCAATATTTGAACGATGTTTCTCTAAAAAAAATTCTATTTTCAAAGTACTACATAATTTCCCACATGATTTTTTTACAGATTTCATCAATATGAAGAAACCTTTTAAATTAAATTATATAATTGACTTGTTTCACCTTAAAAAGAAAATATTATTTAACATGAAATAAATTTGTAAACATAAGTATTAATCTTTTCTTTCTTTCTTCCAGGTTCGTATTTGATCTTCCTAATCTTCAAGATACTACATTAAGCCTTCCCGGAATTTCTGAAAGAGGTAAAACTTTCCATAACGTTATTTGATTCAAACCGAGAAGCCTTCAATTTAAATACCTTAAGGTTCTCCTTGTAGTATGGTAGCTTATTTAATTAATATTTATCTTCTCTATGTGAACCTACTTGTTGTAGATTTCTGTGATCTTCTGATCTTGGAGAATCTGTATTCTGCTTAAATTTTAAGAAGCGGTGAAGCGAAAGCTTGTTAGAACTTTGATGAAGAAAGTTGTGTAACGAAATTTAATTGAAATACTTTAATTATTTAATTGGTAATTAAATCGTGCTTTTAATGTTACAATAACGGTCTGTAAAATAGTATGTAGTAATTGTAAAATAACGTTGGGCTGTGATTTGTTGAGAAACGTCAAAGACTTCAATCAGTCTATTATTTTAGGATATTTAAATATTTATTTATAATTCCATTTTAATGATTTAATAAAACAAATATAAAACTTTATTCCACTTTTATTTTATGACTGGACCGGTTTCAGCCTATGACGGCCATCTTCAGACTAGTACATGTTGTTGTTAACCTACGGCTTATATACTATTTTTGGGGATGTCAGGGGTAGTAAACAATGATTTTACTTTAATTATATTCATCAGTATTGTTGCATGATTTTAATAGTTACAGGGTAAAAGTTACTTTTAATTTATTGGTATTATTTTTTTATATATCTATCTGGAATATTTATTTATTTTATTTAATATTTAAGATGGGTTACAGTTGCATTTCTATAAATATGAATTGACAGTGTATTTATATAATGAAAGGTTGGTGAATACTGATTGTTAATGAGTTTACTTTAGATTTTCCCATCTTAATTGTGATGTCCAGATGTACAACATAATTTTCTTATTATTGGGTTACTCCCAGCATTATGGTATAATTAGTTTTATGATTCTATTCACTATGCAAAAAAAAAATAAAAGTGGAATAAAGTTATATATTTGTTTTATTCAATCATCGCAATCTAATTGTACCACTAACAGGGTATAATTGGTTGGATCAAAATAATAGAGTAGGAAAATTTCTATTGTTTTTTGGCCGTTCTGTACCTTAAAGTAAAAATCAAACGTATGATCCGTAGGGGAGTGGCGTAGTTACTCCGTTTGATCTTGTTTACAAAAGCGTTTTCACGACATAATTTTAGGTATTTTGTTTTTGGCAATACTCAAAGAGGTAATATTTCAGTAATCTTAATTTAAGATATCGCACGAAACTCTCATTCGGGGTGATACTAGAATCCCCCTTCAGAAGGGGAGTGTTAAACATAACATCATTTAATATACTTTTTAAATGAATTTAAAATATTTATTAAGATTATGTTACATCAAAAAAATCCTCTCATAAAAGTAATTAAATAAATAACAATTACAGACAGAAGCAAACTGAATTCTGTTTGCCTTTTTGGTGTATTTTTGCATACTACGCTAGGGATCTCCCTGTGTAATTCTGAATGTATTACGTGTATTTTATTTGAACATTTTAATTTACTCAAATATAAACTAAATAACAATGAAATAATGCGGTGTGGAGATGACACGTGTACCAACTTCAGCTACCATAGACGGAGGAGGAAAGGGGTGGTACGTTCGTCACTCAAACACATTTCATAACCTAACTTAGTATCTGTTTACATTTCTTTTGTAACAAGTAGTTATGTTAAAAGCCCTTCATAATAATAATAACAGTGAATTTAAATAGCGCAGTTCTTTGATAGTTCAGTGGTCAAGGATTTTGAGTAACCTTTTTACTACATACAAGTAAAGAATACACCGTAACTAAACAAGTTAAGGACCTTTAAAAAAAGTTTGGTTTTATTCGTGAAGTTATGTTTTATATGTAAGGTTGTTTAAACTTCTTGACCTAATTTGTTTCAAGTATGTTAACGTTGTTTGTGAGACGTGAATGAATGTCATTAAGATCACAGTTTATATCTTTAACATCACTCGTAAAATATATTGACTGTATCACTAGCAGAGTTAGTAGTGCAGTTGATTCTCTCAGAATCGCCCTGGTGAAATATTACCATTTTTACGAGAAACGTTGCTTGTAATGGCACTAGCCATGTTTGGTGATCAGATCCGATCATCTTAATAATTGTCAACCTTCCCCTCCCCATCATATTAAGCCTCACAGCATACCCCTATTGGGGTTGCCATAATCCCATTGGCAGTTAATTGCACAGTTAAGACTCTCGTGCGGTGCTTGCTTTAAAAAAAAATTGTAGCTTATATGAAGGTGAATTTAATTGCAAAACACAAAGTCAACTATTGTTCAAACAATTGTCAGATGCAAGACACCAATACACTGTAAGAATTCTAATAGCTCCTGACTTAACGATTATTTCTATTTTATTTATGAATGTTGTTTTCATTTATAAACTTCCATCATTATGTTGATGACTTCAAAACATTTTACTTTCACAAAAACACTTTCGAGAGGAAAAACAGCTGTCACACGTAAACGTAAATGTACCTTGACGATTTTTAAGAAAGTAGTGCCTGAAAATTTGTAAAAAAACGTTAATTTTCATTAGTAAAAAATACGGCAGACTTTTTATTTTAAATTATCACCTAAAGCCATTGTAAAACATAAAAAAATATAACAGGATCGCATAAATAGAAAACCGTGTAAAGAACATAACATTTTGTAAACTCCAGATATGGCAAAGAGCACAGGTTTTTTCCCATTACAAAATTCTTAATATGGTGGATTTAGTATTTTAATTATCGAAGGAAGCAAACACTTTGTAGATTGACATTATAATTTAAATAAAAAATAATTTTGTTTTAAGCCACTTTATTTATACACATATAACAATTCGACCGGTTTCGGTTAGACTTAACCTTCATCAGGAACGTATAAGTATAAACTAAGATTAAATATAGAGTAATACAGTAGACAAAGAAATTATTGAAAGAGACAAAACATTAATATAAACAGGACAAAGCATCAGAGAGGGGGTGGTAATGGAGTAGGTAGAGAGGTAGGGGGATGGGAAGAGGAGAAGGGGAACATTCTTAAAATCGGACTTTTAGTTAATTCTAATTGTTTGTTTAAAATTTGGCAATTATTATTATTATTTGATTTTGAAATTTCTAATGCTTCTAGATTGTTAAGGCGCAAACCTATTCCATTTTTATGAATTATTTGTACACCTGTATTTTTATTAAAAGTATGGTTAGTTTTAATTAAATGTTCGGCAAATTCGGAAAAACCTATACTTGTTAAACAACTAATGTGTTCTTTAAGAACACATTAGATGTTTCCGTGGTACCAAAAAATCTACCAAGATATCATAAATTGAAAAGGGTGCATAGAATACTAAATCCTGTAAACTCCAGAGTGGCAAAGATGTAAGGCTTATTTTTTTCATTAATAAACACTTAATATGGCAAACTTATTATTTTAAATTATCAACCTAAATAAGAAGGTGTCGGGGACGTCCGAGGAAGACATGGCACAGTCAAATGCATCAAATATTTGAGTCGGGCCATGTCAAGAGTCAGAATAACAGAAGAGTATGTGTGAGAATATCTGTGAATGTGAATGAAGCAAGAAGTGTGTGCCAAGACAGAGTTGTATGGCAGTCCATCCTCTCTGCCTAGCCCTGCAGTGAAACGGTGTGATGGTTAGTTAGTTAGTTTAACCTAAAGTCACCGTGAAACATTAAAAAGTTACCAGGATATCATAAATTATGAAGGGTGTATAGAACATTTCATTTTGTTAACTACAACAAAGAGCAAGATTTTTAATTTTTTCATTGATAAATATAATATACGGTAGACTTTTTACTTTTAATTATCAACCTAAATTCACCGTCAGACATAAAAAAAACTACCAGGATCTCATAAATTGAAGAGGGTAGTATGGAACACTGAATCTTGTAAACTTCAGGAAACGGCAAAGATCAAAGGTTTCCACCTCTTGGCGTCACTGCCAGGAACATCTGCGCCAAGTATCGTGCGAGGTTCAATTACTAGTATAAACAGGAGATGATAGTAGTTCTTAGAAGAAACGCCTCAGGTGTGGTAATCAACCACACGTGGTATAACCAACCCTTTACGAGTGAGAAACTTTATGATAGTGAAAAGTGAGTGAAAATTGAGAAATGTAGGGGTGAAATTTTAACATTTATTAACTTTTTACTAATTCATGCACAAAATTATTTTTAATTTTTTAGTTTTTTTAAATTTAAATAGGAAAAAAACAACGGTCGTTTGAATAAAAAAAAAGTGTGAACATTGTTACGGGGCAGAATCCCGCCTAACTTTTAAACACAAATGATAATATCAGAGAAAACTCGTGGTTCTTACAGATCAACTAACCTTTTAATTGATTGCCCTCCTGGTAGCTCTAGCGAATAGAATGGGTTTGTCGTGTTTGAAATTCGTTTATATCGATTTAGAGAGGACCTTATTCTTCTTTGACCGTATTAAAAATAAGGATATCCGGAAAGAATGCAAGGCTGATGTGAGCGTAATGAATAGAATCAAGAAAGGGACGCTTAGATGGTTTGGGCATGTAGAGCGAATGGACGAAGAAAGAAGTGTGAAAAGAATATATGATGCGAAAGTGAATGGAAGAAGAAGTCGGGGACGCCCGATAAAGACATGGCACGATCAAGTAAATCAAATTCTTGAATCGGGTCGTGTGAAGAGTCAGAATAACAGAAGAGTATGTATGAAACGATGTATGAATGTGAATGAAGCAAGGAGTGTGTGCCAAGACAGAGTTATATGGCAGGCCGTCCTTTCTGCCTACCTCTGCGGAGAAACGGCGTTATGGTTTGTTAGTTATTTAGTATTATGCTTCTTTGTTAAAGTTGGGAGTTATAAAAGAGGCCCATACTCTGAAGAGGGTTTTAGGAATTTTATCAATAATGCACTCTCGCAAATGCTCTCTAGGATTATATTTGAATATTACAGGTCAAATAAACGAGGTCTAAGTTTGTGTTGGCCTCATAATAACAAAAACTTCAATATTAACACAAACGTAGGTTTATACGAAAAGTTTAATAAGGACAACGGTAAACTAAATGTTTTCTACTCATAACTTAATAGCATCTCTTCGCTACTATCATCTTTCTTACTTTAGGGAAAATCTTGTTCGCGGTGCTTACTTTAAAAACTGGATTCGACAGGAGACGGCCTCAGTGGTCGAGTGGTGAGACGCTCGACTACGAACTCAGATGTCGCGGGTTCGAACCCGGCGTGCAAAAATAAATTTATTTTTATTAATGTGTGTCATAACATATTTGATTAATATAAAATAATCTACGATTTATTTTCGGCACGTACCAGAGGGGTAGATAATCTTAGTATCGACCTGGCCAAAGACCACCGTTCTGAATCGAAACGTTGCTTAAATGACTTTAGCCCTGTTTGGCGACTAGATCTGGATAGACATGTTCTTCTCAGCCTTCCTCTTTCCCATATCCTTCTCCTCCACACTACCTTTTTCCTCATATCATACCCCGATTGGGGATGCCATAGTCTCCTGGCTCTAGACGGTTGGGAGCAGTTGTTTTTTGCATACTCTTGTACGGTTTTAACTATAAAAATATTTTTAAAAATACCTTCTTCCTTTCAGAAGGTAAAATAGATGCTCGCACCGATGATTATTTTCAGACAGGGAAATAATTTTGCATGCGAATTTTCAAGCATGTTACAACGTGACTGGCAAATAATATTCGTAACATTCAGGCAGCCTAAATTCAATGATTTTTTACTCAAAATCCCTATCGCACTGGACTTTGATTCTCACTCTACATTCATCGATATCAAACCTTGTTTCAAATTCAATCAGGCTCAACATTTTCCGCGTATTTTTGATACAATACAGATACATCTAATATTTTTATGCCAATGTTATTCATCAACATGAATGTAGAATTACCTCTCGAAGTTACACTGGACATTGTGTGTGAACTTTGTATTCATCGAGCCTGGGGCCGCAAATAAATTCGCTGTGGGCCGCGATTTTGACAAGCTTTTTTCCACGTTTTATGTTTGCGAATAACTGATTTCATACATATGATAATCGCCATTCCACAACCTTGATTTAAAGATCGCACGCGTGTGCGTCTTGTGATTCTGTTTGTATCTTACATTTAATTAAAAGTTTTCCGTGGCAGAATGATAATTAAATACGGTGCTGTTGGTAAAACGAGTTGAGAAGATTGCGGACTAATGTCGGCTATGGTACACGTGTACTATTCAGGCTGTAAGAGTTTACATTCGTTGATTACCGTGGTTACTAAAAAGTTGATAAATTATAGCTTAAGTAAATCAAGTAAATCAAATATTTGAATCGGGTCATGTGAAGAGTCAGAATAACAGAAGAGTATGTATGAGACGATGTATGAATGTAAATGAAGCAAGAAGTGTGTGTCAAGACAAAGTTGTATGGCGGTCCGTCCTCTCTGCCTACCCCTCTGATGGTTAGTTAGTTAGTTAAGGTTTTAAAACAGTAATTTGTCTCCAGTATAAACTGGTTGTTTTTCTCTCCTACAACACGGGTCTCTTAAATACTCAAGGTTGACTCCTTCTTTTCCTTGAAAAATCCTTAAAATAAATCATCCTTAAAAATGACATTGGTTCAAGTGGAAATAATTTAATCCTGGGCCTCCTGGCCTCCTGATGACCCAATTTCAATAAAGTTTGATTTTTCTATTTGGTATTTGTGTAAATTACACTTTCAAAAAGAATGCATTTTTAAATATTACCATAAATATATCGCTATTTTTTAATAATAAAAATAATTTTATTCCAGAAGGTGTGTAAGTATAGTGAAATGCAGTACATTCCATAATTAACAATAATACAAAAAAAAAACTTAACAATAATACATAGAACAAAAGTAAGAATTATTATACATGAGGTAATTAAATAATAATAATAAAATTTAAAAAATTGTTGAATTAAGTTAAAATTGAACATAAAAATACCAAGATTTAAGATAAATATTTCTTAAACTTTTAATTAGCAATGGATGAAATCAATTTGAATTCAATTAAGGACCGTTATCGTAATGTTGAATAATTCAACACTTTCGGCGTTCTAAATAATCCTGAATTGAATGTAAACCCCAAATAACGAATAAGACAATTAAATACTGTGACATTTGGTTCTCGTTCTCAAAGTGTTGATATAAGACATTCTTGGAATTTAAATTAAAGGCTTATTTTATTTCCGGGCCAGAGGGGTGCAATAATAACTCCTGCCAGAGTTTTCAGGTTTCCGGGTAAACCTGGAAGCGGTGCGGTTATTTCCAGGCAAGTTACAAATGAGATTCATTACTCATTACTAAATTTTGGCATTCTGATGTTTAGACGCTTGCCAAAACTTTAAATGAAATTCCTTAGTTATTCTTAGAAGGATATTGCGGTCAGTTTATGATGTGCTAAGATTGGATTCCAAAAATAGGTATTTTAGAGTATTTATGGTCCAAATTCTTGACTGAGTGAGAGGGAGAATCGACCGTTATACAACTTTGTATTGGCACAAAATTCTTGGCTTCATACACGATTATACATCGTTTCATCATATATATTTCTCTGTTATTCCGATTCTTGAAATGACCCGACTCAAATTTTTGATTATTTTTTTCGTGCCACGTCTTCCTCGGGTTTTCCCGACTTACTGTACCTCTTTCACTTCATTTTTATTTATAAATTAACGGAACAAAGTCCAATTACAAAAAAGACATATAAAACACACTAGTCAAAGTTTTAGTAGAGTCGTAAAGAATGACAAAAATCATTTAGACTGCTACCAAAATTTTAAAGACCATGGCTTGAGTCTTGACATTCTGGACATTGGAGAATTATACCCATGATTAGTATTGTGATGATTGAGCAACAGCAATTCTTTGTTTCTGAGTCTACGGCAAGGAATGTAGAACTGAATAAGTTGCAATTTTCATATGTTCAAATTTTAAGTGTTTTTTGTTGTTGAATAACAAGAAAATTAAGGTTTTAACAATATTCTAAAATTTTCGCCCTCCATGCTAGGGATGCTCCAATGTGTTATAATGATAACAGCGAATTTATGTAGCCTAGTTTTGTGATAGTTCTCCTCAATTGCGCTAATTGAGAAATCGTAAAAGTGTGCATACATTATGAAGTTGGTGAGAGTGACACATCATAAAAGAATTACATATAAATCAGAGTAATATAACGAAAAACAATTAATATGTACTTAACGAAAAAAAAAAGATATTTAAAGAAATGAAAAAATAATTTTTTATAAGACCACGCATGTTATTTATTTTTTTATGACCGATTGGTTTTGCTTGGCCTAAGCATCATCAGGGTACAAAATTAAACTGCATGATTAATTTTAGTTTAATTTCGGACCCTGAAGATGGTTAGGCTAAGCGAAACCGGTAGGTCATACAAATTTAAGTAATACTCGTGGTCTTATACAAAGATATTTTTCCATTTCTCTAGAATAGGTTTTATCTTCTATCATTTTTTTCCGTTTATCTGCTTTGAATTTCGAAAGGGACATTTCCTTTCTTAATCTTTTCACGTTTTAGTTTGAATTCCTCCAAACGAAATTTCTTTCAGCTGTTTTCGATACCTACATACTTAGGAGACCTTTTATTATTTCCTCTAACATCTCTCTATTGGAAGATAACCACTCAGAATTATAACGTTACTTGAAAGAGCTTTACATATGTTTATTAAATAGTTCTTAATAGACAGGCACTTCCCAAACTTCAACTCTACAATTCTTTGGTACAATTCATCCTTTTTTTTTCAGCCTCAAAATGCTTTCTAGTTTGGGGATGCCATAATTCCACTGGCTGTACTCAGTTTGAGATTTACGTAAAATCACTGTAAAAAATCAATGGTTCTTACAATAAAATGCAGAGAAAATGAAAGTACCGAGTTATTTAAATAAAAATAATGGTACGAGAGTTATTTTACCCTGTAAATCTTAGAGTATAAAAGTGGTATCTATCCAAGGCAGTGTAGTCAGTTTTTGATGATTTTTGCCGGACTCGGCGGACCTGGGCGTGGCTAAGACTAAGGTTAGGGTATTTATACATCCATTCATATCACATATCGACATACTGTTTTTGTTTATTCGTATAACCACATTTTCACAGTATTGTTATCAACAAAAATATAGCATATAACCTATAAAACCGTTGAGTTGTGTCAAGTTTAGTGGCACATTAAAAAATGTGAGCGGAGTTCTGCAGTGACCCAGGAGCTCAAGATCATTGTGACGTACATAGAAGCGGTGTATTATATTTGTTGTCTCTTTCTTTCTCGTGGTATACGACGTAATAACCCGGAGAAAGTGATTTATCCCAAATTTGTATAGGTTGGGTAAAAATAATTAGCTCTCTCTCCATACATTTTTACTCCAAGCTGTAAATGGATTGCATTGATTCTCAAATTTAAGTGTTTGTAATTCAAATTTTAATCATTTTTTTTTACATTGTTATTTTCTTCTACCTTTCTATGCCTCCTACAAAAAATACACATTAACTTTTCCCAGACGCTATTGTTCCCTGACGCGTCTTTGCTAAGCGCTAACCACTTTAAATATATTTTTATTACTGGGAAAATCCCGAAAATGCTTTATTACGCCCGATAAATCGTGGCTTCTTGCAAAGCTGCCGTCTGTTTGAGATTAAATAAAAAATATGACTTTCTTCCCTTGGATTACATGGGCATAGAATATTTCACTAAAACATTAATAAACCTATTCAATAAATAAAAATTAACTTATGAACCAACCATAACACCGTATCACAGCAGGGGTAGGCAGAGAGTATGGACCACCACAAAACTCTGTCTTGACACACACTACTTCCTGCATTTCATTCATAGGTCGTCTCATACATACTCTTGAAATGGCCCGACTATTATACTAGACTAATATTTGATTAACTTGAGCGTGCCGTATCTTTCTCGGGCGTCCCCGACTTCTTCTTTGATTCATTTTTGCGTCATATGTTCTTATTACATTCCTTTCTTGCTTCATTCGCTCTACATGTCTAAAGCATCTTAGCGTCCCTTTCTTTACCTATTCATTACACTTATACCAGCCTTGCATTCTTTCCGGATATCCACATTTTTAACACTTTTTGGATCTCATTTCTACGGCATTTAATCTACTTTCATTCATCTTAATATTTTGTATTTCTTTTCATAAATTTTCTTCTTCCACAGTCCTCCGTAATGGTAGAAACTCTCAGTAAAATACCACCATCGAGAATCGAAATGTTCGTTGAAATGGCTTAAACCTATTTAGCGACCAGATCTACTCGTAAATAGTCAAGAACTTCTAAATCTTCCTCTACCCCATCAATTTCCTATCTCCACTCTTTTTAGCATCATAAAATATGTATATATTCTTTTTTTACTCTTTTCCGGCATGTGTATTTAAAAAAAACTTATTCTCGCGCAAGGACTTGGCATTACTCAAACAAACATTCCCAGGTTACGAATAACCTAACATATTTTTAAACTTTTTCCAGAGCTATGATAAAGAGTTAATATTGATGAATGAACCCGCGACGCCTGGATGGGAACCCATCGTTTTTGACTGCCTTACCACTTAACCAATCTCAATTGTGAAATTTTAAATTATTCTTATATTATTATTCTTCACGGAGATCGTCAAGCCATTTTTGTCAGTTGCATTAATAAAAAATAAAAATAAAGTTTCGTTATCTATTGTTTTTACGTATTTAATCTTTTTACTTCGCATGTAAGCGACGGTCTCCGTATTCGAGTAGTAAGATGCTTTCCTACGAATCCAGAGGTCACGGTTTAAAACCCGGCGTGTACAAATAACTCATTTTTAATTAATATGTGTCATAACACATTTAATTCATAGAAAATAATATGTGTATTTGCGGCACGTTTCTGAGTGGTATATACTCCAAGTATCGCCTTGGTGAAAGACCACCATTCGCAATCGGAACGTTGCTTGAAATGACTTTAGCCGTGTTTGTTGTCCAGATCTGAATAGCCAGGTACTTCCCAACCTTCCTCTGCCCATCTAATTCCTCTCCATATTGCCTTCAGCCTCACAACATACCGTAACTAGGGATGCCATAGTCCCACTGGCTTCAGACGGTTGGGAGCAGTTGGGACTCTTGTACTGTATTTTCTTTTTCAGTTTTTACAATTTTTCTAATGAACAACTTTATCATTTTACTGAGCTTTGCAACTTCAGCCTTTTTTAGATTGATAAATAATTAATATTAAAAATAAATAATTATTTTAGTAACTTAAGCAAGAGAAGAGTGATGGACGTGTTTACTCCCTTAAGTAAGTCAAAGTAACGAGGAAAATATTTGGATGGCTTCACTTTTTTTATTTCTTAATTACTGGGGTAGGATATTTTAACGACATTTTAATTATTCTAACTCTCGAGGCGAACTTAACTTAAGGGATTTTTCGAAAAAAGATATAATCTGAAATATTAACTACATATTGGGCCATAATATTTCGCACTACTAATTTTTATTCTCCATGCTGCTTTCTCAGAAATTATATAATAGTTAAAATTGCTTTGAAAATTCCAACATAGGAACTGATTTATATGTATTTATATATATAATAGTTCCAGGCAATAAAAAGCGATTAACGTCAACGATTAACTACAATTTATAGTTGCTGTGGTTAGAATAGTGATCTTTTAAGATCGTTAAGTTCTGTTTATCTCGCTAAATGTAAAATGAAACCACAAAATGTAAAAGCAATAAAATAAAATAAAACTTTCAAAGTTAACCCAATTACCATACATAAATTGGTGCAGATTAAAATGTTGAAAATTAAAAATGAAATAAAATGTGCCTTTGATGATTATCGTGGTAAAAAAAAAATGTGTGAAATTTAAAAAAAAATCGAATCTATTATATTTTATATTTCTCTCTGAAGCAACCTGCCAGGTAAGAATTATTCTGTTTACTATACTTGTACATAATATTTAAAAAAATATGCCAAAGATTATAATATGTGTTGTAGGTCATAAGATAGATCCTAGGAATTAAGATTTGTATAGCGCCTTTAGTTGATTTAACACAAAGATGGTGCTATAAAATATTTTCAGCTTCATTTGAATTTGAATTTTATTGTACACGATAAACTAAACTACTTGATATAAGTGTCTAATTGTAGCTTGCAGAAAGATTACGCAATGAAAGAAAAATGGGGAACCATTCACTCACCGGTGAAGTTGAAAGTTCTTGAAGTAATTTCTAATTTTGAAACTGTTAATTTGTGGTTGAACTCCATTTTAATAATTTTAATAATACCACATTTTTTTACTTAATTCCACCATTTTTATTTATTTAAGACCTGACCTTATGACGGGCATCTTCAGACTGGTACAGTTTTAAGTAAATCTATCGCAAATATGTAAACTACGTCTGTATCAACACAGGAATCTCCTAGTGAGACAGATATGAACCAAACCCATGTATTTTTATTATATTTCAGCAATAATAAATGAATACTATTAGTGTCCGGAACGGGCGCTTATTGAGACTAAAGTCACAGATTTTTACTATGAGACTCAATAAGCGTCCATTTCAGACACTAATAATATGTATGCCATAGATTTATTAAAAACTGTACCAGTCTGAAGATGCCTGTCATAAGGTGAAACTGGTCAGGTCTTCAATAAAAAAATAGTGGAATAAAGTTAAAAAAATAGCATTATTAAAATCAGTTCTTGAAGTCTTCTTATACAGTTGTATTACAAAACGAATACACCACACGGAATTAGCGTTTTTGATTCACAAAACACCACAGTTATTTTATATTATTTGGAGATTAACACAACAAACAGACGAACAAGCGAAAAACGAACCTCCCGACACGTATTTTTCACACCAAAACTCTTCTGTTTGATATTCAATTGCTTCGAACACGGTGTTGTTGAATACGTAATTTGATATTGCGAAATGGTTGGATACGTAGGGAACTTGGGTGAAAAAACATCAAGGTAAGAACCTAACAAATTGTCACTTGGGAATCCAACACAAATTATCCAAATGTTATTATTATTCTACATATTTTTTTACTAGAACCTTTTTATCAAGTGATCAAATAATCAGACTTGTTCCCTAGTAAAGTGGTTACTTCCTTCAAAACTGAGGAAGGAGAATTTAAGTGTCAAATTTATGTGGTATTTTCAAGCAGAGTTAAAAATAAACCTCGTTACTAAGTGGAGTTTGCTGTCAGTTTTGCCCTGTTGAGAAACAATCATTCAGATTGAAATGTTGCTTAAAATAATAGATATAAATTTAAGATGAGTAGTTAAGACGCTCGACTAAGAACCTAAAGGTCGCTGCTTCGAATTTCAGCGTGCACAAATAAATTTCCTTTTAATATGTGGTATTTCACATTTAATTGATACAAAATAATATATGGTATATTTGCGGCATGTGGTAGATGCTCTCAGTATCGCCCTGGTGAAAAACAACCATTCAGAATTGAAACGCTGCTTGAAATGTCTTTAGCCGTGTATGAAGACCAGGTCTTAATAGTTAGGTACTTCCCAACCTTCCTCTTCCTTATCTCCTTTCCCTCCCCATTCACTACCTTCAACCTCACAACATACCTTGATTGGGAATGCCATAGTCTCACTGGCTCTAGACATTTGCAACTCTTGTGTGGCATTATTTTGCAATTGAAAAATATTTTTCCAATTTGAATACTTTCTATAAGTGTACTTGCGAAACCTTCGGTATTTCTGAATTTTATAATCTTCCAAAATGTTGTACTTTTGCTGCAATGTTTGTTTCTGTAAAGGTAGATTTATTTAACAGCGCTTCAGGCCACAGCGGTTAGTTCAGGCAATAAGGCAGTACGGCTGAATCTCCCGGTGGAGATATAGAAGTGTGTTGTCGGCGCGTCTGGTGTGTCCGAAGTAAGCTCAACGTTCCCTTACTTCAAAAACAGGTAATCAATTTTATTGGCTTGTCATGGTTATCGGAGTCGAGGGATTTATTTAAGCTACCTACTTCATTTTTTTTTAAATCGGTTTAGATCACGCTCCGAGGTATTATTATGTTCGGTGGGTATTTTCTGTTTGCTGTCCCATTTTCCATACGGCGGCAGCTTAAACTTTTAACGATTATTGTCGGGGGCTCGCTTGCAGAGGGAACTGTCGGCAGTCACGTAATATTATGTAAATAGTGGGTAGGTACGAGTGTAGAATATGTTTTTATGTAAGGCGAACTCGTAACGTTTAGACGAAATTTTCTTATTTCAAGGTAGATTCAAGAAATGTTTTCTATTTTAGTTAATAAAAAAAATAAATTAAGATAGTCCACGTGCGATTTAACTATACAGAAAAATGGAAGAAAAAAATAGATTTGAACTTTTGTTGTATTTTTTTATCATTTGTATTTAACATTTGAGAATTATGTAACGTATTCAATTTTTAGATCATTAGAATCTTGCTATACTACACAACTTCTTTTTTAACAATGGATTTTTGTGAATATTTATAATAAGGGTTTATTAAAAACGTATACTTCCCATTTAAAAAATACGACCCACACACACAACCATTAATTTCAGGTTTTTCCGCCTAGCGATCAATCAATTATAATAATATCAACACTGAACTTAAATAGCGCACTTTTGTGATATTTCACCTCAAGTGCGCTTCATACTAAATTGATTAAGCTTATACGGCTAACTAACAAGGAGAAAATAATATATATAATATGTATTCAAATTAAAACTATCTAAAATCATGATCGTTATCATAAATCACGAGAGAAAAAAGTTCACATATGGGTATAACAGTGCATGTGTACATCAACAGGTCAACAGATTAAAAAAAAAAAATTACCAGTAGCTAAGGGTATACAAATTCGGATGAAACGTATGATTCATATTAACATATTTATCGAATCAATGAAAAGGAAATTAGATTGAGGACAGTTAATATGTTGGTACTTAAAACATTAATATTCAAGTAATATAAGTAAACCGAAATAAAGCATCAACTCTCACCAGTTTTCTTCTCGAGTTGACGGTGAATATGAGCCATGAGTTCCCCCATAATTCCGAAATTTTAGAATGAAAGAAAGAAAGAAAAGCTATGAGAAAAATATTTTGAAAAAAAACTAAAATTAAAATTAATTTGAAGGATCTAAGTATTTTGCATTTCAAGCAAATTGTGTATTTTAGTAAAATAATTTTTCTTAAATAATCAATAAACTGTCAAGAAACTTCAGAATTTATTAGAAAAGTCAATAAATACTAGCACACAAGAAAGCACTCCCTATACAAAAAGAAAAAGGTAAATACCACGTCTATTTAAAAGAAATCAAAATCTCAGAATGCATTGCTACACAGAGCGGTGAATAAAAATAGAGAATTTCCAGTCAACATAAAATAAGAGAAAAATGCTATTCAATTTAAGAGAGAAGTGAAGAAATATGTGAAGTGTAATTTTTAAGTAAAAAAATACAATTGTTTTTAATTATTTGCTTTATTTCATGTTTATATTTTAAGTTAGGGCGGTTAGTAGCTGAGTGAACAAACGCGTTGAATTCCCACCCCTGCGTCGTTGGTTCAATTCCTCTGCTAGCTAAGTCTTCCATAATGGCACATGCAACATCTTTCGCTTATTATGATGGCAGTAGGAGTTTTTTTTAAATATTGTCTAGTTATTCGTGACCCGGAAACGTTAGTCTTTCTTGTTAAAGATAAAAAAAATAAAATAATAAGTTAACGTTTCATGTTTATATTTTATGTAAATATTTGAAGTTTATATAAAATGTTATTTTATAAAAGAACATAAATGTAGGCATTATACATATGTTCCTACTATTTTAAGTGGAAAAAAAAATAGAAAACAATATATAAAACATTCGTAAGCTTTTTGGTCGTTTTGTTTTGTTTTTTTCAAGTTAATTTATTTTTTAAAGCTCAATAGCTCATAATAGAAATAACTTTGCAAGTTGAAAATAGTTGTCACTATGTCACGCCAATTCTTCTCAGGGGAAGGCAGAGATGGTGGACCGTCATATAACTCTGTCTTACCGTACACTCCTTGCCTCATTCACATTCATTTATGACTCAAGTATTTGATTCAGTTGATCGTGCCATCTCTTCCCCGGGCGTCCCCAACTCCTTCTTCCGTTCACTTTCGCGTCATTTTATTTATTTAACACTCCTTTCTTCGTTCATCTGCTCTACATACCCAAACCATCTAAGCGTCCCTTTCTTAATCCTATTCATTACGCTTGAATCAGTCTTGCACTCTCTCCGTATGTACTTGGATAACACAGTTATACATGGTTTTACCGCACATACACCCCAGGGATCTCATTAATACAGCAATTAGTCTACATTCATACTTAATAATAATAAAAATATTTGGATAATTTGTATAGCGTGCAAACCTTAACTACCTTAGTTGATCTTAATTTGTAGTTAATATTAATTCCCAGTTTATCCTTCTTCTGCCAGTTCCATGCCTTAATGTCATTATTCCATGGTTGACATTCATATAATATCAAGAAGTATAAAATATTTAATTTTGCTCGATCAATTTTCCAATTTTCCCGAGTTTGACGCAGAGTTCGATGGCGTAGCGCTGCTCGAGATTTTTTTTCTATCTTAGGTCGCATCGACACTTTTTAACAGAGGTTTACGAAAATTAACGCGCTTACTCTCCGCTTGCCCGCAAGTGACTGGAAAAAATATCGGTCTCTCTGGAAGGTTCCCCACTAACACGCCCAGGTGGTCCGACTCCCCTCCACCGCTCGGTTCGCGCTACGGAAATTCAGTCCTACTACTTCTTGACCCTACCCTGTATGTAATATATTTTCGATATTTACATGTTACTATGTAGCTTAACAACCACTTTTGCGAATTGCCATCCCAACACAGGCTTATGCCTAGTGGGATGGGCAATATACCAATTAATATAAATATGTGCTAATTTTAATATGTTAGTTGTAAGTCACTAGTTATAAGTAATAAGCATAAGTTAATATTAAGTCTTAGTTGTAATATTATGTTAATTATGATGTAAAGCGCCCTTGAGGTGATATCTCTGTCACCAAAACGGGGCTATATAAATCAGCCAATTATTATTATTATTAATAATAATAAAATAATGAATGTTTAAGTAGAATAATAAATAAATTACGGAGAAAATTTATGTATCTACAAATATTCGACAATAAACAATGAGAATTTTACCCCATGTAAAAAGTAACATCTTGGATCAATTTATTCAATCACCTTTCAACCCAGATTTTAAATACGCGTATTCCATTTTCAATTGCAATTCTATTTACGCGCGCGGCCATAAATCTAGACGAGAAAAAAACTATCGTTCCATGTTCCAGATTCGAATGTGAAAAAGCGCCAATTCTTTGGGCGCCATCTTGCGTGAGGTCGATTTATGCCCCAAATGCCTTCCGTTCTAGCCAGCCACCTACCGCCTTACCCGCGTTATTTATGTTCCCCGCTCCGCCAAACTCTTCCGCCCACCATCCACCTTCCTCTATCCCTTCTTCTTCTTCCTCTCGCGAAATAATTCTTCGCCAAATCCCGACGCGGATTTTCAGGCATTTTTGCTTGGCGAAAGGGGCGAAACAGGGACCCGAATTAGGTGTGGAATGAAGGCGCTTTTATTCAGGTTTCGGGGGTTGTAAGTTATTGGGGAAAGCACGTTGTTAGTAGGTGTATTATTAAATCCGGTCAAAAGTATCTCATATAGGTAGTTGAAGAAGAATTGTTATAAAATAATCAGGTGACTCATTACATAGTGATTGTGTAATATATACAATACATCACTGTAATATCAAATAAACTGAGAAGATTTAATTACTCATAAACTTATTAATTAACGATAAATAATTCCTTATTTGGGTAAGTAAGAGCGTCGAGACAAAAATGACGAAAAACTTCTTTACAAAATTATAAATAACCACGTAGAATCTTCCCAATTGTCCACAATCAAATTTAATTCTAATCCCCGTCATTTTAGAAACCCCGCAACTTTACACATTCCTTTCCAAAAAAACTGATTTAACCTTCTCGCAACCTCTTGTGCGAATGTGTCGACTGTATAACATCCACTGTAGTGGCAAGATTAAAGAACGTGGTATGATCAATGAAATTGATATATTCTCCATTTCACCTTTTTAATGTTTAAAATCTTAAATAGCATTTTTACTTAAAATAAAAAACAGAAAATAATGATCATTTTTTTACTTAATACTAACAGTAGGTATAATACAATTTGAATAAATGTACAATGTCTAGTTTCTAGGTAATGATAAAAACCTCCCTAATTGAGAAAGTTCTCGTGCTTAGGGAGGGAGTACTATCATGGATTTCTTGAAATTATTTTTGTATGATTACAAATGAATATAATAAATTATTGATAATAATATATTAATATAATATATGATATATGAAAATAATAAATTTTAGATTATTTTAGTGAAAAGTGTATTTTGAGTTTTTTTTTTAATATTTCATAGTTATTGTCATAGTGTATTTTTAAATGTAATGTTTAGCTTAGTCAAGTAGTGACGTTTAAGAGGAAGGGCATGGCCGAAACAGGTGGCGATGAGGTTCGCTACCCATCACACCGCCAACCCTTCGGTGGCGCAAAGAAGAGGACGGAACGTGAACAATGTCAAATTGGCACGTGGAATGTGAGAGGAGGAATGGAAAGGAAGATGAATGAACTATGTGATATAATGATGGCTAAATGTTTGGATGTACTCTGTCTAACAGAGAGTATGAAAAAAGAGAGCGGTACAGTGCAACATAATGACACGCTCGTCATCTGGTCCGGGCGACCAGAAACAGAGAGGGCTTGTCAAGGTGTTGCAGCGTTACTGTCTCCTAGAATGGCTAAATGTATGTTGCAGTATGAATGTGTAAGTGCGAGAATAATGTGGATCCGGTTCAAAATCGGGTTGACAAGGGTGTTTCTTGTCATTGGTTATGCTCCTGTCAATTCTGAATGCGATGAAGTGAAAGATGCTTTTTGGACTAGTGTGAATGATGTAATGAGGCTTAAAAATACGAATGAAAGGATTATTATGGCAGGGGACTTGAATGGGTGGGTGGGAATCAGACGAGACGGGTTTGAGTCGGCTTTAGGTATGTTTGGGGATAAAAGAACGAATGATAACGGTAAAAGAATACTCGAAGTATGTTTAGAGTGGAACCTGTTTGTATCGAATACTTTCTTTGATCATAAAGGTATCCACCAATATACGTGGGAAAGGGGAAATGAAAGGTCAATTATCGATTTTGTAGTAATTGACTCTAGGTTGAGAGCCAATACCGTGGACACGAGAGTTTACAGAGGAGCTGAGGTTGAATCTGACCACTTCTTGGTAGTTTCTAGATTAAACCTCTTTCGCGGCTGGCGAACTAAAGTGAAAACGGTGTCGACTCCAACAAGAGTCAAAATAGAAAAACTGCAAAACGATAATGTGAGAAGCAAGTATGAGAAATGTATGGATACAAGATTGAATGAGAAGGGAATGGATGGTCTAAGCATAGAGGAAACATGGAACCATATAAAAGTGAGTCTATGCGAATCTGCTAGAGAGGTTTGCGGAATAAGCACGCAAGGTAGGAAGAAAGGTGACGCATGGTGGGATGACGAGATTAAAGCACTGGTCTCAGAGAAGAAGAAAAGCATGGTTATGTCTGATAGCGACTGGCAGTGCTTCTAGCGCGGAGAGGGATCGAGCGAAAGAAGTATACAAGGAATGCAAGAAAAGAGTAAGTGTTGGAGTGAAAGAACGAAAGAAACGCCTGGAAGAAGAAGAGGGAATAAAAATGACAAATCACTTCCAAGAAAACATTGAATTGTTTTGGAAGGAGGTCAAGAGGTCCCAAAACGGCCCAGAAAGCGGATGCGTGAAAGTTGTAAAATCGAAAGATGGAAAAATGTTGACAAATGAGGAAGAAATAAAAGAAAGATGGATGAAATATTTCGAAGAGGTTTTTGAAAGCACCCCAAGCGACAGTGTTCCCAGTGTCGAATCAGGTATGAATGATGATGAAGTGAATGTTGTCGAAATCAGCATGGATGAAATAAAAAGATCGATTAAATGCATGAAGAATGGTAAAGCTGTTGGATTCGACAATCTCGCTGCTGAATACTTTAAAGGAGATAGCCGTGTAGTTCTCACATGGCTGTGCAAACTTTTCAACCAGTGCTTAGAGGAGGGTTACACGCCATTAGATTGGAGAAGGGCTGTGATCATGCCTCTGTACAAAGGTAAAGGGTCACGCATGGAATGTGGGAACCATAGGGCTATAAGCTTACTAAGTTCAGTTGGCAAGCTGTATGGTAGAATATTGATTGAAAGGGTAAGAATGAAAACAAAAGACAAAATTTGGGACATTCAAGGTGCTTTCATGAGTGGAAGGGGGTGCATGGATCAAATTTTCTCATTGCGGATGCTTACAGAGAAGTTTTTGGCAAAAAACCAGAAAATTTTCTGTGCTTTTGTCGATTTGCAAAAGGCGTATGATCGAGTTGATAGGGACAAATTGTGGAAGGTATTATCCATGTATGGAGTTAACACAAATCTTATACAGGCAATCGCGTCCTTGTACGAGGGAAGCATTGCATGTGTTAGAGTGAACGGTGATTTTACGAAGTGGTTTAACATCACAAAAGGTGTAAAACAAGGCTGTGTAATGTCACCGTGGTTGTTCAATTTGTACATGGATAATTGTATGCAAGAATTGAAAGGTGTGGGCTTGGGCGCGAAAATGAACAATGTGAAAGTATGTTGCCTATTGTATGCGGATGATGCGGTGCTGATTGCTGACAATATAGAAGATCTACAGTTTCTCGCAAAATGAGTTGATGATGAATGTAAGTAAGTCCAAAGTGATGGTGTTTGAAAGAGAGAGTACGAGAACAGCGTGCAATATAGTTGTGAATGATGAATACTTGGAGCAAGTGGATGAGTTCGTGTATTTAGGAAGTATGTTTACAAGAGACGGAAAGGCTGATAAGGATATTGAAAGAAGGGTGAATGCAGGAAACTCCATTAATGGAGGACTGAACGCTGTTGGGGCAAATAAGAAATTGTCCAAAGAAGCGAAGCTAGCAGTCCACAATGGAGTGCTTATACCAACCCTGATGTATGGCAGTGAGGCATGGAACTGGCAGAGGAAGGATGAAAGTAGACTGAATGCTGTGGAAATGAGATCTTTGAGACGGATGTGCGGTAAAACCATGTATGACCGTATTACAAATGTGGATATCCGGAAAGAATGCAAGGCTGATGTGAGCGTAATGGATAGGATTAAGAAAGGGACGCTTAGATGGTTTGGGCATGTAGAGCGAATGAACGAAGAAAGGAGTGTGAAAAGAATATATGATGCGAAAGTGAATGGAAGAAGAAGTCGAGGACGCCCGAGAAAGACATGGCACGATCAAGTAAATCAAATACTTGAATCGGGTCGTGTGAAGAGTCAGAATAACAGAAGAGTATGTATTTTTTTTTATTTTTTATTTTTTTACAATAACTCCACACAGGAGGCCTTGAGGAAAACAATTTCCCTCAGGGCCTATGTCATCTTTTGGGGATGCTGTGTGGAGGGTTTTTTTGAGGAAAGGAAGGAGTGAACTTGGGTCTTGAAGAGGCCCATGTTGAAGGAGGGAGGAAAAACAGAGGCCGGCAAATCGTTCCATAGCCGAGCTGTTCAACATAAGAACGAGTCGTAAAAGCGACCCGTTCTCATGTATTGAATGTCAACCGTGTACAAATGTTGGGCGCGCGTTTGGCGAGTTTCCCGACTATGCACCGGTGCCGAAGGGATCAATGACGCAAGTTCCTCGGAGCATCTTCCATTGAAATACCTGTAGAACAAGGACAGCATTCCCACCTGACGTCTGTGCTCCAAAGTTTGCAATCCGTTTGTTAAGATAGGAGAATCTATCAAACGGGCCGCCCGTTTCTGCACAGAGTCAAGGGTTTTTTTCAGGTATTTAGGGGCTCCAGACCAGAGGTGGCTACCAAATTCAACAGTGGGGCGTACTTGCGATTTGTACAAGGTCAGCAGTTGTGTACTATTGAAGTATCTGCGGGCCCTGTACAACACGCCCAACTTCTGAGAGGCTAACTTTACTCTGGCTTCGATGGAGCCCCGGTGCCTTAACTGGTCACTTAGGGTTACACCAAGCATCTCAATGGAAGGTTTGTTGGGAAGATTACTTCCGTTGAAGGAGACTAAATTATCATTTGGATCCCTTTTAGTCGTAATCAGACATGATTGGGTCTTTGAAACATTAAATTCGACGAGATTATTCTTACCCCAAGAGGAGATTCTCTCAAGGTACTCGTCCATTCTCTGCTTCAAAGCCCTCCGAGCCGTTTTTGTTTCTGTGCCCTTCGGGGGGCTTGTCAAACAAAAACCATCATGAACTGTACTGTCATCCGCGTAACAATGTATTGGTGCACATGACAAAAGGTCGTTGATGTGCAACAAAAACAAAGTTGGAGACAGAACCGATCCTTGGGGGACGCCAGCATTAATTGAATGAGAGGAAGAGGTGATACCGTCAACAACCGTCTGAATCGACCTCTCCCTCAAAAAATCGGCAATCCACGTACACAAGGATGCGGGAAGTCCGTAAGATGGCAGTTTGTTGACAAGTCCTCGGTGCCAAACCCGGTCAAAGGCTTTAGAAATGTCCAGTGCAACCGTTTGGGTCTCGCCGAAACATTCCAAGCACCGCCCCCAAACATGCGTCACATACGCGAGAAGATCACCGCAGGACCGGTTCCGCCGAAATCCGTATTGACGGTCGTTAATTATTTTGTTCTCCTCGAGGTATGTGAGCAGTTTGTCGTTGATCACACGTTCCATCACCTTGGATAGAATCGATGTGATCGCTATGGGGCGGTAGTTGGCCGGGTTGGAGCGGTCACCCTTTTTGGGAATAGGATGAATGACCGCTTTTTTCCAACCAGATGGCACAGATCCATATTTCAGGGACATTTTAAAGAGCTTTGTCAAAATTGGAGCGATTTATGAGACGATGTATGAATGTAAATGAAGCAAGAAGTGTGTGCCAAGACAGAGTTGTATGGCGGTCCGTCCTCTCTGCCTACCCTTGCGGGGAAACGGCGTGATGGTTAGTTAGTTAGTTTTTTAGTTGTTTTCGTCTATTATGTCATTAGGAAGTTTGTTGAATATCTTAATTGCTAAGTAGGAATAGTGATGTTGTGCTGTTGTTGTATTGAGTTTCGGGGTAACTATTTGGCCTAACGTTCTTGGTCTGTTGCTCACTGACTCTAATTTGATTTTTTCTTTGTGGATTTGAAGTAATGCATTTTTGATGTGTATTTTTTTCAAATCTAAAACTTTGAATTCTTTGAAAAAAATCATCAGTTGAGTAATCTAATGGCTTCTTAAGATTATTTTTTTTAGTCTTCTTTGGACTATTTCGAGTGAGGCTAAGTTAGTTTTATAGGCACCTCCCCAGCCTATTATTCCGTATTGCAGAATTGATTGAGCCAGTGCGTAGTAAGTCTTTAGTAATAAAGGTTTTTGTAAGATGTTTCTTATTTCTAGGAAAATGTAATAGAGTTTACGCATTCTTTTTACAGTTTGTGGAATGTGCTCAGTCTACTTAATATGATGGTATATTGTAATACCTACATATTTTATATGATCCTTTTTTGTCAGCGTAGAGAAATTATAAGATTTGCAATTATCAGGAATTTTTGTAGAAGAGTTTGAATATTGGAATGTACCGTTGGAAGGTTTTTTTCAGAAGAGAGTGTAAATGTCAAAAAGTGAGTTTTGTCCGAGTTTAAGGATAAATAATTGTCAGCAAGCCATTTCTAAAGGTTGTTTATTTCTACGTTCGCACTTCGGGACGCTTTTTCCCATGTTTTTTTTTCTTTTAGGATTAAAACTGTGTCATCCGTACAGGATATAATTTTTTCAATTTTCGGAATTTTTCACGGGTAAGAACTAGTACCTACTCATTATTCAGCGCTTTATCTATGTAAATCGATTTAGTTACGTGGTGTTTTTAGAAAAGCATAGTAAAAAATACTTTTTTTAGATTTTTGGAAATAATAATGTTTGGTTTGAATTGACCACACAGTATTTTAAAGTACCACATTATCATGAAAAATACGTATAGATTGCAAAGATGAACAATTGTATTTTTTTTTTAGTTTAATTCAATCGATATTAATATAGTTTTTTTTTTTTTTAATTCTACTGGTTTTTGTTTTATTTTACTTGAGTGACAGCTGTTTAGGAATTCAATGCCATTTTTTAAACTGTAAAGTAAGCGAAACCGGTCAGTCTTGAAAATTAAAATAATATTCGTGGTCTTATACAAAGTTCTTTCTTTAAACATGTTAAACCACAAAGCGATTGCTTTCTAAGAAAAAAAAAATAATATGATTTCGGTTACCACAACCTCACTTTTATTTATGTATTTTTAAAGTTAAAATAAATGAATGTAAAATGGTAACCAGATTCATACAAATAAGCCTTTTCTTGACATAGTTTTTGTTTTTCCTTTTCCCTACATTTTTCCCTTCCCGTAATAAGTTATGGGAAATGACATTTTTCATTTCTAAGCCTGTAACCAAGATGTGCAGTTTATGTCTCGTTGCCTTGGACACAGTTATTATAACAGAAACATTATATTTGACAGAATACAATTTGAATGAACATTTTTATAAAACCGCATTTCTTCATAACATCTTCATACCCATACATACAAAGGTATACTTATTACTTATTTGATCATGAGAATGAATATAACCAAACGCTCTTAAAAATATGTATTTGGGGTTAATGCTTTGAAAGTTTTAGAAATCTATCAAAAATTAACTAATGTCACGCCATTTCCCCGTAGGGGTAGGTAGATAAGACGGACTGCCATAAAAATATGTCTTGGCACACACTCCTTGCTTCACTGACATTTACACATCGTTTTATACATACTTTTCTGTTATTTTGATTATTGAGATGGCCCAACTCAAGTATTCGATTCGCTTCCTCGTGCCATATTTTCTTCGGGCGTCCTCGACTTCTTCTTCCATTAACTTTCGCATTATATATTCTTTTCACTCTCCTTTCTTTGTTCATTCGCTTTACATGCCCAAACCATCTAAGCGTTCCTTTCTTGATCCTATTCATTACGCCTACATCAGCCTTGCATTCTTTCCGGATATCCACATTTTTAACACGGTTATGCATGGTTTTAGCGCACATACGCCACAGGGATCTCATTTCTACAGCATTCAGTTTACTTTCATCCTTCTTCGGCAAGTTCCATGCCTCACTGCCACACATCGGGGTTAGTATGAGCACTCCATTATGGACTTCACTTCTTTGGACAATTTCTTATTTGCGCTAATAGCGTTCAGTCCTCCATTAATGGAGTTTCCTGCATTCACCCTTATTTCAACATCCTTATCTGCCTTTCTTTCTCTCGTAAACATACTTTCTAAATACACAAACTCATCCACTTGCTCCAAGTATTCATTATTCACAACTATATTGCACGCTGTTTGCGTACTCTCTCTTTCAAACACCATAACTTTGTACTTACTTACATTCATCACCAACTCATTCTGCATACATTCTTGGTTCATCCTAGACACGAGAAATTGTAGATTTTCCTGTCAGCAATCAACACCGCATCATTGGCATACAATAAGCAACATACTTTCAGATTGTTCATTTCCGTGCCCAAGCCCACACCTTTCAATTCTTGCATTCAATTATCCGTTCAGTCCTCCCAACAAAAATTAAAATAAAAATATATTTGTTTCGCACTGATCTTTATCATAAAACCTGTTTGTCTCAAACCGAAAGCAGTTGATATTCTTAAACTTTTCTCTAACGATAATTTGTAGGCCAGCAAAACCACAGTCAACTCGCAATGCAATTTCCATCATGTGCTAGGCATGGAGCTAAGACGGAGATACTTTTTAAATGATTAAAATTAATAACGATTTCATTAAAATACTGTCATTAATGAAGCTTCTTAGTTAAACTGGTAAAGGCAGTAAACATATAATAAGTGACTTTTAATTTAAAGTTTCTAATAAGGTTCTTATCATAATTTTGTACGTTTCGCGACAGTATATACATATGGGTAAATAAATCTTTTTGTCTTTATCAAATCTACAAGTTTAAAAAAAAAGAAGGCTTTTTCCGTTTATATCACGAAGCACTGAGAAAACGGCGTATTATTTCATGATAAAAACTAATTATGCGAGGAAAGAAATTCGGCCTTAGCATATCACCATCAAGCATATTGTTTTTAAGGAATTTTTAAAAAGAAGCCAAAATATTGAAATTCTATATCTTTTTCGAGAACAAGGAACATGAGAATATAATTTGTTAAACTTTTTTCTGCTTATCTGCCAATAATAATTTGTAGTGTGCTGGTGAAATTCCGGAAAGATGTTAGAAGAGAGAATATATATTAATATAATAGATAGAGAGAAGAGGTGTATATTATTAATGTATCTTAAATTAAGATGCACATAATACACCAATCATGTATTATGCATGCACTATCCAGAAGGTTCGGTTCAGTTATGTTTTAATTTGTGCTGATACAAAGCAATAAAGAAGAGTGAAAAGTCCCAACGCGATTAACTTGGAACATTACATTTGGGAATGTGGCGGTGTTGTTCTAGGGGTGCGTTATCATAAAGAGAGACAAATACAAGATTTTTCAACTGATAGTCTATGGGAAGACGAACGTAATATGCGGTAGAGGAAGATGGCTTTAAAACCCATGTGTTCGATCCAGAAACCGCGAATCGGTTTTGGAAAGACTTGAATGAATTAAATGGACTGTAAAACGACGAGATACTTGGTTGATGATTTGATGTATTCTGGAAAAGTAATGAGAATTGCCAATTTGCTCACCTGTTTCCGTGTCTGCGATAAGGGCCGACCAGTCTGCCCGACCGATGAATGTTGAGGTGACGAATCTTCCATGGACGGATGCGAAACGAGGCGCCGTCCCTGGGTGGTCCCAGCGATTGTGGACGAGTTGAGTGCGATAGACTGACTGGCGGCGGGAATCTAATAATGCCGCTCTTGACGTCCTTGTCTGGTGTTTCGTTGCCGGGGGTGGGGGTCATTTGTTACAGGCTGTTCAATACATTTCTATCCAGCCATACAAATAGTGCATGGCAGTAGAACAAATTGGCAAGGGAAGGTTAAGTTCAAGGACAAAAAAGGGATCAAGTTATGACCTAGCAAATTGTTGATTTTAGGATCCAACACCATGTACTCGTACGTTACTGGTAGAAGCGCAATTCTGCTGAAGTATTTCGGGCTACAGCTTAGAAGAGGACGATTGCTCTGATGATAGCCATCCTCCGTTAAGAGAATACACAAGAAACTAAAGTAGATACTCTATTGTAAAATCCTAATATTATTCAATATCCTATTCGATAATGTGGAACTGGTAGTAGAAGGCTGAAATTAGACTGAATTCTTTAGAAATGAGACCCTTGAGACATACGTGCGGTAAACCCATTCATGACCGTGTTAAAAGTGTGGATCTCTGAAAAGAATGCAAGGTTCATGAAAGCGTAATGAAAAGGATTAAAAAAGCGACGCTTAGATGGTTTGGGCATGTAGAGCGAATAAACGAAGAAAGGGGGGGTGAGAAGAATATAAGACGAAAAAGCGAATCGTAGGAGAAGTCGGGGACGCTCGAGGAAGACATGGCACGATCAAGTGAATCAAATACTTGAGTCGGGCCATGTCAATAGTCAGAGTATAGTATATATGAGACGATGTATGGATGAGAATGAAGAAAAGAAGTGTGTGCTAGGCCAGAGTTCTAGGGCATTCCATCCTCTTTGCCTACCTCTGCGAAGAAACGGCGTGAAGATCAGTTAGTTTTTCATATTTGAGAAGTAAATGAATGATCCTTCAAAGCTCTATCAAAATGTGTTGTCCGGTCCTATTTACAATTTTACGTAATTTCAGAAGTTTTAACATATTACAGCCTACCTATTATATGAGAGGGTGTTAGAATATGAAAAAGAAAAAAAACATCTGTAAAATTATTGTATCACGCAATATCTCATTTAAAAAGTGAATTAAATGCATATCGAAGTATTCATTTTCAAGTTTCAATATTTTCCTTTAAAGTTTTTCCAGCTGTACACAGTGCAGTGTAGTTGACGGGCTCCGTGGTCGAGTGATAAGACGCTCGACTACGAATCAAGATGTTGCGGGTTCAAACCCGGCATGCGCAAATCATTTTTATTCGGTTAATATGTGTCAAAACACATTTAATTCATATAAAATAATATACAGTGTATTTGCAGCACGTTCTAGTGTGGTAGATACTCTAAGTATCCCCCTGGGGAAAGGCCACCATTCAGAATCAAAACCTTGCTTAAAATGGCTTTAGCCATGTTTGGTGACTAGATCTGAATAGCCGAGTACTTTCCAATCTTCCTCTTCCCCATCTCCTTCCCCTCCCCACTACATTCAGTCTCGTTACATAACGCGATTGTAAGAATTATGGGTATGCCATAGTCTCACTGGGTCTAGACGGTTGGGAGCAATTGGGACTTTTAAGCGGTACTTTAAAAAAAAAAAAGTTTACAGCTGTATATTTCCCTTTGTCGTCAGGTAATTGCAGAGCAAAAAAGTACAATAGCCAATCTTCTCTCCCATCTTAACACAATGCACGTAAGGACACATTATTTTTTAACACCATGTTTGATGCTAGTCTACCTCCAATAGGAAAGGGCACCACACGTCTGTCCATCGCAATTCCTTATCAAATTATCTAGTGGCACCACTATAATAATACAATTACCTCGGCTTGTAAGTGAAATTAGTAACTTTAGCATGCGGTGACCGCAAGGTGGCAAGATGCTCCCTATGTGCCACCTACCAGAATTACCTAACAACACCCACCACCACCCCCCACCGCCTTCGGCCAACACCACCCAGCCACCATCCGCACGGGTGGCCGGGTCATAATAATTAAGATAATTTTCTAAACAATAGTTTGAGGCGAGGGTGCCATGAATTCATTATATCCGCTTAGGTAGGTTCGCCTCGGGTTAAAACGGATATATTATTTTGCGCACGAATGTTCGAAGTCCGTATTGAGACAAAGTGTAACGTGGAAACTAGAGAGAAGGATGTTTTTACGTATTAAGAATAATGCGGAGCGGTTCATGTAAGTCGGATTAGTAGGTGTGCCAAATTACCCAGGCACATTGAGACACTGAGAGAAGTATTACGAGGCTGCCTAATGTCGCCGGGAGGCTGTGTCTCTATAGAGTCTATAGCATCCGTATTGGGGTATGTTATGAATCTAAAGGGAGTAAGGAAAGGAAAGAGATAGTAGAAAATAAGGTTGTGCCTGGTTTTTCAAATTCGGTCACTAAACAACAAAATATACTATACATTGTTTTATTTCGATCGGTTAGTAGCTGCGTGGAAAAACACGTCGGATTCCCACCCGGGCGTCAAGGGTTCGATTCCTCTGCTAGCTAAGTAATACATCATTATTGGGCAAGCGACATATTATGCTTATTATGATGGTAGTAAGAGATTTTTAAAAATTAATATCATGTTATCGTAACCCGGGAATGTTTGTCTTTCTTTTTAAAAAAGTGAATGTGAAAATTAACAAATTATTTAAAAAGAAGTTATGCACGCACGCGAGATGCAAACCCCCAGCTGGGTTTATATTTGAAGAGATTAACCCCTCGACCATGTGCTTGTATTATGAGTTGATTAATGTTTTTTTAATCATTATAATTTGGAGATGAATAGTTTTTATATATTATGAAATTCGAATAATCTTTAAAAGTTAATCATTTTATGGTTTTAAAACGAGGACATTATTACAACACCATCTTAAAGAAATAGGGTAGAATTGACATGATAAAATAAACTTATATATGTCCTTAATTAAGCTTTGGATGTTATTTCTTAGTTTAAAAGATTCTTTGGTTATTTGGCAATTTGTAAAGCGCTTTTTTGACAAAACGGCTTTTCTTCTGATACTCTCTCAACTCGGAGACTGACATTCATTTAAACAGCTTCCGTGGTCTAGTGGTTTTCCAGAGGCCGTGGGTTCTAGCCCGACGTGCGCATATACATTTATTTAATTAATATGTGTCCAATACATTTAATCAATATAAAATAATAAAGACTATATTTGCGTCAGGTTTGGTGACCAGATCTGGATAGCTAGAGACTTTCTAACCTTTATATTTTCCATCTCCCTCTATCCTCTACTACCTTCAACCTCACAACATACCCCAATTGGGGATGTCATAATCCCAATGGCTCTAGACGGTTGGGGGGTGGTTGGGACTTTAGTGCGGTATTCACAAAAAAATGAGGATTTCCTCTCTCCAGGCTGCATCCTGAAACATCTCTTTAAAAATGCATTCGTTCTAGTTACGCAGATTATGAAGCCATGAAATAAAGAGTCGTTCTTTTCATTTTTCCTGGATTATTATTTGCGTATTTTTTAATTTTTGGTTTTCTCATTATGAATATGACCCAGATTTTGAAACTTTGGTCTTTCCATGAAGAACTTCTATATTTATAATATTAACATGTTTTGTATACACCATTTTAATTAAATATATGTATTATTGTCAACTAGTTTCGGTTCAGCTCGAACCTTCATCAAGACCGTGTGAATATGCATTAATTAAATAACAGAATTAAACAAGGTATAGAAAATACACTAGAGATAGAGATAGAACATGAAATTTGGTGGGGATAGATACGAGAGAAGGGCAGGGGTAGGTATTAAACAAAACATATTAAAAAAATAATTACTGTCGAACCGCAAAGTATTTGCTTCCTGATTCTCAAAGGGATAATTACTCTATGGATAATTGTAACAGCACTAAAGCGAATCTTCCAATTACTGATTTTATTTTCCGAGAAAGTTGCTGCAATATATCCATCAGGCTGCCACTTAGATTTTTTTTAAAAACTTTCTTCCGATTTGGCTGCCCTCTTTGTATGAGTAGAGTCCTCTTTGTATGAGTTAGCTGCTTATTTATTTCAATAGCAAACATTAAATCTTTTGAAGTGTTTTTTTTGCAGAGTGTTTTTATGGTCTGCCTATTTCATGATGGCAATTTATTTTTTGAAAAGTGCCCCTTTAAATTCAATTAAAATATTCTCGTTAGTTCGTAAAAAATAGGAATTGCGGGTACTTCATTTTTATGAATCTTGACATTAGCAACGGGGTATTAGCATTTATATCCTATTGTGATTTCTTGGACAAGAGCTCGCATCAAATTACGAAATTTTGTGATTTTATCACAGTTTTCTGAAAAATCTCTCCGCAGAAAAAAACTCTAATCTGTGCACGCTTTTTTATCTGTGTTTTTTCGAAACAAGTGTTGTTTTTATTAAAAATACAAAACAACGTTTTTATTGAAATTTTAATAATTCATACATAAAAAACAGCAAATTTATAAAAATATTTTTTGCTAAATATTTTTTTTACTGGATTTTAATCTATTCTGGAGGTTGTTGAATGCTCTGGTGAGAGTCGAGATCTAATAGGATATAACTCGTGACAAAAATACCTCGTATCCCACATAGTACAAATTTTACAGGGGACAAAAAAACTGTCTAGAAATCTGTTTTTTTAATCACATAAATTAACAAGCCATAATTAAACAGTTATAAAAAAATGTGCATCTTAAATTCTAATGTAACCTTATCTAAGTTTATATATTTATATATAAGGAAGGCTATCATAGAAATGGCGAGAATATGGAGGAATAACTGGTTTTAAGGCTTTACGAGGAATTACTTTACATGAAAAAAAAAACATTTAATAAATATATTTGACTTCGCCAGATTGTGCATTTTTTAAATTTATCACCAGAATACAGTGAAAAATCACCTTTAACAAATGTGTGGGATGCGAGGTATTGTTTTGATAGGAACGATTTATATTTTTTCGTATTTTCGTAGAAAGCAATTTATACCATATTGGTAAAACAACCCGTAATGTCAATTTTAGAATCAAAGAACATCTTAGATGTTTAAATAACCACGGTTTTTCAGAATTCACCAATAACTTTATTGAAAAAGATCATACCTTCAATAAAGCACCGGTGCTCATACTCTCCATAAAAAATGGTCATGAAAACAGATTTAATAATTTAAAAGCACTAGAAATAAAGAAAGCCATTATAATTAATAGCCATTTTCTTAAAAATCAGTTAAATTTGTCCAGTAGTCCAATATTAGGTGCATTTCCTGTAAACTCGTAAAATTTCTCATTACTCAATCACCTTTTCAGTTGACGTTTTGCCTCTTTCCATTAATTTAATCTCTCTCTTTCTCTCTGTTTCCTTGTTAAAATTTAAATGTTAATCTTTTTTTTTTTTTTTTTCTTAGGTTTTTTAATTTTATTTAAATAATAATTATTTTAATTTTAATTAAAAAAAAAAACAACAATTTTTAGTTAAAAGCTCTGCGATGTAATTATTTTTACGCGTGACAGCTGTTTCGCCTTCTGAGAGCATTATCAAATGCCCTCAGAAGGCGAAACAGCTGTCACGCGTAAAAATAATAACATCGCAGAGCTTTTAACTAAAAATTGTTTTAAAAAAAATAAAAAATAATATTGATTATTGTTTAAATAAAACTTTAAAACCTAAAAATTAAAATAGAGTTCTACAAAAAAACTTTAAAACCATAAACAAATGTTACTCTTTTGTTTTTCTCACTATTCTCTTATTTTATTTAATATTGTGTTCTTCCTCTGTATTTATATATAACCGCACACTATGTAATTTTTGTTTAGTTTAATTTTGTACCCTGATGATGCTCAGGCTAAGCGAAACCGGTCAGTCATAAGAAAATAAAAATCAAATCCGTGGTCTTTTACAAAGTTATTATTTCATTTGCATCGGATAAATAAATTGTTCTAATCATCAATTTTTCGCTCTTGAAATTCACGATTAGCGGTAAACTGCGAGAAATTCGCATGAAAAATGTAGTAACATAATGAAAATACGTAGCTTTAAGCGCCCTTGAGGTGACATTTCACAAAACAACGCAATATAAATTAGCCAAGTATGATTATTAATTAAATAATTATTATTATCGTAACGGTCGATCGCAAATCACTCAAATTTAAGTGAGATTATAATCAAGTCTGGATGTATTACAAACATGATTTCATTGCTTCATAAAATTGTATAACTTTGGCAATAAATAACGTCGTTGATTGATTGCCTCTGGATTGTATTGGCCATCAAACTTTATGGACGACTAAAATTTGTCGAACAGTAAATTAATATCGAGCTAGTCAATCTATAATGGGCTTTTGCTTTTGGGCTTAAGGGGGCGAAATCGTCAATAAAATGACAACACTCTCGTATATTGAGACATATAACATGAATGTCAATTTTTGTCGGAAATTTAAATCAGATTGGTAGGTACCTAATTTATATCTCAACTTGAGTACTTTTTGCATTAACTTTTCCCTTATTGTGCTAAATTATTATTTGCGTTACGGTGCTGTGTAATCATTACACACGTAAAAAAATGCGTTTTTAAATCAGAAAAATAAGAATATTCTTAGCCAATCGCTTAAATTAATCATTTTTGGTGTCAAAAAGGAAAATAATTGAAATTCAAAAGCTGAAAACATGAAAAAACCATCGGCTGACGTTCACGAAACGGGCAATAGGACCACCTCCACGGGATGCTCGAAAGCTACTGTCAGCCGTAGTCGCTGTGTATCTAGACCATTTCTCGGAAAGTCAAGTAAGAGTGAGATGTGAATGGCGTCGTATCTCCTCGTACACTCTTTGCGTATCTTCGCATCCCATAGTAGTTTTTTCGAATGAATATACCTTCGTCACACACTAGCCCAAATTTGATTGTATTGGTGAATTAATTCGAGATTTTCACGAAATATCTCGTATGTACCCGATAAGTGCTAATCAAAATAAATACTACTTTTTCATTCAATGCGTTAATTAATGTATTATGGAAGAATACCTAAAATCTGAAGCCAGTATTTATGATGGTTATAGAGATTTTAAAGTTATTAGAAGCCTTGTGTAGTCGTTACACATCATAGTTAAGGAAAGGTTAAAGTTAAATTAGACTGAATTCAGAATTAATGAGATGACTGAGACGTATGTGTTGTATGACTTCGAAAGATCCTGAAACGGTCTACAGAGCGGACGTATGAAAGTTATAAAATCGAAATATGGAAAAAATGTTAACAAATAATAAAGAAAAAAATATAAGGTTAAATGCGGAGAAAACAATAATGCAAGGCTGATGCAAACGTAATGAGCGAGATCAATAAAGGAATATCTAGAGCAGTTGTACGGAAAAAGGAGTTTAAGGAGATCATACTACGCGCAAGTGAATAATATAAAAAAGTTAGGGTTGACATCATGGCAACATCGAGTACTCGTGTCGGGTAATATTAAAAGTCAAAATGGAAAAATAGTGTGTATGAACGTAAATGAAGCACGAAGTTTATGCCATGGCAGAATTGTATGACGGTCTATCTTCTTGTGCATATAGTTTCTCTCATGGCGTGATGGTTAGTTGTGATTACAGTTTGTTTATTAAACCATAATTTATTGCATTATATAATTTTGTGTAAAATTTTCGACCACCATAATACAGGCATGAGTCTAGTTTGATGGAGCCCAATATATTCCCTTGAGGTGATTTTTTACAAAAATGGCGCTATACAAATAATCTAAATACTATACTATATTTAAAAAAAACATATTTATTTTTTTTTGTTTTTAGAAAAAATTAAGTTTTTACTTTTATGTATAAAAGTAGAAGTTTTTAATTTTTTCGGAATTATCAACTTTGTGATAAAAGATTTACATAAAAAATCAAAGATTCAAAAGTAATGAAGCCACACAAAGTTATTTGGTTTTTCTATTTAATGTTTATTATCTTGCTTAACGGCATGCAATGTTGTGGAGTGTAAGGTGAGCGTGTACGTGAATTACCCTGGATATGTATTTTTGTTGTGATGTTTCTTTACACCTCACAGGGAGAATTTAAACCGAAGTGTTTATGTATAATGGTGTGTGTTGTATCGTATTTGTCTTATGTGCTAATGTTAAGAAAATTAATATGGCTTTCTTAACAGTGAAATTTTACCAAAACAGGATATTTAAAATTATTTATCGTTAATTTTAAATGAAAATTTGAAGAACCAAAAGTCAATATCTATTTTTTAAAATAAAAAATAATTTTGTTTTAAGCCACTTTATTTATACACATATAACAATTCGACCGGTTTCGGTTAAACTTAACCTTCTTCAGGAACGTATACATATAATATAGTTTATATGTATACGTTCCTGAAGAAGGTTAAGTTTAACTGAAACCGGTCGAATTGTTATATGTGTATAAATAAAGTGGCTTAAAACAAAATTATTTTTTATTTAAATTATAATGTCAAGCTACAAAGTGATTGCTTCCTTCGATAATTCAATATCTATTCATATCGTAAAGTTTATTAATTATGCTAATCAATATGAATCAATTAAACATTACTTATCGTAAAATTGGCTTCGATGGCAGATATTGATGAAAGGCTCAATTATGTGAATATTAAAAGTTAATAATTAGTATAGTGAATTTGATATTCACCGCAATAACCTTATTTATACAGTAGTAATTTTATTAGAAATGCTCAGATGATATCTTGGACAAAACCTTGCAAATGTTGTTTATATAAAATGAGGTAAATTTTATGAAAAGATGCTCGTAGAAATACATTTGCAAAATATATAATTTAGTACTCAAAAACATACTTTGGCAAGTGTCAAGTTTGTTTATATTAACTCGTATTGTCGCAAGACTTGTTTGAAGCCGATTTCTTGAAATTTAATCAATTTCAAAATCATCTTAAAGTAATGAATAAATGTATAAATATTATTAGGTTTTGGGACAGAGCATTTAATGTATTGGTACAGGGTCTCAGAGCAATAATATACCAGGAGGGATTGCTTGTGTAGTCAGGATTGTAGATTTTTTACTGACTCGGGCGTGGCTAAGGCTAAGGTATATACATCTATTCAAAGCACATCTCGACAAAATGATTTATTTATTTGTATAACCACGTCGTTTAACAAAACGTAGTGGGCGGAGTCGCAGTAGACGGGAAACATGCTAACATACCTAAAAGTGGTGCAATAATATGTGAAAACTTGTCTTCTATCTTTCTCTCTCACAGTTGACGACGTGAAAACCCGGAAAATATCTATATAAAGCCATCCATCTACATCAATCAATCTTAATTTCCCTCGAGCTGATTGAATCATTTAACAGCGCTATTTAATGTTGATCAATTCTTATTTATTATTTATGGTATCTTAAAACGTAGTTTTTTTTTACCGTCATGGCATATTACCGTTTATTATTTAACATTTCAATAAAGATATCGTCACAGGAAAGGCGGAAGGGCTGAAGCGCCACTTTGGGAAGTTTACACCAAAGCACTTTGAAGTATTTTTTTATTATTTTACAATAAAATTCACAAGTCTTAAGTACCTGGTTGCATTTAAAAAAATAACTCCGGTCACTCAATGCTCTCGCTGCGTTACCTGAAGCGACAAAAAGCTAAAAGAGTCCCAAACTTGTGTCGCTTGAGTCAAGCCTTCTCCCAAATGGTAAATATATTTAAGATGGCTGCAGTGCCAAAAAAGTTCATAATCAAACGAGAGTCAGAGCATTCGATGGAGAACAAAAATTTGATACACACTGCATATTTAACTTATTTTTGGTCAAAGTGTCGCTTAAGCCCTTATGCCTTTCCAGTGACTATATTATATAAACAAAAGCACACTTACCTGGCAGGTCACTTCAGAAACGCACAATTAATTTATTTAAGTATTTCTTATTTGGAGAAAGATATAATTTTATTGAGTATTTAACATTAAAAAATTAGCAATTAAAAATATAATAAAATATTTTACCCACCCGAAAATAGTGAAGTATCGTGTTATTATCGCGTTGAATAAAATATGGAGGGATTATTAATGGTGTACAATTTTCCTAAATAATGTTATTATTTATCGTAGCGTTGAGTAGGGTTCTCCTTCAACGCCGCTTACACCTTCCCTTAAAAACAGATTCATAATTGAAATTTACATCAAAGGGCTGACTGTTCTTTGTAGTGGAAACAATATGGACTTGTCACTGAGGAAATTGTTAGGACGTAATTTAACGCTAGCGAGTGAGCCAACATCACGTGAAAACCGGAGTGTGCTATTTACAGATCGGAAGAATAAAAGGGGTGAAACGTAAGAATAGTACATTCAAAATACATCTATTATTAAAATCGATCAATTTTTATAGCGCCGTTGAAAATAATATATCACCTGAAGGGTGCTTAGAAAATGTCAATTTTTTCGATTTATTATTTATAATTTTGGAACTGTTAATTCGTGGTGAAGATCGTGGTATAGATGGTGTATCACAGACGTATTTAATTGGTAGAGAAAAGAGTTAACAGAATAACTAGAGTGGTAGATACACTTAGTATCGCCCTGGTGAAAGACCACCATTCAGAATCGAAGCGTTGCTTGAAATGGATTTAGCCGTGTTTGGTGAGCAGATCGGAATAGCCAGGTACTTTCCAACCTTCCTCTTCCCAATCTCTTTCCCCTCTCTACTACCATCCGCCTCACAACATACCCCAATTAGGGATGCCATACTCTCACTCGCTCTAGATCATGGCTTCCGAACCTGGGGGAAATTACCTCTGCGGGGGTAATAATTCTGGTAATCTTTGGTATGTAGATTATTAGAATTAGAATTACAGATGTATTTAGACCATTTTCTACTGATGATGATTTTTTTTAAGACAAAGATTTGTCAGCCGAAATAAAATTTCTCGGACTACATGAGGATAGCACCTTTAAAGTGGAATTTCAAAATTATGACTTCGGTACATTTTGGCGAAAAGTAGGTGATGAATATCTTAATATGGCTGACAGAGCTCTAAGATGATAAAACCTTTTGCTACCACTTTTAGATGTGAGAGTGGTTTTTCAACTTTAGAAAAAGTCAAAACAAAGGCCCGAAACCGTCTCAATATGGAACATGACTTAAGATGCACGTTAAGTGAAACTAAACCTAACTTAAAAACACTTGCGAATGCAAAACAACTCCAACCTTAATTAAAGAAGTACATTGAAATTGTAAAAACGTATATTTTTATGATTGATAAAGGCTATTTGTATGGATGTGTTGTTTTCTACCTTAACATTTAAAAGGAGGGGGGGGGGGGGTAAAATCAGTTTCGCTGATAAGTCATAGGCTTATTGCAAGAATATATATACGGAGAGAGAGCTAAACATTTCTACCCAGCCTATACAAATTTACGATAAATCACTTTCTTCGGGTTTTTATGTCGTAAACGTGAGAGAGAAAGAGATTTCTGCTTTTAGGTATGTGAGCATGTTCTCCGTCTCACGCATCTCCGGTGACTCAGCCCACTACGTTTTTTTATGCGACATAACAGGACAGAACTCAACGGTTTTTAAAGTTATATCGTACATTTTTCTTTTTAACAATTTTGTGAAAACGTGGTTACACAAATAAACAAATACATGATGTCGACATGTGCTATGAATGGAGGTATAAATACTTTTGCCCTAGCCACGTCCCAGTCAAGCAAAAATCATTAATACTGACTAATATTAATACTGTAATAACTTTATTTTAATATTTATTTAATTTCATATTTTCCCTTTTTCTTTTTTTTTTTCCTTTTGATTACTTTTTTATTATTGTGCACAACTCATACAATATCTATAAAATGCAACCTCCATGTAATAACTTTGTTCTAATTTTCATTTAATTTCATCTCTCATTTCTTTTCTTCTATCTCCTTTTTATTTATTTTTATTTTATGTGTCGTAATATTTACATTTAATAATATATAATTTATGTACACTACGTCTGTCTCGACACAGAAATATCTTAGTGAGACAGTCATGGACCAAACCCATGTATTTTTTTAAAAATATTTTTGCAAGAATTAATAAATAATAATAATTACACTAGCGCTCCCTCCACCTGGTATATTATTGCTCTGAGGTCAGAGGGGTAACAAGACTGAAAAGGTAAAGAACCACGGCTCTAGATGGTTGGGAGCAGTTGGGACTCTTGTGTGGTATTCACTATTATAAAAAAATACTTTTCTTTTCATTTCTAATAACTAAGCATAATAGAAAGAATGCGTTGAATTCCACCGTTTTTCCAATATTTTTCCTCTGCACAAAAAGTAAATTGAACATACTTCCTCCCGTTTGTCGCTCCAAGTAGACTGTTTGGTTGGTTAAGGCTCTATATACTAAGTACTCGGAAATTCAAATTAGTGATATTATTATAAGGGGTGTCGTTTGCCGGCAGCTAAGCGGCGATACGCTAATAATCCCGAATTATTCTGCACACTTGAGGCGGCGCGAGCACTCTCCCGCACCGACTTCTCGCCGGGACCGAGAAAGGAATATTAAATTACGCACTTCGGGTAAGGCGGCCATCAAATAAGGTAAGGGTGGTTTGTAGAAAGATTTTAGAAAAAAACCTCACAAATTATTTCGTAAAGGTAAAACATTTTTCTACTGAAAACATCCTGATCAGATAAAGGGAGGTTTTCGTAGAGTGGTATTAAATGTTATTGCTGGTTTTTAGGGTGAATTTAAAAAATGTTTTTACCTTCGTGGTTTCATAGGAAAAATAGCGCTTAGTTGTGGATGTTCCTAGTATCGCCCTGGGGAAAAAAATATAATAATAATAAAGTTTTATTCTTATTATAACAGGAGAAGTGCAATGCAATACATTACATAATTGATTAAAATGCATAAAAATCAAGTTGTAATACTTATATACACAATAATAAAGAAAACAAAACATAAATTCACAGGAAAAAAAAAGAATAATAACAAATGTAAAATTTGTCAATGGAGGATATTAAGTCCGTCATTAGAATCATTGCTTGCTTATCAACCGTATCTGGTGATCAAATCTGAATAGCCAATATTTCTTAACCTTCATCTTCCCCATATTATTCCCCTCTCTACTTGTTCAGCCTCAAAACATTATCCAATTGGAAATGCTTAGTCCTTCTGGCTTCGGTCGTTAGGGGCTCTTGTTTATTTTACACTGAATACCGCACAGTCTCTACTGCTTCCAAATGTTTAGAGCCAGTGAGACTATGGCATCCCCAATTGGAGTATGCTGTGATGCTGAAGGTAGTGAGGAGGGGAAGGATATGGAGAAGAGGAAGGTTGGAAGTACCTGAGTATTCGAGATTCTGTTCACCAAATACGGTCAAAGCCGTTTCAAGCAACGTTTCGATTCTGAATGGTGGTTTTTCACCGGGGCGATACTTAGTGTTATCACTTTGAAACGTGCTGCAAATATTCCGAATATTATTTCACTTGTTTAAAAATTTCTTGATGACAGTTTTATTTTATATAATAACAGGTGAGTTGAAATCTCAACGCAGTCATGCAACAACAACAGACCTGTCCAACATGTCTCTAATATTCAATGGCGCATACCTTTAAAAAGTGCAAGTTACCACCTTCTAAACTACTTGAAATTAGTTGAATTTTACTAGATGGATATGATTAAAAAGATAAAAAATGTCCTGTTGTTTCTAATATACATAGACAATAAGCCACGTGTACATAGCAATAACTTTTTAAATACATTTTCGAGAGACTATCAAAATTCGCAACAGTTAAATCTAAAATGACCGGAATTCTATAACGGTTTTTGACAATAATAAAAGATCGATGAAATACAAACAATAATATAAAGTAAGAGACAAAATAATTTTCTATCTTTTGGACACGTACCTATTGTAAATTGACGTTCAAATAATTATCTGAAGAGTAATAACAAGATAGTGGTTAGATAGATAGATAGTTGTTAGGGAAATCCCGGATATACATGGCACCAACACATACATAAAAACTCGTGTTGAGTCCAGTCAAGAGTTGGAAAAACATAATAAATCGTTCAACATATTATATTAATTAATTTTAATAGTGTGAATGAATAAATTATCGTTCTACAATACAAAATTGTGAGGCATTTCGTCTTCTCTGCCTACCTTTGCGAGTTAATACATAATATGTGTTAGTTAGATTGAACTAACATTTGCCAAGTTATCAAAAACGTTATGGTTCATTCGTGGAATTCAGCATTTCAGGCAGAATAATGAAAAATGAGGTGGTTTTATGATAAAAGGAAGTGAAGAGTGTTCGTTATCCTTTTTGTATTTCCTTGCAAGGAAATTGAGGCAAATGAGAGTTTTATTTTTTACGTCCATGTCATTAACAAGCGATTTTTAAACTAACATAAATTACAATAATAATAATAACAACAGTTAACTTATATGGCGTAGTTTTGTGATATTTCACCTCAGGTGCGCTTCACACTAAATTAACTTAGCTTATAAGACTAACCAACAAGGAGAAAATAATATAAAATATGTATACAAATTAAAACTATCTAAAATCATGAGAAAAAAGGTTCGGATATAGGTATAACAGTGCACGAGCACATCAACATATTGAATTTTTTTTTTACTAAAAGCTAAGGGTATATAAATCCAAATGAAACGTATGAATTCATATTTACATATTTGTCAAAATTAGATTGGGGACAGTTAACATGTTGGTATTCAAGTACAGAAATAAATAAGATATTGTTAGGTGGAGGTGGTGGGTAGTGGCGACTTGTTTGGAGGGGGAAGGGGGGGGAGGGTGGGAGGTGTAAAAGATAAAACTATTTAAAAGCAGAATGTCTAGAAATTGTTGCATAGTTTATGCCCAAGAAATACAAAAAATAGAAAGCCTGGTAAAAAAACCTTTCAAGAGACGAACTTCAAATCAAAATTTTTCAAAGTGAAGGCCACCTTTCTCTAACACAAGTGGAACGTTCGTGATTGCAATCACGTCGCTTCGCTAGGAACGGGCGAATAATTGGAATTCCAGTGCTGCGATACTACGACAAAAGGTACTGCACCGGAGGCGAACAAAGCCTTCCCGCCGCGGCTAATATATTCACGTATTAGCCGCCCGCCGTGTATCTGCATACACAGGCGGGGACCGCGGAATGGGAGACAGGCCAGTCATTTGTCATGCAATGCCACGCTTCGGGTGGCGGTGGGCGTTCATTCGCTAAAGGAAATTATTAATAACTAGTTTAGTCTTGATACACGTGTCAAAAGAGACATAGTGAATAAATCGTGAAGTAACATAATCGGAATAAAATTTCAAACTTTTATACGTATGATCTAAAATTACCAGTATCTTTTTTGCATAAATTAGTGCTCCACACGGCAATCTAACGAATCGCGCACAGAAGACGGCTTAGCGTATTAATATATATATATATATATATATATATATAATAATTATCGTGAATGGGAGCAGAAATCATGCTGTGAATGAGGTTTGACGTGCCGTTACTTCTCGTGCTAAAACAAACATATCGCATATTATTGATTGGCCGTACATCACCTGAATTTTATCAATGACGACCTCCGTGGCCAAGCGGTTAAGATGCTAGGCTTATAATCAAATTGCAGTGGGTTAGAAACTCGGTGTGCGCAATAAATTTAATAGTACTTTATATGTGTTTTATCATATTTATCGACTTGACTTGCTTATATAAAATTATAAATTTAATGATTGACAGCCTTTAACTTCGAGTAAAATACTTAATTGCATTTCATGTTCCTGGCAGGACGGTTACAAGGCAGTGCTTGCCATATTATTGTAATAATTCTGCTTCCACCTCACAATTTAACGCTCTTTTGCGACGAATTCAACATCTGAGAAACAAATACTCCGATGTCGTTGATATATTTAGCACGTCAATATCACACCTTAAGTATACCTCAGTACGGTTTTTTTCATCTGGTAGACCTAAACTATTTAGCCAGGTACTTTCTAATCTTCCTCTTCCGCATCTTCCTCTTATTCGTACTCCCTTCGTTGGAGTTTTGTTTTTTTAATATATGCAGACAAGCGATACATATATTGTTTATACGCTTACAAGCTGTATGACATGTTTTGTATCCGCTCCACAGATTTTTTAGGTTTTTATAAAGAAATGCGGAATTTATTGCTTCAATAGATTGCTTTTACAAAAGTGAAATTCTTCGCTTTTTATTGGATTATGTCAACATTGTCGAAAGTTTTGAGATGTATTTGTTTCGGTGAAATCAACACAAAATCATCTTCAAACAATGTTGCAATTCAGTCGGATTACCATCCGGGCGTCGTGGGTTCAATTCCTCTGCTAGCTAAGTGCTTCATCACTACACAAGCAACATCTTCCGCTTATTATGATGGTAGTAGGAGGTTTTTCAAATATGTCAGGTTATCCGTAACCCGGGAATGTTTGTCTTCCTTTAAAAAGTGTGTAAAGTGTATATCGATTAAAATATATCTTGGTGTCAAAAACAAAAGTTCAGCACCCCTGAGGTGATGTTTATTTATAAACGGCGCTATAAAATAAATCCGATAAAAGTAAGGATTTCGCAATTTCACGAAAAATTCTATTTATTCGTTCTATCCGAACTAATGGTATTTTTTTCAACGCTTTCCCATTGCCACCAAGGGTGTTATTTATTGATTGTAGACAATTAATTTATTTGCCTTTCTGTTTCCTTGTTCGTTAATCCTGTTAGTTTGAATAAGACCAGTGGATATTCTCAACCGAAGGCTTAACCCTTAGGCGATCATATAATTGCACAAAATGCAGCTAATATATGTTCATTAAGAGGAACAACTTATTCAGCTAGCGTTTGGATGGATCGAGTTTGAATCCCACAGCGGGATCCGTACCCTTTTTAGCACGTGGAAAGTAAGATATTGGCCCTATCAATATTAATGCTGTCAGGGTGGACTCCTTCTTGATGGCGTTTTGCAGAAATTAAATGTAATATCCTCCATTAATATTTCAATTCCATTTTTTCTTATGAATTTACGTTTGTTTTTATTTATTATTATTATTGTGTGTATTACAACATTTATGTTTTTTATTATTATTACTACGTATTATAATCAATTATGGAAGGTATTGCATTGCACTACTCCTGTATACCTTCTGGAATAAAACTTTATTATTATTATTTATTGAATAAAGTGATGAAAACTAAGTTATTTGTCTTTAATTAATGAAAAAACTTGGCTAATTTACATACCACCATTTTTGTGAATTATCACATCAAGGGCGCTTTAATTACCTAGTATCGGATTCCCCTTTGAAATGGTTTTATCAGATTGGTTTCACGAAACATTGCGATGCAACACGTTCTCCATAGTTCTTTTGCAATCGGTTAACCCACAGAGTATTGTTGGTTAAACGGAAGCAATTAAGAACTTTGGAAGCTGGAATCGGCTTCCAGAAGTTTCTCTGAAGCTTTTGTGTATTTGTATGTGAAGGCAACCGTACAAGATTATGTCTAAATGTGTCCATTTATATTGAAATTAACTTACTATCAAATTATTGATGTTATCCATCTGAAACTTGTTTGGGAATATTTGATTTACTTGTTCTTCGCGTAGCGCTCCAGCCAAATCAAAATAATATTTTTTAATTAATTTATTTACTTACACACCCATTGGGCTTTTAAATTAATTAGCTTACTAAATATTTTAAACAGAGCATCAGTGCATAAATCTTAAAAACAATTAGTCTGTTTTGAACATTTTCAACTGATAAGTTAAGGTTAGTGTTATTGAAAGGTAATGAAGATAAATATATCAACGGAGTTAATTTCATTTCCCACACGGTGCAATCTCTGTATATAAAAAATTGCATAGAAGGTTAGTGCGAGAAGCAACTATTTAAATGGAGCATTATTTCTCGTGTTCTATTTATTTATATGTGAAAATTGATCATACTCACCGTGTCAGAGCTGTCTAACAACTGTCCATTAACGATTTTGTATATTGATTGTTAATAATTAAATATTTCGCCATTTTTTTAGTTACGCCGTTTTGTTGAAAAATATAACAGTTTCAATTCTGAATGGTGGTTTTTCACCAGAACGATACTGCGAGTAATATCATTCTGCAACGCGTCGCAACTGTATAGTACGTTGTTTAATTAAATTTAAATATATTTTAAAGCAATCACGTTGTGGTCTTATACAAAGTTATTATTTAATTTTCTTTACATATAACTTAGCTCTAAAAATATTTTGTATTGGTCGATTAACTTTTAAAAATTCTGATGGCGGTTGAAGGAAACGATGTGATTGTTAGTTAGTTGGTTAAAAAAACAAAAATACCTAATGAAATGGACAGCTTTAGTTAAGCTTTCCGTCATCGTTCATTAGTGGAATTTAATATTACACTTGTTCAGAAATCATTAAACAAATATTCTCTTACAGTTTAAACACACATTATCTATCAAAAAAAATAATAGTTGTTTGAGAAAAAAATTAAAATATATATTTTTTTCAAAATAAAGAGAGGAACACATTTTCTCTGAGGGGTTTTCTCTTTTCGTTCACTTAAAAGGTTTTATATTTCCAGTGATACGAAGATTTTTGAGGTTTAAAAAGTTTAAATATGGTAATTAAATTACTATTCGAATTTTTTTTTCTAGAATCTGAAGTTGATCGGATGAATAAAACGTATTTTGAGAGGTGATGTAATGAAACTTGATTTTTTTTCATATTTTTAAAGAAAATTTAAATCTGATTTGCAAAATTAAAATAGGTAGGTACCTATCACCTACCTTGGCAAAAATATCACACAAAAATTAACTTTGAATATAAAAAAAGCTTAAAAAAATGGAAAAGGTTGGCCGATAAGTTTTTTTTTAATTCCTAAAGGTTATGCTGGCGTTCTTTTGAAGCGTTTTTTAACATTGAAGTTACTTATTTGAACTATGTATTATACAAAAAGTGCCTTTTGCAAGTGGAAACGGTCTGACTACCTTTTGGGGAGATGTCTCATCCCTTCGGGTGCTTTCAGGAAAGGAAATTGTAGCGAAAAAGGAAAAATATACAAAAATATTTGAAAAACTTAAGCGAGCGAGTACACAACTTCTTATAAAATGATTTTTGTTTTCATTTTTTGAATTTTTATAAAGGAAGCGGACATTAAACCACTATATTAACATACTTACTTAGATACATTAATAAATTTGTCTTTAAATGTATCTTTCTATTTTTATTGCACTGACCAGGGGGAGGGGAAGCAAATCCAGAAAACAATAAACCTCTTTCCCATAATTATTTCATTTTCATAAAATGGTTTATGAGTTGTAAACATATTGTTAGATTGTTATTTGTTTCACCTTGTATTTCTAGAACAATTTAAATAGATTTATTTATAATTTTTGTGTAAAATTTGTAGAACTCCATAAAATGTTCGAATAATTTAATTTAATACTATTATTATTAATTCGCTGTAGGTAAAATTTTCATTTGTAGTTGTAGCATTTCAGCGTTCAAAGCCATTATCACAGACAAATTTATTATGACATTTTGATAATGGCCATGAATACCGAAACAGATGTAAAAATAAAAACTAAAACTTAATAATAATAAATAAATAATATGATTTAACTAGGTCTTAGTTTCAGAATAGACGCATATTGAGTTTCATAGTGAACATCTGTGACTTTTATGGGTAAACCACCTCTGTCAGCAATAAAACTAAACCTAAAGTCACATATATTCACTATGAGACTCAATATGCGTCCATTCCGGACTGGTATATATTCCATAAACTTACTTAAAATTGTATCAGTCTAAAGATGCCCGTCATAAGGTGAAACTGGTCAGGTCTTAAATAAAAAAATAATGGAATAAAGTTTAAAAAAAGGCTATGATTAAAATCATTAAAATGGAGTTCCACTACGAATTAAAGGTTTAAAAATAAGAAATTATTATTTTTGATGATAGTGTTATGAATCGTGAATAGCTATTAGTATTCCATAATGATTTATTACATTTTAAATGGAAATACTTGATTTTTTTCTCCTGTGTTGACGCTCTTTATCGTAGATATATATAAGGTTAGGTTGCAAAGGTTACGTAGGTCAATGTGTAAGTAATATAATATAATTAGAGTCACTGCATTTTATCACTTTAAATAAATTCGATTTCTACTTATTTAAGTGGAAGTTATTTTCAGTATCGTACTGATGAAAGACCACTAATCTGAGTCTAACGTTGTTTGAAACAGCATTTACTGTGTTTTGTAACCAGATCTGCATAGCCAGGTACTACTTCCCATTCTTCGTCTTTCCTATTTCTTTCCCCTCCAAACCTTTTTCAGCCTCACAACGTATTTCTATTAAGAATGCTATGGTCACACCGGCTACGGGCAGTTGAGACCTATGTGTTGTATTCACAAGAAAATGAAGTCAGATTGTACAATTCAAACTTATTAATTGGTGAAGTTTTAATTTGGGATCACAAAGCTTGTATTTCTTTCAAACATCATTTTTTTTTAGCTAGGACCTCATTTGCCCACGCGAAGCTATCAGATTCCCAAAACAGAATATGAATCTTTTCTTCGAAAATCACACCCCGTCGTCGGTCCTGTGAAACGCCAAACTTTATTGAAAGATTTTCACCCCTCTCTCCGCCCCACAACCTATCGCCCGCCCCGCGAGATTCCTTCCGGAAAGCTTTTCTTGTTCAAACTTCCGACAGGGTGTCAACCGCTCTCCTTGAAGGCTCCAACGCTGGAACTTACAAATTTTCATTATTCTCAAGGTTTCCTCTCCCCCTTTCTTCCCGCCCTAGAAATAGAGCCTCCTCGGGGGCCGCCCGGATGCGGATGTCGTACATAATGAATTTTCACGCGGGGAAAAGACAGGATTCGGAGCCTTTTATCGTTTTTTATCAAACTGCAAGTTTCTTTGCCGGAATCCAAATGTTCGGTATTTTGTAAAAAATGGGGAAACACGTATCGGCTTGATATCGGATCCTTATATTCAACATTTTACAAATAAATACGAGTACAATGGTTATATATATATATGTTTTTTTAATTCTGTATTACTTATCCATCAATAATGCACATGTGACATACCTATCAATATAAAATTGTATACATGACTGGTCAAAATATGAACAATTCAAATGAAAATAACTACATCTTAACTGAAAGAGTTTACTTTGAAGTTCTCTAATATGACTCTTGAGCCCTTCAAAGCCAATATTGAAAATGTCAAGAGGTCTAGAGATATCATTGGCAGCGCCATACCTCGTGTCATGCTAGCTGGGCCAGCACGTCCCTTCTGCCATGTGGAATATACTCGTATAGCAGATTGTGATGTCGACCTGGCAGTAGTTGTTAGGCATGAACATATTATTTGACTGACAATCGGATAGTGTATTATTTTTAACGCTGTTACTATAAGGGTCCCGTTTTTTGCTAGATTAAAGACTTTAGTAGTCTCAACAAGTGAATCCACGCGATCCATGAATCGTCGCCATGCATTCTCATATAAAGCTACATTAGAAACTCTTTTTACATTCGTGGTAGACGCTCATGGTCGAGTAGTAAGACGCTCGACTTCGAATCCAGAGGTCGCGGATTCAAATCCGGCGTACGCAAATAAATTTAATTTAATTAATGTGTAAATTTTCACAATAAGCAAAGACTTTGCGGATTGGCATGATGAAATAAATAAAAAATACACTTGAATCCACTATATTTGGTATAAATATTTCTATTAGTTTCGATTCAACTGAATCTTCTTCGGGACTTAAAATTTTAGTATATTTTATTTACATACATTACATATTTATGTACATTTTAGTATATTTTTATTTACAAACATTACATTTTTATGTACATTTGAGTATATTTTTATTTACAAACATTACATTTTTATGTACATTTTAGTATATTTTTATTTACACACATTACATAATAATGTACATTTTAGTATTTTTTTATTTACATTCATTACATAATTATGTACATTTAAGTATATTGCAAAAGCGATAAAAAAAATACAAAAATTGTTATCATAATTATACAAAGTGGTTAAAAATTGAAATATAGGTTTTAAGTAAGTATATAACTTAGTTAAAACTGAATATTGTTTGTTTAAACTTATTATCAGCTTGGTAACCTTATATTTGTCGCTCCTTATGATGTGACCGAGATATTAAATCTAAAATAAACAGTTTGCATATTGAATGATAAAATCAATTCAAAGCTAATAAGACATCATAAATTTTAATTTTTTTATAGTCGAAGTGATTTTAGAAATAAAATATTGAATCAAAATCGGTTAACATACAGATAATGTGAACAGATTTCTTCTTCACACGTTCTTCAATTCCTTTTAAAACAAATAAGGCAGTGCTGTAAAAAGGATCTATCATTTTCAGGTAGCAAACATATGATGCTCTGGGGAACATCTTTATTCATATCTTTTTGAAGGACCCGGGGTCTCGGGAGGTTTTACAAATATTGTTTTTCTTTTGTTCTTAAAAATGGGATAATGTCGTAAGAGTTCACTGCAAACATCGTTCTTTCGATTTTAATCTGCCGTCATTCAAACATTATACATTACATACATTAATCTGGAAAAATGAACAGTGAAGTTTAGTTTCTTCTATATGTGTGTGGATACAAAAACGTAAATCAAGATTTGGATAGGTACCTAACATATTAAATAATATTTTTTCACTACTTGGTAGGTATTTTATTGTCCAATAAACAAATGTTTACATAATATATTTATAAAAAATCAAAAGTCTTATTTATTCTTTAAAAGTATAATCTGACGGCCTCCATAGTCGAGTGATAAGACGCTTGACTACGAATCCAGAGGTCGCGGGTTCAAACCCGGCGTGCGCAAATAACTTTCATTTAATTAATATGTGACATAAGTCATGACACATTTAATTCATATAAAATTATATATAGTGTATTTGCGGCACATTCCAGAGTGTTAGATACTCTAAGTATCGCCCTGGTGAAAGACGAATCAATCTGAATAGCCACGTTCTTTTAAATTCCTCTTCCCCATCTCTTTCCTTTCCTGCTACATTCAGCCTCACAAAATAACCCGATTGGGGATGCCAAAGTCTCACTGGCTCTAGACGGTTGGGAGAAGTTAGGACGTTTGTGTGGTATTCGATACAAAAAAAAGAAAACTTATATTTTATGATATTGGAGTGAAGTCCTTCTATCAATTGAAAGAATAATCTTTTTTATGCGATCTCTTGTCGGTGAAATTTGATAAAGAAAACAATATGTAGGGCGTTAATTTCCTTTGATGTGTAAATCAAATTGAAATGTAATCTTTTGGTTCTTACGATGTGTGAAACAGCTGAAAAACTCTGAAATATTATAATTTAACGTGATCTGGCGTGAAAAAATCACGGCAACATATTAAAAAAAGGTTTTTCCTTTATTCACACAAATATATATAAGAGTATATTTTTTTAACCAAAAAGTATTTGAATTCCGCCTACTTCCATTATTATAAGAGGAAAATTTTGCTTGTGCAACTTTTCTTCTTTGGTATCACGTGAAGGTCTGCTCGACCGTCTAGGGCTTTAAGCGTCGTCGTGTGGACCTCATCAATTCCTATGGGGGATTAATGTTAGTGGGCATTAGTCAACCACACGGTCGGTGGTCTGCACCGCACCGCATTCAAACATCACCGACTCTTTAAGTCCCTACCTGTGCATCATGTGAGCACAACGGCTGTGGGAGAACTTTTCTCTATTGATTGCGGACCAGAGTTTTCGAGGCAAGAAAATCAAGATGAAGAAAGACTTAACCAGCAGAAGATTAAACTCTAGTCGTAAAAATTACCAACACAAAATAATGAAACCGTTCTCTAACTTAATTCACACAACGATATGACGCACGACGCAAAGAGCGAGTAAAAATACATACTAGATATACAGCCTCAACGCTCCGATATATTATGTACGGATGGCGTAAAAACCACAGATACCAGTAACAACCGCAGTGGATTCTACCATTCATTCCGTATCCACACAGTTTGGAGATCGCGTTTTCGGAGTATCGGGACCGAAGGCTTGGAATAAACTCCCTCCGGAACTAAGATGTATAACGAGCCCAACAGAGTTTCGGTCCAAACTGAAAACTTACCTTTTTAGACAACCATATCCTTAAATTCATCAGAAGAATCTCAACATAATCTGTTTCTCGACGAATCACCTTTAGATACTCAAATTTTAAGCAAATCCTGTACTGTACGACGAATTCGGAAAGTCCATTTTTAGTTTCGTTCCCACGCCCTAAAATCAGAAAAATAAATAAAATAAAAGATATTTAAAAAAACATAATTTTATGTAAATAAGTGTGTCTATGTGGTGGGAAGTATGTTTCTGTGTATTTTTTCTTTAAACTAGGAATTAATACCAACTAGAAAATAAGATCTTGACAGCGCCCTTGAGATGATTTTTCATAAAAACGGCGCTATACAAATCTTTCAAATACTATTATTATTATTAAAGCTAAAACATATTTGACATTCGCACATGCGCATTCAGTCCTGCCTACTAAGGACTTTGAATGCTCGTATATGGGTTTGTGAACAGCTTCCAACGTTCAAAAATGACGAGTGGATTGTTTTTAGAGAATTTGTTTGTGTGACGTATTTTATCAGTTGAAGTTGAATAACTGAAGTCTAATTATTGTTACATTAAATGTCCTTTGGAAATCAGTTATTCGAAAGACATGTTTGAGACATTTTGGATCTGATTGATGTTGCGGAGCGTAAAAGGTTTATAAATAGACTATTTTTGCCAGTAATTGTATCTGATCTTGGGCTAGTAGATATATAGATGTGTATATTTGATAGTAGGGATATACTCGTGCTGATCCAGAACTGTTCAGCATCTCTTCTACAAAAGTCACCGACTGCCACTGGTGCGTACCCGTCGCTTTGAACCATAATTTTTTTTTGGTCATTATCAGTTAGTTTGAAAATAGCACACTGGGAAAAAAGTCTTACTATTACTAAACTTGCGGTAGATTTGACGGTCTCTGCGGTCGAGTAAAAATACGCTCGGCTACGAATCCAGATATCACAGTTCAAACCTGGCGTGCGCAAATTTTATTTAATTAATATGTGTCATAACACATTAAATTCATGTTAAAATTATGTATATTATATTTGCTGCACGTTCCAGAGTGGTAGATACCCTAAGTATTGCCCTGGTGAAAGACCACCATTCAGAATCGAAACGTTGCTTGAAATTGCAAATGACCAGATTTGAATAGCAAGGTACTTCCCAACCTTTCTCTTTCCAGTCTCCTTCCCTTTCCCACTGCCTTCATAATCACAACATATCCCAATTGGGGAAGCCATAGTCTCACTGGATCCAGACGGTTGGGAGCAGTCGAGGCTCTTAAAAGATACTCCGAGTTTCGTCCTGGTGAAAGACCACTATTCAGAATTGAAACGTTGCTTCAAATGACAATAGCTGTGTTAAGTGACCAGATTGGAACAGCCAGGTTTATTTAAAATTTCCCTTTAAATCTCCTTCTCCTTACAATTTTTTCTGTTTTGCAAGCCAGGTTAGTTGTTTTTCTCGGTGCTTGACATTTTAAGACAAAATCTCTTCTGTCCATCACTAATTCCGTCCACGAGTCCAAATCATTTCGTCACGTTCGAGTCCTCCCAATCCCATCAAAGATTGTGTTTTGTCCCTTTGTCCGAAACTTTCCTTTGTCGCTCTCAACACGCGAGAGTCCTGGCTATAAAAAGCAAACGTATTTTTCCAATTGACTGACATCGCTCCCTTGATTTGTTTTGATATACTGAAATAACAAGTAATGGGCTTTATACGATATACTACTTTATGTGATCCCTTTTATGTTCTATTTTAGTACCTACTCCACACAAAAATATACATAAGGAATACTTTGTAGTAAGTTTCTGCTTTGTTTAAGGGTCAACGCCCAAAAATAGATACTTTTTGGCTCTCTGTTACAAGCAATACTTTTAATTATCTTAAATAAATTAAGCATTATCTGTTAATTTTACATGAGTAGTAAAACAATGTCTAAAGTTTCCAGCAAATGCAATTTTACACAGTAATCTTTTGAATTCTTTATGTGAAGCCTACTGGGGATGGTTGATATCGGAAATTGGGTGTACCTGTGGTTCCAGTTACCGACTACCGGCGAGGAACCGGTTATTTTTCCAGTTCTTTTTGGAACCGGTTTCAAAAAAGTTCCACGAAGGAGATTTCTATATTCAAATCGAAAAGTTTTTGCAAATCAACAAAAATTCCTCTCCAAAAAAAAAGCACTAGTAGGTAGAGATTTCAACTCAAAAAGTACTAGCAAATTGACAAAAAATGGAATTGTGGAACCGGTTCCTCGTCAAAGACACCTTCCCGCTAAAAACCTTTTGTGCCCAAAAAGGGAACTTGCTCCTCGGACAAATAATATCGATTTTTATTTGCCAAAAAAAGGAACCGGTTCCTCGGAGAAATAATATCGACGGTTCTAGTGACCGGCTTGTAACCGGTTCCCTTCAACCGGGACAGGAATATCGACCATCTCTAAAGCCTACTAGAATTTTAGGTAAACGTTCAAAAATGCCTTTTCTGGTTTCAAAACTGCACATTTTACTGACACTTTAGTATGTTTTTTTCATAGAATTTAAAGGATGACAGTTGTAAAATTGTATTCACTGGAAATCTCAGACATTTTTCTAACTACCAACTGAAAATTTTCAGATACATAATTTGCAGGATTGCATGTATTAGAATGCTAGAAAGTAACGTTTAGTTTCATTATTGAGTGCTGACCCTTAAGGATGGCTTACATAATATTACATGAATTTAAAACGTTTTAATGTAAAGGAGAATAAATTGTACATCTGCATCTAAAATACTGCACCAAAGTTTCAAACAAGCGGAATCAGTTTGTTGTAGAATTATTATATTCGGAATGTGTTGTCAGCGGTGGCATACATAGAGTTTTTGATCAGAGTAGGCAGTAGGAAAAACAGCGGATTAATTGATAATAGAGATGGGTACCAACAGATGTCACTGATTGCTATTGGATTTGTTCTGTAAAATCACTGCTTTCACTAACAAATATACTAACGCAAATGAGCCACTTGAACGCGCGCACAGATCACGGCATATATTTACTTTTATACGATATTTGACGGCTTCCACGGTCGAGTGGTAAGCCGCTCGACCACGAACCCAAGGTCGCGGCTACAAACCCGGCGTGCGCAAATAACTTTTATTGAATTAAAATGTGTCATAACACGTTGAATTCATATAAATTAATATAACGTATATTTGCTACACGTCCCAGAGTGGTAGATGATCTAAGTTCGTCCTGGTGAAAGACCATCATTCAGAATCGAAAGGTTGCTTGATTGTAATGGCTTTAACCGTTTTTGACCAAATCCGAAAAGCCAGGTACTTCCCGACCTTCCTCTTCCCCATCTTCCCCTTTCCACTACCTTCAGCCTCACAACATACCCCAATTGGGGATGCCATAGTCCCACTGGCTATAGACGGTTGGGGGCAGTTGGGACTCTTGTGCGGTATTCACTATAAAAAATATATATATTGTTATTTTTACCATGTAAAATAAGAGAAAAAATAAACTTTTCACTTTCGTTTTTAATTCTAACGTTCAGATAACTTAATGAAAGTAAAATTCAAAGCAATAAGAACTCTTGTATTTTTTCGTTTTCACTCTTCAAAGGAAATTTTCATCCATAAGAAAAATGGAGATAAGAGCTTTTCCGTAGAAACAAAGCTTCACCGAAGCTTTTAAACCTGATTAGAATCTTAGTGTTAAATAAATGTTTGGTGGATGCTGTCTCGCTACGAAGATGTGAAAATAATGAGAACAACGACCGTAGACTTTTTGTTCGGTTTATTAAAGCTTTTAAATTTGATTCTGCAGGTCTGGGTTCCGATATCAATCCGCGAAAGCACGGACTTTTTTCTTGACTTTCGAGAACGCTTTTAGTTTGTTTTTTTTTACTTTTTGTTTCTCCTCTCTCCTCCTTGTCACGGAGAAGAAAACTGGAAAAACCACAGAAGTTTCGGTGTAATGGATCCCAAGGGATAATATAATATTCCAGGAAACTTACTTAAAAAAATCTTTTTTTACTATTTTTCTTGATTCTTTTCTTTTGTCGATCGAAAAAAAACAAACTTTTTCAAAAATGTTTTCAAGACGATATTTTAAATAATTTGTTTAGGGCGATGTAAATGCGGAATGCGGAAGCTCCGAATTTAAATATCAGTCACGGAAAAAATATTTTTTTTTTATAATACATATTATTTGATGATTATTATCATTGTTTAATATGTTGCAGGAATTACTAGTTTATTTTAGTTATCTACTACCTAGCCTTACAAAATGTCTCAATGTATTTTTACAAATTGTTTATCGTGCTGAAAAATTAAAAAAATACGAAAAGTTTCTTTATTTATTTATGTTTATTAGGTGTTTCAAAACTTCAAAGGTCGTGATGGAAATGATGTAATAAAGTCAACCAAAAAAATAAATATGTGAATACCGCACAAGAGTCACAACAGTCCGGACACAGTGGGACTATGGCGTCCTCTATCGGGGTAAGTTGTGAGGCTAAAGGTAATGGGAAAGTGACGAGGAAGAGGAAAGTTTGAGAAAATCTGGTTATTCAAAGCTAGTCACCAAACATGGCTCAAGTCATTTCAAGCAAAGTTTTAATTCTGAATGATGGTCCTTCACCAGGGTGATACTGAGAGTATCTCGCACTCTAGGACGTGCCGCAAATATACTATAGATATACCTTTTTGTAATGTGAAATAACACACACTTATTCAATAAAACTTGTTTTTCCAACCGGGATTCGAATATAATAATAATAATAAGAGTGAACTTATATAGCGCAGTTTTGTGATATTTCACCTCAAGTGCGCTTCATACTTAATTAATTAAGCTTATACGGCTAACAAACAAGGAGAAAATAATATATAATATGTAAACAAACTAAGACTATCTAAAACTATGATCGTTATCATAAATCATGAGAGGAAAAAGTTCACATATGGGTATAACAGTGCATGTGTACATAAACAGGTCGAACCTGCAACTTACAGATTTACTGTCGAGGATCTTATCCTCTCGACCACGTCGGTCGTGAATTTATTTGAAGACAGCAGATCTCACCCTTCGAGGGTTTTTCCTCCCAAAGATGTATATTCTGTATGGTTACAGATATTGACAGTGGTAATTAATGCCTTCGATTTTATAATTTTGTTTAAAAGGTTAACATAAAATTTCAGCTAGTTTTAAACCAATTTCCAAAACATCACGATGTTTCATGAAACGCTGTAAAACTTGTTTCAGATAATGCTTTGTCATTATTTCCAGAGCTCGACAAACTTGATGCTCATTATTTTAGTAACTGCAACTACATGAATATATTTATTTTAGCTATAATGTTAGAAGGTATACAGCGTTTGACAAACTCATTAAATATGCCTTTGTTATGATCGTTACTCGTATTTTGTATTTTATATTACAAGTAACAAATAAAATTATGCCAAAATAGGATAAATGTTCGATCCAATCATAAACAAATGTATTTCTAACAAAACGGAGTATTACAAGTATATGGACCAAAAAAAACTCACCTATTCAAATCATTGTAAATTAAATCTTTGTATTTGAAATAAGCTTCATGAACTGAATCACACTCTTCGTATGTGGTCTGGTATTTAAAAGCACAAATTTGAACTTAGGCGTCGCGGGTTCGATTTTCTGCAAGCAAAGTCTTCCACTATAGCACAACGAAAATTGTAGTTGCTGATGGTCAGAGTAAGGAAAACTAAAAATATAAAAGTAATTAATTAAAAAATAGCTTTGTATAAAACCACGGATATTATTGTTTTTATGGTTTCGCCTAGCCTAAGCATCAGCGTACAAAATACAACTTAACAAAAAATATAAAGTGTGCTGTTAAATATACATACAGAGGGATAACAAAATATAAAATAATATAACAGAAAAATGAGAAAACAATAGAAAAACATTTAAATTATAAGAAAGTATGAACATGCAACCGCACACTTATTTTTACTTTTGTATTTTTCTTAGTTTAATTTTGTACCCTGATGATGTTTATGCTAGGCGAAACCAGTCGGTCATAAAAAAATAAATAATATCCGTGGTCTTACACAAAGTTATTTTTTAATGAGTTTAAGTATGTCAAACCACAAAATAATTGGTTTCTACGAAAAAATAAATAAATATATGTTCTTTACAATGAGGACTGATTTTTTCAACTTACAAACATTAACTTGCCAAAGAAATGTAGCGGATTTAGTATTTTTTTTTCAAATTGTAAACAATTTAATTGATAGACCTGATCTCCTGCAACTCCTATTAATCTAAGTTCCTAATCACAATTTTAGCAAAAAAATAATACATAGTACATGCATATATACGAGTATACTGCTTACATATACATGAAATGTATGTCACGTAATGCTGATAGATTTAACCAAGAAGAATAATATAAAATATGTTGATATTTGTTACACAATGCTAGATGATACAACAGACATTGACCATAAAACTTTTTTTGACACACTATTTTTTCAAATGAGATATATTGACAGTAGGTAAAATTGCATGGCACTAAATCTTATAATTAATGACAGTGGATACGATACAAATGTACATACATTGTACATCGTAACAATCCTACAATTATTGATAGTGAATACATTACACGAAGAAAAAAATGCAAATTTTGAAGTAGTATATAATAATAGTGGAGTTACAAGACTTATAGAATCACGTTGCAATATTTATATAATATCGTATTATTATGTAAGAGAAATGTAGTTTTTAATAGTAATAGGAGTTTTTCAGATATTCAAAGGTTATTAGAATGATTGTATTTCTTTTAAAAACCAAAAAACGAATCAAAAAAATCAAATATACAATCACAATCTCTTCCTAAGAAACGTTATTATAGTTTTAATTGTATTTCCCATAAAACTGTCGGAATCTCACAGTATATGTTCTAAGTATTTTTCCCGTCTTTGTCGATGGATTTTCCACTAGCTTACAATGTTATTGAATAACTTGAATGTTGCTCGAAGAAACTTCACTTTGTTTCTTTCAATGAATATAACATGTAACACTTGCATGTTCCGTCAAATTCCGCAAGGCCGTCACATAAATACACAATCACGATCTAACTACTCCTAAGACACATAATATCCCATTGTATTTCCCATAAAACTTTCGCAATCTCACAGCAAATGTTCAAAGTATTTTTTCCGTCTTTGTCGACGGATTGTCCACTAGCCTACAATGTAATTGAATAACTTGAGTTTGCTCGAAGAAACTTCACTTTGTTTATTTCAATGAATATAGCACGTAACACTGCATGTTCCGTCAAATCCCGCAAGACCGTCACATAAATATACAATCACGATTTAACTCCTCCTAAGACACATAATATTCCATTGTATCTCCCATAAAACTGTCTCGCTTAATACATTCTCGCTCTCGCCCGCTTGCGATGCATCGCTGGTTGGAGCCAAATCTCGACCGAATGAATATAAACGTAATTTTATATGCAGTTTTATTTCGGTTCCTTGCCAGAGCAGAGTTGTTACAGAGATTTATTATTTAGAGGAGTCTAGACGGGAATAGCCACATTGTCTAGACGTTATTCTAAATTGGAGATTTATTTAACTTACAAAAACAATTACATAACATTTGAACCAGGGACTAAATAATTCTGTGCTGTGTGTTATTTTCACTGTTAATTTGTTAATTGACCGGTCGGTAGCTGAGTAGACAAACGCGTCGGATATCTACCCTGGCGTCGTGAGTTCAATTCCTCTGCTGGCTAAGTCCTCCATTATTGCACAAGCATTTCTTTTGCGTATTATAATTTTAGTAAGAGTTTTTAAAATATTTCAAGGTTATTTGTAACTAGGAATTGTTTGTCTTTCTTTAAAAAAAAAAAAAATTGAATTCAATAATTATTTTGTACCGATCTCGTTTATCGCTGAGATTTTCCAGAGCAATATATTATCTACGTGAATTTCATTTTACAAAATCGTAATATATTTTTTCTACATAAAAATCAAACACTGTATACGTGGTTTAGCGTTTCCCTTTCTGACAGCTTACCAAGTAATTATATAAATGTGTAAATAAAATGAAGTACATTGTGACTAGTTTGAAGTTACGAAATATTTTGTAAATGTAAGGACGCATATATAAGTATTTTGATGTTGGGATATAAATTTAAAAAATTGAAAAGTAGCAGAAATTAAAGTTAATTTAATTTAATCAAATTAAATTACGGTTTTTTTAGTGGAGTTGTACAAATTTAACACAAAAACTATGAATAACAAGTAAAAATATGTTATTTATTTGATAGGAAAAAAAAAAAAATTAAACCAATAAAGTTTTAAAATTTATATGACATGTTTTAACAAAAATAAAAATATTATCATTATTACATTTTATCATAAAAAAAGATAGTTAAGTTGCGAGTACATTTGTTAATTTATTTTTTGGTTTTTTTTTTGTTGTATTTGTGCATTTTGAAATAAATGGTGTTTGCTGTTTTGTGGTATATCGACTGTGTTTAGGCAAAAAAGGTGTTTACATTGTTTTCAAGCAAATACAAGCCTAATAGTTTAAACCACTTTAGCAAATCGATGATAAATGCCATTAAATTTTTTTAACGCTGCCACTAGAAAATAACAAAAAATCGTCCCCGTTAACCACCGATTCTACATCCCTTTCAACATTTAAACCAAATTATGATCAGGTGTCAAGCATAACAGTATGACCGTTATGTTATCACTAAAACCTTTGCAAAAAATGTGGGGCAACGCCTTTGATCTAAACATAGAAAAAAGGTTATTTAAAAAAAAATAATTAAGAGGATTTAAAGGTAGTCATTTTTCGATTTGTAAAATACTGCTCTAAGAAAACCAAACCCAATAAGCGAAACTGGTAGATTACAAATAAATTAGAGAAAAAAAGTTTAAACAAAGTAATTATTTTATTACGTAATACATAAATAAAATAACAAATTGAAAAATAATCACTTTTAAAAAATAAGTATATTAACTGCCTTATCGTGATGGCCACATATTAATTATACAGGAATATTTCTTAATTAGTGTTTCTCACAAATCTATTTAAATGGGGAATTAAACAAGCGCGTGTACATACATTTCACATCCAATCTCTCCCAAATTGGCTGTAATATTGGCAATATCAATTAATCTATATATCGCTATCGATAAATATTTTATCACACGTGTGCATTAATTTCTCAATGTATCTACTTTTTTTTTTTTTTTTTTACATGAATACCGCACAAGAGTCTCAACTGCTCCCAACCGTCTAGAGCCAGTGAGACTATGGCATCCCCAAATTGGGTATGTTGTGAGGCTGAAGGTAGTGGGGAGGGGAAGGAGATCGGGAAGAGGAAGGTTGGGAAGTACCTGGCTATTCAGATCTGGTCACCAAACACGGCTTAAGCCATTTCAAGCAACGTTTCGATTCTGAATGGTGGTCTTTCACCAGGGCGATACTTAGAGTATCTACCACTCTGGAACGTGCCGCAAATATACTTGTTATTATTTTTATATGAATTAAATGTGTTATGACACATATTAATTAAATAAAAGTTATTGGCGCACGCCGGGTTTGAACCCGCGACCTTTGGATTCGTAGTCGAGCGTCTTACCACTCGACCATGGAGGCCGTCATCTACGTACATCTACGAGTATATCGTTCAGTAAATCAACTAAGATGTTTCATTAAGAGGTGGTCTGCTTACTTAATATTAATCTCACTCTGTTAGTAACCTTTGATAAGTAACAGCCGTTTATTTCAACAATAATAATAATGCGTTCTGTTCGTTCGATATTAGAATTTGGACCAGTGATTTGGAATCCACAATACAATGTTCACATCGAAAGACTTGAGAAAATTCAAAAAAGGCTTTGAAACACTTCCATTTTATGTCTAACCGAACATTCGAACAACAAAAAAACTCATTAGCATTCCATAAGATATCATCACTAGAAGATAGAAGAAATATATCCGACCAAAAGTTCCTTTTCAAAATTATCAACAACGCTGTTGACAATCACTACCTGCTAGAAAATATCCACATCCACTGTCCAGTGCGAAACACACGCTCGAACCAATTATTCCACATCCCACACTAAAAAACTAACTACACACCACATTCATTTTTCCGAAGAATATGCTCAGAATACAACACAACATTTTCAGAAACTGATATTTTCCATTTATCCACAGTTCAGTTTAATACATACATACGGGACATAATCAAATAACAAGATTCATTATTTCCTCCCTACCACTGGTGTACGTTACAGATCTAAGATATGTTCATTATTTGTCTCTTTTTTCATTTATACACAGTGTGTTGTGTTTCTTTTTATTTATTTTTTCTTGTTTATATATCATATTGGGTTACATTCTATGATGTATTATTTATTATACAGTTGTATTCATCTTCATACACAGATATAATTCTTATTTGTTTATAATTCTGAAATTATTATTATTATTTTGACGGCCTCCATGGTCGAGTGGTAAGACGCTCGACTACGAATCCAAAGGTCGCGGGTTTAAACCCGGCGTGCGCCAATAACTTTTATTTAATTGATATATGTGATAACACATTAAATTCATACAAAAATAATAAAAAGTATGTTTACTCTAAGTATCGCCCTGGTGAAAGGCCACCGTTCAGAATCGATACGTTGCTTGAAATGGCTTAAGCCGTGTTTGGTGACCAGATCTGAATAGTCAGGTACTTCCCAACCTCACTCTTCCCAATCTCCTTCACCTCCCTACTACATTCAGTCTCACAACATACCCTATTTGGGGATGCCATAGTCTCACTGGCTATAGACGGTTGGGAGCAGTTGAGACTCTTGTTCGGTATTCATATAAAATAAAAAAAAAGAATATATCATTCTCCATTTTAGTTAAAAAAAACATTACTAGGGGAAACTACTCTAATTAATGCAACATAGTAATCACTTTATTTATAAAATTTTGGAAACAACTGTATGTTTTCCTAAATAATAAAAAAATAACAACAGTGAGTTTATGAAGCGCAGTTTTGTGATAGTTCACCTCAAGTGCGCTTCACACTTAATTATCTAACCTAATATAACAACGAAAAATAATATAAAACAGATATGCATGCAAATTAAAGCGATCTAAAATCATTATCGCTAGCATAAATCACGAACGAAATGTTCAGATATGGGTGTAACAGTGCATGTGTACATCGACAGATAAAAAAAAACAATTCACTTAAAGCTAAGGGTGTAAAAAACCCAGATGTAAATTGTGTATAAATATAAACACATTTGTGAAAGCGAATAAAAGCAAATAATATAGAAAACAGTTAACGTGTTGGTAATCAAAAATATCAAAATTAAAGCAGATATAATGAGAAAACGATTGTAAAATTACAAATGCAAACAGTTCAAATATAACAAATACCAATAAATCTTAATCAAATGTGTAAAACGTGTTGAATGATTTGAATAATCGTTCAACATGGATTGTGGATTTAAGATGGATAATGTAAGCACTAGCCCATTTGATTGATATAAAATAACACAAAGTATATTTGCGGCGCGTTCCAGAGTGATAGATACCTACTATAAGTATCGCCCCGGCGAAAGACCACCATTCAGAATCTAACTGTTGGTTGAAATGGCTTTGGCCGTGCTTAGTGACCAGATCTGAATAGCCAAGCACTTTTGAATCTTTCTTCTCCCCATCTTCTTTCTCTCTCTACTACCTTCAGCCTCACAACATACCTGAATCGGGGATGTTATAGTCTCACTGGACCCAGACGGTTGGGAGCAGTTGGGACTCTTCTGCGGTATTCACTTTAAAGTAATAAAAATATCATTTAATAACAAACTGACTATCACATCGTTATATCATGAAACTGAAATATTTCAAAACTTAAGATGAGATCTAAATAACGTGAAAAATCCTCCCCCCTCTCGCCATAGGTTTTATCACTAGACAGAATTCCACCCGTTCTCCCTTGCAAGATTTCATTCATCTGACGCTCGTTGCTTATTCTCTTCACGTGTTGGCTGCACCCGCATCCCCTGTGGACCAGTTTGCCGGGAATGGTTCTCGTTTAACTGCACATACTGCTCGGTGCTCAGTGCTCGAGTGGAAGCCGGTAACAGTAATTCGTCAACCTGCCTGTCTAGTGTCGGCCCGCTCTGCAGAGATATTGCCTTTGACAATGACAGCGTGTAATTGCATTTAAACCTCCCCGCTTTCTTGAGATTGTAACTAACAAATAACGTAGATTCTATGATTGTTATCAAATTGCGTGGTATACGGTGCTGAAATTTTACATGTCCTTGCCATATCAATGCTGGAAAGGCAAAAAACCTTAAACGACACTTTGGTAAAAAAAAAATGATAAATGTGCAGTTTTAATCAGTTTTTTTTTCTGCATCGAATGCTATGACTCTCGTTTAATTCTGAAGACTTTTGTGGCTCTTCAGCCATCTTAAATATATGTACCATTTGGGAGAAGGGCTGACTCATGCGACATAAGTTTGGGACCTTAGCTTTTTGAGTTCACTATTTTTTTTTCAAAATCCTACCCGGTACTGAACTTATGAATTTTATTATGAAAATAAAAAAGCTTTGAAGTGTTCTTGTCCCAAAATGGCGCTTCAGCCCTTTTGAATTTCTGGCATCGATACATGCTACTCATTTACTGGTCATGGAACATAGATTGATATTAAAGATTAAAATTTTTATTTTATTGAAAGTACATAAAATGAAAAGATAAGGTTGCGACCAAAACTCGAACCCGGAACCTCAACACCATCCGGACGTGGTGCCTCTACCAATACTGCCATCTCAACCATTTCACTATGCACAATTCAGAAAATAAATCAAATAATAATTTTTACAGTTATCATTATGATTACCACCATACTTCACTGATGTCATTTCTGAATAGTTATGTTGGAAAATCCTTGGACCAACCGAATTACTATTAAAGTGCTCGTGATAGAAATGTCAGAAAACAGGAAAAATGACGACACTTGAGAACTATTGTATCTCTGACGTCTAATGAGAAACAAAGACCACGAAATACTTGAGCTTATAATACGGGGTCGTAAAAGCGTTGAAATTAGTGGAATTTCATGGCTGGGGAATCTCCCAGAATAATAAACACAGCGCAACGGTTCTATTCCCGACTACGGTTTTAAGGTTTGAAGTATTCATAGCGTTATTCAATATTTCATAGAAAGAAGCACAAATGAGCAAAATACTTCAAACAAGTTTTTACGGAGGTGAATATTTTTCTGCATCTTGTTAATGTTTGTGGGGAATCAAATCATCAAACTTCTTACCGCTGAAACAACGATTGTCAAATAAAAAAATACTGTAAACTCTCATCAAAGGGTTAATTGTCGCGTGTACCACAATACTCCACCGAATTAGACCTCAGCGACTAAAATTTATAAGATGATTGTATTATGTTAATCGAACAGCACGGGACGGAACAGAGCAGGGAGTGCTGGAAGCCATTAGCTCTTTCGCTTACATAGTAAGTGGCTATTATCTCGGCAGCGTGTTTGTCTTCCTAACAGAAATGGAAATGTCGCTTATTTGCTTGCAAGTGCAAATACAACAAACATAATTAAACTCTATTCTCTTGAGCCTCTTTTTAATGTCTACCCGTTTGTTCCCTTTCCTTTTGTGATCGCTTTTAAAATGGATCGCATTTCTTTGTAAAAATATGATTCGCTTTTTGTTTTATGATTTCGTCGTTCCCGGAATGAGTTTTTTTTTAACTCTGGAAATCATATATCAAAAAAAGTATTTCTTTGTACTACGTATTATCATTTTAATAAAAAATCATATGTCAATTCTGAAAATTACCGAATTAACCTGTTTTCTTTCGTTAAAAGTGGTCTAGTTTTTGATAGGATCAACATCACTCTGGTGAAAGACCATCACTCAGAAATGAAACGATGCTGGAAATTGCTTAAGTCGCATTTAGTGACTAGATTTGAATAGTCAAGTAGTTTTCAACCTTTTTATTCCCATTTTCTTCTCGGTCTACTTCCATCAGTCACCCTAAAGTGGTATATTATAAGTTTTCCTTACTCCGGTACTTCTGTGCATTGTCAATATTTAAAAAAAACCTTCATTGAATGTGACCAGTTTTGATGATTATTGACGTCTCTAAACGGCCTAAAGCCGGCAGTCATAGTAAGGTCGTCAGCGTCAGGCAATCTCATCTATAGGTGACCTCTGTTTCTATATTATTGGCTGTACTAACAGTTGCCATGCCACGTGCTTTGCTATAGAGATCAGTCTTTCATATCTGGCCGAAGCAGATAAGTTATTCAATCAACTTAATATTTCCTAGATCTTTTTTTTATTAAATTGTAAAAGGTTTTATGTCGAAAGTCCTCTATTTTCTGGAACGTTGGGAAAACAGTTTTTTTTATAAAATGGCTTTGTTGTAATATCATTAAATAATCAAAAATATTTTGAATGCTAATCATGTTCTGCTTGTGTCCAATCTATATCAGGATTTTATTAAATAACTGTTAACTAACTAGCAATCACGCCGTTTCTCGCAACGGTAGGAAGAGAGGATGGACTGCTATACAACTCTGTATTAGCACGTAATCCTTGCTTCATTCACGTTAAAACATCGTCTCCTACATATTTTTCTGCTATTCTGACTTTTGACATGGGCCGACTCAAATATTTGATTCACTCGATCGTGCCATGTCTTCCTCGGGCGTCCCAGAATTCCATTCACTTTCGCGTAATATATTCTCCTAACACTCCTCTCTTCGCCCATCCACTTTAAATGCCCAAACCATCAAAACGTCCGTTTTTAATCCTATTCATTGCGTTTACATCAGTTTTGCATTCTTTCCATTGAGTTATAGTTTTATAATTATCATTTATCACAGATTATTCAATTTTATTTGGTTTTTTAGTTTTAGTTTTGATGATGCTTAGGCTAAGCGAAACCGGAAGGTAATAAACGTTAAAATAATATTTGTGGTCTTATAAAATAATGTTTTTTCATTTATTTAAATATGTCATTTGATCACAAATGATTGCTTTCTAAGAAAATATATTTCATTTTAGTTACTTGTACATCAAAGTTTACAAAGTATCTAATTATAATTCATATTCTTTTCGACTTAATGATAATATTTTAACTTAAACACTACTTGATATAACAAATGTATTTTAAATGGTTCTCATTTGTTATTTAAATTTATTAATTGGCATAATTTGGATGGTTTTCGGCAGCGCATTATAACATTTCATCCCTTCATAAAGTAAGCTGTTTTCTGTATTGGTTTTATTCTTTTTTGGCTGTCTAATTTCTTTGTATTCCCTTGTATTATGTCCGTCAATATCCACGTTGTAAATAATTTTGTCTAAGTGTAATTTTCATTGCTATATTTTGGAGAATATGAAACTTGTTTTGTTCTCTGTCGTTACCTAAGAAAAGAATCGTTGAACAGTAATAAAAATCTGGAACAATAATGTAGTTGTAAATTGGTATTGCAATTTTTCTGGAATTTTTTTGTTTGAGGTTTTTCGAGAGGATTTTCAATGGTGACCAACTTTCTAACTAACCATCGCGCCGTTTTCCACAAAGGTAGACAGAGAGAACGGACTCCATATAACTCTGTCTTGGCACACACTCCTTGCTACAGTAACATTCATACATCGTCTCACACATACTCTTCTGTTATTCTGGCTCTTCACATGACCCGATTCAAGTATTTACTTGATCGTGCTATGTCATCCTCGGGCGTCCTCGACTTCTAGATACGAGAAACTGTAGATCTTTCATACACCGCAATCAGCACCGCATCATTCGCATACAATAGACAATATACTTTAAAATTGTTCATTTTCGCGCCCAAGCCCACACCTTTCAATTCTTACATACAATTATTCATGTACACATTGAACAACCACGGTGATATTACACAACCTTATTTTACACCTTTTGTGATGGTAAACTGCTTCGTAAAATCACCATTCATTCTAACACATGCAATGCTTTTCTCGTACGAGATTCGTGTTAACTCCATACATGGATAATACCTTCTATGGTTTTTTTCCTATCAGCTCGATCATACGCTTTTTGCAAATCAACAAAAACACAGAAAAGTTTCTGATTTTTTGCCAAAAACTTCTCTGTGAGCATGCGCAATGAGAAAATGATAATGAAGTAATTTTTCATTTCTCCCAACCTCTTTGCCCAAGGTCTTTCCTCTCTATCCGAGGGTCTTGGCGAACTTCCACTGAGCGGGAATATAATAGATGACGTGATAGTATTTTACCTTACCCCCATAAAGATTCCCTCAAGTAGCTAATTAAAAGCAAACATTATCTATTTGGATAATAAATTCACCATGTAACCAGGGTAGGTTCCTATAATCTACTATCTGATATCTACTGGGTATCTGTTACTAGCTATCTTCCACCTGACGTGGAGTCCTAATTATTTCTCTTAAGACTTACCCGGCCGTTAATAATTTAAGCGCTCGTTAATTTGTTCCGTTTATTAACCCACCATTTACAAGGGAATTAAAATTTTATTATACGTCGGGAAGAAACTCGCCTTTGGAGGTTGGAAGGGATGATTGTATTGCTTTGTGTTTTCAAATTTTAATGAAGATTGGTTGTATTGATTGCATGTGCAATGTAAAGTCACTTCAACTGTGAAAAATTACACATAATACGCAAAGTGGAAAAAAAATGTTGTACTAAGCCTTCTTGAATAATTGTTAAATAACTTGATGGCACCATATTTAACAAATAATAATTAACACTTGAAGAAGTAGGGCATAATTGGTTCTGAAATATCAAGATCATTATTATTTAAAACAGTGGTAGAAACTAACTGTTCATTATTATTTATTTTGTGAAAATGAAATAGTAACTTTGTGTAACACCACACATTATATTTTTGTTTTTACGACCGACTGGTTTCACTTAGCCTAAGCGTCGTCAGGGTACAAAAATAAACTTAACAAAAAATACATAGTGAGTGTAATATAATGAATACTCGTACATACAAAGGAAGAACACAATTTAAAATATTATAAAAGAACAGTAAGAAAACACAAGAACGACATTTAAGTTTTAACAAATGAACCGAGCAAAAGAGACAGATAATATGAAATGAAACAGGCAAAACGTCAATTGAAAAGCTGATAAAAAATAATGATAAATTTAATGGGTTTACAGGAAATATACCATGTATTTGACTATTGGACAATTTAACTGATTATTAAGAAAATGATAATTTGTAGTCTCATACCAAGTTATCATTTCATTTTCATTAAATATATCACAAAATGATCACTTTCTACGAAATGGATTGATTTCAAGACATAAAATTACAAAATCAGTAAAACCACGTAAAATAATGGTGGATTACATGTTATCCGTAACACATTTTTGGCTATCCTGGTGACCCGAAAATTGGACTGGTTGGTTTGTTGAGCACTGTGTTCTCAGTTCATAACCTCATTTCCATCTCGAGCTATGGAGCTATTGAATGCCCATTTAAGCCTCAGCACCCAAAAATGGCGCTTAACGTCACGTTTTAGTATTCTAATACACGTAATACTACAAATTAAATCATTTGTACATTTTCTATGGCTAGTCAGGATTTTTTTAAGGTTTTCAGTGAATAAAATTTTTAAAATGAAATCTGTTAAATTCTAAGAAATACATTATAAGAAGTGCACTTTGAAAACAAACGAAGGCATTTTAACGTTATATTTAAAATTTCAGTACGCATTTTATAAAGAATTTAAATGATTACTGTTGAAAAATTGTATTCACTCCAAACCTTAGATATTTTATCAACTACCCGTAAAGAATAAATTGATAAATTATTTTTATAGTATTACCTTATTAGAAAGCCAAAAAGTGTGTATTTTTGGGTGCTGACCCAGTAAAAAATAATTCAAGACCCTATATTATTGTTGTTTATTGTTGTTAAGGGTTTCGACAAACTTTCGGAGTAACTACTAATATTTTATTGAATCAAGATTTACCATTTCTTCACAGAAAAAGCTATATCTCTCGTATAAGTATGAATATAATTGTAGTAGAGCGTAACTTAGTACTATGTCTCAGCAAATTGGTATAAAATATATAATGTTGGTTTTTTAAACCAAAGTCAATAATCATATTGATAGTTCTTCATAAAATTTAACCACGTACATCCGACATAATGTTGAGCAGTTAACCGTTCGTTAATCCAACGTTAAACTTTGCTTTGATAATTATTTTGTGGTTATGAAACCAATTTGAAATAGATACACTGCCCTATTAACCTTACTGTAACCTTTGGAGGTGAAATGTGCCGTATAACCACTGACGAGATAAACTGATAGATATGAAGTGTGGGCGTGTAACTGTGCCCAAAGTAAGATCAATTGTTCCTTACTTCGGGTGGAATAGATCAAACATTTTAAAATATCGAAATTCTTTCGTGAGCTGACGAACAAATTAATTTGTTTGTCTGTGGCTATGGGGGTTGACAGGCCTTATGTGAATTAACGACATCAGTTTTCTTTAAAATCTGTATAGTTCACACTTCTAGGTATTAAATGTTCTGTGTATGTAACAGTCTACCGATTTCATTGACGGGGAATGTGATACAATGATCCTTGGAGGAGAATCTTGGGATTTTGGCACGGAAACAATATCAAATTACAATTATTATGTTTCATGATAGGAATACACGATGAAATAAATAATAATTATGAAGGTAGTCAAACAGGAACGGTGGTTCTTACTATTTATTTTATTTTTTTGTATTTATATTAAAAATAAATATTTATTTTATATTCGTAAAAAGCATTTACTTTGTGGCTTGCCATATTTATAAATAAAACAAATGAAGTTTGTTTAAAACCACTTTGATAATTTAATATTATGTCCACCGGTTTCGAAAGCACCCTTCCATCATCAGGACAATATTACAATTTAAAATTGTCATTTTAATATTGTCCTGATGATGGAAGGGTGTTTGCGAAACCGGTAGACATAATAGTAAATATTATAAGTGGTCACAAACAAAGGTCATCTGTTTTATTTATAAATATTATTTTATTTTATTTTACTAAAACAGTTTTACACCAATACATTGTAAAAACGATAAAAAAACACAAAAATGGTTATTATAATCATACAAAGATAAAAGTAAAAATAGGATATAATAAAGTTAAAACTGAATAGCTAGTTCTTGTTTAACCTTGTTGTAGGTCATGTGAAAAATATCCACATTTCTTGCGAGGCAGTTAATTAACCTAGCAAGTCTTCCCAGGGGCATCACCATTGGTAAGTTAGTTCTGCACCTGGGAAGAAATAGAAGCCTGTGTTGGCGGCCTCGCGTAAAGTTATCATTGACATAAAATCCAATTTTCGCCAAGATGTCAGCTAAAAATAATACACCGTTCAAGAGTTTATGAGCTAAAAGCAGTAATGCTTTACCCCTCCTCAAACTAAGGCTGCAGATACCCAGCATTTCCGAGAAAAACGCTGTTGAAAACAGCCATGGGTAAAAACCAAACTCTCTCGTGTAGAGGAATCGTAAAACAATCTTTTGAATTTTTCGACCATTAGTACGTAGGCGGTGTCCTCTGGCCTCCATACCTGAGATCCACTCTCGAAAATGCCACGCATGAAGCTAAAGTAAAGTAATTACTGCAATAATTGTCAACTCCTTTGAAATGTGAATGACGAAACCCAACATTTTTGTGGCTGATTTTTCAGATCTTTGTTTTATGTCACTCTTGGTATTATAATTAATAAATTGTATGAACGTATAAAGTTCTAGGTGCATTTAATATATTGCTACTATAATCCGTACTGTGTTATGTATTAATTTATTATTTTTTTCTTTGTTTCAGATTAAAAGGTTTGTTTTTCAACTAAACATTCATTTAACCGGATTGTCCTTATTCTGCCCCAGCAAAATACAAACATTGTGAGTAAGCTTTTATTACTAAGTGCGTAAAATTCTTTAAACTACAAAAAAATTTACGACGATGTTTTCATAAAAATGCAACACAATTATCAAGAGAACACGAAAATCAGTGTTTACCCGTCTCGGTGGTTAGTGTATTAAGCGTAAATAAATGTAAAAAAAATAAAACAACTGAACTAACTATCTAACTAACCAACTAACTAACTATAACGCCGTTTTTTCGCCGGTAGGCAGAGAGGACGGACTGCCATATAAATCTGTCTTGGCACACACTCCTTGCTTCATTCACATTCATACATCGTCTCATACATACTCTTCTGTTATTCTGACTCTTCACATGACCCGATTCAAGTGTTTGATTTACTTGATCGTGCCATGTCTTTCTCGGGCGTCCTCGACTTCTTCTTCCATTCACTTTCGCATCGTATATTCTTTTTACACTCCTTTCTTCGTTCATTCGTTCTACATGCCCAAACCATCTAAGCGTCCCTTTCTTGATCCTATCCATCACGCTCAAATCAGTCTTGCATTCTGTTCAGATATCCACATTTTTAATACGGTCATGCATGGTTTTACCGCACAAACGTCTCAAGATGTCATTTCCACAGCATTCAGTCTACTTTCATCCTTCCTCTGCCAATTCCATGCCTCACTGACATACATAAGGGTTGGTATAAGCACTCCACTGTGGACTGCTAGCTTCGCTTCTTTGGACAATTTCTTTTTTGCGCCAACAGCGTTCAGTAGTCCATTAATGGAGTTTCCTGCATTCACCCTTCTTTCAATATCCTTATCAGCCTCTCCGTATCTCGTAAACATACTTCCTCAATACACAAACTCATCCACTTGCTTCAAGTATTAAAAGTTAAGTTAAGTTTTAAAAAACCGAGTTACCGGAAATGAAACCTGGTACCTGAATACACACACGAACTTGATTTATTTACGGTTTAAATAAGAACGGATTGCTCTATTTCATTTCCGCCCAGCCAATTCACAGAACGCAAATTTGCCTTTAACGTTCTGTCGCATTTGGGGTTTTGTTGTCTATTTTGAGGATGTTTGACGCAGAAGGGATTTCCGTTTGTCTTTGTCCCTCGGTCATTTAAAACATTCCCTGGAATACCCAGAATTCCCTCCGTAGAGTCTGTCCGTATACCAAACTCGTCAAACAAAACCCCGCCGGCAAAAACGAGAGCAAGGAGAGATCTCTGCAAGGGAAAATGAGGAGAAAATTAATCATTTCGCGCTGACGCCGATGTGACGGGTTTAGTCAGATGGAAATTCACTGCACTTTGATAGGAGAGAGAGGAATTTAATATGTGGGGAATTGACGAAGGAAAATGTCTGATGCATCACGTTTTGTTTGACGTAGTTCAGTTTAAAAGAAAGTACCAAATTTAGTCTGTGCAGATGATTTTGATGAATCAGAAGCGCTTAAAATAAGTTATTGGGTAAACACATTTTTTCTAAATTACCACGTTGCTTGATAATTTTTAAAAAAATGATTTATTAGTGAACATTCGTGATTCGTTAAAAACCTCTATTTACAATAATTTCAACTGTTCATCGGTTTACGAAAAATGAAGTCCTGTATGTGTTATGGCAAAGGAAAAATATATACAATTTTTTCCGCGTAATCATAACTGAAGAGGAGAGAAGTCTTTGTTGATCTTTAAATTTTCACATCTTCGATTCGCCCGTGAATGCGTCACTTGTCAATCATTATCTTCGTCAGCTTCTGTCAATCCACTGCTGAATGATAGCCTCTCTAAGCGGCATCCATTCTTCTCGGGTTAATAATACGCGTTGTCACCAGTGGCGGCTCGTGATTTTTTAGTGTGCTAGAGTGCTGATATTGAAAAATACGACGTTATTGATGTTTTTGTCCATGAAAATTATTTTTATTAAAAAAAATAAAAAACTAAAATATATTAATATTTTCAAGATTTTTCAGTTTTGGTAGTGCAGTGCACAACTTGCTAAAAAATATTTATATAAAAAATTGAAATTTTGAATAAAAATAAAGTTTGGCTACCACAACTTAAATCTTAGCACTCTATCATAAGAAAAAATCACGAGCCGTTACTGATTGTCACGTGTTTCTGCTGTTTTCGCGTTGAAACGTTACTTGCAATGGCTTGAGCCGTGTTTAGTGACCAAGTCTGAATAGCCAGATACTTCCCGATCTTCATTTTTTCCGTCATCTTCCACTCCCCCCTTTCTTCAATTTCACAATATAAGACAGTTGGGGATGCCATAACCCCACTGACTCTGGGCAACGGGAAATATTGTGCGGTATTAAAAAAAGCAAAACAAAAACTCCCTCCGTGCGAACTTGCTTATCACGTTAATCACGCATTCAGCCTCTGCTGGATGATATTTAAGTCAATTAACAGGATGGCTCCGGTTTATTTATCGGAACAGTGTATTCCTGAAGATTCCGATTCGCGACAGTCAACCCTTAGATCGGCAACGTCATCGCCTATCAAAAGGTTGAAGGAACCAAAGCGCACACCAGACACTAAGTTCGGAGAGCGTGCTGCAGGAGTATCAGGTGCTAAAGCCTGGAGTGGACTCTCACATGATCTGAGAATGATAAAATACTACAGAGTTCAGAGCATAACTCAAAACATATCTTTTAAGAAAACCATATCCACGAATAACAGAATTGCCCTAATTTGCAAAGTTAGGCTAGCCCGTTAGCATCTCAACTCACCAGTATAATAGTATCTTTTCATGCATTGATCGGCGATTCTCGATCTACTGCTGAACAAAGAGTGCGAAACACTTTCACAGCCCCCAACATATGTAAATAATCGAAATGTAAATATCAATAAGGTAATTCTAGCTATATTTCTTGGTATTCTGGTAGATAAAGGTGATATTTAACAAAAAACTGAAATATATAAATTATCCAAGTGTTATTAATATTAAGGCTGGTCATTAAACTATTGGATTTGACCATCGATTTTCCATATCGGGTTAGTGCAGCATCCCTCTACAACCTGCAACTTATGTTTTCGTAGAAAGCAACCAATTTGTAGTTTGACATATTTAATGAAATCAAACAATAACTTTGCATTAAGACCACAGATATTATTTAAATCTAAGCATCATCAGGGTACAACATTCAAATAAACAAAAAATACAAAGTGCGCCATTATATTTGCATACAGAGGGAGAACGCAATACAAATACAAACAAATTATAAAATAAAATAAGAGAACAGTGAGAAAACGACTATTTATTTATTTAATCAATTTTCTCTCGACTCCACTTCCACTTCAGCAGCTTGATTGGCTAGCTGCCCCTTTGTGCAGCAATACATGCAATGCAATGCAATTTGCACTACATACCTGCCAACTGTGAGCAATGATAGGTCTTTATTAGCAATTACTGCATTCACCGCGGTACAGCGTTTGATTTTCATTGAACCTCTATTCCTCAACAAAGCATTACATGTCAGGTATTTTATAGGAGTTTCGGCAATTCGAAACCATCGCCGTGTGTAAAAAGTCATCAATGTTTTCCAAATCAACTTAATTGCATGTATTATAATATTTTACAATTGTTGGATGTAAGTTGAGAACATAGTCATTTAATAATTTATTCAAAATTACGCAATGTGTTTATGTGCGGTTAGCAGCTGAGCGGACAAATGTGTCGAGTTCCCACCCAGGAGTCGTAGGTTTAATTCAGCTGCTCGATAAGTTCTCCATCACAGCACAAGAAACATTTTCCGCTTTTTATGATGACAGCAGGAATTTTCAAATATCGGCAGGTTATTCGTAACCCGGGAATGCTTGTCTTTTTATATAAAAAAATGTATTTTCCTATATTATAATATAATTTATTGATGGTATAATTTTTTGAGGAGATGAGTTTTTTCCTAGATTTAAGGACTAATACCACGAAATTCTTTTTTCGTCCTTACGAATAACGAATACGTTGTTAATATTTTTTACATAGTTTAGTTGAATTAAATTAAATTATATTATTTTTTGGTTCTGCTTGTTGTATCCGAAGCTGCGATAAAACACCGAATGTGTTTTCAGCTTCGGATGAATTTTGAATAGTGGACTGTTAAACGATAAATTAAAATACTACTTGATGGAAGTGTCATTATAGATGTGGGTAGATTAAGAATTCACTAAGCCAATTCACTCACCGATGGAGTTATGTTTGGAATTCTCAAAATCTTCTAAAACATTTGTAATACTGATGGACACGAATACACCACACTGACTTCAATCGAAACCACATATATTTTAAAATTATTTTGAGGGCAACAACAAAAGCGACGAAGAAGCGAGAGCTCCAACAAGCAATACATTGTTCACCAAACACTCTTATTCTTTAATTGTCACTTGTTTTCAACACAGTGTTGTTGAATACAAAATCAAATGGCGAAAAGGCGGGGTAGGAAGGAACTGGGTGACAAACAAAAAGGTGAGAACCCAACAAATTATCTATTTGAAATCCAACACTGCTATTTTTAGTTTTTAGTGACAGCCGTTTCGGCGTTTAAGTCCATTGTCAGAATGTGGTTAGGTCACATGAAAACGACTTATTTATTTGATTTTGGTTCCATATTTATTTACTAATTGCGGTATAAACCAAATTGTCAAGAATTATCCTGTGAGGTACTTAGCTTTACAATCTGTTTTCCCCATTTCTCATAAATAAACGAGTACTTTGCTTGTCGTTAATAGATGTTTTCAGAAATGCGCAGTTAAATTAAGCAAGACGTAGACAGAGTGAGTTAATTTGATTCCTATAAATACCTTTCAGCGAATCTGGAATATGATATCCTAGCTAGAAAAGATTTTCAAGATGCTACAATGTATGGGAGAGACTAAAGACATCGGCAAAATACAGCGAGGTTTATTAGTGAATATAAGAAAATACTTTACGAAACAAAATTTGATTTCGAATTCTATTTTAAATACCGTGAAAGATTTAATACACGATCTATTTAATAAATCTCAGTATGTTTAAAGAACTACGTGAAGGCTTATCCAATTTCTTTACCCATCCCATTAAAATTCAACAGCAGCTGCACAGTACTGTTTTTTTTATAGACAACAAAGGCTGTATTCAACGTAGTTAAAGAATTCAATTATTCTCTTTCAGAATCGGTTTCAATTGCAATTTACACCCGAGTTCTAACAATCAATCTTCTTGTCAATAAATCCAATCCGTTGTCAGTTATTTTTTGTTTTGTATTTATTCTGTGGGACTGACTTTTAGTGGAAATAGTAATAATAATAGTATTATCAATGATTTCAAATGTGATGTCGTTTTTATAATATTGGACAATTGTATGTTTTTAATGTGAATACCGCCCAAGAGTTCAAACTGCTCTCAACCGCCTGGAGCCAGTGAGACTATGGCTTCCCGATTGGGGTACGTCGTAAGTTCGAAAGTAGCGGGTAGGGGAAGGAGATGAGAAAGAGGAAGATCAGATCTGGTTATCAAACACAGCTAAAGCCATTTTAACATCGTGCGTTTAAAATTGTAAAATAACATAAATTAATTAAATAGAATTTATTTGTGCACGCCGGGATTTCAACCCGCGACCTCGGAGGCCAAATAACGAACTGAAGATATTAGATGTATCTATAATAATACTTGGATGTTTTATATAGCGCCATTTTTGTGAAATATCACCTCAAGGGCGCTTTTGTATAATAATAATTTTAAATAATCATGTCAACTATCAGTGGTTTTACACTCTCTTAGGAGAGTTTGAATAATCAATACGTTTGATTCAGTTGAAAATATCTTACGAAAAATAACATTCATTAATTTTATATTTTCGTAGAAAGCAATCACTTTGTGGTTTGAAATATTTAATGAGAATCAAATAAAACGAGTATATATATATTATAACTACATACTATGTATTTTTTGTTAAGTTGAATTGTGTACCCTGATGAAGCTTAGGCTAAGCGAAACCAGTCGGTCATAATAAATAAAATAAAATCTTTCGTCTTATACAAAATTATTATTTTATTTTCATAACTCATTAATTTCGTGAATTAATATCACGTTTACGTTTCTCAGTTTCCTAGGTGCCTTTGAATATTTATAAAAATAAATTATTAACCGATACGTGCTCGTACAAAAAACCAAGCTAGCTTAGTAGATAAAAAATAATTCAATTGTACGTTATCTTCCGCATAAACCATTTCCACGAAAGCCGCCCGGTGCCGTACATTTCCACAAACAACCATAACAAAAAAGTTAAGTGAATTATTTTTTGGGCTGCCTTCTTACATCATAAACGGGCGGTTATAAAAAACGTTATATCCTTGACGCGGCACAAATTGCTTACCGTGTTTTTCAATAGCAGGCGCGTAAACATTTGCTTGTGATATGGATGTTCAACCCTTCCTTCGCGGGGGATGTTTCGGGCTGTCATTCTCAGGGGGCGGGATCCCATCTCAACTGTCCCGGCGGAGAACGCGAAAGTGACTGCGTAATGTTTTCCCTTCTGTGGAAGAAGTAAAAGAAGTAGACAGAAATCAGGAGTGAGGGACACAAAGATAGGAGAAGGATTGTCAAAAGAACCAATTCAAATATATTGTATTGTAGTTATTTCACTTGCTATACAAAACTTGTTTTGGAGAAACACTGTGATTAATTTGATTTATTTTACATGTATTTACATCCTTCTGACTTTTATGAATATTTTTATTCATTTGTCTATAGTAATAATTATAATATTTGGATAATTTGTATAGCGCCGTTTTTGTGAAAAATCACCTCAAGGGCGCTGTACAAATCTTAATTTGTACTTTGTATTAATTCTTAGTTTTTATAAATATACAGCAACATACTAACCTGGCAGGACACAATCACCATATCATAATAACTTAAAATTTAGCTGATTCTTTCATATTTTTAAATTTATTTTATTTTTTATTTATTTACAATCATTTTGTTTTATAAGTAGGGACTCACTTTCTCTTTAATTTTCACTATATTTTGTTGTGTTTTTATTTTTCTTTTTTTATACTTATTATTTAATTAAAAATTTTAATTTCATTTTTTTATACTTTTATTTGACCGGTCGGTAGCTGAGTGGACAAACGCGTCGGATTCCCACCCGGGTGTCGTGCGTTCAATTACTCTGCTGGCTAAGTCCTTCATCATTGCACAGGAATGTTATGGTGGCAGTAGGAGTTTTTCAAATATTGTCAGGTTATTCGTAACCCGGGAATGTTTTTCTTTCTATAAAAAAATACTGAATACCGCACAAAAGTCTCAACTGCTCACACAATAACGATGGTATTATTACGACACGATTCAGAGTGGTAGATACTCTAGGTATTGCCTTAGTGAAAGATCACCATTCAGAATCGAAATGTTGCTTGAAATAGCTTAAGCCGTGTTTGGTGACCAGATCTCAATAGCCAGGTACGTCCCAATCTTCCTCTTCTCATAAAATACCTTGATTGGAGATGCCATAGTTTCACTGCCTCTAGACGGTTGAGAGCAGTTGGGACTCTTGTGCGGTATTCGTGATTAAATAAAACAAATAATAAAAAATAGACAGGTGAGTTGATATCGTTAGCGGTTTTAAAGGTGAGGGATAGGGAACTTTCATTTGTACACACGAATTTTGCGTCGTAATTCGATTGAGGTCCAACGTAGTTTGAAGATTCGATTAGATTGATAAGGTCAAAGGTATTTCTAAAACACATTTTGCAGTCTCTACGGTTTGTTCATAAGGTCAATGTCTATATTTAAATAACAACCGTCGAGTCGGTTTTCTTAAGAACTACGGGTAGTAAAAATAAATAAATATGCCCGCTAAATAAGACTTATTTAAATCTGGAGTAGGAATATACAAAGGTACTCCAAATCATTTTCATTTATATGTCTTTGTGTTACACTTTTTTGTTATTCCGTCTCGAGTATTTGATTCACTTGATGGTGCCATGTCTTCTTAGGGCGTACGCAATTTTCTTTCGGTCGCTTCTGATTTATACATTATCTTAATTAGAAAATAAAGTTTTAAGTGAAAAAAGGTCAAGTATAAAGAAGTGTGAAAAGAATATATTACGTGAAAGAAAATGGAAGAAAAAGTTGGAGACGCCTGAGGCAAAGTACGATCAAGTAAATAAAACACTTGAATCGGACTATGTCAAGAGTCATAATAACAGAAGACTATGTATTAGACGGTGTATGAATGTGAAAGAAGCAAGGATTGTATGCCAAGACAGAGTTGTATGGTGGTCCGTCTTCTCTGCCTATCCCTGCGGATAAACGGCGTGATAGTTATTTAGTTAGAGTAATTCAGCAAAATATCAATTTAACTGGAGTTTGGTACAAAGAATAAGAATTATCATTTCACATAAATTTTAATTCAACTTTTAATTCTAATAATATTTTATTTAAGAGATAATTTTTAAAATTTAAATTCATCTTTAATATTTTTTGTTAACGTTTATATTTTTTCTAATCTAGCATTTGATTCCAGTGCATCAATAATAAACTCATAAAAGAAAGTGATATATTTATATATATTATATATTTAAAGTGGGATATTCAAATAAATAAGAAAACACCTCATTTTAAATATAGGTAAGTATTATTATGTTAACACTCCCCTTCCGAAGGTTCTAATGTCACCCCAAACGAGAGTTTAGTGCAATATCTTAGATAAATATTACTGAAATATTATGAATATATACTTCAAACTATTTTTTTTATAGATAGATAATACCGCACAAGAGTCCCAACTGCTCCCAACCGCTTCGATCCACAAATCGATCCAATTTCTAATTTCGTAGTCTTGTCCATTGATCAAAACAAGTAATAGTCAGAAGAAACAACATCTGGAGAATACGGCGGGTGGGGTAAGACTTTCCATTTCAACGTCTCCAAGTATGTCTTGACCACTTTCGCAACTTGAGGTCGAGCATCGCACCTCAAGTTGCGAATGACGAGAATTTGGCTCGTTAACTGACTTTTACAATCGAGAATAACTTTAAGATGCAAACACAAATCGACTCATATTTCTATGGGGTTATGTTGACAGATGCCTACATTTATTGCATGACGTTGGTGAACTTACAACCAATATTATTTTTAGAAATAAAACTAAAATCTACAAATTGTGAAGATACATTTATAATTTTATAATTTCCTGTGAATATTCGTCATATTCAGGTTTCTGACGCGGCGTTATCTCTCCATTGTTATGGGATCACGAGCCAGAAACACGTCCGTTTTAACTCTTTTGAAAATGCTCATGCGTGATAAAAGAGAATGTATATTTGCACTGTGGGCACCCTGTATCTGTACCCCGTAGTAGGTAGGATAGTACAGGGTGCCCAGATAAAGCGACCCAACTCAAATTGACGTAAAAGGTACAAGAGTGACTGGGTGAGTCAAAACATCATTGTTTTTAAATCGACAATAGAATTCTTTAATAAAATATGTTAACTTGGAAACGCAAAACATGGAAGTAATTCTTACAAATCATTAATGAAAATGTTGCTTGTGCAATGATGGAGGATTGGTGGGAATTCGACGCGTTTGTCCATTCAGCTACTAGCCGATCTTATAGTTTAAACCTTAATAAAGTCAATTAATTCTTACGTTGCGTCAAAAGAGTGAAGAGGTGACGAAGAAGTAACTATCAAAAGTTTAATTTACTTTTTCTATAATGATGAAAGTAAAATGCTCTCGCCCAAGTTTTAAAGGCTGTATTTTTTGTTTATTGAAAAAATGTTTTACGTTTTGAAAGTTGAATTGATTTTAATAACTCTATAACTCATAATGGAAACAATGCAAGCTAAAAATAGTTGCGTTATCTAAGAAATTTCAAACACATAAGCTGTGGTAATTGCATTAGCTTACAGTTAAATCAGATTTCCTGTTTTAATCTTTTTTTAATACCCAAAAAAAAAAAAACTATTTTCTGTTTTTTTTTTTTTTGTTTAAGAAAGACAAACATTTCCAGGTTACCTGACAACATTTGAAAAATTTCTACTACCATCATAATCAGCGGAAAATGTTGCTCGTACAATGCTGGAGGACTTAGCCAGAGAGGAACTGAACCCACGACGCCCGGGTGGGAATTTAGCGTTACGAGCTGAACATTGTTATGTTAACTTTGAAATCTTAGAAAGAAAAAGTTGCGCAAATATAAATTCATCTTGCAAAAGCTTAACTCGAGAGTTTTTCAGCTTCAGAAAACAGATATTTTTATCATATTATCAGCTTTGTATTAAGGTATTCTTTTCTCTGTGCTCACCGGGTGGATCTCGCACTGTTAACCAAATAAAGGACTCAGACCGTTTGGTATTTCGCCTTTCAGATCCGCCTCCTGTCTCGCACACCGCGGCCCTTTGCGACAACCTCTCTTCAGAGCTTTTTAATTATACACCGGCACACACAGTCAGGACAATACGCCACGAGAGTTCACGTATTCTAGGGGCTCGGGAACAAAGAAAATACACGGAATATATACCATACATAGTGTGCACCAGGGTTGGTTTCAATACGGACCGCGGACCGCTTGTGGCCTTTCTTGGGGTCTTGATTTCAATACGCTAATCATTATGATAATTTTCGTCCCCTTTTTCCAAGTAGAAATTTTCATCTGAGGGACTCGCCGCTTTCCCATGCTGGTCACGAATCTGTTCTTGGTTTTACTGAACATAACTACTTGTTTGTTAAAGGTTGTGACGGGTTTATTAAAGGGTATAGACGGCCGCCGTGGTCGAGTGGCAAGACGCTCGACTACGAATCCAAAGGTCGCGAGTTCAAGCCTGGCGTGCGCAAATAAATTTAATTTAATTAAAATGTTTAATTAACGAATCGAAACGTTGATTTAAATGGTTTTAGACGTGTTTGATGACCAGATCTGAATAATAGAATTAATGTTATGCTTGATACCTGATCAAAAAACGGAAAATAACATTTAAATTTGCGACCGGTCGGTAGCCGAGTGGACAAACGTGATGGATTACCACCCGGGCGTCCTGAGTTCAATTACTCTGCTTGCTAAGTCCTCCATCATTGCACGAGCAACATTTTCCGATTATTATGATGGGAGTAGGAGTGGGTATGTAAAGCGAATGAACGAAAAAAAAAGTGTGAAAATAATATATGATGCGAATGTAAATGGAAGAAGAGGTCGAGGACGCCCGAGGAAGTCATGGGGTCAAGTAAATCAAATACTTGAGTCGGGTCATGTGAAGAGTCAGAATAACAGAAAAGTATGTATGAGACGGTGTATGAATGTGAATGAAGCAAAGAATGTGTGCCTAGACAGAGTTACATTGCGGCCCGTCCTTTCCGCCTACCCCTGCGTGGAAACGGCGTGATAGTTTTTCAAATATTGTCAGGTTATTCGTAACACAGGAATGTTTCTCTTTCTTAAAAAACAAAAACAAAAAGCTGACGGGCCGATAGTCAGCCATGTCGGCGTCGGAAGAGCGAAAACATGGCATGGCATGGAAACGACTTAAGATTAAAATGGCGCTGAAGGGCGATTTGATGACAGTGTCAATGGTAACTAACAGTAGTTACTTACACTCAGCCGGTGTGCCATGAACTTTCTGGAAGAGTTGGATCGTATTTATTATTCTGGACGCAGTCTCCTAAAATTATATTTTTTCTGCGGCTCTCGGCTTAGCGGAGGTTGGACAGCCCTTGTGTGCGCTGTACCCGCCGCCTACAATCTGTCGTGTCGTCAAGCCCGGGAACAACACACAGTACAAAAAGGTCTCACACACTTTCTCCTGCTTAATACGTTTTCTGTTGGCTCTCCTTTTTCTGTTGACTTTTTTACGAAAGGTGAGGGATTATAATAATTTGGGTTGATGGCCATTGTGTTTTGAAAAAACAAAGATGTACTGTGTAGGAAAAATCAAGAATTTACTTTGATGCGGAGGTCGATGTTATTAATATACTATAAAGCCAAAAGTTGACGTTTTTCTTCGTGAAAACTTTTCTTTTAAAGTTCTGTTCTGAAGTATCTCGTTTTACCAATGTTTTGACTTTCCGCAAACTTTGGAGGAAAGTCAACAGTAAAATGAGGCTTTGAAGAGACCCGTGGTGTAGGAAGAAATACTGGTAATAATATTTTCGTAGAAAGCAATCACTTTGTGGTTTGACATATTTTATGAAATGAATATGTCTGCATATATAACCGCACGCTTTGTATGTTTTGTTTATTTTAACATTGTACCCTGATGATGCTCAGGCATAGCGAGACCGATCGTTCTTAAACATTAAACCAATATCTTATGCAAAGTTTTTGATTATTTATTATTTTTTCTCAATTCTCAGATATTCTCTGCCCAGCTCCATCAGAAACATACAAACCAAAAGCTCCTTTAAAAGCAATATCATTAATCACCTTAAGAACCAAGTTTAATTTAGTTCTTAATACGTAGATTCTATATATTCAAATTTGTCATTTACTTATAATATACTTATTTTTATTATGTATGTGCTATATTTTCGATATTAAATAAAACAAACACTTTTGATCACCATGTAGCTAAAAAACCACTTTTGCTAATTGCCATCATAATACAGGCTTATGCCTAGTGGGATGAGCAATTATACCAACCAACAAAAAAAATGTAGTGTTAAGTAAAATAATAAATAAATAAATAAAATTTAATAATAATAATATTTGATTGAGGATTGAGGATCGGGGATCATTGCGTAAACATATATTATTATACTGGCGAGTTTAGATGCTAACGGGTTAGCTTAGCTGTGTAAACTAACTAACTAACCACCACGCCGTTTCACCGCAGGGGTAGGCAAAGAGGACAGACTGCCATACAATTCTGTCTTGTCACACACTCCTTGCTTTGTTCACATTCTTACATCGTCTCATTCATACTCTTCTGTTATTTTGGCCCGAATCAAGTATTTGATTCACTTGATCGTGCCATGTCTTCCTCGGGCGTCCCCGACTTCTCCTTGCATTCACATTCGCATCATATATTATTTTCACACTTCTTTCTTTGTTTATTTGCTCTGCATGCCCAAACCATCTAAGCGTCCCTTTCTTGATTCTATTTATTACGCTTACATCAGCCTTGCATTCTTTCCGGATATCCACATTTTTAGCATATAAGGGCAATTCTGTGATGGATATAATTTTCTGAAAATATGTGTTTTGAGTTTATCTCTTAACTCTGTCGAGTATTTTATTATTTTCAAGAAAAGACACAAAAAATAATGCAATTAATTTTACTAATTAATTTCACATGTTGAGCACAAATCAAGTCATGAAAACGTACCGTTCTTACGTTGTGTGCATTGTAAAGGATTGACGACAATAATCAGTTCTTCAGAGGAATTTTCATTGAAATACTGGTAGAACAAATACAGCATTCCCACCTTACTCCCATGTTCTTAAATCTATCAAACGGATTGCCCATTTAACACGGAATCGATAAAATTGTTCAAATATCTTAAGACAAGTTCAGATATCCAAGCTAGAGGTGGCCGCCAAACTCAACAATTGGGCTCACGCACAATTCGTATAGGGTCAACGCTTATCCATTATTATTAGCTCGTATTGCATCGCTTATACAAATTTTTATTTTACAAACATCATTAAATTCATTTTTTGGTCAAAGTAAATCAGTAATTTTTGTACGATTTAAAAAAAAGCAATTTGAATAAATGTTTTTTATTAAGTTTGCTTAATGTCTAATTGTGACAGCTGTTTTAGTTTTCGAAGTAATTTTCCTACAGATTCGAAATGACGCTGACAGACAGAATTTTATAGTAACATTTTTTATGAATAATTATTTTATCATAAATAAAGCAGATAAACTTTGTTTAATACCACTTTTATTTTCAATATTTTGTCAACCGGTTTCGGAAGCACCCATCCATCTTCAGGACAATATTAAAATTTCAATATTGTCCTGAAGATGGAAGGGTTATTCCGAAATCGTTCAACAAAATATTGAAAATAAAAGTGGTTTGAAATAAAGTTTATTTGTTTTATTTATTAATATGGCAAGCCACAAAGTAAATTTATTTTTATTGACTCACCTTCTCTGTTGCAACTTATTCAGTTCAAAATTCCTTGCCGTAGACACATAAACAATGAATTTCTGTTCCTCAATTATCAGAATACTAATTTTTAGGTTTTTTAATTTTATTTAAACAATAATTTTTATAATTTAAATAAAAAATAATTTTGTTTTAAGCCACTTTATTTATACACATATAACAATTCGACCGGTTTCGGTTAGACTTAACCTTCATCAGGAACGTATAAGTATAAACTATATAATATATATATTCGTAAAAAGCATTAACTTTGTGGCTTGCCATATTTATAAATAGAACATATATACTTTGTTTTTAACCACTTTTTTATTTAATATTTTGTCTACCGGTTTCGGAAGTACCCTTGCATCATCAGGACAATATTAAATTAATCTTTAGATAATAACTTCATCTCTTCTGAATGAAACATATGTACATTATAAATTCTTTAAAGATCAAAAATGTATTTTTTGAAGTATCTGGAGAATGTATATAATATACATTATCCAGACTTTAAATGAATACATTTATTGAAAGATCGTGTACAGAATTTTAATATTGTCCTGATATGTTTCTTCCAGAAGAGATGAAACCGGTATCTAAACAAAATATTAAATAAAATGTGGTTAAACAAAGTATATATTAAATAAAAAGTGGTAATAATAAATGTTTATACTTATATAATATGTTATATGTTTATATATAATATATATATATATGTTTATACTTATATAATATATGTTTATACTTATACGTTCCTGATGAAGGTTAAGTTTAACCGAAACCGGTCGAATTATTATATGTGTATAAATAAAGTGGCTTAAAACAAAATTATTTTTTATTTAAATTATAATGTCAAGCTACAAAGTGTTTGCTTCCTTCGATAATAATTTTTATGTTTTTAATTTTTTTTTAAAACAATTTTTAGTTAAAAGCTCTGCGATGGAAAATTAAAATAATAATAATTATTGCTTAAGTAAAATTAAGAAACCTAAAAATTAAAATGGAGTTCTACAAAATAAACTTTAAAACCATAAATAAATCAGAATACTAATTATGGGTATAATTTTCCATTGTCCAGAATGTCAATACATGTTAAATCAAGCCATGGTCTTGAAATTTTTGGTAGCAGTCCAAATGATTTTTGTCATTCTTTACGACTCTACCAAAACATTGACTAGACCATATCTTAAATGTTCTCTCTTATGTTTATTTTGTCATCGCTTCATTTATTATTATGTATGTGCTATTCCTTCTCTGTTTCTCTTTTTTCCATTTCGTGTTTTATATATCTTTTTTGTAATTGGACTTTAGTTCGTTAATTTATTAATAAATAAATGCCTTTTACGAATATGTAATTATTGTTTCACTTTAAAAAAGGGATTGGACAAATTGAACGAAAAAAATGACATTAATGTAAAGTAGGTACACAGAAAACAAATAAAAAATATATAATTCGCATTAATTTAATTCGAAAACGTCGTATTTTTTTATGGAACCCAGTGTGAAGCACAATTGTCACACAATTTCATTTATCAAAGGACGTCAGCCTGAAAACGTGTCGCGATATTTTAATTGCTGCATCAGGTGTACTTTAATGCCCTAATTGGGTTACATTATTTATTCCTTTGAATCACGTTCGCTACTCCGCTATTCACGTGTTATTTTCTACCGGGGAAGATTACTGAGGCTTTGTCATAATTTCACGACACGTTTTAACACGTTAATCAATTTTTTTTTTGTAGCGGGTATGTTGATACGTATACATACGTAGACTGAAAAAAACTTTTGTGACTTTTTCCACTTATTTATTTTTGACTGAACCGCTTTCGCCTTGCAACATTGCTTAAAATGGCTTTAAACGTGTTTGGGGACCAGATCTGAATAGCCAGGTAATTTCAAAACTTCCTCTTCCCCATCTCTTTCTCCTCCCAGCCAGCGAAAGGGAACGAATAGACGCCCTCGAAATGTGGTGCTAGAGAAAATGCTTGTATCCTACGTATGCTGTGAGTGGTAGATGCTCTTTAGTATCGCCCTGGTGAAAGACCACCATTCTGAATCGTAAAGTTGCTTGAAATGGCTTTTAGCCGTGTTTCGCGACCAGATCTGAATAGCCAGGTACTTACCATCCTTACTCTTTCGCATCTCCTTCCCTTCCCCACTACCTTAAGTCTCACAATATACTCCATTTAGGGATGCCATAATCTCACTGGCTCTAGACGGTTTGGAGCAGTTGGGATTCTTGTGCGGTATTCACTATAAAAAAACAGGCATCTTCAGACTGGTAATATATGCATATATATATTTTTTTTTTTGGAATACTAGTAGACAAAAGGCCTTGAACGGGCTTCAACATTATTTTTTTCAAAATATTTATTCTTATTAAATATATTAGTATGGAACATACAATTTAGGGTCCTATATTATATTATGATAGACAAATAGTTATTTAAAAACCCGATAGTCCACGATGAAAAATAGGTTTACGATGTGAAAACAATTGTGTTTACCAAATATTTCAGGCTAAAAAGTGTACATTTTTGCTACACCAGAATTCACGATCAAAGAGTCCTTGCTTCTACAACATATTTTTTTTTGTTTTATTGCTTTGGGAATTCATTTGATGTACTTAACTACGGTGTGCTGCAAGACGTTAAGAATTGAGGATAAATTCAACAACTGTCTAAAAAGCTTAACAGAACCACATAGAAAACAAATTAGTTTTAATACCAACACTTCATCCGGTGGTAGTCGCAAAATAAATGGGCAGTTTAACATTTACAATTTTCAAAAGTAATAAATCTTACGAATTAAGGGATGTTTTTACTTCATAAATGCTTAAGAGCGGAAGAATAGCTGGACTTCTCCAAAATCAAACGTCTGTTTTTAAAATTGTATATAACCCATTACAGCGTGCCATAGTCTGTGTTGGATCCGAAGCTGCGATAAAACACTGAATGTGTTTTCAACTTCAGATGAATTTGGAAAATAGTGGACTGTAAAACGATAAACTATACTACTTGATGGAAGTGTATAATTATGGATGTCAAAAGATTATGGAATAAAATGAAAAATGGGAAACCATTCACTCACCGATGAAGTTGAAGTAATAAGTTCTTGAAATCTTCTTAAAACAATTGTATTATTGTCGAACACGAATATACCACACTGATTTAAATTTTCTTAATTCATCATTTATCTTATATTATTTTAAAAACAACAACAAAACCGACGAAGAAGCGAAAAATCCACGAGTGAGGCCTTTTTCACATGAAAACTCTTCTGTTTGATTGTATTTTTTTTTCGAACTCATTGTTGTTGAATACGAAAATCGAATAACGAGATGGTTTGTTAGATAGGAAACTAAGGTGAAAAAACATCAAAGTAAGAACGTAACAAATTATCACTTTGAAATTCAACAGTCTGTTTGAACAAAATACGACATATCGTTCAAATGGATTACTTTATACAAAGCCCTAAGAAAGGTGTTAAACTTTAAAATGACTTTTCTACGTTTGTCGCTGGCGGGGGTCTTAACAATGCCTCTTTCGGCATCGTAGAGCGCGTGCGAGTCTTGTTGTATTTTAATTTGAAACCAGTCTTGTGTGGCAGCTTACACGTTTGTTCTAAATATACAGATATAGGGATGGTTCTTGGAGTAGGTATCCACTGTAGGCAGTTCCCTCAGCCATCGTGTGAGATCTCTATTCAGAATTTCTTGAAATAGCTGTGCTGTTTTGTATTTACCGGAATTAAACATTCGATTCTCAAGATTTAATCTGGGAATTTCTTTTCCTCAAATCAGTTTCCTTCTACATTATGATATGTTTTGAATTAGGGTTGTCGTAGTTTTGGCGCTGTGGTAATGATTTAAAAATAAACTGATGCACTCTATAAAATTCGGGGTGCCTTCACAAACGTAATACTTTATGTCATTCGAAGCTTTATAAGGTAAACGTATGATCATAAGATTTTTTTAACTTTACGTGTGTCTACGTTTGAAGGTTATATAACAACATGGCTTTTTTCAGTAACAAAGCTTAATATATCCTTTTAAAATTTGTATAATTTTTTTATATCACCTTTTTAATATTAATTTTCTTAATTTTACAAAGGTATTAATTTCTATGGACTGTTTACTTATTTAATATTAACAAAAATAAATGGTAAAACCCCCTACTTTTTCTCATATTCATAAATGACCTTGGTTCAAAATTACACTGTGATTATGCCTTTTTTGCTGATGACCTTAAAATTTTTCGTAAAATTAAGTCGATCTCCGATCATCAATTGCTTCAGAATGACCTCAACACACTCAATAACTGGTGTATTGACAATGATATGCACTTAAATGTTGATAAATGTTACACTTTAAACTTCACTCGAAATAGAATTACAAAGAACTTTTCCTACGTTATTAATAATACTATCCTTAATAAAGTTTCTTCGATAAAAGATCTAGGAATCACTCTTGATTCTAAATTCATATTTGATGTTCACATTAACGACATTAAGTGTAAATCATTCAAAATGATGGGATTTATTCACAGAATATGTAAACCATTCAAGGACCCACAATCAATTCTAACCCTTTACAACAGCTTGGTTAGAAGTAAATTGGAATATGGTAGCACTATTTGGAATCCTCATTACCACAAGTATGTAAACACTGTTGAATCTGTTCAAAAAAAATGCTAAGAATGTTATCTTTCAAATGTGGTCTACATGACCATCTTAGATCATATGATGCACGCCTTGAATACTTTAACATGGATACACTGAAAACTAGAAGGCAATTAACTGAGTTGATATGTCTACATAAAATAATTCACAGTCATCTCGACACTGCAATATGTCTTAGCGCTATTGAAATTAATGTACCCAATGCTCATTGTTTAAGACGCCATAGTACATTCCACCTGAATACATTCAGAAACAATATTGCCTACTTTAGCCCCTCTATCGCAAATGTGCCGACTATATAATCTAATAGAGTGTGCTGATGTAGACATTTTTGTTGATGGTCTGTACGGTTTCAGACGGAATGTCATGTTATTGCTTAAAAGGGTGTTAGAGTAATTCCCTAAGTATATTTTGTATGTATCTAGTAGTAATAAGTACAAAAACAACAATTTTTTAAAAATTTAATGTATCTTGTCTATTTGTATTGTATTTATCAATGATTGTACACTAACTGGTTTTTTATAAGTGGATTTTTTTTACGTAAGTGAAAAATCTGTTAAACCCAGTATAAATAAAATAAATAAATAAATAAATAAATAAATAAAATAAATAAATAAAACAACCCGTAATGTCAACGCTAGAATCAAAAAACATCTTAGATTTTTAAACCACCACGGTTTTTCAAAATTAGCCGATTGTCTTATTTAAAACGATTATACCTTCAATAAAAGCACCGCTGCTTTTATTCTATGTAAAAATGGTCATGGCAACAGATTAAATAATTTAGAATAACTAGAAATAAAATAAAAGTTGTTAAAATCAATAGTTATATTTTTAATTAGCAGTAGAATTTGTCCAGTGGTTCAATATTAGATATATTTCCCGTAAAATTATAAAATTTCTAATTATTCTTTAATCATCTTCTCAGTTGACGTTTTGTCTCTTTCATTTCAAATTATTTGTCTCTTTCTCTCTGTTACTTAGTTATAATTTACATATTATTCTATTGTTTTCTCGCTGTTCTCTTATTTTACGTTTTATTGTGTTCTCCCTCTGTAAGTATTTATATCCGCACACTTTGTATTTTATAAAGAGTTATTATTTCGTTTTCATTAAATCTATTCTTACCACTTTGTGTTTGTTTCCACGTCATCTTAAATAATTTATTTTCCCTAACCTTTTATGACGCCATCTCGTATCAGAGGTTGGTTATTATCTAGCAATCTTGACATAGCATACTAAGCTCAGAAATTCTACTCATACGAGTCACTCTACTTGAATGTAAAAATATATATCAATCTAAAGATTTGATTCAATATTACATAAGTAAATTATTGAGTTCCACAAATAAGACTTATTAAAAATAAATGAAACTTTATTAAAATACTTTTCTTTATTTAATTAGAGTTAGTACTTTGTTGATATATCAAATAAATATTAAGAGCAGAAACAGTTTTGAAAAAAAAAGAGTATATACATACATATATATATATATATATATATATATATATATATATATATATATATATATATATATATATATATATATATATATAATATATATATATATGTATATATATATATATATATATATATATATATATATATATATATATATATATATATATATATATATATATATATATGTATATATATATATATATAAATATATATATATAAATATCGATTTTTGTAATTTCCCAGGAGATAAATAGAAAAAGTGAATAAAAAATAGTTGACAGTTCATAATCATATTAAAATTAATTTACGATGAAAAATCAAATGAGTGTTTGATACAAAAGTCTAGTTAGGTACTTATTTTAAACGAATTTGAATTACTAAAATACGCTCTACACAAGAGCTTTGAAAAATGTCAAAGAAATTTGCCATGCATGAGAGACCGAAACTTTTACTGATCTTTTCCATGGTAAGGTTTGTATAGATGTTGTGATTAGGATTTGGAAATTATCCCTTTTCCCTCCGACCGTAATACCCTACTTGAGTAGGCGTGTAAGAACATTAATTAAAATCCCTTATATCTGTTGTCCCCTTATCGCGGAGACCCTTTATAAAACCACATAATTTCGAAATAATAAATTCCGAATAAACACAATTAAATGCTGGTCGTGTGGGTTGTGATTAGAATATTTGGAAACATTAAAAGGGCTCGGATGGCAATACGGTCAACCAAAGTTTTGAAGCATAAAGCATTCTGATCACGTAAATGTGCAGGGTTATTTGTCTCCACAAGGGGTCCCATTTCCCCTCCCCCCAGTCAATGCATAATATTAAAACTTTGCTTCAAACTCCAAGAAGTTTTTTTTTGCTGCAACAGTCGTTGGATCTAGGAATACAAAAAAATTACTCAGTTTTTACAGTTTCGTCTTTCACTTAAAGCATCCGAAGTCGTCTGCTTCTCATTATGAAATATATAATCAGATGTTTAAATATCCTAATTAAAATAGTTACCACATTTGATAATAGTGCAGGTGTCAATATGTATATTTATAGTGAATGCCGCACAATGCCGTGAATGAGTCCCAACTGCTCCTTATCGTCTAGAGCCAGTGAGACAATTACAAAATTTGGAATGGCATTTGTATGTGTTTTATTAATTGGTTACTTAGTAAAAACACCATTCTAGTGTATTGAAAAAATCGAGAAAACAACAAAAAACAAGACAGCCTCCATATTCGAGTGATAAAAAGCTCGACTACGAATCAAAAAGTCACGAGCTCAAACCCAACATGCGCAAATAAATTTTATCAAATTAATATGTGACTTAACTCATTTTATTCGTATGAAATAATATATAGTATGGTATATTTGCGGCACGTTCCAGAGTGACAGATACTGTTAGTATCGCTCTGGTAAAGGACCATCATTCCAGAATTCAGATTTGAATAGCCAAGTACTACCTAGCCTTCTTCTCCATCTCCTTCTCCTCCCCACCACCTTCTCCCTCACAAAATACCACAATTAAGGATGGCATAGTCCTACTTTTGATTGGGAGCAGTTGGGAGTTTTTTGAGATTTTCCCATTAAAAAAAAAACAGTAGAAAAAAAGGATGAAACGCCGCATGGTTTTTTCTTGGCACACGCTATTTTCTTTAATCGTGCTCATATTTCATCTCATATGTTGTACCTTTACTGGTTAACTCGCGCTTGACATAAACTGACTTAAATATTTGATTCATGTGGTCGTTCCCAACTCCCTCTCGCATCCGCTTTCGTTCTTGCGAAGCAATTTTCGGTTCTATAAGCAGATACAAATCGAAGCTAGTAATATGAAAAGTATATGTATTTCTCTGTTAGCATTCACATCAGAAAATTTCTTATTCGATTCCCCAAAGCTTTCCACATCTACCTGGGGTGTCCTGACTCTTTCTCCCGTCTACTTGCGCTTCAAGCATTATCCTGACACCCAGTTCTCCGTCCATCAACTTTAGATGTCCAAACCTTCAGCAGAATGTTAAGAGTTTGCATTCCCGTTCAACCATTATTCCCACCGGAACTTTTCTTATTTGATTCAACCACGTAGCACCATGATCATTTTTTGTGGACTTCATCATAATAAATACATAAAAGTGGATAGATAAATAAGCGTTAGGCTCGCAAAGGCGGGCGATAGTAAAAGCTCGCATCAAAACGCTGCCTCCAACAACTTTTATGCCTTAACAATCTCAAGTGGCGTGGGAACAAATACGGAGCCGTCAAACTTTCATGGGTCGTAAAACAGAAAGTGATTACTACGCAGCGTAAACTGAAAGTCTCTTTCAGGTACGAAATAATACTTCTGTGGTGGTTTTTTTTTTAAGATTTTCACATTTCCGAGATACGCGTTTTATCCATGTTCTTTGTGTATTTTATGGGAAGTCGTTTGAACGAAATATTTATATTTGGTCTTTGTATCACATATTTAGTGTTTGGTTTAAATCCGGCTGAATCTTTATTCATACTGATGCAATTCATCGTGAAGATTATGTTCACAGCGAAGTTTTTTTGTGAAAAATTACCTGAAGGGTGTTTAACAATGAATCAATTAACACAGAAAATTACATAATGGACACAGTATGGTGAATAACGATTTGATTGAGGTTTGCAATAAGTATTTTGAGCTGCTTATTTTAATTTGTAGAACTTCAAATATTAAGTTTTCCCTAATTATATATATATATCGTACTGTGGAAATTTTGAACAGTGGCAGGGAGTACTTCTCCCTCTTCCTGTGTCAACTGTGGTTAGAGGTGCATTAATTTAGAGATAATCTTTTCTATCCGGTGAGCGGGCTGCCTAGGTTGCTACTCTAGGGCTTTTTTTAAATTTTGTAGACTGTGTTTTGTATGCTTATAGAAACCTTTTATTTAAGCAATCTTAACTGTCCTGAAAAATAAATATACCAAAAAAACTAGTGAAGATAGCACCAGCAATACAATTTTTTTTGGTAATTGTTCAATTTTTGTACAAAAATCCTTGAAAAATATCGCTCTATTTTTTCAAATTCATTTTAGTGGTATTAGTTAAGTTTAGGATTTCGAAACGCCAGTTTAGTGGCTTTACGGTGAGCGCTATAATAACCACCAACATCCGATAGAAAAATACATCAGAAGAAGGGCGGAGAAAAATGATTTTACCCTTTTTTCTCTCTAAAACTGCTAACCCAAACCGACCAGAGAAATTTAGATTTACGCTTTTATGCATTTTTTCTTTGGTATGAAATTGTTAACATGGTGATATATCAGACAATTTTTTTCTTCCCATTAATATCTTCAAATCACGTTTGTTAGTCAATAGGTCAAATCTATTTTTACTTTACCAATGGTTCTTTTAACAGATTGAAACATTAAATATATTATGTCAAATTTTGTAACTGTTAATTCATGGTGGAATTCCATTTTAATGATTAAATTAAAACAAATTTTTAACTTTATTCCACTTTTTTATTTTTTGACTGGACCGGTTTCAGCCTATAACGGCCATCTTCAGACTAGTACAGGTTGTTCTTATTCTATGGCTTATTTACTATTTAAATATATATTAAAGATAATATATAAATATATATTAAATATATTGGTCTTGCCTGGCTACTAATGTATTTTATAACATAACATATTTCCGAAAAATAAACTGTTTTTATTGTTGGCAGTAAATTCCAATCTTATATACTTATTTTCAAACAATAAACTTACCTAAACTCTTCGTTATTTTCTGTGTCACGAATAGAGCAGGCGTACAATAAATCAATTCAAACAGTATCGTGGCACACAGTTACAAGGAAAATGAATTTTGTTTTACATTATTAACGGTTGCTTTTTATAAATGTATCCTTTTTATTCGTTCACATTTTATTCTGAATTTTCTTTTGAAAGGGGTTGAACCGAGCGGGTATTTTACGACCGGGTAATAAATCTGTGACAGAAACAGGCTGCTATGTAATTGTATGGAGTTTATTATTTCTTGAGGTAAATGGTATAATATTGCTAAAAACTGCAGCCTCAGGGTAACATTGCAACTCATATTCTTAATTAAATCGGCTGCCCGAAAATATTACCTTTTTCGCAAATAAAAAATACAACCTTAAAAATAAATAAATTACAATTTGTTTCACTTTATGTACGGTTCAATAGCTATTAGTTAGTTGTTAGTTTGAAATAGGGTTGTAAAAAAACAGCGCCGTTGTAAAAAATATTTTAACTTTGTTTTAACCGTTTAATTTATTTAAGTCGTCAATCTGCTACGGAAGAATCGTTGTTTCACCAGGAAAAGGGTGCAAGTAAATATAGAAATAATTTGTTAATTGAATTATTTCACGGCCTCCGTGGACTACAAATCCAGAGCTCGTGGATTTGAACCCGGCGTGCGCCAATAACTTTTAATTAATTAATATGTTTCATAACACATTTATTTCATATAAAATAATATATAGTATATTTGCGGCACGTTATAGAGTGGTAGATACTCTTATTGTCTCCCTGGTGAAAGACCACCGTTCAGAATCAAAACGTTACTTAAAATGGCTTTAGGCATGTTTTGTGACCAAATCTCAATATCCAGGTACTTGACAACCTTTCTCTTTCCCATCTCTTTCTCTTGGCTCTAGACGATTGGGAGAAGTTGGGAGTGATATTCACCATATAAAAAATAAAAAAAAATGTATGGAAATTAATATACTTATGGCATATTTCTCTCGTCTGTTTTCTTTGCTCTACCTTAACCTATCCTGCCTCTTTCTAATAATAACCACACAAATACGTAATGATCATTTATACTTAGCAAAATGCTCACAACCTTTTGTTATTTTCTTATATATATTGTATTTACTAATGGGGTTATAATTGATACGAGAAGAAAAACTTGTTTTCCCTAATGGATTATAATATCTAACAAAAGATAATATAGTGTCTCTATCCTTTGAATAAGTATTACAAAATAAATATTACCTTGTAAGCATTGTCTCTGTTTCTCCATGGCGAAAATTGCCAGCCTGCTTATGTCTTTATTTCACCATAAATTACTAAACGCTATTACTATTATGTCGAAGCTTGTACGGTTTTGCTTGGCTACCTAAACGGCTTCATTATAAAAAGCCTGCGGGACTAAACATTGTTAGAATGCCTAACCTTACTTGATTTGACTGTGTGTTCATTTAGACTTTAAGGAGTTTAGGCGTTTCTTAGAGACGGCCAGGACCCTCACAGATTCTAACGCCGATGATTAAAATGATTTTTGTGATAACTATATGAGTGCGAGGGGAAGTTTTAAGGATGTGGTACGCGGCAGAGGTGTGCACAGAGCTTTTTACTAGATAGGCTCGTATGTCACTGATTGCTTTTGCATTTATTTTGTAAAAGCACTCCCTAGACACTAACAAAGATATTTACACAGACGAGCCTCTTGAACGTGCCCACAGCTCACAGCACACAGTTCACAGCATACATGTATATATACTTTGTGTAGTCTAGTGAACATTAATTACTGTGACGTTGGCTTCGTTTGGGCACAACATATATTATGCAGTTATTGCTTTTGACACGTTATAGTCGAACGGACGCTGAACTTCAAGCATATTTTTGAAAGTGTAGATTTATTTTTTGAAATAATTTAATATTATTTAATTGAATATAATTCATATTTTTATGTGAGTATGGTAGAGTAGGTAGTGCTTATGTATCGATATGGAGTACACGCCTTTGGTTTGCAGGTATAGTTAAAACCGGTATACGAGACTAATAATTGCTTACTTTACGAGTTTCCTCATATTATAATGGATTAAATTATGGTAATGTGGCCTTAAGTTAGTCACAACACTCTGAATTTGAATCAAAACAAAGTAAAATTTTCTCTTCTCGCAGTTTACCGTTCGACTGTTGTTGTTTTTGTAATGTATGACCGGATGCTCCGAAATTGAGTGTCTTTTTTATGAAACTTATAAATATTGGTGTGTCGAACACATCTCTAAAATTGTTAATAAGTTACATATCAAAGCGCTTACAGTGTGTTAAAATTGATAAGTAAAAAAGTAAGCCTCTCCTAACGAAATATGGTGTACCACAAGGAAGCGTATTAAGACCTCTATTATCCCTTGTATATATCAACGATATTTGTAACTTACACGCCAAAGGAAAAATCATTGGTTTTGCCGACGACACGGTCATTTTATTCAAAGAAAGTGATTGGGATACCACATACAAAAAAGCTGAACGTGGGCTTGTCCTTCTGCAAAAATGGCTTAAAAAAACTCACCAACACTTACTGTAAATAAAACAAACTTATTGACATTTTCTTTAACGGCCAGAAGATAGCCAACTGAAGATCATGTTCTCAAACTAGATGAGTGTCAAGGACAAAGCTTAGCACACTCTAGCCACTACTTTACCATAACACATTCTAGAAGCATTAAGTATCTTGGCATTGAAATCGACGAAAATCTTCAATGGAACTCCTACATAAACAACATCACAAAAAAACTCACCAAACTCACGTTCTTCTTGAGCTCAATCGTCATAATTTCCACTCTTAAGACACTGCAAAAAATTAATCCTCAAAATAATTTTAAGAAGGTGTACAAAATAATATAAATAGAGACAACCAGACCAGCAAAACTCATAGAAGAAGAAATATTAGATTAGCCACCTTCAGCAAACTCAGCCATATCGTAAAAAACAATAAGAATGTACTGTAATGCCAATTGTTGCGTTGTGCGCCAAATGTAATATATGATGCCAAATATATTGTTGGCGTCAAGTGTTGCCTAGCCTCTCTATATCGGGAAATGGAATGTCATATCGATCATATTGTGAGAAGATCTTTGATTGTAAATAATAAAAACTGCACATAATAATCACATAATTTATTTACTAATTTTAAGGAGTGAGTTTTTTATATGAGAGGGAGAGAACACTAATTCACAAATTGATAAATATTTGTTTTGGTGAAAACTTACTTTAAATTTTCTGGAGAACGGCCGGAATGGCGATGGTCATGCTGTAGAGCAACTTGTAATGCAGCTGGCATTGCAAGATGGCAAACTGCATATGGCGGAGAATGACCTTGGTCGTCTTGTTGTCTCTGGTGGTATTGCCGGTCAACTTAAGCACCTCAGTTGTCCATTTTTTCTAGATAATACATTTCTCTCTCTTCGGACTTCCTCCGGGAAATGTTAGGGTTCCGATCCCTTAGATCGAACCCGTTGATTCTCCTCCCTCACCTCTGCGAGTTTGTTGGCAGTCGATTCCCCTTCGTGTGAAAAAATCCCTCTGCCTACCGTTCAGTTGTTTTTTGGTTCCCTGCGCACCGACCAGATTCTGTCTTCTTGCGCCGTTTCTCACTAGGGACGTCCGTGCGTAATAGTGATGTGCGTATAAAAGTATAAAGCGGTAAATATTTAACATAATTTATTATGTTACTGTACTTCAACAACTTCGGACGCTTGTATTTGACAAGTGTATAAATCTAGTATTGACATTCGGAGCGCAAACGTGACCTCTAACCGAACACGTTGCTATAAAAATTCCCACCACATAAAGAGCCCTAGAAATAGCCATTCTAAGTATCTCCCTGCGGTAAATAATGATGAACAAGTGGACAAAGAGCAAGTCTAAGGTGGCCGATGTAACTATCTCAACCTTTAACCTCAAGTGGAATTATTTTGAGCATTTGGCACGACTAACAGATGACCGTTGGAACCGCAACATCGGCGGATGGTGTTCGGGAAAGAGAAGCAGAAGCAAATATCGCCCACATGTAATGAGATAACGGTCTGAAGCAAACTGCAGGCTTCGGATGGATGAGAGCTGCCCAAAACCGTCGAGCCTGGAAATATTTGAAAGAGGTCTATGTCCAAAGCTGGCCGCCAAAAGGATCTTGAAGAAGAATATACAAATATAAAGAAATTGAAATAACCATAAAATTTAATTTACTAAAGAGCCATTGATAGGAAGTTATAGCCGCATTAATAATATACTGTGTTTATTTATTACTCAGGCTTCAAATAAACTCTTTCTTAGTTTTATTACCTCCTGCCATTTCCGTATTCCCGGGTCGTTCTAATAATAATATAATAAACACTTCGCCATTTTGCACAATGAAAATTTTGCTTTATTGCATACTTAGGAATCATGCTTTGGCCCCGACACAGCCCTAAACGCCATTGGCCGCTTATATTAAAATAATTATGTGCAGGGTGGCAACTCGGCAGCTTTTTGGCTGCCTTTTATAAAAGCGAAAATCATTTTGCTGATGGTGAAAAATTAAATTTACTTGAAATTGTATTATTATAATACGATTTGGGCAGGTCGAATAACTAGCAGGTAGCAAGCACGTTCCGTTGCGAGTTTCAAAAGATGTATTTCATTTTTAAAATACCCATAACGAATAACATGAGAGTTTTGATGTGAGATAACGTGTTGGCTCGTTTGCTTTAGCTTATTCATCGGTTAGTTGTTTTGATCTTTAAATAACATAAAATAAATGTGGTGTGTTCTGAAGAAAAATACTAAAATAAGTTGGGTGTTTTTTGTGAGTCGTTTCGTTAATAATACAACTGTGAGAGAAGAATCAATAATTTCAACTTGAACTACATCGGTGAGTGAACGGTATCCTATTTTCCCTTCATTCCATAATCTTTCCACAAGCTTCAATTAGGTACTTCCATCAACTAGTATGGTTTATCGTTTACAGTTTACTATTTTCCAAATTCATCTGATGCTAGAAAAATATTCAGTGTTTCATGGCAGCTTCGAATCCAACATTTTGGCGCAAATAAATAAACGCATAAATAACGAAGGAAGGGTTGTTTGAAAACTGGTATAAAAAGTAAATAAATTCATCTCATAAACAAACAATTTATTTAATTTAATTTGAAATGATCATATAACCATTGATTAAAATTCGGGATAGGTTTAATTTACAATTGTCTTGTACGTTTGAATTTATTTTGAATTTTAAAGTGTACATAAATAAACACGTGGCATATTTATGTATGAGAGAAATATTGTTAATTTAGACTTTGAGGGAGAAGTCTAAGATTCATTGGAGGTTCGAGTGATTGTTGTGAAAATAATGTCAAAAGTACTATCATTTAAGGATCTTAAACAAGAAAGAAAGATAATATGTAGAAATGAATATTACTTTTAAAAAATACCCGTGAAGAGTGAACGGAAAACACGCAACAATATTTTGACACTCCTCCTATCATTAAATAGATGAGTTAGGACCATTATTGCTCGTTAATAACCCTTAAAAAAGGGAATTAGAACGACCATACGTAAGCATCGTGAACGGTGAATCCTTGGGGCTGGTGAATATTATTATGTATTTGGGAAGAATTTTCAAGAGAGACGGGAGCCTGTTTACGAATTTTACAGAAAGGTAAATGCAGGATGTTTATTTATTAAATAGTAGCTAATGTAAAATAATCAAAGGAATTTAGACTAGCAACGAAGTAATATAGATATGGATATCATTACTGATGTAAAGTAGAAAGGCATGGATCTAGTAAACGATTGAATTACGTAGACTTATTTATTCATCTTAAGTTAGATCATATCATTTATGTGTTCTAATGAAAAATATTAAATACATATACAGACACGGTTCATTGCAAATATATTTTTCTAGAAACATTTTAAACATTGAAGAATGTTCAATTGAAAACTTAAAAAATAAACACATAAAATAGTGGTAGATACTCTAATAATTGCCCTGGTGAAAGACCACCGTTTAGAATCGAAACGTTGCTTGAAATGGCTAAAGCCGTGTTTGGTGACCAGATTAAAAAAGCCAGGTAACTTCCCAACTTTTCTCTTCCTTATCTCCTTCCCCTTTCTCTTCCCACTACCTTCAACCTCACAACATACCCCAATTGAGGATGACATAGTCCTACTGGTATATAAAATAAATAAATTACGCACAACGAACAAAAATACAGAATTAAGCACAATGAACAAGATTAAAAGAGTCCCGGGAGAATATTGTCACTAAAATCGGTAAAATAAGTCGGAGACGCCTTCGGACGCATGTTTTGATCGAGGAAATCAATAAGGGTTGACACATGACGGCATAATATTACAGAATATTTAGAACGGTGTATGAATGCGAATGAAGCATGCCTTGACCGACGCTCGAAGTGTTTTATTCTCTCTCCCTATCATTGTGGGTGAACGTTGTGATGTTTAAACACCAGACTCAAATTTACGGAGCTCAAATTAACTTTCACAGTTAATTATCATAAAATGAAAAAAAAAAAACAATCAAGCGGTAGTGTACCCGCCAAATTTGGTTAAAATGCTTATGTCTCAATTAAAGCTTGATTGTTCTCTCTCTTAACCGTAGAAATTGTTTTGACGACCTATCACGTTATGTTGATGACACATTATTTCTCAGTTGTTGAATTTAAAATTAAACAATGGATTTGAAATTTTGTTTATTTTTCAGTTGACAATTTGCTTACATTTCACTTGAATACTTGTTAACTTGTGTTTATTTAATATTAACGTACTCATAAGTACAAAACCTAGGATTTTTCTACAAACTGAGTGGTAGATACTCTACTCTAAGTATCGCCCTGGTGAAAGACCACCATTCAGAATCGAAACGTTGCTTGAAATGGCTTTAGCCGTGTTTGGTGACCAGATCTGAATAGCCAGGTACTTTCCAACCTTCCTCTTCCCAATCTCCTTCTTCTCCTCACTACCTTCAGCCTCACAACATGCCCTATTTGGGGATGCCATAGTCTCACTGGCTCTAGACGGTTGGGAGCAGTTGAGACTCTTGCGCGGTATTCATATAAAAAAAAAAAAATCAATTACTATACACGTATATATATATATATATATGTGTATAGTAACCTAATGTGCTTCGTTCTATTATTGTGAAATGTATTATTTTTTTTGTTCTTACTAGATGTGTGAATGTAAAAAAATAATTTGCATATAATATATAAGAATAATGTAAATAATATACAGAATATACTACACTATATAGAATGATGTAAAAAAAATAATTTGCATACATCTAAATAATAATACAAAAACCAAACAAAACATAGTCATTATTATTCTTTAAATTGATTGTGCTTAATGTCTATTTACAGAATACAGATCACAGAACTAATAAGGTACATTTGAGAGGTATGACTCTCAGTATTACCTTAGTACAATGCCACTGTTTATAAATTAGCTTTGGTCGTGTCAATTGACCAGATCTGAATATCCGGGTACTTATTACCGTTTTTTTTCCTCATTGTCCTTCTCACTTCCTTCAGCCTCACAACATCCCCGAATCAGGGATGCCATAGTTCCACTGATTCCGGAAAGGTAGCACTCTTGTGCGGAATTCACATTGAAAAATGGCATCTTGGTTTGTTTTTTGCGGTTTTTGAATAACCAAGTGACTGTTTTCAGGATTTTACAATCTTTTTATGACACAAACTTTTGCTTTTTCACAATCAATTGAATAATTTGTGCTTTAAATGGTACGGCAGACTTTATCCTATAGAATTCATTATCTTATACAAAGCTTATTGTAATGGTCGATAATTTAACCAAATGAATAATCCTTGGGTATAGGGGTTCTATAACTTCGTGGATGATGAATAAATCACTGTTTTCGATTAAATACATTTTAATGGGAAATAATACAATGTACTCTAATTAACCACTAACAGCAAGGGTACATAGTAACAAAGCCCGTGCACAGGAATACAATGATCTATTTAACTGATGAGAACTGGTTTTAAATCCTTGTAATTAACGCCATAGGTATGGTCTAACTTCTCACTGAAAACCATATTCCAAAATAACGCAGCCTCCGTGGTCGAGTGGTAAGACGCTTGACCGCGAATTCAGAGGTCGCGGATTCAAGTCCGGCGTGCGCAAATAATTTTCATTCAATTGATATTTGTCATAACACATTTAATTGATGTAAAAAAAAAATATATATAGTACATTTTCGGCACGCTCCAGAGTGGTAGATATTATCTGTTATAAGTATTGCTTAGTTGAAAGACAACTATTTTGAATCGAAACGTTGCTTTAAATAGCTTAAGTCATGTTCGGTGACCAGATCTGAATAGCCAGGTACTTCAAAACCTTCCTCTTCCCACCTCCATCCCCTTTCCACTACCTTTAGCCTCACAACATACCCCTATAGGTGATGCCATAGTCTCACTTGGCTCTAGACAGTTGGGAATCTAGTGCAGTATTCACTATAAAGAATTACAGCTTGTGGGATATCACCATTTAGATAAAAATATTGGAAACATGTGTTTTAATATAAGTTATTTAAGATAATCACATTAAGGGTATTTTAAAGTTTATTTAAAAAAAATAAGATTATGTAATGTATTTCGTGGTATGGGTTAAAACACGTATTTTCTTCTGTCTTTACAAATTCTTAAATATCCTTTCCATCAAATATTTTATACTTAATTCACAACGAAAAAGACCAAACTAAACCATTAGTAATGAAGTGCCCAGTTTTTAGTGGCCTCATTAAAAATTAATCAGTTTCCAGAATAGCTTTCAACTAACCTCTGAGCAGTGAGTAGAGTGTGTAGAATGAGTAGAGTGAGTAGGGCTATCTATCCGCCCTCTAGGGGCCGCTTAGTTAGAACAGTTTCTGCATCTTTTATTAACGTTAATACCCTTCTTGCTGCTAAAGGGTATGATCCTTTCTATCTTTAAGCTTTGACAAACGACGATAATCAGCTTAAATGGCATTAAACTACCTTCGTTTCTATAAAGCTTTGCTATCGAAATGAAAAGTAAGGAAAAACACAGCACTCAGTGTACAGTGAAGGTTTAGGAAAAAGCAAATCGTAACATTTGTGATGTTTATTTTATTATAAAAGTTCAAGTGGGCTTTTACATATAGAGGTAGGTACATTTAACAGTGATTCAAGTGAATATTATTTAAACGAATAGGTAGTAATAAGAAGGTATTAGGTACATCGTATTTTACCGCTCGGTAGCTGAGTGGACAAACGCGTCGGATTCCCACCCGGGCGTCGTGCGTTCAATTCATATGCTGGCTAAATCTTCTATCATTGCACAAGTAACATCTTTTGCTTATTATGATGGTAGTAGGAGTTTATAATATTGTCAGGTTATTCATAACCCGGGAATGTTTGTCTTTCTTAAGAACTAATATTAATTGAATATATACGATATCATAGCCTTCTTGTATCAGCCCTTTCTGTGTACGAATTACCAGCTACGTGTAATCTAGGTACAAGTGAGTATCTGAAAGATGAAGTCCTGATATTATTATGACAATTGAAAAGGATATTAGGTCAAGTAGTTTTCGTAAATATGAAAGGCAATAAGGTTCAGTTAATCAGGGCTGTCTATAATACCATTGACAATTTAACAAATTGAAAAGTAATTCATCGAAAAAAAAAACTTACAAACTTCAGTTCCGTTATATATTATACTCTTTCACTGTTTGTTACTTTTTAGGTTACATCAGGATGAAATAAATAAATTTGCGAATTTATTTTTAACCACTGAAAATATTTTTAATATTATCACTTACCGGTTTTGCTTTAATCAAACTACATAAGGATGGAATATATTAAAAACTATTAGTTTTACAGTAACAATATTTGGAAAAACTACATAGCGCCGTTCCTGTGAAAAATCACATTAAAAGTGCTTCTATGTGTAAAGTAGTTTACGAAACTGTTTTGTGTGTATGAAAACAGTTTTAATAATTTATATGTTTGAAGAAAGGAAAATTTCTAGATTCTTAAGTCAGACACACATAAAATTCTTCAATATCCCAGCCTATAAAACCACTCACGGACAAAAAAAGTTTTAAATACAACGCCACTAAGCAATTCGATTCTCTGCCCAGCACCATCAGAAACATACAAACCAAAAGCTCCTTTAAAAGCAATATCATTGCTAACCTTAAAAACCAAGTTTAATTTAGTTCTATATCTTCAAATTTGTCATTTACTTATATTATTTTTATTATTATTATGTATGTACTATATTTTCGATATCAACATGTTACTATGAAACTAAAAAAAACATTTTTGCAAATTTCCAATCTAACACAGGCTTCTGCTTAATGCGATGTGCAATTTACCGACTAATGAAAAATGTATGTTCAAGTAAAATAATAATAATAAAAAAAAAATACTACCCTGATGAAGCTTGACTGAAGCGAAACCGGTAGGTAGTAATACTCACTTGTCCGTAGCTGAAAGTAAAAATAAAACGTACGACCCGAATTTGGGTGACTTAGTTGCCCCGTTTGACCTTGTTATCTAAAGCGTTTTCATGACATAATATTGGGTGATTTTATTTTTTGGTAATACTTAGAGAGAAGTATATTTACAATTTTTCAGTAATCTTTATCTAAAATATCGCACTAATCTCTAATTGGGGGTGACATTAGAACCACCCCTTGGGTGTTAAACACAATTGTGGTTAAAAACAAATTGTTGTTTCATTTAATATATTAACTGATTCTTAGAAATTCATTATATCGTCGGTGGAAAGGCAAAATGGCGACACTCTGGTCAAACATAAGTTGAATATGCAGTTTTGATCAGTTTTTTTTTCCGTATCGAATGCTCTGAATCTCGTTTGATTCTGAAGACTTTTGTGGCATTTCAGCCATCTTAAAAAAATATATATAATAAATACCGCACCAGTCTCAAGTGCTCCCAACCGTCTAGAGCCAGTGAGACTATGGCATCTCCAATCTATAAATAAATTGTGAGGCTGAAGGTAGTAGGGAGGAGAAACAGATGGGGAAGAGGAAGGTTGGGAAGTAACTGGCCATTCAGATCTGGTCACCTAATACGGCTAAAGCCATTTCAAGCAACGCTTAGATTCTGAATGGTGGTCTAACACCAGGGCGATTATCTACCACTCTGGAACGTGCGGAAAATAAACTTTTTTATGATTTTGTATGAATTTAATGTTTTATGACACATATTAATAAAATAAAAATTATTGGCGCACGCCGGGTTTGAACCCACGACCTTTGGAATTGTAGTCGAGCGTCTTACCACTCGACCATGGAGGCCGTGAGAAATCTGAAATATATTTATCATTTGGGAGAAGGCTTGACTTAAGCGATACAAGTTTGGGACCTTTTAGCTTTTTGTCGTTTCAGGTAATTCAGTGAGAGCATTGTGTTACCTGAGTTAACTTTTTTTTCAATATCTAGGTACTGAAGACTTTTATTGTAAGCAAAAAAAGTTTAAAGTGCTCTGTTCAACAGAAAATAAGAGAAATGTTTCCTGATATTTATAATATTAACGTACGATCGACATTTTGAAATATTAATAAAAAATATTTTGGGCTTAGCATTTTCATATTAAAAAAAGTCGTCAAACATTTTTGTTGCTAACTCAATTATTGTGGTTAACATGATTGATTATATGCAAAAAAGTTGTGGCGGAAAATTTACTCTTAAATAAAAATGGTATTTGACGTTAATTTTTAATTTCCCTCATCGCTAACTATAGATATCGCGGTTGTATTTTTGTGAAACGAGAAATCCCAGCGGAGCAATTATTAAAAATATTCCTCCCCTTTCCAAGCCGATTTCGAGGAAAAATCAATATTTTTTTTATAACGGTTCAAAAGAGATTCATTTATAGCACGATGTTTTAAAACTTTATCGTATGTTCTTGAAAAAAGAACGTACATCTATTTCTCTGTTATTCAATTAAAAGTGTCTTGTGATATTAGTATAATTTGTGGCTTTTTTGTAATTTTAGTATTTAATAAAGACTCATATTTATAACCCTTCAAGTATATATTAGAAAATTCTGGTCGTATATAAAATATCTAACCATGGATTATTTTGTATTCTGAAGTGTTCAAATTATTTTGGAAATGCATACCTTAAAAGTTTTGATTTTTGTTGTTTTAGCTAACTAACTTAACCTTACGCCGTTTATCCTTAAATTAGGCAGAGAGGACGGAACGCAATGCAACTCTGCTTGGTACATTTTTTTGCTTCATTCACATTCACAGATACTATTCTATCATTACGATTACGCAGTGCTTTTAAATGCGTCCCCTATATATTTTTCGTCTTATATTTGCGCGACATATATCATCCTGACACTCCTTTATGCAACCGTTCGTTCTATGTTTGTTGGCCTCCATGGTCGAGTGGTAAGAGGCTCGAATTAGAATTTAGAGGTTGCGGGTTCAAACCCGGCGTGCGCAAATATTTTTTATTTAATCAAAATGTATCATTATACATTTAATTAACATGAAAATACACGCTATATTTGCGACACATTTCAGAGTTGTAGATACTCTAAAAATCGCCCTGGTGAAAGACCACCATTCAGAATTGAAACGTTGCATGAAATGGCTTTAGTCGTGCTTAGTGACCAGATCTGAATAGCCAGGTACTTCCGACCTTCCTCTTCCCTATATCCTTCCACTCCCCACTACCTTCAGCCTCACAACATGCCCTATTTGGGGATGCTATAGTCTCACTGGCTCTAGACGGTTGGAAGTAGTTGGGATTCTTGTGCGGTATTCACTATTAAAAATAAAAAATAAAACCTATTTCATCCCTCTTAGCGACTCCAAGTTGTTCATTTATAAATATATGTATTTTATTCACCTACTGTTTGTTGTGCTATTTAAACTTGCGTTGTAAAAGTCCAATACATGTATCTAATATTAACCGAATACACATTCAACCATTCAAATCTATCTGCCGTAATCCTGAACTATCACAACGCCACTAAAGTGGCTTCGAATACTTGGCACAATGTGTTTTAAGAATTTTTATTTTAAAAAATTCCTCAGTTTATCACTTTCACTAGATTTTAATTGGCTGTAGACAGTTCTAATTTGCGAAAGTGTTTTTTGAAATTGTAAAACGACTGGGGCGGCGGAAAAAAATGTTTGAGTGTTAGTTTAGAGCGCTTTTTAAGGCAGACGTTCAAGTGAAACAACTATGAAAACAAATTCAAGGTTTATTCCGAGTGACGGTTATCTACAATAATAATAATAAATAAACATGTTGTTCTCTCTAGTAGAATACAGCATTTTATTGTGCATTCATTCATTTACTGTCAATTTTTTTATGACGAGTGTCTGTAGAAGACTAGACTTGAGTATGTGTGTATCTATGGATCAAATAAAGTTGAAGAAAATCAATGAGAAAACATGCGTAAATAATATATTTGAGCAATATTTCATAATGCTACGTCTGCTGTAGTTAATGGTCAGATCTTATGTTTCGTGACACTTTAAATAATTGGCCCTCTTTATCATCACCAGTCTGTTACTGACACAAGAATAATAACTAAGAACGCGAATTAAACACTGTCAAAAGCCTCTCGATTTCAAATATTGGCAGACTGGAATAAACAAAACCAACAGAGATGGCTAGGAAAGTTATTTGAATTTTTGGGTCGGAATTTTTACTTTAGCAATAATAAGTAAATACTGATGGAGTGTTTTTGAATTGGAGCGAGTGCTATATTTGGGATTCACCCAGGTAAAACGTTTGGCAGTTACGAAGATGAAAATAAATGGATAAACGATTGAATATTAAGTTAGTATATTAAAATTACTTTGATAAGGCGCCCTCGCATAAAAACGGCACATTATCATAAAAAACAGGACTATTAGGGCACTTAACATATAAACAGGGTTATTATAAGTTTTAAGAACGTGATTTCAATATTGTTATTAAAACACTTTGTTTATTTTATTTTTTAGAAGTAGTTGCGTCTACAGCGTGACATCTCCAGGGCACATTCGCAATAAAATTATTATCGAAAATACACTTTTAAACGAGACTAGTTTTTTACAGGATGTAAACGATAAGGAATATATCGTATGTAAAATACAGGTAAAAATAAAGGTAGAATTCTTGTTGTGTTAAGTATCTTCATTTTAAAACATGTTTTTAATATGCCCTGAAGATTTAGCACTGTTGAAAAAACAAATTTGACAACGTGTTTCAATAAAAAAAATGTAATAATAAAAATAAAATATTGTAAACAATATAATTTTAAAACATTGCGCAAATTGTAGTACATTTATGACAACTCTATTATAAGCTTTTGGTCATAATCAAAGATAGTGCTTTGCTTAACTTACTCACCGTTCGTTAGTCTCACTATTAAATGCTGCTGAGGTTTTATTAATTATATTTTCGTAGAAAGCAATCACTTTGTGGTTTGACATATTTGAAATAATAACTTTGTATAAGTATGTATGAGTATATATAATTAAACGCTATGTATTTTTTGTTTAGCTTAATTTTGTACCCTAGTGATGCTTCGGCTAAGCGAAACAGGTCGGTCATAAAAATAATGAAAAAATCTGTGGTCTTATACAAAGTTATAATTTCATTTTATTGATTAGTAGTTTTACCCTTGGAAATTGTCACCAAACTTCAAAATTTGAAAATGCCCTCAATTTGACAATTAAGTGTCTTTGATAGAAAAAAGGCCGTCATAAGTAAAATAATAATATGAAAAAACTTTCCTAAATTATAAAATAGCTTTTAAAATGCCTCTCTTTCAACTTATACCAAATTTTCATCCTATCCAAATCGGATCATTTTCCATTCCAAGTTTCCACGACGGTCAGTTTTCGAATTTTTAATTAAATTACGGACGTATATAAAGATGTTTGACGTCAAATTGCTTGTAAGTTTAAAACCCGAAGCTTTTTCATTAAAGAACGGGACATTATGAAGCGTCCGATTAAAATAATTTTAATTAAAAATTTGGCCGGATGGTTCTAACTGAATGACAAAATGAAAGTCAGCGACGAGTTTGCCGCAATAACCCAGAAAATCGGCATTTTAATAAAAGCTGTGACAACAATGCGTCTCGACGCACTCATATTTGTGGCATCGCCGTCGCGGCGCCTGACGTATTTTTAGTATTCTAAAGAAGTGAACAGAAATATACATTTTTCGCGATTTATTTTCTTTGTGGTTGTGTGAAAATATTAATTAAATTGAACTGTTTTTTTAGAACAGCAAAATAGAGAAAATAAAAATAAAAGCATTAATTATATATGTAATGTGTCAGAAATAAGCATCAAAAAGAGTTGCCAGTTGTCAATGGAAAATGATAACTTATTCGTTTATTTATTTTTAAGTTAGTGGCCTAAAGTCCAATTACAAATAAAAAATACAATTCACGAAATGGGAATTTTACAAATTAAAATTTAAGAAAATATCCTTAACTGCGCAACATTTGTTGGTATAAAAATATTTGAAAAAGTACATTTTTAAGCCGTATTTATAATTCTTGTTTTTGTTTCGTGGACTTTCTATAAAAAATGATAATTGAAATCTCTTTTTTTTTATGGATTAACCACATATTTATTTATAAATATGTGGTTAATAAAAAAGTGGTTAAAAACAAAATATATATGTTCTATTTATACATATTTATTTAGTTATTTTTATGCGTGAATGCTATTCGAAGATAAGTTCAAGCTCGGGAAATGTCTATGAAAATGCTTCTTAGGAAAAATAGCTGTCATGTCTACAAGTAACTACAAATATTTACCATTCATATAATATTTTTTAATGATTTTTGATTTAAATTATACGTATTTGTAAAAAAAACTTATTGAAATGTGTGACAGTTTTATAGTTAGCTTGAAAGAAAAGCACTATTTCATGTGTATGAGAAAATAAATGTAAGCATAGAGCGTGTAAAGGATGGAACTTTTGAGGCGTTCTTTTCCTCAAAGGCTTCAATAGCCAATTTACCTGAAAAAAATCCATTAAAAAATACAGATTAAAAAAAAGAAACAATTAGTTCCAAAACTCGCTGTAAAGAATTTTGCTCTGAAGAATTCCTCCCTTTGACCTAGTTCTTTTGAAAAACAAACCTTCATAGTCTCCACTATTAACCCTTTTAGACTGTATGTGTATTTGAAAACGCATAGATTTAACTAAAAATCTCCTCCCCCCTACCTACAGCGAATAAAGATTGGCTGTTTTCATTTCCTAATTGCTGAAAATATTGCCTTTAATTTTGGATACTCATTCAGGCTTTTTGTTTATATGTTGACATGTGACGCTTTTGACTGGAGGCTGGAATAGACTGCTACACTATCTGAGAATGATAAAAGACTCGACGGAGTTTAGAGCTAAACTAAAAACTCTTCTCTTCATAAAATCATATAAAAGAGACTTGTCTTATGTATACGCCATATGAAAATAATTAATATGTAAATATCAATACGTAAAAGGTTGTTCTAGCTATAGTTTTGGAATTTTTTGATAATTTTGTGGTAATTTTAGTCATAGTTTGTTAGCTTTTTAAGCGCCCTTGAGGTGATATTTCACAAAAAGTTGCGCAACGTAAATTAACCAACAATCATTATTACTGTGAAACCACATATTAATTTCCGCAACGCGAATTGAGGTGCCTCGGGTATTTGGTTAATTTAAGCTTATGTTTGGATAGAAAAAAAATGCTTAATAATAATAACAGCGAACGTATATAGCGCAGTTTTGATATTTCACCTCAAGTTCGCTTCATACTAAATCACGTAACTTAATATAACAAGGAGAAAATAATATATAATATGTATACAAATTATAACTATCTAAAATCATGATCGTTATCATAAATCATCCGAGAAAAGGGTACGGTATAGATTGAATACAATGTTGTAATTATTAAATGCAGTGTATGATTTGTTATATGAAATGAAACATACTCTTTGAGTCCTAATGTTTTTTTAAATGAACATATCGTCAACGCGAAAAAACCTCCAATGCGTAGAGTTTCAATTTGTACTTTCAGTTTCAATATTTTAACTGGCGAAAATAAATCATTGCATCTAAAACTACAAAGTTTATTTTTGATTTCTCGAAAAATAATTTGTAACTTTCAAAAATCAGTTTTTGATTTCCTCCCGAACAATTATGTTTTTAACACTCATAAGGTATTTTCGCGTTGACCACGATATCATAATTTCTAGAGAATTTTAAAAAGCTGCATTGAAAAAAAAAATGAAAAATTCTTCATGGTGATATCAAGTATTACATATCTTTTACCACTGCCAGTTTCAATTAAAGCCTGAAAGGGTTAAACACTGCGTTAGTCAGGTTCCCTCAACTACCCGGTTATTAAGTGGTCGGGTGCAAGGACATCCGCACTGACGCACAGTGTTCCCCGCTTTGAACGCAATTAAAAAATCTGATAGCGATGTCAAAGCATACTTTAATTTGTTTGAAAACCTTCTGAATTATGAAAGGAATGCTTTAATGATACCATTATTTTGCTTTTGACATTTTTTTCAGTATATTTTTACTGTTATATCATATCGCAGAGGAGCTTTAATTGGCCTAAGTCGACAGGACTATGAAATTACCATTTGGGTAGTTTTGCGAGACTGAAGAAATTGGAGAGTGAAATGAAAGGTTACGAAGTAGCTAGCTATTCAGATCTAGTCGTTGCACAAAGCAAAATCCAATTCAAGTAATATTTTGTTTCTGAAATGTGAGATTTCATCAGATTGATTCTAGAAGTATCATTCATGAAGAATTGAAGTCTACACTTGATCTTCTTAAAAAACTGACTGCCTATTAGCACGAAATTGTAACATTTTTAATGACTTATTAATAACAAAATGTTAACATAAAACTAGCAAAGATATATTTTTTCACAAGATAATATTGTGTAGTATATTTGCACATTCCAGAGTGGTGTATATTATCGCCCTGGTGAAAGACGACCAATCAGAATAGAAACGTTGCTTCAAATAGATTAAGCCATGTTTAGTGACAGATCTACATTTTGTAATTTAGACCTTTCTCTTCCCCATCCCCTCTTTTCTCCCTTCAGTCTCACAACATTTCCTGATTGGAAATGCCATAGTCCCACTGGCTCCGGAAAGTTGAATAGTATGCAAATAATTATGTGTTTATGCTTCCTTTCTACATATTCGTTTTTTTTTATTTGATTACCATATGAGAGTCCAAGTGCTCTTAACCGTCTGGTGCCAGTGGGAATATGGCAATCAGGGTATATTATGAGGCTTGAGATAGTGGCAAGAGGAAGGAGATGGGGAAGAGGCAGATTGTAAATTACCTAGCTATTCAGGTCTGGTCACCAAACACGGCGAAAGTCAGTAAAAGCAACGTTTCGATTCTCATTGGTGTTCTTTCACCTACGACGGCCTCCATGGTCGAGTGGTAAGACGCTTGATCAAAAAATCCAAAGGTCACGGGTTCAAACTCGGTGTGCTCAATTAACTTTTATTTAATTAATATGTGTCATAACACATTAAATTCACATAAAATAATTTGTAGTATATTTGCGGCACGTTCTAGAGTGGTAGATACTCTAAGTATCGCCCTGGTGAAAGACCACCATTCAAACGTTGCTTGAAATGGCTTGAGCCGTGTTTGGGTATCAGACCTAAATAGCCAGGTACTTTCCCAACCTTCCACTTCTCCATCTCCTTCCCCTCCTCACTACATACAGCCTCACAACGTACCCCGATTGGGTATGCGATAGTCTCAATAGCTGTAGACGGTTGGGAGCAGTTGGGACTCTAATGCGGTAATCACTATAAAATTAAAAACAAAACGAAAAACATAGGCAATACTGAAAGTATCTTCGATATAAATAAAAAAATCACGTTTTCCTTCACGTTTCACTAGAAAAATGGTTTTATTAAGAAATTATATGTGAATGCAGAAAACTCCAATAATGGAGGACTGAACGCTATTGGCGCAAATAAGAAATTGTCCAAAGAAGCGAAGCTAGCAGTCTACAATGGAGTGCTTATACCAACCCTGATGTATGGCAGTGAGGCATGGAACTGGCAGAGGAAGGATGAATGTAGACTGAATGCTGTGGAAATGAGATCTTTAAAACGTATGTGCGGTAAAACCATGTATGACCGAGTTAAAAATGTGGATATTCCGAGAGAATGCAAGGCTGATGTGAGCGTAATGAATAGGATCAAGAAAGGGACGCTTAGATTGTTTGGGCATGCAGAGCGAATCAACAAAGAAAGGAGTGTGAAAAGTATATATTATGCAAAAGTGAATGGAAGAAGAAGTCGAGGACGCCCGAGAAAGACATGACACGATTAAGTAAATCAAATACTTGAATTGGGTCATATAAAGAGTCAGAATAACAGAATAGTATGCATGAGACGATGTATGAATGTAAATGAAGCAAGGAGTGTGTGCCAAGACATAATTATATGGCGGTCCGTCCTCTCTGCCTACCCCTACGGAGAAACGGCGTGATGGTTAGTTAGTTAGTTTTAAGAAAATATAAAAAAATTTAAATTTGTATACATACTTTACCATACTTTATTTATTTATTATTCTTTTCATTATTACAATACAAAGGTGGTAGTGCTGTGCCTGTCTCGCTAGGAATTCCTGTATTGAGATCCGGCGCAGTTTATTGTATATATTTATTATTGTACCATTATAATATATTGTTCTTATATTTGTACCATAACCATTGTATATTATATCATAATGCATTGTTTAAAACAAAGTATTAACAAAAAAAATAATTAACACTGTATCATAATATTAAAACGTTAAACTTGTATTTATGATTGCTTTAACTACTAATAAGAAAATTCAAAAAAAAAATTCGTTCATGTTTGGTCTGTCTTGGCTGGTGATCCAAATCTTGGTGTCCAATTTATATTTTACGCAATTACTAAATTTAAACGCAACTTAAATGTCGCTATAACAGGGTATCACGTTTTTCACATATTTTACAATCTGCCCCATCTGCGCCACCTCCCCAGGGTGTTGTGTGTTATATACGGGTCCCCCCGTTCGACCGTCCCCTACAGCCGCTGCGAATATCGGTTTTTCCGATTGTTTCGCCATGTCGAGGTTACACTCTGGCGGAAATCGCTTTTTGCAAAATGGAATAAAAATGTACACTGCAGGGAATTAAAATAGAATTACTCACATATCGTAAACTAGCGATCCATTAGTAGTATTTTAAAAAAAATTTCGTAAGGGTAGAGCATTGTTTGTCTCACTAAGAAAACAAATTCATCAATTGATTGTTATCTAATAAATCATTTCACAAGGGTTAATGTGTGTTCTCACCCTGATTCAAGTCATAATAATAATAATATTTGGATGATTTGTAATCTCGTTTTTTATGAAAAATCACCTCAAGGGCGCTGTACAGATCATATTTTCTATTATTACATATTAATTCCTAGTTTAAATAAGAAAATATACAAGAACATACTTACCTGGAAGGTCCTATCAGATAGACACACTTGTTAACTTGAAATTAAAATAATGTTTTTTTTTTCGATTTAGGGCATGGGAGCGAAATAAAAAAAAAACTTTCTGAATTTTTCGTACAGTACAGGATTTGGTTAATATTTTTATGTCTAAAGGTGATTCGTCGATAGACACATTAAAGTGATCCAATGTCTTAAAATATTTAAAATTGATGAAACGATTTTAACGCCTTTTATTATTACAAATTTATCAAGTTTAGTCTTGGCTTCACGTACATCTTAAAATTGATAAGATTTAAAACTTTGTTAATTTGACTGATTTCAAATGTAAAGATAAATGTAAGTTTTTTCGTTCTTTGATCCCCGTTTCCTTACTTGCTTTGAAGACCAGTATCCAGGGCGGCTAGGTGACTGGGCGGCTAGGTGGCTAGGGCGGGTAGGGCGCCTAAGGGCCTTATCTGAGTATAAATGGCTACGAAGCGGTTATCCCTACTAACGAGGGTCCCTTCCGGTGTTTTAAACAGCAAAGTGAACTCGTTGACCCGTTTTTACATGCTAGATTATCCGAAACCACTCATTTTGATTTTGGTTCTGACTGATACAGGGTTGACTGGGAAGATATGTACTAATTAAAATCATAATAATATCATCGCCGGGAAGGCAAAAGAGCTGAAGCGCCATTTTGGGAAGTTTGCACTAGAGAACCTTAAGGTTTCTAATTTATTTTACAATAAAATTCATAAGTCTTCAGTACCTGATTGGATTTTGAAAGTGAAACTGAGTTACCTGAAGCGACAAAAAGCTTAAAAAGTCCCAAACTTGTGTGTCACGTGAGTCAAGCCTTCTCTCAAATGGTAAACATATTTTAGATGACTGAAGTGGCACAAAAGTCTTCCGAGTCAAACAAGAGTCAGAGCCTTCGATGCAGAAAAAAGAACTGATCAAAACTGCACATTTAACTCATTTCGGACCAAAGTGTCGCTTAAGCTCTTTTGTCTTTCAAGCAACTAAATAGTCCATATAAAAAAATATATATATATATATTTCTTCTTCTCTTGCTGGCGCCCTCTACTAGCGGAGATTGCAACCAGGAACAGCTCTGTGCAATTTCGTACCAGTCCGTAGATTATAAAGTGCGACGACAAACTCCTTATCTCTCTTCCTCTTTTATCTCATCTTGAAAAAAAAAACGAGAGGCAAGGATTTAAAAAAAATGTGAAAACCGCACAAGAGTCCCAACTGCCTGGAGCCAGTGGGTCTATGGGATCCTCGATTGGGGTACGTTGTGAGGTGGAAAAGGGTGGGTAATGGAAGGTACCTACTTATCTATCAGATCTAGTCGTCAAATACGGCTAAAGCCATTTTTAGCAATGTTTTGATTCTGAATGGCAGTCTGTCACCGGGGCGATAGGTTTTGCTATTTAAGGAGATGTGACTTCTGTGAAAAGCTGCTTACAATCGAAATATTTTGACCAAAGTTCACCAAGCTTAACGGTGTTTTTTCATTTGTTTTCCCTATCGTTTTAATTTTTTTAATCTGCTACTTTTTTTTTCCTAAAAATATATTAAAAACAAAAATGATGAAACATGTGTTTAATAAAAAAAATATATTCAACTATCATCAATAAAATTATGATTTACATATAAAATAAAGCGTTTTAAGTTTTTTTTATCTTAACGAAATATTCACTTACTATGAATGTGAAAACCCAAATGCTTGATGTTTTAGGTTGTGTAGCCAGTTTTCGTCAATTTAAACGCTTGATTTAATTGGTTTGAATTATTTAACACGCGAGTAACATAACAAACCCTGAAAATCCGTTTTTATAGTCTAAATTAACTAACGAATCACAATTCATCACAACTTTCAGCGAAAACACGAAACCACTTAAAAGCCGATTGCAGGGCCTAAAGGCAAATTTACCATAATATTAATTAAGTATTGGCATAAAAATTTGGTTAAAGAGTATTTCTCTGTTATGTTTATGGATAAATCAATGGCTGTAACCTTATTCGCAATTTTTTGACATGCTAAAAGTGTATTGCTTGTTTATTTATACATTAAAATCATAGTCGTTATAAATTTGGTATTTTCTTATTTGATTTTTGGGAAGTGTTTATCGCTAAAATTAACTAACCCCGCGGAGGTAGGTAGTGTTACAATACAGTTAGTTTGAGTTCTTTATTTTAAAACCAATCAACAGAAACTTACACCATAGCTATCTCATTCGAAGAGCTTCCTCGCGTTTAGAGTTGGTTTTTTAATATACCAGAAAAAGAATCACCTAATTTCTTGTAGGGGAGGATTACAAATAACAAAAAAGGAAGGAAATATAGAAATAAAAACTCGTTCTCTTTTGCATGAAAATATGCCTTTAGTAAAAGGCTTATATTTTGCCATTGATTCGACGCTTCTGAGAAAAGCTTATAATTCTTTGTAGACTCAGTTAGAAGTTACTCTATTGAAGCTAGTGGTGTTCTTTTAAAATAGATTTTAACGAACTTTAAATAAACGATACCCTGGACCGCCTCGTGGCGGAAATTGTAAAGTCGTGGGCTGGATGCGCAGATTTGGCTCGAACAGGATCAGTGGCAAGACGAATCTTGACTGGATTGGCAAGCTCTCCAACCGAAGTAGGAAGCGAGAGGAACAGTGTGTATTCTCGGATGTTAAACAGAGAGTTTTAACAAAACAACACTGTAGCTCAACAGTGAACACACCGTCCCGTCTGCTGTCGTAAAACCACGAGGGTTTGAGACCGCGCGCGAGTTCCCAGGTAGTTATTTTCTGAAATTCTAACTCCTTTTTGGGGTTTATTTAAATATATATACATATTAGGTTAAGTACTTAAAAATATAAACAGATGGGGCTAAAAGTTAATATCTACGAAAATATCATTACATAACAGTAGAAACAATAAACCACCGCACAGCTCTGTTTATTTTCAGATTCCTACATCCTCTCTTACATTCTCTTATTTCACTCTGACTCTCGATATAACCCGGAGACGTATTTGATAGATTTGATCGTGCCATGTCTTAGTCTGGCATCCTCGACTTTTTTTATCATTTACTGTCACTTCAAAAAATTTCACTGCACCCCTTTCACCGCTTACCTAAGTTCAAGCCCCCTAAACCTATCTTTCGTTTTCCTGTTTTCTGCCAAATGCACAGCATTAAAGATCGCACAGTTAAATTTTTTGAGAAATAATTCAGAGTGAAATAATTCTTTTATTTTTGATGATTTCTGTACAAAGTAAATTGGCATAAAAAAAACCGCTGAGATAGTTTATTTCATCAATTACAAAAAAGATACTAAAAAGATATCAATTTTTTAAATAAATTTTCTGGGTATATTTGCTAGAATCATTAACGGCTATTTGATCTCGAATATAGAATAAATTTCCAATTGAGTTGCAAATTAATTAATTAACAGAGTCTTTGAGCTGAATTTTCATTCCACTTGCGCGTTTTGTGAACGCAAATAATATGTTTTTAGTACTACCTAGGGTTTTCATGATCATCATTTTATTCTAAGAACCTTTTTAAATTAAATGATATTTACCTCATCATCTACTTTGTCAATCAATCTAAATTTATATAATATTATAAACAAAGAAACATTTATATTTCAGCTGTAAATATTTTTTTAAACAATTAATAAAGAATTGCCTCTTTGTCTATTTTGTCACAAATAAAATACTTGAAAAAATGGAATTCCTAAAATTCTATTTAATTAAACGCCCTTGAAGGGATATTTCTGTTATGAAAACGCCGCTTTATAAATCAGCCAATTATTAAATAAACAAAATAGCCGGCTACGTCACTTTTTCTAAACATTTTTTTCTTTTTGAAAACACGTAAGATGGAAAAATTTCTCATGCTTCAAAAATAACCTGACAATATTTGGATTAATCGTATTTCCATTATTACAGCTAATTTTGTTATTTATGTAATAACGTTGTTGTACTCGTATAAGCATTTTTATAATTAAATTCAATCAAATTTAATTATGTTATCATTAAGTTCCGCAAGTTTTTAATTTTAATTTTTAACAGCTGTTTCGGAGTTTCAGGCCATTATCAAACTGAATATTTTTCGCGCAGAAACCGCGATACATGTGTGTGAACCCGACGCCTTTGACAACTCGACTGTGAACCGGTAAACTGGATATTTCGATGCGTATTCCAGAAATAACATTGCAAGTATTATTGACTCACCTTCTCTCTGTTGCGGTTCATTCAGTTCAAAATTCCCTGCCGTAGACTCAGAAACAATGAATTGCTGTTCCTCAATCATCACTCTACTAATTATATTATCATTCTTCACTGTCCAGAATGTCGAGACTTGTTAACTCAAGCCATGGTCTTGAGATTTTTGTTAGCAGTCTAAATGACCGGGACCTGGGACGGACCGCCATATAACTCTGTATTGGCACACACTTCTTGCTTTGTTCACATTTATACATCGTCTCATAAATACTCTTCTGTTATTCTGACTCTTTACATAACCCGATTCAAGTATTTGATTTACTTGATCGTGCCATGTCTTTCTCGGGCGTCCTCGACTTCTTCTTCCATTCACTTTCGCATCATATATTCTTTTCACACTCCTTTCTTCGTTCATTCGCTCTACATGCTCAAACCATCTAAGCGTCCCTTTCTTGTAGTCAAAGTTCAAGTAAATCAAATACTTGAATCGGGTCATGTGAAGAGTCAGAATAACAGAAGAGTATGTATGAGACGATGTATGAATGTGAATGAAGCAAGAAGTGTGTGCCAAGACAGAGTTGTATGGCGGTCCGTCCTCTCTGCCTACCCCTGCGGGGAAACGGCGTGATGGTTAGTTAGTTAGTTATGATTTAATAAAACAAATATATAACTTTATTCCACTTTTATTTTATGACTGGACCGGTTTCAGCCTATGACGGCCATCTTCAGACTAGTGAAATAAAAGTGGAATAAAGTTATATATTTGTTTTATTAAATCATTAAAATGGAATTCCACCACGAATTAACAGTTTCAAAATTAGTTAGTTAGTTAGTTAGCATTATAAGCCATTTTGGATTAGTGGTTTGTTTTTGACAACTGGAAAGGTTAGTCAAGTTTTTGTATGTTCTTCGATTTTTTACTTTTGAAAAAAATGGATCAAAGAATAAAATCCATGATATGGTTTTCCACAACTCCAGGACGCTCATCGTCATTAACATCTTCTCGGCCTTCTGTAAAGCGCTTGTACCACTTATAAACACTTTTTTGAGACAAAGTAGACTCGCCGAATGCCAGTCAAGATTTAAGTGCGTTAGAGCACATTATTCCATTTTCAATGCAAAATTTAATACATATTCTTTGATCCATTTTTTTTAAAGGTAAAAAATCGAAGTGAAGACAAAAACGTGACCAACCTTTTTAGTTGTCAAAAACAAACCACTAATCTAAAATGGCTGATAATGCTAATATATGATAAACATACGTGTACCAACATAACAAAAAAAATCTATAATCGAATGTACACAGCCCGCGAAAATTCAAAATTTACCTTTTCTTTTGAACAGACCTTTATATGTCAATACAAACAAACGACAGTTGGTGATTATTTGAATCTCTGACCTTTCGGTTTAAAAACTTAATTAGTTTATGGTCTTAGAGTTTATTTTGTAGAACTTAATATTAATTTTTAGGTTTTTAAATTTAATTTACAATTATTATTATTATTTTTAATTTTTTAAAAACAATTTTTAGTTAAAAGCTCTACAAAGAGATTATTTTTACGCGTGACAGCTGTTTCGCCTTCTGAGGGCATTATCAAACTGTTTGATATGCCCTCAGAAGGCGAAACTGCTGTCACGCGTAAAAATAATTACATCGCAGAGCTTTTAACTAAAAATTGGTTTTTTAAATTTAAAATAATAATGATTATTGTTTAAATAAAATTTAAAACCTTAAAAACTAAATAAGTAGCCGTCCCAAACACACTTTCATTGATGACGCAGAACTCTTACTATTGAAAACTAACTCAGGCCAGGTCGAATGCCGCCATTGTACGTTAGCGAATTCCACCCATAAAATTCCACGGAACAACAAGAAGACGATAAAAATAACAACAGCCCTGAAAGTTTTTAAATAATTTATTTACTTTCAGCAAGCGGAGAATTCTGCAAGTCCCAAACTCGGTGTTCCTCGCTCCCATTTGTTATGCTTAATTATAAAAGTGTTTTCGATGCTAGAGATAAGCCGCTAGGAATTCCGCAGTTCTCAGTGAATTCTACAGAGGCGCAAAGACCAACCCTCGGTCCCAGGGGATAGCTGAAACTTGTGAAAGTTCCATGGAACCACTCGGTAGTACAAAAATATGGAGATAATTGATTTTATTATGATCTTAGTTTTTATTTAAATTGAAGGAAAAACAACAACGGTGGTTTCGGGTTTGAGTCTCGGTCACAACCTATTTTTAAAATTTATTTGATACAAGAATTTTTGTACAATTAAATCTAAAATAATTGTTTCACGTTTAATACAGTGTAGTTTAAAGTTAACATATAGCTGTTTCACACCATAGATAAACGAGGTTCTTATGTATGGCGTAGGAAATTTGCTCAAATAACAACATCATGTCCTCTATGGGCTGCAAGGATTACTTCCCACTACATTACTCATTTCGGTTTATAATGCCATGATTCACTCACAACTACTTATCTCTGCTGTATCTAGGGCTTTGTCTCCAAGAAAATGATCTCTGACTTCCAGGTGGTCCAAAACCGAGCTCTTAGAAATGTCCTTGGTCTTCCATGGGACACTCGTGTCAGGGACATTTATTCAAATACCGGTATCCTTCCAATCAAGATCCTCCCCAAACATGAAATCACAAGCACCATTTTACAAATTACTCAGCAAACAACGCACACTAACATCAAACCCCTTTACAATCAAGACAACCACCAACATAACACACGAAAAAACAATAAAATTCACATTACACTTACACACACCACAAAGTTTGGGATAAAATCTTTGGAATATATTGCCTGTACATTATATAACTCGCTTCCAGATAAATATAAAACAGTTAATTTAGTAAAAAATACCAAAATAAAGCTTTAAAAGAATATTTTTAAATTCATTTAAATATGAAAACACCTACAAAACAGTTTTCTTTTCCCGGTAGAGTAAAAAAAAATCTTATTTACTGCACTTCGAGTCTTAAAAAATTATTCTTTAATTTCCCTTGTCCCGGAGTGAGTTTTTATAACTCATTGGGATTGCTATGTATGTTAGCAAGATTTTTAATAATAAAAAAGGAATAATGTTTAGTTTTTACAATAAAGCAGAGAAAAATACGAAGTGGTTGTGAAAAATAAGTAGGCAATCTTTCACCAGGGCGATTCCTTGAGTATCTACCACTCTTGAACGTGCCGCAAATATACTGTTCATTTTTTATATAAACTAAATGTGTTGAATAATAAATTAAATATATTGCGCACGCCGGGTTTGAGCCCGCGACCTCTGGATTCGTAGTCGAGCGTCTTACCACTCGACCACGCAGGCCGTCAAAGTGATGAAGGCATTCTACGACATAGCCTTTAAAAATGAGATTGTATTGTAATGTAATACAAGATCAGTACAATGAACCAGTCGCTATTTCTATTTAGATATGCATAATTATTGATCGGTACGTTGTTGTGATTTCCATGGAACAAATATTTATTAATCCATTTTGTGTTTGTACTATCAATCTATTCATTCATAATTAATGTACATTGTGCGTTAAGTAGGACGTCAAATGTCATACATTTAATATGCAAACTAGGTACAAGGCTAGGAGTGTTAGCGTATTCAGGGCCGGAGGTATTGATATTACAAGTTATGTATTAGGTACGTTTCCAATAAGATTACCTGTGACGGGACTTGAACACTCACGTAACGTAATGCTGTCTGTACTGTCCGGGTAGCGTACCGTGACAACATTTATTCTGTGAGCTAAAGTTACTGTAGATAAAACACTGCACAGAAAGGTGTGATTAAAAAAAAATTAATAAACTATATGAATACCGCACAAGTCTTAACTGCTCCCAACCGTCTAGAGCCAGTGATACTATGGTATCATAAACTCCAACCGGAGGGAATATACGAAACTCGTCGCTTCGCACAAAGGAGCGAGAAGAAAACACTGGCATTTCATCTATATATCTAGTTCTAATCAGTGGGGCCATTCCTCAAGGCTCGGAAGAACTATTCGTGGAAAACAGTACAAATGCGAAAGCATTGCATGCGTCGCTTGCATGGGATGCATGAGCGGTACGAGTTTTTTGACTTAAGGAACGCCCGGAATTTTTGTTCAATATGCCACAAATCATTATTTGCATTCATACACATTGTCGATTGTCTAGATTGTCCCGCCTATGTTTTTCTATAATTAAATAAAATATATTTTCCAGAATTACGAATTAAGTTTTACTATTTACTTCCTTAAAACTTCAAAAGTTTTAAGGAAGTAAATAGTAAAACACTTTGAAAATTCTGGAAAATATATTTTTATTTAATTATAGAAAAACATAGGCGGGACAATCTAGACAATCGACAATGTGTATGAATGCAAATAATGATTTGTGGCATATTGAACAAAAATTCCGGGCGTTCCTTAAGTCAAAAACTTCGTACCGCTCATGCATCCCGTGCAAGCGACGCATGCAATGCTTTCGCATTTGTACTGTTTTCCACGAATAGTTCTTCCGAGCCTTGAGGAATGGCCCCACTGATTAGAACTAGATATATAGATGAAATGCCAGTGTTTTCTTCTCGTTCCTTTATGCGAAGCGACGAGTTTCCAAGGGCCGTTATAAATCCTCTTAAAGCCCGTTTTAATGTCGCCTCCATGGGTTCCGATTCCAGATGTTGCAGAAATTTTGCAATTACCAATTGCTCCCAGTCTTTCAGTGCTGCCTCCTCCAGGAGAGAATTCACGTCGCTGTTTGTTTCCGTACTCCACGATAGTTCCTCCTCCGTTTCGTTCTTCTGTTGTAATTGCGTCTCTTCCTCTCCTATCGTCATCATCAAGCTCCGTTTGGCCCCTTTCGGCCTCTCCATTAATAATTGCGTCAGTTCGATCGACAACTCTTTCTCTTTCGAGTCTTCGTTCTTCGTCGAGGTCGTCTGGGAGTATTCTTCTTGTTGCGCCGCTCTCTTCATTTTTCTTCTCGTTGTCAAACTCCGGGTATGCGCTGATTGTATGCAGAAAATTTGCCACCAATACGTTACTCGTCACAATGTGATACTTGTACAATCTCCGCGATTGCATGTCAACAACTGATGTAAATTCTGCCGCTCTCCCGCTTTTATATCGTATCGAGGTGCGTCATGTTTCGCGTTCCCACACTCGACTTGCACATGTGTCATCCAGATGTCGTTAAATTCCCCGCCGATAATTTTAGCGTGGGAATCGCATCTCGCAATTTGCGCATCTGGTTTTAATAATAATAATAACTTTTTATTTCAGCGGAACAGAGCGGTGGGTGCAATACTCTGTCTGCCATATAAGTAAAAATACATATCAGAAACTTAAAACAATGAAGATAACATAAAAAAAAACAAAATAACATGCGAAACCATGCGAATTTAATTTAATTGCTTTCCCACGCTCGGCTCAGATTATTAACGGCTTTTGTCTAGACACCACATGTGTAATGTGCACAAAAATGCATTTCAAATTTATTTAATTATTCAGTTTGTTATTTTACTCTACACGGACATGTCGTCTATTGGAATTCTTGATACTCCTACGCGCCGCGCTTTTTTGGATCCGTACGTTGAAGATAGCAGGCCGGTTGCCATTGTTCAACCTTTTCGTGACCTCCAGCCTCGCCGCTTGTTTTCTTCAATCGAAATACTGAATTCGCCCATCCGTTCGCCGCTTCCGCCCTCGCCAGACGTCGACACCTTCGAGTCGCCCCTCTACCTCCCGCTCAGCTGTTGTACGATTACAGATATGACTATGACGTCTATCGGGGAATGATGGATGACGTGTTCGCCTTTCCGGTGACGTGCTGCCGACTGCAGGCGGCGCGGTTCCAAGGAGGAGACTACCACATCTGCCGTCACTGTCCCGTGCCCTTGACCTCTGACCGCCCCACCATCGTCGAAAAAGAAAAGTTGGAAAGTAACTGGCTATCCAGATCTGGTCACCAAACGCAGCTGAAGCCATTTGTGTGGAAATATATTTATTTTATTGATATTTGATATTTCACATTTGATTAATATAAAAATTATATTAATTATATTTGTGGCACGTTCCAGAGTGGTGGATACTGTCAGTGTAATCCTGATGAGAGAACATAATTTAGAATCGAAACGCTGCTTGAAATTTCTTCAACTGTGTTTGGTGACCAGATTTGAATAGCCAGGTACCCTTCCCAACCTTCCTTTTCTACATCTCTTTTCCCTCCCCACTACATTTTACCTCACAACATACCTCAATTTGGGATGCCATAGTATCGCTGGCTCTTGACGGTTGGGACTCCTGTGATGTATTCACAATAAACAAAATAAAATAATAGTACTATTATATTACATGTTTAATTTGTAATCGAATATTAAAACCTGTTGGAAATAACCGTGTCTGTATATTTATTAAATCTTTTACAATGGATGTGATATTACTAAAGATGAATAATCCCGTCCGAAACTAACGAACGATCGTGTAGTGCAGTATGTGCAAATTGCTGCATATGTCATGCAGCAAGAATGCAATTCTGTGCATGACGGGCATGTTAAATGCACGTCTTATGCTACAGCATATGTTTGTTTCCAGCAACCAATTTCGTACGCGGAGATTCACAGTGCAGTAAACATTCTGCACAGTGCAGCTTCAATGCATCGTAAATTAACATACAGAGAAGGTTAGGATGGTAATTCATTTTTCACGATACATTCAGAACGTCTCATTTTGTATGCATCGCGAGAAAGCCGAGCTTTTCTGTTCGGTAAATGTTCAAATGTTCAAATGTTAGTCACCTACAAATCCTGAATATATAATAGAAAAGTATGATGTAGTTTGTCTACTGACATTGCAAGTTCTAAATAAATGAATTACCTTTAAAAATTAACATGACTTACCTCCATGAAAATGACGTAATAATAAGTTATTTTGGCGCTCAGTAGATGTAAAATATTATGTTTGTGCTTGTAATGATTTATTTTGAATTCCAATGTGATCTGTGGATTTTGTAAAAGTGGACTAATTAGGATTGTGTCAATAGGCTGAAATGTAATGTAATACGTTATTAATAGTATTAAAAAAGGGAAGCTTAGATGGTTTGGGCATGTAAAGCGAATGAACGAATAAATGCGTCAATAGTGTGCATTTCTATGAAGTATGAGGGAAGCGCGATGGTGAATTACTGAAAATGTGCATTTACATTGTTGTTTCGTGAATGATCCCTGAGACGTATGTGCGGTAAAACCATGTATGACCATATTAAAAATGTGGATATTTATTTATTTGATTATATACGCCCTCATGGGCTTTTACATAAAATAATAGTGACATAAAAAATAACACTGATTAGCACCCAAAAACATGATTAAGTCGATAGAAATTAATAATATAATGCAAGTTAACACTAGTATTTTTGAAAGAGGTTTGTTATTATAGCCTTCTTGTAACTAGATTCAGTGCAGTTGAATATATCTACTATTTCAGCAATAGAATTACTCACTGCATTCAATCTAGGTACAAGCGAGTATTTAAATGATGATGATAGATATCCGAAAAGTATGCAAGGCCGATGTGAGCGTATTGAATAGTACCAAGAAAGGGACGCTTAGATGGATTGGGCATGTAAAGCGAATGAACGAATAAAGGAGTCTGAAAAGGATACATGATGCCAAAGTGAACGGAAGAAGAAGTCGGAGACGCCCGATGAAGACATGGCACGATCAAGTGAATCAAATACTTGAATCGGGCCACGTGAAGAGTCAAAATAACAGAAGAGTATGTATGAGATGTATGAATGTGAATGAAGCAAGGGGTGTGTACCAAGACAGATTTGTATGGCGGTTCGTCATATCTGCCTACTCCTGTGGGAAACTGCGTGATGGTTAGTTAGTTAGTTTAGTTAGTTAATGTTGAAAGTTTAGTGATTGTCTTGTTTCGTAAAATCCACACAAAATGCAACTTCAAATAGTGTTTATTATAAACAAATTTTGTACTAATCGAAATATCAGTGCTCAAAACCATAAGTTAAGGGCTTTTTGTTGTTTTGTTTATTAACAAACGACCAAATAGATAATAAATAATGAAGTGTTAGATTCTCTTAGTTAGTATCGCCCTAGTGATAGACAACCATATAGATCTAAACGTTGGTTGGTCGGCTACTAGTTTTGTCACTTCTGTAACCACTTTGGGTTAAATAAAATAATACAAAAATTAAAAATTAACAAAAATGTTTAAATCAACTAACTAAATAACTGACCATGCCGTCGTTACTACGCAGGGGTAGGCAGAGAGGACGGACCGCCATATAACTCTGTCTTGGCACACACTACTTGCTTTATTCACATTCATACTGACACATCATACGTCGACGGCCTCCATGGTCGAGTGGTAAGACGCTCGACCACGAATCCAAAGGTCGCGGGTTCAAACCCGGCGTGCGCCAATAACTTTTATTTGATTAATATGTATCATAACACATTTAATTCATATAAAAATAATAAAAAGTATATTTGCGGCACGTTCCAGATTGGTAGATACTCTAAGTATCGCCCTGGTGAAAGACCACTATACAAAATCGAAAGGTAGCTTGACATGGGTTAAGTCGTGTTTGGTGACCAGATCTGAATAGCCAGGTACTTCCCTAACCTAACCCAACCTTCCTCTTCCCAATCTCCTTCCCCTCCCCACTACCTTCAGCCTCACAACATGCCCTTTTTGGGAATGCCATAGTCTCACCGGCTCTAGACGGTTGGGAGCAGTTGAAACTCATGTGCTGTATTCATATAAAAAAAAATAATAAAAAAATACATCGTCTCATACATACTCTTCTGTTATTCTGACTCTTCACATGTCAGGATTCAAGTACTTTTATGTAATCTTTATCACAAACACGGCGCTATACAAATCATCCAAATATTGTTATTATTAAATATTATTTTGCAGATTAACACAAAACTCGAAACTAGTTAGAAAGCAAAAAATAAAAATAAAAAAGTAAAACATAAAAGATTTTTATTAATAATTAACATTTTAATCATTTTTTGTCACTAATTTTTTTAAATCATTTGCTGGCATGCTTAAAATCAAATGATGGATTATCGTCAGGAGGATATACGAATCTTTCACAAGATAAGATTTTATTAAGGATTTTGACGAATTCATCAAAAAATCATAATTCAAAAGAACTTATTTGTATCAATTCATAAGGAAAAATACATTCATCTTTTTGCCAACATTGACTTGAAAAGTATGTTTAAATAATAAACATTTTTTTAAAGCAAATAAAAGCTAAAAAAAAATTCAAATAATACACCGAAGCTTTGTGAAGTTATTTTTTTTTTACATATAAATCTTGTGAAAGGATCAGCTTACCAGCGGCCATTTCCTCAACTTAATATGTAATTTTATAGTCTCTTTACCAAAAAAAAATATTTTGAGAAATTAACAACCTTTAATAATTCACCATTTTCAAATAGCAGGGAACCTAGTTGGTCCGGTATTTTTTCCACGTGACCTTTTATGTTAATTTATCAACAACAAAAAAATCCGTTCATCTCCCGATGTCTCCATTATGAATAGAAAAATAATCATTACCTTATTTTGCCCAACAAAACAACCTTCCTTCATCACCAAATGAACTTTTTATTAGTCACGACCTTTCCAGCGACCATCTGAGCAAGTGAAATGAATAAGCTCCCTCCAATGGCCGCTCTGATTCTCGTTTCTATGTACGTGAGGCAGGTACGCGATATTCTAGGCTATCTACGTTCCGGGGAGGGAAGGCTTTTGACGTATCCTGACCCCGTTGCGGCTTTATTTTTAGCCGCCCCTTCGTATAAAAATCGATTCTCATCCGTTGGCAAAGCGCCCGAAAGACGGACTGAATAAGTTAGCGGCGAGTTTGAAATTTGGTTTTGACTTGAAAAGTCTTAAGTCGAATCGATTGGCTGTCAAAAGCTTGGATTAATTTCCAGGTACTATAACTCTTAAAAAATCTTAATTTTTTTTATAAAAAACACACTAGAATTTTATGAAAAACGTGCGAAATTTCCTTTTCTGGTTTCAAAACTGCACCCTTGACATACATTTTATTGTGTTTTGAATTCAAAGGATAACAGTTATAAAATTGTATTCACTGGAAACCACAGACAAATTTCAGATACATCATTTGTAGGATTGCTTGTATTTGAATGCTAGAAAGTAACGCTTAGTGTTATTTTTGAGCGCTGACCCTTAACTAGTGTACAAATTTTTATTACATGAACGGTATACAAAGGTCTAATATTAGACTTAAAAATTATACAATGTGTAAATTTTATTTTGAATGATTTTTTTTTAATATCACATAAGGCTAAGCGAAACCAGTCGGTCATAAAAAAATAAAATAATATCCGTGGTCTTATACAAAGTTGTTTTTTCATTGTATACATTTCATTTAAACCACTTTATTTGTAATATATGTATCGACTGGTTTTGGAAGTACCTTTCCATCACCAGGATAATATTAAGACCAACATAAGATCCAAAATACTAACAGATATATAATACGTACATATTCAGGTGTCGGAGTGGGAGGCTAACGAGGTGACAGGGGCATTTAGGGGGCTTACGGGAATAACAGAGCGGATATTTATAATTTTCTGTCTCTTGAACGTATAACAAGAGATAGCTTCTAAACTGTTTGTACTATTTACACCTAAATGTATGTAAAATAGTTTCTTTGAATTAATAATAATAGTATTTAGATAATTTGTATAGCGCCGTTTTTGTGAAAAATTACCTCAAGGGCGCTGTAAATGAGTTGCATTTCTATGTTGATTGTTGTATTTTAATACGAGAATGTCTGTTTTTGGATGCATGAAGCATCTTGTAGATTTCATGCAAGAGTCAGTTCAGATAAAAACAATTTTAATTTTAACGCATCTTGGTGAATTTTCAAATGAAACGTGGTAGTACATGATAATCTCATAACAATTCGTATGTATGTCAGTGAGGCGTGGAATAAATATATCTTTCGAGGCGCTATTTAATTTAATTTTTAAATCTTTGACCCACTCTTTGAAAATGAAGCATTTACTATGATATTAACAATAATAATTCTGATTCTCAAAGGAAGCAAACACGTTGTTGCGTAATATTACAATTTTGTTTTGAACCACTTTATTGTGATATTACACCTGCATGTGTCAACTATTTTCAGCTAAAACTCGAACCTTCTTCAGGATAATATATTTTTTAAAGTCCTTATTATTATGTGGAACAATTTACCGGCCTCTGTATTTCCGCTCTTCTTTAAAATGGGCTTCTTCAAGACCCAGGTTCACTCCTTTCTATCCCTAAAAACACCCACCACACAGCATCCTCCTCTAAGATGGCATACTCCTGTGTGGAGTTAATGTAAAAAAAAACGTATTGTTGTGAAGAAGGTTAGCGCTATACTGAAATTAGTTAACACACGTATATGTATAATAATAAAGTGATTCAAAACATAATATACTACTGTTTGAGTAATAAAAATGGTAATCATACTTTATGGTTAGTGGCAAAATATATATTTTTTTAGGGTTTTTTTTTAAATCACCTCAAAAGCGCTTTACAAAGCTGAAACTACCTTAAAAGGTTAATTGAATTATCTGTAATATGAATATTCACGGGTTTTTTTTTAACGAGAGGTCGTCGTGTACGACTGGGTTTTAATCTGTCAGATAAATTTTATTAAAAAAACATAGCTGTCACTGAAAGAAGGTTCTTACTGTAATTACGATAAAAACATAGTTGACTTTATTTCCGTTTGCCATCAAGCGAGCTGAGTGCATTCGCTTGAAATTATTTCGAATGAACAAAGAACCTCATTGGATGAAGTAACACTTCAATCAACAAACAATTACACTAGTGGTATTTGTGCAGTCTTTGTAGAGTCACCGGCGCTAATAAAGCTGCACTGCAAATTGCAGCGCTGTGTCAATATTGTGACAAAATGTCCCCACCCCTGTGAAGGCTCTATTTGCTGCGGAGACAGTGTGGCTGTAAAATGTGATGATAACACAACGATTGATGGAAAAAGTGGCTGTAAATAATGCGAGACAATTGTTAGCATTATTTTAAAAACAATATTTATTTACTTATAAAAAGAAGAGAAAAAACCGGGTTTAAAAATAACCTGACGATATTTAAGTTCCTCGTACTTTCATCTTTATAAGCAGAAAATTTAACTTCATCATTGATAAAAGACTCAGTAGAGGATTGAACCCAGATGCCTGGGTAGAGATTCTGATGCTTTTGATAGCTTGGCCAACTAATCGTTACGACTGTTTTTAATAGGATTCAGAATAACTTTACTTATTTACATTTCAAATAATGTTTACTAGAATACGTAGGTGTTCTATATACTCGTAGATTCATAAAGTTGTTAAGAACTTAAAGAGAAAATTGTGTGTTTTATTAGCAATTTTATAATATACGTCCAACAACGTCAACAGTACCGCATTTGTAGCAAACTAGTAACATTTTTTTAAATTTTTTTATTTGTCAACTTTTTGTTTCTAACATTATTTTTTTTACATTACCTACCTCACTAGGTCATAAGAACCTGTTCTGAGGTAAGTGACAGTTAATTAATTAAATTGCCTCACATTATTTGACATTGAACGATGTCAAATCCATGCAGAACAATGCGAAGGATTTAAAAAAAAAGGTTTATTTTAATCATTGTTTATTTCTGATAACTTGTCAAATTATAACATTACGTTGATTGTTTTATGACAACGTAAATAACTTATATTTAATAAGTTCAATGTATTATTTCATCTGATACTGATATGAACTGTCCTAAAATAAGACACGACATGAAACTTAGAAGGCTAATAGCCCTATGGTTTTCAAATTCCATGCGGCATGATCCCAGCCCTTCTTCACTCTAATGGCGTGCACCTCCTTCTCTAAACTCTGGTTAAAAAGTTTGCACAACCATATGAGAACTACACGGCTATCTTTTTTAAAATATTCAGAAGCGAGATTGTCTAAACCAATAGCCTTACCATTCGTCATTTTTTAAATCGATCTTTTAATTTTATTATGCTGATTTTAGCAATAGTTCAACAGTTTAGCAACAATTTTGACAGTTTCTTTTCTCAAATGAGATTGAAATATTATCGGCTTTTTATTGTGCAGTACTAGCAATTATCAAACAAGGTTTTTCACCGTTCTCACAACAGCTGATTGGATTGCAAATGCTGTCTCACCGCTGGGTGTAGACTGTGGGAAACACGAATATCCTTTATATTAAACTTCTCACCAAGATTTACTCGCTGACAAGGGTTTTAATTTCACTTTCTTGCCGTGAAAAATTAAAATCAAGGTGAATAATAGATCAAACGCGTAGAAGTAATTAAAAATGTTAGTTTCATACCAAAATAAGTACCGCTCGTTAAAACAAACATGCTCTAGTTTTAAACAAGTTTTAATATTGATGGGGCATATTGGTAACATTTTTTTAATAGTAAATACCGCACAAGAGTCCCAACTGCTCCCGACCGTCTGGTGCCAGTGAGACTATGACATCCCCAATATGGGTATGTTGACCGGCTGAAGGTAGTAAGGAGGGAAAGGAGACGGAGAATAGGAAGGTTTGTAAGCACCTGGCTAATCAAATCTGGTCACCAAACACGACCAAAGCCATTTCAAGTAACGTTCCGAATCTGAATGGTGATATTTTACCAGAGCCACTTTGAGTATCTACCACTCTGAAACGTGCTGCAAATATACCATATAATTTTATATGAATTAAATGTATTATGAGAGATATTGATTAAATAAAAAAATATTTGCGCTGGTTGGGATTGAACCCGTGACCTCTGGATTCGTAGTCGAGCGTCTTACCACTCGAACACTCAGGTCGTCGTAATATCTTATTCAATATTGTGACAAATATTTCAACTTTCGTAACTTGCCTTTTGGATATGAATTGAACGTTTATTAATGGATGGTGTAGTAAAATTTTACCCATTTTCGAAGGATACATATTTTCCTCAATAATTAATATTTTTCATGGAAATTCAGAGCTAAAACAACGTTATTGTGATAGTAATTTGATATATTAACTTTTATTTTTTACCCATATCGCGCTGTTATTCAAACATGTATTAATGCATGAAGTTGTTTCAAACAATTGCAATGTAATTGCGGTTTTAATAAATACAAAAATCGTGATTTTGTAAATATTTTTATTATTTATCACACCAGGCTTCGCAAAGGTTTCAATATATATATTTTGAACACACCATTTTTTCATTATTGTATTATAATATAGTGGAGATGTGAAAAAATAAATAGGCATCTTATTTTCTTTCAACAGTTATACAAATAATGCTTAAAAATCTCACAAGGGAAATGTTAATACAAGCTGGAAAAAGTTGCGTTGACCTAAATATTACAGATATAAAAAGATGTACGAATTTCATACCGCAAGAGCTCACCGTTTGATAGTTTTGCTGCTTAGAATAAACAAATTGTCGCTTTATAGATAAGACGTCTAATTTTTTTTATAAAAACGTTCAGACTTTTTTTTAAGACCTCTAACTGTATACTTCTAGCATTTGGATTCGAATTCAAATTAAATAACTCAACCTTGAATAAATAAATATAAAAACGAGCAAAATTATATGTTTATACTATAACTAATTGACCAAGCTTTGTGCTTTATTTTGATATTAATAATTTAAATAATTCAACACCGAGACTCGGTTGCAATCTAACTTTTCTTCTTTCTGCATTCTTCTGTTTCATATTTCATTGAAAATTATTGATATTGTTTAATTAATTGTATTTTTGTGTTAACGTTATTTCATAATATGGCTAGCACACAAATGATAAAAAAGTAATTAAATAATAAATGGAAGAGTATTGACCATAAATAATTTTCTTTGTGAGTAAATCCGTACGAGTGTGAAATTTTCAAAATTGGAACTGTGTGTGAAAATTAACAAGTTAAAGAACAATCTTTTCATACCAGACAAGCGATTGAATACCTACCTTTAATATATAAAAAAAAAACAATTGAGTGAAATTTAATTACCAAGTCATTAGTTTTTTATCTTTATGGTAGATTAATTTGCAAGCCAAGTTACAACCCGTGATTTTTCACGGGTAAAAACCAGACTACAAATATTTAGCTATATGTACACATATAATATATATTGCTAGTGTCAAAAAATACCTCGTATCCCACCTATTTGTTTAAATTGACATTTCGCTGAACTGGCGCTGGCTCTCGACACAGAATTTTCTAGCGAGACAGGCACAGCACTTTCACCCTTATTTTATAATGAAGAAAATAATAATATTAAAATCAAGAACTGTATTCTGGTACAAAATTTAATAAAAATACACAACCTGGTCAAAATTCGAAGGACACACAAAGTTAATAAAGGTTTTATTTAAATTAAAAGTAATTCCTTGTAAAGCCTTAAAACCAGTTATTCCTCCCAATTGTCACCATTTTTATGATAGCCTTCCCCGTGACTAGAAGCTAAAAAAAGGGTACATCAGACTTAACGATGCGCATTTGTTTATATTGGGTGTACAACTTTGCTTCTGCCGTTTCTTCAGAAATTCGAGGCGTTCTTGAAAAACACTGGTTTAAATTTATGATTCATAGTATGGTCCATCGCTGGCCACTACTTTCTCCCATATTTCGGGCAGCGTAAGAATCCCGCGTTGAAAAAACTGGTCATCTTTTGAATCGATCCAATTTTTTTCTTCTTCATAAGACCGGAAGTGCTGGTTGGCCAGGTCGTGTGCCGTTGATCGAAACGATAGTCAGAGGGTGCATACAATTAAAACTTCCCCGCAAATGACGAGTATTTGGCTCGTTAACTGACATTTTCAGTCGAGAATAACTTCATGATGCAGATCCAAATCGACGAATTTTTCTATGGGGTTGACAGATACCTAAGATTATTGCATGACGTCTATGATCTATTTGTTTCGACCACTACTTACCGCTAAAGAAATCTATAGGAAAATGACATAAGCAAAGTTTTACACCTAATAACTGGTAAATTATGTGGCATGTTAATTTAGTATTTTATAAAAATTCAGTTTTATTTACGGTTTTTTGTGTCTCTAGTAAAATTTGTGTTGTGTGGGAAACGAGTATTGTTTTGTCATGAGCGATACATTACGTTAGTAAGTTATAATATTTGTATCAATTGAGGCTTCAGAGCAATAATATACGAGTACAGGAGGGATAGCTTTGCAAAACAGTGTAGTCAGGATTTTTGATTTTTTCCTGACTCGGCCATGGCTAGGGTTTTCATGAACACACCTTTTTACATCCATTTATAGCACGTGTCGACATAATGCTTTGTTTATTTGTATAACCACTTTTTCACGTCGCTTAACAAAACATAATAGGCGGAGTCGCCGGAGACGCGGGAGACGGAAAACTTGCTGACATACCTAAAAGTAGTGGGATATTATGTTAATGTATCTTGTCTCTTTATCTCTCATATTTTACGACGTAAAAACCCGGAGAAAGTGATTCATCGTAAAATTGTATGGTTGGGTAAAAAATATTTAGCTCTCCCTGCATATATATTCTTACTACAAGGTCGAGGCTATAGCAAATAATTCAATATTATCAACAAGAAACCAGTTCAAAGGGATGACGCAATCGGTTGAAAGCTACCCCGGCCCACTGAGCTGATGATTTGCTGCTTCGTTAGATTCTCCATTGATCATTTCACTATCGGGGGTGTTATTTGCAGACGTTTCATTGTGATCATTTATTTGATGTGTACCGTATTCCATCGTACAGGGTAAAGAGCCTGATCAATCATGACTTGGCGTTACTGGTCGTATGATAAAAATGCACAAAAAATTGCCTTATAATAATTAATACAAAAATAATATAACTTTTTTTTAATAAGAATATGAAGTTTCGAAATTAAAAATTCAAACAAAAAATAAAACTACATCAATAATTTTAAGCAAGTTTTTTGTGGCACCACATTTTATAAATAATTTTTAACACTTAGTTTAAATCACTATTTTCTATATTAAATTATTTACATGTTTCGAACCAACGGTTTCCTTTTCAGGATACAAAAAGCTTTATTTCCCTTTATTTTTATAAAAAAAAAAACTTAATGTGTAATTTAATCGTTTTCCATTATTATGAGCACAGTTTTCTCCAACTGTTATTTCTTCCAAGTTATATTTTCACCGTAATGTTTAAGCGTACAACGTTTTTCTAATGAATCTATGTTTATATTTAGGGAAAATATGAGTTTTTTGGATCTCATCACTAAGCACTCGCACATTTAATACGGCCATCTTTGATACTTGCAACAATAAATCCTTTCTCATATCTTCTTCTTTGACTCGCTTCACAACGTTTCCCTATTACGTAGTCATAAAACAACTCTTCGACAGGTTATGACTTACATATAGAGGTGCTGAATTGTCACATAACAAAAGTTGACTGTTCTAAATAACACAACAAAACAATAAAATAAAATATAATTAACTATACTAATTAAGGCTCAGCAACTAAAATGGCGTTAAATTCCACTTTGTAGCATCATAATACAAGTAAGAAAGAAACAAAAAGTTAATAAATAAATAATAAAAAAATACTGCACAGGTTTTATGTGTAAATTCTACATTGACAGTTCAAAATTAAAATTTCAAACTGTAATCTTTGAAATTTTATGAAAAACATACTAAAATGTCAGTTAAAGGTGCCGTTTTAAAACCAACGCAACCATCTTCGAACGTTTTAACTCAAATTATGCATTTCATGAATAATTAAAAAGGTAAATAAAACAGATAAACTTTGTTTATAACCACTTTTATTATTCAATACTATGTCGACCGGTTTCGGAAGCACCCTTCCAACAATAGGACAATATTAAAATTTTAATATTGTCCTGATGATAGAAGGGTGCTTTCGAAACCGGTAGACATATTATTGAATAATAAAAGTGATTATAAACAAAGTTTATCTGTTTTATTTATAAATATGGCAAGCCACAACGTTAATGCTTTTTACGAATATATAATTAAAAAGATTACTATTTAGAAATTGCATTCATTGGAAACCTTAGACATTTGCCTAACTATCCGCATAGAATTTAAAAAAAAAAATACTTGTAGTAATACTTGAATTAGAAAGTCAAAATTGTGTATTTTTGGGTGCTGACGCTTAAAAACCTCTTGTAGATTTATTATTTACCCCCAAAAACACTCAAATTTTCACCTCAGAATCGAAAAGTTGGCTGGAAATATCTTTGACTATGTTAAGTCACTATATCTGAATCGCCAGGTACCGTCCAACCTACCTCTTCCCCTTCTCTTGTCCCAACTCCTTCAGGTCTTACTTCTAAAGATGAGAATGCCATGGTATCTCTGGCTCCGGGATAATTAAACTCTTATGTGATGTATGAAATAAAATTTCAAAAGGCCAAATATATGAAGAGTCCATCGTAATGGAGCACTACCAGTCTATTTAGCAAATATAATAGCAGATTATTTCATTGAAACTTTCCACTATCATCACAAGTATAACAAAAAGACAATGACTTAACGTTTACATTTTACTCCTGCAAGATCTATGAAAGCCCCATTGCCATTTTCTCCAGCATTTTAGTTACATATTATTCTTTATTTACATACTTAAACAGTAAGTATGATGTTCCATTCTAATGTTTTGCTCTGACGAGTTTTCTATGGCGGTAAATGAAAGGTTTTAAAAAGTTACCGTCATAACATTAAAATAAATACTGTCATTTGATAAATCAAAATACACGATAAGCTGCGCAAGGGCAAATGCAAAAAAGCATTTTTTATTTATTTTCAATTCGATTATGGTATTTAATGTAAATAAACCTTTTCGTTGTTTGCTAATTCTTAATATTGCTTTTTAGTCATAAACGAGCAACTGAATAAAGCATATTTATTTTTAAACTAACGGACCAATTACAAAAAAAAATACATAACACGAAATGGAAAAAAAGATCAACAAAGAAGGAACAGCAAATACATAATATTAAATGAAGCAATGACAAAAATAGGACAACATATATATAAGAAAGAATATTCTTATTTGCGCCTTGCATGATGCGAAAGTGGATTGGAAGTCGAGGACGCCCGAGGATGATTTGGCACGATCGAGTTAATCAAATACTTGAATCGGGTCATGTGAAGAGTCAGAATAACAGAAGAGAATGTATGAGACGATGTATGAATGTGAACGAAGCAAGGAGTGTGTGCCAAGACAAAGTTGTATGGCGGTCCATTTTCTCTGTCTACTCCTGCGGGGAAACGGCGTGATGGTTATTTAGTAAGTAAGTTCGTTAAGAATATTCAAATCAAAGCCAAAGCCAAGTTCGAGTCAAAGTTTTGGTAGGGTCGTAAAGAATTATAGCCTTTATGCACCTTTATTTAAAAATTGGTAGCTTTTATGCACTTAAAAATAATCATAATCTGGTTTGGTAAAAAAAAAAAAACTTTTATTACGAATAAAATTTTTGTCGTTATGAATTGACTTAAGATAACAAATGCTTTCTTTTAAATCACTTTGTATTTTGTTTCAGTGACTAAAACTGAACTGTTTTTAGCAAATCTGATTTATTTTGTTTATTTTTTGAACTCCAAAATGACTTTTCCCTCCCTCACTAATCTCTTCCTCAAACGAAAGTATGTTTCAATATAATATACAATGTTATATTATAATTATTAATACAAAAAGCTTTTCCGTATACTGACGTAGCGGTAGATATCCAAATTAATGATTAACGGTGACGTTAAAGATGCACATGTATTAGATTTTTATTGTTTACGTGTAAACATATGAAAAAAATGGACCGTACTGGATGAACGAATCGATCAATAACACTCGAAATGAGGTAGATTCACAGCAAAATAAATTTCTGTGTCACACGTTTATTGCAAATATGTGTTTTTTAAATAATCATTCCTGAAATTACTAAAAGTGTAAAGGGGTAAATTTAATTAAATGTTCACACTGAATAAAGCATTTTGTATTGAGTATTGTGTGCGACTATTGGCTAAATCCAACTGCGTATGCGTTTGTCTGATTGGCCGTTCTGTTCGCATCATATTTTCCAAATTAACGTTGTTTTTTTCTTTTATCGTAGGATTTAAAACTGCAGCTGTGGGAGCATAATAAATGCAAAAAAGTGCGATGATTCACAAAAATGTTTTCGAATAAAAAGCATTGTTGTTTTAATTCATTAGCATTGTTTTCCAAACGAAAATTCCGAAAGTCAATTACGAATAAAAATGGTAATACAATAAAATTACCATTCCAAAATAAGTTCATATGCCTTTTTTTTCTACAAAAAAAGATTGTCCGAAGGTGTATGTTTATAGAAATTTCATAACAATCAATTAATTATTGAAATAATATCAATAATCTTCACCGTAAATATGAAGAGAAAAATAACAGTCGCAACCGAGACTGGAACTCAGAACCTCTACTTTATCCGGGAGTAATGCTTCTGTCAATTGAACCACCGAGACCTTATAAGAAACTGGCATTTTTAATCGATTTCATACTTCATTTAAAAATTATTAAAATCATATTTCAATTTTTCTTCCGATTTGGCTGCCATCTTTGTACGGTATACAAAGCTCTACCCGAGCAAATATTAAACACTTAGGTGGTGTCTTGGATAAATCATCCATTTTGTTGTTTACAGAAGATCTTTTTTTTCTGTTTTATATTTACGTTGAAGTATATTGATATTATTTCAATGATAAATATAAAATAAATACTCAAATCGCCACTAGACAAAAACCAACAGCAGTGTTACCACCAAATTACTATTTTTTACGTCAATTACTAGTTTTTACTTGTTACTACTTGACTTTCTAAAGTTTTATCCCTCATTTTTTATTTTATTCTTTTCATTACTTGTGGGAAAATTTAAATTAAACAGTGCCTATCTCTCGTATGATGATTTTTAAAGTTCAATGGATCAAAGTTTCATACCTCGTGATGGTGGAAACGCAAAAATAAATAAATATTGAGTACTGAAAGAAGTTTCAGAGAATATGAAAACGTCAAAAGTAAGGTTGTGACAAATTAATCGTTTTAAATCTGTATCATTTTCTATTTTCATATTTTTTAAAGATTGAAATTCTTTCATTAATAAATATTGAAATGAAACTTAAAGCTTTAACTGTTTCTATGGTAATTTAAAAAATACCAAAAAACACTTGAGTTGATCAAGAAATCGTAGATAAAAAAAAGCGTTGAAACTTTTACTAAGAGAGATTTCACTGTTTGAGCTTCGTTATATTGCAGATTTCACAGCTTTACAGTGTTTAATTTTAGCAGAAGAAATATATCATATCTCTTTTTAAATCTACGTTCCGAACGTACACAATATCGTATTGTATTCATGGCACGAAAAAGAAGAAAAAAAACTTGGATATTTATCAATATTCAAAAAAAAGTTATTTTTCTTGGAAAATATTGTTGTGTTAAATTTCACAAATAAACAAAAGGAAAACTATAACCGGGTCTGGGGCTGCAACGGGTTTTTTCTTTTCTCATAATTGAAGACAACTGGGAGGGGGCCGGGGGGAAGGGGGGGCTTTACCTTAACTTTGAACCCCTTTTATTTATTATATAAACCAAAGAGAGCTGGCGCCCCCGGGGAAAAAATTGAGCAGGACTTTTTATTATTTGTTTTAACGTGGCCCCTGGGGACCCCCCCCGGTCCGTATTGGCCCTGGTCACCCCGGAGGGGGGTCGGGGTGACGGGCCCCCCCGGCTTCGCCATAAATAAGGGTTTTTCTATTTTTCCCTACTGAAAGGACGAGATTTTAAGCGGTCGGTCCCCGGGTATTAGACAGGTTTTATTGGCCTACCGGGGGGGGCCTTCCCCCCCGGGGGGCCAAATTTTCCCCCGGGAACTATGCCTGGTCCCCCTTTGGGGGTGTGGGTGGCCTTTGGGGGGCAGTTTTAGGTAAGTTTCTTTCAGATTCGCCAAAAGTGGAAGCGACGATCCCACTGTCTGGGAATTCCCTTTTTGGCCCGTAAAAAGGGTTTCGCCCCCGCCCCCGGGGTGGTTCGAGGGCCGTCCCGGGGGCACTGCGGTGGGCAGCCCTACTTTTCCCCCTTCTGTTCCGCCTGGGAAAAAGGGTTTTCCCCCGGGGGGGTTCTTTAAGCCCCTTTAGGCCTTTTTATACCACGGGGGTTCCCCAAAGCCCCCCCTTTTTGGGGTTAGGGGGGGAAAAACCCCCTTTCCGGGGCAAAGAGGAACCGGGCCTCGTCAAAAAGTCCCTTCATTTGGTCGCCGGGGAATTTCCCCTTTCTTTTTTGCCCCTTTTTTCCCTCCGGGGTTTTTTAAACCGTTTAGGGTTTTTAGAGAAGGGCCCCAAAATCCCCGGTAAAAAGGGGGAAAAAAGGCCCCGTTCTTTTTTAATGGGCCGACTGCCGTCTGGTCAAGAAAATCCCCCCCCTTGAAAAAGGGACAAATACGATTGGCGCGGGTTGCCCCTTGGGGGGAGCGGTTTTTTTCCCAGGGAAGGAGGCTTTAGGAATTTTTCAATTTTAGAATTTGAAAAAAAAAAACATTTGTAGCCCATTTTTCCCCACGCGTGGGCCCAAAGGGGTAGGGCGATAACGGACTTTTTTGCAATATGGGGGTTCGACACTTTTTGTCCCTTGGGGCCCAAGGGGGCCCTTTGTTTTCCTCCCCAAAATTTTGGGTTACCGGTTTGAGGCCATTCCTATCGAAAATTTTTCCCCCGAATTTTTTTTTTTAAGGGGTTTGGGCGGGGGTTTTCGGGGGGGCCCCCCAGGGGCCGGGGGTCCCCACCCCCTTTGTAAATTTTTGCCCATCCAGGGGCATAATTCCCGAAAAAAATGCCGTGGCGGGTAGACGCCCGTTTTAAAGGACCCCTTAACCCCGCCAAGGGTTTTTTCCTTTGGGGGTTGGGGGTTTGGGTTTTGGTGTGGTTAGGGGGTCCAAAAAACCACCTTCCCCGGGGGAGAGGGCATCCCGGGGGGGCCCGTTCACGGGGAGGGGAACCCACCCCAGTGGTGCGCTTTTGTTTTTTAAACCCTTTGGAAAGGGTGATAACCCCTTTTGGGCCTTTTTACCAGAAAGCTTTTTTTAAATCGGTCGTTACCGGCACGCATTTTTTTTAATCTATTGCGGGGGGGGGGCCCTTTTCCCCAGTACGCGGGCGGGGTTTTGGGGCGCCCCTTAATTTACCGTAAAAAGGTTTAGACCCCCCGAAAATCCCCGAAGGTATGTATTAAACAAGCCTGGGCCGGGAATGTTTAAACCCTTTTCGGGAGAAGGAATTTTGGCCCTTTTTTTTTTGGGCGCCCTTTAAACCCCCCTTTTTTTGCGGAACCTTGATCTGCCCCCCCACAAATTTTCCTTTAAAATTTTGTATAAGATTTTCCCACCTGGGGAAATCGAACCAAGGGTAAAAATATTTTCATTACTAGGCCCCCTTGGGGGGGGGTTCGGTCTCGGTCTCTTTAAATTTGTATATAAAGTGATCGCTAACGGGTCATGCTAGACCTAGCGCACCTTTTCTGTATTGGCGCCGGCACTTTTTGTTACTGCGATGGCTGATTGCGCACGTTTTTCCGTCGGTATGCTTTGGTGCTGCGGGAGCGTTGGAGGCCCAACTAGCTAGGTAGAAACCTCCTTTAGCTGGCAGGGCGCTTACGTCTCATACTAGCGTAGCGGCCTCGCTCCTTTAGCAATCCGTGGCGTCTAAATAATCATCCATATAGAACTTTAACTGTACCGCCGCGGCGGCGCTGCGCGGAACTCGGCAACGCCCCAGCTCTGGCTACCGTATTGCGTACGTACTGGGCGCTACTAGGAGAACACGTAGCACCAAACATCATCGAAGTCAACATGTAGGTACTTGATGGTTCGTGTGGTGTATCTCGCCACATAGAAATAATTGGGACATCTGATCTTCCTTTTAATTTTTTTATACGTAAAACATTTCTTCTATGTCAGCGGCTGGCAATCTTTCCCTCGGAAGCGCAATATATTTGCCCAAAGGCGATGATAAGAGGTCTGGGCCGGTTAACAATCGATCATTTAGCGAGGTACCGCGGCAACGACTGCGGCGTCGAATACAACTCGCAATTTGCCGGGACAGTTCGGGTTTTTATTACCGAAAAGTGTGGCAAGTACCATTTTCTCCGGGAAGGCGTGCTTGCTTCAGATTCGGACAGTTTGATCGCATATCCGCGTTCAGTTAGTCGCTGATTTTCTCAGTGTATGCCACTGCTAGGCTGGGTTCCCTTTTCAGTTTTTCTTTCTAAGGACGCGAGCCGATTTACTGCGCACTGGCGGTTGTCGGGCAGCCGTATTATCTTCTTTCCACAAAAGCCCGGTTTCCACTGACCCAGGGTAAGGGGGGCGAGTGGTATTTGCCATGAGCCTCTGCGCGCTGTATATCCGCGGAAACCCGGCTCGCGGTAACACCGAGCGAGTCAACTGAAAAAATGTTTTTACAAGTTCGTTGATTTGTCGGTCTGCGTCGGCTGCCTCTCCTGTGAGGGCTCAGCGTGGTACCATTTTCAGGCTCTGACTTGTGCCCCCGTGCTTGATCCAACCCAAAGCTGTCCGTGACATCATACGGCCGCCGTCTTCTTCTTGAACCTCCCTCGAAACGATAAGATGTGCGTTATCTTGGCCGATAAGAATCCGCGGTTTCACTTGCCGACTTCCAGCAACCACTAGTTGTTGCGGGAGATCTAAGTTCGTAACCGTATTGGCGGTAATAACGTATTCCTCTCCCGTCTCCGCGCACTGAAATTTTCACTCGTTGTGAAGCGCTATCCGACGAGCACATTCCATTGGCGCCATGTATGCGAATCCCGCGGGAGGGACCGCTCGCACCTACTACGTTAGCGAGGTCGGCATCGACGAGTGTTATGGTCGATCCTTCATCGAGTAACGCATGCACCGACGCTTGTCCGTCTGGACCACTTATCGTAACTGGCACTATTTTTAACAGCACTGCTTTTTGCGCAAACCACGTGGTGCTTACAGTCTCTCACTCGCGGCGACGGGGACCACATGCCGTGACGGGTCATGCGGTAACGTAGTGGTACAAACGACACGTACCTACCCGCAATTTGTGCGTAACTTACACGTACGTGTAGTGCCCCCTTGTCCAAACACTTGTGACACGCGCGCGTGTTTCTCACTATTTCCCACCGAGCGGGTATGTCCATCGCGGCAAACTGTGGGCACTCACGTAATTTATGCGCACCGCCGCACTGCGCACATTTTCACTGACACTTTTCACCTCACTTTTTATCGTTCACTATTGTGGTACTTTGTACGTGTACCTGTTCCCGGCGAGCTCGCGTCGACCGTACACTGTCTATGAGCCCCGATCGCGGGATTTGCGTTAGTTAGCCATACAGGAAAGCCGCGAACTGGTGAATGTTCGCAATCTCTGCGTCATCAGCGACTTTGTCCATCCACGCGACGCGTAGTGCTAGCAGCATTTTAGAGCTACTTCACTTAGTAGCGCCGGGTTGCTTAAATAATTGCCAGGCAGGTTGCGGAGTGATGCTACAACATTTTGTATTGTCCCGGAAAAATTCTACGAGCTTCATTTGAAGCGTCTTCCGGTAACCGCGGTAGCCTCTTCACTTTCTCGTTCATTATGGCGGCTATCGCTTGTGTACCGCCGAAACGGTGTTTGAGCACGTCCATAATTTCAGGGACCTGCGCAGGGTCCATTAAGAGCGCGCTGACGGCTTCGCGCTTTTCCACGTAGCGCGCGCGTTGTAATCGTAGTAGATTTTTTCGGCCGCCGTCATTCCACATGTTACCGTCGAAACTGATAGAATTGGGCCTGCCATGGGCCACTCTACAGCATCTCCGGGAAAATATCGGCAAATCCTTTGCCGTAGACTGACGATGCAATAAGCGACGCCATTCGGTTCTCTTCTTCTTGCGGTCTCCGGAGTACTTCCCGCCTGGGAACTACGGAACGCTTCAGCCATAACCGCGGCAATCTGCGCGAGAGGGTCTTAGGTTCCTTGATTCACCCACTCACGTGTATGGCGGGTCATCTCGTCCGCCACCGGGTTGCTTAGGGAAGGCACGTGTCCCGAAGGTGTCATCTGGCCGGGTGTCGGTAGATGTGACGCTGGCCGGTGTTCTGTGCTATAGATAACAGCCTGTGTGTGATCTGTAGCCGCCTGACCCGGTGCTGCATTGTGTGTTGCTACCGGCACGGGGTCTAGGCAATGTACTGCGCTGCGGGGGGGTAGCTCGGTGAGAGGCGCCGGCGATATCTCGAGCGGCTGTCTCGAAACTCAAAGCGCGGCAATCAGTTGAGCGATCTGCCGGGCTGAGTCCCTGCTACGTTTCCTTTCTTCCCGTAGCTCTCGTCTCAGCTGGCGGAGAGTGTCTTCCGTAGAAACCTCACTATTGGACGTGAGGGCTTCTTGCTCGTCCGCGGAAGCTGAGAATTGTTGTTCGGGCCCGCGGTACGCAAAAGTCTTGTGCACCTGAGTCGGCGTAGACCGGACCGGGGGCTGCAGGGTGTGCGTAGCCGGGTACACCTGCACACCGGACTCTGCGGGACCGGGTGCTGCGGAGTAGCAGGCTGCGGGGATGCGGTGCCGGGCAGGGTGGGTCCGGTTTCTGCGGGGTTGCGGGGTGCGGGGGTGCGAGGCCAAGCACTGCAGAGTTTGCCATTGCAGTGCCAAGCGCTGCGGGGTTGACATCTCGTCTGCTTGTTGCGTCTTCGGGAGCTCCTTTGCCAGAGCGGAGAGATCGAGGCATCTCGGTAGCGGCTGGCGACTAGATCCGGCTCGAAGGACCACTATGTATGGGACGTCTGTCTCACACACAGACTGAAATATAGGCCGGCCAGTCGTGCAGTAGCCGCTGTAGATGTGGATCTCTCACACGCTTTTATGGGAGCTGCTGCTTCCGGTGATCCAAGGGGGGAAGAGGTGAGGTCCAGGGTGTCGTAAATCAAACGAGCGGTCAGTAGATCAGATGGAAGGCAGCAGTAGGCAGAGCGGAGTCGAAAGGTGAATCTTGTAGTGTGGCGAGAGAGTGACCTGAGTAGGTTATTGCACTCGTATTTATACCCGGCGCCCGACCCCTGTCCTCTCATGCGGGCCGGGACGAATGCAACCCATTTTCATGTGCTTTGTGATTTTAGATTCGTTGTGTAATCCGCTACAGATTTTGCAGCGGATGAAACAAAAATACCAACTATTCACCCTTTCAAGTTCTCTCGCTCAGCCTAAGCTGCATTTTCCCCACATTTTTATTAATCTCAATAAAAAATGACAAAGACAACTAGAAGGGGTCCCAAGCCCGACATTTTTGGGAGACATTATAACAATTAACTTATGTCTAGACAAATTATTAATTATTATTATTAATTAAGCTAAAGAGAGCTTGGCCGATCTTTCTGTTTACTTTATTTGGAGCTACCTACGGCCAAACTCTCACAATATAAATCTAAAGTAGGTTAAAACATAGTGAGACACGGGTCTGGGGCTGACAATTCTGGATTTTGTCGTGATTGGCTCTCGGATCCACTTGAGAGATGACAGACTGCGGACGGTGGACCAGGATGCGGAGAGCGGGGGGCTGGTTCAGCACTTCAACGTAAATATGAAGCTCCCCTCAGTCCCCGCATCCTTCATTATCACTGAACTACTGACAGAGAGAGCATAGGCGTACGAGCTCACGGGCGCGCTAAAATTAGAGAGCGAGGACTCTTTGGATTGGATATCCTCGTCTTTAACGTCCCGCGTCCCCATCCGGTACAGGTCCCTTATCTTCAAAAAATAGTAATTGCGTACCAACACTACCTGTGATTTCATGAAAAAGGTTGCCCTCAATATCTGCAAAGGAAATGGTATTTGGAGGGGAAACGGAGATAGTTTGGAAATGTTTTAGTGTTATTGCAGAACCGAAATGCATTTTGTAAAATTGCATTTGGAAAAATGCATTGTGCTTGAAAGGATATTGAGCTGGCTTTGTGCATTTTAGTTCCCTTTGTTCAAATTGATTTGGAGCGAGTCAAAGGCAAGTAATTGAATTGCATGAAATCAATTATGAATGATTCATTGTACAAATATGGCTGGAACACTATATTATTCTTTCGTACTGCCTTATTAAAGCCAAAGCATAAATTAACAAATCTACGTGAGAGTGCGTTCTACGATCAAATGCTTGTTGAGAATTGAGAATTGAGAATCAATAGAAGGTTGGCGGGAGAAGACCCACTTTTCAAGTAGATTCGAGATGAAATAGAAACCCAGCCAGTCAGAACCTCATAATCAGAAAGTCCTTTTAGATTGAAGGTGCATGTGTACTGTGTAGCTATTTCAGACCGAATTCTTCCTTTATTTGTGGTAAACTCAGTGAAAGACTTTCCACGCGAAAACACTTAATAATTGAAGTTCTCACTATTTGGCACAGTTCTCTCCTGAAAAGCCCAGATTTAGCATCGCGTGAATTGTTAAAGTTTGAAAAACATAACGTAATGTTAGTTAATGTCCATTCTACCAGTTCCCCAGGTCACAGCGATGTTTCAAAACGACGCAAAATGGACGAAAATCTTAGCATCTTTATGTATTTGCATAGTTTATCCAACCATTTGTAATATAATTCAGTTTTATACATTGAACAATTAAATAAAAGTAAAGAAAAAGCCTATTACGTAACTCCCGGCACTTTCCATACATTAATAAAAATACAAACAAAAAACCGACACGGTGCGAAGAGTGACGGCGGAACGATTGAGGTATCTTATATTTATTTGGTGTTTGGTTTTAAGGGCTTTTGTAGGTAAGTCAATTTGTGTCAATTTCGACTTGAGCATTTAAAAATATTGTCAATCCTTCGAATCTGTTAAATAATCGGAGGAAAAGTTGAAAAAATAATATCAATAATATTCAATGAAAAGTATGAGATCGACTAAAAATGTCGGTTTCTAACAAGTTTCCAATGGCTGAATTGGTTGAAGCGTTACTCCCAGATAGAGTAGGGATTCGAGTTCGAGTCTCGGTTGTGACCATTGTCTTTTTGTTTTCTGGCTTTTTTCTGTTTCATATTTGTTTTGTGGATTATTGATATTATAAAAAAATAACATTAGTGCTTAAAAGTTAATTCCAATTGTAATGTTAATATAACTATCTGATAATGTCATAAATAGCATACCGGAAACGCTAATCTCTAACTTATTTTAATTTCAATTACGATACTTGATTTCCACTTTTTTAGGTATTGTTTTACACAAAAAAAAAGATTTTCGACTCAAGCCTTTTATACAAATAACCATGAATTTATAACCATTACCTAAAAGCTGCCAAAACCGGTTACCTTCCAATTTCATTAGGAAAGTTAAATACTAAAATAGTTTTACAGAATGTGTGAGTTTCCGATGAAATATAGACGCCAAAGTGGGGCTAGAGTTCAAATGTATTTCAGTTTGCAGTGCAAATTGAAGTATGTTTGTTGAAGCTCGATGTCTGAATCTGAATCTGATGCAGTATTTTGACCCAGTGATGTATTTTAGTCAGACGAGAATACTACAAATAGCTGGAATGAGCCGTTTGCCATTTTTTTGCAGTTTTTTGTTAACTGCCAGAAAAATGATTTTATAAATCTATATATTCGGAGAAAGCTTTATGGTTTGACATATTTAATTAAAATTAAATAATAACTTCGTATGAGACTACACATTTTATTTTATTTTTTCTGATCGACCGGTTTCGGTTAGCCTAAGCATCATCAGGGTACAAAATTAAAGTAAACAAAAAATACGAAGTGTGCGGTTATATATACATACAAAGGGAGAACACAATAAAACATTATTCAAGAGAACAGTGAGAAAACAATAAAATAACATTTAAAATCATAACAAAGGAACCGAGATAAAGAGACTGAAAATATGAAGTAAAATAAACAAAACGTCAACTTAGAAGGTGATTAAAGAATAATGAGAAAATTTATTAGCTTACAGGAAATATATCTAATAATAATAATAATATTTGGATAATTTTTAATAGCGCCGTTTTTGTGAAAAATCACCTCAAGGACGCTGTTGGACTACTACTACTACTAATATTGGACTACTGGACAAATTAACCTTATTATTAAGAATATGACTATTTATTTTAATGAGTTTCTTTATTCCTAGTGCTTCTTAATTATTTAATCTGTTGCCATGACCATTTTTGTGAAGAATAGGAGCACCGGTGCTTTTATTGAAGGTAGGATCTTTTTCAATAAGATAATTGACGAATTCTTAAAATCCAAGATCATTTAAACATCTAAGATATTGTTGATTCTAAAAATGATAAAACGGGTTGTTTTACCAATATAAAATGCAGAACAATCTTTACAATGGTGATGCTTAGGCTAAGCGAAACCGATCGGTCATAATTATTAAAATAAAACTGTGGTAAATTGCAAATTTTGGACAAATACCGCTTAGAATATATGAGAATCTGGAAAAAATGAATGTGGCACGTCTACCAAATATTTTTCAACGTCAGTCTCAAACCATCAATCTCTTAGACGAATATAAAAATAATAAAACCATAATTTCGTTATAAAAAACTGTCCTAGAATAAGATGAATGATGCGCGGACAGGACACAGCAGCGGGCTTGATCCATCATCATTACAGTTGAGTTTTCTCCGTCGAATTGTGGGAAATACAACCCCAAAGAACAATTGCCCCCCTTAGTTAGCTGCTGAAGTTTTAAGGTCAACGCTATATTTTTTACTATTTATTTCTGGTTTCTTTGGATGAGTGAAGTATAGGTGAGCAATTTCTGATTCTTTTTACAGATTTGATTGCATAACAAACGAATTGTGTTTTGTTACACATTTAGAGAGTTGCAACATGATGACTAAACTCACTTCCGTGGTCAGTAATTTGAATTTGGGCTGAAGTGTAAAATTGATAATATTTTTTTAAATTATCCATCTGCCTTTTAACAATTATTTGTATGGTGAATACGGCACAAGAGTCCCAACTGCTCCCAACCGTCTAGAGCCAGTGTGACTATGTGATCCTAAATTGTGGTATGTCCTGATGCTAATGGTGGTGGGGAGGGAAAGGGATGGAAAAAAAAATTAGGAAGTACCTGGCTATTCAGATCTGGTCAATAAACACGACTAGATCCATTTCAAGCAATGTTTCGATTCTGAATGGTGATTGTTCACCGGGGAATACTTAGAGTATCTACCACTCTAGAAGGTGCCGCAAATATACTATAATATATCATTTTATATGAATTAAATGTGTTATGACACATATTAATTAAATAAAATGCATTTGCGCACGCCGGGCTTAAGCTGGATTCGTAGTCTTACCACTCGGCCGTTAATGGCTGTGAATAGGTGTGAATGGCTATGAATGGTTGTTAAGTTCATAGAATATTTTATGTAGACGAAAATCTTTGAATGATTGTCTGTAGGGGACTCTTACAGTATTATAATATTTAATCAATATTTTTTTTGTAGAAATTGGTGACATTGACTAGATACTTTTTCCATTTTCTACGTTGGCCTGAGTTCAAAACAAATGATTTTTTTTTGGTTTTCTTAATATGATGGTCTGAAAACAACCGCAAGAAAATAATCAAAAACGTTCATTCGACAATTTTGTTTTTGAATTTATTGATTAAATGCTGAAGTGGTTATTATTAATCCATTAGGGTTGTATTAAACTATTCTACTCGGAATTTTATTAAATTTTCATTAATGGCCTCGAAACAAATTTAGAAAAAAAGAATAAATTATTTGATTGTTACAAGTAAAAAAAAAGGATTTTAAAATATAAGTTTTCTTTGCGTTTTTTTGGCAGTGGACAAAATACTATTTACGATCTGAAATTCATTCGTAATCAAAATAGATCATGCCATTGTTAAAGGGTTTTTCGTGTATCATAATATTTTCAGATATAACTGAATAATACCCTTTTTCTGAAAAGGTTGCATGTTTTGATTTTAAGTTCCATGGATTGATATGGAAGGGTTTTTGTTAAGGGAATGATTTATTGGGAAGATAGGAACGATATGATCCAATATAAGATGTTGAGGGATGGACGTTAGCAAAACTGAGTGTTTATCTTTCAATAAACGTATTTATTTTTACGAAAAAAATAAAAATAAATTAAGGAAATAAATCAATGTCGTTCAGTAAATAATGAAAAATGTATTGATGTTGTGGTGTTTTAAACTTTCGTCACATTTGACTTCGTCATAATTCAATGATTCAATTCAATGGTCGCCGTCAAGCTTTGAATCTAGGCTCGTTTAAGCTTTTGAACAAATTATGATCAGCTGAAAAGCATAACGGTCATGGTGTTATGCAAATATTAATTATTAATAAAAACATTATATAAATATGTAAAACATTTGAACGTGATGTGCACAAAGGAATTATGTTTTTATTTTATTTATTTTTTGTGCGAATTCCGCACAAGAGTCCCAACTTTCCGGAGATGGTAAGACTATGGCATTCCCAATCGGGGTATGGTGTGAGGCTGCGGGGAGTGAGGATATGAATGAGGTGAAGAAGAAGAAGGTTGAAAAGTTCCTGGTTATTCAGATCTAGTCATTTAATACGGCCAAAGCAATTTAAAGCGACGTTTTAATTTTGAATATCTTTCTCCGGGGCGGTATAGAAAGCACCACTCAGCACTAAAAAATTGCGCTAAACGTCATTTCGTAGCATTTTAATACAAGCAAAACTACAACCGCTTTATCTGTATATTTTAAATGGGTAGTTAGAAAAATGTGCTGGCTTTTTTTAGTTAACAATAACTGTAATCTTTTAAAATATGTTAAAAACATACAGAAATGTCAGTTAAAGGTTAAGTTTGAAAACCAGCGAAGGCATTTTCGAACGTTTTACATAAAATTCCAGTTTTCATTTCAAAAGAATTTAAAAGATTACTGTTGAAGAATTATATTCGCTGGAAACCTTAGATATTTTCCTAACTACCCATATAAAATTAACACATCAATCATGTGTAGTATTGCTTGTATTAGAAAGACAAAAATTATGTTATTTAGGATGATCCCTTAATGTCTTACATTAAAATTTAATTATCTTAGAGTTACAAATATGGTTATAATATTGACATAAACTTACTCTTCACTCATTAAAGGATATGCCATCAATGCATTGTATGTTTTATGTAAATTTTCATTTGTAATTGAAGTGTTTTAATTGTAAAAACGCCGAAGCGCCAATAAATAAACAACACAAATGCTCGTTTCAATAAAGTGATTTATCAATTAACTTGTTTATAAATAACTAGAATTAAACTTATGTAGAGCTTTGTTCACATTTTCGAGGTTATTAATGGCACCATTCTAAGTACATGTGTTTTTTGCTTTAATCGGAAAACATGTTGATGCCAAACGTTAAAAACTTTCGTAGTTTCCTTCTGACAGATGAAAACAACGTCTTTGGAAAATGCATTTTAAAAACATGTTATAAAAACGGTTGTGCGATTAGGGGATAGGCTACTTAATGAGCTGAGAACAACGGACTAGTGCAAGACAGAGACACCTAAGGGTTTCTTGTAGAATTGATGGGTCACCGACCAGACAACAAATAGAAAAATATTTTTTTAGAAAACGTTTACTTTTATAAGAAAGCAACTTTTTTAAAAAAATCACTCCATCAGATATTAATAATATTAATCCAGGGCGATACTTAGAGTGTTATATACTCCATGTATCGCCCTGGTGAAAGACCACCATTCATAATCGAAACGTTGCTTGACTGAAATGGCTTTAGCCGCTTGTGACCAGATCTGAATAGCTAGGTACTTCTCACCCTTCCTCTTCTCCATCTCCTTCCCCTCCCCCCTACTCTAAGCCTCACAACATATTCCAATTGGGGATGTCATAGTTCCACTCCCTCTAGTCGGTTGGGAGCAGGTGGGACCCTTGTGCGGTATTCATTATTCAAAAAAAAAAAAACAAACAGGCTTTGAATCAAATTAAAGTTTAAATTAAATATCCAAATTACGTAGTTTTTTTATTGAAGGTAAATTTTTCCGTTTACCCTTTAAATTTTATTTGTATAGAATAGTATATTATAATGAATTAATCTACTAATTGAGGAAGCATGTTCAAATAATGATTCCACTATTATAAAATCGGTTGGTATGCAGGATGTGTAAATTGCTAGCATTTCTGTCAATTATTTTCCAACCATCATCACTGTTGTATAAAACGTTCTGTTTGAAATCGTTAAAATCGATCTCCAATCCAATCAAATCTAGACCTTATTAGTAATAATTAAACGTTGAACTATTTTCACCATTAACAACCCTTGTAATCAAATATTGAGCTTATATTGTTGTTTGGTCCTGTCCTTTATTGCATTACAACCCAGTTTTTGTAAGCTAATTTAAATTGTTATCGAATTGTATAATATTATGGAAATGATTACTCATTGATAATGATTAGTTATTACTATGAAAAAAAGGATATTGAAAGGTGGGTGAATGCAGGAAACTTCATTTATGGAGGACTGAACGCTGTTGGCGTCAATAAAAAAAATGTCCAAAGAAGCGAAGCTAGCAGTTCACAATGGAGTGATTATACCAACCCTGATGTATGGGAATGAGGCATATTACACTGAAAGCTGTGGAAATGAGATCCCTGAGATGTATATGCGTAAACCTATGTAAGACCGTATTCAAAATGTGGACATCCGGAAAGAATGCAAGGCTGATGTAAGCGTAATAAATAGGATCAAGAAAAGTACGCTTAGATGAATTGGGCATGTAGAGCTAATGAACGAAGAAAGTAGTCTGAAAAGGATACATGATGCCAAAGTGAATGGAAGAAGAAGTTGGAGACGCCCGATGAAGGTATGGCATGATCAAGTGAATAAAATACTTGAATCGGGTCATATGAAGAGTCAGAATAACGGAAGAGTATGTATGAGACGATGTTCGAATGTGAATGAAGCAAGGAGTGTGTGCCAAGACAGAGTCGTATGGCGATCCGTCCTCTCTGCCTACCCCTGCGGCGAAAAGGGGTGATGGTTAGCTAGTTTTTAGTGTAAAAAATTCTGTGAAATATTTTTTTCGAAATGTTGATTGATTCAAAAGTTTGTTTCATGTTGTATTTTATATGTTTTAGGTAATTATTAGAAAATTTCAATTTGGAAGTTGTGCTATAATAAAATAACCTTTACATTTTGTTTGTTTCAGGTAATATTCCTCAACTTTTAAGACCTGGCTGGAAGAGATACAGGTTTGCGATTTTTTTTATATTCATTATCAATATATATATTTTTTAAAACGATTTAAGAGTTCTCCTACCTTGAGTCAGTGAAACTATAGTACTCAAATGTTATTAAACGATTAAGGTTTTGAAGTATCTAACAATGTAGTTCTGTTAACTACTGTACATGGATAAAGGCATTTAAAGCAGCATTTATTTTCTGGCATCTTATCTTTCGCAAGGCCGTTTAATGAATAAAGTTCAAATATATTTATTTAAAATGTTAGCCAATTTTTTACAACTCTGCCACAGATATGGCCATATAATTATAAACTTTTACGATTATTTGCAGAAACTTTGTGTATCATCAAAGCTCTTATTCTGGTTACCATAATCATAAAATATACCTGAATATCATTATAAATCACTGCTTGTAAGTTTAATAATAAAATGTCACCTTCATTTTCGTCTTTTTTTATATTTTACACACCATGTTTCACGCTTATTCTGAGAAACTTTTGCAGGTGATTATTCATAAAATTCAAGAAAAATATGCCAGTAATTTGTATTCATTAAGATCTAAACAAAAAGGCAAGATAACTTTTCATTTCTGTCCTGTTGACAAAAAACTTCAAATGGACCTTTCTTTATTTCATGTATTCTGGAAAAACAACCGTTTTTTAACTGTTTTTTTTTTATAGACCAACCTAAACTATTGAGACTTATGCAAACATGAGCTAATGTAATTGATGTGCGTTACCTTAATTAGTGTAAAGCAAAAGCTGACAAGTAATCTTTTTTTCTAAAAATAAAATTTCCTATTAAATTATAATGACTTGCAGCAATAGAAAGTAGTACTCCAAGTATCGCCCTGGTAAAAGAGCGCCATTCAGAATCAAATCGTTTCTCGAAACGGCCTTAGCCATAATTTTAATCTGATCTTAATAACCAAGGCTCTTTTTCCCCATCTACTCCTCTTTCCTACTGCCTTACAATATACCTCAATCGGAGATGGCACAGTCTGACTGACTTTGGGTTCTTGTGCGGTATCACATAACTCAGTAACTAAATAACCATCACGTCGTTTTCCTGCAGGGTTAGGCAGAGAAGACGGACCGCCATACGACTTTGTCTTGGCACACACTCCTTGCTTCGTTCACATTCATACATCGTCTAATACGTACTCTTCGGTTTTTCTAACTCTTCGCGTGGCCCGATTTAAGTATTTGATTCGCTTGATCGTGCCATGTCTTCCTTGGGCGTCCCCGACTTCTTCTTGCATTCACTTTCGCATCATACATTCTTTCATCTTGTATTTACATGAGATGATAAAAAAAGACCTATTGGAAAATCTTTGTTAAAATACTCTTTGTTAATTTTCTCAAATAACCAGTAAAACATGAAACATAATTTCCATTATTAAGTGATTGATTTAGTTATTCAATTCAAATTTTCCCACTTTTGGTTCATTTTACAAAAAAAATTCCATAATATGCAAACCAGTTAAAGTAACAACATACTCAGCGTTAGTTTTCCGCGAAACGAACTACTTCGCGTAAAGGAAACTTTACCTCTGAGATTTTCCCTTTTGAATAATAATATTGCAATTTGTCAAAGTTTTTCTGTTGGCAAGAACTTGTACGGCTCTTGACTCAAAAATATATTGTAAGGTTTCTCCATTCGAAGCCTTCGGCCAGGACACTCGCAGTAGCGTACAGAGATAAGATCAAACATATATGAAACTTTGCGTATTTTATTCCAATATTTTATATCACCTAACTTTTCGCTCACCCTCTCTGATGCCTGAAGCGTTCTAACTGCATATCTAGATATCATAACGACCTCAAAATACATTTTGTATGTATGTGTTGCAGTATATATTCTACGTATTTAAATACATGAAATCATTAAAAAAAACGGTTTTAAAAGCAACAAATGGTGAACTTGTTTTTATCAAATAAAGCTTTTCGGTTTCTCTCATGGCCTTTGTCACCTTCCAAGATTCTGCGACATGGAAAAAATATATACCCACAAGTCAACAGTGATGTAAACGTTACAAATTGCATAGTGTAAATAACAACAATGAATTGCTGTTCCTCAATCATCACTCTACTAACTATGGGTATCATTCTCTACTCTCTTGAATTTTTTGACACCAGTCTAAATGTTTTTTGGTCACTCTTTACGACTCTACCAAAAGCTTAAATAAACCTTGCCCTTGATTCGAATATTCTTTCAAATGAATATTTTTATCCAATTTTTGTTATTGCTTCATTTAAATATTATGTATGTGCTGTTATTTTTTTCTGTTGTTCTTTTTTTCCATTTCGTGTTGTGTATTTTTTTGTAATTGGTCAATAGTCCGTTGGTATATAAATAATTTAAAAGCAAAAGCTCAGCAGTAAAAAAACAGATTCGTGTTGCCTCAGTAATGATTTAAAACACATAATCGTGATTTTTATTTTTCTTGTACATACACGTCATGCAATCTCGCCACAAGTTACTTTGCAAAAAAACGCGATATTCTGGTATTGTTTTGAAAATAAATAAAACTCTTGTATATCGTGTAGTTATGTTTTATTTGGATTAAGGAATGCAAATCAGTCTTAAGGCGAAATCAGACGGTTCACTCGGGATAATGTTTACTCGAGCGAACGTTTATTTTTGTTTCACGGAATTGTTCACATGGCACAGGCAGAATGATATAGAAATTAACGTGCATTCGTTATTTTTCTCGCCGATATCATCGAACGAAGTCTCGTGCCTTAGAATTCGTTTAGTTTGTGTTCATTTGATTGAAGAATTGTCAAAAAATTCAAAAGCTTTTTTTTTTGCTTTGAATAACCATAGATTTTATGTTTAAATCGTGAATTAACAATTTATAGAATTTGCATGTAGCGACCTGCCTTAATATAAATCTAGTTTATGATTCTAGAGACATTGGTATTTTTTTTAAATTCTCTACTCGAAAACCATTTTGTTGAGTGCTACGCGACGTTTCCGCTACAGGAAGCGAAACTAAATGACCGAATCCGAGTGAATGCTCACTCCATGTTTAGATGTTTCATTTTTATTTCATCCGAGTGCGAGTGAATAGAGCCGAATGCCAAAATCCAACATTGTTTGATCGATTCACTAATGAATTCATTCGACATTTTTGTTGAATTTTGTGTACAAGCGTTTTACTTCAATGAAAGAGGCAACATGAAAGACAGAAATGAACAAAAAATGAACCGTCCGATTTCACCTTTAGTGAGCTACGGCCATCGATAATGAGATTAAAAGTTATGAAAAGAAAATTCACGTCGAATATAAGTCGAGGTTGACTAAGCATGCACGAGTCTGTCGTTCCATCGTGTTTGCTTGAAATATGAGGACTTAGCCTTACGTAACACACTACTTAGCGCGGTTCAGCCGGCGGCAAGAGGTCATATCGAATATCGATTGTAGAACCAAAGCGAATACGTACTTCACGTAGGTACTGAGTCTGTCTGTCTTGATGCCTGCCGATAGCAACGTATCCGCATGAACGAGTATTTGCATTTTGAATTGGTTACGTCGAAATTTACATGGAAGGTTGGCTGGTTCTTTTTATTTCACTTTGTAAACGTTGTATGCACTCTGGCACGATTGATAGATTCGCTTTTGATATTACATTATATTCTTTCCTGGCTTTTGTTATATTACATATTATACAGTCTGGTTAAATAATGATTCTAATTCGTACCAATAAAAACGAAACTTTACATTGAAAAGTTGAAATATCCCATTAATCTATCATCGATACTAATTAAACCAGACTAATACTGATTTAATTTTATAAGCCGAAATTCTGTTGGCTTGCAAACTTACGTTTTAAATGATATGACCCGACGAAAACAAAAGCACTAATCTCGAAATATGCATACCCAGAAAAAATAATACGTATTATCAACGATTTCATCTGCGTCAGTTTTTGTTTTTAAGGTTGTCATAAAATGGTGTATATTTTTGTACTTAATCTAATGGAGATACTTCAACATGGTTTTATGAATTAAATAATATATTCTTATCAAATTTAACATTTTTAATATCAGGTTCTGCTGTTAACAGCTGCTTCGGCGGTCATTTAAGTTTGATAGTGGCCTTGATTATTATATTCGATAAAATTCTAAAGAAAAAAATTAGGCTCTTTAATTATAAAGGGTAAAATTTATTTTTCTACATTCTAAAAAAATCCTGCACAAATTAAAATTACGACCTTTGGAAACGTGAAATTGCTTATTTTTTGTAATTATGTTCCATAATAAAAATAATACCAATAATCCCATGTTAAGATTTTTTTACTCACTAAACAGATAATTTTCTTGAAAAAACATTTTTTTTGAAAATGAAACCTTTTTTAAAAATTAAAGCTTCAAAAAAATGTCTTTTAAAAGAAATCCTTTATGAAAAAACAGTTACACTTCAAGTCAATTTTAATGAATTTATAAGCTTCATGACTAGTAGGTATTGTTAGGGATAGTGTTATTTGGAGATATACAAAAGCCAAGGTTAAAATTGCATCATTTGTATTTTCAGGCATTTCGTACAGCCTTCATTAAATATAATTGTCTAACTACTACGGTTGAAAGGGTTAAACCACCCTCCTATACAAGTTGAGTCTTCCATTCTCGGGGGGACGTTGTTAACCTACCCAGGATGTATTATAAATCTCTCGGGAATAAGGGAGGTATCTAGCACAGCCTTCCACCGACCGTTTCTTGCGCCAGGAGTACAGCTAGCCGAGGGGGTTAACAATGACCCAGCAGGGTACTGAACCACAAATCACCTGATTATAGTTAGTGCCGCTTCGTGATGAATTTACGGGAGTGGGTGTGGGCTCTGCTAGCAGCTTTCAAATATATTATACATTTGCTATCTATGTTACGTATAAACGATGAACTTGTCTTGTTGAGACATTCTAATGTGTGGTAATTCATAGAGAAATTATTGAAATAATCTCCACAGAGTTAAAACTGCTCTGTGGAGATATTGTGGGTGGTTTAAAGTCAACCCAAAATCTTTAACTTCAAAAACATAATAACTTATTGACGCAAGATCATTTTTTTTTACAATTCCTCTACATAAAGGAGTTCAGTTTTTACCCATGGTTGTTTCTGACAGCATTTATCTCGAGAACGCTAGGTGTCTGCAGCCTTAGTTCGAGGAGAGATATATACATAAATATACTAGTACATCATTTTTTTAATTGTGAATACCGCACAAGAGTCGCAACTGCTCGAAACCGTCTAGAGCCAGTGAGACTAAGGCATCCCCAATTGGGCTATGTTGTGAGGCTGAAGCTTGTGGGGACGAGATGGGGAATTATTTCCATCTGAATTAAATGTGTTATGACACATATTAATTAAATAAAAGTTATTGGCGCACGCCGGGTTTACACCCGCGACCTTTGGATTCATAGTCAAACGTCTTATCACTCAACCATGGAGGCCGTCTAAAGTATTTTTTCGCTATTTTTACCTTTATTTTTGAATAAATAAAATACGATTATCATTTTTGTGTTTTTTAATCACCTTTTCAATGTATTGGTGTAAAACTGTTTTCGAAAAATTAAAAAAAATAAGTAAAAAAATAAAGTCGTCATTTTGCATAAACACAATGTGGGTAATCCAGGGTTTCCGGATTGGATTCCGACTGAAAAAATAATATTTCGATATTTTGGCTACCTTCGAAATATTTATTTAAGCGTCCATACATCAAACTTACTACTCTGTCGACATTCTATTCCTTCAGAACAGTATTTATTCGCTATAATAATAAAATGCTCTTAGTCATACGAAAAACAATACAATTAGCGAAGGGGTACGTAAATTTAGGTCAAAGCAGGGTAGTTGTGAGCAAATAAACACGAGCGTGTAGAAAAGCTTGTAGTGCTTAACCTACAAAAGCATCCCTTAAATATTTAGCTAATGACTAGGGAAACTATAATATCATTCTCTCCCTTTAACCTAATGTGGACCTTTTAAAATTTGGATACTGCGGGAATGCTAAGTTTATTGGCTCCCAAAAATAAAGTGAAGTGATAAATGCTTCTGTACCTTACAATTAAATATGGTCAGTTTAATAAAGCAATACAACTTTGTTTCAACCACTTTTATCTATTTAAAAGCCTAACGGTTTCGGAACGACCGTTCCTTCATCAGGAAAAATAATGTTAATTTATTTACTATATTTTCGTAGAAAGCTGTCACTTTGTGGTCTTACATATTTAAATAAATGAAAAAACACCTTTGTACAAGACCACGGATATTATTTTAATTTTTATGACTGACCGGTTTCGCTTAGCTTAAGCACCATCAGGGTACAAAATTAAACTAAACAAAACATACAACGTGGGGGGTTATATATAAATACAGAGAAATAACAAAATATAACATAAAATAAGAGAACAATGAGAAAACAAAATAACAGAATAATGAGAAAACAATAAAATAACATAAAAATTATAACTAAGGAACAGAGAGAAAGAGACAGATGAATTGAAACCGACAAATCGTCAACTGAGAAGGTGATTAAAGAATAATGATAAATTTTATGAGTTTACAGGAAATATACCTAATATTGGACTACTAAACAAATTTACCTGATTATTAAAAATATGATTATCAATTTTAATGGTTTCTTTTATTTCTAGTGCTTCTTAATTATATAAAATGATGCCATGATCATGTTTGTAAAAAATATGAACACCGGTGCTTTTATTGAAGGTATAATTTTTTCAATAAGATGATTAGCGAATTTAGAAAAAACCGTAATTATTTAAACATCTAAGATGTTTTTCCGATTCTAATATTGACATCACGGGTTGTTTTAACAATATGAAATGCTGAAATATCACTACAAACCAATTTATAAATTCCCGAGTGACTTGGTTGAAATCTTTATCTTTAGAATTGATGAGTAATTTACCTTAATAATTGTTTGACCGGTTGTATTTCGGGTAAAAGTTTTTTTGCGTTGGAGGAAGAAAAAATAATGATTAATAATACACGACGCCATTGATAACCGAGGTTATTTATTATCATGAGGATTAGTACCAGGAAATTATGTGTAGCTTATTGTTTTTGTTTCCTTTAGATTAAATCAATGAAGTCCAAATCATATTCATTATTTGTCGCTATTAAAAAAAAATAAAAAAGTTAGTTCTTTGGAGAAATTTGTGTTTAAACAAAAATCGAATATCTTTCGTGCATTATATGTGTCATTATCGATTTTTTAAGGCTCGATTTAAAGAGTGTGAATTAATTTGTTGCAAATAAAGAGATCTACTTTAATGTCTGCAATGTAGGTCTATATTGAATAATTACTTGCGTGGGGAGACCGACAAAGTATTTTTCTGTAATGGAAAACGTTATTACGAATAACTTTTTTACTGTCCCACAATCAGTTTGAATTGTGCCATAATTACGTTTAATGATGCTTGATAGAAAAACAATTAAAACCAACTATATACGTAATTATTTCCAATTTTGTATAAATGTTGAATTAGCAATTTATTTTTCACTTTGACTCGATTTGTTTACAGATATCAATAAGCTCACCTAGTTAAAAAAATATATCATTAATAAATTGCCATCGTTACTTGATAAACTGTTTAACTTAAATTAATGTTGTCTTTGGACAATATTGACCCTTACTGAAAACTTCTTTACACTTAAATTTTACAAGAAGTTTAACCTCTGAAATGCCGGATTCCTGCAAGGTATAATTTCCGTTTACCTTGCCGGCTCAAATTTTATAATAACTCACTGGTGTTTCACAAACTGATGTTATTGTCAATTTTGATATCTTCTCAGATAATACGTTTATGTATTTTTGTACATTACACGTTAATGGTATTAGCAGTTTTTCTGAAAAAGTTACTAATATTCAGAGAATTGCTACCAAAGAAAGTTTGCTTAAGAAATTTAAAGATTTTTTTGTCATTTTATTGTATTTTTATATGGTTGAATAAATTTCTTTCCAAATAAAAAATAAGTTAAATAGTTTTCCTGTAAATACAAACAGAAATGTAACTTTAAATCGATTTTATTCTGTCGCACTGACGTACGAAAACTTCAAATATTTGATTCTCTTAAACCTGTCGATATTAATAAACTGTTATTATTATTAACAGGTTTTAAAGGATAAACACTGCTGAAAAGATAATAATGAATGCCCAGCGACTATTGGAGCCTCCGGCAAACTAGAGGTAGAATATAAATCAGTATAAATTGGTAATAATTTCAAAGAGACAACACGTATCTGTGCATATTCTCCAAACTATTATTAGTGTATTAAACCACTAAATAGCGTTCCAGATAAAACAATTTCACAAATACTTTTTGTCTATCTCTACTTGCAAAATAATAGTCCCCATGTTTGTGATTCCAAGCCACTACAATACGTTTCGGTTCTTTCCTTTGAAGTTGAATAATTTGTCTATTTCCGTTATTGATTTTGCAATCAAAGCGATATGGTGGTTTAGCTCTTACTGCAGTAGAGCCAGCATTGCTTTAAGCAAATGTGGGCACATTCAATATATCGGCATAGCTCACTTGTATGTGGTTTTGACGTGCGGTACTGCATGGGAAAAGTATTATAAATTGTGATTTTACCATGCTTGCAATTTCCAAGGAAAACATGCGATTTCAGTCGATTTGCGGAATGGCTTACTGAAATGGAATGCGCTTGACAAAGTGTTGTTATCGATTTGTCATTTTCAATAGTGGGAAATGCGAATGAAATTTTGTGCAGAAGAAACGTTATATCTTGATATATTCGTAAGATATACAGTGTTGGATTTCAAAGAGAAAATTTGTTTGGCTATCACCTTCTTGTTTTTCATCCAGTTCCTACCTATCCCGCCATTTTGCTATTCGATTTTTTACTCAACAACACTGTGTCAAAAAACAATTCACAATCAAGAAACAGAAGAGTTATGTGTAAAATGTGTTGCTCGTTGGTTTTTCGCTTGTTCGTCGATTTATTGTTTTGATCTTCAAAATAATATAAAATTAAGGTGTTCGTTCATTTATGTCTCGCTTGGTCGTCGTTCAGTTGTTATCTTCAAGTAAAATTGAGTTCTGTATTGTGATTAGTTATGTAAGAAGAATCAAGATCTTAAACATCAACTTTATTCGTGAATGAAATGGTTTTCCTTACTTCATTCACTCTTTAATCTGTCCACATCCATTATAAGACACTTCCATCAAGTATTATAGTTCAATCGTTTTACAGCTCACTCTTTTCAAAATTTATCCGAAGCTGAAAACACATTCGATGTTTTATCGCAGGTTCAGATTCAACATACAGGGTGTTCAAATTCCACTTATAATGGACCAGAATATCAAAATATGACTTGAGTAAAATATCGTTAGTTTTCGAGATATTGGCACTTTTATGAATTTTTTAAAAATCGTCAATTTAGTTCTATTTTTTGATTGCCACAGCTAAAATATTATCACTTTTATTATGCAACCCTTATTACGTTCACAGTCCAAAAATAACGCTACTCATGCCTTCAATTATGGAGAGACACAAATTACTCGAATCACGAGTAATTTCAGTTGTTATTATTTTCTTTGCCCTGCCTAACCTTAAAGCCTGCAAAACCCATAAAGTTAGTTTTTTTATCGAAAGGAGCAAATTTGAAAACAACATTCAACTGAAAATTAAAATGGTCACGGCGTGTTTCAGCTGAAAAAACAAAATTGCTGGAAGATTTTGAAGAAATAATGCATACAATTCTTCAAAAAGAACAAACTCTAACCAAAGATGTCTAATTCAGTTTCAAAGGAGGGAGTTCGTACTACCTTTATTTATAATATAATTTCGCTTCTACAGTCTAGGAGTTCCGAAGGCAAGTCTATAGGAGAATAATAAAAATCATGGACTATTGATTCGGGAACGCGCACCGCTTGGGAACCTTTGGTATTGAGTTAATAGCCGATGGGGAATAATTTATGTAAATAAAGTCCGCTGAAGAATTTTACTACAAAAAGAACTCGCGTTTGGAAGACGTGAAAATACTTTGGAAATATGCATAGTTCGTTGGAAATTCGAGTTTTATAAATTTTGTAAACAGGTGGCCGTAAAAGTGACTTCTTGAAAGTTAAGGAATTTAACCGTGAAACCGATAGTTGTACTTTTTTGCAAATTTCAAAGGACTAGCTGATTCCTGAGGCGTATATGCGGTGAAACCATATATTACCGTGTAAAAAATGTAGAAATCCGGAAAGGATGCAAGGCTGATTTAAGCGTAATGAATAGGATTAATAAAGAGACCCTTAGATGGCTTGGGCATGTAAAGCTAATCAACAAAGAAAGGACTGTGAAAATTATATATGACGCGATGGTGAATGAAAGAAGAAGTCAGGGACGCCAGAGAATGACATCATCAAATGAATCAAAAACTTGAGTCGGGCCATGTGAAGAGTTAAATTAACAGAATAGTATGTATGAGAAGAAGTATTAGTTTGAATGAAGCAAGGAGTGTGTGCCTAGACATAGTTGTATGCCGGCCCGTCTTCTCTGCCTACCTCTACGGGGAAACGGCGTGATGGTTTGTTAGTTAGTAAACTGATTATTTTTTCTTATTTTCCAAATGTTAAATTGATACACTAACAAATACGTATAAATATTCAAAAGTTGGTTAAAGTTTTACCGAACTGTAGTTGTCTGTTTTAAAGCGAAGAGAGTAAATTCGGCATCCAAATAATTATTTTCCCTGGGAAATTTTCTATAATTTTTACTGTTCTTTTATTTTATTTTTTATTACTTTCTCCCTCTGTATATATATATATACATTTATATAACCGCAAACTTTTGTTTATTTTTTGTTAAGTTTATTTTATACACTGATGACGCTTAAGCCAAGCGAAACCAGTCGGTCAGAAAAAATAAAATAAAATCTGTGGTCTTATACAAAGTTTAATAATTTAATTTATGAATATTTGTGTTGAAATAATATTTTTTACCCTGAACCCCTTTAAAAAAATCTTTTCCACAAAATGAAAAAAAAACAATTGGACTGGGAAGCGTTAGTGTACCTACCTACCTACTGATATTTAAATATTTGAAAATGTCCCGTCTGTTCCCGAAAGTCTGGCATTGTTGTCAGCTTGACAGAAGTAAACATTTCCCGGATTTTGGCGTGAAATATCAAATTCACGGTCCTTCTTTAGAGTGATTCTGGAAAACCCGACAATTCTAGAGCTTTTGGGTGTCTGACTGGTGATTTGGGTTACATTTTGCCACTGAACAGATAATCCGTAGAAGTGTGATATTTGCCGACTTAACATAAAACTGATTTCGCTTACATACGTAAGTCCTTTTGGCTCCCTGGCCCTAGACAGGCAAATAAAACTGACAATATGATAATTTAACTATTTAGATATTTGAAAATGTTTGATCCATTTCACCAGAACTGAGGGAATAATGTGCTCACGCTCACGACACAAGTCTATCAGTTTTTACCATCAGTGTATTGTACAAATTCATTTTTTCGAAAAATTATTGTAGAAGTCTCTCAAGGTTTTGTTATAACTTGCTTGATACAAGCAAAAAGGCATCTACCGACGATAGGATTATGACAAAAATGTAATACATTATGGTACAGTCTGTCAACTGCTGATAGACGCTTTTAGACTTCGTGTAATCTGAGAACGGAGAGATGATCAGCTATCTACTTCCAGAAATCAAAAATTGACTGAGAGTAACTTACTAAAATTCGCCACTAGAAAGTGAAAGATTACAATTTCCATTTAATCATATTTTTTTTAATGCAACTTTATGAAGTTAGTTATACAGGCAGGGTAATTAATATTGTGTAACACAAATTAAGAAAAAACACATTTGTTTTGCGTAGACCTATATTAAATAATGTTTATAATGTTTTTTTGTTTCAATTGATGATTTACAAAATATGGCAGTGAGAATAGGTACCACATGATCGTTTCTTAGCACACACTCCTCGCTCTACTCACATTCATAAATCGTCTTTCACATACTCTCCTGTTATTCAGACTCTTGACTCAAGTATTTGATTAACTTAATCGCTCCATGTTTTCCTCGGGCGTGGTCGACCTCCCGCAGTAACAACACTTTACCCCCAAACACCTTGTAAATTTACCAAATATGCAAATGCGTTATATTAAAAAAAAAATTACTTTAACAAAGATTTATAAGATATGGTCTGCTAAGTGCAAAAACTACGATTTTTTTTGATAAATCATAATGAAACTCAATGTACCACTTAATTTTAGGTTCTCCTTTAATGCAGCTTTGTTACCCTAACATAAATATAATTTTCTATCGACCTCTGTTTTGATTTACATTTACAATGACGATTTTTAGCGAATATTAATTAGAAACAAGGACATAGAAATCAACAGAAAATGTATTTTTTCAGGGTGGCAAAGCTACATTTTAACTTATTTGATATTCGAAGCTTAACCCTTCAATCGAATCATATATAACACAATTTTACAAGGTAAATTAATTTGGCCTTAGAAAGGGAATGATGAGAGCTTTTTTCCTACTAAGTGATGGCTCAGTTTGATTAGTAAAAATCGCTGCTTTTTATAGTTAAGTGTTAAAAAAAAAGGTTATTTAAATCTAAGATATTTTTAGAATATATTTTTGCAGTCATTGGACAGCTTTCAAAGTTAAATATCCATTTGACATTTCACTTAAGCTCGCAGACCAATTTAAAAAATGCCACCGAACCTCACATTTGAGGTGAATTCTGTGCTGGTGACAGAATCGTAAACCCATTATTTTAACTTGTAATTTTAAAAGTATTTTTATGAAATCCCTTGGCTCCGTTAGCGACGGCTTTAAAAAAATAAATATTTACATTAGTTATAATAAAAATTATGCCAGTTGGATATTTTCTATAGCATTGTGTTTGTGAAATGTCATCGTAATGAATCTGTCAAGTATTAATTTTATTTTTTACGTGAAAACCGCACAATATTCCCAACTGCTCCCAACCGCTTGGAGCCAGACATGGCTTCCCTAATATGGGTATGTTGTGAGGCTGAAGGTAGTGGAGACAGAAAATAGCTGGAGAAGAGAAAAGTTACTAGGAATATTGTTAGAAAGTACCTGGCTATTCAGATTTCAATGAAGTTATTGTCAAATGAGACAAATAACTTTATATTTAGGATTTGAAACCGTGACCTCTAGATTCATAGTCGAAGATGTTTATCACTCGGCCACAGAGGATGTCTAAAAAAAGAAAAATAAGATATTGTTTTGTTCAATGTACCTGACTATTCATATCTGGTCACTAAACACGGTTAAAGCCATTTTAAGAAACGTTTCGATTCTGAATAGTGATCTTTCACCGGGGCGATACTTGGAGTATCTTTCGCTTTGGAGCGTAAATATGCTTTATTAACGTTTTGTTTTTTAATAAAGTTATTGTGAAATAACACAAATACTTTTTTTATGTTTTGGATTTGAACCCGCGGCCTCTGGATTTGTAGTCGAGGACGTTTATCACTCGGCCACGGAGAACGTCTAAAGATAGAAATATGTGAGATTGTTTTGTTTAATGCTCACTTTAATAATAATATTAAAGCACTTTAGACAAAACAGGGCAATTTACAAACAAGTTTTGAAATATGGCGCATTATACAAATTTAATTAATGCTGTTATGACAATATAACATTTGATATCCATATCGTTTGACATAAATAGCCAGCTTTGCAAGAGAGCTTTGTAGAGAAATCGAAAGCATAAATATATTCAATCAATGTTTGCATTGTTCATTTACTTTTGTCGCAGTCTCCAGATGTGTATTTATTACCATTTAAAATTCAGGCTTTGTCGCAGTTGAATATATTCATATTCCTAAAAAGCTTCAACTTTGTGGCTTGCCATATTTATAAAGAAAACGGAAAAAGGTGGTTTGAAATCACCATATTATTAATATTTCGTCGACAAGTTTCGGAAGCACCCTTTATAAAATATTCCTACTCCTGGCATAAATAAACCATCTTGTCATAATTGTACTCCATTTTATACAGGTAAGACACCCCGAAGTGTAAATATTAGAGTTGGTAAGCACTTAAGATGTTTAAAAAACAATAATTTTTCAGAGTTCGCCAATCACCTCATTGCTACTGATTATTCTTTGGATAGAGATACAGAAGTTAAAAAATTTCACCGTAGTACCAAAGGTAAACAATAAGATAACTTAAAAAGCATTAGAAATTACAACATACTAAAATAATAAATGTAGTATTTTGAACAGCAAAAATAAATTTATCATGTAATCCTAAACATATTTCCAGTAAGCCGCTTTCTTATTCCCATAACCACCTCAAATACTTCTTCTTCCCATTCCAACACCTAAATATGTATATATATATATATATATATATATAAATGTAGAAGTCGGGGATGCCCTAAGAAGACATGGCACGATCAAGTGAATCAAATACTTGAATCGGGCCACGCGAAGAGTCAGAATAACAGAAGAGTATGTATGATAAGATGTATGAATATGAACAAAGCAAGGAGTGTGTGCCAAGACAGAGTTGTATGGCGGTCCGTCCTCTCTGCCTACCCCTGCGGAGAAACGGCGTTATGGTTAGTTGGCTAGTTAGTCGTATATATATATATCTGTACTCTGAATCTTAGTTAAATTTTAATATTGTTCTGAAGATGGAAGGGTGCTTCCGAAACTGGTCGACGAAATATTAATAATTAAGTGATTTTCTTTTTAAATATATGTATGTATTCATACAAGATAAATATAAGATACTAGATATGTCTCTTATCAAAAACATTCAGACAAACAGAACTAAGGATATGCGTAACAAAGCGTCCTTTGTCCAATGTGAATTCGTTCATTGCAAGCCCATTTGGCCGCTTTTGTTTCGCCAAATGAAACACACACGTGAAAAATGAACACATTTTTGCTCGACGATGTTCGCGACCGATTACTTTTTATTTTTTCTTTGTTTTTTTCGAATTGCTACCCGTTTTTTTTTTAACCGAATGTCCCACCTTCGTTGGGGTGAAAAAAATCCTACACCCGCGGGTGCCGTATTGTAGCGAGTGTAAAACCGTGTTTGTATCACTCGGGTATGTGCCCCAGTGCCTATTCGAGAGGGTATCGATTTTTTTGCTGTGGCAACTATGAGAATGAGTTTTGTAGGTAAGCGCGAAAAGGCGGACAAACTGACAAGCCTTGTTTTTTCAAACTTTTTGTGCGTTCGATTTTGAAGGGGTTTTTGTGTTTGATTTGCCTTTATTTGAGCATTTTCGTATTTTTTCGATACCGTGAAAAGAGAATTGTTTCAATAAAATGAATTCATAAAACATTATTAACCCGAAAAATCATGAGATATTTTTCAAGAGAATTTTATTCGTTTCATACGCAATACTAGAGTTACTTAAATATGTCTGCCTTATAGATAACAATAATTAACTATAAATAATTTTATTTGTGAGTGCGTTGGTGCTAGTGTAAAATTTTCAAATTTTAAACCGAAGGATGTATCTGTTCATAAAATTATCAAATAATACAAAAATACAGTCAAATCCTTATCATCATAATTAAGTACCTACCCACAATGTATTTTAGCAGACATATTTCCTTATTTGAAATGGGTGTATCAAAGCGATTCATATTTTTTCTTGGCAAGTCTAGTTATAATACATCCAGTGATTTTTCACAGGCAAACAACTTCTATATCGACTACGTTTAGGTCAAAGGCGGTTATTCCACATTTTTTCGCAAGGAAATTTCGCCCTTAGTAATAGTATAACGGTCATGCTGTTATGATTAACACCTGATCATAATTTGATCTAATGCTGAAAGGGCCGAGATCGAGATCGGTGGTTAACGGGGGCGGTTTTTTGAAGTAATGACGGTGAACAATTCAATTTATGATGGCGCTAATCATTGATTTGCGACAATATTAAATATGCCTGAGTTTGCTTGCAAAAATGTGATTTAATGCCTTTGACTTAAACACAGCCGATGTGTTATATATATATATATTATAGAATTCCACGAAACAAATAATATTGTAAATAGAACATATATACTTTGTTTTTAACCACTTTTTTATTTAATATTTTGTCTACCGGTTTCGGAAGTACCCTTCCATCATCAGGACAATATTAAATTAATCTGAAATACAAAATACTGAGATAAATATACATATTTAGGAGTTGGAAGGAGAAGGAGTAATTGATGAAATTATGGGAATAACAGAGCGGTTTATTGGAAAAATATTTAGGATAGGACTATAAGATAAATTAATTTGATTGTTTAAAATATTGCATTTACTGTTTAATGATTTTATTATAATATTTTTATTATTATTTTATTATAATATTTTATTATAATAGTCACAATATTATAACATAATATTGTGACTATTCTTCGAACCGTTTGAAACAAGGACATATGTACTCGTGTATCTATGAATTTTTATTTTCATTTACTCTTAGAAGTATTTTCATATCGTCGCGTAGGCTTAGTATTTCTTAAAGTACCCACCCCACGTGAAACGGGCGTCTTTCACGCAACTCACATTAAACATGCGTCATTTTATCGAGTCTACACCGAAATTTGTATTTAAGTAGGCTCGAACGTTGTCATTGAATACGAAAATAGGTAAGATTCGATCATATAACTGTCACTTTCACCTATGCAGTAACGTGTATTGGTAGTACAAAAAAGTCTAAGAAAATAACCTCTATTATTTTATTTATTATTTTTATTTTATTGTTAAAAGCTCCCAGTAAAAAAAGGCTTATTGTTTTCCCAGCACGTGAAACTCTCAACAAACCTACCCCGGCGAGCTGGCACTTTCTTTGCCACTGCTTTGTTCCTAATCTTTGTGGTTGTACTTGGCTGAAATACATGCAGCTGAGATGGATTTTTTTTACGGGAACTTAAAACGTATCGTCGACGCACGGTGGGGAGACGTGACGCAAGTGGAATGAGCAGTGCCTTCACGTTGTCACGTAAAATGGGTCATGTTGGTGCTTTAGAGTTTTTTTCACTGATTTTTTCTTGCAAAAATGTATGCGTGGAAAATATCCATTATTCGCAATCCTTTCAGTCGAGTTATTCTCACATTTTTCGGCAGATTCTTTGCTTTGATGAAGCGAATGATGCGAGCCTGTTGTGTTTCTTTTACTTCTAGGTTGATTCAGCAAATTTAAAGCATAAATTCATTTAAATTTGTATGATAATCCCTACCGGAAACAAAAATAATCAGGCGACCCCATTTTTTAAACTGTATTTCTTATTATATTATATCGTTTAATTTATGTTAGTTTGATTAGTTTGTTGTAACTCGTGTATTTGTTTAATTTCCCTTGTCCCAGAGGGAGTTTTTTATAACTCATCGGGATTGCTATATGTGTTATTAGCAAGATATTAATAAGTAAATAAAAAATAAAGGAATCTAATGTTTTGAATAAAAGTGATGTTTTTATATCCGAGTCAAAAAATCACTAAGGCAAGTTTTTCTCGGAGCCATAAAAAATTTAATTTACAGTTACATACAATTACGATGTTTTTATTTTAAAATAGTACAAATATTCATAATAATACATATTTGTGTTCTAATACAATCCTTAAATTAATATTTATTAGCATAAAGTTATTACATATGTAATATTATGTAGATATCTACTTTGATTCATTTAATGGAACTAAATTGCTCTATAAAATGTTTATTTTTACGATGTTTTCACTTAAATTTATAATGAATGTTTCTTTACTAAATAAAATTGTTTTCAAAGCTCTGTTAGGTACAGATATTTTAATCAAATTCATTTTGCTTTAAAATGCATTCTCAAAATATTTAACGATGCTTTTGAATTCTACGAAGCATAATTATAAATACTAGCAGATAAAAACCCGCTCCCGCGGGTTTTTGCCACTAAACCCTGCGGGCAGCTTTTGGTTGGGCTGCGCCCAATTCAAGTGTTAGCGACCATTTATAAGGTTTAGCCCTATTGTAAGACAATAACAACTACAACAGTAACTACTGCCAATGCATGATATAGCATGCTTACTTCAAATATTTAAGCATATAAAAAAAATATTCTTGTAATAAATATTGTAAATGCATTATTTTGAACACCGCAGACAATGAGAGGAACACCCTTCACTCCAACTTAAATCTCGTTCATCCATGACAACGCAAAGAATAAATTGTATTTTCTTAGTAATTAATGAAAGAGAAAATGCTTTCTCTCTCTCCCATAGAATTTAATAATTCAACAGGAAAATGAAGTTGGTCATTGTCATCTAAAAATATTTAAATAATTTAGAGATTTTTTTGGAACATTTACCCTGTCATACGTACTTTGGATTAAGTTAAAATAATAATGTGATACAAAACAGAATTTCTTGGATCAGGTAGCTCTGCAGACACGGCATTATCAATATCAGAAGTACTATACAACTTATCCTGGTTGCAAAGTGTAAACACACCGTGTAAATGAGAGAGTCCTCGCTTTTGCTGTTCAATTGTATACGACCAACAAATTACCTTTCCAAAAACATGTTTCTCCGTCATATCATGAATGAATTCCTTGACGTTTAGCTGGAAGACCCTCGCCACTACATCAGGCCTGTCCGTAGCCGTTTGATAAGTTTCCAATTCATTTTGTATCTCTGACCATTTGGGATTGCATGTAAAAGTAATTAATAAATTAGGACGACCAAACTTACGTACTATTGTCGTTGAATCGTGATAAAGTTTATTTATGTGGCGTGGTCCATGAGAAAGTGAAGATGGTAGAATGACTACATTACCTGCTCGTACTCCTCTGTCCGTGGCTAAATTTCTTACGTAGTCTTGCAAACCTTGGTAGCATTCCACTCTGAGGTGTCGTTGGTTATGTGTAATCTAGGCGACTGGACTTAAAAAAGTACTGTTGGAAAAGTTTACCTGCCTTTTAATCCCGGGTTTCATTATTCAAAGTATTTAAATTCGACATACATTTCACTAAAAGATTGAAAAGTCATGAACTTCACCTGATGGCAAGTATCGAAGTAAGCAATATTATTTTTAATGATGAACTGGTACATAAAAAAATAAATTATTAATCGAAGTTTATTTCTGCTTACAAACCTATCCAGCAACGGTCTAAAGTTAATTGTATAGGGTCTCGGAGTTTAAGATTATTCTTTAGAATCCAACAAATTTTAAATCTAACCTCGAATGTCATAACTGTTTAAAAAACATATTAAAAAGATGTCGTTATTATACTAAAGGGTATGTAGTAAGGTAATAAACTGATTTAAAACAGCAACAAACACAACCCGCAAACAATGTAGTGATACAAATAATAGCACACTGTTCTTTAAAACGTTTGTTTTCCACCTGCTTTCGTTTTTAACCTATTTATTGGGAAGAACCAGTAAACTGTCAGATCTGACGTATGGACGCCATTGCGTTTAGTACAGATAAAGTAGGAATCTTCTTTCAAACAGCGTTTAAAGATGCAGCGTTAGTTACTGGTTTAGTTGCGACACTCATCAAAAGGAACATATTGTAAGTATGTCGTCTAAGATCGTAAACGGAAGAAAATTTCAAACTTTTTTATGCATGAACTATATTTTATCTATATTCTATGTCGCATTGGTCTATTCGATCTTGACGGAGTGTAGATATAAAGGAGGCTAGAATCTGTTTTAGTAACGACACTTAACAAAAGAAACATAGTGAGCATATCGTATCGCAGACGTAATTGGAAGAAAATTTCAAACTTTTGTATGCGTCGGCAATATTTTATCGGACGTGTGCAGAAGATTTTTTAACGTAATAATATAATCAGATTTCAAAGGAACACAAGTTGTAACACCTCCGACAGCCTCCATGGTCGAGTGCTAAAGCCGCTCGACTAGGACTCCAGAGATTTCGGGTTCAATTCATGGCGTTCGCAAATACATTTTTTATAAATGACTGTGTTATATTTCGTTTAATTAACATATATTAATAAACTTTATTTGCGGCACGTTCTAGAGTGGTAAATACTCATAGTATCGCTCTCATGAAAGACCACTATTCAGAATTAAAACCTTCCTTGAAGTGGCTTTAAACGTATTCTTCTCAGCCTTCCCTTTTCCCACGTGTTCCCCTCCCCACTACCTTCAGTCTCACAACCAATCCCAATTGAGGATGCCATAGTCTCACTGACTCCATACGGTTGAGAGCAGTTGGTACTCTTGTGTGGTATTCTCTGTATATATATATTTTTTCTTTATACTTTTCAAGAGTCCCAACTGTTCGAAGACAGCAGGATTTTCGCATCTTTAAATTGGATAAACTCTAAACAAGGTTAAAGCCATTTCAAGCAACGCAACTTTTTGATTTTGAATGGTGGTCTTTCACCAGGGCAGTATTACGAGAGTGTCTACCACTTTTTAAACTACGCTAAGAGTTTTTTTCTTTCGCAAGTTATCCCCAAGAAACGTTTACAGTAAAAGTGACGTGACGTCACTTCCGTCATAACGAGAGCCATATCGCTGGTAGGCACTGAGTGATTGTGTTTCCCGTCAATAAAAAAAACACTTTTACGTTTCTCATGGGTATTTTTGAGTTTTATGTGAAAATATAATGGTCGTAAAAAATTTACATTCTAATGGAAGCTTTGAAAAACGTGTGCTACTTCGTCCGAAATTTGATAGAGAAACGTGGAAAAATACTACGGCGTTTTGTTTTAATTTCAATAGAATTTTTGTATTAAAGATCCATAGCTCATGACGTAAATGAATATCATACTGAAAATATTTGCGATAAATAAGAAATTCATGACAAGAATTTTGTACAAAATTTCGTTACTCCTAGCAAACTGTTCAAAAGTTTTCTATGCTTCAGTCATAAGACAGAGATTTTCTGCTTAATAGTTTTGCGGTAGATACAGTTTACAACTCCCGTTTCAAAGGGGAGGGGGGGAGGTTCTAATGTCACCCAAAACTAAAGTTTTCTACGATATCTTTAAAGCGCCCTTGAGGTGATTTTCCCACAAAAACGGCGCTATAAAAGTAATCCATTTATTATCTTAGATAAAGATTACTAAAATATTACGAATTTACTTGTCTCAAAGTATTACCAAAAACAAATTTACTTAGATTATGACAGTGTTATGAAGACGCTTTACTAAGCAAGGTCAAATAGGGCAACTACGCTCGTAGCTTTGATTTTTACTTTCAGGTACGATTAAATAATAAAACATAAAAATAAAAAAAAATGCTCCGGGTTCATTTTTTTAAATATTTACATCACAAAGATTTTTAAACTTTGACATTTAGCACTAACTTTGTGGTAGGACATAATTTAATTTAAAATAAAAGTAACTTTGTTTTAAGACCACTTTATTGAATACATTTACCGACCGGTTTTGGCTCTACCTGAACCTTCTTCAGAGTTGAATAAATATACATTTCATTGGATACATATACGGTTGGTATATGTATCCAGTAAAGTAGTCTTAAAACACAGCTACTTTTATTTTTAATTGTCTAAAGATTTTTCTTTATTTGAATACAAATTTGCATTGCAAACAAACCATTATATTTCACACATTTAGCTTGGGTTAGTTCAACCTCCATCATATTTCATAAAAAAATGACATTTGTACCTCGATTTTCGGACCGTTACGGCGTTTGATCAAGTTGTAATATGCCGTCAAGCATGATAGCATGACCGTTTTTCTAGGACAGATCAATGATGACGGAGGTTGAACCACCCCTATCTTAGTTTTAGGTCGGAGTAACAAAAATATTTCATCATCTTGAAAAAAAGCTTCAAGCTGTATCAGTGCAAACCTCTGAAGAGATAAATCGGTAGAAGTGTTTTTTAGACACCTACGTGCCTGAATGTTCAATTTTTCCTTAATTTTCCTAAAATTGATAAAATATTTTAAAATATTGAAATTTCTCGAGTGGATAACCTCTTTTATTAAGCTGTCTGAGGCCTAGGAGTCATTTTTTCTTGTTGTTGTTGTTAATGGAAGCAAAATAAGGTCATATTTCTAAGGATTACCTGTTCATTTATTTGTAGTTTTTTTTGTTTAATTTGTATTTTTTTTATATGATTCATTTGAATTATATTTAAAAATTTTATTATTTAGTTCTGCTAGTTTTAGTTTTATTTTTAGTATTACCTGTAACGCCTTTAAGGCCATTATCAAACTATCGAAAAGTAAATTAACAACATAGTCGAGTGGTAAGACGCTCGATCACGAATCCAAAGGTCGCGAGCTCAAATCTGGAGTGTGCTAATAACTTTTATTTAATTAATATGTGTCATAGCAAACTTAATTCATATAAAACAATGAAAAAATATGTTTGCGGCACGTTACAGAGTGGTAGATACTCTAAGTATCACCCTGGTGAAAAACCACCATTCAGAATCGAAACGTTGCTTGATGTGTTAATGGCTTTAGCCGTGTTTGGTGACTGGATCTGAATAGCCAGGTATTTACCAATCTTCCTCTTTCCCATCTCCTTCCAATCCTAACTATCTTCAGCCTCACAACATACCCCAATCGGGGATGCCATAGTCTCTCTGGCTCTAGACGGTTGGGAACAGTTGGGACTCTTGTACGGTATTCACTATAAAACAAAAAATATAAAAAAATAAAACTGAACTAAACAATAAAAATATTGAATTTAATTCAATTAAATCATATAAAAAGTATACCTGTTCAGTGAACCGAACTCTCATTTCTAAAGAGGAATTCTATTCATTCTTAACCTCAAGGGAGCTTTTATGCAAAACAAAACCAAAGTTATATCGATTACGACCAAGGTTGTTTCTTTTTTAAGTGATACGAAAAAGTTTCAATATTCCGTTAAATATATTACTTTGAGAATATTTTAATTTAGCCCGGTGCTCTCACGCTAAAAATGCTCAAGACAAAAGCTGTCTCAACAGTTTTAAAGAGGGTATTTTTTAATCATTTTGTACACGAAAATACTTCAACCGAACACTGTACAAAGAAATCATTATGAAATCAGGGGTCCGAAAAATTTGTGACTGGGTTGGAAAATTATTAAAAGTAAGGCGGGGAATATTCATGTTTTCTTTTCTTCAGTCAACCAACTTTTGAAACCTTACTGTTTTTTACAATTTTTTTTTTTTTAGAAAGTTTTTCGATATTTGAATAATTGTATTTTCGGAAACTGAAGTTTTGATAGTTAATAAATGTTTTTGGCTGAAACGACGGCGAAATGTATTTCGTATAAAACATTTTCGATGCAATTGACGCAACGCAAACGACGCTGCAATTAAAAAATCTTTTCTTGTAATTAAAATTTATGACGCCAGCGCTCAACAGATTTCGCTGTTTCGGAAAAATAAATCATGGTAAAAAATATTTATGCATTTTGAAATTAAACATATTTATATTTTCGTAGAAAACAGTCACTTTGTGGTTTTACGTATTCAATGAAAATTAAATAATAGCTTTGTATAACACCACAGATTTAATATTAATTTGATTCAATGGATTTTACTGTTCTTTTATTTTATTTAATATTGTGTTCTTCCTTTGTATGTATATATAAATATATATTATTTTTATAGTGAATACCGCAGAAAAGTTTTAACTGCGCCCAACCGTCTAGAGCCAGTGAGAATGTGGCATCCCCAGTTGGGGTATGTTATGAGGCTGAAGGTAGTAGGAAGAGGAAGGAGATGGAAAACAGGAAGGTAGGAAAATACCTGGCTATTCAGGTCTGGTCACCAAACACGGCTAAAGCCATTTCAAGCAACGTTTCGATTCTGAATGGTGGTCTTTCGCCAAGGCGATACTAAGAGTATCAATCACTCTGCAACGTGCCGCAAAAATATATTTTTTAATTATTTTATATGACTTAAATGTGTTAGGACTCATTTTGATTAAATAAAATTATTGACGCACACCGGGTTTGAACTCGCGACCTTTGAATTCGTAGTCGAGCGTCTTACCACTCGACTATGGAGGCTGTCAAATATATAAGCGCACACTTTGTATTTTTTGTTAAGTTTAATTTTGTACACTGATGATGCTTAGGCTAAGCGAACCAGTCGGTCATAACAACAAATAAAAAATCTGTTTTATTTTATTTTCATTAAACATATTTAGATACACTTAGAGGTTTGACTTATTTTTGATTTTCTATAGGTAGCTATTGCATCCGAAACAAGCAGCCCAAAATGGAGTTCTGATACCAACCAAGAGGCGAGGTTCCGAATTTCTTGGTGCCAAGCTGCTTGAGTTTTAACTGAGTTTTTTTCATTTTTATTGCGATGTTTGCTACACCATTTTAACTGACTGTTAAAGCTTAAATTTTAAGCCTTGAACTTGATTATTAAATATTAATTTATCCTCGCCTCGTTGTGAAAAACGTTGTTTTTTTCGTATAAAGAAAATATGATTCTTAGATAAATCTTTATGAAGCAGTATGGATATCACCGCAAAAAGGAATTGTTTCCCTCGAAGTGGGAGGGTGTCCATTTATCTTTTGAAAATAAAAACGTACGAAAGTTTTATTTTCCGTCTGTAAATTTATTCAGAAATTTTCATTTACACTCCCCGTGCGTTTTTCTTATTTGAATTTTTCAATCTCTCTTGTTCGCGGAGAAAAACACCTCCATTTCTTTTACAACCAATACTCGCATAAAAAAAAGTTGGTACCTTATAGAAACGATTGCAAAGAAAATCTAATAATTCTCAACCAAACCCTTTTTACAGAAGGGGTGTGTGGGTGTTATATTCAGTAATCTCTCGATTATTTGGAAATACAATTAAATAAAACCCTATTCAAACGATATTTTGACATGAACGAAATGAAGAAATGTCGAAGACGTCCAAAGAAGACATATCACACATATAATTGGCCTCGAGGTGGTTGTTCACATGGCGCTATATAAATTATCCAATTTTAATCACGATCAAGTTAATGAAATGCTCGAGTCGAGTCTTGTCAAAAGTTGGTAAAACAGAAAAGTGCCAATGTATAAGACGATGTATGAATGTGAATTAAACAAGGAGTGTGTATGAAGACAGAGTTATGTAGAGGTCCATCATCTCTCTTAGCGGATAAATGTCGTCTTAATTTGTTGGTTAGACTGCAAATATATTTTTATATAAGCTCAATCACTAAAAAAACATTCACACACAAAAAAAAAATTAATCCAAACTAATAACTTAACACGTGGGTGAGTGTTAAGTGATGAATGTGTTTGCAATTCCCAATTTATTTAGTCGAAACCTCGACATTTAAGCGGGTAGTTATTTTTGATTTAAGCGATGAACCATTTTCAGACGTACATAACATTTCAAGGTTTAACACTGTTTTATTTTATTTATTTTGTTATTTGTTATATTCTCACTATTTGCATTCGTAATCTGAGAATCGTTACCTTATCATGACTTTCGTTAAAATATTTTTAAGTATCAACATATTATTTGTTTTCAATATTATTTCTAGCACTTAGCTTTATATTTATTCACACATAAGAGGTCGCGGGTTCAAACCCGGCGTGTGCAAATAAATTTGATTTTTTATTTTTTTTTATTTATTGACGCCCTAATGGGCTTCTACATAATAATTTAACATAAGTAAGTGCATGAGTACAGAAAATAATACAGTTTAAAAAGGACATACATGACATAATACAGTAAAAAGTAAAACGTTTTGAGAAATGAATAGCAAAAAATAAATAAATAATTATTAATGATTTAATCAATACGTATCATAACACATTTATTTCATACACAAAATAATATATAGTATGTTTGCGGCATGTTCCAGAGGGGTAGATATCTTTAAGTATCACCCTGGTGAAATACCACCATTCAGAACTGAGACGTTGCTTGAAATGGCTTTAAACGTGTTTGGTCAGACTAGATCTAAATAGCCAGGTACTTCCCAACTTTATTATTCCTCATTTATTTCTTCTCCCCACTACTTTCATCCTAACAACTCATTCCAATTGGGGGTGCGATAGTCTCACTGGCTCTAGACAGTAAGGACTTTGGTGCGGTATTTTTATTTAAAAAATAAGTTTCATAATATATCTGGGTTTTTTACACCCTTCATTTCTAGTAAACTGTTTTTAATCTGTTGGTGTACACATGATCAGTTATACCCATATCTGAACAATTCTTCATGATTTATGAAAACGATCATGATTTTAGATTCGTGGTTTTAATTTGCATACATTTCTGTTTTACATTTTTTTCTCGTTGTTATATTAGGTGAGGTAATTTCATGTAAAGTACATTTGAGTTGAACTATCACAAAACTGTGTTAAATAAATTCTCTGTTATTTTTATTATTATTTAGCACAAAATATTAACGCTTAAAATAAAGATTCACATCTATGACAAACAATGTATACAATTTGACAGAATTACAGGAAACAGATACAATGCGTTCAAGAAAAAAAGTACCAAAATGATTAACATTGAAAAAGGGTACTGTCTCTTCTTTATTTTTTCTGCATCCTTTGTTAGTCCAATACATATCCTCTGGATTAAAGTGCGTTGAGTACAATTTTCAAATTTTGGTTAGCATGAAATCAGGTTCCCGCCCTTGCCTTCGAACAATATCTACCCATTTAGCTTTGCGGAAGTCGTCCACAGGAAGCCTTTATAAAAAAAAGATTATGTAACATAATAAATTAAACAATAATTGTGATAAAATATGTATGTTAAAAGCAGCTATAAAAATTTTACATAGCAGAATGGGCTTCAAAAAATCTTCCAATGTCAGCGCCCTTCAAGGGATTTTTCACCAAAACGGCGCTATACAAATTATCCAAATATTATGATTATTATTATCACACGTCCCGGTTTTGCCGAGCCCCGTTAATCGAGAAATTACTGTATCTCTACGGAAGGGCGTACAACTCTACAATACAATTCGAACGGTTCATAGGAGTTGATATAAGATACATTTTTGGTCAATAAGTCTTTGGATGGTCTAACAAAGATTATCTTGAAGTAATTTTTTGTCAACATCTCGATTCAAGGAGTATTGGTTTTCTTCGGTTGTTATCATTTCGGCCACAGTTTGATTCTGTATTTTGAAAATAATATCTCTATTAGGACTATAAATAATCCTTATCTTTTCAATCGTTGATAATCACGCGAATTTATCAGAGCTTCTTACACCGAAATACTGGTAGAATAAATACGTAATTTCAACTTGATACTTGAATTTTAAATGTTGCCATTCGTTCATTAATTCAGGGAATCCATCAAACAGACTTAAGTGATCTGTAGAGGATCGCTTTTCAATCAAGTATTTATAGATGAACGAAATCAAATAATTGGTGTTATATCTCCTTCGTATATTTCAAATTTATTCATATCGGGCTGAATTACTCGCTTCGGTGAGTCTACGCGAAAACCTCGCCCTTTGAATAATTGCCAATATTGCCGACTAAACCACCCGGTCTGAACGCAGCCTAAACCAATAAACTTAAAGCTTAAATTATTATCACAATATACCATATACACACTGAACAGGCAATCCCTAGAAGTGTAATCAATATCAGTTTTGAATAAAATAGTTGCCGCTAGTTAAAAAAGACTTATGGTTCCGGGCCTCAGATAGGCAAGTAAAATTAATTATTTGATGAATAAAAAAAAATATTTTTAAATAGAACACATACACTTTGTTTATAACCACTTTATTTTAATAAAAAAGTTATAAACAAAGTGTATGTGTTCTATTTATAAATATGGCAAGCCACAAAGTAAATTCTTTTTACGAATATGTAAAAAAATATATGTTTGGTGAATTAGTAAGGAAAAATATGCTTACTTTGGGCACACATACATGCCCAAAATCAACTTTTACATAAAAAAATATCTACCACAGACACAAATTCTTCCTTTTGCAATACTGCCAAAATACAACATTACAACTACCATATAACAAATAATTTAATACTCGTCACACACCAACATTAAACCAGTTTTTATTTCCGACATACGCCAGTACAAAACACGATCACAAGTTAAAATATACTTATCTTCATCTACTCACACAGCTTAATTAACTCCTTATAATTCATCGCATTATCTAATGAATTAAAAGTCCCAGTTGCGAACAAAAAAATGTTGGCAAAAGCACTTAAAGGGTATTTTTCTCAACAATTTTATGAATCAGTGATATTTTATATCTATTTCGTAAAACCTTTATGTGTTGTAAATATCTTTCTTTGTATATTTATGATGTTTAATTAACCTCTACTCGTAAGTCTCTTTTTAATGTATTTCCTTGTTTGTTCTCTTTTCTTTTGTATTCGCTTTTAAAATTTGTATGTCACTGTAAAATATAATTTTCTCCTTGCCGGAATGTTTTTTTTTAACTCCATGGAAATAATATTGCCGCTGCAAAGGCAAAAGGGCTTAAGCGATACCTTTTTCAAAAATCAATAAATATGCGATATGTTTTGATTTTTTTTTTTCAGCATCGATTTCTCGGGCTCTCGTTTCATTCTGAAATATATTGCAGCCCTTTAGCCATCTAAAATATATTTACCATTTGAGAGAAGGCTTGACTAAAACGACACAAGTTTAGGGATTTTTACATCTCTTTGTCCCTTTAGGTAACTCAGTAAGAGCATTTAGTCACCCGAATCAACTTTTTTTTCAAAATCCAACCAGGTACTGAAGACTTGTGAATTTCAATGTAAAAAAAATAATGATTTAAAAGTGCTCTGGTGTACACTTTTCAAAATGGTGCTTCAGTTCTTTTGCCTTTCCAAAGATGATAAAAAAAATGTTTTCTTTCGTACTATTTTATCATTTAAAAAATATATATAAAGTCTACCATAATATTATGAATGTGCTTATAAATTGAATGCTAGCTATAACGTAGTATCTCTTTCCAGCAAAGTACAATAGAACCGCAGCCCATTTATTTGATAGGTCAATTTAATAGATGGCTCGTGGTAATGGCTGCTTTCTGCTATTATTTACTTTGATGGCAGTTGAAAAATGATGTGCATACGTGTGTGGGTGGGCGGCTGCTTTATTGCGGGGGTGATGGGCTACATCTCGATCGGGAACGGCGAACAGGCATAGGGTGTAGAAGGGTTTGAGGCATAATACTTTGCCAATTTTAACGGTTAAAAAAAGAATGTTGCCTTCAAAATTTGACACAGCTATGTTTATAAATGTTATCTCTGGTTTAGGTAATATTATCGACTAATTTTTTTTTATTTTGAGACGGTACTAGCAAAGAAGTTTTAACTTTTCAAATTTGGAACTAATTTTAATGGAAATTGTTTTAAAATAATCTTTTCAAAATCTTACGTACGTAATATTGTACCTACCTATGATGTATTTTAGCAGAGATTATTCCATATTTGAAATGGGTGGATTAAATAACTTACATTTTTTCTTGGCAAGTCAAGTTACATTCCGTGAACTAGTTTCTAAATAAAAATATGTTTTTTTCTATGTAAGTTTTTCTCGGCCATCTGGCGAATAAACATTTATTTCCCTCAGGGCCTATATCATCTTTGGGGATGCTGTGTGGAGGGTATTTTTGAGGAAGGAACGAGTGAACCTTGGTCTTGATGAAATAAACAGATATATATATATATATATATAAATGTAATAAAATGGAGGAACGACCAGGCCGGCAAATTATTCCACAGGAGAGCTGTTTAACAAAAGAACGAGTCGTAGAAGCGACCCGTTCTCGTGTATCGAATGTCAACCGTGTAAAATTGTTAGTAATATCAGTGGCGGCTCGTGACTTTTGAGTGTGCTAGAGTGGTAAGATTGAAAAAAAACGTCATTATTGATGTTGTTGTAACCGAAAACCATTTATAATTTTTTGTATGAAAATTTTTCAGAAATCCGTGCAGTGCACCATCAAAACTGAAAAATCCTGAAAATCTTTATACAAAAAATAAAATCTTGAAAAAAAAAAAAAATCGTTTTCGGCTACAACAACACAAAAATGTCGTATTTTTCAATCTTAGCAATCTAGCACACTAAAAACTCACGAGCTGCCACTGAGTAATAGTAGTATGTAAAGAATAAATGGAGAATCTTCCGTTGAAATACTGATACAACAATAACAGCATTCCCAGCTGACGTCTGTGCTCTAAAGATTGCGATCCCTTTGTTGAGATAGAATAATCTATCGAAAGGACCGCCCGTTTTTGCACAGAGTCTAAGGTTTTTCAGGTATTTTGGGGCTTCGGACCAGAGGTGGCTAGCAAATTCAACAGTGGGGTGCACTTGCAATTTGTACAAGGTCAGCAGTTGTGTACTATTAAAGTATCGGAGGGCTCTGCTCAATACGCCCAGCTTCTAAAGGCTGACTTTACTCTGGCTTCGATGGAGCCTCCGCGCCTCAGCTGATTAATTAGGGTTACACCAAGCATGTCAACGGAAGACTTGTTGGGAAGATTGCTTCCGTTGAAGGAGACTTAATTGTCATTACCATCCCTTTTAGTCGTAATAAGACAAGATAGGGTCTTTGAAACATTAAATTTGACGAGGTTATTTCTACTCGAGAAGAAATATCCTCGTGGTAAGCGTTCATTCTCTGTATGTCACTTTTAACTGTTATCCTTGTATGGCTGTCACGATCCCAGTTCTAACTTAGTTTTTACCGTTTTTTGTTGTTAATTAAAATTTCTGGGAACTAGAATAACTAGAATACTTCGTAACTAGAATAACGTGACGGCATTGGCTCTGAGCCCGTATTTAGAGAGTACGTGATGGAGCTTTAGGTTTCATAAATGCTTAGGATGAAGCGAAAAATCTTTCGTAGCTGTGTTTTTAAGTGGCAACACCAGAGTTTTTGTTTTGAGTTTTTTGTTTGTTTATTTTGTTTTCAACGTCACAATTTACTGCTGATGTTCAAACTAATTTAATGTAACCTGTTAATTAGATTTTTTATAGCATCACACTTGAATTAATTAACGATCAAGCGAGATTTTCATTTAAAGTTTTTTTTAAGGGGAATTGGATTATATTTTATGGTTTTAAAAAATATTTTTATTATGTGCCGATTAAGGTTGTCACAATATTTTCGAAGATTTTATATCCGTTTTAGTCAGAGGTCGAGTGTTTTGCGACAGAAATGGTGAGGAAGATGTGTGATAACATATGGACGTAGAAGTCGGAGACGCTCGAGGAAGAAAAAGCACGATCGATTGAGTCGGGGCATGACAAGAGTCAGAATATTTTATTTGTATTAATGTGAATGAAGCGAGGAGTGTGTGTCAGGACAGATTTATATGGCGGTCCATCTTCTCTGCCTGCCCCTGCGGAGAAACGGTATGATGGTTAATAAATCAATTTTAAAAAAAAAGTTTTCATCGTGTACTTGACGTAAAATTACTTTTTTAGTCCATTCAATCGCCCGTAAAAATTTACGTAACATTTTCTTACGTTACGCATGCAATTATGTAAATGAAGCCTTTATTATACCGTGTAAACTTAGCTTTATCGTAAAGTCGTCTACGTCACGCGATAGTACATTTTAGATAATAATAATAAAACAATATAATTTCAGTTGTTTTTTGACCACGTAACATTCTAAAATTTTAAAATACATAATTCTTATTTTCCAGTATGAATTAACGATGAGTGGTTAAGGTGCTCGATTACGAATCTAGATGTCGCGGACTTAAATCCCAGCATGCGCAAGTCAATTTTATTAAATTCAAATGTGTTATTTCACACTTAATCCATATTAAATAATATAAGGTATAGTTGCCGCACGTTCCAGAGTGGTAGATACTCTCAGTGTCGGCCAAGTGAAAGACCACCATTCAGAATCGAAACGTTGCTTGAAATGGCTTGACCCATGCTTGGTGAAGAGATTTGAATAGCCAAGTACTCCCCAACCTTCCTCTTCCCATTCCCTTTTCTTCTCCAGTCCCATCAACCACACAACATAACCCAATTGGGGATGCTATTGTCACACTAGGGAGCAGTTAGGACTCTTGTGCGATATTCACTAAAAAAAATAAAACTTTACAAATTAACGTCAAAAACAATTTTACTTACTAGAGGTTAGTGGCCAGGCTAAGACTTTTACAGACTTATCGGTATTATTTTAAATTTTCCTTTACTTTTTTATAGAATCCCTCTTGTTATATTGCGGAGTAAATAATATTGTCATTTTTTTATATTTATTTTGTTCCCTCTAAAATAATAATATTTTATGTTAACAAATGCCGTACGATATTAATAGTAAATATATTTTTCTCCTTCGTCATTTCAAGGGATTAGCTTTCATCTCTTCTTGCGAACAATTTGACGTTTTTTACGAATACTTTAATGGTTCCTTTTTCATTTTAAGGCTTCGCTTTGAAATATTCGTGAGATTGTTTTACTACGCGATTTCCATGAAAACAACATAAATAAACAAGAAGTTAGAATATCACCGTGATGTTTTCCAGAACACCTTTTGTAAGAAGTATCTTTTTTCAAGATTAGATATTAATATTATTAATACAATATATTTGAACACATTATTTTGTTCTTTACCAACTTTATAACTTGATAATTAGTAAATTTTACTTTTGTTTCAAGATTTGTCAAACGAAATCATATAATTAATTCAACGTTTTCTTATTTATTAATATAGAGGTAAGGTGTATCTTTTTTGCTTGCTGCTATTTGTAACACTGATCACTAGATGAAGCGGAAACTCCTTGGGTCTTGTGTTATGTTTTGAAATCCCTGAGACGTGTGTGCGGTAAAACCATGTATGACCCTATAAAAAATGTGGATTTACCGAAAGAATGCAAGGCTGATGTAAACGTAACGAATAGAATCAAGAAAGGGACCCTTGGATGGTTTGGGAATGTAGAGCGAATGAACAAAGAATGGAGTGTGAAAATAATATATGATGCGAAAGTGAATCGAAGAAGAAGTCGAAGACGCCTGAGGAAGCCATGGCACGATCAAGTGAATTAAATACTTGAATCGGGTCATGTGAAGAGATAGAATAACAGAAGAGTATGTACGTGACGATGTATAAATGTGAATTAAGTAAGGGTTGAGCGCCGAGACACAGTCGTATGACGGTCTGTTCTCTGCCTACCTCTGCGGAAAACGGCGTGATGGTTAGTTGGTCAGTTAGTTAGCTACTTATAATTTAACTAAAATTCAATATTACATGCCTATATTTGAACATTGTTTCAGAGTGATATATACTCGTATTCAATATTTTAATTAAATTGTTTCAAATTTATGACTATCGCAAAAAGTTATCAAAAACCAGTATAAAATAAATTTGTTACAAATAATACAGTTCATTAAATGTTCATGAAATTAAATAGCAAAGAGGTAAAGTATATGGAAGAACAAACATTTAATGCACATTTCTATCAAAACACGTTTCTACGTCAACAGATTTCATTCAATTCCATCGGTATTACTTTTCTTCGAAAACCATCTGGAATCGTTTCCGGAATCGACAACACGAAGACAGTCAACATTGATATTGCTATTTCCATCGTTTTCTTTCCAACTATCCGTACAAGAATAAAGCCTCACGAAACTTTACAGGTTTCAACTAAGGGTGGATTTACAGAACACATCCTGCAGAACAAATAACTTGGTAACTATTGGTAACACTTGGGAACTCTCTGTTACCCCTGGTAACACTTGGTTACGCCTCGGAACATGGCGTGTCACATTAGTCTCCGATGCAATATCAAAAGAAGTTATCCTTCACCGAGATAATGGAAAAAGGGGAAGAATTTCCACAAAATGTTTTGTGGAACTTTGACAGTTGTCGAACACCTGTTTTCAGATTTGTCATTTTAGTATTTATTTTACGTTTTAGAGTTTTTCAAATCAAATAACATACGTTTGGTGTTCGCATTGAGTTTTTGGCGAGATATCTAAGTAATACGAGTATTTTTTCTAACATGGTGAAATAAAGTTGTTTATCTGACTGCAGTTTCCAATTATTGAAACTGTAGTTTAATATTAGGTTGATCATATATAATCGAAGGTAATTTGACTAGGTAATTTCAATTACAAGGACTTTTTTTCAAATAACTAACAATATTAATACTTTTGTATTGCGTATGTAGTGCTAAGATGGAAATGAAAAAAAAAATTGCAACTATCTTTTTATCATACTATTTCACCTTGGTAAAGTCATTAAGTTTTGATAATACATTTTATTGAATTAAAAATAAAAGCAGTTTTAATTAACGGTTGGGGTTTTTCAAAACAACAAGACGTATTAAATGCGTGATTTTCAAATACGGACTTTTATTTATTGTATTTTTATAACACTTAACAAGCCTTACCATACAGCTTCGACCTAGATGTAAAACCAACTTTTTTCTCATTACTTACTTATATAGTACATGTTGTTAAATATTTGAACGGCTGAACTTACTTTTCGAGAGTTGATGAGGTTGGGAACTAAAAAAAATACGTTGAACTAGAAACGCTAGAGATAAAGCCATTTTTTTATGTCTCAACAGCTTACTTATTAAGATTTCATACTGCATCAATTTGTGTGTATAAACGCACAGATTTTCTCTTTCAGAGTTAAGATTGGAACGAATTTAAACAGTCTCAAAAGTTTGTCAATATTCTAAAAACAGTGATGTTTTTTTTAACATATACATTCTGTTCGATCCAGGAACCGCGAATCGGTTCCGGAAGGAAATAGAATGATTAAATGGATTGTGAAACGATGAAATTCAATGTGTTCGATTCAGAGACCGCGAATCGGTTCTAGAACGATTTGTATTGAATTAAGTGGACTGTAAAGCGAGGTAGTACTTGGTAAATGACTTGATTTATCTGAGGAACAATTGTAAAGGATTACGTCATCTTGCTCACCTTGATTTGTGTATCTGCTAATGGCGGCCAACCCCTCTGTTCCGGTGATAGTTGTGAATGACTTCCAGGGCCGGGCGATGGTTTTTAAGGAGGTACCTCCTTCTCCGGGCGCTAAATGTGAAGTGATGGGGACCGGTCTCGACCGTTCGAATGATACGATCCGAGAGTGGGGGTCAAGTGACAGGCTGATTAACGCATATTTTACATAGCCATGCCAACATGGCAGGACAGGGTCGCAAGGTGACGTATAGGAGATAGGTAAAGACGGGGTAAGATTGAACATCACATTGGAACTCACAAAATGTCAATTCTAGGACCCAACACATTCATTTAAATACAACCTTAATTTTCTGACAGTCCTGATGTAACATTTCACCCTCGAATAGATCTAAAGTCACTCTTTATGGACACGTTTTTCTTGTCAAATAAGATAGATTTTTTCCCCGCCCTTTTGCCATGCACCATTTAATGCGTCGTATCCTTAAACATTTTGACAATTTCAAACAGACGGCTTTGTCTTTGTCAGATATAAATAAAATAATGCGTGTTTCGAAATACGTTTGTGCGAAAGCGAACAGTAAAAATGCCTTTTTTATGTCAAATAATATTAGTTAATGCGCAATAAAAAATAATTTTACCCATTTTCGAGATAATTATTAGAAGATTTAAAAAATATGTCAAAATGTTTTTAAAAATAACAGGTTTCAGATATATTTGTCTGCCTGGGAGAAGTTTTAAGAGCCACTTGATGAACGAATCAACCCAAGGCCACTTTAAATTACATATCGTATGAGGTAGGTTTTTCAAAAGAGGTGTTTTTAAAAATTAGAATAAAGATTTCGAAGCAAGTTTCTGACCTCAGACTAAATGGCAGATATTTACAAGATTGTGGACCAAGCACGTTAAATGCTCTGTCCCTAAAAATAAAATAAAAACATTCTGACGAGAGAGATCAACCAGTCTGTTTCACTGAGCAAGAGCTGTCTCTTAAATCCTCCGAAAAAAATGATTGTAAGAAAATACAGGTCCATATATACATATATTATACTGAAATGTAAGACAAACATTTATACCCCCCAAACATACGTAAAATCGATAGTTCGATTCCTAATACAATTTTTGACAGCAGATATAACCTCCACATACAATAAAGGGTATATTCTCACTCCTGGCATTAACGAAATCGCTTCGGTCCCTTCCGTTCAAAGGGTAAATATTTACACGCCTCTGTTTGGATGAGCGAACTAGACAGGAGTAAATAACGGCTGATTCACTAAATCAAATTTTTGAAGAAGAATGAGGATATTAATATGTTTAAGTACCTTATTTTGAGATTTTTTTATTTAATGTCAATATTATTTTAGATTGCAAAGTATTTACTCGTATGTATTTATTTTTTATTATATTATTCTACAACAGATATCAAATCCAATGCGCCCGCCGTCCGCCCCCTGCCCCTCGCGCGTACAGTGAAAAACATAAAAAAATAGTAGTAATAGTTTTTTTACAAGTACACATTTTTAAATTATATCATTTTAATATTAATAAGTTTTTTAAACAAAAGTAAATATATCTTTTAATACACGAGTACATGATTTATTTAATATAATTATACCTCTTGCCATGTTGTGCTGTGCCAAAACATTTGTCCGACCATAGGGCATGCTAAACATGACATAATTTCTGCTGCGGCAGTTTTTCTCAGGCACAAATAAGCAGAGGTATAGACAGTTGATCGAGTGGTTTATAATATCAAAGCCTATTGTCATGAGACTGGCATTGCGCCTAGTCTCTAAGCTTTGATAATGTGTCTCCTCAAGTAGTTCTATGTGATGCATGAACATAGGGTATGTTCCGTGCGAACACATGTACACATACCCGAGGTTTTTTTTCTGACCATTCATGACCATTGACGGCCTGCATAGTCGAGTGGTAAGACGCTCGACTACGAATCCAGAGGTCGCGGATTTGAACCCGGCGTGCGCAAATTTTTTTATTTAATTAACACATTTGATTAGTACAAAATAAAATATAGTATATTTGCGGCACATTCCAGAGTGGTAGATACTCTAAGTATCGCCCTGGTGAAAGACCATCATTCAGAATTGAAACGTTGCTTGAAATGGCTTTAGCCGTGTTTGGTGACCTGATCTGAATAGCCAGGTACTTTCCAACCTTCCCCTTCCTCATATCCTTCCTCTCCCTACTACCTTCAGCCTCACAGCATACCCCTATTGAGGATGCCATAGTCTCACTGGCTCTAGACGGTTGGGAGCAGTTGAGACTCTTGTGCGGTATTCATGTAAAAAAAAAAAATATATACATTTATATTTATATGATTGATTACGTTGTACATTAATGGTCATTGACAACAACTTGAAAAACAAGATTAGTTAATCGATGGATTCATTCGAATTATAATCACATTACATAAGCCATGAATTAATCACAAGCATCGCAAAAAATAATATTTTTTTGTCATCATTCTCCAGTAAACTCTAGTATTTTTATTTTTATTTGTGAGAAATATTACCCCTTCTAAAATGTTTATGTGTTTTGTTTGTCTTCACTAATAAAGTTTGTTTAAATACCTGAATAAATAAAAAAATACTGAACAAGTTTGAGTAACTTTTACGTACTATTTCAGAGCTCGTACTTAAGCCATTTTCCTGAGTAAACATCTTTCCTAACTATGAAGCAGAACATTTATTTTTGGAAGAAGTGCCTATAAACTCTTGAACTTTGAACTTTGGCGTCGTGTTTTGTATGCACATCTTTTTTTTCCCGGTATTTTTCGGAACAGTTTCGAGCTAAATCTTTTAGACAGGCATTGCACGTTACATCGTCAAAAGAGAAGACGTCACAAGACTTCGTCAAACATTTTGCAATTGTTCTAAGAAATAAGATTTCGTAAATAGCAGAAAATTTGTGTGCATGAAACAGTAAAATATCTCGAACTTCCATAGATTTTGACGGCCTCGATGGTCGAGTGGTTAGGACGCTCGACTATAAATCCAGAGGTGATGGGTTCAAATCACAGCGTGCGCATTTTTTTAAAAATTAATCTGTGTTATTGCACATTTGATTAATACAAAATAACATACATGTAATATATTTACGGCACGTTCCAGAGTGGTAGATACTCTGAGTATCGCCTTGGTGAAAGACCACCATTCAGAATCGAAACGTTTCTTGAAATGGCTTAGGCCGTGTTTGGTGATTAGATTTGAATAGCCTTGTACCTCCCAATCTTCTCCTTCCCCTCCCTATTATTTTCAGTCTCAAAACATACCCGGAACGGGGATTCCATAGTCCCGCTCTTTCCAGACAGTTGGGAGCAGTAAGGACTTGTGTGCGGTAATCACTATAAAAAAATAAATTCTGCAAAGTCAGCAATTTAATTATAAAAACGAGGTGAGACGCCAAATTGTTGGATCCATATTTTTACAAGTTGTTCGATAAAAAAAACAAAAATTTCAAGGAGCTTTATCGCTTGAGAAAAGCGGTGCAGTAATTAGTCACCGTCTTAAAAATCTTAACAATATTTAGAAATTATTTTTGGCTGTTATTTCAAAAAATTTTAAACCCCTAAAAATCTGATCAACTTACCATCACGTGGGTGGCAGTACCTACCTATCGCGTGTCCGGCCCAAGTAACCCGCGCTTCCTACTTCCTCACTCCTCTTTCCTCCTTCCTCCCTCCCACTGCCCAGTCCATACGTCGGCTACTTTATATGTCGCATCCGGCGTGTTGGCGGCCCTGCCTACAGCCTTCAGCCGTTAGCCTTCAGCCCGCAGCCTTTTGCCGAGCTTTTATGCCCCCTTTATAGCGCTGACTTATAAACTACCTACATATGAGCTACCTTGTGAGGTGAGGCAATTAAGTCAACTATTGTAAACGAACTGTTCATATATATTTTTGTTTTACATGTATGGCACTAGTACTCGTATTGACAGCCTTTGCCCGAGTTTCAACTATCTTTTTTCTTTGGAACATAAAATGAAAAATTTGAAAATAAACTCTGATTTTCTGACTCAGTCAAATTAATATTTGGAGAGTAAACAGCTTATGATGCAAATAACGTTACGCGATGAAAACAGTTCGATATAGACCTCCGTTGTCAAACGGTTAAGATCCTGACCTACGAATCCAGAGTTCGCGGGATCAGATTCCGGCGGGCGCAAATACATATCTTATTCAATAAATTTGTGTTGTTTCATATTTGATCAATATGCAACAGTATAAAGTATTTGTGTGCGTAGTAGAGTATCTCGGTCTTCCTCAGATTTCGGAGGCCTCGATGTTCGAGTGGTTAAGGCGAACGACTACGAATTCAGAGGTCACGGTTTTCAATCCTGGCGTGCGCAAATAATATATGTGTTAAATCACATTTATTTAATTTAAAATAATATGATTTATTAAAACAAATTTATAACTTTATTCCACTTTTTTTTTTGACCTGACCGGTTTCAGCCTACTATGGCCGTTATAGGCTGAAACCGGTCCAGTCAAAAAAAAAAAAAAGTGGAATAAAGTTATAAATTTGTTTTATTAAATCATTAAAATGGAATTCCACCATGAATTAACAGTTACAAAATTAGAAATAATAATATAATATATTTGTAGTATATTTGCAGCACGTTCCAGAGTGGTAGATACTCTCAGTATTACTCTGGTTAAATACCACTATTCAGAATCGTAACGTTGGTTTAAATGGCTTTAGCCGCGTTAGGTGAAAAGATCTGAATAGCCAAGTACCCAATCTTCCTCTTCTTTATATTCGTATTTATTTATTTGATATTTGCAAAAAACAGTTTTACACCAAAACATTGCAAAAAACACAAAAAATGGTAATCATAATTACACAAAGATTAAAGTAAAAAGAAGTTTAAAAACAAAAAAAATAGTTTTCAAGAAGTACATAATATAGTTAGAACTTAATAGCTAGTTCTTGCTTAAACTTGTTGTAGCTCGTGTGAAAAATATCCAAATTTCCTGCGAGGCAGTTAATTAACCTAGTTAGTCTTCCCAGGGGCATCACCATTGGTAAGTTAGTTCTGCACCTGGGAAGAAACAGAAGCCTGTGTTGGCGGCCACGCGTGAAATTATCAGGGACATAAAATCCAATTTCCGCCAGGATGTCAGGTATTAATAATACACCGTTCAGGAGTTTATGAGCAAAAAGCAGTAATGCTATATCCCTCCTTGAACTAAGGCTGCAGATACCAAGCATTCCCGAGATAAACGCTGTTGGAAACAGCCATGGGTAAAAACCAAACTCTCTCATGTAGAGAAATCGTAAAAAATTATTTTGAATTTTCTCGACCATTCGTATGTAGGCGGTGTCCTCTGGCCCCCATACCTGAGATCCACTCTCGAGAATGCTACGCACCAAGCTAAAGTAAAGCAACCTTATCACTGCAAGATTTGTCAACTCCCTTGAATTGTAAAGGACAAAACCCAACATTTTTGTGGCTGATTTGCAGATCTTTTCGATGTGATTATGAAACGTTAAACGAGCGTCAAATACTGTTCCCAAGTCCTTACAAGTAGCCGTATGCTTCAGAGACGTATTTTTCATTTTGTAATTGAAATATACGGTCTTGTGTGACCTCGTGAAGCACATGACGGAACATTTTCGGAAGTTAAAACTGAGTTTATTAGCAATACTCCAGTCAATAATTTAATTAATATCTTTCTGAAGATGCCTACAGTCTTCCAATGATCTTATTCGAATAAATAATTTTATGTCATCAGCAAAAAGTTAAAAACGAGCGTATTTAATATTATTTCTAATGTTATTTATAAAGATTAAAAATAATAAGGGTCCCAAATTGAATACTTGTGGCACACCAGAGTTTGTAGGATATGCGTCGGAGTTGTATGAACCGTAAGATACGAATTGTTCTCTTCCGTTAAAATAGTTACAAAAAAGTTTCATTATCTCCTATCCTTCACCACTTCCTTCAGTCTTACAAAATATCCTTATAGGGGATACTATAGTCTTTTAGCTCTGAACCGAAAAGATAAGTTTAAATATATAAGGACATTAAAAAATTAAAAAATATTTTTTAAAATAGCTATGCAAGTTTCTACAAGTTGACTGCGGGGAGTTTTCACTGACTCAGTTATTATACAAAAGAATTTTTTACTTCTCAGTTATGATATAAATTCGCATGGAAGTGTTTGATAATGTCAACCGTAAAAAAAGTTTATTTTTACTGTGACTGAGTTGAGTATTTATGATAACCTTGATTACTTGATGTAGAAAGTAAGTAGTTTTTGCTGCCCGTAAAAGTTTTACGTCGTATTTTTCGCAGGAGATTACAGCAAGGTATTTTTAAAAAAGAATCAAGAGTTTTAAAAACTGAAATGAAAAAAAAAATAACCGGGAAACATCATTATAATTTTTAAATTAATATTTTGGCATAATAATAGCCACCATTCAGAATCGAAACGTTTCTTAAAAATGGCTTCAGGCTTGTCTGGTGACCAGACCTGAATAGCCAGGTTCTTTCCAACCTTCCTCTTTTCACTACCTTTAGCCTCACAACATACCTCGATTGGGGATACCATAATCTCACTGGCTCTAGACGGTTGGGAGCAATTGGGACTCTTGTGCGGTATTCACTATTATAAACTACCCTCCCATACTGATTACTAGAAATTATGGAATCAATACTGCTAAAATCGGTATTTAGGATATGCATTGAGTTGAAATATTCACCATGTATTTTTTTGCGCAACATTTGGGAGTAGTTTTTAGAGCATCGTTTTCAAAGGCATTCGTTTTTCAGGAATGAATGAAGGATGTAGGGACAGAGTGAAAACCCGAATGAAACTCCCCTAAAACCTTCCCCGGATTCCTGAAAGCATTTGCTTGACAAAGAGCGCTATTTGAAACGCTTTAAAGTAGTTTTAAGTTTATTCTATTTTTTTGTTTACGTACCTACCGACACATTTTTCACTCGCAGTGAAAAAGCACGCGAGTAAAGCACCGTAAATAAATTGGAATACATAGGCTTTAATTGTATTTTAGTTAAATACTTATAAGATTTTGTGTTAATTTTGTATCCATATTAAAATTTATTTTATATAGGTCTGGTCAAATAAAGAAAAAGATATTTACTGTCATAATAATATTTTGCTCAGTGACAATTTAATTGGAAAAAAATGAAATCACGCATGTATGTGTAAACAAATAAATGAGTGAGAAAATTTTATATTAATAATTTCCTTAAATTACGCACGTCATTACACATAATATTATAATGAGTAATGCCAAAGAAATGTTTTTATGTTTTTTTTTGTAATTCAATTGAAATGATTATAGTTAAATATTATTTAGTTCTGCTATTTTTAGTATTTATTATTGTGACAGCTGTTTTGGACTTTAGGGCCATTATCAAACTGTCGAAAGCAACAGTAATAAACTAAATACATTAAAAATTTTATAGTAAAATACAAAAATGGAGTTCTACAAATTAAAAAAAAAAACTATCAATAAATAAAAACAAATTTATGTATATTTTTAACATTTTACGGAAAAAAAAACAATTTGACATATTTATCTCTGTAGGTGACTAAAAGAATTTCCAAACGATTAATTTTTAAATCCATATTTTTTGTATTCTCTAAATCTACACTAGCGCCCCCCCCCTCCCCATCCAGACTGAAAATATAAGCATGTCTTAGCTTACGTATCTCCGGCACATTATTTTGCCTGCCTATTCCCATGTAATATTAACCATATCTCTACTCTTAACAATGTTCGACCGGTCGGTAGCTGAGTGGACAAACGCATCGGATTCCCACTCGGGCGTCGTGCGTTCAATTCCTCTGCTGGCTAAGTCATCTATTATTGCACAAGCAACATCTTCCTCCTCTTATGATGGCAGTAAGAGTTTTTCAAATATTGTCAAGTTATTCGTAACCCGGGAATGTTTGTTTTTCTATTTAAAAAAAGAAGAAAAAAATCGTGACGTAGGCCTGGCCACTTTGCCATTTGTTTGTTGAGTTGTCTGATTAATTTACTGTTACTGCCTTTGTCTCATCGGCCCTAAGGATGTTGGTAGATTTTCATTTTATTGTTAGGGCTAAATAAGAAAACATTGGTAGATCACTCTTGAAGTAATCAAATGATTTAAAATGAAATAATCACTTTGCATAAGACCACAGATTTAAATTATTTTTTTTATGACCGACTGGTTTCGCTAAGCCTAATCGGGGTACAAAATTAAAGTAAACAAAAAATATATAGTGTGGTTATATAGACTCATATATATACAGAGAGAAAATGCAATATAAAATAATAAAAAGTAAGAAAACAAAACAATAACATTACAATTATAACAAAGGAACAGAGAGAGAGACAAACATTTTAAATTAAAAAAAAAAACAAATAATAATTATTAAAAAAACAATTACTTATGTATTCCACAATCATCACAATATGACCACTCTCTTGAATTCCACCGTCTTATTCTTCTCGTACTCACTCTTTCTTTTGTTGGAGGTTGACTTTAATTCTACAGCCCGCGAGCTACAGCCTGGAAAAACACAGTATTCACAAAAAACCTTGATTATTTAGACATTCACGTGTTCAAAATGAAAATATTTTCTTTCACATCCCAGTAAGTAGTTCAAAATATTATGCTTGAATCACCTGCATGATAAATCGTCTTACAGACATAAAAAAATAAACATATTTCTAGTGCCTTTCTCTAGGAATAATAACACTGTTTTCTATTAAATGAATTGTATAATGCTTACATATATTTTTTTATATAAATTCGAAAGTAAATTCTTTGAATTGAATGGTAGCCCGTCTGCATTGTAACAGTTTTTGTATAAACTACAACACTATCAGCTGGATAGCTGGGACAAAAATAGGCGAATAAACATTTTACATGGCTGGGCTTCTATGCTGTTCCCGGCTGGGGAAAAAATATGCATCAAATGCATTGAAAAATGCACTCTCTCCGTAGCTGGTTAGAAGCCCTGATTCCTATTCAATCAGATCGCTGCATTTAGGAGGATGCTTTTAAGTGAAGTATTGTTAGACGAAACTGAGACTCAAAGGAATGTTTTAATTGCATAAATTTAATTATTTGTGGAAGTTTTAATTGACAGTATAAATGAAAAAACAGCTTTTTGCATTCAATTTATGAGTGTGAAAGCTCTAGCGAATCTTTTTTGTTTTCTTATTAATAAATGTAAACGTTTTTAAAAAATGTGGCTTAAGGTGTTATTAAAAAAATACGTAAATGACAACTAACATAGCATCAATATAATTATCGGTTATTCGATGGAAAAAAAAAATGATCAGTTGCTTTACACTTCTAACCCAATGGGTTTAAATGAAACCTCTTCCAGTAATCTTCCCGTAAATAATTTAAAAATCTATCACAATTAAAACACTTTTAGTTAACTTTTTTTATAAAATTTCTGAAAATTGAATATAAATTTTAGATAAGGTTTTGTTGTTCTAAAGAAAAAGCATCAGCAGTTTTAACTTCACCCTTTTTCAATTCGGTGTTAAAAAACTCAATCTCATTCTAAATTCATGCGAAGTTTGATATATTTTTAAAGTTTCATATCATTCCCGAATGTTTCAAATAATTTTATAACATGACATGAAATGTCCATTGTTGGTTTTAGTTGTACAAGGGTATTCAAATGTTTTGCATGTAAAAAATTCCAATTATTTAAAATCAGTTACTCAACGCGGAATGGCTACTAAAGGCGACTTTACTTTCATATTTATTTACACGTCGTGCTTTGAATCTATAATCCCTGCGTAATAATTAAATGCCAGGGGACTTACCGCCCAACCAGGTATCTGTTTTGCATATTCCAAACTTGTTGTGTACAAAATTCATATTGAATATGATTTAAATTCTCAAAAAGACGATTGACGTTGTTGATTTTTAGGGTAGTATGCCGTGTTACGCTCACTCCTCTTTTAACCGACGTTTCAGAAAGCCTTGCAGTGTCTATTATCAGCGCAGATGTGTAGAATGTGGTGATATCTTCGAAGCCCAAGAACGCATGGCTCACGCCTAATTACTAAGGCAATAAAAAAACCCTAGACATATTAATAGCGACGACGGAGCTCAACTTAATAGTTAGTGGAATCCGGTATTAGAATGTTATTAAGGATACACCAAGGAGGCTAGCAGTTTATTCGGTCAATGAATAAATGTTGTAATAATTTTTGCAAAGAAGCATGTAACATAAAAACATTCTCCAATATTCCCATAATCACTGCAATATATCTCGTCCCGGCAGTTGACCTCGCTTTCGACCCTAAAATCTTTTGTTTTTGTGAGAGGAAAGGGTGGCCAAAAAAGCCACGTCGAGCATATTACAGAATGTGTGTTATTAAATCACTTTGGCCGACTCGGCAAGAGCATTTTGACATTCTCCAATTCTTAATGATGTAATTCAGAATAATTGACATTAAACATATCAATAAGGCTTTTAAAACATAATCTTATCTTCACTGTAGTATAACGCCATGCTATAGTGTACCTCTTTATAAATTCACCAGTAAGGTTTTTTTTTATTAAAGCAAGCTCATGAAATGTCACCAAGGCACCTAACGAAGGGTGATGAGCACATATGGAAAATTTACTATCGTATCTTGTGGTTAGCACGGCTAACTCTGTCTATCCCTCAATAGCGCTTTGATTGTATACGTAACTAAGTATGAAGCCGTTTCCGGCAGAGAAGATGGACCATCATACAACTCTGTCTTGACACGCACTTCTTGCTTCATTCACAGTCATACACCGTCTGATACGTATTCTTCTCTTATTCTGACTCTTGACATGGCCCGACTCAAGTATTCGATTCACTTGATCTTGCGATGTCTTTCACGTCAAGCATCCTCGACTTCTCCTACCATTGATTTTTTATTTTTTTACGGAGAAAACACAGATACAGACAGTAATTCGTAAAAAAAAAAATACATTAACTGTAGAATTTGCCTGCATCCCAACTATTTCTCACGGATAAATATTCGCGTCATATACTCTCCTTACACTCCTTTCTTCGTCCATCCGCTCTTCATGACTAAACCATCTAGTGGTTCCTTTCCTAATCCTATTCATTATTTTTTTAATCAGCCTTGCATTCTTACCGGATATCCTCATTTTTTTAACACGGTCACACAAGACACACGGACATGATTTTACCACGCATACGCCTCAGGGATTTCATTTATACGACATTTCGTCTACTTTCATACTTCTTCTGCCTCATTGTCGGTAGGATTGGTATAAGCACTTCATTGTGGACTGATAGTTTTGCTTCTTTGGACATTTTTTTGTTTGCGCCAATAGCGTTCAGTCCTCGTCCTACATTCACCCTTCTTTCAAAATCCTTATCATTCTGTAAGCAACAATCAGTATATTTTTGTTGTGTACCTCAGATCGCCATGCCTATGTATATTCTATTTTTTTAAACTATTTTTTCTTAGTCTCAGTCGATTAACTTAGACGTTTTATTAGAGGGAAAACCTAATTGCGCACCAACGAACGTAAATTCGCACAATTAGTGTAAAGAAGACGGTCTAAGTCAGCCCGAACTAATCACGTTTCTTTGTCCTTGACCTTTAGGTAAAAGTTTAGTTGTCTGACGGTCTTTCGGGAAAGCGTAAGCTTCATGTTGGTGTGTAAACGGTTGAAATAACAAAGTTCAGTATACTGACAAATTATATGAGCAACGATTAAACTTTCAAGAGTAATGGAATATCCGGCCGACGAAATAGCCCTCGTTAATTACCAAAATTGTATCTTTACAGTCCCTGTTCTACTTAATCAAAATTAATCACGGAAGCTTAATCGCTAATCCATTTTCATGCGAGAGATCTGCATTGTCGATGGAGCGCCACAAATTAATTCATCTTCGAATACGTCACAGGTACTTTGACCATCGGGAGAATATAATTTGATTAATGTAATTTGATGTCGGTATTTAAAGCATACAATTAAAGGTTTCATTGGGCTTCCAATTTAATGAAGGTGTCTGATACTAATTATTATAAATAAAAGAGTAAACCTTAAATATTACGAAATCAAGTCAGCGCTATGCGTTTATTTATTTTTTAAATATTCCGACAAAACAGAATTGAAAACCGAAAGCTTTTTTTTAACATTGGTTTTCCCATTTTTTTTTTTTTTAATATTTACAGAATGATAATCCCCGTTGTACACGCTAGATAATATTTATTTTCAGAAAAAAATAATATCTCAAAGTCACTGACTGTCATTGTCTCCACAATTTTAAAAAGGCAAAATTCCAGTACCATGCAAAGGGGTCCTTTGGCATTTAAAAGCCTCTAAATTAAGGGAAAAATAAATAAGGTGGTTTTGCCAGAGGGCGGAAAATTGGGAAATTCACTGGGATTTTGGTGTGGAATTTCAAGAAAAGGGGAAAACCGGATGTACAAGGCTGAAGGGATAAGGGGATGGTAGGGAAGGACTGATTCACGAGAAATATTGGCTTTTTAGGTCAAAACTAACAGCCTTTAGTTGGAACTTTGTATCTCTAGGCTTAGGGTTAAGATTATGGAAACAAAAATATATGGTCTTTTATAAACTTCATTGTGCTAGGAATGAGACAAAAGGATTTAATGCTAATTTTAGAGCTTAGGTTCTACCGTTGGTAGCGATAATTTATGAGCTTGGCCGGAGATTAAATTACCGAATTCTTTGCTGATTGTGAAAAGGCAAAAAGGAATAGCTAACAATAAAACATTTTCCGGTAACAAATAAAACTCTTTCACATTTTAATTACATGTTTACGAATGTAATTATTACACATTATCACACAATTTTCAAAATGAAAAAAATAAAATCGTGTTAATAATGAGAGTTTTTGTTTAAAAAAAAAGCAGAAAACTCTTCCTACCCCTTCACAGCCGATATTAAATTAATATTTATGTCTGACATTTAAATTTAGTTTTTTGTTGTTGTTGCATAGAAATATAGTCACTTCATTAAACGAGACGCTGTAAAATTGTTATAAATACATTCAAATTTCATACTTTTTAAACAAAGGAAAACTGTATTGTGTAATCTTTATAAAATAATGACACCGTCATGTTATATTTTAAACTCTAAAAACGTCTCATATTTTTCAAAGCTGAATCGTTTATCACTGTACTATACATTTCTCGGCTATTTTCTCCTTTGAACTCCGCCGATGTTTCAGAATCCAGAACCCATCGATCATATTACTAAAGTTGTGAATAATCCATTTTCGAGTTGGAAGCGTTGTCATTGACGTTCTTCACCCGTAGGGTGCCCTATATCGGGTGTGAACTTTTATTTTCACTATTTTATGAATATCACAAAAGATACCCTACTACTCCCCACTGTCCGGAGCATGTGGTACTATGGCACTTTATATTGGGGTATATTGTAGGGCTCAAGAGAAGGATATGGTGAAGAGGATGGTTGGAAAGTACTTAGCTTTTCAGATCTAGTCACTAAACACGGCTTTTGCCGTTTCGCGCAACGTTTGATTCTGAATGATGGTCCTTCACCAGGATTACTATCTACTACTCTGGGTTTATACGTCGTTGAGTAATATTTTGTTGGTATTGTATTGTTTTGGAAGTGTTTGATAGTGTTTGATAGTTAGTTATTGTTGGGATTATTCTGAAAATAAAAAAATCATTGCATGAGCGTGATGATATATTCTGTAATATGAATTGTTCGTCAAAATTTGATAAAAAAACATCTCACTTTATAATTACAATGAAGATATTTTCTTTGATATCAAATGATTGTTTCAATGAATGAGTTTTTTTAAAACGTTAATACTGAGTGTCACTGAAATAATGTTTGAATCCCCGTTTCATGCAAGACTTCTTCTCAATAACAAATCTTATTTTTAAACTAGAAATCAGTTTTTTTTACATCAACTCCATACAAGAGGCCTCGAGGGAAATAATTTTCCTCTGACTTTTTGAAAAAAAATAATGGAGTGAACATGGGTCTTGAGGAGGCCCATGTTGAAAAAGGGAGAAAACACAGAAGCCGCCAAATTGTTCCACAGCCGAGCTCTTGAACATAAAAACGAGTCGTAAAAGCGACCCGTTCTAATGTATTGGATGTCAACCGTGTAAAAATGTTGAGCGCGCGTTTGGCTAGTTTCCCGACTGTGCTCCGATGCCGAAAAGATCAATGACGGAAGTTCCTCGGAGCATCTTCTATTGAAATACCAGTATAACAAACACAGCATTCCCACCTGACGTCTGTGCTCCAAAGATTGCAAACCGTTTATTAACGAAAATCTATCAGACGGACCCTATTATATCCCGTTTCTGCGCCAAGTTACGGTTTTTTTCGAGGTATTTAGGTTTTTATTATTTTACTTTTCAACTCCCGAAAGGCAAACAAAAAGCTCGAAATAAATTTTGAAACGAGTTTTAAGTAGTAACCGTCAGTATCTAATAGATTTTTTCTCATGTGCCCGAAACTAACACAATTTTCTCACAGACTATGTGAAGAGTAAATAAAACGTGCCATAATTAAACATTTTGTTAATTTCAGTACGGTGCTGAGTTTAGCACATTGCCAGCGTTCAGTCCAGCAAATCGCTGGCCCACCTCCGCGGTGAGGCGGTCGAGGGCGCAAGTTTTCATGTCAAGTATTAATTCCAGAGAATTATGAACGAAACTGGGATGCATGTGGTACCATTAAAGGCATGCAGTGCATCGCGAAGTACGTCGGAGGACACGATTATCGGATAACAATATCATTTGTTCTAATGACAACTAACTAGTTTCAAAAGCGTTAATTTATGGGAGACTTTATCTTTTTATCTGACTGTCGATGATTGCGAGGTGCTTTACAAAAATCACATTGCAGTTATTGTAAAAATCAATTAACGTTATTTAGTCGCCGTAGAGTTCCACTGTTACATTACGATTAAAAAATAATTCGAGAAAAGGCTTGAATGGGCATTATATTGTAAGGAATCTTCGTAAAAATATTTAAAAACTGTTTTTAGGCATGAGTAAGAATTGCTTAATTTTTGTATGTTGTTGTATCCGAAAACTGCGATAAACACCGAATGCGTATCAGCTTCGGATGAACTTTGAATTACAATGGACTGTAAAACGAAATAATATGTTGGTTAATAATAAACCGAATGGCGAATTGGCAGGATAGGTACAGACTGGATGATAAACAAAAAGGTGAGAACCTAACAAGTCTATTTGAAATTTAACATATGTTATCAATGTATTTCAAAGCATGACAAAAAAAATTTCATTTGATATTTTTTTCTTATTTGTTTTAATACAGTCATCTACGGTTTTAAAGTGTAGACTGCATTTATTTAATATTACACTTCGGTCGGTAGCTGAGTGGAGAACGCGTCGGATTCCCACCCGGGCGTCGTGCGTTCAATTCCTCTGCTGGCTAAGTCCTCCATCACTGCACAAGCAACATCTTCCGCTTTTTATGATGGCAGTAGGAGTTTTTCAAATATTGTCAGGTTATTCGTAACCCGGGAATGTTTGTCTTACTTTAAAAAAATATATATATTGCCTGCGATCGTTTCCTCTCTTCTTGTCCTCCTTTTCCTCTCTCTTCCTCTTTTTCTCTCTTCCACCGCTATGCCGGTCTTCAACGTCAAAATCACCGTCTTGGAAGCGTTGAAACTACTCGCGATACGTCATTTCATTAATAGTGGCCTCACCGTAAGTATATGTGGCATTTAATGAGCCCCAGCCGCAGATTTTTTCATATTGAAACATAAAATTAAAACCTCCCGCAAATTACGAGAATTTGGCTCGTGAACTGACACATATCGACTAATATTTCTATGGGGCCACGTTGACAGATGTCTAAGTGTATTGCATGGCGTTAATGATCTATTTATTTCGATCACTACCTCTACTTACCTCTAAAGCCATCTATAGGAAGACAAATTGTACACCTTATGCATTATAATATCAACTCTCAATGTTTTGTATAATACATCTCCGAGCTCAATTTTACCTCATGTTTTTATACCAAAAGTATATTTTTTAATGTAATATTTTTATAAATAGAACACATACACTTTATTTTAACTACTTTTTTATTTAATATTTTGTATATAATATTTTTATGTTAATATATATAATATATAATATTTTTATGTTCTTATTTTTTTATGAAAACACTTATCAGACGTTTATCATTTTATCCTTTTTTAAATTAGTGCATTATTTTCATGTTTGAGTTTAAAACTTCTAACCTTAAATAGTGTCATGAAATCTCAATAATACAGGCTTTGCCTTTGTGGTATTTTCGCATTTAAACATTTGTTTCTCTCTTTCACCTTGTTTTATATTGTCATTATTATGTCTCAACTTTTTTTAAGTATTATAATTTTTAAAGTTTTGTGCTCACGTTGCCTGTGATTAGTCGCAAATAGAAACCATGTAGCACGCATTATTTTTGGGTGGTTTCAAGTCCAGAGAGGAACTTTCAGATGCTGTAAAAATACGTATATGTTATGGTGATATATTGGGCAAATAAGAGGAATTTTTTTAAAATCAACAAAAATTTTCTTTTCGTAGTAGAAAAAAAATCTGCAGAATAGCATTTTCAGCATATTTACTTGTGAAATAGAATCGCAGTTTGATAACAGAGCGGACATTATGTAAAAAAAATATCTCAAGATTTAAATCTGTGAGATCTTGAACTAAAGCTGGAGAGCTTAATCGACTGTGAAGAGTGTCATTTACATTCAAATCTACCGTTCCTCGTCGCGAATCTACAAATTCGAATCCAAATTCGCTATTACGCCAAATCGTTACCGAAATCGAAAATCCTTATTAGATTCAAGCGATTGTAGTGAAAAATGGGTGAACGGGCTCGCCAGGCAAATTGGAAGGGAGGTTCACCACATGTTTAGGGGATGTAATCATCCGACTTACTGAACCGCTCTCCCCTTCTCACGCGGGGGGGAGGGGGGAGGGTCGTTATGGTGTTCATGCACCGAGGCATGGAAGTCTCTTTCACGGGGAAGGTAAATTTGGATGCTGTAACGCTCGGTTATGTTTAGGTGAGGTGTTATTTTATTCACTTAATGCATTTTGAATGATGGACCAAACAGATTTAAAAATGTTAAGTGCAAAAGTTATTTATCTATGTTTAAGTCATAAGTTAGGTATTTATTGTTTATTTATTTTCATCTGTGATCACAAAGAATAACTAAGATCACATCATCTGTGTGTGCTCTAATGTACAATATTATATTTAAATATATATGTTCATATAAATATACATACATATATATATATATATATATATATATATATATATATATATATATATATATATATATATATATATATATATATATATATATATATATAAGCTGACACTGCTATTGTAACCATATTTTTCTACACTTATAAATTTAAGAGAATATTCAATTATAAAATTAAACATTTCACGTACCAACAAATTTTTATTTTTATTTTTTTATAGTTAATACTGCACAGATTCATAACTGTTCTCAATCGTCTAGAGCCAGAGAGGCTATGGAAACCCAAATGGGATATTTTGTGAGGCTGGAGGTAGGAAGGGAAATGGAATGGGGAAAAGTAAGGTTGGGAAGTACCAAGCTATTCAGATCTGGTCACCAAACACGACTAATGCCATTTCAAGCAACGTTTCGATGCTGAATGGTGGTCTTTCACCAAGGCTTACTTAAGAGTGTCGACCATTCTTGAACGTTTGGCAAATATACTATTATCTGTATTATTTTTACGTGAATTAAATGTGTTATGACACATAAATTAAATAAAAGATTAATTATTTGCGCACATCGGTTTTGAAGCCGCGACCTCTAGATTCATAGTCAAGCGTCTAACCACTCGACCACGGAGGCCATCATGTTATGTGTTATTTTAATGGTTATGGAAAACTTTTTTTTAATGGAATCTTGAGAAATAGAATGGTGTCCGCTGTACTTTGCAATGATATTATTTATGTTAGTATATACGCCCGAGAGGGCTTTTAGATTAAAAGGTTTGCAATTGACAGTGAAAAATTGAGAATTATATGCACAGCAAAATAAGGAATGGTTGTTGAGTAGTAGAACATAGTGTTTGAATACATAAAAAGATGATAAATTAAAGAAATATGATTTTAAAGCCTTCTTGTATCTACATTCCGTGTAGTTAAATACATCAGCCACCTCTGTGTATGTATTACCAACTACATGCAATCTAGGTACAAGCGAGTATCTGAAAGACTCAGTCCTGATGTTATTGTTTCAGCTAAATACAATTTTGGATCGAGCAGCTCTCTTTGGTATGTAAAACGAAATGAAGTTCAATAAATCAGGGCTGTCTATAATACTATTGACAATTTTATAAATGAAAGTACAATCAATTACCTCCGATGAAATCGCCAACGAATTAGACATAATGCCTATTCGTGTCATTGTTCCTCCTCTCTCCCATCGCGTTGTTTGTGAACTCGGGCCCCGGCAATATCTCCTGCATAAATAAGCGATTAAGATTCAGCCATCAACCATCGGGCGGAGAGGCGGAAAAGCGAAAAAAATTGCCATAGGAATGGGGCCGTATAAATAATAACCATTTTAATAGCTGTAGGGATGTAATTTCACCGAATCACTTTTATATCAGGCCACAAATTGATATTAACGTTTGTTTATTTCTTAATAACATCGGCATAAAATATTGGCCATGTTATTCAGGTTTTTTTGCTCGTTGTATTCGTAAACAAATAAAAAATGAATTATTTTGAATCTACTCGTATTAGTGATTAAGAGACATTCTTTTGAAAGAAGTTAAATCTAGTAGTTACTGAAACAAGGTATATTAACCCTCAGCACCCAAAAAAGGCGTTTAACGTCACTGTGTAGCATTTTAATACAAGCACTAATCCAAATATATTTTTTGTGAATTTTATATGAGTGGTTAGAAAAATGTCTAAGGTTTCCGATGAACACATATTTAAACTGAAATATTTTAAATTCTACTTAAAACATACTTAAATTTCAGTATAAAGTGCAATTTTTAAAACCAAAAAAATCATTTTAATCGTTATTACTAAAATACCAGGATGCATTTCATCAAGAATTTATAAGTTTACTATTTAATAATTGTATTCAACCTGATGTATGACAGTGAGGCATGGAACTGGCAGAGAAAGGATGAAAGTAGATTGAATGCTGTGGAAATGAGATCCTTGAGACGTATGGGCGGGAAAACTATGTGTGACTGTGTTAAAAATGTGGATATCCGGAAAGAATGCAAGGCTGATGTGAGCGTAATGAATAGAATCGAGAAAGGGACGCTTAGACGGATTGGGCATGTAGAGCGAATGAATGAAGAAATGAGTGTGAAAAGAATATATGATGCGAAAGTGAATGGAAGAAGAAGTCGAGGACGCCCGAGATAGACAAAGCACGATCAAGTAAATTTAAAACTTGAATCGGGACGTGTGAAGAGTCAAAATAACAGAAGAGTATGTACGAGACGATGTATGAATATGAATGAAGCAAGGAGTGTCTGCCAAGACAGTTATATGGCGGTCCGTCCTATCTGCCTACCCCTGCAGGGAAACGGCGTGATGGTTAAGTAGTTAGTTAGTATTTACAGGAAACCTAAGATATTTTCCTGACTACCCGTATAGAATTAACAGATACATCATTTGTAGTATTGCTTGTATTAGAAAACCAGAAGTTCTGTATTTTTGGGTGCTGACCCTTAATTGTTAAATCCCCATAAAATTCACATTTTCAAGCATTTCTTTTAGAATATTCTACTTAAATTTAAAAATTGAAACAATAATATTTCTTTGTTAGGCGTGATAGAAATATTATCAAAATTTAAAACCGTCGTTGAATATTGCATAATTATCCTCACTGACTACAGTTTGACTAAAAATTAATCATCCATATTTCAAGCTCCGTTAAACTAACTGAACATTGTGTGCATGGTTCATAGAATCTAGGTCAACTAGAAAGTCATCAGATTAATTCCTCAATCATCAAAGATACTAGTACTTTATTTTATTCACATCAATAAACGATATTATAGTTGAAGCCACATTTTCAAAGCTTTTGCATTGGTGTGCAAGTTTTGAATCCTGTTCTCTTCTCTGTTTCATTAACTACAAGCCCGAAATTTTTTATAATTCGCGAAATTTCTAAATAAGTATAATAAATCCTTTGGTAAACCCGTAGGACCTAATTAAATTAGAAGATATTTCATATTCGTAAAAACCATTAACTTTGTGGATTGCCACATTTCTAAATAAAATAGATAAACTATGTTTAAAATCACTTTAATTTTCAATATTTTGTCAAGCGATTTTGAAAGCACCCTTTCTACCTTCAGAACAATGTTAAAATTGAATTTTAATATTGTTCTGAAAAATAAAAGGGGTTTTAAATTTTATCGAAAAATATTGAAAATAAAAGTGGTTTTAAACAAAGTTTATCTATTTTATTTCGAAAAGATATTTTGTTCTGACCCATTTTACTATACATCTTTACATTTCGTCTATAAATATTATACCTTTAGTTTCGGTTATAAATATTATACCTTCTTCAGGACAGTTTAATATGAAACTCGAAAAGGTTTACCGAAACTAGTTCACGAATTTATAAATTCTAATAAAGTGGTTCAAAACAAAATATCTATATTTTGTTTATAATATCAAGCCACAATGTGATTGCTTTCTTCGTCAATTTAAATCCAAATGGAATGACTGGGATTTAAAACAAATTATGAATTGATTTTTAGCTTAGTAAATAGTTTAATGATGTGATATTTCATTAAAATGTCGCTATAATGTTGGCAAGTATTATAACATAATTGATAAAAAAAACTTTTATTTAAACATTTTTATTTTATTTAAACCAAACTAATGTAACGAATAAGGCTTCACGTTAACAGTGACATTCCGATACATAGACCAATCTATCTGTAGAGTAAATGTGGAAGGGTGGGCCGGTTGGGAGGTTGTGGAGGGTGGGGTAAAATACAGGATGTCACGGGGTAAATCTGCTTTCTGGGTAAAATGAAAAATTCCCCAAATAAATTAAGCGGGTGGGGAATGTTTGAGTTGGCAGAACTGCAGGAAGGGTTGTAAAATTTCACATTACAAACACATTCTCAACTTCGCTCACCGTTAAATTATACGAGTATTTATTTTCATCATTTTGTTTTATGCTCTGTTGGGTACAATGCTTTAAGCTCGGCGATAACATATTTTATAAAATTTTATTTACACATGTAGAATTTAAATAAAATATTATAAGGTGTATTTGCTGCTCGCTCCAGAGTGGAAGAAAATCTTGGTATTGCTCTGATGAAATATCACCATTCAGTGTCGTGAAGTTATTTCCAATGAATTTAGACATGTTTCGTGACTAGATCTCAATAACCAGGTACTTCTCATTTTTGAAAAACCATTAAAATGCCATGTATAATCAAATGGTCAGCTTAACGTATTCTAACTCTGTTAGCTTGATACTCTAATTCTGTTAGAGTGATACTTCTAATTCTGTTACCTTGATGTTTCGAATTCTATTACCTTAATACTTATAATTCTGTTACCTTGAGACTTCTAATTCTGTTAGCTTGATACTTCTAATTCTGTTAGCTTAATACTTCTAATTCTGTTAGCTTGATACTCTAATTCTGTTAGCTTAATACGGCTAATTCTGTTAGCTTGATACTCTAATTCTGTTAGCTTGATACTTCTAATTCTGTTACCTTGATACTTCTAATTCTGTTACCTTGATACTTCTAATTTTGTCAACTTGATACTTCTAATTCTGTTACCTTGATACTTATAATTCTGTTGAGACTTCTAATTCTGTTAGCTTGATACTTCTAATTCTGTTAGCTTGATACTTCTAATTCTGTTAGCTTAATACTTCTAACTTGATACTCTAATTCTGTTAGCTTGATACTTCTAATTCTGTTACCTTGATACTTCTAATTCTGTTACCTTGATACTTCTAATTCTGTAACCTTGATACTTCTAATTTTGTCAACTTGATACTTCTAATTCTGTTACCTTGATACTTATAATTCTGTTACCTTGAGACTTCTAATTCTGTTAGCTTGATACTTCTAATTCTGTTAGCTTGATACTTCTAATTCTGTTAGCTTAATACTTCTAATTCTGTTAGCTTGATACTCTAATTCTGTTAGCTTGATACTTCTAATTCTGTTACATTGATACTTCTAATTCTGTTACCTTGATACTTCTAATTCTGTTACCTTGATACTTCTAATTTTGTCAACTTGATACTTCTAATTCTGTTACCTTGATACTTATAATTCTGTTACCTTGAGACTTCTAATTCTGTTAGCTTGATACTTCTAATTCTGTTAGCTTGATACTTCTAATTCTGTTAGCTTAATACTTCTAATTCTGTTAGCTTGATACTCTAATTCTGTTAGCTTGATACTTCTAATTCTGTTACCTTGATACTTCTAATTCTGTTCCCTTGATACTTCTAATTTTGTCAACTTGATACTTCTAATTCTGTTACCTTGATACTTATAATTCTGTTACCTTGAGACTTCTAATTCTGTTAGCTTGATACTTCTAATTCTGTTAGCTTGATACTTCTAATTCTATTAGCTTGATTCTTCTAATTTTATTAGCTTGATACTTCTTATTCTATTAGCTTGATACTCTAATTCTGTTAGCTTGATACTTATTATTCTGTTATCTTGATACTTCTAATGATCCAGTGTAAAAGCGAACGGTTATCTCATTTGGGTCTACGTGAACGATCATCATTCATATTTTTAGGTTGCTTAAAATGATTTTAGTTGAAATCAGTTTCTGGATTTGGAGTTTGGTTTACCCATATTAAAATTGTGAAATAATATTCATTAGATTTTACAATATTTTTGTCATTTAACTGATGATATTACAAATTGAGCAACGGCGGTATTAATCTTTAAAATATATTTTTTTGTTATCATTCACTTATCGTTCATACCATACACTCAAACCTGATAATTAGGCAAATGTCAGTTACATAGTGGTCTACAAGATATTTATATGACAAAATCCCTTATCATTCAATAAAATTAATCACTGTTAAACGTCTGTATTACACATAATTTTCAATATGAAAAGACAACTTTTCATTATATTATTTCTATATTATGTAACTTCAGAGTGGTAGATACGATAAGTATCGCCCTGGTAAAAGTCCACCATTCAGAATCGAAACGTTGCTTTAAATGGCTTTAGCCGTGTTTGGTGACCAGATCTGAATAGCCAGGTACTTCCCAACCATTTTCTTTAATATCTCCTTCCCCTCCCCACTACCTTCGACTTCACAACATACCCCGATTGGGGATTCCATAATCTCACTGGCTCTAGACGGTTTGGAGCAGTCGGGATTCTTGCACGGTGTTTATTCACTATAAAAATAAACTTTTATTTAAAAATGAAACTACACGCTGAATGATGATTTATGACCAACTTATTGCCTATATACTATCAAGTAACATATTTTAATACTTGTGTTTTCTGTATTTTACACAAAAATTCTAAGATGAACTTAAATTACGTAGTTATGTGAATTTTATTTAAAATTAAAAAAATAAATGTGAAAATGAACGATTTAATTTTATTCTTTATGAAAATAAAACATTTTGAATGATAATCGATTTGGATTCCCCACAAAAACCATTTGCAATGCTACCTTAACCTAATAAAACACATTTTACTATGAAGAAAAATACTCTCAAAGAAAACACAATTCAAAAATAATTGCTCTTTGTAGATAATAAATTGAACGTATTAATTGAAGTCAATCGTCCACCCTAATAATTCTGCCCTCCCTAACACGGTATCATATCATCTATGTATTAATCTCTTTAGCTCGTGTAGCAAACCAAATTGTCAAAAATAATCCATCCTACCCTTCTACAACCCTTAAAAGGATTTTCCGTTTCGTTTTTGTCTCGCGTGATAAAATATCACTGACCAGTGTTTTCCGCTTCCACCCTTTCAAACCCATCCTTAAATTTCGCCGAAATTTTTCGCTCATCATTTCAAGATCAATTTTCGTCCGGGCTTTTGTGAAATTTGAAAATAAACATTCGTTTTGAAGAGGAACAAAAGGGATGAGAGGGGTTCAAATGTTGAAAGTTGAGGGAGTTATTTGATTGTAGGTTTTTTGAAATATTTCTAGTCTTTTATGTTCACAACCACGAAATTAACGTGAAAAAGGTTTTCGTTGAAGTGAACTGAAAAGCATGAAAATAATATAATGAAGTAGGTTGGGAGATTGACCTATTTCATTAACGTATTTGTGAAGTGTTTTTCATTTTAATAAAGTTTATTTAATGAGACTTTATAATTGGCGATTAATTCGTTACTCTATTTTTAGACAGGAACACCTCGAAAAATCAGTTTTGAGAAAAAATTAAATGTTAACAAAATATATTAGAATTGAATAACGCTTAACAAAAGAGTATCCATGCTATGGTGTATGAATGTGAATAAAGCATGAAGTTTGTGCCAAGTTTATATTAAATAATAATAATTGGAAAATTGTAAAGCGCCGTTTTTGTAAAAAAAATCACCTCAAGGGCACTGTATGAGTTGTATGGCATCTATCCCCTCTGTCTACCCCTGCAAAGAAACAACGTGATCATTAGTTAAGTTTCTATTGAAATATAAACAACAAACATATCTGTATCGTAAAACAAAATAATTCCTTTCTTTTCATTTGTGAATTTGTAGATAAAATATGCGAAATTTTTCGTATTTTTTCTATACTGATGATGTGTAATTTTACTGCAGTTTTTGAATTTGTACTGTCTATAAGTTCTTATTAATACATTTTGAAAAAAATTTTTTTAAACTATGTAGGTTTTCGAAATTTTATTTCATTACTCACTCAAAAAACGTCTTTTATGTGTTTATTATGTTCATATGCACTAACCTTTAGATTCTAGTTAATTTTTTTTTTTTTATAAGTCGATGTGTACATTCACTGATTTACTTATATCAGAATATTTTTCATGGTTTATGATAGCGATTGTGATTTTAGATATTTTTCATTTGCATACATATCTGTTGTGCATTATTTTCTCGTTTTTAAATGAAGTTAGGTAATTTAGTGTAAAGCGCACTTGAGGTGAACTATCACAAAACTGCGCTATATAAATTCAATGCTATTACCATTATAAACTAATATCTTATTGAAATACACTGTTATGGCATATGCTTTGGATACAATGATATTCTTGTAATCATATAACGCAAGACTATACAAAAATACAAATTCATCGTTGTCCAATAATAAGTTTTAATATGAATTTAGCTATGTTTATCACTGAACAAACTTACCTAAAAGTGTGATCTGTATCAAATTGAAAGAAAATTGATTTGACCAATTTCAATAAGACTTATTGACTTCTAGGTCTTAAACGTACCACTAAAATAAATACACTTATGATCAATTTATCAAAAGTGCGAAAAATTTGAGCTTACTTGGGGCACATTGACACGCCCAAAGTATAGTTCTATGGATTAAGTTAAAATGATTGAGCATGTGACCTACCAACTGGCAGGTAGCAAAAATTCATGATCAAAACGTAAACAAAAATATGAAATCATTTTTAAAACCAAACGTTGCTTTAACGAGTTTGTGTATAATTTTGTTTTTCTTTTACAAGCAATTACGTTTAAAAACACAATAAAATAATATTCTAACAATAAAACCCTCTCTTTAGCCATGTGCCTAAAAATTCATTTTTCCTCGTGAAAATTTCCAGGAATTCTCACAGTAATAATACTTGTCGATTAATTCCCCTTTTCTCCCCTAATCCCACTCTTCTTCCCGTTTCCGTGCTATCATTAGGCCTCGGATTAAATGATGGAATGTTTTTGCCAGCTCTAATCAATCAACTACAATACGCTGCGTGTTATGTTTTTATTTGTTTATCCCTCAGAATGTGATTATCGGACTAAACAAACGCTCCGGAATGAAATCGCTATTTTCGTATTGTCTTATTTATTTTGTTTCGAAAACACAAAATGTGAGGCGATTAGAAAGGGCATAAAAGAAAAATGACAATTTTGAAATAATATAATTTTTTTTAAATGAGTGGCTGAATAAGAATAAAAACTAATAATATAACGTTTACATACATGTACGCATTTTTAAAATAATTCCTAATATCGTCGCTAGAAAAGCGAAAGGGCTTAGCGATAGTTTTAATTTTTTTTTAAATCTACGAGTATATCAAATGTTCTGACTCTCGTTTGATTCTGACGACTTTTGTGGGCTTTCAGTCATCTGAAATATATTTACCTTTTGTGATAAAGCTTGAACAAGGCTCAAGCGACACAAGTGTGGGACTTTTTTTACCTTTTTTTTCAAAATCCAACTAGGTACTGAAGACTGGAGATTTTTATTGTAAAACAAAAAATAAGTGCTCTGGTGTAAACTTCCCAAAATTGCGTTTCAGCCCTTTTTCCTTTCCGGTGGCGATATGGTCTCTGTGGCATTCAAGTGATCGGTTAATTTTATAAATAAAAATGAGTTTAGTATGCAGATTTACTTTAAAAGGTCTAAGGAAGGTTGGGTAAAGAGATACAACTGACAATATTGTTACGATTCGGGCATTAAATGTTGTGCATGTATAGTTTATACATACAAAGTACGCAAAGTCTTGTTTTTAGAAATAAAGTTGGTGTGAAAATAACACTGACTCTCTTAAACAACTAGAGAATTGTGACTTCTACCTCTTCACCTAAGTCCCACAGATCTATTTAGGTGTCTTCTTCATACTCAAAATCACTTCTTCAAAGGTGTGTGCATACTAAAGCCACCTTTATTACAGTTATGTTTATGCATATTAATGATAGTCACACCCTGCACTATGTGTTAAATATTGAAGATAAATAGAAGGGTATTATTACTTTGAAGTGGTTGGATCAATATTATAACTGGATAACTATTGGATAAAGATAAAGTTTAGTTGAAGTAAAAACTGAAGTATGATAATTTTATATTTTCGCAGAAAGCATTCACTTTGTGGTTTGACATATTTAAAGAAATAAATAAAATAAAACTTTGTATAAGACGAAAATTGTTTTATTAATCTTTTTATGACCGACTGGTTTAGCTTAGCTAAAGCATCATCAGGGTACAGAATTATGTTTTTATCTATATATTGTTTTTTCATTGTTTTGTTATTTTATTTTATATTTTGTTTTTTCTTTGTATGCATATATAACCGCACATTTTAAATTTTTTGTTTTGTTTAATTTCGTACCTTGATGATGCTAAGGCTAAGCTAAACCGGTCGGTCAAAAAAAAAAAAATCGGTCTTATACAAAGTAATTTTTTCATTTCTTTTTGTCAATTTTATTTATGTATTTTAAAAGTTTTCAAAAATACAGTCATTCACAAAACAATTTAGGAGATGAAAGATAGTGGTACATAAGAAATGAATGTAGGTAAACATAATAATTAATCTAGTTTAAAAATAGAGTAAAACGTAATAAAACAAATGCATTTTAATCTTCGTCACATTATTCGTATTATTTTATTGCATATGTCATAAGTCACTTCTTCTTACTTTATATTCATCAGACTTTTTATTTTTTAAATCAATACCGCATAAGCGTCGTTACTGCTCTTAACCGTCTGAATTTAATGGGACTATGGCATCCCCAATGGGGCTGAATATGGTGGGGAGAATAAGGAGATGGGAGAGAGGAAGATGGGAAAGAGGAAGATTGGAAAGTACTTGGCTATTCAGATAAGACCACCAAACACAGTTTGAGGTATTTGAAGCAACGTTTTGATTCTAAATTATGGTCTTTCACCAAACTAAACATTGCACAAACAAAATAATTTCTAGGCAAACGCAACAATTTTCAGCTTTTTATTTTATTTTTTATATGAATACCGCACTAGAGTCTCAACTGCTCCCAACTGTCTAAAGCCAATGAGACTATGGCATCCCCAAATAGGGTATGTTGTGAGGCTGAATGTAGTGGGAAAGGGAAGGAGATTGGAAAAAGGAAGGTTGGGAAGTACCTGGCCATTCAGATCTGGTCACCTAACACGGCTAAAGCCATTTCAAGCAATGTTTTGATTTAGAATGGTGGTCTTTCACCAGGGCGATACTTAGAGTATCTACCACTCTTTGTACCCGCCCAATAATAATTACAGCCACGTTGAAAGGTCTCCACAGTTATTATACTTTGGAAAAAAAAAACTATTATTTTATCGCCACTTCGTATTCGCAGTTTGACAATCTACTCGGGGTAACTTTGACAGAAACGGGCCGAGAATTCATTGAATCCCGAAAGTTGGGACAGCTCCGCCGCTTTGAAGTAGTCTTCCGGGATGGCGTGGAATCCGCCCGAATGGAGAAAACTTGATACAAAGTTACCACAGTTTACGGTTAGTGAAATTTACCCCAAATACATTTAATCTTGATGAAGCGTCTAGAAACAGGACTATGGTGACGCATTACATTAAACACTTGAAGCTTTTGCTTCGAAATTTATTCGCCATTTCACTATTGGAGGCCTGTTTAAAAGAAAAGGTGAATTTAGAATTTTCGGGGGCTGTTTACTTTCGATTATCGATTTTTTTTTGTTATGTTGGTACACATATGTTTTTCATATGTTAGCATTATCAGCTATTTTGGATTAGTGGTTTGTTTTTGACAACTGGAAAGGTTAGTCACGTTTTTGTGTGTTCTTCGATTTTTTACTTTTGAAAAAAATGGATCAAAGTATAAAATCCATGATTTGTTTTTCCACAACTCCAGGACGCTCATCGTCATTAACATCTTCTCGGCCTTCTGTGAAGCGCTTGTACCACTTATAAACACTTTTTTGAGACAATGTAGACTCGCCGAATTCCACAGTCAACATTTTAAGTGCGTTGGAGCACTTTATTCCACTTTTAACGCAAAATTTAATACACATTCTTTGATCCATTTTTTTCAAAGCAAAAAATCGACGAACACACAAAAACGTGACTAACCTTTCCAGTTGTCAAACACAAACCAATAATCCAAAATGGTTGATAATACTAACATATGACAAACATATGTGTTCCAACATAACAAAAAAAAAAAATCAATAATCGAATGTACACAGCCTGCGAAAATTCTAAATTCACCTTTTCTTTTGAACAGGCCATGTATATAATCTCTGTTAAAGCAAAATGACTTAAGCGACACTTTGGTCAAGAATGAATTAAATACGTAGTTTTTATCAGTTGTTTTCCTGCATCGGATGCTCTGGCTAGCGTTGTAAAAATATATTTACCATTTGGGAGAAGGTTTGTCTCAAGCAACACATGTTTGGAACTTTTTAAGCTTTTTGTCGCTTTAGGTAATTCAGTAAGAGCATTGAGTCAACTTTTTTTTTGCTCTGGTGTAATTTTAAAAATCCAACCAGGTACTGAATACTTATGAATTTTATATTTATAATTTAAGTTGATAATATTATTCACTCCAGCTTTAAGAAGCACACTTGCTTACCTATCCTCTATTTTACTTCTAAAAGTTCGCCCATATTACGTGCTATATATAATAGTAGGTAGAAAGTAACGTACAGTAGGCGACATCAGCCGGATGAGCGGGCCCACTCGCGTGATTGAATAACGTGTACGTGGTAATGGTTGTATTGTAATTCCTACGTGCTACGTGTACGTGACGTTTTTCAAAGATATCCCTCGCTGGAGCATGAGCGGCTAGGGGATGATGCCAGACATAATCAAGATCTATGTGCTTGAATATAAGATAGCTTTGCTGATAAATATCTCTGTAGGCGGCCTTCACAGTGAAATGGTTTATGAATTTTATTCGAGTCGGAAGGCTGTGGGCCTGACGTAGATTCTATTAATTTATTTTTGTTTTTTATAGTGAATACCGCACAAGAGTCCCAAATGCTCCCAACCGTCTAGGGCCAGTGAGACTATGGCATCCCCAATTGGGGTATGTTGTGTAGCTGAAAGTAGTGGGAAGGGGAAGAGATGAGGAAGCGGAAGGTTGGGAAGTACCTGGCTATTCAGATCTGGTCACCAAACACAGCTTAAGCCATTTCAAGCAAAGTTTAGATTCTAAATGCTGGTCTTTCACCAGAGCGATACTACTGCGTATCTACCACTCTGGAACGCGACACAAATATACTTTGTACTATTTTTTATGACATACACATTATGTAGATTAATTAAATTAACATTAATTTAGTATTTATTACATTATCAGTCTTGGAACTTTTAGGTTTTAGAAAATGGGTGAAAATAACTCGCGGTGTTATTATTATTTTTTTTTAATTTCTTTATAATATCAGAGTGGTAGATACTTGAAGTATCACCTTGGTGAAAGACCACCATTTAAAATTGAAAAATTGCTTGAAATGGTGTTAGCCGTATTTGGTGACTAAATCTGAACAGCCAGGTACTTCCCAACCTTCCTCTTCCCATATCCTTCCCCTCTCCACTACCTCCATCTCAAAACATACTCCGTTTGGGGATTCCATAGTCTCACTGGCTCTAGACGGTTGGGACTCTGGTGCGATATTTACTATTATATATTTTTTTTTTGCTTAATCAATATTATTTTACCCTTGCAAACTTATAAAATATGTTTTCGAGAGACGAAGGGCCGATAATGACATTGACAGAAGGGTGAATGTAAGAAATTCCAATCCGCACGCAAGGTGTCGTCAGCAAAAACAAATATTTTGTCTTCAATTTCGACAATAAACATGGCATTTCCAGACTAGTTCTTACCTATCTTCCTTTTTCTTCTGGCGCCCTCTCCTATTGGAGGTTGGCTAGCCTTAGATAAATCTTTCGATTGCTGAATACAGCCTGTAAAAAGTCTGTGTAACTGCTCACATACTTGTCACGTTGATTGTCACAACTGCTACATCTTCAGTCATTATTTCCCACGGGATTATTAAAAACGTAGTCTAATATTTATCATTCCTCATAATATGGTCAAGATATTAAAGTTTTTATAAGCCTATACTTAGCTAACTATATAAAAAAGAAAAATAGTATTACACAAGTAGAAGTACTTAATTATTAACTTATAAAAAAAACAATACTAAGGATTTTGATTTATCCCGATGGAAAAAAAATTATAACATGGTTCACCATTTCAACCCGAATTTTCATGTTTTTCACAAACAATAAGTATTTAATTTTATATTTTTAATCAACCCCTTTGCCACATACTCGTAATACCAATTCTTTTAGCCGTAATTTACAAACCATGCTGCAAGCCAAAACGTCCATTCAGTTAGACAAAGCCCTCCCTAAAACGTCTCGGCGCCGAGCCAATCGTTGCCAGTCTGTACCACTAACTCGCTCAAACCCAGTACAGACAGTGAATTACTTATTTGGATCAGTTATAAGTGACTTTTTTCCATAGTTCGAGATAGATAAACAGTTTTATATGTATGTTTTAGCATTGGATGAATGTAGTTAATCCGAGTAAAAGTGTTTAATGCTAGGATGTTAATAAATAGGAAACTTAATCAGGCATAATGTGAAACGTGTGCCACGAGAAACGATAACTTGTTGAGCGAGAGAGGTAAGCGGCAATATAGGTTCTTGCTGAAGTCAAACTCCATGGCTGAAGGATCTTCGAGAGTGATTTGACAATATAATCAAATATTCATTGCGGGTTGAATTAACTAGGGTTTGGGTGGCAATCAAAACTTGAAACCACAGTTTGTAATATTGAGCTACACAAGTTATTCTGTAATAAAAAAAATTGTAATGTTTAATATATAGAGTGTCCCGGGGAAGGTACATTTGCTTTGGTAGGTAATTCCAGATGTAAAAAAGAATAACAATTTTGATCTAAATTCTTACGTTAAAATGTTCAATTGAGCGTGTGAAAAAATAACGTTTTTTACGGAAAAAAAAACAACGGAATTTAGAAAAAGGTTTATTTTTAATTTTACTTATGCCATCATGTAAAACCACTTAAAAAAATTACCCCCGGATACCTTATATTATCTCTGTGAAAGTTTATATTAATTTATATGGTTATGTTTTTTTTACATTTACTTCATTATAATGTATTCAATATTTGTTCAAAATTTGAATTAACGACGAAAAAACTTATTAAAAACAAGAATGTTTTATGAATGAAACAAAGTTTAGTATTATCACAACATTTTTATGTTACGAAGTCTTCCAAATTTACTTCAATCAACCGTCAAACGATTTTTTATTTTTTTTAATATTGAGTTTTGGATTGGAGATAACAATTATTGGTCAATTTTATAAAGCGTCATATAAACATTTAATCACTTCGTGGACGCTGTTGGATCTAAAACTGCGATGAAACACCGGATGTGTTTCCAGCTTCTTACACACCATACACCAAAATTGTTTTGTTCAATTGTGAATTGTTTCGAATACGCTGTTGTTGAATACGAAATTTGATACGGTGAAATGGTTGGATAGGTCGGGACTTGGGCGAAAAACATCAAGGTAAGAACCTAACAAATTATCACTCAAATCCAACAGACACTTTAAATTAGTTTTTTTGTATAAGGTGCATTTTTAATTGACTTTTAGTTTTAAATAGCCAATTTTTAACTTCAGAATAAATGACAAATTATTCAAAGAATGCGAACTCAGCGCGTTGACTGGTCTGTCCCCAAATTTTGTAATATTCATACGAGAGGCTCATTGCAACTCCAATACAAGATGAAGGAAAGATGATATTACCTTTAAGATATTTTTAACAATACATTAACTATGTCGACCCATTTTGTAACGGCCCACCGTGTGAATTATGGTAAAACTACACTACCGGTAGGCCTAGCCAGATCGAAATACCTAGGCACTGTATATTCTCAAAATAAATTCACAAATTCATAAATACACTATTCAGTGAATATGGAGATGAGAAGGAAGAAAAGAGTTTTATATAGGTCGAACTGAAACGGACAAAACATAAAAAAGTTCCCTGGCCGCAGTGCTCCATCATCCGGAGAGTTAATATCGCATGAGCTGTTGTGAGAAACAACGAGATAATAGAGTACTCTCCAGCCTCCCTCGGACGAGAGAGATGAACTATCGACAGAAGATAAGTTGCTGTAGCGAAGCCTTCTTAACCCATCCAGTATTTGTTAGGAGTATTATAGAAATTACAAAAGCTCTCTAACCATGATTATACACATTTTAATAAAATTATTTTAAGACGATAAATCTGCAAAATTAGGTTTCTTTCAAAGCAGGTAAAATAATTAGTTCGAAAGAACAATTCATTGTTTATAATGAATACCGCAAAATAGTCTCAACTGCGTCTAAACGTCTGAAGCCATTAAGACTATAGCATTCCCAATTGGGGTATTTTGTGAGGTTTAAGGTAGAAGAAGGGGTATGAAGGGGTTAACGAGAGACGGAAAGGCTGATAAGGATATTGAAAGAAGGGTGAATGCAGGAAACTCCATTAATGGAGGACTGAACGCTGTTGGCGCAAATAAGAAATTGTCCAAAGAAGCGAAGCTAGCAGTCCACAATGGAGTGCTTATACCAACCCTGATGTATGGCAGTGAGGCATGGAACTGGCAGAGGAAGGATGAATGTACCATATGACCGTATTAAAAATGTGGATATCCGGAAATAACGCAAGGCTGATGTGAGCGTAATGAATAGGATCAAGAGAGGGACGCTTAGATAGTTTGGGCATGTAGAGTGAACGAACGAAGAAAGGAGTGTGAAAATAATATATGATCCGAAAGTAAATAGAAAAAGAAGTCAAGGACGCCCGAGAAAGTCATGCCACGATCAAGTAAATCAAAACTTGAATCGGGTCATGTGAAAAGTCAGAATAAGAGAAGAGTATGTATGAGATGATGTATGAATGTAAATGAAGCAAGGAGTGTGTGCCAAGACAGAGTTATATGGCGGTCCGTCTTCTCTGCCTACCTCTGCGGAAAACGGCGTGATGGTTAGTTAGTTAGTTAGGAAGGGGTAGGAGATGGGGAAGAAGAGACCTCAAAGTATCTGACTATTCAGATTTCGTCAAAAAACGTGGCTTAAGCCATTTCAAGCAACGTTTCGATTCGACTGTGATGTATATTTCAAATAGTTACCCGTAGCACATGAAGAATATGGCATTGCTAGTTGAAAATACATGCGTTAATATACTGATTCCAGACAGAAGAAGTTGTGCGATTTCCTAGGCGCGTGATCTCACCGTTCGAGAGTTTTTGCTACTTTGTGCACACAGATTTGATACTTTGTAGTTATGTTTAGCTGATCTACTCACAGTAGCGCTATGGGAAGAGGGGATGGAATGCCCACAATTCTGTCTTGGCACACATTCCTTACTTTTTGATATTCAAACATCGTGTCGTAGATTCGATTCAGTTGATCGTGCCATGCTTCCCGGGGGCGTATTTGACTTCTTATTACGTTCACTACATATATTCGTTATACATTATCTTGAAGAATGTCCCATTGCGAACTCGTTCGAACTATAAATCGGACTATATTCAGATTACTTGCTGTCTTCCGCCATGCGCCAGGGTTAGTATTCAAACTCTACTGTCAATGACTAGTTCTCCCCACAAGCGACCAGATTTACATAAAAGTACTGCGAAATCTATGGTTTAGTCGTAGATTTGTGCTATTATTTGCTATAAAATCTAAAACACAACTCTGCTACTCTGGAATATGTTTATTAGATGTTCATTATACGGAATTTAACGATCATAAATTAGAAATTTGAACATAAAACCAATTTTAAAATTTATTTATTTTATGGTGACAGAGTTACATTTTCGATCTTGTGGTGATTCATAGCTTGAAACTTCGATAAAATCGTAGATTTTGCAATCATTTTTCGAGACTGTAGTCACTAGTGTAGAGAGCCAGTGATGTGTTTCTTTTCCGCTTTCTTATCTTATAATATCTCTATTTAGAAGTTCCAGTACCTCCCTTATCATTATGTCTGGGTTATCCCCAGTTATAAAATACATAGTTTGTAGGATCCAACATAAAACAACGCAGCATAATAACCTATTCCTCCCCCCCCCCGCCTCCCACCCGAGTCGATAAGACGCCGCCTTCAGTGTGATTGGCTCGCCTGCTCGTAAAAATAAGGCTTTAGGCGGTCACGTGGCGGACTCCAGTCGGATAAGTACCGAGGGCCCTGGAAGGAATTGCAAAATAAGGCACAGCCAAGTTCATGATCAAAAATCTATGTAATATGGTAAAAGAGAGCATAATTTTGACACAAGAAAAGCAGAGATGGAAACGGTAGAATTTTTTTTTTCGATGAGTCAAGCTGAGCGCGCATCCTTGCATAACCTGTCTTGAAAAACTTCTACACATTCATGTGCTAGGAGCCGAAAACATTAAAAAAAGTTTACTCCTCGTACAGATATTTGGAAAAGGTGAATATTTTATAAATAACACTCTACATCCGAAGGCCATACTGTTGATGGATAACACGGGGCTTATAAATATAATACTACGTAATTTTTTTTGAACTTGCCTTTTTAATATTTCTAAAGAATGACATAAAATAACTTACTTTTGGTGTACCGTCCAAGAGTTGCTAAGCGGATTATTCTCACATAACAATGAAACAATACCTTGATCATTGCAAACAAAAAAAATACCTGTTATTGGAGTTATGCACAGGATTCTTGAAAATCTTCACAAGCGCCTAAAAATAGCTTGTTAAAAATTACCCTTTTGGCTACAATTGACTAACTGACTTTAATAATCATAACATAATATCCTCGCGTGTTAGGCAGAGAGGGGGGGAAGCGCTATTTAACTCTATCCTGGCACACGGTTTTTGCGTCATTAATATTGACCAATCACCTTTCTTTTTTATAGTAGCACTAGCCTGTCACATATTGTCACCCTGTATTTGATTCACATGAAAGTAAAATATTACTCTGGGTCATCTCCTACTTTTTCTTCCTCACAAATTGGCATCATAGTTGAACATTTCTTATGCTTCCGAGTTTTGTATACATCTGTATTGAAAAAGAAATTGTTTCTAGAGAAATTTCGATCTTCTACCTCTTTTTTTTTTCATTTTTGACAATTTATCCTGCTAATACAAATCATTTTCACGACCTTCGACACCTGTGATATTTAAAATCTAGTATTTGTTTATATTAAATATATGAATAATTACGTTTAAAACAATTAATTAAAATACTGGCATTCTTTTGAGTTATTTCTTTCGCTTCGTAAAGCACCCTTGGGATGAATTTTTACAAAATGTGCCTCACGAAAGAGCCTGGTACTATGAGTAACCTATTTTCATTGTCGATTCCGCAACTCTTTCCAAGTATCCTTGGCTAGATTCGGGTTGCTCGGGGCTTATAAATTTTGTACATGACTGTACATTTGTTCTGTTCGGCAGACAGTAACGGGCATAACATTTTGGCATTTTCTGCCAGAAAAAGCTTTCTACTCCAAGTCCAATCATGTGTTAAGCGTATAAAGCCCCCTGAGGTAATAGTATGTAAAATAAAAATGAAATAAAAAACTATTATATAAAGCTTAAGTCTACTAACTTTAAAACGCGTTTGAAGATACGTAATATGGTATATACGGAGTATTTAAGAGTTTGTGGTTGAAAATAAAAAGTTTGATGTCGGGATACTTTTTCCGCTGAGGGATTTTATTTGGTGAAGTCCATAATCTCAGAAGTCTTCTTTTTGTTTAAAGTTTTGATGATGTCTTTTTAACCTGAGAATTTTTCTTTATAAAAATCTTTCATGACTTTGACGTAACTTTTCATTCTAGAATTATTTTCACTCTCTTAATTTTGATAAAAGACTTATTGTAATTTTTTATTGTTTTTTGTGAAGTTTTTAACATAATGAATAGCCCACTGTAAAATTTGTGTTGATCCTATATTTGTGATCACACTCAAAGGCATCTTTAGACTAGCTGATAAGTAATAACCGTAACATTGCAATGTTTTTTTACCACAGATAAGGAATTTTTGTCCCAGTTATTAATTAGATTTTTTTTCTTGATATAAGTAGGTACTGTTCATTACATCATCGCCGGAAAGGCAAAACGGCATGAGATACATTTTGGGAAGTTTACACATGAGCACTCTAAAGTTTTTTAGATTATATGCTATATTTTTGTTGATAACAGTACTGTGAAAAAGTGGTTATACGAATAAATAAAAATGTTATGTCGACATGTGCTATCAATGAATGTATAAATACCCAAGCTCTAGTCCTAGCCACGCCCAGGTCTGCCGAGTGTGGTGAAAATCATTGAAAACTGACTACATTGCCTCGGACAAGTACCATTCTATATACTCTAAGGCCAGATGTAATAATTTTTCGTTTTTTTCTTGTTCCAGGTAAAACAGCTTCCATCAACTCTCCATTAATAAGGACAACTATTCATAGAATAAGGACAACCCGAAGGTAAACAACATAATATTTACAACGATGGTATTTTGTAAATTATGCTGGTTATTTGTTAAAATACTTTGATATTTCTTTAGGAGCCTACAGGAATTAAAAATGTATTTAGCTTTGTAAAGCTTATTATTAATTCAGCAAGTAATTTGCCAAATTGACTAGCACCGGAGAATTCTACTATATATTTAATTTAGCCATTTCAAACTCTTGCATTATTTTTTTCCGCCATTAGCTTTTATCTAATTGAAATGTCTGGAAGTAATGCCTGTGCCAGAAAAAAATTAAAATGCCTCGGCGATTCACAAATAATTCAATAAGTCAACCTCGGTCGGGCGACCCTTTTCATTGAAATTCTGCCTCTGGAATTTGTCTCGAGACCCATTATGGCTTGTTGTTCATTATTCGCCAGATTCGCTGGAGAACTGGGTGGTGCAGTAAAAATGCATAATTAAATGTATAATCGTTCATACAAATATTTTACCAAGACGGGCTTTGGTATAATTGAAAACGATTTCATTTTATTCGAGAGAAGATAATGTTCTTTCATTCGTTTGTAATAAGATTGATTGAATAAATTTAATCTATAACCTCAATTTTCGATGTGAAGGTACCTATGAAAACTAATTAAACTAACTTCAGAGGTCGCGGGTTCAAGCCCGGCGTGCGCAAATGCATTTTATTTAAGTATTGCGTATCATTCAGTTAATATAAAATTAAATGGTTTATTTGCGGCACGTTCCATAGTGGTAGATACTTTAAATATCGCCCTGGTGAAATACCACCATTCAGAATCGAAACGTTGCTTGAAATGGCTTTAGCCGTGTTTGGTGACCAGATCCGAATAACCAAGTACATCCCGACCTTTTTTCTTTCCCATCTACCTCCCTTCCCCACTACCTTCAGCCTCACAACATACCCCGATTGGGGATGCCAAAGTCTCACTGGCTCTAGACGATTTGGAGTAGTTGGAACTCTTGTGCGGTATCAACTATAAAAAAATAAATAAAAAATCACGTTACGCCATTTCTCCGCAGATGTAAGCAGAGAAGATGAACCGTCCTATAACTCTGTATTGCCAAACACTCCTTGCTTCATTCACATTTATACATACTCTCCTGTTATTCGAACTCTTGACATGGCCTGACTCAAGTAATAGATTCACTTGACGGTGCCGTGTTTTCCTATGGCGTCACCGACTTCTTCTTCCATTAACTTTCGCGTTACATATTCTTCTCACACTCTTTTTTTTCGTTCATCTGCGATACATGCCCAAACCATCCATTTCATTACGCTTACGTCAGCCTTGCATTTTTTCCGGATATCCACATTTTTAACACGGTCATACGTGGTTTTACCGCACATACCCCTTAAAAAAATCATTACTATAACATTTAGTCTACTTTCATTCTTTCTCTGCCATGTCAATGCCTCACTGCTATATATCAGGATTGGTATAAGCACTCCGTTGTGGACTGCCAGCTTCCCTTTTTTGGTATTTTCTTTGTAATTGTGCCACTAGCCTTCAGTTCTCCATCCCTTCTTTCAATATCCTTATCCTATGAAGGGAAGCTAAGCCGAAAGAAACATCCTGTCAATAAAAAAATAACAGATCGGAAATAAGCTCCCTTACTTAAGGTGTCTCATTTATTATTAATCTCAAGCAGAGTTGAGTATTACCTGTAATCATAACAAATGTATCGGACAAAGGTATTCCTTTGTTTTGTATGTCGGTTTAGAAAATAGTAAATAAAGCAAAATAATATATTTCAACGTGGTCAATGATAAGAAAAAAAGCTCTTAAGACAACAAACGTAGAAACGTGTTATTTCATATCAACGGTATTCATATTGGCATTGATCGTTATACAAAATTATGTATAATTGTCACAGTTAAATAGTTGTTACCCGTGAAAACTCATGCTACAATAATAATTGGCTGATTTATATAGTGCCGTTTTGGTGACAGAAATATCACCTGAAGGGCGCATTAAGATATTAAAATATTAATATTAAATTATTATTAAATTTAAGGGCGCGTATAATATCTTTACTTTCCAATATAAATTATATTTATAAATAAAACAGATAAACTTTGTTTAAAACCACTTTCTTCTAAATATTTTGTTGACCGGTTTTGAAAGCACCCTTCCATCTTTAGGAAAATAAAAAGATTTAAAATATATGGTTTTGAAGATGAAAGGATGTTTCCGAAACCGGTCGACAAAATATTGAAAATTAAAGTGCTTTTAAACAAAGTTTGTTTTTTATTTGTTAATATGGCTACAAAGCTACCTTCCTATGTCCTCTTATAAAAATACAAAAAGTAATTTTACGAATTATATTAAGAAAGCCCTTCAGGCACCCAACAACGCCACTCTTTCAACTTTTAGAAATCCTCAATATCAGACAGTTATATCTTAAAATAGTGTTGAAAATAACTCATTCTTCTGTCACTTTCCTCAGAACAGGTTCTTATGACCTAGTGAGGTGGGTAATGTAAAAAAATAATGTAAGAAACAAAAAGTTAGTAAATAAAAAAAAAAATCATAAATCAAAAAATAAATTGTTTGCTGAAGGGAAAACGTAATTTTTCATAGGAAGTAGATCCATTTTAAGCATATGGATATCATCAAAAATTGCTCTAACCAAACTGTACGTAGAATCAAAATAATAAACTTGGAGATAATTAACAAAATGCGAATAAATTATTCAACTATTTATGGTCGAACCGCATTAGATTATGCCTTCGGAAAAAAAACTTAATACGTTAGTAGAATAAAATCCGATTAATTTATAACGAATTATATACAGAGTTCTACAAATTAACCACAGTATTACATAAAAATTTTAAGTTCAATAAAAAAATACATCAGTTTTAAATTTATACAAATACGACACAAGTATTCCGATTCACTTTTAGCCATTTTTAAATTACACAAAATAAAAATAAAAACATAATGCTGTGAATCCAACAATTTACTTAGGATTGATCGTCCATCGAAGTTTAAATAAGTTTCAATCGTAGCCCTTAAAGCCAAATATATTTTTTTAATTGCTTGTCAGAAACTTTTTGAATAAATTGTCGTAATTTTGATTTATCGAAAAACTGTTTTTTTGTACTTCGTAGAAAATTGTATTTTATTTGCAGAGTCTGTTGGAGAAGATGTTTGATATTTGTATATTATTACAATTATTTCGATGCCTAATTGCCAGCACTATTAAATGTTACATGATATCTGTTATTATTCGGGCCATGTTATATTAACAGAGCTGAGTTTCAAAACGTATGCTTGATGTTAAATTCTATGTATTTGATGACAGGTACAATTAATTGTAGAAATAAACATGGAAGTGATGCTCATAGACTATATGTAAATACGTAAATCGCATACTTAGTTAAAATTACTATTGCATCGTGTTTTTTGTGATTTAAAAATGGTTGGTCTTGCGTTTTAAATCACTATCAAGATAGGTAGAAATATTAAATTTCGTGACAAATTAAATATAATTGCTTATGTTTTTTTAAACGGGCAATCCGTTTGATAGATTCTCATTTCTTAACAAATGGATTGAAATCTTTGAAAATGCACGAAGAATTTGTATGATTGATCCCTTCACCGGATAAAAACGAACGAATAGTACACAACTGCTAACCTTGTACACATCGCAAGTGCCCGCTGTTGAATTTGGCAGTCACTTTTGGTCTGGAGCCCTAAACTACCTGAAAAAACACTAGACAGTGCAAAAACGGGTGGTCTGATAGTTTCTCATATCTCACAAACGGATTGCTATATTTGGAGCACAGGCGTCAGGTGGGAAAGCTGCATTTGTTCCACTGGTATTTCAATGTAAGATGCTCCGCCAACTCCGGAACTTGCGTCATTGATCCCTTCAGCACCCGTGTATGTATGAAAAACTCGCTAAACGCGCTCCCAACATCTGTAATGGTTGAAATTCGATACATGAAAACTGTTCGCTTCTACGACTCGTTCTTGTGTTCAACAGCCCGGCTGTGGAATGATTTGACGGCTTCTGTGTTTCCTTCCTTCTAAAACATGATACTCTACAATACTCAGGCTCTCTCCCTCCTTTCATCAAAAAGACCCATCGCACAGCATCCTTACAGATGACATAAGAAAATTGTTTCCCCCAAGGCTTTCTCTGTGGAATTGATGTGACAAAAAAAAAACAAATATATGTTTTTTAAAAGAACCTTAATTTTCAAAAGTTCGTATGATTGTTGTAAATCCAATTGAATTCAAGAATAAACAAAAGCCTCCATTATCATAATGAATCTCTTTCACAAAAACTTGAGCTACTCTAAAAGGTAAAACAAGAGATCTAAATGCTGTCTAACTTTTTCTGTACATCAGTAATCCGCACAGAATTTCCAGTCACTTGTGCTTTCATAGGTCTTGTTTTCTTCAAAAACAAAATCCAGCGGTATTTCAAGTTTACAAAGAGGCATTATATCTTTTTGCTCGGGCAGGACCGAAGCAATCACTTTTTTATGCTCCAATCAAATCCAAAGTGCCGAATGTGCCTTTGAATGTCCCATTTGACTTTCAATATATTCCATTGATGTTGAATTTATTCAAATACTCGTAAATGGGAAAAGGGTTATCCGCCTCGAATTTTTATGAGTTTGAGCTCACGATGAAGCACTATGGGAAGATATGTTTTGTGCAGCCGAGTTCTTAACGGTGGCCATTTAGTACTACCGGAATGATTCTTCTAAGTCTTCTTTTATTTCGTACGTTCACTTTTAAAATTTTATTTGCCTTTATCTGTTTCTTTAATATCAAACAGGGAAACTTCGCGACACGCTCCAGAGTGGTAGATACTCCCTCGGTGAAAGACGATCGATCAGATTGGATAAGTTGCTTGAAATGGTTAAAGCCGTTGGTTAAATCGTATTGGATTTCGAAAAGACAACTTGTTAGGTTCTCACCTTTTGTTTATCATCCGGTTCTAACCTATCCCGCCAATTTGCCATTCGGTTTATTTTTGAACAACCTTTGCAAAAAAAGAAGAAGAAGGGTTTGTTGGCGATCGTCGTGTCGCGGGTTGCTGCCTGCTTCTGGTTTCATCGTCGGTCATGGCAGGTTGTGTTGTCGATTGCAACACAGTGTTCAAAAGACTTCAAGATTTAAAGCAGTCGAAAACATTTAATTCATCGGTGAGTGAATTGGCTTAAATCCTCATTTTATCCACAATATACAATCGAAACTTCCTTCAAGTAGTCTTCATTTTACAGTTCATTATAATTTCAAAGTTCATCCGACAGTGAAACGCATTCGGTGTTTATCGCAGTTCTTGGGTCTAACACCGTGTTTAGGGACCAGTTCTGAATAGCTAAGTACTGTCCAATCTGCCTCTTCCCCATCTTCTTCCTCACTCTACTTTCTTCAGCCTCACACTGTACTTAGATCGGAAATTCTAAAGTAATTCCTGTCCTGGGCAGTTGAGACTTTGGTGTGGTATCCACAAGAAAAATCTTTTTTTTTGTGTCAAATCACATCGTTTCCCCGCAGGGGTAAGAAAAGAGAATATACCGCCACAGCATCTGTCTTGGCATATACTAATTGCTTCGGTCACATTCAAAAATACTTTCCTGTTTTGTTATGTCGGCCTGCGTGGTAGAGTAGCAAGACGCTCGGCTACGAATCCAGCGGTCGCGGGCTCAAACCCGGCGAGCGCAAATAAATTGTATTCAATTAAAATGTGTCATTACATATTTAATTCCTATAAAATATATTTGCTGCACGTACCAAAGTGGTATATACTCCAAGTATCAAATCCTTGTTCAAAGACCTCCATTCAGAATCTAAGCGTGGCTTGAAATGGCTTTAGTCGTGTTTGATGACCTAATCTGAATATCCAGGTACTTCCCAACCTTTTTCATACCCACCTACTTCCTCTCCCATCTCTTTCAACCTCACAACATACCTAGATTGGGAATCCATAGTCCCACTGGCGACAGACAGTTGGGACTCTTGTGCGGTATTAATTATACAAAAAATTACATGACCCTACTCAAGTATTCAAATCATCTGATCGTGCCATGTCTTCTTCGGACCTCCCGACTTCTTTTACCATTAACTTTCGCATCATATATTCTCCTTACCCTCCTTTCTAAATGATCCGCTAAACACCCAAACCTTCTAAACATCCCTTTCTCAATCCCATTAATTTTGCTTTAAGCAACCTTGCATTCTTTTCGGATATCCATATTTTCAACACGGTTATAAATGTAATAATGCAATAAAATCAATCGCAATAACAATTGTTTAAACATTTCCGTTCAATAACGCCACGTGCATTTAAGCAACTTTCTTAAATACTCTGCATCAAATATTTTTTTGATGTTGTGATAAAAAAAACGTATGCTTGGCTTGAACATTTAATTTACTTGGTGAAATCAAATAATAACTTCATTTTAGGATGTTCGCCATCGATACACATTATTATCTCCCATAATAATGTAACCCCATAGTTTATGCTAATAGACTCCTTAATCTGCATTCAAGTAATACATCATACAGATAAGAGGTACATATCAATGCAAATTTCGTCTCACTGAGCACAAGCACAATAATCCGTATGTATAAAGTGTTTTAATTAAAAAACTCTCTGACTCAAATTAATTGTTAGAAAGTTATGAAGAGTACGTGAGTTTTTATCAATATACGTCATATTATTATAACAACAGACAATTTTCCATATCTTCGCTGGAAAGGCAATAGGGCTGATGCGATTGGAATGTTTTTACCAGAGCGCTTTAAAGTTTTTTTTTTACAATAAAATTCATGACTCTTCAGTACCTGGTTGGATTTTGAAAAAAAAAGGTTAACTCAGGTAAATCAATGCATTTATAGTTTTTGTGTTCAATTTGTAGAACTCTATTTTAATTTAATATAATTTAATTGAATTAAATTTAATATAATTATTATTGAGTTCTGCTATTTTCAGTTTTATTTTTTATTTTTTAGTGACAGCTGTTTCGGCGTTTAAGGCCGAAAGTCAGACTGTCAAGACAGTTTGACAATGGCCTTAAACGCCGAAACAGCTGTCACTAAAAATAAAAAAAACTGAAAATAGCAGAACTCAAAAATAATTATATTAAATTTAATTCAATTAAATTATATAAAAATTAAATCAATGCACTCACTGAGTTACGAAAAGCGACAAAAAAAGTACCAACTTGTGACGCTAGAGTCAAGCCTTCTCCCAAAAGATAAATATATTTTGGATGGCCAAAAGACCATAAAAGTCTGCAGAATCAAACGAGAGTCAAATAATAATAATAATTGGCTGATTTATAAAGCCCCGTTTTTGTGACGAAATATCACATCAAGGGCGCTTTACAGCATAGTTAACATAATATTAAAACTAAGACTTAACATTAGCTGATGCCTTATACTTATAACTAGTGACATACAACTAACATATTTGCATTAACAGATATATATATATATATATATATATATATATATATATATATATATATATATATATATATATATATATATATATATATATATATAATGATTGTTGCCCGTGCTGTCGGACTTAGGGTAGAAAAAAATTGAGTAAGTAAAAGTAAACAATATATATAAACTATGTATAGCACTCGGACTGAGTGATCGAAACTCTAGTGAAGCAAATTGACGTTATTGTCGGTATGATATTTTAAAAAGGTGAGTCTTTAGTTTTGCTCTAAGCTCAGTTGACCTGTCGATCTTTTGCAAATGTGAAAGGAGGTTATTCCAAGCTGTGGGGCCAGCTACGGCAAAAGCTCGGTCTCCGAAATTGGTGTTGGGATTGCGTTTAGGTACTGTGAGTCTCCTTATGGCCGTTGAAGATGCTGATCAAAGAGTTACTATTCTCGCCCTAGCATCGATATATTTACATAAATAAATCATTCGGTGCAGTTAAACAAAATGGTTAAAAAATGCATATTCAACTATTTTTTTACCAAAGTGTTACCTAAGCCCTTTTGCATTTCCAGCGCCCATATGGAAACGTACTGGAACATTGGGATTTTATGATAAATTAATAACAACTAACTAATTAACCTTCACGCCATTTCGTCGCAGGGGAAGGTAGAGAGGACGGACCGCCATATAACTGTCTTGGCACAAACTCCTTGCTTCATTCACCTTCATACATCGTCTCAAACATACTCTTCTGTTATTCTAACTCTTCACATGACCCGATTCAAGTATTTGATTTACTTGATCGCGCCATGTATTTCTAGGGTGTTATCGACTTCTTCTATTCACTTTCGCACGATATATTCTTTTCACACTCCTTTCTTCGTTCATTCGCTCTACATGCCTAAACCATCTAAGCGTCCCTTTCTTGATCCTATTCATAACGCTCACATCAGCCTTACATTCTTTCCGGATATTTACATTTTTAATACGGTCATACATGGTTTTACCGCACATTCGTCTTAAGGATCTCATTTCCACTCTACTTTCATCCTTCCTCTGCCAATTCCATGCCTCACTGCCATACATCACGGTTGGTATAAGCACTCTATTGTGGACTGCTAGCTTCGCTTCTTTGGAAAATTTCTCATTTGCGCCAACAGCGTTCATATATAACAATGTTCTGTCATTTTATATAATGTGAATTTGATTTGATATTCCAAAAATAAAACAGCTTTCACAGTCAAGTCGATCACTTCTTGTTAAAAATTGTTAGTCCACTTTCAATTTTTGTTATGATTAATATTCATTTCGAAACACAAATTTATTTTTGAATTGCTTTTAGTTGCTTTGAACAAGTAAGCTTTGCAAACTTTAAGTTTTTAAACTTTTCATTTTCATTTGAAGCTTTTTCTCCTTCGGGACGAGTCCTTTGTGTGTCTTTTTAATCTCGACGCTTTCGTTACCTCTCGCAGCGCTTCCGGAACGTCACGGAGTTATTTGAAAGCACAATGGCTGAGCTTCCATTAACGTGGGCAAAGAATTCCTTCGGATGTCTTTAATTGAATGGAATATTGTCGAAACTTGAATTAATTCGCGATGTCCCACCCCGACTGTGGTGTGCGGAACCTTGAAAATATATTTTTTTTATAATAATCTGTAACCTATTTGGAAGTTAGCCTTCCTCAGGTTAATTTTCACGGCTAATGGCTTAGTGGCACTCGCATCAGTCAGACATGATGTGCAGCGTTTTTCTTTATTTAATCTTCCCTAGATTTTCAGTTAAGTTGTATTGTTTGTCGCTCCTCATGGTGTGAACAAAATTTTAGGGTATTCTTATTCTCATCCCTACAAAAATACATATTTTTTTTGCCATTCTTTAAGGATTTTTTAAAGTAGTTACTACTCTACTTTGAAGGCTTTCGGACTGTTTTTTTAGTTTATGACTATTGTGTTCTATTTAATACACTCACTCATTTTATTTTAAAACGCCTTAAAATAAAATAAAATGTTATATTTTTGAAATAATGAACAATTGAATTACATTGAATTTACTTCTAGAGCATACTTTGTTGAGTAGGTACTGCGAAACTCACACCCCACGAGTTGGCGATCAATTCCCCGCTAGAAAGAGGGAAAGCTATCGGCGGGTCTCAAGGATCACATTTCCTTTATTAAATTCTGTAATCGTCAATATTTGAAAGACAATAAAGTCACAAACGAACGATCTTCGAAAGGTTGTCAGGATTAGAATATTGAATTTGTTCTTTTCTTCGTTTACACGGAGACATTCTTCCCGTCGGAAAAGGAATTCGCGAAATGGAAGACTGAAGGAAGAGAAGAATCTAGAATAAAAGCTGGAACGTGGTTTTTCTTCTTTCTGATGGAATAAAGTCGCAGTAGTCAACCGTCATACATTTTGATAGACTAAAGACTTAAAGGATCAACATATTTTATTAGCATTACAGGAAATTGAAGACCTCCTAAAATAGCTCTTGAAATTCTTCACTCATTCCATGACAAACTAGAGCAGCTTTATAAAATGCCCGACTCAAAAAAAAATACATTTCTCTTACATAATAACACGAAATTATATAAACATTGCATCATAATTCTATAATAATCACTATGATTAAAAACTAGTATAAAATTTGTATTTTTTCTTTCCTTAGGTAATATATTCACTATCAATAATTGTATGATTGTTACGATGTAAAATGAACGCATATTTTTATAGTATGCACTGTCATTAAATATAGGATTTAGTGCCATGCAGATTAACCTACTGTCAATGTATCTTTTATGGAAAAATTAATATAACAAGAGAGTTTTACGGTCAGTGTCTGTTGTATCATCTAGAATTTTGTAGCAAATATCAACATATTTTATATTATTCTACTTGCATTCGCTGTCACCTAACTCAAAACGGGTTCTTATGACCTAGTGAGGTAGGGAATGTGAAAAAATAATATAAGAAACAAAAAGTTAATAATTTTTTTTTTTAATATCTCTCATAAAAAATACTCTTTTATCGACATACGAGTATATTATTATATCTTAGTTATTTTATGTTAGGTGATTTATTATGAAGCCCACTTGAGGTAAACTATCACGAAACTGCGCTATATAAGAAAGTGGTAGATACTCTAAGTATTGCCTTAGTGAAAGACCACCATTCAGAATCGAAACGTTGCTTGAAATGGCTTTAGCCGTGTTTGGTGACCCGATCTGAATCGCCAGGTACTTCCCAACCTTTCTCTTCCCCATCTACTTCCCCTCTCCACTACCTTCAGCCTTACAACACACTTCAATTGGGGATGCCATAATCTCACTGACTCTAGACGTTTGAGAGCAGTTAAGACTCTAGTGCGGTACTCACTATAGAAGAAATAAATAAAAAAGAGTACTTACGAACTTGCACAGCTTTTTCTCATAAATAACGTACCAACACTATAAAAATACCCTGTGTTATGGTGTCGAAGTTTGTCCTTGAATGCGAAAAAGCATAAATCTTCCAAGTAAATAGAACTTGCGTCAGTACTTACCTACAAAATAGGTCTATAAAAGTAAGTCTTAAATAATTCCGTAGTTTCCTCCAATCTACTTAGTTTTAATTCGTAAATTACTCGAAAGAACCTACCGCCCTAATGTCCGCCCAGCACGCGTCCGACTCCACCCGTAAAGCGGAGAATTCTCGCGACATTGGGTTTATTCGTCAGACGAATTATATTACGCGCCGTGTTTCCCGATGGCGCGATGGTTACTTAATATACCGTGTGATTTTCGTCATGAGTTATCACGAATCGACAAAAGTTCGATGTGTAATTCGGGACCATTAAAATGCAAGTGCTTTTTAACATGTTGTGCGTTTCTCGCGATAATGAGCTTTGTGCTCACGTTACGTCGCAGACTGCTGCTGCCAGCCCAACGATGTTATAAAGCAATTTGCTTACTGTTTTCAACTGTCAGGAGCCAGTGGGACTTTGACTTCTAGAATAATGGTGTTTTTTGAGGCTAAAAGGAGTGGGGAAGAGTAGGAGATGAGTAAAATGAAGGTTGAAAGTACCTGACTAATCAAAAGTGATCACCAAATACGGTTAAACCATTTCAAGCAACGTTTTGATTCTGAATTGTAGTATTTCACCCTTAGAGTATATAGAGTGGTATCTATCCAAGGCAGTGTAGTCAGTTTTTGATGATTTTTACCGGACTCGGCGGACCTGGACGTGGCTAAGACTAAGGCTAGGGTATTTATACATCCATTCATAGCACATATCGAAATCACGTTTTTGTTTATTCGTATAACCACTTTTTCACAGTATTGTTGTCAACAAAAATATAGCATCTAACCTAAAAAACCGTTTAGTTGTGTCAAGTTTAGTGGCATAATAAAAAATGTGGGTGGAGTCCCGAGGTGACCCAGGAGCCCAAGATCATTATGACAGTACATAGAAGCGGTGTATTATATTTGCTGTCTCTTTCTCTATCATGGTGTACGACGTGAAAACCCGGAGAAAGTGATTTATTGCAAGTTTGTATAGGTTGGATAAAAATAATTAGCTTTCTCTACACACATTGTTACTCCAACCTTTCACCAGAGCGAGACTGAGTGTATTTACTACTCTGGAACGTGCAGCAAATAAACAATGTACTATTTTTAATAGATAAACTTTAAATAACACAAATTCATTAAACAACGTTTGCTTATGAACGTCTGGGCTTGAACCCGTGACCGCTGGGTTCGTTGTCGAGAATCTTAACCACTAACTTAACGAGCACAGGGTTAGTTGAAGCAGTGCATAGATATCGCATAGATATTTGACCGGTTGGTAGCTGAGTGGAAAACGCGTCGGATTCCCACCCGGGCGTCGTGCGTTCAATTCCTCTGCTGGCTAATTCCTCCATCATTGCACAAGCAACATCTTCCGCTTTTTATGATGGCGGTAGGAGTTTTTCAAATATTGTCAGGTTATTCGTAACCCGGGAATGTTTGTCTTACTTTTAAATAAAAAATAAAAGTAATAAAATAAAGTAAAAGTATAGGCAGAAGGGATGGAACGCCGCACATATATGCCTTAGCAAACACTATTGTTGTATCATCTCATCGTATGTACGTTTATGTTATATCGACCCTTGAGGATGATCTTAATGTATTTGATTAGCTCGATCGTGTATGTCTAAAGTTAAAGTAACTGATTTTAGTAGTCAAATAATTGTTCTAACATAAAACAGGTATTTCAGTCTAGAAGTAAGGTTTTATAACATTACTTCTTGCCATGTTTGAAGCCCTTAGTAAAAGTAAAATATCAACAAAAAAATCACCAACTGATCGAGTGATTCCGTATGTTATTACGCAAACATCATTTGAATTGATTGACTGTCTAGCTCTAGTACCTATCTCGCGTCTCACAAGCCAATCTCTCGGAATATCAAAAACAACATGGGCGATAAATCAAAGTTCCTCTGTCAAGTACCCATTTCAACGTCTGCGAATGATATTTAATTAATTTCGTGATAGATAATTTGATTTTGGCAATAGGAATTCGGGCAAGAGCAAATTCATAGAAACGCCAACTTTCTGAAAAGCCTTGACTCGAAATCATATGGGCGAAAAATGCTGAATTAATCAATTCTGTCCAGTGACGTATACGTATGGGGCAATTCCATTTGTGATTCTAAATATCCCCAAAACTTGTCAATTTTATAAATTTAAATCACCCTTTCCTCTACTGTTATTCATAACCTTATAGCGGTGTTCTAATCCTTTATTCGGAGCCGGGCCAATTCCACCCTTCTTAGGATATCTTTAGATTACATTTTCAATTTATTCTAGGGCATTTAAAACGTCTTGGTCAGGCGTAAAAAATCGATGGAAAATTTATTGTTATACCTAAAGTATTTAACTGTCTCAATTGTGAGGCTTTTTTTAAGTTGGATTAGCATTTTAGCAAATATTGTGTACAGCGATTATGGCCTATCATAATTAAGCAACAAAGTAAATAATGAATGAGGATTGTTAAAAAATATGTTTAGATAATTGGTGACTTTTTATTGTTTTTTTAGACGGATTCGTATTTTTCAAAATAAAAGCGTTTGGTTGCAGCTTTCTTTCAGTAGTTTAAATTATTATTTGTTTACTTTTTATCACGGTTGATTATTGTTCATTATATATTACTAGCGCAGACTCGTGGAAAGTGTTTAAATCCTTGCACATTAATTTTCAGATAAAATTTTACCCTTTTTAATCAAAATAAAATGAAATGAAAAACAAACTTTTTAAAATTAAAAACACAGGTCGCATGCAAGAATTTAACCTCGATCATTTACTCGAAAGGCTTCTATGATCACCATTACACCACCAAAAATTGTAAGAACGGCGGCATAAATTCACTTTATGTACTGAAAATAAGAACGATAAATTTTTTAATTTAAGAATGTTACGTACTCACGTCACATCAAAGCCAAAATTTTACTAAATAAACGAACTAACTAACCATCACGCCGTTTCTCCGCAGGGGTAAGCAGAGAGGACGGACCGCCATATAACTATGTCTTGGCACACACTCCTTGCTTCATTTACATTCATACATCGTCTCATACATACTATTCTGTTATTTTGACTCTTCTCATGACCCGATTAAAATATTTGATTTACTTGATCGTGCCATGTCTTTCTCGGGCGTCCTCGACTTCTTCCATTCACTTTCGCATCATATATTCTGTTCATACTCAAATTTTACTATTTGATAATATTTTGTTTTAACCATTATTCCCAATGATTCACGGCATACAAATACAAACGTCTAACAGACCAATGAATAAAATCAACAAATCAACACATGAACATTGAATTTCAAGCGACAAAGCTAATTAGACCAAATTGATTTATTGTTATGAATCAATCTACCATTTCTTATGTGATTTATATTTGAAGCACTTGCCAAACGAGGCTTTTTAAGTCATCATTAAAATCATATTTTAATGCATAAATTAACAGTATCACTTGAGCTATTAAGTTAACCAGTTATTAGTAATATTCTTAAGTACCTTATTACTTTCAGTCATTAACGTATCTCTCTAACGAGCGCACTTTAAAGTGGTGTCAAAAACAAGATTTATAGCTTTTAAAATATTTTCTAGCAGCTTCCTTTTCAGAATTTCAAATGTCAAGTCCATTAGTTTATCATCTCTAAGCGCCGGCAGAACCGTTCCACAGCATTCGAGTGGTCCACTCCCTCCAACCACACTACTGTATCTTCCCTTCAACGTTCTTACTCCCACATCCCAGTGATCCATCATCTTGTCTGCTCTGCACAGTGCGAGCTTCATACGTAGCGGTTTGAGCCCTAAACTTCTGATAAATTGAAGGGCGGCACTTATTGTGACCCTTACGACATATTATTATTATATTTTGTGCTGACGTAAATATACGTAGCGAACCTCAGAGCAATAATTTACCCGAGGGAGCGCTGCTGTAGTTCGTTTTTTATGAGTTTTGTCGGACTCGGCTAGACCTGGGCGTGGCTAGGACAAGGGCTAGGGTATGTATTCATCCATTCTAAACAGATGTCGACATAATGTTTTTGTTCATGCGTATAACCACTTTTCACAGTATTGTTAGTAACAAAAATATAGCATATAACAAAACGCGTGGGCGGAGTCAACGGAGACACGGGACACAAAGAACATTATTACAATACCTTAAAGCAGTGTGATAATTTGGGAAATTTTGTTGTCTCTTTCTTTCTTATGGTGTACGACGTAAAAACCCGAAGAAAGTGATTTATCCCGAATTTGTATAAGTTGGGTAAAAAGAATAAGCTCTTTCTCCATATATTGTTACTCCGAGTAGCGAACGGGAAATCTTGCGATATTCGCTGAGAAATTCGTCTTAATTTTCTTGCTATTGTTGGTTTTAACATTTTTAAAAATGTATATATGTATATGTATATTTTTTAAAGAAATGCAACATTATTCCCCTTCGGGTTGTACGTTTGATTTTCACTTTCTGGTATGGTTTTTACCTAACAGTGCATATAAACTATATATTTACGACATACAATGATATGTTCTTCGACAAGAATAAAACCCACAACCATCTGATTGTCTTTTTTTTTAAATACAAACATCCTTGGGTTACGAATAACCTGAAAATATTTGAAAAACTCTTACTACCACCATAATAAACGAAGAATATTGCTTGTGTAATGATGGAGGACTTAGCTGGCAAAATAATTAAGCCCCCGACGCTCGGGTGAGAATCCGGTTGAGGTTTGTTTTTCAGATGGCATAATAACATAATGCTTAACATAGCATATTTGGAGATGCTGTGCGGAGGGTATTCCATATGAAATAAATGAGTAAACCAGTGTCTTAGTTATTTACTCTTATTGTATGAGGGAGGAAACAGAGAAGCGAGAAAATAATTGTATTGCCAAGATATTGATCGAGTCCAAGAACTTGCGGTAAATACCAACTGTGTACAAATGCTGTGAACGCGTTTGGCGTGTCTACCGGTGGCAAAAGTACCAATGACGCTAGCTCTTCGAAGCACATTACATTGGCATACCAGTAGAACAAACACTACATTTACAGACTGCAGTTCTTTCGTTAAAATAGGGGAACCTATAAAACAGATTGCCCGTTTTTAGCACAAAGGCAAGATATTTTTTCACATTGTGTTTTCGTTTCGTTCTAAAAACGAGCAATGGAATTTTTTTTTTCACTTTTATGAATATCTGAAAAGTATAACTTTATAATGTGGTTTCTATTAGATATCAAACTTTATTACTTTAATACAAAAATAATTAGGTATTCGTTAATATTACAAAGTTGAGCTAAGATTTCAATCTAAAATATGTTCATTACGCGCGTAGAAGCCGAATTTCAAAATTACAAAATCTAAGTATTCTTCTTACTTTACAAAGTTCTTGCATTCTTGAGACAACTTCTGTGACATCAAAGCTTGCTCCATAAAAGGGCACTTTACAAGAATCTCAAGTTCTTCCTTTCTTCTTTCCTACTTTTTTCTTGCGATGTCTCGATCATGTTACTCGAAGCCGTTTCAAATGGTTCATTCTTGGTAGAGTTACTAAGTGAGTAGATGCGAGATTAGCTGAAAGTTTCGTGACGTCATAGTCAGAGGCTTATGACGTAGTTCATGACGTCACTGGTTTGGGCAGAGTATTTCGATCGTTCAGCGTTGAATGCAAATAACCCAATGACTTTTCCCTCAACTTCAAGACAGATTTTCAAAAAGTTTTGATCTTTGAAAATAATAATTTCAGTTGTGGAATATCGAACCAACATTTTACCAGTAAATAAATTACGATTTAAGAGTGTCATTTGATTTTTTGATGAAATCATTTCTAATCCAGATTGATTTTCCAAACAAACCGATATCGTCTCTCAATAAACTGAATCAACTATCACAAATATTAATTTAATTTGTAAAATTGATGAAGCTGTTGTGGATTCTTTGGCACTAAAACACTTTTGCACTTTATTTGTAAATATTTATATTATGAAGTTCCTTTACATTTGTAATAGGTAAGAACTAGAGTTTTACAGAGTACGTCTACACCAGAAGCGTAGTGTTACTTCAACTGATATAAACTGTGTCCGACACAGAGAGAATCTTCAATGAAAATGATCCTCTTATATAGGATACTTAAGAGATTATAAAGTGGTAGAATAATCAATGTTTACAGTCAATATCAGTTGGGGTATAGTTTAACATATCATTTCCTATAGATTAATACCAAAATAATTACATTTATAGTTTGTCATAAAAACATATGATGAGTGATAACAAGTTTCTGTGAATAATAGATACTAAGAATAACATGATTGGTCTCACAGAATGCACACATCGGTGTGACGAACATTGATGAAGATAGTCAACCAAATAGGTTCAAAGTATTATCAATCGCTCTATGGGTAGGAACACAACAAAGCTGCTGTTTGTAAGTATTTTATTTTGATTTTTAATTTTAACTTTCTTAAAGATGTTAAGCATGATTCAAAGAGACTATTTGACAATATATTATACGTGTACATATATTTTAATAATAAATAAATAAATCTGAACAACTTAATTTCCACACAAAATGGTGACACTTAAATAAGTTATTTTTTATGAGATTACCGAACAGTCTAAGCTCCCCAAAACCAGAAGGACTATGTTTTTCTAACTTTGGGGTATGTTGTGAGGCTGTGAAAAAGTGACGAAGGGAAGGAGAGGTTACAATCTCGATTATAAAACACTTTCTCATGAACATGGAGAGCGTAAGATTACACTGAAAGAGACACATTTTAAATGTTCATAAACAGTAAGGATTTCTTAAGATAACTGTGAAATCGCGTAGTGAAGCCATTGATAGATATTTTTATTGATTTTTTTTAGATAGCTATTAAAAACATATGACTTTCATATAAAACATTTCCCAAGAAATTATTACATATTTTTTTAGTACCTTTCACACAATGCTTCATAATGAAATGCTTACTGACAAGCTATCATCGAATAATATTGCTTAAGTTTTTAATATTTCCAATAGTTACAAAAGGCTTTAATCATTAAGGGGAACTAGTAGTTTACTAATTTGCTCCACAGTACCGACCATGAATTTATTCTAATTGACAATGGAGGTTCTAAGTTGGTACAGCTGTCATGCAAAATAAGAACTTTACGAAATAGATCTTTGATAGCATCTAATTAAAAATAGTAATTTATGTATTTAGAAAATAATAAAGAGTTTTATTATTTCATAAGAAGCGTGTGAATGGAAGAAGAAGTCTAGAACGCCTGAGGAAGACGTGGCACGATCAAGTAAATCGAATACTCGAATCGGTTCATGTGAAGTCAGAATAGCAGAAGAGTATGTATGATACGATGTGATGTGAATGAAGCAAGGAGTGTGTTCCAAGACAGAGCTATATGGCGGTCCGTCTTCTCTGCCTACCTCTGCGAGGAAACGGCGTGATGGTTAGTCACACCGGTAAAAAACCACCACTCTTAAAATGGCTTTTGCCGTGTTTGGTGACCGTATCTAAATAGCCAGGTACTTCCCAACTATCCTCTTCCCCATTCATTTCCCTTTTCACTAGCTTCATCCTCGCAACATATCCCAATTGGGGATGCCATCGTCCCACTGGCTCCAGACGGTTGGGAGCAGTTAGGATTCTTGTGTTTCTTTAAAACCTAACGTATGTTAAGGCATGCTGCCAAAGAAATAACTCGAAGTTCCCTTCGTAGTGTAAGTTGGAATAACAAAAAAACCTTCCCTAGTTTTAGTACCTTGCCGAGAGAATTAAAGTACCTAAATCACTATAGAGAAACGACCTTTCTCTGCCGCCCCAGCAGATGGTTCAGCCGATCTCTCATAAAATCTGAACATTTATATATTCCTTTGCGGTATTTTTAACGCTCATAATGACCGATGAGAAGGCTTTGCGGAATAATTCCGCTTACCCTCTTTACTTCGCGTGAAGCCTTTGTGAAGAAAGTTTAAAGATGAAGATTGCATGCATTTAAATGATTTAGAATTTTTATCACAAAAGATTTATTTGTTATAATATTATTGAAAACGATGTTTACGTGTTACTTAAAATTGAATATTTGGGTTAAACAAGTGTGATAATAAAATGTAAAAAAGCCTCAGAGCAATAATATACCAGGAAGGATAGATTTTTGAAACAGTGTAGTCGGAATTGTTGATTTTTTCTTTACTCGGGCGTGGCTAAGGTTTGAATGGGCACACTTTTTTACAACTATTCATAGCACATGTCGACATAATGTTTTTTTTTATTTGTATAACTTTTTCACAGTATGATTGAAAACAAAAATATAGGATATAACCTCAAAAACCGTTGATTTATGTCGCATAACAAAACGAAATAGGCGGAGTCGCCGGAGGCGCGGCAGACGGAAAACATGCTTACATAACTGAAATTGGAGTGGTGCGATATTATGTGAAGACTTGTCTTGTCTCTTTCTCGCTTACGGTTAACGACCTAAAAACCCGGAGAAAGTGATTTATCGTAATTTTTTAAAGGTTAGATAAACATATTTAACTTTCTCTCTATACAAATTCTTTCATTATGGAAATAGTACACTGACGTCAGGAAAGGCTATATACCTATAACAAGGTAAAGGTTAGCGAGTTTTAGGTAAGTTTGGTAAAACTAAGCTCGGTTAGGTTAGTAAAAGGTTGTTTAGGTCGATAAGGCTAAATTATTAAATGTGAGGAGAGATTAAATTAGGTTGTAAATACAAATAACTTTTTCAAGGTAATGTTGGTATTCCGTTAAGAGTGGTATATAACTATAAAGCAAAAAAACTCAATGTATAATATCTGAAGTAGTAAAAACCTTTAGAGCTGTGAGATTTGTCGTCATGCATTTTGCACTGCTGATCAATGCACCTTTTTTTACCTCGTATCGTTATTTCCATGATGAGCTCAAAAATGCTCAAACTCCTCAATAATATTTGTGACAAAAGGCAAATAGTGAATTTCACGCTAAATGTCTGTAGTAAATTGTGAAATATGACGTAATATTTAAAACCTTTTGTTTCTTTAGTGAAAATATTTTTTTATTCTATGATATAATTTAAATATACTGTCTAAAATGATAAATTATTTTTAAAAATATATTTATTGTATGAACAAAATGGTCTCGTTGCAAATATCATTTTCTAAATTGCAACTCTTTTGGAAAATAAAACCTCACGAATTCACCGAGGAATTGCATGCCTCAGTGATAATAATAATGAAAATGGATATGAAGCCCCTTTCAAATGAAATTCTTCAATGAGAATACATTTCAGAACTGCATTTATGGGAGCAACCGTGAAACTATTCACATTAACAATATGAAGCCATCGTTCAGAATTACTCTGAATTTTCAAACTACATTTGTGTATTCTGCTGCCCGGTTCCATAAAATGTTCATCAAGGATGTTATACGAGTATTAGGTTTTTTATATATTTTTTTTTCAACGGTACATATAATATTTTTAAGAGCATGCATAAATTAATAACATTTTCACAAAACATAAAGCCGTTTAACTATTACGTAAAGGAAAATATATCATTATATGTAATACATACAAAAGAAATAATTTCAAATAACAAAACTGTCCCAACGACAATGTTATGTATTTTATTAATCTTGTAATTTATTATCGAGGCTGGTATGGATTAAATATTGGGAGTGAAATTGGCTGTATGATTGAGTAACTGTCGCTGTATCCACTGTGCAATGGACTGAACACATTGAATTTTTGCGAATAAACGTACCAGTGAACAAATGCATGCCTTGAGGTGATTATTTATCAAAGCCGCATTCATACATTTTTAGGATTTTATTGGATATTATTTTGTTTTTTTCATTGCAGTTGTCAATTTTTATCGCTTTACAAATCAAATCCTTTTATTCTGAAAAAATGGGGAAAAAACATAGAAGCATTGAAGTTAGATGGTACAGTATTTAATTTATTTCAGCTTTTGACAAAATCAAATACCTAGTATTATTTTTTATTACCTATAATTTTATTTGTATTTTATAACAATTTCTTATAATATTTTTCCAACTATTTTTGGTACTTTTACTACTATAAATAATATAAAAATAACTATAAGTACCTACTGTTAATCTAAAAAATACATTTGACACTATTTTTTAACAATATTACTAGTTTTAAAAAATTCCAAAAAGGAATATTGTATTATACTTAATGAAAAAAAATGCTGGTTGCTTATTTTTGCTGTTTTTTTAAATTGAAAACTGTTGATTTTGTATTAAAAGAGGTGATTTATTTTAATTTAAAAATATTTTCACTCTCTATCGTGAAGTTAATAAAGAAACAACCGTAATAATAGCACGAGAACTTTCTCAATTGGGGAGGTAATTATCATCAACTAGAAACTAAACATTGTACATTTATTCAATTTATATTATACCTACTGTTAGTATTAAGTAAAAAAACTGTTCAATTGTACAAAAAAAATAAATATATATATATTTAATCAATAAACATTAAAAACAAAATACACTTAAACGAAAGCTGTTTCAAACATGTTTTACAATTATTTTTAAAAAATCTTGTTCAGATATCATTCAGTATTAATGCAGGTTGGAATTCTACATAGTTGATTTCTTCCCCTACCTTATCTCAACCTCCCTTAAAACCTTGGGTGGTTTCTCACTAAGGCTTCACCGCATCACCACACGCGAACAAGAACAATCTATTTTAGCTCTAGCGTGTCCTGACTTTCATTGCGATTTTTCAGTTTCCCGTTACATCAAAAAATCTCCTTACCCGGGAAAGTATGGAGATTATAATACTCGTGTATTATGGCTTATCTGGGTACTAATAAAATTTTTTTTTTTTTTACTCAGAAAAAAAACTCACGGTTTTGGGTTTTTACCAGCAAGATCGAATTGAATATGAAACTATTTGAAAATGCAGATAGTAATAGCTGATAGTCAGTCCGGCAGTACGAATATGAGTGGAAACGGCAAGAGATTTCCTCTTTAAAGTTGTACAGTTGCCGAAATTCCCTATGTTCGCATCACTAACCGACTAAAATTAGAGTTAGTTTAGCAAAATTGCATGGTAACCGTAATTCAACCTTTTGATTACCTTAGTCTATTGTTGTTATACCAACTGATAGGAAAGTACAGAGTGTGCGAAAATTTTATCCTTTTAAAATGAATATTTTTGTAGGGATGAGTAGTTGATACAAATTGTGGGTTTTTCATTGAAAGATTAATATCTTAAAGACCATAAGACAATATATTTACTTTTTCGGTTGGAATAAGAGCGGATTTCTTTGTTCGATTAAGGTAAATATCTTATTTGAAGTAACAGTGCGTATTTACTTCTTACAGCAGACTTGCGAGATGTGGGTCGGGTTGATGTCTTCTCATGGTTGACTTACGAGTGTTAACGGTTGAATCTTTAATAACGTAACCTTACTCAATGCCAGCCTTTAATTTTTAGCTTTTCCTAAATCTATATTCTTACTAACTAATTAAATAATATTTTCGTAGAAATTATAATCATTTTTGTAACGTGTCAAGAAAATAATATTAAAAATCAATAATGTGTTTAGTCATTGGTTTTTATTTTTTTTTAGTGACAGCTGTTTCGGCGTTTGAGGCTATTATCAAACTATGGCTAGGTCACATGGAAACGATTGATTTATATCGTTTTCGTTATCGATACCTCTTTTTCTGTTTAATTATAATACTATTTTCGATAAAAACTGAAAATTTAATTAGAAAATATACGTATATTATCGCCTACTGTACGCTTTTCGCTTTTATTTTATTTTCATATTAAATATTGCACAATAGTTCCAACTGCTCCCAACCGTCTAAACCCAGTGCGACTTTGGCATCCCTAACTGGGGTATGTTGTGTGGTTAAAGATAGTGGGGAGTGAAAGAAAATGGGAAAGAGGAAGGTTGAGAAGTACCTGGCTATTCAGACCTGGTCACAAACGGCTAAAGCCATTTCAATCAAGCAAAGTTTCGGTTCTGAATGGTGGTCTTTCACCAGGGCGATACTTAGAGTATCTACCACTCTGAAACGTGCCGCAAATATACTTTATATTATTTTATATATGAATTCAATGTGTTATGACACATATTAATCAAATAAAAATGATTTGCGCACATTGGGTTTGAACCCGCGAGTTTTAGATTGGAAGTCGAGCGTCTTACCACTCGACCATGGAGGCCGTCAAATGCTGATGATGCGCTTCTGATTTCTCACTGTATGGAAGAATATGTATTCTGTGAACTGTAACCTGTTTAAGTGGCTTGTTTGTGTTAGTATCTTTGGAAGTGTCTAAGGCAGTGCTTTTACAGAACGAATTCATTAGCAATCAGTGATATTTGTTGGTTCACTTTTTCTTACTGCCTACACTGATCAAAAACTCTTTGCACGTCACTGTTTGTCGATGCATGTTCGGATGAAATTGTTTATTGAACAATATCCCAACACCCTGTTAACGAAGAGAAATGTATATTTTCGAAACGCGTTCGGTACGAGAGTAATGAACATTGCATATCATGCATTTCGAAATTGGATGCACTCAGTGTTTTATGCAGGCTTACTGGAATTTTCATTAAAACTGCACTCGGCTGCGCAGTGCAGAAAGCCATATCTATACGTGTCCATTAATATTATCCATTTGAAAAACGACGGATTTTTAGTAAGCAACGTTAATTTTAAAAAAACGATGAGTTCTGGCGTCATAAAATTTGTACTATTTTTTTTTTACATTTATTTGTGAAAATAACCATTTAGAGCACGTAATATCATGTTACCACCTATGGAGCTTTAAAATTTCTATTCGACCAGCTAAAAAGTCGCCATATTGTTTATTATATGTTGCAAAAAAAATATATATATTTTGAAGACAAAACTCCGAAGGCCTCCGCGGTTCAGTGGTCGAAACGCTCGACTACAAATCCAGAGGTCGCAGGCTCAAGTCCTGGCGTTTGAAAAAACATTTTATTTAATAAATACGTGTTATTTTACTTTTGATTCTTAATAAATAATAAGAAGTATCTTTGTGGCACTTTCAGAGTGGTAGAAAAGTATGAAATAAATAACATAGTGTATTGCTTTATATTTTTGTTAATTTTTCAAAATTTTCTTCTTGGAAACTCTCTTCACTCTATGATTGGATGCATATTGTGATTCAAAGTTATTTGAATTTTCTCAGAATTTACACACAAAAAAAGGTGTGAACATTTCTATCGAAATTGAATACTACTAGTATGTTATTATTTTTAGTTTTTAAACTACCAATTCGCGGTGGAATTCCATTTAGTGATTAAAAAAATACCAAATTTTACCGTCATTGTATCCATTATAGTTAGGGATTATTTTTTTATGAAAATAATATTTTTTATGTATGAATGTAAATAGGCAATACATATAAGAATACGAGAGTGATATTTCATCTGGAAATTTTGTTTCTGACATCCAAGGAGAAATCTACAAAAGACCTGATAAGTACCTTTTATTAAATATATTTTTAAATACTTTTCCAATCTACCAGTGTCAATATACCTACCAAAAAATACATTAAGAAACCGAGACAAAAAAATCAAAGAGTAAATTAAAAAAAATCTAATTGTTAAAAATAAACATGACAACAATTGATATTACATACATTTAATTATTTACGCCCGTTACAGGCTTTTACACAAATGTTAACATTTTTTTAAAACAGTAACCTCATAAGTAGTGCAAAAAATATTGAAAAGAAAATAAAAGGAATATCTAATAGCAGGTACAAAAATATTGTAAACGAAAAGAGAAGGAAATAAAAGGAAGAATAATATAGAACAACAGGTCCAGAGTTAAATATTTTCAACAATTAGTTTAGCTCTACCAGATGAAAAAACTGTACTTAGGTATACTTATAGTGTGATATTGACGTGTTAAATATATCAACGACATCGGAGTATGTGTTTTCCAGATGTTGCATTCGTCGCATAGGCGTGTTGAATTGTGAGGTTGAAGTAGAATTATTACAATAGTATGGTAGGTACTGCCTTGTAACCGTCTTGCTAGGAACATGCAATGCAACCAAGTTTAATAGTTCAAAGCTGTCAATCATTGAATTTATAATTTTGTATAAGCAAGTCAAGTCGGTAATTATTCTGCGTTCAGACAATCTCAATAAATTAAGGTGACAAAGAAGATAATCATAATTGATACATTCTCTTAATAAGCCATACTAAAAAAAGATGCACAGATGCATCTAACTCTTTTAATTTATGATATAACCTCAAAAACCCTTGAGTAATGTCCTGTTGTGTCACATAACAAAACGTAGTGGGCGGAGTCGCCGAAGACGCAGAAGACAAAAAACATGCTTACATACCTAAAAGTGGTGCGATATTATGTGAAGACTTGTCTTGTCTCTTTCTATCATACGCTTAACGACGTAAAAACCCGGAGAAAGTGATTTATCGTAAATGTGTACAGGTTGGGTAAAAATACTTAGCTCTCTCTCCATAAATATTCTTACTTCAAGATATATACTCAATAAGCGTCCATTCCGGAGAAGACTAGTAAATCTATACCATAGATTACTTAATATTGTACCAGCCTAATGATACCCGTATAAAGTGAAACCGGTTCGGTTTTAATTAAAAACAGTGGAATAAAGCTTAAAATTTTGAAACTTTGTCAGTCCGTGTAATTTTGAAAAGTTCAGTGTGAGATCAGAGTGTTGCTTGTACAGGTATGTTAATGTAAGCCCACGTGCAAAGGCACGTATATTACAATTATGGCCTGCCAACTTTGGAAATAAATCTCTATTCTAGTAATTATTACAAAACGTATTATTTTCAAAATTCAATTAGGCGCCTGCTGCGCGAAACGATAATTTAATTTCCTCATTTTAATCCCGTTTTACCGTTCGATTTGAACGGTTTATTTTTTTAATTATTAAGGGAATTGCTGATCAATAATAGATAATGCTTTTGTGGCGCCGGAGTTTGGGAAATAAACTAAACCGAAAATATTTATTTGTGCAATTCAGAAATATAACGGGAAAAATTAAGTAATTTTATTATTTTTAATTTTGAAACTGTTAATTCGTTGTGAAACAACATTTTTAATGATTTTAATAATACCAAATTCAATTGCTGTTAATAACTCGATTTAATATACTAATAATAAAAATAGCTTAGCTTTGTTCGCTTTTAAAATATATACTTTTAATTCATAAACTTAATATTTATTTAAATAAAGAAATTCTTAAATAATGAATTAACATACACTATAATACAATAACACATTGTAATCGCTTTAATTCTTTTAACGTCAATTTTTTAAATGTGTATTCTTTGCAAGAGTCTAAACTGCTCCCTACTGACAAGAGCTAGTGGTACTATTGCATCACATATTGGGGTGTATTGTGAGGTTGAAAGAAGTGGGCTAGATAAGGTGATGGAAAAGATGAAGGTTGGGAAGTACCTGGCTATTCAGATCACCTACCACGGTTAATGCTATTATAAGCAACTTTTTGATTTTGATTGATGAAATTTCACCAAGGCAATAAAGATAGTATCTACGAATATGAAAAGTGGCGCAAATATAAAACATAATGTAAATATGAAAATAAGACATTTGAATTGAATAAAACTTATTTGCGCACGCTGGAGTTTAATCCTAACCCTTAGATCCGTAGTCGGGCACCTTAATTCTTCGACCAGAGTATGAAGACACACAATGAGAAAAAACATTTTCAAAATTCATATTATTTATTTATTTGGAACATTTGACAGAGTGACAACATTACATACATACTGACAGATACAAAATAAAAGGTAGGTCATCAATCCATTTCCAAAATGTTCACGTCATGTAATTGAAAATATACTGTATTACAATAATAAAAAAAAACAATAGAAATATAAGGAAAACAATCGTATATAAAAAGGAATATCAACACAAGTGCAAATTTAGGAAAAAAACATTATAAAAATAAAATTACCTTAAAAATTTGAAGATGTGTGTAACTTTTTCTGTTTTTTGTTTTAAGTAAAAATTGTAATTAAGATTTGATTCTGATTTGGTATGAAGAGTTGGAGAATATATCAATTTCGTTGATCATACCATGTTCGTTAATCTTGCCACTACAGTGGATGTTATACAGTCGACACATTCGCACAAGAGGTTGGGAAAAGGTTAAATTAGTTTTATGGGATATAGGGAATTATTATTAAATTCAATTGTGGATGAAAGGGAAGATTCTACGTGGTTATTTATAATTTTGTTAATAAATTTGACGTCATTTTTGTCTCGACGTTCTTTCAATGTCTTTTGTTGTATATTGTTCTTCTAATTAATCTTCAATGTACTCGTATATTGTTCTTCTTCAATGTTGATAGACCCTCGCCCAGTGTTGTAAAAACATAATATTTGTACGACAAAAGTTACCAAAATATTAACCCTTAAAAAGAGAATGTCTTTCACAGCGCTAGTCGCGTCATAAAAGCCAAGTAAAGTTTAAGTAGCATTCGCACATCATCACCGCGGGTGCCATACCGTCTGCCTATATCGACAACGCTGTTAAAATAACTCCTCCGCGACAGTCAAAAAGCGCTACAAACAACCCACTTTGAAATGTAAAAACCAACAAACTTCAATTTCCACTATTCGAGCCGTCGTATCTCGTGTTGGTAATATAGACAGTGGGTTTTAAAAATAAGCCCCGACATCCCCTCTGCAAACAGCCCTGCGAAAATGTCTACATCCACGACACGGTGAAGACGTACGGCCCACAGCGAGTATTGTAATCGGGAACACACCCGAGGTGTTCCGTAAATCAAATATTGTTCCCGCAAAATAAGGCTTCGACGCGTGCTGTGCTTAAGGTTGTGTGTTTTGACGGGCCTGTGTGCTGGGCTCACGGTGACAGCGTTTCTCAATATTCATAAAACATAACGTAATATATTTTTTTTTCAAATGATAAAAATAAATTACCTGTATTCTGGATATTTTTGTCTTTTGATCCGCGGCATCTTATTGGTCTATTTTCAAATATATATCAGTAGGTATATTATGGTCTATTTTTAACAAAATATATTTATATTCTTAATTTTCATTTACTTAAGTAGACTGAATGCTGTAGAAATTAGATCCCTGCGGCGTATATGCAGTAAAACCATGTATGACCGTGTTAAAAATCTGGATATCCTGAAAGAATGCAAGGCTGATGTAACCGTAATGAAAAGCATCAATAAACGGACACTTGGATGGTTTGGGCATGTGGAGAAAATGAACGAAAAAAGAAGTGTGAAAATAATTTATCACGCGAAAGCATATTGAAGAAGTCGGGGACGCCCACGGAAGATATGGCACGATCAAGTTAATCAAATGTATGTATGAGATGATATATGATCGTGAATGAAGCAAGGAGTGTGTGCCAAGACAGAGTTGTATGGTGGTCCGTCCTCTCTGCCAACCCCTGCGGGGAAACGGCGTTTTGGTTAGTTAGATAGTTCATTCTCTAAAAAGTTCCCTGAAAATTAGTGTTTAAACTAACTAGTACTTACTAAATCTTAACTCATCAGAGAAGTCTTACTCGTAATAGAAATCTAACAAGCTGTTAACATCGCCTTTATGGTATATTTTCACAAAAAATGACGCTTTATAAGTTAAATTAATATTATTATAATATAATTTCTTCAACAACAAATTTTACCTGCATATCAATCGTTCTTTTTTGTTATTGATGTTTTATCTCGCATGTTAAAAGCTCTCTTTAGCAAGTTTGATGAAAACGTCGGTCTGTTAAGAGGTTCATCTCGAATGAACTTTTCGATCTTTCTTTTTCTCTTTCCCCTTCCTACTACCTTTACTCTTACAACAATAACCTAAAAACCCATTGAATTATGTCCGTTTATGTCGTATATCAAAACGTGTGAGCGGAGTCAATGGAGACGCGGAACACGAAGAACATCCTTACAATACTTTAAAGCGAAGTGATAGTTTGGGAAATTTTGCTGTATCTTTCTTTCTCAATGTGCACGACGTAAAAACTCGAAGAAAATGATTTATTCCAAATCTGTATATGTTGGGTAAAAATAATTAGCTCTCTCTCCATATATTGTTACTCCAAGGGTATTCTCATAAAATAAGTACTGCACCCATAATGCATTAATTGATATTTTTGATGATTATAATTTTAATTGTACAATCAAATATAATTATTGACAGCACCTGCAATTAGTCTAGGAAAGCGCGAATAATAACATAAATGATTTTTTTATAAAACCTTAACCTCTGGAATGCCGGTTTCCCTCCCGCAAGATACGATTTCTATCGTACCTTGCTGATTAATTTCATACAACTTCCCTTGTGTTTTACAAATTGATGTTTGTGTCAATTGTGCTATTCTTTTAGATAGTGTGTTTATGTAGTATATATTAAAGTTGTAGGCTAATAATATAAGTATTTTTTTAATAGCTACTTATATTCGGAGAATCGATTTTTTTTTCTCCCTCGTGTCACTAAAAAAGTTTGATTATGAAATGTGAAGATTTATTTGTCATTTTGTTGTATTTTCGTAAATTTGAATTAATTTCCTTCCATATAAAAATAAAGTTGCATAGTTTTCCTGTAAATATAAACAGTTATGTCACTTTGAAAATCGTTTTTTTCTGCCGTACTGACGTAAACAAACTTAAAATATTTATCGATTGAATTGTACTTTGACTTTTTGAACTTAAAGCAATGAAAAATATTTATATGGATGGATTATTTTGTTGACAACCGATTACGGTCAATTTAAATCTGCGAATAACATAAAAAAACTAAGGATCTAAGCTTACTTTGAACAAAACTACGTTCTTTGAATTGTAATTAAAAGGGTTTATTCAATTCGTTGTTGTTATTTTTGTAACTGTAGTTGTACACCCGTGTTATCGGATTAACTAGCCGCATATCACGAGTGTACAACTACAGTTACAAAAATAACAACAAAAAATTGTCGTCAGTTAGCTTCAACGCTAAAAAATAAGGTGCCAAAGATAAATAAAAAAAATGATGTCGACGAATGAAAAATAAAAGCTTGTTTTAATTTGTTAAATCTATGCATTTTCCCATACAGTGATATAGTTTAGGAACCATCTTTGTTGTAGATCTCCTTATTATTACGAATGGTGGATCCCTTTTATGGTGAAAGCTTTTGATAATATGTTTTTCTCCGGCTTTTCTACGCGGCACAATACATCAGACAATTCGGACAAACTAAATAGCGTATTGGAGAGTGGTTTCGCCAAATATTACGTGCGGTGTATTACATTTTTTTCTTGTTGTGTTTATTTTTTTCGAATTGGTAAGTGATTTTTCTTGAAATATTACGCAAAAAGTGAAATGTGCCGAATCAATAGTTTGATAACCCACAAAGATACGGTATCAAGAGGATCGCTATATTATATTTATTGATTACAAAATAATCTGAACATGCGATCTTTGAGCTTAAAATGTGTAGTTATTAAAAGAATATCAATAATTTTCAACTATAAATATAAGCACAAGAAGACACACAAGAAAGTGGCAGATACTCCAAGTATCGCCCTGGTGAAAGACCAACATTCAGAATTGAAATGTTGCTTAGTATGGCTTTAGCCGTGTTTGATGACCAGATCTGAATAGCAAGGTACTTCCTAGCCTTCCTCTTTCCAATCTCATTCCTTTCTCCACTATCCTCAGCCTCACAACATACCTTGATTGGGGACTCCATAGTATCACTGGCTCTAAACGGTTGGCAGCAGTTGGGACTCTTGTGCGGTATTAACTTACTTCCGAACCTTCTTTTATTTATTAATTTTGATAGCGGCAGTAACTTTTGTTGAAAATAAATGATACTGTACCGATAATTAATATCGTAATAAAGCATAATGCTTGAACAAGTAAATTCTAATTTACAACTTTAAAATTTTAATGTGCTTTCTGTGGTATATCGTGTTCTGAATACATACGTAATATGTTATATTATTGACTCATCAATCTTTGGGGACTCTTGGCTGCTTCTATGAAATGCTTTTATTCCTGCTGGTCTCCTGCTGTTTCCCTATATTCCCTTATGCATAAGGCAACGGGGTTAGGCTACACACCGTACAGTTACCCAAGCGTAAGTCTCCTTTAAAAGCAAAACAGTTGTATTTTATAAAATCTCTAATACTGAAATGTATAAAAACTTTTTTTATTCTGTTTTTAATTTGAATGCATATTCATAAAAAAAAGTCTTGGCTTTAAATCAGATGGTGTTTAATCAGAACATTTTGAAAATGAAAATTTTGCAAAGGCTATTTATCATATGATCTATAACCCTGTCACAATATTCCTCATTCCCCCTTATGAGAAAAAGATACGATGAAATATCAAGAGCTTAAAATAGTTTATTTGCCTGGGGGGTGGAATCCGTGTGAGAAATTCAACCACATTTTTGTGACATTTTTGGAATATATGTGTTTGACGTGTTAGATACGAGAACACACAAAGTTCAAACAACTTTTCTGTAAGCGTTTACAAATTCGACAACCTTGTACTTTCTAAATAAAGGAATAGCACACTCGTCCCCAAGAATAAGACCGAAATATTGAAAAAGTATTTACGATGAAATTTTATTTAATATCTAACAATCGACTTTGGTTAAAAGTTTGTATTCCAAACGACCCAAATCAGCGAAGAAAATACATAAGGGTATTTTTTATTGAAATTTGTTATTTTTTATTACCAGTGGGACCAAAGCATCCCCTTTGTAAAATTGGTGTAAGGGATCGAGAAGAGAACGTGAAAGGTTGGGAAGTTCCTGGATATTCAGAGCTAGTCACTAAATATAGCCAAAACTATTTTACGCATCGTTTTAATTCTAAGTGGTGGACGATCGTCTAATAATAAATAATAATAATATTTGGACGATTTGTATAGCGCCGTTTTTATGAAAAATCACCTCAAGGGCGCTGTACAGATCCTACTTTCCATCACTACATATTAATTCCTATTTTAGATAAGAAAATATACAGGAACATACTTACCTGGCAGGTCCCATCAGATAGACACAATTTTTAAATCAAAATTATGATTATTATTTTAATTATTATTTATTAATTAATTAATTTATTTATTATTTTTTAATTTTTTTTTTTAAGTGATTTGTGAAATATCCTACTTATTTGGCGAAAAATAAAAAGACTAAAACACGTCAGGCAGCTGCAAAAGCGCCACGACATCTGGACATCGACACGCGTCTGGACAAAAACAAAAGTTTTTTCATCCCTGTAACCGAAATAATTGATGATGAACATTTACAGCTAAATAAAATTATTAATTCAATTCTTTTAAGTCATTATAAAACGTTTTTTTCACTAGGAGACTAAGTCTTAGTTTTTAGTCTTAAGGAGAGAAAAGATATGTTTTTTTTGCAAAACACTTCTGTGTTGAAATCATGCTAACTAACTAACCATCCCGCCGTTTCCCCGTAGGGATAGGTAGAGAGGACGGACCACTATATAACTCACTGTCTTGGCACATACTCCTTGCTTCATTCACCTTCATAAATCGTCTCGTACATACTCTTCTGTTATTCTGACTCTTCACATGACCCGATTTAAGTATTTGATTTACTTGATCGTACCATGTCTTTCCTCGGGCGTCCTCGACTTCTTCTTCCATTCATTTTCGCATCATATATTCTTTTCAAACTCCTTTCTTCGTTCATTCGCTCTACATGCCCACCGAAAATGAAATAATTACTTTGTATTAGACCACAGATTTTATTTTAATTTTAATTTCGTTTCGCTTAATTTTTTTAATTTTTTTTGTACAAAATGATCATTTTTTTTATTTAATACTAACAGTAGGTATAATGTAAATTGAATAAATGTACAATGTCTAGTTTTTAGTTAATGACAATTACTTAATAACCGACTGGTTTCGCTTAAGCCAAACATCACCAGGGTACAACATTAAACTAAACAAAATATACATAGTATGGGGTTACTCATCTTACATTATACTCACACATACAGAAAGAAAAAACCGGACAATCATAAAATTTTTAAAAAATCATAAAAAGTTGTTATTTAATTTTCATTCAATTGCAAAGTGATTGCTTTCTACCAAAATATAATATATTAACGTTTAAAAAAAAATTTTAGGCCTTCTTATAAAAATTATAGCATTGCCATTTTTTAAGTTTTCTGACAGCTTCGTGAATCACCTTGAAAAATTAATTATACTTCAGAAAAACAAGAACTCGGGATCTTTAAATATCACAAATTGTATGTCAAACAATGGCCGCTCCTCGGCATTGGGTCAAGTATTGACGTAGTTATGGTTGACGGCTGATTGAATTACTACGTTTCCTAATATGACAGCATTGACTAACTCGAAGGAATTTATAATAATAATAAATAGATAACTTTTATAGCGCCGTTTTCGTGGGAAAATTACCTCAAGGGCGCTTTACAAATCAATTTATCTAATCTATAACTTATCACTTACACTTATAACTAATAACTTACAGTTAAGATTTATTACTACTTTGTCAAATGACATCCACGGTTTTTTCGAATACTACTATTCTAAAAACTGAAAGACAGATAATGACATCTAACGAATGTTAAATGCAGGATACTCATTCAACAAAGGGCTAAATTACTTAGTGGTAGGTTAGAAAATTTCAGAGGAAGCAATGTTAGCAGTTCAAATAGAGTTTTGATACCAATACTGGTGAGGCCTGGAATTGAGTAAATACAAAATATTGACTAAAATCAGTAGATTTGAGAACCCCGAGGCGAGAAAAGAGTGCCAGGCGGTCCATTTGACAGATTATCCTATCTTGATAAACGGGCTGCAATCTTTGGAGCACAGATGTCAGGTGGGAATGTTGTCCTTGTTCTACCGGTATTTCATTGGAATAGGCTCCGAGGAACATGCGTCACTAACCCCTTTGGCACCGGTGCATGCCGGGAAACTTACAAACGCGCGCCCAACATTTATACCCAGCTGATATTCGATACACGAAAACTTCTACGACTCGGCTGTGAAATGATTTGCCATCTTCTGTGTTTCCTCCCTCTCACAAAATTGGCCTCTTGAAAACCCAGGTTCACTCTTACCTTTCCTCAAAAAGAGGGAAATAATTTCCCTCAGGGCATCTCGTGTAGAGTAAATGTTAAAAAAGGGCAAGTCGATTGAAGATGAAGTAGTGGACGCCTAATTAATAAATAGCATCATCAAGTTAATCAAATACTTAAAGAGTCAAGTTGAGAGTTGGAGTGACAGAATAGCTGGTTGTATCTTGTGCATATTTTGTAGCCTCGGTCCATTGCCAGCCTGGTCTCCCCAAACAGCCTCCAGCGCGATTGCATAATTTCATATTTTTGAATTATAGTAAACAAATTATTTTTCCAGGACAAGGTCTTCATAATTGGTTTCAAATAAACAGCTCATGCTTTAAAAGTGAATAAAATTTCTCACTCTATTAACTAGCACCGGGTGTGTCCACAAAATATTAAACTTCGGTAACTCGATAAAGGCCATTATTTTCAGGAAATTTCAGGAAAAAGTTTTAATAGTCGTCTGCGCCTGCGAGCGGAGGCTCTATTCCAAAAGATAAAGAAATGTTCTGATTCAGTACAACGATGAAATCGACTTCACGCGGGTAGTCAACCATCATACTGTAATGTTAAGAATCGAAAGTAGTACTTTGTACCTTATTGCTATGATAAAACATTATTGATTTTACGATCATTTTTTTTTTATACTGACCGGATTTTGCTTTGAATCGAGCTTTTTTGGGATAGTATTGACTGATTTAACTAAAACAACACTCCGTCAAAGCTAGAGTCAAAACAAAAACCGATCAACATTGATAATTTTGATCAATAGTCAGTAGTAAAGAATAAAGATCTCGAGTATCGACCAATTACTTTTCGTATTATTGTTATCTATTGGTATTCAGCATTTTAAAAAAAATCGACGCCTTTAAAAAATTGGTGGACCGCAAGCTTCGTTGGAAATTATTATTTAAAAGTTGAATAAAATACAGATAATGCTTTGTATGAACTAACGATAATGTACAAAAAAAACTTTAGTCATAGGGATTTTTAAAAATGTTTTCCGTAAAAACGTAGCTAATATATTTTTGAATGAGAATTTACTTTACAGCTATATGCTTTCCATTTTGATATTTATTATTGAAATAATAATAATAATAATCTTTAACGATAATATTAAACAGAAAACGTCCTAAACCGGTAGAAATTAAAATAATGTTAACAAATTTCAAGGAAGTATCAGATTGTTTAATATGCCAGTTTTAAATAAGGTTTGATTGTAGAGGTTCCGAGTTCGAGTCTAGGTCGCAACCAAATTCTTATTATTATCTGACCTCATCATAATTCATTTTATATTTTGTATATTGTTTACTTCTGTTTCAAATATAACACTTATTTTAAATTTCATACGTCTAGCATGGAGTGGTTTGCCAGAGAGCAGTAATATGCGTCACTAGTAGGAGAAAACGCATACATCACAATCAAGTACTTAGATCCCCGATAGTATATATCATGTTAGTGTGGGTAAAGCAAGTAGTTCTATGTTTGGATTATGATAGGAAGTTAGCCTTTATTTTCAGAGCTCCATTTCATTGATTAATCGATGAAAATTATAACTTTAAAACTTGACGATAAAACTTTATCTCTTTTATAACATTCCTGTAGTTTTTTTCAAAGCGATACACATTCTCTACGGTTACTTCAGCACTGCTTGATACTCGAAGGATGGAAGTTATATTTCATGGCATTTTCTTTCTTTATTTTGAATTCCTCTCAGACTTCGTTTGTCTTTATTTATGCCTTTTAGGAATTCTCTTAGACGTGATATTTTAGATTTTTCTTTGCTAAGGACAAATTACTCTCTCGGAGTGAACCGTCTTCGGCGACGTTTTTATTATTTCGTGGCTTTATCAGCGCTTTAATTGTACTTTTTAAGTGCCGCATGTTTATTAGTATTCAGTTTTATTTTTATAGAACAACCTGCAAAGCTGAGCTTGTAAAGTTAGTGAATAATTGTAAAATTCTTAAAACAACAACCAAACCGCGAGTACTACGTAGTAGTGCACAGAAAATTAAAATTTAGTTTTATTTACTTGAATACGTTGATGCAACCGTTATCACACATTGCAATTGTATCTACATTCAAAAGCCCACGGGGGCGCTTATAGATACAGATTACCTCGAAAGTTAGTAAATAATAGGTGGAAGTTGTTTTTTTTCTTCTTTGTTGCAATTCATCCAGTTCAACATTCCTTGCTGTACTCAGAAACAATGAATTGCTGTTCCTCAATCATCACTCTACTAATTATGGGTATCATTCTCCACTATCCAGAATGTCAAGACTTGTAAATTTAAGCCATGGTCTTGAAATTTTTGGTACCAGTCTCATTCTCAAATGTCATTTTTGTCAATCTTTATGGCTCTACTAAAACTTTGACTTGACCTTGGCTTTGACTTGAATGTTCTTTCTAATGTTCATTTAGTCATATTTTTGCCATTGCTTAATTTCATTTATGTGCTGTTCTTGCTCTGTTGCTCTTTTTTTTTCTATTTCGTGTTTTGTATTTTCTTTGTACTTGGACAGTCCGTTAATTTATAAATAAATGCTTTAAACGTTGTTTTGAGTCAAATTAACCGTATTTGGTGATCAGATTTGAATCCTCCCCTTTCTCCATATTTCCCCATTTTTCACTTGTTTCTATCTCATAAAAATACCACATAGGGATGGCTGATCTATATAATATCATTGTAAGCACTATCAGATTTTTTTTTGTGAATACCAAACAAGAGTCCCAACCGTCTAGAGCCAGTGAGACTGTGGCATCTCCAATCGGGGTATGTTGTGAGGTTGAAGGTAGTGGGGAGGGGAATGAGATGTGAAAGAAGAAACTTGGCTCGAGCCATTTCAAGCAATGTTTCAATTCTGAATGGTGTTCTTTCGACAAGGCGATACTTAGAGTATCTACCACTCTGAAACGTGCCGCAAAACTACTGTATATTATTTTGTATTAATTGAATGCGTTATTACACATTTTAACTAAATAACATTATTTGCGCATGCCGGGTTTGATCCCGCAGTCTCTTGATTCGTAGTCGAACGTCTTACCACTCGACCATGCAGGCCGTCAAAGATCTAAAACTAATAATTTACGCTACAACCGTATTAAGAGAGCTATTTTTACAACTTTTATTTTATGTGATGATTTTTCTAAAATTAACTTTGAAACCGTAAAAAAAGTACACAGCTTTACTCGTGAAACTTTAAGTTCTCTTAGGCATGTAGTTTTAAATAAGGCATACATAATGAAAGCTTACATATGTGAATTATAACCTGCAATGCAAGCTTGTTATACTGATCAAACGAATCAAATAAAAGATACGCGACGACGCAATTTTTACCTGTACATCAGGATTAACGTGAATAATTACACATTTTGTTTGCCAGCGTAATTATAAAAGGTGCAAAAACGAAAAGGTCGAAATTTCGTTTTTCGAAATGACGTAAAACAAAAGACAAAAAGCCGATATGGCGGCGCCAAGTAATGACAGTTTGAACTTTTTTTATGACCGGCCAGATGTCACTGGCATCGTTTCCCCCGCGGCTTCGAATTGGGAACAAGATAAATAATTACTTTTGCTCCGCCGATATTTTTATTATTATTTTTTGTGTGTTTTTTGTATTATTTTCTGTTATTACTGGCTTACTGAAATAACGTTATACTACACCACAGATTTGATCTCTAATTTTGAAATAGTTGTTTTGAGAATTACTAAATATCTACACGCAATTCAAGCATGTCTTTCCAGGAACTCTGAATGATCATCTTATTTTTATATTAACGGACCATTGTCCAATTACAAAAAAAAATACAAAACAATAAATGAGAAAAAAGAGTAACAAAGAAAGAACAGCACATACATAATATTTGAATAAAGCAATGATAAAAAATATACAGTTGATGGAACATTCAAATCAAAGCCCGAACAAGGTTTTGGTAGAGTCAATGGTGTAAGACATAATAAATTGTATTTTTCGAAGATTATTATTTTAAGAATAAAAAAAAATAAATTAGATTTTACTAACTATCCAATCAACACGCCATATCTCCGCAGGGGTATTGCAACGAATGGAATGTTTGTTAGCGATTGAATGTCACTAGCTCAGTTAAAAACAAATAAAAATATTTGCAGTTAAAACTTTACCCTTTCCCGTGCACTTTCTCCACTCTGCCATCTCGCCATTTCGCTCGATAGGTTTAGGAAACAAAGGGAATTAATTTGAATAATGGGGAAGAATTCAATTGGAGAGTAACATTTAAGTGAGATTTTTGGGTTTAATCTAACACTTTATCTTAATTATACCTAAATCTACTTATATCTAAGTCCTGACTAATGGTCATATGGTTTGAGGTCGTTTCTCCACTGTACAAATGGTGCTTATTGTCGATTATACGCACAAATATTATTTAATAAAACTATCCTTATGAATCTGAAGTCTTTAATAGCAGCTTCGGCATTGACTTTAACACCCTCGACTTCGAACCTGACTCCATCCACCGTCCAGCATCATACTGCCAGGCGAAGAAAGCGTCTCCGGTAAACCATCATCTACCTCTTTTCGACCTTTACTTTCCTCCGTCTCTATCGCAACTGTCTTCGGGCAGGATCCTATGGGACTACCCTTCACTTCACTCCTTCTTCTTTCTGACCCGTTTTTTTGACCCGTTTCTTTCCAGGTGTCTTTGTTTTTATGATGCACACAAACGCAAGCTGCACATCTTAAAACTAGCACTTATTTTAGTCAGGTATGGTCACGCTGTCTAAGTTTTGCTTTGTTCACGTGCATATATTTACTATTTATATTTTATTACTTAATTACTTTATCGTACCATCTTTTTTTAGAATGTCTCCGTCTTCTTCCAATTATAAGCGTCTTATATTCTGATAGTCTTTCCTCTATCCATTTGTTTACTTGCCTAAGCCATTTAAGCCTTTTTTCGTGATCTGGTTCATTATACCGTCATTAACCATGCATTAATTTCGGATCCACCCATTTGTAATGTGGTCGCAGTACTCTGAATGTATGAAAAGAAAAATAATAAAAGGTTTTCGATATCTTTTACACAATATGTGAAATGGTCGTTGAATCACGTAAATGTGAAAATGTTTCAGCTGCCCTCCATGCTTTTTCCGCACTGCCTTTACCTATCTCTTTTATTTGTTACTTACCAGTCTAAAACTAAAGGTCTATTTCTGGAATCGTTGTTAGTTTACGATTTAAAGATTAAATAATTATGGTTAATTACGAAAGGCGACGAAGAAATAGGTGGTGTTTTCTATTCTAATCAAAAGCAAAAGTGATTTACCCTTAGCGAGTTTTATTACCTTTATTCAAAGCTAGGAGAATTCGACAACACACCTTCCCAATTCTAATATCAATTCGCGCTATGTCGAGTTGTACGCGGAAGACTATATTGAATTAATTGTGAACGAAAACACGACGGTTGATACAATTTACACTCCGAGTAATCCGTCCGAATGATTTCCACGCTGACGAATTTTCCTTAGTAAAACTTTGTTCAATCGTAAAATATACGTGATACGTTGGTATATCGTAAACGTTAATGTACAATTTGTACAAGCTCAGTAAACAAAGTCTAGTTACGATGGAGCATTTATTTTACAGCATTATTAGTTTTACGATCCGCCGTCAATGTTTTGGAAGCCTGAATATTATTTTATATTTATTTTATTTTTTATGATTTCTTGAAAAATATGAAGAAATACCAATGAATTTGTACCTGAAATAAGTTTTTGTAACTTATGGAAATCGCTGTGAAGTAAGATATATAAATTATAAAATGAAATAAAAAGTCAAACATGTCATCACGGTCTCAAAATATCTTTTCTCTTTGAACGATTTGAAATTCTCCAACTAGCCAATTAGCGTTTTGATGAATTTTTCTACAGTCAATGATAAAAATAACAGCTCGAGCTGAAAACAGTTTCAATTACTTTCAATAAAGAAAATTTCATACAAAAAAAAATGTTGCGGCCTGTGTGCTTGAGTGGTAAGACGCTCGACTAGGAATCCAGAGGTCGCGAGTGCAAAACCGGCGCGCGCCAAAAAAAAAAACATAAATCATAACACGTTTAATTCATATAAAATAACATAAAGTATATTTGCTGCACTTTACAGAGTTGAAGATACTCTTAGTATCGCCCTGGTGAATGACCACCATTCAAATTTGGCGACCAGATCTGAATAGCCCAGTAATTCTCAACCTTCCTCTTTCCCATATCTTTCCACTCCAAACTACCTTCAACCTCACCACATACCCCTATTGGGGATGTCATAGTCTCACTGGCCCTAGAAGGTTGGGAGCAGTTGAGACTCTTGTGCGGTATTCACTATAAGAATAGTAAAAAACGTAAATTTCACAACGACAGAACTTGCGGTTCGAGAATTATGTCGTTTTATAAAATAATTCCCTTGCTTCAAAATAGCTTCGATAGTGATTGGGTGTTGACATTGTAAAAAATAATTTATTTTCATTTAATAAACGGTGATAAAATCGTTAATTTTTAATGGATTCAAAGTTGATTGCCAGATTGCCACAGCTTAGGCACCATACATCTATTTAAAGGCGATACTCATTCAGCCTATTCAACTTTAAAGATCTCAAATGAATAAAACGTCAACTACCCGAGGAACCAATCGGCTGAGACGAGCATCGACTTGTCGCATTTCCATTTACTCTGTTAAATTAGTCTTAGGTATCTAATTCAGAATGAAAATCTGCCCGAGCTTGTTCATTGGTCCTGGTTTCATCCCGTAGAGCTTTTAACGCTAAATTTCGCTGTAGAGAAAAATACAGAATAGTAATTGAAGCAATTGACTGTGAGAAAGCTGGTGGATGATGGCGTGTTTAGGTCACGGACCTCTGGTCACAGTGATAAAATTTCGTGGAGATTTTTCCCGATAAGCTAGATCTTTTAAAATTGATCAATTGTTTTCAAATATCAAAATTCTGTCTTAAGCATACAGTCAACGTCATAAACCTGTCTATGGCATGAGAGTTGGATGGTTTTATGTAGTCTTTTTCCGTTTTCATATTTTCATCAGTAGGTACCTGTATATAAGTCTTCTAGGTTTTTTTTCTCAGAGCAATAATATACCAGGAGGGAACGCTTGTGTAGTCAGGATTGTTGTTTTTTTTTTTTTTTTACTTACTTGGGCGTGGCTAGGACTAGGGCTAGGGTTTAGCACTGTCGACATAATATTTTTATTTATTTGTACAGCCACTTTTTCACAGTATTGTTATAAGCAAAAATATAGGGTATAACCTCAAAAACCGTTGAGAAATGTCGCCTAACAAAACGTAGTGGGCGGAGTCGTCGGAGACGCGTGGACGGAAAACATTCTGTCATACCGAAAAGTGGTGCTATACTCGTATTATGTGAGAACTTGTCTTATCTCTTTCTCTCTCACGGTTTACGACGTAAACACCCGTAGAAAGTGATTTATCGTAAAATTGTATAGGTTGGGTAATTATATTTAGCTCTCTCTCCATATACTCGTATATTCTTGCTCTGAGGTTTATCTCCTGTTCACTGCCTGTGGGAGCATAGTTTTTGATGTTTTTTGTTCAATAAAGAGATTAATCTATGGAAACGGGCTATAGGCGTACCTCGCGTGTCCGAAGTAAGATATTTTTTTTCCTTTTCTTGGGCAAAATTAATCAATCATTTTCAAATATCGAAAATCTTTCATGAACAAGTGATCAATTTCATAAGCCCGTCTGAGACCTAGGAGTCGAAAGGAATAATGTAATTCGGCGACTTACGCTCATATTTTTTTAACTTTTATAATTTCAGTAAGTACCCGAAGTGCTTTTTTTAATACGTTAATTATTTTTTGTGACTTTTTTGTCCGGTTGGTGCATTACACAATATTTTATTAAAGTTTATCTAATTTACAAAATCTTTTATTCAGCCCTTATTTTCCTTGAATTTTCACTCCACCCCGTTGTACAATACAATGTGTATAAATCAGAGTGCTATCGTTTGGCACATAATTCATCACACGTGCCACTTTACTTCATTGCAAGTAATTCCATATCACCACCGTGCCACCCACCAACACCAATGAACAGACAATCCATAGAAGTGTGATCTACGAGTATATCGATTTGAAAAAAAAAACTGACGCCGCCAATTGAAATATAATCTTTCAAGTTCTAGCTAGAGAGGCAAAATTATTATTTACTCTGCTAATGAAAGAATTTCGATGTTTGAAAGTATTTAAACAATTTGTAACTTAATAAATTGTGTCAAGTACTTACCAAACTATACTATTAAATGCACAACTCTAATCGCGTATGAACGTCACTAATGAGAAGCAGTGCCAAATACAGAATCTGTGCGGTGCGTAGCCCGCTGGAAAACAACTGACAACGGCTTGCCAAGAGGGAATCGACTGCCAATAGACTAGTTAAGGTGAGGGAAAAGAATCAACGGGTCCAATACAAAGGATCAGAATCCCGACATTTCTTGAAGGAAGTCTAAAGAAAGAGATGTACGTTCTCTCAAAAAACTGACAGCTGGAGAATCGCATTTGCGGAAGGTGCTCGAATTGACCGGCAATACCGCCAGGGACAACAAGATGACCAGAAACATTATCGGCCCTATGCAAAATGCCTACTACAATCCCAGCCGCTAAAATACAAGCCACTACGGCATGACCATCGCCAGGAAGGCGATCTTCGTAACATCCTGTTCGTTCTCCTTCGCTCAAGAGGCCGATATATAAAGTACGTTTGTACCAAAGAAAACATTCCTAATTTATGAATTAGTCTTCTCTCCTTCTCATATATAATAACTCATTAATTAATATTGGGAAATACCTATATTGTGTGATTATTAATAGTGTGTTTATTATTAATAACCACGGATCCCTCCTTAAATATTATTGAGATGACATCCCACTTCCTGAGATGAAAAGGCTCGGTTAAATTTGACGCCCAACATTGTAATCGGCATAACATTTAGTATTACAAAATTCGTTAAGTGTGTAGGGAAAAAAACAGTTTTTTCAACCTCACGGACACGCGCACTTGTCACTTCTATCGGTTTATCGACACTTGGGCGTAACTTTAATAATACGTAGGTACGCTGTAAACGAACGCATGAAGCGACTTATACTTAACGTTATTTAGTCTATAACCTTTGCTTGTGTAAAATCCTTCCCCTGTTCCCTGTGTAAGGAATGAGTGTATTAATGCCACCCTTTTCGTCGCAATTTCAAACAAATTGGGCTCAGTTACAATTACAAGGGACATTTGTTTTTAAAGTGTGAAATTTATTTTCCCGCGTGCGCAGTAAGTAACAGGAAACGTTGTTTCCGGAAGAAATATTGACTCGAGTAATTTTCGACACGGTGCTTTCGCTCTAGGCAGCCCAATTTATGTTGGGCCATTCAAAGCAGTAGGTGTTTATACGCGCCTCTGTAGGAATGTGAGAATTTTTCATTTTGTTGTGTTAAATATGAGATGAATTATTATTTCCCATTATGTTTTTGGCGATACTTCTCATTGTGTTTGGAGGTGGTGCTTCGTGCGATGGAATTTGCGTTTTCCTGGAATGCTTGTTACGAAGGTTGATTGTATTACAACTTCTTCTTTTATACGTGTAAAATGAGTTTTTTTCATAATCTGTTTTCAGTTGAAAAATACGTTTCAAAACATGAAGGCCTCTTTGCATATCCGCATTTTTTTACGTGATGTTGATCTTTTTCTTATTTAATTTGAAGAGTGTCGCAAGGTTGAACAGATGGGGAAAGATAAAGGTTTTAAAGTACCTGGTTTTTAAGATTTGGATATTAAACGCGGTAGAAAACATTTCAAGCAACGTTCTGGTTTAACGTTTGGGTCCGTGGTCTCTCAGCTATAAACGATTATCATCCACTCTAAGACGAATGAAAACATACAACATTATTAAATGCACGGAAAGGGAAGTTAACGAAAGTTTTATATATATTTTTAATGAATACAATAAGTTGCATATAAATTAGCTCCTTCTTGTAAGAATGTGAGTAAGCTAAACGCTACACACTTACAGCCATCTGTATATTAACAACAAATATTATTTAAAAGTTTAATTGCAAACACATTCAATTGACGGCCTCCGTGGTAGAGTGGTTAAGACGCTCGTCTACGAAACTAGAGGTTGCGGGTTCGAATCCCACGTAGGTGAATACATTTTATATAATTAATATGTGCTATATCACATTTAAATTAATATAAAATAATATATGGTTTATTTGCGGAACGTTCCAGAGTGGTAGATATTCTCAGTATCGCCCTGGTGAAATTTCACCATTCAAAATTGAAATTTTGCTTGAAATGGCTTCAGCCGTGTTTGGTGACCAGATCTGAATAGTTAAATACCAACCTTCCTCTTCCCCATCTCTTTCCCCTCCTCACCACCTTTAATCCCACAATGTTCCCAACTAGGGATGTCATAGTCCCACTGGCTCCAGACGGTTGGGAGCAGTCAGGACTCTGGTGCGGTATTCACCATAAAAACAACATAAATTAATACAAAAGTTACAATAAATTATGATTGTTATGGAGTGTGAAATTAGTATGCGAATGAATTACTTTTAATATTTTTATGATTCGTTAACACCTCTCAAATATATTTTATTTTAATTTTACGGTAAAAATCGCACAAAATTCCTAACTGCTCCCAACCGTCTAGAGCCAGTGGGACTATGGCATCCCCAATTGGGGTATGTTTTGAGGCTGAAGGTAGTGGGGAGGGGAAGGATATGGGTAAGGGAAGGTTGAAAAGTATCTGGTTATTCAGATTTGGTCACCAAACACGACCAAAGCCATTTCAACCAACGTTTCGATTCTGAATGGTGGTCTTTCACCAGGGCGATACTTAGAGTGTCTACCGTTCTGGGTCTAGAAACCGACATTTCACGTGTCCATGTTAAAATAATTAATGAGTGTCATTTAATACTAATCACCGTTATTTAAGAAACCTTGAAACTTTTTTCATTCCTTTTGAAAAACTAATTTAACCCTCTCCCAATCTATTATGCGAATGGGTCGACTGTATAACATTCACTGTAGTGGCAAGAATAACGAACATGGTATGATCAACAAAATTGAAATATTCTCCAACTCACCTTTTATGTTTAATCAAATCTTAAATACCATTTTTACTTAAAACATAAAACAGAAAAATGTACACACATTTACTCGAACAACTTTTTAGGATAATTTTATGTTTTATAATGTTTTTTTCCCAAATTTAAACTTGTGTTAATTTTTCTTTTTATCAACGCTTGTTTTCCTTATTTTTCTGTTGTTTTTATTATTCTACTGTATTCCTAATTGCATGATGTGAACATTTTGGAAATGGATTGATGACCTATATTGATATTTTGTATCTGTCAGTATTTTTGTAATGTTGTCACTCTGTCAAATGTTCCAAATAAATAAATAAATCATATCTTTGCTTCAGGTTAATTTTTTTTTAACACAAGTTTGTGTAGAGATCGGGAATCTCTGGTGAAAAGCTCGGCTGCCATAGCATTTCAGTTCCTTCCAGACGCGATGCTACATAGTTTGAAGAGACCATAAAGGTTGATGGATACTATTACGTATATTTTGATGAGTACTCAAATGGCTCCAAGAGCGTTGGATGAGCATTACAACAAGCAACTATGTAAGTATTATACGATTATTGTCGAGGCTTCCTAATTGGACCCCGCCATTTCGCTGACCTCTGAAGGGTACGTCGTAAAATGAAGGGCTGTACTGTTAATAGAATGGATATTTTACGGGGTTTGTTCTATGCGATGGACAATTGTAGGATGATGCCACCTTTTCACGGCTTATTCATTGTGTCATGGTGTTAGAAGCTTTCTATAATGTGTTAACATGGATAAAGTTTGCTTTTCCATGGTATAAAATAAAATAAGTTGATTTAAGAAATAAATTAGTTAACATCAAAAGCTCTCCAATTTTCGAAAATGTTAAAATCGAATGCATAAAAATAATAATGTAAATTAATCCTTTATTTTGGTAATAATCATTATAAGAAAGGCAAAAGGGTTGAAGCGCCATTTTGGGAAGTTTAAACCATAGCATTTTAAAGTCTCCAGAACTTGGTTGAATTTTGAAAAAAAAAAATCTTAGGATACTCAATGTTCTCATTGAGTTACCTGAAACGAAAAAAAAGTCCCAAACTTGTGTCGCTTGAGTCGAGCCTTCTCTCAAATAGTTAATTTATTTTAGATGGCAGAAAGGCCACAAAAGTCTTCAGAATCAAACGAGAGTCAAAGCATTTGTTGCAAAAAAAAAAACTGCATATTTAAGTCAATTATAACCAAAGTGTAGCTCAAGCCCTTTTGCCTTTCCAGCGGCGATATTATCTTGTCTGAATACGTTCCAATAATCAATTCATATTGATTATTGGAACGTATTGGAGTCTAGGGATTATGATTTGTACAGCGCCCTTGAAATGATTTTTCACAAAAACGGCGCTTTACAAGTTTTCCAAATAGTTTTATTATTATTACCTATCAGTTATTGGATCGGGTGATTTGAATTTTCATCTTTCTAGAGAATAAATATAATACAGTATATTAGCAGCACGTTTCAGAGTGGTAGATGCTTCCAGTATCACCCTGGCGAAAGGCCACTATTCAGGATCAAAGCGTTTCTTGAAATGGATTTAGCTATGTTTATTGATCAGATCTGAATAGCGATGTCCTTTCAACATTTCTTTACCTTAATTTCGTTCTTCTCTTCACTTCCTTAAGCCCCACAACATAACCAAATGAGAATGCTATAGTCTCACTGGCTCCGAATGGTTAGAACTTTTTTGTAGACTCGTTAATACTTTATGTCAAAATTTACCACATGCACACTGTACATGCCGCTGTTTTGTAAGAATAAGTCAATTTTATTTTGTAGAAGTTACATATTGTTACAATTGTTTTCATATTCACATAAGGCCTTTCCGAAAAAGCTCATTTTTTAAGGACTCATATTACTATTATTTAATGTTGATTTTACATTTGAGTCCTTAGAGAATATAGAGTGGTATCAATCCAAGGAAGTGTAATCAGTTTTTTGATGATTTCAACCTGATTTGGTGGACCTGGGCGTGGCTAAGACTAAGGATAGGGTATTTATACATCCATTCATAGCACATCTCGACAAAATGTTTTTGTTTATTCGTATAACCACCTTTTCACAGTATTGTTATCAACAAAAAATATAGCATCTAACCTAAAAAACCGTTTAGTTGTGTCAAGTTTAGTGGCATAATAAACAAAGTAGGCGGAGTCCTGCGGTGACCCAGGAGCCCAAGATAATTGTGACAGTACGTAGAAGCGGAGTTTTATATTTGCTGTCTCTTTCTCTCTCATGGTGTACGACGTAAAAACCCGGAGAAAGTGATTTATCGCAAGTTTGTATAGGTTGGGTAAAAATAATTAGCTCTCTCTCCATACATTGTTTCTCCAGGTTTGAGTCAATGTAGAATTTCATAATTATATTGAATTGTGATTCATGATTTTTTTTTAACCTCTTTGAGATTGTGAATCCACGTTTTTTTTTACACTTTCCAAAACAACATCGTTTATCATAACCCTTCCACTATTTGCCAATAAACACAATATGTGTTTTGAAATCTGATACGACGCCCTTCAAATTGCATTTTCACTGCTATTAAATATCTCCTATCTACATCAGCACAAGCAGTTTCCTAACCTCGTATCCAGAAATTGTAACATGAAAACGGGCAGCTATATAATTCAGCCGACACATCTTCTTCCTACAGGGTGATTAAACGCCTAAGATATCTTTGGGGTTTCCTAAGAGCACCCTTGTTCTAATTTTCAGCGTGATAGCGTAGCACTTCAAAAGTATTATGAATTAATTGTCGATGCGAGTTGGTTAAGTGGTCTATGTATTCTCACGATTCAGCGATTATGCTGCCACCTACAGAAGCGCGGAACAATTCCAATTGAAAATGGAATTACATTCAGAGTTAAACAAAAGATAGTGAATTTTCGTCCTGTTTTTCAATTTTCCTTTTATTTTTTGCAATCAATTTTCTATGAGTGAATTAAATAGAGTTTTGAGATGCCTGAGAAAGGAAATGACTTTTTTAGCACTCCTGTTCCAAAGAGGGGTTTTAATGTATCCCCAAACAAAATGTTCGTGCGATATCTAAATAAAATTGATAGAAACATTATGAGTTTACTTTTCTTCTGGTATTATAAAATACCTATTACCTAAAATTATGTCGTAAAAATACTTAAAACTTAAGTGAGACGGTTAAATATGTCACCCCCCTTCGGATGCTGCGTTTGATTTTTATTTTTAGGTACGGAAAGGTTAAAAGAGTTTTCACATTTCTAATTGACGGTTAATTAATTTGACGATTTATGTGGTCTGATGGATAAGATGCTTCACTACGAATCAGAGGTCGCGGGCTCAAATTGATTTGAATGAAGTGATTTAACGTTGTTGGATTTCAAATAGACAACTTGTTAGGTTCTCACCTTTTTGTTTATCATCCAGTCCCTACCCATCCCGTCAATTTGCCATTCGGTTTATTATTGAACAACCTTGCAAAAGACGTTGTTGGTGATCGTCGTGTCGCAGGTTGGTGCGGCCTTTCTCGCTTCGTCGTTGGTCATGGCAGGTTGTGTTGTTGATCGCAACATAGTGTTCAAGAAGAATTCAAGATTTCAAGCAGTCGAAAACATCTAATTCATCGGTGAGTGAATTGGCTTTTATCCTCATTTTACCCACAATATACAATCGAAACTTCCATATTATTTCGTTTTACAGTCCATTTTTATTCAAAGTTCATTCTAAGCTGAAACGCATTCGGTGTTCATCGCAGTTTTGGATGCAACACACGTATTTTTAAATAAAATAACATAAAGTATATTTGCGGCACCTTCCATAGTAGTAGATACTTCAACTAACTTACGTACTTTCCAACCTTCCTCTTCTCCATATATTTCCCCTCCCCACAAATTTAAGGCTCAACATACCCCGATTCGGCATGCCATAATCTAAATGAATCCAGACGGTTCTGAGCAGTTGGGACTCTAGTTCGATAATTGTTCAAATAAAATAAAAAAAGATATGTAAACAACATTCTTTATTTATTTTTATAACCAAAAACCACTGCTAAAGACACATGATTTCTCTTACATTGTCGATACCCTGGATCATATCAGTTTATTTGCTAACATTTATTTATTTATTATTATTATTAACGCCCTGATGGGCTTTTACATAGTAATTTAACATAAGTAAGTGCATGAGTACAGTTTAAAAAGGATATACATGAAATAATACAGTAAAACGTTTTGAGAAATGAATAGCAAAAAAAAAAAAAATACAAAAAATAATAATTAATAATAGTTCCAATACATTAATGAAAAGTGAATATTTCGTTTAAAAGTCTTTTAAATTTTGGCAAATTCATATAAAAGATATCAATATTTGAGGTGTATTCATTCATTCCCAAGTGTATGTAGGCGAGAAATGGGTGCATGTATGTGGTAGTTGGTTGTGACATTATTGTTGCAGAAAAGTATATTTTGCCGAGTTGCTCGCTGAGGTACTCTGAAGTTGATAAGGTGCAGGAGTTCACAACAGTCGAATTCGGAGTGAATTATTTTGAACAGAAAAGTTAAGTCGGCTGTTTTCCTTCTGTTTTCTAGGGTGTGGGTTTTGAGTGTGTTTAAAAGGAATGTGTAATTTATGTGTTGAATTGGAATGTGTAGTTTGAAGTTTATGAAACGTAAAAATATGCGCTGTACACGTTCAATATTGTTTATGTGGATTAGATAGTATGGGGACCACACTATAGAATTGTATTCTAATAGACTACGTACTAACGACAGGTAGACTATTTTTATGACTTTTAACTTTTAATATTGAATGTATTTCCGAACTTGGACTCTCTTCGTTCAAATAATGAAATGACCATTGGGGTTCTCACCGATAGCCTCTTTTCCATGGGGTGTTTACTAAAATGCCACTTTCAAAGCAAATCTAATATGAAACTATGTATTCCCACCAGGTTAGTGCCTCCCTTCTATCCTCACTTTAAACATTTTTCAATCCACCTACCAACCCTTTCTTGAATAAAGCCATTTTATACATTAAAAATACGAAAAAATACGCTTACATCGATGTTTAATTTAAATCTGATCTTTTGATGAGGCTTACAATATTAATTATTTGATAGATTTTTAAAAACTGCAGCCTTAACGATTAAGGCTGATTAAACGGTTAAGTTTTCGTCATGGTGTAAGATTGAAGTGTTTCAAACTCCTTCACACTTGACGATCAAATCGACGGCCAGCGCCATTTTGAAATTCGATTCTTTCTTTGATGTTTGATAACATGTCGTTAAACGCAGATTCTCGGCATGTTACCAAAAAATAAAATTGTGATCAACTGACAAGCGTAACAACGTAACCGTTATAGTTGACAGCTGATGGCAAATTGATCAAAAGTCAAAACAGGCCGGGATCGGCGTTTATTGAGGACCCTTTAAATGTCATAATCAATATGGCCGTGAAAGTGGATTTGATCATCAAATTTGACGGATTTGAAATACCCCAACCTTACTTATAAACAATATAATTTTGAGTGTGATGTGAGTACGAATCATTCTAAAATTAAAAAATTTGACATTATTTATTTTGGTTCATAAAATGATTTTTCAAATCGCTGTTCTCTTAGTAGTTGGTAGTGTTATGGTCAGCATAGTTGTATTTCGTGTAGTCGATAGGGATTCTATTCTTATCTGTGGTAATGTTTTTTATTTATAAATAAACGGACTAAAGTCCAATTGCAAAAAAGACATAAAACACAAAATGGAAAAAAGAGCAACAGAGAAAGAATAGCACCTACATAATAATAAATAAAGCGATGACAAAAATAGGATAACATAAACATAAGAGAGAATATTCAAGCCAAAGTCAAAGTTTTGGTAGAGTCGTAAAGAATGACAAAAATAATTTAGACTGCCACCAAAAATTTCAAGCTCGTGGCTTGAGTTAACAAGTCTTGACATTCTTAACATTGGAGAGTTATACCCATAATTAGTGTAGTGATGATTGAGGAACAGCAATTCATTGTTTCTGAGTCTACGGCAAGGAATGTTGAATTGGATAAGTTGCGACAGAGTAGGTGAGTCAATATATATTTTTTATTTTTACTTTTATTTTTCAAAACACTGTTTTTTTTTATTTTAATCAAGTTTCAATCATAATCTCCCGTGATTTTCACGGGTCTGTGCTAGTGTTATTAAAACAAAATGTCAGTAGATTTGACAAACAACTTATAATCAAACTTTCAAAACTGAATTCTGTTTTCATTTCTTTTTCGTTTATTCCAAACTCGAAGGAAAAAAAGATTCTTACATAATTAAAATACAATTCAGTTTACACGCAGAACCACCTGCGACGGAAATTGGGTTCCTTCCCCGGGGACGATCGATTCATTTACATTCCTCGTATTTTCTCCCGGTAAATTATATTTAAAAAAAAACTCTTGTTTTTATGTTTTATTCTTCTCATTTACTGCACTCCTTCGTATAACTAAAACGTGTTTTATCTAAAAGCCTTCAAGGCGTTAATAATATAAAATAAATAAATTATCACAAAATTTTAGAAAGCAATATATATTGGTTAGGGAAAAAGTGATTTCGTATTTCCTTATCGCCCTTTTTTTAAACTTAGTATATCTCGTTCATTATTGGTTACATTGGATCATACGATGCGGCGTTGTGAAGGTATAATTTAATATTATATTTTTTTTAACTGTAACCACGTGACAAAATTGAAAAAAAAGGGAATTCCGTATTTTTCACTTGCAAGTTCACCTACACAAATTCACTTGGGCTTTATTTAGTGGCGTTATATTTTATTTATCGGAGGTATTATCGGAGTAAGATATTGTTAACTTAGCAGAATTAACTACAAATAATTTATTTTGTACTTAAAAGTGTAAAATTTTCAAATTTGGAATTGATATCAATCAATTGTGTAAATAGTATTAATATTTGGATAATTTGTATAGCGCCGTTTTTGTGAAAAATCACCTCAAGGGCGCCCTTAACCACTGATCAGACGGTCTATACTGATTTAAAAAAAAACGTTGCTAATTTATATAAAACGTTTTGAATTCCAGGCCTCAGATAGCAATCAAATCGATTATCTGTTAAAAAAAAACTGTATTTTAAAAACGTTGGTTGATTTCTCTCGAAGTAAGGGATGATCAGATATGTCTGCAATACACTTTTTTTGGTTTGCCTCTTTAGTGCCTTAAATACAAACTTTATATATGACCAAAGAAGAATATTTTAAAGTTAAGCTTTGATTCTACGTATAACATTAAAATATATTTTTATCAGTTACACTCAATATTCGAAAAAAGCAACAAAGACAGATAAAACACATTTATTCACTTTAGCGATGACTCGCCGTCATGGTTGGTTCGTCTATGACGCATTACAACACGCTTACTCTGCGAAATCCAGGGCTGCCATCCTCGTATAATGTAGTACGCTATCAAGGCGAGCTATCTCCGTTCCCGCCCATTAGGCAGCCGCATCGATGAGTTATTGGCACAGCCCTGGAAGTCAGAAACTGCCAACTTTTAACTAAAATAGTAAATTCATGTCACACTATATTTTTGAAAATTGAAATTTTCAAGGGAAAAGTTTTGTAAATTTATGGATTTTGTGACCGATCAATCGAAAGGGATGTTTGATTTAGTGTAGTTGAAAACCGTTAATTTTTTTTTTATTACAGTTAGACTAGATCATGGGTGTAACAAGCAAAACGCTTGTATTTCAAGTTAAAACTAGTTTCTAAAGAATCACGCTTTATCGAGTGTTTTTTCATAGAGATAAATCAGTGAGAGGCATGCCCCAAAAATAGGTGGAGACTTAAAAAAAAAGAACTTATTCATTTGCATTCGATGATGTTCTATCGAATGTGTGTGTGTCTTTTTTAATAAAGAAAAAAACAATTATCCTTTGTATTTACAGGTAGGTGAAGTCAATAAAAAAGTATTCGTTAAAATAATTTTAAAAGTTCATCGTGACGTTAGGCACAGCGTTCGTGTCCACAACGGAAAAAATAATCTCATATGATTTTCGGCGCATGGTTTTAACCATGAGCACAGTGTTGAATTTGCTGTAGCAGGTTTAGAAAAGCAAACTATCTATAGTGTGAATTTGAATTAATTATTTTGAAAATGTTACCATTATGTTTTTCACTGAATCTCTCGTAAAGTATCCAATAAATCTGAAAAAATGGTTCTTTCAGCTAGCGTTGTTGGTGAAAAACAGTATGGACATTTCGAAAATAGTTTAGCGGCAATAATGTGAATAATTGTAAGAGTCAGATTGTTCGAAAATATAAATTACTTACTTGAGTGTGTGACTTGAATGAAAATATTTTATGTTATTGCAACTCTTAATAATTGTTAAATTAACTCTCTTCTGGCCACCTGTACGGATACGTTTTAAAAGTTCAATATTCAAACAGAACTATAAAGAGATAATAAAATATTAAATTTGATTAGTAACCAGTTATTATTATTGTAAAAAAATAATATTTTTCCTACACTTTATTATCTACCTGTTTTGTTTATTCTTTTGAAATGCCGGATTCCTGCAAGGTACAGCTGTACCCTGCTGACTGTAATTTGGTAATAACTCACTTGTGTTTTACAAATTGATGTTTTTGTTAACAGTGCTATCTTTTCAGATAAAGTGTTTATGTAGTTTTTTAAATTGTAAGTTAATAGTATAAGTTGTTTTTCTGGAATAACTACTTTTATTCGGAAAATAGTTTTTTTCTCCCTCATATCACTGAAAAAAGTTTGCTTGAGAAATGTGAAATTTTTTGTCTTATTTAATTGTATTTTCGTATGGTCGAATAAATTTCCTTTCAAATAAAAATAAAGTTGCACAAAGTTTTCGTGTAAATAAAAATATTAATGTCACATTGAAAATCGTTTTTTTTTCTGACGCATTGCCGTAAGCAAACTTCAGATATTTATTACTCGACTCGAACCGAATTTGACTAACTAAACTGACTAACTAATCATCACGCCGTTTCCCCGCAGGGGTAGGCAGAGAGGAAGAACCGCCATATAACTCTGTCTTGGCACACACTCCTTGATTCATTCACATTCATACATCGTCTCATACATTCTCTTCTGTTATTCTGACTCTTCACATGACCCGATTCAAGTATTTTATTCACTTGATGGTGCCATGTTTTTCTCGGGCGTCCTCGACTTCTTCTTCCATTCACTTTCGCATCAAATACTTTTTTCACACTTCTTTCTTAGTTCATTCGCTCTACATGCCCAAACCATCTAAGCGTCCCTTTCGTGATCCTATTCATTACGCTCACATCAGCCTTGCATTCTCTCGGGATATCCACATTTTTAATACGGTCATACATGGTTTTACCGCACATACGTCTCAAGGATCTCATTTCCACAGCATTCAGTCTACTTTCATCCTTCGTCTGCCAGTTCCATGCCTCACTACCATACATCAGGGTTGGTATAAGCACTCCATTGTGGACTGCTAACTTCGCTTCTTTGGACAATTTCTTATTTGCGCCAACAGCGGTTAGTTCTCATTTTGCATACATACTTGGTTCATCCTAGACACGACCGAATTTGACGCAATGCGAAATATCTCCATGGATCCATTATATTGTTGACTAGCGCTTGCGGGTTTTAAATCGTAAATGGTAAAAAAAACTCCTGAAAATATATTAATGAACATATAATGAATGACTGGGTGACTTTTGGCACCTTCGGCACACTAGAGGTTAAACCTTTCATAATAGTTTTATTTCTTACTTTTCGTCTTTCCCGCGATCTTTTGTCATATGTTTTTATGTTTATGGCAGGTTGAGACATTTAAGAAAACGGTTTTTGTATTGAAAAAGATAATATTCTCACATTTAGCGTTTGACACTTGAATACCTCTGCTCCCGTTTCGTGCCAAAGTCTGCGAATCCAATCGAAGATTTCAATTTCGCCCAATCTGATAATTCTTTCGCACCATTGATAGCGATGTCAGCACATCTTAGACTGATTTTTCCGCTTTGAAATTTTTGAATTTCAAACATGACTGCGCATTTTATATACGCGTTTAGTCAACCTTTGTATTACAGTAAATGTTTTTTTTAAACTTAAATTTTTGAGAATTTTTAATGCTAAAAACGGTTTCGGGTTATTATTTTTTGTTATGTTTTTGATCAGTTCATTTTTGTTTTTTTTTTTAAACATAATTGCCTTTTTGTAGCTCCATTTTTTTGTTTGTTAATACTAATAAGTTTAATCCTTAAATACGTAATATTTTATCTAAAAACACTTCAAATAAACATTTCATGAATTGCTTCTTGTGTATTTTAAACACACAAGGATGTTTTTTGAAACTGATAAAATTAACATTTGCTTTAAATCTTAATGCTAGTGTTCGACGCGTTGGATTTTTTATATATTTATTTATAGTGAATACCGCACAAGAGTCCCAACTACTTCTAACCGCCTAGAGGGTATATTGTGAGGTTAAAGGTAGTGGGGAGAAAAAGAAGATGGAGAAGAAGTTTGGGCAGTGCCTGGCTATTCAAATCTGGTCACCAAACAGGGCTAAAGCCATTTCAAGCAACGTTTCAATTCTGAATGGTGGTCTTTCACCAAGGCTATAGTTAGAATATCTACCACTCATTCCCAACCGGGCGTCGTGGGTTCAATTCCTCTGCTAGTCAAATCCTTAATCATTGCACAAGCAAGATTTTCCGCTAATTGTGATGTTAGTAAGAGTTTATAAAAACATATATATTGTCAGGTTATTCGTAATCCTAGAATGTTTGTCTTTCTTTAAAATATAGTAAAAATAATTCCGAAATCCAAAGACCCCTGCTGCAAAGTGGTTGACATGTTGAAGTCGGTGCTCAGGGTTCGAAACCTAATTGGATTCAGACATTTTTAATGAGGTTGTTTGTCATTACGATACAGTTTATTATTTTATTTATTCAATTCAGAGTGCCAAATGCACTAAAATCGATTCAGTTACGGTTTTAATCACAATATTGCTTTAGGTATCACAATTTATTGAGGCCGTCAAAGTAGCGTCTACCTTATGGTAGCGATGGATTCTCGACCCGACTAGATCAAGAGGTAGAAAATATTTGATATATTTTTTCTTTTTTATAAACCTTCTGGCTTCAAGCTTTGGCCTCCCTAAATGCTACCAGTTTTGCTGATTCTTGGCGGTTCACACCCATTCTAAGCCCGCAGTTCTCGGGTGGTCGTTACCCAATCTCATTTGTGGGCGACCTCTGTTTCAGATAATTTTATTTAAGAAAATAATTTCCATACATTCATACCGACGCTTCTCGTCTACTTTCCGTTCTTATTTCTTCCGATCGATTCCCAATTATGTGTCAGGTACCGTAATCCAGTTGGCCTCGGACAACACGAACCAATCTATTCATTATCAAATTGTTTTAATTTATTCTGTAAGAGATAATGAGTCACGTTAAACATTTTTGTTAATTCTGAATATTTGTATGTACCCTGAAGAAGTGACGAAAATAGTTACATAAAATGCTAAAATTTGAAATTAAAAAAAAAAGTTTTTTAATCGTTAATGAATAATAAACTTACCAACTGCCAATTCCCCTATTTATTAGTGTGCTGCCTATTTTTCATTCCTCTCTTATTCTTAAAAATAACCAAAGGCTCTCACTTGTAATTCATTTTAATTTTCATCAACTGGAAACGGGCAGTAAATTTGGTAACAAATCGCCCCCATGGACTGTCTGCTCCTCCCCTATTTATCTTAACCCTTTTCAGGGGTTTTACGATTCAAGTTTTCCGTATTTACAAATTGGAAACCAACCAACCAGCCAACTTGCGAACCGCAATAATAATGCCCACAGGGTGGGTGAAAATCGACTTCTTTTATCTGGTTTTAGACGATAAAATCATGTTTGTTGTTGTAAGTATTTCAGAATACCAACATAAAACTACTTTTGAAGGCAAATCATCTTTGGTAATGATTCTGGAGTTTCTTCGTCACGTCCCCCGTCTGAATAAATAAAATTAAAATTATCGTAGAAAGCAATTACTTTGTGGTTAGACATATTTGATGAAATAAAAAATATATAAAATACCTTCAATAAAATAAACGTTTCTCATATTTTCAAATAAATGGTCATGGCTACAGATTAAATAATTTAGAGGCACTACAAATAAAGAAAGCCATTAAAATGAATAGTCATATTCTTAATAGTCGATTAAATTTGTTTAATATTAGGTATATTTTCTATAAACTCATAAAAAATCTCAGTATTCTTTAATCACCTTCTCATTTGCCGTTTTGCCTATTTCAATTCATATTATCCATCTCTTTCTCTCTATTCCTTTAATATGATTTCAATGATAATTAATTGTATTGTACTTAGTGTTTTCCCTATGTGTGTGTTAATAACTGCGCACAGTGTATTTTTTGTTTAGTTTAATTTCATGCCCTAGCGATGCTTAGGCTAAGCAAAACCAATCGGTCATAAAAATTAAAATTAAATCGGTCTTATACAAAGTTGGTGTTTCATTTTGATTAAATAAAATTTTAAATGTTTTCCACCACAAGATGTTAAATAACCGAATGCGACATATTATAAAATGAAACGTGCTAGCAAAACAATACGTTGGCAGAAAATTCGATTAATTAAATAATTTTTGCCGGCTTTGATCATATTTTTCTTAGACTTTTACGTCCAAATCGGAGTAATTTATTTTTAAATCCTTTCCAATAAACTATTCAAAAACATGATAGTTGTAAAATTACAGATGTGAAAATTCGAATTGAAATTTATGAACATATCAATCACCTTAATGACCACAATGGTATATCAAATAATAGAATAGAAAGGAGAAAAACAGAGGGTAGACGATGGTTTCAATGTTGTTATTTCAAAACTTAAGAGAAGCAAATTACCCATTATTATACTATTTGAACATTTTCATAGTGAATGTAAGGGAATTTATAAGGAGTCAAAATGTTTCTTTGAGTTTGTGTGTCCCTGTGTCAAGTAGTTGTGGGCTCAATAAACTAAACTTCTTATCTTAATACGGAATATCGTGTACGTCAAAACAGAGTTAATTCAATTGCTAGCTTCGTGATACAGTAGCGTGTAGCAAACAGCAGTTCAAGTTGGTAGCTGGTAGTTAGTAGGTACTTGATAAGCTGGGAGCTTTATTGGCTCAGGCGGATTAGAATACAATCACTGGTAATTAAGATAAAGATTAACCGCCATCAATTATGCTTGCGGTAGATATTATAGTTATATTACGTAATAACTAGGCAGTCGATAGTTTAATTTAATGATTACTGAGTGTGCTAACTTAAAACACAACGTCCAAAAGAGATTTAAAATTGGATGGAAGACTGTAGTGAGAGAACGGTCAACTATCAGGCTGTAGAATAATATATCTAGGTTCTGGTCATAATAATAAAAATAACAGACATTTACATAGCGCAGTTTTGTGATAGTTCACCTCAAGTATGCTTCACACTAAATTACCCAACCTTATATAACAACGAGAAAATAATATTAAATCGATATGTGTGCATACTAAAACTACCTGGAATCATGATCTTTATCATAAATTACGAAAAAAATAGATATGGGTATAACAGTAAATGTATACATCAACTAAAAGATAAAAAAAAAAATGTATAAAAATGAACAAATTTGTTTAAGCAAAGAAAAATAAATTAACTTTGACATGAAGCACTCACTTTGTGGAAAGACATAATAAAATTTTAAATAAAAGTAGCTTTGTTTTGACACCACTTTATTAGATACATATACCAACCGGTTTCGGCTCTACCTGAACCTTCTTCAAGGCTGAACAAATATGTAATGGGCTGAACAAATACATATTTGGTAGAGCCGAAACCGGTTGGTATATGCATCTAATAACGTGGTGTCAAAACAAAGTTATTTTTATTCAAAATTTTAAAATATATAACGTTGAAGACAGTTAACGTGTTGGTACTTTAAAAATATCAATATTTAATTATTATAAGTTAAAGATTCTAAAAATGCAAAAAATGTGAATATAACAATAAACAAACAAAAAATATAACAATCAGAAGTATATGGTTTTCAGTACACAGTGAGGACATTGAGTTGTAAGGATACAAGCTTGATACAAGTAAGAAAAAAAAACGAAATTAAGGACGTTTAAAAGAACCAAAGTTTTGAATTTAATTTCTATGTAGGTACAAGATGTCCAAACATTTTGTTTCTTATGACCCATTTGAACTGTGCTAAATTCTGTAGGTTGGTAATATCTGGGAGAAGCTTATTCCAGATGACTGGGCCGGATATACCAAAAGCGCGATCAAAGTGGACGGGTTTATTTGATCGAGATAGTTCAACCAATCGATTAGCAGCATCAATATCTGCTGGCGTCTATGTAACCTGGCTATTACTTAAGTCTTGTCGGAAGTACAGTTCTGATATATATACTTATGCTATTCCCTGCAGTGCTTTGAAGATCGTTAAACAAACCGGCTAGTAGCTGAGTGGACAAACGCGTCAGACTCCCACCCGGACGTCTTGGATTCAATTCCTCTGTTAGCTAAGTCCTACATCATTGCACAATTAACATCTTCCGCTTATTATGATGGCAGTAGGATTTTTTCAAACATTGTCAGGTTATTTGTAACCCGCAAATGTTTTTTTTTTTTTTTACGTGAATACCGCACAAGAGTCTCAACTGCTCCCAACCGTCTAGAGCCAGTGAGACTATGGCATCCTCAAATAGGCTGAAGATAGTGGGGAGAGGAAGGAGATTGGGAAGAGTAAGGTTGGGAAGTACCTGGCTATTCAGATCTAGTCACCAAACACGGCTAAAGCCATTTAAAGCAACGTTTCGATTCTGAATGGTGGTGTTTTACCAGGGCGATAATTAGAGTATCTACCACTCTGGAACGTACCACAAATATACTTTTTTATTATTTTTACTGGCGCACGCCGGGTTTGAACCTGTGACCTTTGGATTCGTAGTCAAGCGTCTTACCACTCGACCATGGAGGCCGTCAATATTTGTTTTTTCTTTAAAAAAAAAACTACCCTTCCAGGGCAGCGAAGCTAATGAAGGCAGCTGAGAAGTGAGTTTGGGTGACAATATTTAGACTCACTTTATAACATTTTCGCCGTAGCATTGAACAAGGAGTGAATAAACTCACTATTACAAAAGTCCATACGTGAAATTCCAGGGTGAAAGATTCTCTCAAGAAGTCATGGTGAAATACTGTCATTCAGAAATGAAACCTTACTTGAAACGCCTTAAGCTATGTAAAATGGCCAAACCTGAATAGGCAGTTACCTCGCGATCTTCCCTTTCCTCATCTAATTCTCCCCAACTTTCTTCTTCAGTCTCACAACTTACCCCACATGTGTATGCCACAGTACTACCGCATCTGGGCAGTTGGAACACTTGTGCGGTATCACACAGATAAATTAACAATCATTGGTTAAACCGATCGAAGTATACCGTGGGCGTATCTGTGTGCCCAAAATAAGCTCAATTCTTTCTCATTTCTGCTAGGATTGGCTACATCAGTTTATTTACAAATCGGTATGGATTACAGATTTGATGATTATTTTTTTCAATATTTGAATTTTATTTTATTCATTTTGTTTTTTTTTTTTTAATTTTATTTTGATGGTAAATAAGTGTACCTTTTATTAACATGTATGAAGAAATAAAATAAAGACAAACAATACATATAAAACAATAACCGATTTTAAATAATTCGAAAAACAAAAGATTTAATAAAACGTTATAAAGATACAGTAAGTCATTTCGAATAACAAAAATTTCCCAACAACAATGTTTCATATTCACTAAGTGATTTATCTACAATAGCAATCTAAGCTATGATGGGTACATAATGTGGTAGTTAGTCCCAGTATTACTGACTAACTAACTAACTAACCATCACGCCGATTCACCGCAGGGGTAGGCAAAGAAGACGGACCGCCATATAACTCTCTATTGGCACACACTCCTTGCTTCATTTACATTCATACATCGTCTCATACACACTTTTCTGTTATTCTCACTCTTCACATGACCCGATTTAAGTATTTCATTTACTTGATCGTGCCGTGTCTTTCTCGGGCGTCCTCGACTTCTTCTTCCATTCACTTTCGCATCATATATTCTTTTCACACTCCTTTCTTCGTTAAAAAAAAGAATATGTATATATATACATTTACTGTATTTAATTGTCTTACCACAAAGTGAGTGCTTTAAGTCAAAGTTTAAAAATAAATTGTTAACCCTTGTAAGATATTTATCTGTATGATTAACGAATAAAATATTTGATTGGAATGTGACACATAAGTTTTTAACTCTGGTTTATATTTCAGGAGCATTGTTTTAAATATGTACTACTTTAACAAAATGCTTACATCTTTCAGTTTCGCATGGTGGACCAAGCGATAGATGTAATAATTCTGACTCAAACTTTGCGTAATCTCGCTGCTTATTTTGTGCAGATTTTGTGAAGACCTCGATGTTGGTTTAACTCAAATGCAGTAATTTCCCCGTAAAGCTCGAACGCAAACAAAGCTCTGCGTGATGGCACTGCGGATTACGTTAAGCACGTCTTTGTGAGACTGTCGCTAAAGAAATATTATTCTTAGCCAACAGCATATAGAGACATGTGTTCTTGTGAGGAAATTATGAAGACGGTGATGCACAACGTGACAAAGGGTTATTTAAAATTGAAAAAAAATGTTTTTCAAAAGTGGGAAATTTAAGTATTTAAATTTTGTAAATTCTTCCTTGTTTTCGAATGAACATGAAAACATCGTTGAAAATAATTATTGATTTTATTTCAATAATTATTATCAAACATGACTTTATATTCTACGGCCTCCGTAGTCGAGTGGTAACACGCTCGACTACGAATCCAGAGGTCGCGGATTCAAGCCCGGCGTGCACAAATAAAATTTATTTGATTAATATGTGTCATTAATCAAATAAATTTGTTCGTTCTGTCTTACCGCTTTAATTCTCAATTAGTTATTCTCAAGCTAGTTATTTTGCTACGACCAGGTGGGCCCATCAGTCGAGTGTCTAGATTTTGTTGTGTTAAACGACAAAAAAATATGCTAGAAAAGCTCGCGAAGAGTGATTTTTGGCTTTATTTCAGATTCCCGAGAACTCTCCGAGAATATCAATTTAAATAAAGTCGGCCTCCATGGTCGAGTGGTAAGACGCTCGACTACGAATCCAAAGGTTGCGGGTTCAAACCCGGCGTGCGCAAATAAATTTTATTTGATTAATATGTGTCATAACACATTTAATTAATATAATATACATGACGATGAGCGTCCTACAGTTGTGGAAAAACAAATCATTTGATACATTTTTTTTAAAGTAAAAAAACGTGACTAACCTTTCCAGTTGTCAAAAACAAACCACCTATCCAAAATGGCTAATAATGCTAACATATGATAAACATATGTGTACCAACATAACAAAAAAAAATCGATTTTAGTTTTTCCCATCGCCAAGTTCACCATTCAGAATTGAAACGTTCCTTGAAATGCCTTTAGCCGTGTTTGGTGACCAGATCTGAATAGCCAGGTACTTCCCGACCATCCTCTTTCCCATCTCCTTCCCTTCCCCGCTACCTTCAGCCTCACAACATACCCCGATTGGGGAAGTCATAGTCTCACTGACTCTAGACGGTTGGGAGCAGTTGAGACTCTTGTGCGGTATTTACTATAATTTAAAAAAAGCACAAATCCTTAAAGTTAATGCTGACTTAAAATATTTATTTTAGACTTTGTGAAAAATCAAAATATTTTCCGTAAATAAAAATGGATATTTTAAATAAAAAATATTTTAGTTTTAAGCCACTTTATTTATACACATATAACATTCGACCGGTTTCGGTTAAACGTAACCTTCTTCAGGAAAGTATATATATATATATATATATATATATATATATATATATATATATATATATATATATATAAACTAAGATTAAAATATAGAGTTATACAGTAGACAAAGAAATTAGTGAAAGAGACAAAACATTAGTATAAACAGGACAAAGCATCAGAGAGGGGGTGGTAATGGAGTAGGTAGAGAGGTAGGGGGATGGGAAGAGGAGAAGGGGAACATTCTTAAAATCGGACTTTTAGTTAATTCTAATTGTTTAAAATTTGGGAATTATTATTTTTATTTGATTTTCATATTGTTATATGTGTATAAATAAAGTGGCTTAAAACTAAAATATTTTTTATTTAAATTGTAATGTCAAGCTACAAAGTGATTGCTTCCTTCGATAAAAATGGATAGTTTATCCAATACTCGAGGAGAGATTTGCATATCATTTCAAAATTGACCATTGGAAGATATGTTATTTTTGGATAGAAGAGATGATCCGAGTTCGAGTCACGGTCGCATACTAATAATTTTCATAATAATAATATTTGGATAATTTGTATGGCGCCGTTTTTGTGAAAAATGTTTTAACTTATGTTCTTTGTTTTTTTCTGTTTCATTTTTTGTTGACCATTATTGATATTATTTTTTAGTACTTTTTTATCATTTCTCTGATTAACACTATTTTCATTAAACTATGTATTTTTTCTTCCCTTTAAATTCTTCAAAAAATATTTTAAATTGTCATTTATCTGCTGCTTTTCTGTTAAAACACTGCGCTTTTTATTTTTTCTGTATAACTCAATCTTTACATACAATTTTTTTTTTAATTAAAAAAAAAATAATCTGCAAAGATTTTTTTATCAGCTACTCAATATTTTAATCCGTGAGAAATTATTCAGTGAATGTATTTTTTAAAGTAATTACTGTATTTATCTGTGTTTTTTCCTTAAAATAAATAAATATATATGTATATTCGTAAAAAGCATTAACTTTGTGGCTTGCCATATTTATTTAATATTTACTTCCGAAACCGGTAGACAAAATATTAAATAAAAAAGTGGTTAAAAACAAAGTGTATGTGTTCTATTTATAAATATATATGTATTTAATATGAAAAATAATTTTCACTTACATTAAAAAATCAATCTGATTAGTTTCAATCTCCAAAAGATTAATTTTTATATAATTCAATTGAATTAAATTTAATATTATTATTATTGAGTTCTGCTATTTTAAGTTTTTTTATTTTAGTTTTTAGTGACAGCTGTTTCGGCGTTTAAGGCCATTGTTTAGTTTGACAATGGCCTTAAACGCCGAAACAGCTGTCACTAAAAACTAAATCATAAAAAATAAAAATAAAAAATAAAATTTTTTTTTTAAAAAAATCCAAAAGATTACATATGTGTTGTTCAGAATACCGTGTGCTGATTTTTTTGTTATTTTATTTGTCCTGAAGATGTCACGTAAGTAACAAAACTAGTTAACAATAAAAAAATAAAATTGTAAATGAACAAAACAAAGGTATAAAAAAAATATTGCGCTTATATGCGCACACACGGAATTTTAATTGTAACAAATATTTGATAAAACCTTGATACGCATGGAATATTTACGTCAATAACCGTGGGTTAGAGTTTTTTTGGTTCTTTTGTAAAATTTACTAACAATAGTTGTTACTTGGTCTTCAACTGATTTTGGAACCGACAGAAATTGGTTTTTCAAAAGTAAATGTAAAGTTTTTTCTTGAATATAAAATTAATGTTAATTACGGATCATTAAAGCAAACAATTTATCCGAAATTCGCTTTCAAATTACTTTTATTATTTAATCATCAAATAAAAAGGGTGGAGTTAAATATTTGAAAACATAAGCTGTAAATTGAAAGTCAGCCATAAAGATGGGTTCGCGTGTTAAAAATTTATTAAAAAAACGTTTAAATCTGGATAATTAGATTTTAATTGGTTTTAACACCACTTCATGATTTGTTTTGGGCATTTTAAACTTTAAATGCTTTTAATTAAATATTGCTAGTATATTTTCTTCTATTACTGCTAATGTTTTTATCTTAGTAGTCGAAAAACATAGAATATTGTGAAAATAATGAGTTGCTTGCAGACTTAATTAATATTGTTTTATGAATATTAAATAATTACTTTGTATGAGACCATGGATATTATTTGATTTTTTATGACCGACCGGTTTTGCTTAACCTAAGCATCATCAGGAAACAAAATTGAACTAAACAAAAATTACAATGTGTGCGGTTATATATACACACAGAGGGAAAACAAAATATAAAGTAAAATAAGAGAATAATGAGAAAACAATATAATAACATTTAAAATTACAGAAAAGGAACAGAGAGAAAGAGACAGATAATATGAAATGAAAGAGGCAAAACTTCAACTGAGAAGGTGATTCAAAAATAGTGAGAATTTTTATTAGCTTACGGGGAATATACCTAATATTGGACTACTGGACAAATTTACCTGATTATTAGGAATATGACTATTAATTTCAATGGCTTTCTTTATTTCTAGTGTTTCTAAATTATTTAATCTGTTGCCATGATCATTGTGAAGAATATAAGCACCAGTTATTTTTATTAAATATATGATCTTTATCAGTAAGATGATAAGGGAATTCAGAAAAACCCTGATTATTTAAATATCTAAGATATTCTTTGATTCTAATTTTGACATTACGGGTTGTTTTAGGGACTTTGTGTTTATTTTTATATCTGAATAAAAGCTAGCAATCATTTTATTAAAGTTACCTAGTCGAACGTTACTAAATATATTACGAAAATTTGTGTTTTGTCCGTACACAATATAACGTTGAAATTAAAAGACTAATCCTTCGGGCCAGATAAATAAACTATACTATCATTTGCAATTCAAAGCATCGCTATCATCTGAACTTCTGTGAAAATTTCCTTTGTGTTCTCCTCGTAAACATATCTCAATTAACTTTCCCAAAGCGGATATTAATCATGGTAAACTTCGGAAGTGTTTCAGCCAAGAGTTTCAGCTGGATTTTGCATGGATGCATAAATGTATAGCAAATGTAGTTCGGGTGATGTGGGCAATGCAGCTTAAGTTGTGCAGATAGTAATAACACTTGGAAAATGTATTTTGCGTTTTTTTGTGAAATATCACCTCAAGGGCACTTGAATGACAAGTTTTTTGATGAATAAATCTATTTTAACATAAATAATGCGGTTTGGTCACAGACTGAAAAAAGGATTGTCAGCTTCCTTCAGCATCACAACAAACCCCGATTGGGGATGCCATAATCTCGCTGGATCTAGGTGGTTGGGAGGAGTTGGGACTCTTGTGCGGTATTCACGATAAAGCAAAAACATTTTAAAAAGGTAGGCGAGTTCCGACGCGTGTTAAATAAGTATAAGAGTTATTTGATGGATCAAAAAGTAATTTTTATTCCGTGTAAGGATCATCTTTCTAACACTAGAAGTACTGGTACATTTTCTCAGTATCACCCTGGTGAATGACCACCATTAAAATTTGTAACGTTCCTTCAGATGGTTTCGACCATGTTTGGTGACCAGATCTGAATAGCGAGGTACTTTTCAGCTTACCTTTTCCCATCGCCTCCCCTCCCCACTCCCTTGAGCTTCACAATATATTATAATTGTGGATGCTATAGTGATACTGGTTTCAGGCAGTTGGTAATCTTGGCGGTATCCACATAAAAAATAAACAAATATGTACACAAATATTAGATCATATACTGCAGTTATAGAGTTGCGAAAAGTTAAAACATTCCCTTTGTTGCTCTGAGGCTGCCCCATTTCTTCATTTTTGACTTCCTTATATTATATTAGTACCTACGTTAGTAAACACTTTGTAAGTATTTAAATTGTTGTCATTCATAAGAATTATGACTTCTTTAGAGGAAATATTTAACTAATAACTACACATATCTCTAGCCTTGTGCACGCTTGCTGAATTCTCAAATCGTATCCCGTAAAGTTCACTTTCATGCACTGTTACCTTGTTTACACCTTTTTTTTATATGGATTTGATGTATTTACATTTGACCGTGTTCTCTTCATTTCCACCTTAGAAACTGGTTGTATTAATAATTTGTAATTTTGAAAGGGAATTTGAACATTAAAATGTAAATCTCTGCAACTTGTAATATTACAGTTATTTAAGCTGAGGTATTTTACTGTACAAAGAGTGTTTAAATTTGTAGATTCATTTATGTACCTTCGTTTAGGGCAAATGAAATGAAATAAGGGGATGTTTCGGTGAAATGCGAGCTCCCCGCGGAGATGAAGAACTTTTCAATTAAACTTTTACGAGGGGAAGTGGATTTGAATCGTTTTGTTAAAAAAAAATGGCCAGTGGAACCAACGCAACTGTGTCTTTGTCCATGGAATATAAATGCTCGCCAAATGTAATATTTCCCACTTGGATTATGTATAAACACTTTCTAAAAGTAAAATAAAGTACATACGCATAGTAAGCGTAACCTACAACAGTAGCAAGTCTGTTAACAAAAGTACCCTGTGAATTTATTTAAGTCACAAATTATTTAAAAAGTATTGCGCAATCAGATATTCAATCAAATATTTAATCTCTTACTCGCAAAAAATATGAAAATCCGCTTTTGTAAATTAAAACTTTACGGTAAAATAATTTATTCACTACAAACTTTTGACATTTTTCTAACAGTCCGTGTAAAATTTACAGATAAATCATTTTTTAGTATTGCTTGTACTAGAAAGCCAAAAATACACACTTTTTCGCTTTTAAATACAAACAATACTACAAATGATTTATCTGTTAATTCTTAATATATAAAAAATGGAAGCTGTAATCTTTTAAATTCAACAAAAAACATACTGAAATTTCAGTAAAAAATGCTGTTTGAAAACAAGTGCAGCCATTTATGAACGTTTTACCTAAAGTTCCAATATTAATTTTGTAAAAAATTTAAAAGATTGACGACAGCACAAAATTGTATTCATTAGAAAACTTAGACATTTTCCAAACTACCTGTATAGAAGATGGAATTAGTTAACTGCTCGAGAAAAAAAATCGATATCTGCATATTTTTGATCAATTCTATGCGAAAGAATTATTTTGATAGTTTAAAAATGACTATTGATCTGCTAGTTTACTTTATGCTTAATGGTGATAGCTGTTTTTTTTATTAGGAGACGACTTATTTAAACCAATTGTGTAACCACTACCCCCTTGTAATGCGAAATAATGATTGATTTCGTCATTTTCGAAAATGTTCCTTACTTCGAGTACACTAGACATGCCCACAGAATACTTTCTTCGAATTACCTCTTCAGTGGATGTTGTCTGTTTCTATGAAGTTCGTTGACTTTCTCATAAAATTGTACTTTTAAGAATATTTTTAGTTTTGTACTGGATTCCATTAAAATGTGGTGTGTGAATCGTCTGAGACTCCCATTTGTGTGCAAATGTGTAATTAAAAATATACTACAAAGGTGTAAATTATACCGGTTATCCAGATCTAGTAAGTTAACAATAAAAATAGACAAAATAGAATTAAAATAGAAATAGATACTCAAACGTAGCTAAAATATCAGAGGAACTAAACTGGCTAACAGTGAAACAGATGCTGACATTAGGGATCAGCATCCAAAAATACACGCTTTTTGGCTTTCCAGTACAGTCAAATCTACAAACTATTTATATGAGTAGTTAGAAAAATGTCGAAAGTTTTCAGTGAATACAATTCTTAAACAGTAATCTCCTAATTTCTTATGATTTGCATACTGAAACTTTAGGTAAAACGTTTAAAAATGCCTTTGCTGGTTTTCAGACTGCACCTTTTACTGACATTTTAGGATTTTTTTCAAAGATTTTAAAGCATTTCGATAAAAAATTGTAATCACTGAAAACCTCAGACAGTTTTCTATCAAACTATAGGAAATTTACAGACAAATCATTTGTAGTATTACTTGTATTAGAACGCTACAAAGTAACGTTTATCGTCATTCTTGAGTTGAACACAATGATATTTATACATAAAATAAAATAAAACATCTTGTAACCAAAATATATTTTTGACAAAATTAAATACTACGTTCTTGAACACAGCCACAATACAAGAACATGCAAAGAAAACAGACTACTAAAAAATAATAAAACCCATTAAAAACAAAAGTTTACTTTATAAGGGGATGAAATGTTAAAACGCGCTGCCGGAAACCATCCACCTAATAATACATTTTAAATAGCTTGTAAGAACCATATAAAATACATAAGTATGTAATATCAAGTATTTATTATTAAGTCAAAAAGTATATGGGTTATAATTAGTTACTTTGTAAGCGTTGTCGTACAAATAACTGACATTAAAATAAACAAAACTTAACATTACCAAGCAGAAATTTACTTCTGAATAGTAGAATTTCCACATTTGTTTACATTTACTCCACACAGAAGGCCCTGACCGATGTGGTTTTTGGGGTTTCTGTGGGGAGGGAAACTAAGTTAAGTGTGTTTTACTTAAGCCGTGATAAAATTTGTTAAATAATATGGAATCTTATTCCTTGATAAAATTTCTCAATACACCCTATTGATAATTGAAAAACAAAACAGAATCCCAACTCTTACAATCCTTTTCTTATTCTTCCCACGCGCCGGAGTACGGTCTGCATGGAAATTTAATAAGGGAAACAAGAAAAATCCTCTCCGGGTTAATAAGGTACATAATCCCATGACAAGTTTGTCTAGCTCGGATAGAAATAAATTAATCAAGTGGACCGTTATTGTCTTGACGCGTGTTTGTTTTTGTGATAAGTCAGAGATATCCTTCAGAGGGAAAGAGCAACTGAGACAAGTTATTTATATCTTCCAGCCCTACTTGAATTCATTAATTAAGAAGCTTAACTACCCGGCCTTGCCCGAGATTTGGGTTGAATAAAATTAAACAACAAAAATGGCATTTTGTCTGAAAAAGGTATTTCATAATTCATTGTTGAAATGACTTTCACTTTTTATAAATTAAAATGCCAAACACCTGCCGTGCGTAAGCATTCACACACTTTTGCAGAACTTCTGTTTAGTTTTGATTAACAGAATAGGTAATAGTTATTTCATAAGTTGAGCCAGCCGTTTTAATTTTAATGTTGAACCGAAGTGATTAAGAAAGTTTATTTTAGTCATCATTGTGACGAGTTATGGGAGAGAAAAACGTACATAAATTTATTTCACTTATTGATTTTGAAGTCTGACGATGTCCAAATTGTCATTCCAATGTTACTCCAAAGATTTATCGTAAATATGTATAGGTTGGGTAAAATATTTTAGCTCTCTCTCTATATTTATTCTTGCTCTGAAGTATTAGTTTTTAATTTGTTATTTTTAGTAAAAAAAAAATCGAAGCAGATATGTAAATATTATTTAGTTTCATCAGGCGAAGCTTGAATTTTAGTGGCGGGCATAAAAAGAATTATCACGAAATCAAATTTCGTTGTTTTACATCGCTGTTCACTTCGATTCAATTTCAACCGAACTCTATTATTTGAGACAATGGTCCTTCTGCCGACCTTTGACTTTTGTTTTGCTGTTGGAAAAAAATGCCAGACTGGGGGAACAAAGCTGTACTGTGATTTTTTTAGTAAATTCTACGTGAATAAAGATATCGATGGGACAAAACAATTTCAATCCCACTCTTATTGGAATTGTAAAAAAATTAAATAATACTTTGTTGATTTTAATAAAACCATTTTTTCGCTTTATTCAACTATTTTTTTAAATTAATGCTTTACCGGTTTCACCTTATGCCGGGCATCTTCAGACTGGTACAATTTTAAGTAAATCTAGGACATATTTACTATTTAGTGTCCGGAATGGACGCTTATTGTGTCTCATAGTGAACATCTGTGACTTTGGGGTTTGTTTTATTGCTGACAGAGGCGGCTTTACAATAACATTTAAAAATATATTCAGGTAGTTTTATTACCTTCTGAGAGACGGGTTACATGGGATGCGTTAGATGCTCTGGTGAAAGAAAGACTACCATTCAGAATCGAAACGTTGCTTAGAATGGCTTAAGCAGTGTTTGGTGACCAGATCTGAATAGCCAGGTACTTTTCAACCTTCCTCTTTCCCATCTCTCGCCCCTCTTCATTACCTTCAGCCTCACTACATACCCCAATTGGGTTTGCCATTGTCTCACTGGAACGAGACAGTTGGGACTCTTGTGCGGTATTATATTTTTGAAATGATGATTTTTCGCGTTTCATGCATTTTTTCCAATATCGATATCAAACAAGAGTTGCAATGGCCAAAGCCAGTGGATCTATGAGACTTCCGATTTGAAAAATATGTTTGGTTGTAGATGTGAATGCAGAGGGGAAGGAAAACAAGCAACAAGAAGTGAAGACTTACCTGGTTATTCAGATTGAATTACTTGAAACAGCAAAAGCCATTGTAGTAAGGTTTATTTTCTGATTGAAACGATAAGAAAAAACGTTATTTTGTTCGGCTTCAGATGTTGAAACTACAACATCTTTACTCAGAGTCAAGTTTCTACGTCTCGTCGTCGTTATATAATACGTTTTCATTATTTGTTAACTGAAGTGTTTAAAACGAAAAGATTTTTGTCGAAAACAAATCTAACAATTTATCATAAATACCCTTTTTGGAGCTTTATGTAGCGACTTTACTGATATTCTTAAAGTAAAAGTCAAAGTTTTGTTTTATATAAATAATGATTTCTGAACGGGCGAAAATTTTACTGGAACATTAACTTGATTAATGTAAGATCAATGCTTAGAATTAGAGTTAATGTCGCACTACGAAAGTGTGGAAAGGGAAGACGGGAAAGGGGATGGGCCTGGGAGTGAGGAGAAGTGCGTGACACAGAACAGTTAAGGGGTGATTTATTAGAAACTGGAAGAAAAGTGGTTGTTCTGGAAAAATGCGGGACAAATAATGCTGGTACTGAATTATGGAGACAAATGAAGAAATTGACGATTTTTCAGGAGTGTTGAGGCTATGAGGGGCTAAAAGGCTTTTAATACAAGACTGTGGTTTTTATTCTAAATGTATTAGTTCAGCGTTTTTTCTTTCAGTTTAGAAAGATAATGTTAAGCCTGGTCGATTTATCAAAAAAACTATTTTATTTTTATAACTTTCGCAGACGTAAGAGACAGTAAAAGGTTAATAAAAACGAATTGATATAACCTTGAGAGGTCTTCCGCCAAATCTGCCAAATATCTTTTACAGCTAGAAGTATGTTAAAACGAGAATGGTTATGATACATGCTATTTATCAATACAGTACAAGGTCTTTAAATAACTGGTATATACTCGTATATTTAAAAAAAATAATGAACTTATTAAAGCTAAAACCATATTAATAATTTTCAACGATATATCAAACAAAAGAAAACACAGAATCAAAGATTATGCATAACAATTATACATATTGCCTATATTGGAAGAAAATGGAGAAAAAAACATTTTCAAGGAAATATGGAATTGATAAAAATGACGGTTTAAAAATGGTTAATATTGGCAGAGATCTTACTCCCGGATATGGAACAGGTTTCGGGTTTAAGTCTCGGTCGAACCCAATCTATTTTTTTCTATTATTTCTTCTGTTTCGTATTTCGTTGAAAATTATTGATATTGTGTCAAACATAAATATTATACTCGTAAGTACGCTATTTTTCTTATTTTTCACCTTCTTCTTGTCCATTGCTGCAATCAAGTATTCTTTCTATACATTTTTTTAAAAAGAAAAACAAACATTCCCAGGATACGTAATAATCTGAAAGTATTTGAATACCTCCTACTACCATAATAATAAGCGGAAGATGTTGTTTGTGCAATGATGGAGGACTTAGCTAGCAGAGGAATTGAACCTACGACGCTCGTGTGGGAATTCGACGCGTTTATCCACTCAGCTACTAACCGATGCCTATATTCACAACATTGCTTCTTCTTTCCAGTGATAGAGACATCATGGCCTAGTGGTATTTTTTCTTCTGGTCTCTGGTGAAGCGGGTGTTGCAGAAACAAAGAACTTTTTCCTAGCCCATTCTATTTTACGTTATTCTAATTTTTTCGCAAACCCATGACGTTTAAATGGTTTCTAAAGAGAATGGTAAAGTTGCGCTAGACATTTTCTCAAACAGGTTAGTTATTTCTCATTGTGCTGGTGTGCAATACTTACTGCTTAGAAAAAAAAAACGAGTACTCGTATTCTGTCTAATTTCATGACTACCAAAATGCAATAATCATTGGTTATAGTTTGTGCGTTTTATGTATAATGATAAGTTTAATCTTATTCTATTATAAGAAGCTATCACTTTTTGGTCCTCCATTATAATTAAATCTTCTTTACTGATATTCTATCAGGTTATTTTATTCTACCTAGTTTTTTGAGCTTTTGCTTGTATATTCATAAACGCTAAACGCCGATGTCATTTCAATAGCAGATGTCACGACTTAAACTTGTATTATTCAGTCTATGGAAATCTAACCAGCAATGTAACAAATACATTTTTTAAATCAGAAAATGTACCTGAACTTTTTTATAACCCCTTACGTTAGAATTGAATCTTGTTTGTCTTTCCATACCGTAAAAACTACCTAAATAGAAAAACTAGATATAAAACTATTTACAATTGAATTGAAATAGTGGGTCATAAGTTAAAGTTGCAAAAATACCTTTAGCTCAAGAGTCGAGAATACATGTCAAAGAGGTGGATCCATAATAATATAGTATGGAAGTCAGGAGAACAGCTCTCTTCGGGTAGCTTTTCCATAAAAATACGCTGAAATTTGCATGTAAATTCCTTCAGTAGGTACTTGTACTACAAAGTCTTCTTTTCAGGTTCTTCTGTATTCTTCTTTCTGAAAGTTTTCAGTTGGGCAACTCCAGCGAGACTGGCAAATGTGAAAGTTAGAAGGTGAGCCGCGTTTCTACCCTGGCTCACGGCTCACGGCTCTCGGCTCACGACTCACGACTCATGGTTCTGGCTCATGGCTCACATGGCGTGCTCACATGCGTGGTTCTAAACTAGTTCGAGAATGTTGTATGCAAATGGCCTGGTATGATACTGAATGAAAGACCAATTTAAAGAATGCATTTTTTTAAATCGTTTATTTATTAGGTTACTTGCAATAGAATATTCAATAAACAATATTTGTTTTCTATCATACATTATTCGTACCTGTAGTGAATAAGAAACGGAAGTTGATGAGCATTAGCAATGGTTTTCACAATGGTTGATTCAAATAAAAATGTATTCATAGCGGGTTTTTACAACCACTGAAAACAACTTTAATTTTTGGTAGTTAAATGGGTATTTTTCAGAGCTTCATAATAATAATAATAATAAATGGATAACTTTTATAGCTTATTACAGTAAAAGTTTATCGATGTCAAAAAAGTAAGCAGTTGACACAGATATTCTGAAAAAAGTTTCCATATAATTGGTATGACGCCAGAGTTTTAGTGGAAGGATTTAGATTTTAGTCATACAAACATTATCATTTTTTGTTCACGTTAACACCGCACAAGAGTCTCAACTGCTCCCATCCGTCTAGAGCCAGTGAGACTATGGCATCCTTAATAGGGGTATGTTATGAGGCTGAAGGTAGTAGGTAGAGTAGGAAGATGATAAGGAAAGGGGAAGGTTGGGAAGTACCTGGCTATTCAGATCTGGTCACCAAACACGGCCAAAGCCATTTCAAGCAACGTTTCAATTCCGAATGGTGGTCTTTCACCAGGGCGATAATTAGAGTATCTACCACTCTAGAACGTGCCGCAAATATACTAGATTTTATTTTATATCAATTAAATGTGTTATGACACATATTAATTAAATAGAATTTATTTGCGCACGCCGGGTTCGAACCCGCGACCTCTGGATTCGTAGTAGAGCGTCTTACCACTCGACCATGCAGACCGTCGAGTAATTTGATTCAAGTAATAATTTTGATGGACAAAATACATCGATTGTGCTAATCATGGGATTACAATACGTTTTAATAAGAAATAAAGTCTGATAAAGACGCTTGTAAACATACATATCTAATTAAATGACCTACGTTAACCCACTTAACCTAATTAAAACAAATATTTTATGAACTGCGTTATCGGGGAATACGCACGTACTGATTAAGAAAAATAAATAACAATTTTGACCAAAAAAATAATGTATTTTTTAATTAAATAATAACGATCTTCTTATATTATCGAAGTTTGTTGTTAAGTGCAAAATAAATTTATGAGGATTCGGCCCACCAATATTAATTTTGGAAGCTAAACACAAACATTTCAATATTTCTCTTAGTTATATAATCGAAAGCTACCGATAAATGCATATACTCTGAACTGTTTGGTCTTAAAAAAAAGAGTATTTCAACTCGGGTAGTCGAAAAAACTCCAAACGGCTTTGATGCTCGACAACTTACTGCAGTTCTTTCCTTAAAAGTCAGCAAAGCCTTCAGTGAGATCTAGTACGAAGGATTCATTTACAAATGGACCTCTTGGTCTCTCTCTAATAGCCTCCGTCCAATAGCCTGGCAACTTTCTTATAAATTCGATATTTTAGAACTAAACTAGATGGATCTTCTCAACGGAGAGATCGCTCTCAGCCGAAGCCCTCGGGGGCTCTATTTTACTACCCGTCCTCTTCAACATCTACTCAAGCGATCCACGCCATGGTCTCTGTTCGATCCAGAAACTGCGATTCAGTTTTGGAAAGACGTGAATGAATTTGAGTGGACTGTAAAACGATGAAATACTTGGTGAATGACTGATCTTATTTAGGAAATAATGGGAAAAGTAGATTTGTGCCAATTTGCTCACCTGTTTCCGCGTCTGCGAGAGGGGCCGACCGATCTGCCCGGGCGATGAAAGTTGAGTGGCGAATCCTCCAGAGACGAATGCGAAGCGAAAGTGCCATCCCTGAGGGGCCGAGCGATTGTAGACGAGTGAGTGCGGTTGACTGCGGCGGGAATCAAAAAAACGCGCCGCTCTTGACGTCCTTGTCTTGTGTTTTGCCGGATGGTGGGGGGTTATCGGTAGTTCAACACACTTTTACGTAGTCATACAAATAGAACAAACTGGCAAAAGGTGGGGGTAAGAACTGGACAAAAGGTATCAGGTAATGACCTATCAAATTGTTGATTTTAGGATCCAACAGTCTCTATGACCTTTACGCAGATGTTTCACAACCTGTCGACGACACTGCGATCATATCGAGTTCAGTAAACGATTTTATGAATGTCCGTCGCGTTCAAGCCCGTGTATCTATCTGTCTTAAGAAGAATATATAAAAATTAAAAAAAAAACTCAAAATAAATTTATTTATTATTTTACTTGAACATACATTTTTTATTAGTTAGTAAGCCGCCCATCCCCCTAGGCAAAAGCCTATGTTTGAGATTGTAATTTGCAAAAGTGTTTTTATAGCTACATAGTTACATGGTAATATCGAAAAAATACAAACAATCTTTCCATTGTTTGTATTTTTTCATGTAGACTACAACATTCACCGAAAAAATGTCCCCTGGATAAAAATAAATAAATACTTCGGATTGTAAACTTACTTTAAAAAAAGTCCTTCTTTTACTTCACTTTTTACTTAAGACCATAGGTTCTCAACCTTAGTTTGCCCACCGCCCACTTTGAGATTTTTTTTTCTAGAGCCCCTTCTCCGATTTTTTTACTTACCATCTGGCGCGAATCTGAATCAGCTGTTGCCACGATTTTATCTAAACGTGTAATTTAATTTAATTTTTATATAGTCGTAGGATGGGATATCACTCCTATCCTGTTTCTGAGTTTAAAGAAGAATGTATCAATGAGAACCATTAAAACGCGTACTTATGAAATTAAGAAATATTATCTAGTATCTTCTACCGCCCTTCTGAAAGTCTCAAAAGTCCAAAAGGGGGCGTTATCGCCCACGTTGAGAACCTATGCTCTAAACCATCGTTACTCAACCTGTTTAGCCTCACAACCCTCTTAAAAGCCAAAAAATAGTGCAAAAAAACTTACGACCCCCTCACTATATATTTAAACGCTTATCAAAGTTTCGTATTATTAACGTAAACAAATAATGTGTTCAAACTTGCCACGAATACCATTTACCACTTCTTACTTGTGCGAAAAAGGCCTCTCGTCTATGTTGGTTTTAAGAACTTAATGCAAAAATATTATATTATCACTTAAAAATAATTTATTTATGCGTGTTTCAAAAAATGTCGATCCACGTTTTGAAAACTTTTTAAGTGAAGAACCAACTCAACCGTCGCATTTTTGAATTAACTAACAATTTTCATTTATCATTTTATAAATTAATAACACGGTATCATAACATGAAATTATTTATTCAATATAAGGATTTTTCGATCAACTTATTTTTTGACAGATTGCAACCCCCAAGTTGAGAAACGATGCTCTAGACTTGAAAAACATAAAATACTTAACCTTTAAAATAAACTTTTTATTTTAACTAACATGTTATTCAAACTTCATCTGGACATACACTTTCAAATACCACTTTAAAAAACTATAAATTTTATAAAATATAGCCATCCGGTTAACCCAAAGAGCCCCAAAACGGATGAGAGTTTCCCAATTACATAGAGATTCGTAGGTCCCTCTTTTAAAGAAACCTCAATATCTTAAATCTTACGGAATCCTATGGGGGCATCTCTATCCTTGAAAACGCGTTCATAAATAACCTCGTCCGGTCTGTCGAATGTGTCCAAACAAAATATAAAAAGCCTAAACAAATCCTCCAGATGGATCAGCCCCCTGCAGCCGTTCGTCCAATTTTGTACGTAATATTTTCCCATAGCCAACGTTATATCTCTGATTTTTTAAACTTATAAAAATTCACTATTTTTGAAGAGCGTATTTCTCCATTCCATCGAAAAACTAATTAAATTTTAAATAAAATGAAAAAACAACTTTGTCTAAGACCACAGATTTTATTTTAAATTTTATGTCCGACTGTATTCGCTTAGCCTAAGCATCTTCAGAGTACAAATTAAACTAAACAAAAAATACGAAGTTTCCGGTTATATGAGGGGCCTAGAAGCAAAGCCAGCAATTTACAAAAACGGTTCTGTAGCATTTTCAACTTTTGAATGATTATTATAAAGAAACAGAGAATGTTGTATGTCAAAATGTTTGCGTACATTAAACTAGGAACAATTTTGAACAATAATCTCTAAATGTGTCAACATATTCATGAAAGAAAAGTGAATAAAACGCTTTATCAACTTTTCGAGAATTAATTGAGGAGGAAAAAGATTGCTGCCTTTTATTCTTTACCCCTTATATATACATACAAAAGGAGAATATGATATAAAATAAATTAAAAACAGTGAGAAAACAAAAGAATAACATTTAAATTACATCAAAGAAACAAGGAGAAAGAAAAAAAAGTAAAATAATAACGTTATTTACGAATCCGATTCCTCAATTACTGCGGGATAAACATGATAGTAGTGCTCGCTGAACCTAAAAATCGTGGTGAAAAATAACGTCTGAAGGGCAAATAAAGTTCGTGACAACCTTTCAGCGGAATTTGATTAGGTTAAGTAAGGCGGTCTGAATTTCTTTTTTTGTGCGAATTTTTCGTCAAGATTAAGTCCTTATTCGTGCTTCTGAATTCTAATGAGAGGGTCAATATTGTTATCATGGCCTTTGTGTAATTATTCTACTTTCAGAAGATATTAACCATGAGATCACGAGAAACTGATAATCACAGAATAAATAAGTGTAGAAATAACAAATTGAATATTAGATAGTATTTAAAAAAAAAAAACTCAAATAAATGATTATTCCAAGATAATGTGAAAAAAATACAGTTTTTTGGGTACAGGTCTTTTATACATTTTATTTTTAATGTCAAGATAAAGTTTTGATAATTATTAAAACAGTATCAATAATTTTCAAGGTAATCCTTTTTTATTTACGGAAATCTTTTGATTTCTTACTCAGTCTTCAATTAATATTTCAATTAGAATGGACTCTTTAAAGGTAATAAACTTAATATTTTGTTTTATAATTAATATTTTAAACAATTTCAATAATTTTCAAAGAAATATAAAACAAAAGAAGACACATAAAAAAAAGAATCGGTTGCGACCGAGACGTAAACTCAAAACCTCTTTTTTATTTATAGTTTTTGTGTTCAATTTGTAGAACTCCATTTTAATTTTTATATAATTTAATTGAATTAAATTTAATATTATTATTATTGAGTTCTGCTATTTTCAGTTTTTATTTTTAGTGACAGCTGTTTCGGCGTTTAAGGCAGACAGTTTGAAAATGGCCTTAAACGCCGAAACAGCTGTCACTAAAAAATAAAAACTGAAAATAGCAGAACTCAATAATAATAATATTAAATTTAATTCAATTAAATTATATAAAAATCAAAACCTCTTCCCTGTCTGCAAGTTAAATCTCTGCCAATTGAGTTACATAAACTATTATTTTTGTCAATCTTATAGTTCTTTGATAATTTGAAAATTTGTTTTTTTCCCCTATTTCTTCCGATATATGCAGTCATCTTTGTATTAGTATGCAAAGCTCTACTCGAGCACAGTTGTACACCTAGATGGTATCCTGAATAAACTATAAAGTTTTATATGTTCGTAGAAAGCAATTAGTTTGTAGTTTGGCATACTTACTGAAAGGAAAAAAAACTTTGTATGAGACAACAGATTTAATTTTTATTTTTATTACCGACTGGTTTTGCTTAGCGTAAGCATCATCAGGGTACAAAATTAAAATGATAATTTAACTTTGTACTCTGATGATGCTTTGCTAAGTGAAACCGGTCGGTCATAAAAATAAAAATCAAATCTGTGGTCTTGCACAAAATTATTTTTTCATTTCATGTAAATTTTTATTTACGAAAGATCTTTTGACTTCTTACAAAGTCTAGAATGAGTACCTAAATTAAAATTAGCTTATCAATTCATTCGACTTATTTTTTAAAATATTTTAATTTACGCATGATCTGTCAAACAGACATTAAAAAAATACTCGAATCCTTAGAGTTACAAAAGTATGTACATATCTAACTTTTTTTTTTAATAATTAACATTCACAAGAGAAAGTGTGATTTTTTTTTATTTTCGTAAATTAACTGAACGATTTATTGTGATATGAGTGTTGACTTATTTTTAATGTTTCTTTCTTTATTGTTTCAGGTAACAGAAACTCTACATAGATTTTTTCGCATTGGTAACGTATACATATTTTTAAACGTAACTGTATTATATTATCATCATAATCATTGCTTGCCCCAGTGAAACATTTTACTACTTAAATTATGATAAGACATAATGTATAAATTTTGAAAACTAATTTTCAAGATAGATCGTTTGATTTATGTTGAGGTTGAGATTATGTTACGTAGATACTTTGAATACAAATTCCCTAGGCAATATAAAAAAAGATTATACTCCAGAAGAATCGATAAAATTGGAAATATTTTAGGAAATATAAAAGGGTTGGTAGATTAAATTGCCCGGGTTGGTATCGCCCTGATAAAAGACCACCATTCAGAATCAAAACATTACTTGAAATACTTTACGCGGCGTCAAGTGACCAGCTCAGAGAAGCCAGTTACATATGAATCCTCCTCTTTCTCGTCTTATGATTTTATCCAATTCCTTCAAAGTCACACTACGTACCACAATTGGTAATGACATGGACCCCCTGGCTCCGGGGAATTTGGGCTCTGGTGAAGTATTCAGACACAAAATAAAACTTTACTTACAAATGGTGCTAAACATCACTTTGGAGTATTCTAATACAGGCAATACTACAAATGATTAATACATATTTTTTTAAAAGCGGTTAGTAAAAGGCTTATGGTTTCCAGTGAATACATTTTTTCAACTGTAATTTTTTAAATTCTATGAAAATCATAAAAAAATCTTAGAAAAAGGTGCAGTTTAGCAGTGCAGCTAAAATTTCAATATACAGTTCATAAACAATTTAAAAGATTACTGCTTAAGAATTGTATTCAGTGGAAACATTAGGCATTTTTGTAACTATTAGTATAGAATTACCAGATAATTTATTTGTAGTGTGGCTTGTATTAAAAGGCCAAAAAGTGTTTTTTTAACAATTGGGAAAAACTGAAAAAAGGTTTTTCGATTTGGGTTCTTTTGAATGAATTAGCTATCGCATTGTTCGGAAATATTTTGTTTCTAGCGTTTCGTTTCCACGTGACTACTCTTCAATCTTAACGACTTTTGACGATAGCGTCGGTTTTTTCGACGTCTTCGAATTGTCGCCGGGGAAGGAGGAGGAAAAATATTTTTTGTAAACCTCTGGGGATAAAAGTGAGAGAGAGGAAACTTTCCCAGTCGCTATTACCAGGAGACGAGATATACAACATATTTTTTTCTTAAAATTTTCACCGGTGGAACGGATTGATAACAACAGCGAATGAAACACAAACTTAGATATTGATTCAATCATTCCATTCATTGGTATAAGTGTATTGGGACGTGTCTGTGTGGCCCATGTTAACTCAATTTCCTCAGTTTTAATAAAAGTAACAAAACCCTTTTAAATGTCTAACTTCACTGAATTGTCTAAGGCGACAACCATTTTCTTTTAATTTCGTGTGGATCACACTTCTAGAGATCAACTGTTCAGTGCTCATACATGGCCTGTTCAAAAAAAAGGTGAATTTAGAATTTTCGCGGGCTGTGTACATTCGATTATCGTTTTTTTTTTTGTTATGTTGAAACACATATGTTTATTATATGTTAGCATTATCAGCCATTGAGGATGAGTGGTTTGTTTTTGACAATTGGAAAGGTTAATCACGTTTTTGTGTGTGTTTTTCGATTTTTTACCTTTGAAAAAAAATGGATAAAAGAGTATGTATTAAATTTTGCGTTAAAAATGAAATAAAGTGCTCCAACGCACTTAAAATGTTGACTGTGGCATTCGGCGAGTCTACTTTGTCACAAAAAAGTGTTTATAAGTGGTACAAGCGCTTTACAGAAGGCCGAGAAGATGTTAATGACGATGAGCGTCCCGGAGTTGTGGAAAAACAAATCATGAATTTTATTCTTCGATCCATTTTTTTTCAAAAATAAAAAAATCGAAGGACGCACAAAAACGTGACTAACCTTTCCAGTTGTCAAAAACAAACCACTAATCCAAAATGGCTGATAATGCTAACATATGATAAACATATGTGTACCAATATAACAAAAAAAAATCGATAATCGAATAAACACAGCTCGCGAAAATTCAAAATTCACCTTTTCTTTTGAACAGGCCTCGTATATAACACATTTTTAGTTGGAAGGCAGGTATTTTCATTTTTCGAACATTCTAAAAAAATAGGATCAAATATTTAAAAAAGCTCCAGATTGACATGCCTGTTAGTGTAGGCGACTAAAAAGGAACTTACTAACGAAATGTTCATTTGTATAATTTCACAATTAATTAATAAAATATACTGTGTGTAGTATAATTATATACAATATATAAGTTTACATGAAATTAAATGTGTGACACATATTAAATTTTTTTTTTCTTCATTTTTTTTACAAAAGAAATACATACATTCCTGGGTTACGTAATAACCTGTCAATATTTGAAAACCTCTAACTGCCATCATAATAAGCGGAAGATGTTGGTTGTGCATTGATGGAGGATTTGGCTAGCATAGGAATTGAACCCGAGACGCCCGGGTGGGAATCCGTCGCGTTTGTTTACTCAGCCACTAACCGGTCGAATCGATCAATTCGATGGTTTCTATAATATTTCTACATTTGTCTGACTTTTTGAAAACAACTTATGAAACATTAATATTGTGTACGTGCTGTTATTTCTTTGTTGCTCTTTTTTCCGATGTCGTGCTTTGTATTTTTTGTAATTGGACAATAGTCCGTTACTTTTCAAATTTTGAAACTGTTAAACCGCGATCGAACTCCATTTGAATGATTTTAATAATACCAAATGTTTGACTTACTTCAAATTTTACCAATCTGAAGATGGTTGTCATAAGGTGAAACCGCTCAGATCTGAAATAAAAAAAATGTGGATTAAAGTTAAAAATAGAGTATTATTAAAATCATGAATAATCGGTTAGTTTATAAATAAATAAACGTAAGGTCTCACGACATGGCACAAATTAATACTAATTAAAAGTTTTACAGCATCGCGCGTCATATTAAACTCTCTGTTATCTCACTGGCATAGACAATAATAATTATTCGTTTATGGTAACTCCGACCAGAGAAATTAAATCGGTCAAGGAGGGAGCCCTAAGCACACGAGGGAGGTTTGTCTCTGGATAAACGTGACTGATCTTTGTTGGAATCACTTTAAACCTTTTATATTTCGGTGACGTCATCAACTGAGGCAAGTTCGGCTGTCGAGAATGTCGAGTGTAGCTGAAACTTCTCGCTGAAAAAGTCAGTTTTAGGAGATTATTTTCAGGAGTTGAAAGGTAATTGTTGTAATAATTCGTCAATTAACTTTACCGTTCGTGACCGAGCAGAATTGAATTTGATTAATTTATGTGTTATTTCACATATTTTTAACTTTTTTTATTTATATGTTAGTGGCATCGAAAAACTGGTGAATCTGAATATCACTCTGGTCAAATGTCATGATTTAGAGTCAATACATTGCTTGAAATGGCAATTACCGTGTTAAGTGACTAAATTTGAATATCCAGGTATTTACATACTTTCCCTTTTTTCAATTTCTTCCCCTAAACACTCCCTTCTGTCTCATAACCTACCCTAATTGGGTATGCCATAGTCCCACTGGCTCCGAATAGTCAGATCACTTACCGTTATTCTCTTGATCTATTGATTGCTACAGTTAAAATTTGTACAGCAAAATTAATGTAAAGCACCTAAAGATTTAACATGACGCAATGAACAAACCAAATATCATGCGTTGTTTCAGCCAAAACATAGTCAAGTCACTTACCCTCTTATTAAAGCTTCGTTGATACCAAAGAAGTAAAATACATTTTGCCAAAAACTTGTAAGTGCGTGACCTTTGACTTAAAATCCATTTTTGTGTATGATTCTTAAATTACTAAATTGCAATGTGTGTGTAAAAAAATATACTAAAGTGGTATTTAGAAAAAGTAATATGAGTATATTGCCCGTTAATCTGATTTTAGAATGCAGGTCAAACTTTAATATTTCGTTTACTCAAAAACAAGTTTTTGGTAGTTACCAACTTTTGGCAGGTTACATATTAACATTAAATGATTATGTTTCAGTACATGTTTTGTTTATGAGAGAAGATATATCAAAATAAGTCTTTCTCATTGCTCCTGAATCAGAACATCTAAGAAATACTTGTAAATTGTTTAGTAACGGAGCTTTCCTTAACTTCCCTAGAAAGCTCCGAATCAATTCTTATAACTTCTGCTGTAACAATGTTAATATAATTGAATATTGACTTTTGAGATGAGCCGTAGAATATTATATTTTGATGCCGTGTTTTTGTTTACCAGTCGGAATACCGTCGTTTCGTTGGCAGTTAGCTCCCGAATCGTAATATATTCTGCCATAACACGTCAAAAATATTATTTTCCTAGAAATAAAATTGAGTTTACTTTTTGGATAAGCTCGGAGAGTACGATATTTCGACTTTTGTTTGCCCTTTATCTTCTGAAATAACGTACACAGATTAAGTACATTTCTCTTCAAGTTGTATTATGTGTACTTGATTATTACATCGGACTTTTTGATAAAATTCTTTGTACTGATATAATAATATTCAACATTCATTCAGAACATCAATAGGAAAAATAGTACTCTTTGTATTATTAAGTTTGGACGCATAATATTTTATAAATTAACAATTGATTTTAAATATAAATATTATCTGAGCTATATGTGACTGAAAGATTTTCGAAGACTCGTATTTTAATCGGTTTTATGTTTTTGCAGAGTAAGGTCGTATACAACATTAAAAAAACACCTTCGTTAGGAAATCTAAATCTTGTTGGACAAAATCTAATCAATAAATTCAACTTTTTTTTCTTCAGGTAAAGCTTTTTTAAATAAGGATACTTACTTTTATGATTATGACACTTTCTCACCCATGCAAAATAGCTGTGGAATTGTTTTGATGAAATACCAAAACACTGAATAATATTGCTTGAAAACGGCTTCGGATGAGTGGTATTTGAAAAATATTCGAAGAATATAAAAATAGAAAAATTCACAGAAAATAAATAGATTAGATTTTGACCGATACCCGAACCCAGAACCTCTACATGATTCCGGGCGCAGCACATCTACCGATTCCGCCATCCCAACCAATTAATTATGCGTCACTTTAAACAATCATAAACTTCTTGTATTTTCTTTTTCTGATATTTTTGGCTAGCATCTTTTTAACCGTGAGGAAAGTTATATCAGAATATAATTACAAACATGGATAAAATTAACCATTTATATTTTACGATAATCATTTATTTAGCGGTAAATTTGGATAACTAGGGACGTCAGTAGATTGTATGATGCGTTAAAAGTATTATTTAAATTTTTATTTACTTAAGAAAACCTACAGTTTTAAACATGAATTGATAAATAAAGTTATAATACAGTATGTTGCATTCACCAGTGAAGTTTCTGCTAATAACGTATATTTTTAACCAACATGGAATAAAATTATGATTAAAACAATAATCATACTTAATTAAGAACATATTGAAAGTAAAGTAAATGCTAACTATGCATTATAAAATAATTAAAACATTCAAATAAAGAAAGAAACACAATTTAATATTCTGTTAGAGAAAAAATAATTAACCTAGCTTAGATTTAAATTAGATTAAATAATTAACTTAACTCAGCTTTTAAGTTAATGAGTGCATCTATCTGATAGGACCTTACAGGTAAGTATGTTCCTGTTTATTTTCTTATTTAAACTAGGAATTAAAATGTAATAATAGAAAATAAGATATGATAACAGCGCCCTTGAGGTGATTTTTCACAAAAACAGCGCTACAAATCATCAAATATTATTATTATTAGATCTATAACGCGCAGCAGGGGTGTCATGAAATAAAACTGAGAAATAAATGGCGTGGAATCACATTTGGTAAAATACATTTTTATAATATATACAAAAAAAAAAATACATCATATAATATTCACAAAAGGATGTATGAATGTGATTAAAGCGGATTGTGTTCCAATACATATTACGGGAAAAACGAGTGATGATCTATTCGTAAGTAACTTCCGTTTAGCGTTTCCTCTCCTCTTGACTACCGCTACACGACTTTTTAATAAGTGTCTTGCTGTAGACCCGCTGGCCCTGGGCGATGGAATTCCCGCTTAATATGTACAAATGTACACATCTACAGTATTACGTACAGAGACAAACAAACACTTCCTTCGTCTTCTGTTTGAAAGTACACTTGCTTTGGTTAGAAATTCTCCAGCTGAATGTTTCAGGTTCTTCCTCAAACTTTCGACCATCGAATAAAGGACGCGACTAGACTTACAAACTACAATGTGCAAAATTTCAATGTGCACGATAACTATAGAGATATCAGATTAAAAATAATGTTTCAAGCTTTTAAAATTGTATTGCACTTTATATAAAGTGGTTATAAACAATGTGTATGTGTTCTATTTATAAATATGGCAAGCCACAAAGTAAATGCTTTTTATGAATATATATTTTTAAATTGTTTTCAAATGAATAAGCTGCCAAAAAGCCTGAATTTAAATCTTGTCGATATATTAGAAGGATGGTGGTCTTGAAGATACCATGATGAAAGGTAATCAAGAATTTCATGGCTCGGGTGTGGCAAACGCATTTGCTGATCATTTTCAATCGGTCTACAGTAAAGACCCTCCCCTTCTAGATATTAATAATGCGGTCACATTTAATACCAGAGGAGCTTCAAACGTCGATCTAGGTATATTTACCGAATCTGACGTCACGAGTGCCATTAGATATATGAAGAACTCACACTCTATCGGCCCAGATTTTGTTCCCGTATTTTTTATTAAAGGGTGCACTGAGTTTCTTAAAAAACCATTATGTTTTATTTTAAACTTAGCTGTTAGTACTTTCACTTTTCCAGAACTCTGGAAAGTTTCCAAAATTTGCCCTATTTTTAAGAATGGCTCCAAAAAATCTATTGAAAATTATAGACCAGTTGCCATACTATCCGCTCCTGCTAAATTATTTGAAAAATTAATTTATAAATTTATTTTGCCTCAAATTGGCGCGTACATTATACCTGCACAGCATGGTTTCAGAAGAGGAAGATCCACTGAAACCAATCTGATGGTATTCACTGATTATGTTGCTAGATCCTTAAACAGTGGATACCAAGTAGACTGTTCATATAACGATTTTTCCAAAGCTTTCGATACCGTGAATCATGATATCTTGCTCGCCAAACTTGCCCAAATGGGCTTCTCCTTTCATATGCTTCAATTTATCAGAAGTTACCTCGAAAACAGAAAGCAATTTGTCACACACGGAATCTTCCAATCCGCTGAGTTTTCTGTTCTTTCTGGTGTTCCCCAAGGGTCAATCTTAGGTCCACTTCTCTTTTCTATTTTTATTATTGATATTGCCGAAGTCATCCGTTTTTCTAGCTTTCTCCTTTTTGCAGATGACCTTAAAATATTTCTACAAATAAGAAGTATTAAGGATTGCCTGCTTCTTCAAGCTGACGTCGATAACATTTCTGAATGCAGTCGACAAAACCAGCTTCATTTCAATATCTCGAAATGTAGTCCTTTCTTTTACCAGAGCATTTAGTCTCACCTACCACAGGTACACTATGCTCGATCATAATCTCAAACGCGTTTCCACTATAAAGGATCTTGGGATTGTGTACGAAAGTAAGCTTGCATTTCGTGTTCATATCGAAGGAGTGTGCCAGTCGGCATTGAAAATGTTAGGGTTTGTTCTCAGAACCGTCAGAGTTTTTAGGGATACCCGAACTCTGAGAACACTCTATTTCTCTTTGGTCCGCAGTAGGCTGGAGAGTGGTTCAATTATTTGGAATCCTCATGAGGTGGGGTACTCCCTCATCTTGGAGAGGGTCCAGAAAAATTCCTGAGATTTTTATACATGAGGGAGTACGGCCACTACCCGTGGCTCTACCCAACGAACTTTCTCCTGGGCAGGCTCGGACTTCACTCCTTACAGCTCAGGAGAGAGGGGTATGCCGCCACTCACTTCTTCAGACTGCTGCGGGGCTATATTGTAAACCCTGCGATTTTGGAGCGCGTAAGTCTCTATGTTCCTGATGACTATCTAAGACAGCGTCTTCATAGATTATTCTATCTTCCTGCCTGTAGGACCAACCTGCCAATGGTTCTGCCGGTGGGGAGAAGTATTTTGCTCCTGAACAAAATCTCTTCCGATATCGACTTATTTCAGGTCAGTGAGGAGAGATTCAGAAGTGAAATCCTATTGATTTCTCCTCATTGACCTGATCATCACCACTGCCTGAAATTTTATTTTTTAAAATTTTTATTTTTTGTTACTATAATTTGTATTTATTTTGTAAAAAAAATAACTTATTTCTTATATGCTTTAAATTCAAAAAATTTGTCATGTATAAGAAATTTAATAAAAATATTATTATTATCATCATTATTATTATTATCATTAAATCTGGATAACTACTTACTTTGATAAAATGCACTCGTATCACCAACGCGTTTTGACGTAGTTTTGAGATGTGAACTTAAAGCTAACCCATTCATATAAATGGTTATCCAAACTCTACGGATCAAATTGTCAAAGTAAACTCACTTGGTTTTTTTTTAAATTGAGTCGTAAAAAAAAATTTTTTTTTTCTTTGTATTTTCACGGTGAAAAATATACACATTTACTCAATGAGTGCCTTCAAATATTAATTAATTAATATTTGTGATGAAGTTTTTAATGCTTACTGGACATGATATACAATATATGTATACGGTAATGAACGTTACTAAACGTTTAAAGGTCGTAGGTTCGAACCCGGCGTGCGAAAATACATTTTACTTAATTAATATGTGTGAGAACACATTTCTTCAATTTAAAATAATATACGAGGCCTGTTCAAAAGAAAAGGTAAATTTTGAATTTTCGCGGGCTGCGTACATTCCACTATCGATTTTTTTTGTTATGTTGATACACATATGTTAATTGTATGTTAGCATTATCAGCCATTTTGGATTAGTGGTTTGTTTTTGACAACTGGAAAGGTAAGTCACGTTTTTGTGTGTTTTTACTTTTTTACTAAAGGCACTTAAACTCCAATGCACTTTAAATGTTGACTGTGGCATTCGGCGAGTCTACTTTGTCTTAAAAAAGTGTTTATAAGTGGTACAAGCGCTTTACAGAAGGCAGAGAAGATGTTAATGACGATGAGTGTCCTGGAGTTCTGGAAAAATAAATCATGGGTTTTATTCTTTATTCCATTCTTAACGCAAAATTTAATACACCAATTTTTTTCAAAAGTAAAAAAATCGAAGAACACACGAAAACGTGACTAACCTTTCCAGTTGTCGAAAAAAAAACCACTAATCCAAAATGGCTGATAATGGTAACATATGATTAACATATGTGTACCAACATAACAAACAAAAAAAATCGATTTTAGTTTTTCCCATCGCTAAGTTCACCATTCAGAATTGAAACGTTGCTTGAAAGGAGTTTAGCCGTGCTTGGTGACCAGATCTGAATGGCCAGGTACTTTTCAATCTTCCTCTATTCCACTTCCTAACCCTTATATTTATGTACCCCCCTTACATTTTACCTCGCAACGTACCCCAATTGGGGATGCCATAGTCTCACTGACTCTAGACGGTAAGGAGCAGTTGGGACTCTTGTGCGGTATTCACTATTAAAAATAAAATAATAATAAGTTTTTTGGCATCTACTTTTGGTAAGTTTTATATTTTAAAAATTTTCTTTCATAATTTTGATTAAATCCCTGTTATTCAAATACTTAAAAGCTTTGTTTTGATTTTTTATAAATATATATTTGCTATTTCCATATTAGAAACTGTTAATTCATGGTGGAACTTCATTTAAATGATTTTAATATAACCAAATTTTTAACTTTATTCCACTGTTTTTTTTATTTAAGACCTGACCGGTTTCACCTTATGACGGGCATCTTCAGACTGGTACGATTAAGTAAGTCTATAGAATATATATTATTAGGAGTATGTATTACATAGACTTACTTCAAATGTACCAGTCTGAAGATGCCTGTCATAAGGTGAGACCAGTCAGGTCTTACATAATAAAAAATAGTGGAATAAAGTTAAAAAAATGGTATTATTAAAATCATGTATATTTGAATTGAGAGAGCGATCAGTTTAATTACTAATCAGGTTTGAAGAATAGAGGTTAGTAATCCTTCGCTTAAACATCAGCCTAGAGTTAATCCCTACTTAGTTAATCCGGTATTCGCTTAAGTTTGATTAGTGGCTAAAGCAGACTATTGCATTTTAGAAGTAACAGCGTAAAGGTGTTTGAATTTATGATAGCGATCAAATAATTCATCTTCTAGAAGTACTTTACCGCCAGTCCAGACTTAAGTGAACTCGGACCGAGTTGGTGCTAGAAACTGCTACGGTAACATCTCAAATTAGTTAGAAGTGCAACGGAAACTTAACTCTTAAGAAGTTGTTTAAGTTTGCTCCGGGCTAACTTGATCCACTGTAATCCTGAACTTTTGAATGAATTACTCTTATATTTTCGCAGAAAGCAATAACTTTGTGGTTTGAAATATTTAAAGAAATGAAATAATAATTTATTAAAGTCACATACTTAAAAATCGGGTAAATTTGTCCAGTAGTCCATCCACCAGGGATATTTCCTGTACACTCATAAAATTTATCATTATTTTTTAATCACCTCTTCAGTTGACGTTTTGTCTCTTTCAATTCATATTATGTCTTTTTCTCTCTGTTCCTTTGTTATAATTTAAATGTTCTTGTATTGTTTTCTGATTGTTCTGTTATTTTGATTTGGATTTAGTTCTCTCTCTGTATGCATATATAACCGCACACTTTTATAATAATAATTAAAAGGATTACTTTTATTGCGCCGTTTTCGTGGGAACATCACCCCAAGGGCGCTTGTACTTTACTACTTTGTATTTTTGTTAAGTTTAATTTTGTACGTTGATGATGCTTAGACTAAGCAAAACCAGTTGGTCACACAAAATAAAATAGTATCCGTGATCTTATAAATAGTTATTTTTTGATTTTTTTGAATTAATCTTATTTTTAAAGGTTTATTTTTTCAAAAAAAGCATTTTTAATTTTTTTTTTTACGCTCTAAACTTTATGACTGTGACACAATCATATTCAAATGAGATTTTAATTTACGCATTTCAAAATTTATCTAACTTTAATCTTATTAACTCGGGCAAGAATAATACAAGATTCCGAACTCAACAAAAAATACACCAACCCACAACTAAAACGACCTTTGGACAAAGAGTTTTCATTATTTCTCTATCGAGTTTTATAACTTTCTCCCTTAAACTAAAAACTCTTATCAATTAGCGGATTTAAAAAAAGGAGAAAAAAACACATAGATTATGGAGACAGAAAGAAAAAAAGTGTTTTTTTTTATTGATACTCAATTAGTATTTAAATTATAACAAAAAACCATGTATAATGAGGCTATAGAACGGGGTACTCCAGTAAGAATACATCATTCTTAAAAACTTAAAAAAGTATAATAAATAAATAAATTATATACCAATATCAACTTTAAAAAAAGACACAGAAATCCAATCAACTTCAGTTTTTTTTATAATGTAAAAATGTATTACAGCGAATCTGGCCATCAATCCTTAACATCTTTGAAAATAAGTATCTTTGTAATGAAACATTAATCCCGTGTTAAAATTTTGATTAAATCAAACTTAATTTTGCAGAACTTAGTTATAACAATATTACATTTAATTTAGTTCCACAAATTTAGCAAAAAAAACTTTAAAATGAATATTATTTAATAAAATACAATCAGTTCATAAGGAATCACAATTGTTTAATTGTCACGTTTTCAGATTAAATTTGTTGAACATAAATTATTGTATTTCATTTTATTTTAGTTTAACGCATGCAAATAATATTTGATTTGGGGGTTAAAACTTACCAACTAAATAACCATCACGGCGTTTCTGAAGGGGTAGGCAGAGAGAACGGACCTTCACACAACTCTGTCTCGGCACGCACTTCTTGTTTCATTCACATGCATACATACTCTTCTATTATTCTGACTACACGTGGCCCGATTCAAGTATTTTATTCACAATATATTATATTTTATTTATTAATTTGGGGTTAAGTGAATATATTTCATCAGCTTGTTCCAAAAGTGTAATACTTTTACTGCGAAAAACTGTTATAATTATTTTGGATAGGTATTTGAAGGGTTCTCTCTTAACTTGGGCAAAGAGAGCCCACTTTTGTACAGTGAAATTCACCTTCGCAATTCGATTTTTTTATGTTTTCATATAATTTTATACAGTTTCAATGGGTAATCTTTTTAATTTAGGAGTTGTCATATTACACGTGATAAATATTACTCTGCCACGTGTTTTTATGAGGTAATTATAATGTAATTGAATGTACATGTATTTCGTGTGATGCAATTACGTGATTCATTTCACGTGTTCAAATCAGTCTTGATGGTAATACCGCTGAAAGTGAAATCGATACATTTAAATTACATTTTGTTTTTGATATTTTTAATAAAATCTACATGATCTTACAAATTACAAAAATCTTTGAAAAGAACCTTTACTAACTCAATAAATAATCAAAAATAATTTTCTTTGTTAGTACGTACGATCGTGCGGGTATGAACTTTTCAAATTTGGAACTGTTGTTAATTGAAATTATCAAATTTAAAAAATATTTATTTCAAATCCTTACCTACCTAATAAGGTACCTGCCTACAATATATTTTAGCAGACACTATTCTATATTTGAAATGGGTGAGTTTAATTTTTTTTGAATATTGGCAATCATGTTACTTCTCGTTATTTTTCACGGGTAACAACTAGTATTAAATATTTAATATGATTTTAATTGTAAGTACGTCATAATGTTCATCATTACTTTTAATATGTTCATGCATGATCTGTTTTGCCTTTTAAATGCATTTGAAAACTATGACTCAGCCACAAACAATCAACTTATTTATACGGTTTTCATCATCATTTCATCTTTGCATATATTGAATCTTATTCACACGTTCAAATACTTTTCAAGTACTTTTACGTGTTGAGATATGTTTTGTCTCAAATGCATCGTATGTAATCTTTCGGGGTGTTTTTTTAAAGAACTACACTTGATAGTGTACCTTTGACTGAATACCCAGTAAAAATGCCACATCTGAAACTAACGTGGTTAGAATAGCAAACAAACTTAAGTATTTTCATTTGTTTCTTTTTGTTTCTACGAATTCTGCTAAGCTGTCGAGTAATGTATTTATTTTGATTAATGTATTAGCTCTAAGATAATACAATAGTAAAATTCTCTTTTGATGTTTATATATTTATGTGCATACTAAAGTTGGTAAAATTCCAAATTCAATAACTCAGTTGGATATATTTCGGCTTATGTCAGTGTATTCGCTGGTGTACGATTTGTAATTAGATCAGGCTTTATGGAATATTTCTATTCTGTCGATTTGTGTTACAAAATCGTGCTTAAAAACAATCAATTATATCTTACATGTTCATAATTTGTTATAAAATAATCTCCCGATTCTCTCTTTGAAATAGGGAGAAGGCGGGTAGGAGGAAACACGGGGCAAAACGTAAGCCGAACTAAATTAAACGTATCCAAGTAGAATTACGCATAGGGTTTTCTCAGGAGGACGTGGGGAGGTACCAACTTACACGGTTTCATCACGCGGATAAATGGAAATGCCTGCTTTAACATCGCTAACCATCTAATGAAGAATTTCTTAACAAGAGCTTCGGATTTAAATTCACTTTGACATTTCGTTGGGTTAGTGGCCCTGAAAAAGTCACACCTGTCGTCCGACACTGTTGCAATTATTTAGTAATAAAACGTTATACGAATGGTAATTGATGTGGGAGATTGTGAAGAAATCAAAAAGTTTGTATAATTTTGGCCGACAAAATGCACCAAATGAGTCAACAGAAAGAATTTCAGTCAGTTGTTAAATTCATGGAAATAGATTCAATTATAAACTGTTAATTATCCGTGGATCATTGTAATGTTGGCAACTAGAACGGCTCTCGGCACAAAGAATGAAAGGGTTGCTGATGGACCAGAAATATCGATTTGCCATTGTTCAAAAATTTTGGCTAACTGGCAATTTTTCACGAAAGTTCTACTTAACGTACTTGTATGTTTTAAATTAAAACTTAAGAAACACACGATACAAAAATTTATCACCGCGCCAAGAATCCAAATGTTTAATCTTCAGTATGTTACATAAAAGTTGGGAAAGAGAAGACGAAGAGGTTCAGGTAGTTGAGAAACACCTGACTTTACCAATGTTACGAAATGTATTATGTAAATGTAAATAAACTCGTGTTAGTGAGACTTTGTTTTAAGGGGCGAAATTTGAACACGCGACCTCTGAGTCTCCTGAGCCAAAAAGCTTACCGCTTTGTCACGAAGGTCGAAGCGCCTTATCTTTTATAAATTTGTATGGTTCTTTCCATTCCATTTGTTAGATATTATCACTATAAGTCACAGTGATAAAAGGTAACAAAGACAACCTCACAAAGTCTCCTAATCCATAAAACGAAAATTAGGTCGAAATTAACTTACGCTAGCCCCATATGGGCCAACGCTTCAGAGTCACACTTAAAAACACTTCAAACCTTCCAAAATAAAGCCATACGCATAGCCCTAAGAGCCCCCAAATGGATAAGGGTTTCCCAACTCCACAAATACTCTGAAAACCCCTTCATAAATGAATGCATGATAAGTCTCGCGGAATCATTTTATGCGGGAATTCCCAACCAGAAAAACAATTCAATTAACTCCCTCGCGAAGTACGACGAAAATATTTGTACAAAACAAAGAAAACCAAATAAGTTCTAACAAAAGATAAATCTTCGCCAGATGCAGTTATTTTTAGCATAAATTATTTTAAAGAAACTTCACCGAAATTCCTATTACAACAACCATAAATTTAACATCATGATGAAATCACCTTTAGATATGCAAATTTTAACCAAATCCTGTACTGTATGACAAATTCAGAAAGTCCATTCTTTTAAATTCGCTCCCATGCCCTAAATCGGAAAAAGAAAAAAAAAAAAGAAAAAATTAAAAAATTAAAAAAATTAAAATAATAATCATAATTTAAAGTTAATAATTGTGTTTATCTGATGGGACCTGCCAGGTAAGTATGTTCCTGTATATTTTCTTATTTAAACTAGGAATTAATATGTAACGATAGAAAGTAAGATCTGTACAGCGCCCTTGAGGTGATTTTTCACAAAAACGGCGCTATACAAATCATCCAAATATTATTATTATTATTATTAAAGAGAAAAGGGCTTTATTAGCCCGGAGATCAGTAAGCCAAAATTACTAAAAAACCTCACAAAGTGTTGCTATGTCATAAATGTGTTATCCGTGTTCAGTGCTGACCCCTTCTTTTCCGAGACAAGTAAACGCTTTGAAACTCAAGGAAACAGAAAATTTAATAGACTTAATCCCATCCAACATACAAAGAACAAACGTTGAAAAACAAATTATGAATTATTTCCGGATACAAATTAATCGTCTCTTATTTTTAACGTATCTATCTAGTATCCTCAATGAATAATTAAACGCAACCTTCCCACCCTATCTTTCCCTCTCCAATATTCTTCCGTCTCACAATATTCTCAAGGAAGGTTACAATCCTAAAAACTCCGGGCAGTGGAATTCTTGTATGTTATCACATAAAAAAATAAGGTTAAAGTTCTCAAAGTAAACTACGTACAAATAATTTACTTAATTCGGTTACGAGTCTAGGCATTGCCCCTAAGGCAAAACTTTGCCCGACAAAGTAACGTACGCTATTTTTGCTCTAAGGTTATTGGAAAAATACCAAGGACAAATTAAAAGTATCGTCACGGCAATGATAATTATTATTGGAAAAGCACCGCCTGCGTGTGGTTAATTTTTATTAGTTCATTTCGACCTCGAACCGTCAACTATATCTAATAATTGTTTTATTTTGAGTGACCTATTAACTTCGTTGATTTTCAGTTTCCTTTCAGAATGGCGTGCTTACACAAAAACACGCTTACAAAATGTTTTATTCGTTTTAGTGATTTTTCAATTTCAAAAGTCCGGAAATGTGAAAATTTTGGTTGGTGATTTCATATTTGATTTAAGCTTAAGCAACTATCAATTGCCCATATTTTTAATTAAGGTATAAAACAGATTCAAGGATCCGCAGGCACGAACTCTTGGATTATGTTTTGAATACGGGTGAAAGTTTTAAAAATTACTTTATTTTTTAATAATCGTGGTGTTATGTCACGTTAATGGTAATTTAATTTTTATTTAATACTACAGAAGAGTCCCAGTAGCCCGGAGTATGTAAAACTATGGGTTTCATGATTTGAGGAATTTTGTGAGGAGGGGGATAGAAACGAGGAAGATGATGAATTAGTCACCACATTTTGATGAAGATAAGGCAATGTCATAGCTAAAGTCAACAGTGATACAGTTCCAAAGCATTTGATCTAGAAAAACTTTAATAATTTTGGGATGCCTACACAGTAAAATTGATAGTCTTCGCAAGGTTTTAAACGCGCACAACTACGGCAGCTTGTTAATAATTACAAAAATTAAAGAAAACACATTTCCGTTTCTACAATTGTTGAATGTTGTAATAATTATAAACTTAAAACTTATTTAAGTCGTATTTACAATAATCACACCCAAATTTATAATTAATTTACTATTTGTAATGTAAATTCACATCGCTATTATTTTAGCATGTATTCAACTTCTAACGGCATCTCCGGCTACAAGTATCTACAATGTATACACGCGGGGCAAGAAGCATTCTATACCATAGAATTTATTTACGGATTAGACCCAAGCTCCCATTCCCCCTCTCTCCCCGCGGCTCTTAGAGCCTCTAGAACCATACGATAATATAACATAATAATAATACCGTCGGAATTCCCTGTTCTCCCCATAAACAAGACATAACTTGGAATTTAGGTACGACCGTGTTTAAGTAGAGCTACTGTAATACACACAAACAAGGCGAGGACTGCATGAGGAAATGTATGGAATAGCATTACGAAATAAATTTGTACGTTTGAAAAGTTTTCAGAGTTTTGCAGCCGAAGTTTTATACGGGTAGCAACCAAAAAAGTGCAAAGTCTTCTGTTTAAATGCTAAATAACTGTTTTGTTTATTACAAAACTACCTTAACTTGATGCAAACGTGAGGGTTCTTTTTTATAGCGAATACCACCCAGCCGCTCCCAACCGTCTCGAGCCAGAGGTACTATGGCATTGTTTGTGAGAGTAAAGGTAGTTAGTAGGAGAAGGAGATGGGGAAGACAAAGTTTGAGAATACCTGGCTATTCAGATATTGTCACCAAAGACGGCTAAAGCCATTTCAAGCAACGTTTCGTTTCTGAATGGTGGTCTATCATCAGGGTAATACTTAGGGTATCTAGAACTCGTTTTTTCCGCTGCAAATCCGCATTTATTTAGGGTTTTATAGGCGGTTGTTCGTAACTCGGAAAAATGATTTATTTAAAAAAAAAGTTACAGGCTCTTTTTTTATTGCCCTGATGAGGTATCACCATCCAGAATCGGAATTTTTATTGAAGTGGCTTTAGTTATTTCAAGTAATCAATTATATTCTACCCGACCTCAATCTTTTCATAATTTTTCTCTCCCACGCTCTTCAACCCCACAATATTTACACCGGTTCTGGGTAGTTCGAAATCTTGTAGCGTGTAATTGTCAACAAATTACTCAAATTGGCAGGAAAACAAGTCGTGCTTAAGCAAATCGAATATTTCAGTTGGACCTTGTAAAGAGAGTGTCGTTTCTGCGTAGTTACAAAAATTATGCTAAGACAGAGAAAAATAGTCGTCCCATCATATCTGCCTACCTTTGTCGAGTAATGGCGTGTTTGCTATGGTTAATTCGGAATAATGGTAGAAGAACGTGATCATTTTTACCTCATCTTTTTTGTTCATTATTTTTTTTTGAGTTATGGGGTAACTAATGTCTCCTATTCTACATCATCTTGAGTAAGGTGAGAATTTATTAACCGCTTGGTGGAAAATACTGAAATTAATGATTGTGTGTGTGGGTTGTATTTTTTACTTTAAAAAAGAATGTTTCAACTTTATTTCAGCAATGGATTTTAAAATTTGCTAACGGGGGGGGGGGGGTGAAGGGATAAAGTATTGATATCGGTCTAAGATTGTTGGAGTCTTCGTCTGGGAAGAACCGCCCAAGACAATTGATGGATGGGTTGGGAATGAATGACACTTTACTTTAAAATGATTTGGCTTTGTCAAGAATGTCTTGAAAATGGGTGGGGATGTTTGTGTGATGGTATTTCTGACAAACTATGGACTTTTTGTGATTCAATTCAATTCACTTCAATTATGTATTCATTTAAAAAATACAATTTCAAGGCGTTTATATATATATAAATGTACATGGGGGTATTAAAAACAGAGTGCAAGGCATATATGCTAAGACAAGAGAAGTGTAAATTCGTGATGAAAAATATAGATGTACATTTTCTAAGATTTTATAAATAAACAAAATGGATATACTCGCATGTAATAAACAGTAGTTCAGCAAGCAGCAATTAAGCTTGCTGTTTAAAGGTAGTTTCACTGATGCAAAAAAATGTCGATATCTGAAGCGATTCGATTCAACAGCAAAATTTGTGTTGTGAAGAGTCTTATTTCTACTCTGGCAATGATTTTGTTTCAAAATCAAATAAGTTATTCTAACATTCTACCTTAACTTCTCAAATTCAGAGTTAAAATACATTTCCAGCAGACGTCAAGCCAGTGCTTCGCTAATTAAGAATCCTAAGCAACACGGATCCTCCGGGGATATCAAAATAAAGATCAATCTCACTCCGAACACTTAATAAATCTGATCACTTCTCCTTCAGGCCCAGCTTCCTCAGCCAATGATCCTAGACGGTGTCTTTCAGGTGTCAATCAATTAATTATTACGAAACCAGGAGAAGAGCGTTTCCTTTCTCACTTAGAGGCGAGAATACACTTAGCAAAGTGTTTGTATTAGGAAATGAAACCATTGGTAGATAATATAATAGATCTCGAACTGAAGGTTTACTAATTCATTTGTATTACTTGGAATATTCGTATTAAAGCCAATGAAATATTCAACTACGTGCCTGAAACTTAGTTAGCGTATAACTGATGAAGTTTTTAGTAAATTAACTGTCTTAAAAAACAGATAAGGGATATTTGACGGCCTCCGTGGTTGAGTGGTAAGACGCTCGAATACGAATCCAGAAGTCGCGGGTTCAAACCCGGCGTGCGCAAATAATTTTTACTTCTAAGAATTTGTGTCATAACACATCTAATTCATATAAAATAATATTTAGTATACAGAGCAGTAGAAACTCCAAATAACGCTGTGATGAAAGAACACCATTTAGAATTAAAAGGTTGCTCTAAATGGCTTTTGCCGTGTTTGGTGACATGTACTTTCCAACCCTACTCTTCCCTATCTATTTTTCCTCCCCACAACCTTCAGCCTCACAAAATACCCTGACTGCGAATGCTATAGTCTCACTGGCTCTAGACAGTTGGGACTCTTGTGTGGTATCCACTATAAAAAAGGGCTACTTTTGGGTTTTATATTTTGGACTTTGGCAAAGTAAGTTGAAATCTTGTGGACTTTTTTAACCAACTTGGCTTTGTTGTAAAATTTATATTGTTACTTAACTCTTCACTAAAAGTGTTGTGTTTAATAATTGTTTTTTTTTTTTTAATTGATAGTGACGTTAGAAGTTTGTAGGTGTTCATATTTGATTTCTAGCGCCAACCTTTTAACGGTAGTAAATATTTAAATAAATCCAAGTTTTTATTAAAAATACCTACAACTGATTGGACAAAAACCAACATGCGTTTTAATTAATTTTTATAATAAATAATATATTTTTTATAATTTTTTATGAGTTTCTTAGGAGTATGCCTGACCAAACTCTGTCCCATCTTGGTTTTCCACTTAACGGTATAAAAAAAGTTAAGCGAGGGAAATAGGTAAGACCAGTATTCAAAAAAAAAAAAAAATAATGCTGTCAGATAAAACGTCCTCCGAATAAATATTTGAGGTGTTGATTTACTGACCATCCTACTGCGCAACTTAAAGCTTAAATGATCACAGTAATACAATATTTCATACCTTCTTTTATTTAAAATAAATAAATTACACCTTCCATGAGGATCTACCATATATAGCCTCCCAGCTGGGTAATCTTTTGAGGCGGGTCAAGGAATTGATTTATTGATGTAGGCCTTGAAAAATCCCGAATTAAATGAACTCGGTTTTTTCGCGGGCCGAGTTAGCAAAATAATCATCGCGTTTGGTTAGAGGTTGGAAAATAGTTCTAGATATTTTTTTCCCGATTGACCCAGCGGAAGTGACCAGAACAAATGGCTACCATTCGGGCAGCCTGCCAGCGTCTATGGCGGTGTTCGCTTTTAGGTCTTTTTAAAATTCCCTAGCTATGTTTTGTCTTCGGTGGTATTCCGAAAGCATGTTTATAGAGCCCATTTTCCGGAGTGCATTTTATGCTGTCTTCTTCAGCTTGACTGCTTCGATTCAGTGACTGTCAAACTATGGTTTATGTCAGCTCTCGAGGACTTCACGGAGGAAATAATATAAACATGCATCGCTGATGTGATGACATCTCCCGCTTCACGTTCACATATCGATGGGTCCTCAGAGATATAACAGACTGCACTTGAAGGAAAAGTGCTGAAGAATTACCGCATACCGTAACATTTTGTTGCCTTGTAGTGTCATTACTTCATCTTTACCTGTTGGTTAGGTTGGCAGCTTATAGAAGACAGGACAGAAGTGGTAATTAGGCAGTGGTCAGAGAAGCTCAAAGCCGCTGTGACCTCCACTATGTACCTGAGTGGCCCACTGGTAAGGGACAGGTCGAAAATGCTAGCCTGGTGTGATTGGACGTCTAGTATTCTGATCGGTTATTCGACGCATTTGTTTATTTCACGAATAAGAGCAAAGTGTTTCACCGATCTACCAGTTGAGTTTGTTAGGTTTGAGAAATTCAACCATCACAAACTCGGCCAGAAGGTAGCGCGCAAGAGAATGTCCACAGTTTCGCACAAGTATTCGAACAGCTCGACAGTGTCTGATTCAACAAGATTTGGCGAGCGATAAAGAGAGGCATACATTCTTACCGTTCTGGTAAGATCAAGGCGTACCCATAATACTTCCTGTCTGACGTTCTTGACGCTTGCAAAACGAACGCAGCAGGTTTCAGCTTAGCTGTAAAGGCAGACCTTTCCCCCCGACCTGAAAAGACTTTCCATTTGGTGGAGATTTTGGTAGAAAATGTGATGCTGGATAGGTATAAGGTTGATGTGCAGACCGCGGTGTTGGTAGAATTCTCCTTTGTCTTCGGTCCGTGCCGAGGACTCCTGCTGTTCGCTGTCGAAAAGTCTACTTTATATATTACAGTTTCCGAATATAAATCAAATACAAATATGTCATTATATATTACGTATAACTGGGTACAATGTTTTTTATCAAGTTTTTTTAAGTCTCAACTCTTCTGCATTTCAGCATTTATGAGTTTCCATTTAGATTGCTTAATTTCATGAATACCGAAGGGTACATCTTATCTTTAATCATATTATTATTTTAGCAGTAAACAAGTAGTTTACTCCAAATTGAATCAACCCTCTACTGTACATAATCCCTCAACATCATCATTTATGGAATGTAAAGTTTTTTCATTCCGTATATATACACATGCACTGTTGTACCCATATCTGAACCTTTCTCTCTCATGATTTATAATAACGATCATGGTTTATGAAAACGATCATAGCTTAAGATTGTTTTAATTTGTATTCATAATAAATATTATTTTCTCCTTGTTACTTTAGGTTAGGGAATTTAGTGCAAAGCGCACTTGAAATGAAATATCAAAAAACTACGCTGTATAAGTTCACTGTTATTATTGATAAGACATTTTTCAAAAATTAAAAATACCACAAAATTGAAGCATTGTTCACAAAAGGCTTCTTTTTTTTAATCTTTAATTTTTTTAGCTCTAAAAAAATAAAATAATTTACGTGGTCTTGGACAAAGTTATTTTTTCATATATTTTATTTATTGACGCCTTGGAGGCTTTTACATGTAGATTTATTTTAAGTTGTGCAAAGAAGTAAAATAAATTAATTGAATATAACATAATAGCAAGAATTAAAAAAAAAATAGTAAGTACAATAGAAGTTTATAATTACAGCGTACGTTTTAAAATTAGTTATATTATCGTAGTAAATTACACTAAAGCATAATAAATTTAAAAGTAATTAGTAGGTACAATGTAAGCATATAATTATAGGGTAATGTTGTTACAATTATTTAAATTATCATAGAAGATTACAACAACAAAAATAAATTATGATAACAATAATAAAACTATAAAATTAGTAAAAGCTACTAAAATGAAATAAGTTTTTTTGGTGCATCTGTTGCATCTATAATATATATGCACTATTTAAGTCGTAATTACTCTCTGACTTCACTACGCGACAAAATGAACCGTGTCTAGTAAATGTGTGCGCCTCATTGCACCCACGAGGAAGAGAATATTGCTCCTCTGGTCTTATAATGTAAAAGTCTGGGTGGCTCATACAAGAATATCAGGAACTGCATTTCAGAACTATGATGCCATGAAGTCAGCGGACCGTGAAATAATTTTGCACCCACTCCTTTTTGTGCTTTATTTTGGAAAAAAACCGACTCTGCAATAATGAGCTTTCCCATTGCAATCACTAGCACGATTTTTGGACAGTTGCTTGAAGTAATAAACTTCAATTCCCTTCACACGACGTTAATTTTGATGATTTCTATGGCAGAGCAGTGGGAATCTTCGCTCTGGATCTAAAGGTAGCGGGTAGACATCCCTGCATAGGCAAATAATAATAAAAAATATCCTTGACGCCTAAACATGATGGCCTCCGTGGTCGCGTGGTTAAGACTCTCAACTACATAGGTCAGGGATTCAAATCTCGGCATGTGCGAATAAATTGATTTTAATTATTTTTGTGTTATTTTACATTTAAATCATATATATTAGTATAAAGTATAATTGTAACACGTTCTAGAGGGGCAGATACCCTAAATATTGCCCTGGTGAAAGACCACCATTCAGAATCAAAAAGTTGCTTGAAATGGCTTTATTTGTGCTTGGTGACCAGATCTGAATACCTATGTACTTTCCGACCTTCCTCTTCCCCATCTTCTTCCCCTCCCAACTACTTTCCGCCTCACAAAGTATTCCAATTGGAGATGCCATAGTCTCGCTGGATCTAGGCGGTTAAGAACAGTTGGGACTCTTGTGCGGTATTCACCATAAACATTAAAAATAAATCCACGATTAATTTTTAAAATGTATACTTGCATCTCATTCCTTAAATACTAAAAAAACACTCTCACTGTCACCTTGGTATGAAACCATTCACCTTTTTCGTCCTCACAACATTCATATTGAAATAGAAACCCCATTGATTTTCTGGCTTTGAATGGAAGAAAGTTTTGTTTTGTATCACAGTTTAATTAAAAAATTAAAGTTAGCTTCTCATATCATTCTTCAAACTTTTAATAACCATCATATATCTAATGTCTTGCCTGCATTATACATGTAATCATTATTTCTTCACTTCAAAGGGTAAATAAGCTTAACATTGATTTAACCCTGCAGACATTCGAGGGTTATGTTAGATGAATACAAATCCTAATTCACCAATCCTTGGCAGGTTGCAATGTGTTTTGGCGTTTCTCCTTTGATTAAAGCGTGTGAGATAGACGTATTCCAAGCAACCGCTAGCAACTATGAATACAACTAGAAATATAGAATACACAACTACATCTAGCGGCGCCCACCAGCAACTAACAACTTCTGGGTACTGGTAACAAGGAGGGGGGGAGTTCTGTGAATGCTCTGGGGAGGGATGATTGATAGTGTGAATGATTAACAAACCTACTTAAATACTTGAATACAATCTTCTAAGGAGTGAATCAAGTAGTCTTTACAATTATAATGCAACAAAGTAAATGTCTGCATAGTCAGTAGAAATGTGTTTACCAGCGTGTTTGACTACTTTATAAAATTAAGAAATTATATTTGAATTTAACTCGTTAAAAGCTCAGGACACGTTATCTAAATGTACACGTTTTTGGTTCGTTCTCCAAGTAAAAATAATTTTATTGCCTCGCCAACTTGCGATTTGCTACCAGCGGCCTCCACGACGTTTTGATTATTTTGACGGCGTCCATGGTCGAGTGGTAAGACGCTCGACTACGAATCCAAAGGTCGCAGGTTCAAACCTGGCGTGCGTAAATAACTTTTATTTAATTAATATGTGTCACACATTTCATTCATATAAAATAATATAAAGTATATTTGCGGCACGTTCCAGAGTTGTAGATACTCTAAGTAGCGCCCTGGTGAAAGACCACCATTCAGAATCGAAAAGCTGCTTGATTGAAATAGCTTTACATGTTTGTGACAAGATCTGAATAGACAGGTACTTTCCAACCTTCCTCTTTACCATCTCCTTCCTCTCCCTACTACCTTCGGCCTCACAACATACCTCAATTACGGAAGCATAGTCCCACTGGCACTAGATGGTTGGGAGCAGTTAGGACTCCTGTGCGGTATTCGCTATTTTTTTTTACTAAACCAGTGAAATAGTTTTCGATCAATCGCCAGAACCCAATATAGCTAAAAATCGATTTTTAAGACCATCAATTAAATGAAAAAAGATTCACAAGTTTTGTAACATAATAAATTATGTTAAGTACAAGTACTTACCGCACTTTACTATAATGCGCACAAAGCTATTACACATGGACTTCAATAGTGAGAAGTGGCGCAGGAGACAGAATCTGGTCGGTGCGCAGCCCGCCGATAAACAACTGACAACGGCTTGTCAAGAGGAGATCGACTGTCAACAGACTCGCAGAGTGAGGGAGGAGAATTAACGGGTTCAATCCAGGGGATCAGAACCCCGAAATTTCCTGGAGAAACACGAAAGATAAAAGTGTTCTCTCGAAAAAAACGGACAGCTAAGAAATGGCAAAGGCGCTCAAACTGACCGGCAATACCGCCATGGACAACAAGACGACCAGAATCATTCTCCACCATATGCAGCATGCGATCCTGCAATTTTAGCCGCTGTAATACAAGCCGCTTTACGGCAAGACCTTCGCCCGGGAGGTGTTCTGCCTGAGATTCTAGCCGTTCTTCATTGTTGAAGAGGACCGAAAATATAACGTATGTTTTCACCAAAACAAACATTCATATAAGTTTTATGTCACTCTTTTAAGTTTTCTCTACAGTTTCGTTTTTTTTTTTTTTTACTTGAATACCGCACAAGTGTCTCAACTGCTCCCAGCCGTCTAGAGCCAGTGATACTATGGCATCCCTAATAGGGGCATGTTGTGAGGCTGACGGTAGTAGGGAGAGGAATGAGATGAGGAAGGGGGAGGTTGGGAAGTACCTGGCCATTCAGATCTGGTCGCCAAACGCGGCTAAAGCCATTTCAAGCAACGTTTCAATTCTAAATGGTGGTCTTTCACCAGGGCGATACTTAAAGTATCTACCACTCTGGAACGTGCCGCAAATATACTTTATTTTATTTAATATCAATTAAATGTGTTATGACACGTATTAATTAGATAAAATTTATTTGCGCACGCCGGGTTCGAACCCGCGACCTCTGAATTCGTAGTCGAGTGTCTTACCACTCGACTATGCAGGTCGTCAATGATAAAACTATGAAATTTCCGTCTTTTAGGTAAATGGTTCACCGGACCAAACGAACCTTTCGATTCACAGAGAAAATAAAAAGCTCACAATTGTTCTTCTAATAATGATTCGTGATATTTTAGCAGGTCAAGACTAGCGAAGCTATCTCTCACTTTGCACATTAATGCAACCTTCAGTTAAGAATACCTTTTTTATTTAACCAAAATTATGAATATTTATATTGGTACGTGAGGTAAACCTTCATTCCAACATGTGATTTATAATCTTGGAAGCCATTAAAAATTCCTTTCTGAGAGCCATAAATGGGCCATTAGTAGATAATTTATGCTTTCTTTTATGAAAAAGCATTTCCTCATAGAATTAAGTAAGAAAAGAGAATTATGCTTTGCCCAAAAAAATGTGTTCTTCTCAAAAAGGTTCAATGATAATTATTATGGTCGATAATTTGGAAAATAATGGAAGCGTATATTAAATGCCTGAAATACATAATTCCATTTTAAATAAAATACTATTTTAATATCTACGCTACAGCGACCAAATATTCTTTACTTTGCTGTGTTCACCAAAATATGATAAAATGAGGTTTTAAATAAAGAGCTTTATTAAGAATTTACAATTTAATTACTACCTATCTTTTTGTAAATCCACCAATTCTGCTTGAAACTGAGATTCATTCCGGAATAATACCAACGTCAACCCCAAAAATAAAAGCTGTCTTTGATAACACTGTTCATATTTTGTTATGTACGATTAGTCATTGCGTGCCCAAATAAAAGTAATATTTGCATTAATTTATCTTACTAATTTTATGTTGCTCATCATTTTGGTCATCAAAACTAAACTTTTATTACTGTTTAAAAATCAGCCAACTAACTTATTGACTAAACATACTGTATCTGAAAATAAAACTACCTTGCCCTACAAATTGTGTAAAAATTTTAAGAAGCAAAAGATCACCATTAAAGAGTTTTTCCCCTTTAAACAAAAGATTTATGTATTATCTGAACTAACTAACCATCATCTCGTTTCTCCGCAGGGGTAGGCAAAGAGGACGGACAACCATACAACTCTTTCTTGGCACACACTCTTTGCTTAATTCACATTCATACATATTATTCTGTTATTCTGACTCTTCCCATAACCCGACTCAATTCACTTTTGCGTAATATATTATTTTCACACTTGTTTCTTCATTCGTTCGTTTTACATGTCCATACCATCTAAACATCCCGTTTTTTATCCGTTTCAATACACCAACATCAGTTTTGCATTCTTTCGGATATCCACATTATCAACACGGTCATATATGGCTTACGGAAAATAATTCTTGAAAATTTAATGTAAAAATGTAATCTGTTTATTTATGAACGGTTCTAAAAACCTCATATATTATGTATTAGCCGTTTTCTTAGCAATTTCGTTCTGAAGAGGTGATTTTAGCTCACGAAGTCTAGACTAGCCGTCTGCGACCAAAAATATTGTCTGCATTTTTCCAGCAAGGCTCTCGATTAACATGTAAATTGGATGTTTTGACTGAGATCAGTCACTCTACTCACGGTTCTATCGGATAAGATGCTGCCGAAAGGAATGAGGTTGAATGAAGCCGGGTAAATATACCGGAAGTGCATGTCAGCTTATTTCTTCCGGCGAAAGTGCATCATAATGACAACGCAAACTCTGTTCTTTGGGATTCATAAGGGGATGAAGCGCAATATGTTTTACAGAATTTTCATACGGAAAGACCGATTTTTGTCATAGCTTCTTTTACATAGGATTCAGTTGTATTTAAGAAGTGAAGACAACAATAATAATACTTGGCTTTACGAAATTTAAAATCTATGGCTAAATTTACCAAAAAAATACCTAAAGTTATACCTGAAATCACCTTATTGATATTTGCATATGGGACGCGTAGATTGTTTGGCCATGTAGAGCGGATGAACGAAGGAGTGTGAATAGATTGTGACGTGAAAGTGAATGGAAGAAGAAGATGGGGACGTCTGAGGAAGACATGACACGATCAAGTGAATCAAATACTTTAATCGGGCCATGTCAATAGTCAGAATAACAGAAGAGTCTGTATGAGACGATCTGTGAATGTGAACAAAGCAAGGAGTGTGTGCCAAGAAAGAGTTTTATTGCAGTCCTTCCTCTCTGCCTACCCCTGCGGAGAAACGGCGTTTTACTCAGCTACTTCTTGGCCATCATCAAAAGAGCGAATGTTCATTAAAAATTCAGCTTTAAAAACCCTTTTGTCTAGAGAACTCATTTCCTCCTTCACACGACTGTGGTAGATATTCCGTAGGAACCTAACTATTGTCTACTTATTCCTTACACTCAGTTCTTGCCAAGGAGCTTTTCAACGAAGCCTTTTATTCACGCAGCTTTCCGGATATGAGACGATCACAGAACTAGAAAAGAGGAATTTCGCTGTTTGCATTCAGCACTTACCACTCTGGCATTTTTTTCTATTTTTCTATTTTTGTCGTTTCGAGCGTTTTCTCTTGGGTGAGCTAAAATCAAATTTCTTCTTAAAACAAAAAGTTTTGAAAAATAATTTTTGCTTCCTTTTACATATAGTACCTAACTAGCTTTACGACGGGAGTTAAACACATACTGTTTGTGATGTGATGAAATACTGTTTTTCAGTCTGTAAACGTGAACTTATAAAAACAACGTTTTTTTTACAAAAACGCCACACAGGAGGCCTTGAGGGAAATAATTTCCCTAAAGGCCTATGTCATCTTTGGGGATGCTGTGTGGAGGGTCTTTTTGAGGAAAGGAAGGAGTGAACTAGGGTCTTGAAGAGACCCATGTTGAAGGAGGGAGGAAACACAGAGGCCGGCAAATCGTTCCATAGCCGAGCTGTTGAACATAAGAACGAGTCGTAAAAGCGACCCGTTCTCATGTATTGAATGTCAACCGTGTACAAATGTCAGGCGCGCGTTTGGCGAGTTTTCTGACTATGCACTGGTGCCGAAGGGATCAATGACGCAAGTTCCTCGGAGCGTCTCCCATTAAAATACCTGTAGAACAAAAACAGCATTCCTACATGACACCTGTGCTTCAAAGTTTGCAATCCGTTTGTTCAGTTTATCTTTGTCGTTTCCATTTTTTTTACTTTTGCAAGTGAGTTCTACAAATAAAAACTATTTTATAGTAATAGCGTGCACTTTCCGTTTATTAAAATTATTTTAATTGAACTAGTAGATACTTTCATATTTTTATTATCTCAAAGATAAAACTTCACTAAAATAGGATTACAAATGAACCATAAATGTAATCTATAGCAATTTGAAATAAGCCCATGTCAAAAATTTACATAAGGCTTTTTCACTCCTAGGCCCTAGACAGGCTGATGAAATCGACTCGAGAAAAAAAAACGGTATTAGAAAAAAGTTTAATCAATTTTATTAGAACCAGAGTAAAGTAAGACCTCTACGGACGCAGAGATACATTTAAATCACACTTCTACCGGTTTGACTATTCAGTGTATATATGATTATCTCCGCTTCAGGTCGAACGAAAAATTCAATGAAATGATGTGTTATAAAACCACTATTGGGTTGTTTATTCTAAAAAAAAAAATTACGCCATATTGAGAAATGAGTAAATGGAAGAAGAAGTCGAGGACGCCCGAGAAAGACATAGCACGATCAAGTAAATCAAATACTTGAATCGGGTCATGTGAAGAGTCAGAATAACAGAAAAGTATATATGAGACGATGTATAAATGTAAATGAAGCAATGAGTGCGTGCCAAGACAGAGTTATATGGCGGTCCGTCCTCTCTGCCTACCCCTGCGGGAAAATGACGTGACGGTTAGTTAGTTAGTTAGAGAATTATGCTAAATATTAAAAATCGAGAAGGTTTTTACAGTTTTTTATAGTTTTATAGTAAATACCGCACAAAAGTCCCAACTTCTCCTGACCATCTAGAGCCAGTGGGACTATGGCATCCATAATCGGGTATATTGTGAGGCTGAACATAATGGAAATAAGGAGATGGGAAAGAGGAAGGTCGGACCTGGCTATTCAGATCTGAACATCAAACACGACTAAAGTCACTTCAAGCCATGTTTCGATTCTAAATGGCGATCTTTCACCTGAGCGATACTTTGAGTATCTACCACTCTAAAAGTGGTTCTTTCGATGAATTTTCAGTATTTATTTTGTTCCTTAACGCGTTAAACGCCGAGAATGGTTTCAGTCTACAAATAAATAATTGAGCGAGTCCTCCGTACGGAAGGAGTAGATTGTCACACGATTTCCACCTGTAAAATTTCCAACAAAAAAGTAACTGTTGCCTATTTTCCCATCACCCTACAATAGCATTATTTTAAATAACATTATTACTAACGGGATAAATAATTTTTTTCTCACATTCCTTTGAAAGAGACATAATTAATAAAGAAAATTGTATTATGAATTAATCTGATTCATCATTATTGAAGTAATGTACGTCATCTGGGTGAGCTGGTAAAATTAATAAGTGATCAAGCGAATATCTGCGTTTAAATCTCTCATAATGCATGTGTATATAATATTCATAAAGCTCCCCAGCTCCTATTTATCCCTTGCCATGAAAAATTACGTTGTGTTTTCTATTTAAGAAACAAGACATAAAAATCATTATATTATACTGAACCATTATTTACAAAGAACAAGGAAAGATTCGTAGAGAGTTTGGCGGCAGACATCTTCAGACATGCATCAAAAGGCCTGTCGTTCTCTAAATGTTTTTTTTTTCATTTTGTTCCAATCTACTCTGAATTTGTTTGCACTCTTCCCGTTCTGTCTCCGAGCTTAACTCGCGAGCTTTTAAATCAACCTGTGAAGGGGGCAACATTTACCCGGGGCTTAAAAATACTCAACTTTAATGCCGTTAACGCTAACCTATTGCGATGAGATTGGTAGACGACATACGATTGGTTAGCTTCGTGGTTCATTCACGTAATACACACTGAATAAGGCAATATAAAGCTTTTGATAAGGTTGACCATCTTATTCTTATTAAAAAAATTATGTACAACGGAATTAGGGGAAATTTATTACGATGGTTTGTCTCATACTTAACAAAAAGACAGCAAGCTGTGTCATTACGAGGACATACTTCTAAATGGGAACCAGTTACCTCTGGCGTACCACAGGGATCCATCCTGGGTCCGCTGTTATTTATTCTTTTTATCAATAACGTTACCAAATGTTTTTCGCACTGTTTGTTTCTCTTGTACGCTGATGATTTAAAAATATTTGCTGTTGTTAGGAACTTAAATAATTGTCTGCTCATCCAAAGAGATTTAGTTAGGTTTGAAGCGTTTTGCAATGAAAATAAAATGTATCTAAGCTTCAGCAAATGTAAACAAATAAGTTTCACCAAAAATCACAACGCTATAATACACAATTATTACATTGGTAACTACCCACTCGAGCGCGTTTATAGTATTAGGGACCTAGGCATACTTTTTGATTCCAAACTTCATTTCGATGCACACATTGAGAATATTGTGAACAAAGCCTACTGTATGCTAGGTTTTGTTTTCAGAAACAGCCGTGTATTTCGAAAACCTGAAACCTACCTTCTTCTTTACTATACGCTGGTCCGTTTTCAACTCGAGTACTGCGCCCCCATATGGACTCCACTTTACGCCGTCTACAAAGATAAAATAGAAAGTATCCAAAGGAAATTTCTATATTTCCTTAATTACAAAATGAGCGCACCTAGACGGGGATACATAGATATGCTATCCAACTATAACGTCTCCACTCTGTATAACCGGCGAATACAACTTGATCTCACGACCCTGTTTAAAGTTTGCAATAACATGATTGACTGTCCTACCTTAGTAAACCTAATCAACCTCAAAATACCACGCAGAACAACTAGACTTAAGGACTTATTTCACATTAGCCGGGCACGCACAAATGCTGGTGTCAGGGATCCAATTAGAAGAATGTGCAATTTATATAATCAACATCAAACTTCAATGACTTCCGACATATTCTTTGATACAAGTGGTACATTTGGTAAAAAATTGAAAGCTGTGTTCACTTAGGAAAAAAAAAAAAAAAAAAAACAACAACAACAACTTAGTGTATATTAGAGTATCTCTATCCAGTGGAACACTTCCCACACACCTGCGTTTCGAGTTTTTTTTAAATATTGATATGCACCACACATTAGGGATTACATTTTATTTATTTATTTATTAATGAAGAAAATACAGATACAGACAGTAAATAAAGTATATAAATACATACACTGGAGATTTAGCCTGTATCACAACCATTTCTCACTGATTTATATATTGTAGCTGATAAATGAATTATCAGCTACAATATATAAATTATCTTATTATTTTTAATTTAATTTTTTCTTAGACACTGCTTTTTCTTTATTTTTTCTTTATTTTTATTCTCTCTCTGTAACCCTTAATTAATCGATTTACTTTTATTTCCCTTTAAATTTGTATACAAATATTCGGTAGAGATTCATTTATCAGCTACAATATATAAATCAGTGAGAAATGGTTGTGATACAGGCTAAATCTCCAGTGTATGTATTTATATACTTTATTTACTGTCTGTATCTGTATTTTCTTCATTAATAAATAAAAAATAAAATGTAATCCCTAATGTGTGGTGCATATCAATATTTAAAAAAAACTCGAAACGCAGGTGTGTGGGAAGTGTTCCACTGGATAGAGATACTCTAAGTATCGCCCTGGCGAAAGACCAACCTTCAGAATCTAAAACTTGCTTGAAATAGCTTTTCGCATTGGCATTCGTAGCACATTAAAGAAGAAATTGATGCCACATTTGCCTTCTAGTAGTCGATCGGTTCAAGGCGTCAGGTTTCCACCCAGGCCTTCTGGGTTTAATCTAACGCCCTTGGGGTGATTTTTCACGAAAATGGCACTATACAAATTATTCAAATATTATTATCGGCAACCGAGTCCCCCATCATAGCAGAAAAAATATTTTTTTCTAGAATTTAAAATTAGATGTCTGTTTTTTTTTGCTGTTTTATTTTTCTAGATAATAATTTCCATAAAATAAGTATTTTAATATCAATAACTACTCTTGTAACTCGGGAATATTTTTCTTTCTTGAAAAGAAAATTGAAAACTTTTATTTGTCAAAACTAAGACTTGATCTTAATATAAGAGACCAATGAAAAACCTTTAACCTAAAAACTAAGTGAAAACTCAAGCTAAAAACAGTAAAGTTGAATCACTACATTTTAAAACATCAATATTTAATCTTCCTTTAAGAATCTGAAAAGAGAAAACATACTTTATTTGTGAATATTTATATGAATTATTAACTATAAATAATTTATTTTGCGAGTACGCGCAACGGTACGAGGGTGAATCTTTCAAATTTTAAAATAATGCTTATAAAAATTATTAAATAAAAAAATTCGAATCCCTACCTAACTAATTGAGTTCTTTTCTATAATTTATTTCAACCGACATTATTTTATGTTTGAAATGGGTGGATTAAATCAACTAATATTTATTCTTGGCAAGCCAAGTTACATTAAGAGTGGTAAATACTCTAGGTGATGAAAGACCACCATTCAGAATAGAAACGTAACTTGAAATGGCCTTAGCCGTTTTTGGTGACCAGTGCTGAATAGCCAGGTACTTCCCAATCTACCTCTTCCTCAATTCCTTTTACTCCTCACTACTTATAGCCTAACTACATACCTCGATTGGGGATTTCATAGTCTAACTGGTTCTAAACGGTTGGGAGCAGTCGGGACTCTGGTACGGTATTCCCTGTAAAAAATTTAAAAAATATATATATTTTAAATCATCCCGTGATTTTTGACGGATAGGTAACTAACTAGTTATAATTTTTATGAAATTTTATAATCGAAATATTAAACTGCCAACTAAATTTGTAACGTGACACCTTTAGGACACGTGTATATAAAATTTAAAAAGAAAATACTTAATGAAACAATACCTTTATATTTTTATTCCTGTATATGTAGAATTCTATGATAGCTGCAGACGTGCTAATATTATATTTATTTATATGTGTATGTTCTTAAATTTAATCACGGAATATTATGGACCAGCTGCCCCCCTCCTTAATACTCGTATAATCAAAATATACAGAATACCAATGTGTTGTTTTATAAAACTGAGATGTATGTTGAAATTTCTTGAAAAGAATGCTACAAAAGCCTCGTGTTTCCTTTAATATGCCTCGAACTAATTGTATCTATTAACATTGCGACAAATCAGTACCGTATTTACATTGCGACAATCGAAGGGTTCAAACTATTTTAAAGCACTGCAGAGAATGACACCAGCCTATATATCCGAACTGTGTGCCCGACAAGCCTTAAATAGTAGACAGCTTACATTAAGGTCAGCAGATGTTGATACTGCTGATCGATCAATTGAACCATCTCGATCAAATAACCCTGTCTACTATAATTGCGCTTTTAGTGTATCTGGTCCAGTCATCTAGAATAAGCTTCCCCTAAAACTCACCAATATAGGGTTCAAACGGGTCTTAAAAACCGAATTGGTTAAAAATTCTACATACAAAACGTTACTTATTTAAATTTAATCTCTTTAAAAGCGTCCTTAATTTGCTTTGTTTCGGTTTCCTTACAACTTTATGTCCTCACCATTTACTAAAAACCATGTACTCATTGTCGTAAAATATTTATTGCTCCTTTGATACTGTTTGTATTTTTTAGAATCGTTTACCTATAATACTTGAATATTATTGTTTTTTATGTACCAACATGTTAACTGTCCTCAATCTAATTTCCTTTTCTTTGATTTAACAAATATGTTAATATGAATTCATACGTTTCACCTGTTTTTGTAAACCCTAAGCTTTTAAAAAAATGTTTTGTTTTAAATCTGTTGATGTACACATGCACTGTTATACCCATATCTGAACCTTTTCCTCTCATGATTTATGATAACGATTCTCCTATCTTGACAAACGGATTGCGATCTTTAGAGCACATACGTCAGGTAGGAATGCTGCCCTTGTTTTACAAGTATTTCAATCGAAGATGCTCCGAGGAACTTGCGTCATTGATCCCTTCGGCACCAGTGCAGAGTCGGGAAACTCCCCAAACGCGCGCCCTAACATGGCTAATATTCGATACACGAGAATGTTCTTGTGTTCAACAGCTCGGCTGTGGAATGATTTTACATCTTCTGTGTTTCCTCCCTCCTTCAACATGGGCCTCTTCAAGACCCAGGTTCACTCCTTTCTTTACTCAAGAAGACCCTCCACACAGCATCCCCAAAGATGACATAGACCCAGAGGGAAATATTACCATCAAGGACTCCTGTGTGGAGTTATTGTAAAAAAAAAACGATCATGATTTTAGATAGTTTTAATTTGTCTTCATATTATATATTATTTTCTCCTTGTTAGTTAGCCGTATTAGCTTAATTAATTAATTATAAAGAGCACTTGAAGTTACATATCACAAAACTGCGCTATATAAGTTTTCTGTTATTATTATTAATGAAAATATTCCGATTTGTTTAATATCTTTTTCAAACTGGTTTTATCGTCGTTACTATATCAATGTCAGGCTTTGTATCGCGGGCAGAACCGTCAGGGGTAAAGCTGTTGTAATGAAGACGAACGGTAGACGAGATACATTTATCAAATACGACCACGTAACTGGCTGTTGGGGTATCGATATTACGACTGAAGCTGTGGTCCGGATTTAGAAGTTGTGGAAAGTGCAAATTGATTACACGTTGGAACAACAATTCATATGACGATTTAATTGTACATAAACACATTGATGTTCCCATCAACTTCAAAGGTACATCTCAGTACTTCAGAGTTTCAATTTTACTTATAATACGATTATTTGTATTCAACATGTTATCATTTATGTCATTTTCTAGGTTAGCTGTAAGAAAATGGAAAATTATGCTTGTACCTATAGGTATATTATTGCACGATGGTTACAGAGTTTTTTTTTTCCGAAATGTGGTATAAAAAGATTTTGAATTTAAATGATACGGTATATACAACTCACATAAGACCTTTCGATTTCCAAGCCCTAGACCGCCAGTCAAATCGATTATCTATTCGAGAGAGAATTGCGATATTTAAAAAAAAAATGATCACATTCCACACAAACAAAGGAAAATTTCCCTTGGTTTGGGCATTCCAGACACACAGAAAACACAGTGGTATCAGTGTATCTTTTCATCGGTAATTTTTTATTTTGATTTTTTTATGCGAACGTATACAGGAGTGTCTTGTGTAGAAATTCTAAGATCATTCAAAAATCTACTCATAAACATTGCGGGCCTTGGTACATCTCTCTTTATTCGTTCACCCATTTCTGAAAAGGATGATCTTAACGCTAATTGCCACCAATGATCTTGTCTCCTTCACTCAAGATTCTGCTCTATACCTAAATACAAAAGGTTGAACTTCAATTTTTCCAACTTTTATGAAAAAGCACTATCAATGACCTCTGGCCGTAGGTCAAAATTGGGGCAAAAAAACATAAATTTACAGTTTTATGAATATATTTTTATCTGCCCTTTAAAATCCGAAAAATGCTTCTACGTTGGTATGTTAATGCCAAACGTTCTGATGGAATAATCTGATGGCGATTCGCGTATAAATTCCTTATCAATTCTCGTCAAATCCCAGGTAAATTTTTCCTCCGTCGGTATTTTTCAATTAAAATTACATGAGAATGTGAAAGGCTCAGTTGTGTTTTGATTAAATTCCGGGAGACTGTGAAAGAAATGAGGGACTTTTTCTCTTTCTTGTACGCCTTTTATGATCTTAATATTTTTAGACATTTCAACAATAATTTCATAAATTTAGCAGTAATTTTATGATTTCCTCAGTGTCATCATAAATATTTGACATGTTTTAAGAGAAATTAAAACATTTGATTTTTGTCAAATCGATTTCTCAGTAATTTATGCGTTATTCAGTCGATGTCAAATATTTTAATATTAATAAAACCTATATTTAACTACACTAAAAACGCAATTAACCCTTAATTTAAAAGTAGTCAGATAGAATAACGTGGTATTCAAATCTTAAGCATAATGGAATCATAAACATGAATTTATTAAACATATAATTTATTAAACATATAATTTATTAAACATATAATTTATTAAACACATAATTTATTAAACATATAATTTATTAAACATATAAATGATAAATCATATTAATTTAGCAATCAAATATTGTAATCGATTATCCGGATAATGCACGTTTGTTTTTGGTGTGTTTTCATAATGCATGTGATAACACAAATCGTTTGACTTTGGAATTTTTTAATCTTTGTCGTACTTATAATATTGACGATCAAATCGACGATTTGACCAGTTCTGATCTTTTTGCATTTGAACGGTCTCCGTTAACCGCTTATACTCGACCCGTTTCAGTTCTGATGAAATTGTGATCAGCCATCAAGCACAATAACATAACTGTTATGATTTAATAATACCAATATTTTATCTCTTTTTTTTTAAAGATCCAACTGGTTTCACCTTTTGACGGGCACCTTCAGACTGGTACGATTTTAAAAGAATGGACGCTTATTGAGTCTATATCATTGTGAATAAATATAGCTGAGGGTGTTGTTTTATCGCTTAAAGGGGCGGCTTTACAATTAAATTAAAATATTGGCATTATTAAATCATTGAAAGAGAGTTCCATCACAAATGAACAATTTCAAAATTAGAAATGCTTGTCAGCTGATTATTATTTGATGAAACCCCGAAATGAGGCAAAAGTCGGTGATTTAAGAACCGTTAAAAAATTCCAAATTCAAAATGTGGCAATTCGTCGATTGGATCATCGATAAAATGTGATGAAAGTTGAAATAATCTAACAACAATAATATAGAATTTCGTCATGAGGCGCTAAGAATTTTCAAGACCTTGTACTAAAACATTATTTAAAAACAATAAATACATGATTAATCTGAAGTATCTGAAGGCTTTCTGTGTGAATAATAATATATATGTTATATAGCAGGTTCTATATCCGCATAGATTTGTATTTTATTCAATAGAAAGCCTCTTCCCTTCCGCCAATGAAGGGTGTTTAACAGTTTAATCCGATTTAACTGGTTTATGAGTAAGTGATGTAAAGTTTATGAATGGAAACAGATAAGCTTATTTAATATGCAGAGGGGTGGACTGCGGCAGCCTTATCTGGGTTCTCGTCTATATTATACTATCTGGGGCACCAAAGTGGTTAAATTACGAAATTATAATATATTATATTCAATGATTTAGTTAACGAAGACTATCTCTGGAGAAACAATTGAAAAATACGTTACTTTGAAACAAGTGCGCATGTTTCGCGTGAATAGCCATTAATAAAACTTTAAATAAAATACTAAAACCAAATATCTTTACTTTTATAATAATAATATTTAGATAATTTGTATGGCGTTGTTTTTGTGGAAAATAACCCCAAGAGCGCAGTAGCAAGGGTGCCTTAATCGGGACAGATATAAAGATTAAGTCAAAATATGCATATTTTTATTATAATTTATACCCTGACAAAAAAACGGTTATACTGACATCAATTGAACTAGTTATGTTAGTAAAGTGACGCTGTCAAAGTTATATACTCGTAGTTTATTAATCAATAAGATTTCCATCACAAAGTTACCAATTTTAGCAATATAATTAATTCAAATTTTAAATATGGGTTCGGTATTCACGAAGCTTTTACAATGCGTTACCTTGATAGCTAAGCGGTTTAGATAAAAGTTTTTATTTTTATTTTGCAAAATGTTAAAGTTTTTGTTTTTCTGATGGTGGCATATTTAACAAAAATGTAATGTCATGTTTCAGTAGCTACTCACATTTAAAGTAAAGAAAACGTATTTGGATTTCCTTGATATTAACAAAAAATCAACTCTGTCTAAATAGTGTATCATATGAAAAAAAAAAGTGGAAGCCTCAAAAAAAAAACCAACACAAGGCCTTGACATTCAAACAAAACAAACCAATAGTCAACCGTAACTCATACCGGAAGGAAAATTATTTACTTTATAATTAATTTCAACAACACGTTATATCAAGAAGCCAGAACTCTTGAAATAATTTTAAATATAGAAGAAAGATAGGATTAAACCTGAATTTCTCTAAAACAAATTCCCGAACAAATTTTAATCTGGAATCTTAACAAAAAGTAATCATTCTTAGAGGAGTACGATTCATTTTATATTTTAATTCGTGGAATAAATACCTTCACTGATTTCAAAAGAAGATGGACTCACACAAAACCTTCAAATATAAATAAAAATATATGTTGTTTAAAACTTCACTTTTTTTATTTAAGACCTGACGGGTTTCATCTTATGACGAGCATCTTCACACTTTTACAATTTTAAGTAAATCTATGATATATATATACTATTAATGTCTGGAATGGACGCTTATTGAGTCTTTTTCATAGTGAACATCTGTGAATTTTGTTTTATTGCTGACAGAGGCGGCTTTACAATAACATTAAAAAATACCTTTGGATAGTTTTATTACCTTCTGAGAGACGGGTTACATGGTGATGCGCTAGAATTAACAATTTTAAAATTATAAAACCACATAATATGATATTTATGAAGGTACACATTTAGTTCTATTATTTTTCACGAATTAATCAAAGAAATATTGTTTTATATTCCTTAACACAGCTGCAAAACCTAGTTTGTAAGGAACACCAAAATTAAAAATAGCAACATAAATAAACGTCAACCTGACAGTTTCCATGATATAAAATATTAAAAAAAACTATTCTGAACATACTTTCAGTAAGCCACTCTTTTATTCCCGTAAATCCCATTTTTTCGCTTCCCACTGCAACACATAAATGTGTATGTATATCTATCAGGATTTTGTCATTTAAGTTAGTTTTAATATTGTTCGGGTAGTCTTCCAAACCGGTCGATCCATTTTTTTAAACTTGTGAAAACAAATTTATGTGTTCATGTTATAATTATGACAAGGCACAAAGTTAATGATTTTTTACGAAATCGATAGTAATAATAAAAAAAAGAATTGTATCTATGGGCAGCGTGGGGATCGCTGCAATATAATCTAATTTTATAAAATATTAAATTAAATAAAAAAAATGAATCACCGCTGGTGAGATAAACCGATAACAGTCTTAGGTTGGTGTGTTTTGAACTTTATTTTTGTGTTTTTTTTTTTACATTTGAGCGGGTCGCCTAAAATTACCGACTGTTGCGGTCAGTTCGTCCAGATTTTGATCAAATTTTGATTAGCTGAAAAGCGTAACGGTCATGTTGTTATGCTTGTCAGCTTATAACGATTTGTGCAAAAGCTGAAACGGGCCTAGATTCAACGTTTAACGGGGGACCATTAAAATGTCAAAAACAAAATGGCGCTTGTCTTTGAATTGTGACGATTTCAAATGTGACAATGATTTGAATCATATCAACCTTATAATATAAGTCTATGGTTATAAATTATAATTTATCATCCACGTTATTAGTTTTTGTAATAAGTTGTGGTTTTAAAAAATACAGTTTTAAAGCGCCCTTGATCTGATTCTTACAAAACGGTGCTATAAAAATCTGTCAAGTATTATTATTATTAAGTCAGTAAAGCGTACAAAAATTTTCCGAATCTCGAGAATAAATAATTTTCCAGCAAAATAAAAGTGTCATAAATCCCTGTGAGACAAAAGTGAAATCTGTGCATCCATAAAGAAGTAACGCGGCCAAAGAATAGGCGAGATGAAAATTTACGCTTTTCTTTGGGCAATTTTCAATAAATCCTCGAATTTCTTTACGGATTTGCTCGGTTAGGGGTGTAAAAACTTTATGTTCAAGCCTCAAAGGCAGGAAGCATTAAGTCAGAAATTCTCGTTTTGAGGTGAAAGCGGCGTATTTTTTAAAAAGGTTTTATTTTTTCTTAATATTTATTATTAAAATAAGTTTCTGCGAGGAACTCAGTTGGTATTTATTTAACTTTTTTATAAACGTCGAAATAATATTTTTAGCTAACTGTGCAAAAGTTTTGATGAAACAATTCACTAATTATTTATTTATCTTTCACAATTTAAATTGACTGTTAAAATGT